>CM059420.1:11217500-12500000 GCA_030378225.1 Knoxia roxburghii | reverse complement strand
TGACTAGAGCAAGTTTAACTAGGAGAAATGCGACACCCTCTCCATCTGAGGCGCACTATCCTGAGGTAACAAACTCAGAAGTCACGTAATGGCACACACTTAGTGTACGATCTGCAGTATTCCTCCCGCGAGGTTACGCTGCTTACTTGTACGGCTGAAAGCACCGACTATTAGCTACATTGATCAAAAGATCGTTGGTCAGATAGTGTAGTTAATGAACTTGGTTCTTCTCAAACGAATGTGGGTTAGCGTAAACGTCCACACTGCGTGGCTTGCGAGAATCCCGGTGAATGAGATGTTGGTGGATTAATATTATTGTTTTGAGGGAATCAATAATTAATTGAATTTTCATGTATTTTCAAAAATTCTAGCATATATAACTGAAAACACTGTTTGTTTACTTTCCAGTTTAAATCGATATGGCATTCAATCCTTTAGCTGCTATTTTGAAAAACAACAATTTAACTGGAACTAATAATGTCGATGGAAGTCGTAACTTGGACATTGTCCTTAGGGCTAAGAGCACTCCTGTGAGAGATTGTGTCATTGACATGATTAGTAACATCAACAAGGTTGAGGTAGTGGGAGACGAAATCGTTGGTGAAACCAAAGCCGATATTGTCCTCCAGAGCTTGCCTCAAAGCTATGAGCGGAATCGGTTGAACTACAACATAAGTAAGATGTTGTGCAGTTCATCCGAGCTCTTGGCAGAGTTGATGGCGGCTAAAAGTCTTCTTCAAGAGAAGAAGCGAGCTTTAGTCGCAGTCGAAGCTTTAGAATCTTCTTCTGAGCCTGAGGCTAGAAAGAAGAAGAGAAAGCTCGAGGGAGTAGCTAAAAAGGCACAAATTGCGCCTAAGCCAGATATTGCAAAGAAGAAGTCGAAAGACAAGTGCTTCAAGTGCAATAAGACGGGACATTGGAAATTGGATTGTCCAAAGCTTATAAGTACGATAAATTATGCCTTAATTACTGAGACATGTTTAGCGGCGATTCCCACAGATACTTGGTGTGTGGATTCAGGTGCCACTGACCATGTTTGTAATTCTTTGCAAGGGTTCCAAGTAACCCAGAAGCTTAGAGAAGGCGAATTGGATATCTACTTGGGCGACACTACAAGAGTGTCAGTAGAAGCAGTGGGAGTAGTTAAGTTGAATTTCAAAAATTCTGGCTTAGAGTTAGTTAATTGCCTTTATGTACCGAGTTTTAGAAAGAACTTAATTTTGGTTTCTAAACTCTTGAAGAACGGGTATAAGTTTGTTTTTTCTAATGAGTCTGTACTTATTAGGAGAAATGGGAAACTTATTTGTTCTGGTTCATTGGCGGACAATTTGTTTGTGGTTAACTCTAACTCCCCTGTTGCGCAAAACATAGAGAGAGATAGCTCAGGATCTAACATTAATAAGAGGAAGAGACCTGCTGAAATGAATCAAACCTATCTTTGGCATCTCAGGCTAGGTCATATAAACCTTAGTAGAATTCAGAGGTTGGTCAATGATGGGCTCTTGGGTTCATTAGATATTGACAGTTATGCAACCTGCGAATCTTGCTTGGAAGGTAAGATGACCAAGAGACCTTTTAAGGCAAAAGGTTATAGAGCTAAAGAAGTATTAGAGTTGATTCATTCTTACTTGTGTGGACCTATGACGGTCCAGGCACGAGGGGGATTTGAGTATTTCGTGACGTTCACGGATGACTACTCTAGGTACGGGTACATTTACTTAATGCGCCACAAGTCCGAATTTTTTGGCAAGTTCAAAGAGTTTCGGGCAGATGTGGAGAAGCATCATGGTAAGAGTATCAAGACACTGCGTTCAGATCGTGGTGCGGAGTACCTGTCCCATGAATTTCAATATTACCTCACTGAGGTAGGAATTCAGTCTCAGTTGTCTGCACCTGGCACGCCACAGCAGAATGGTGTAGCAGAAAGGAGGAACCGAACTCTTATGGAAATGGTTAGGTCCATGATGAGCTATAGTGATTTGCCAAGTTCGTTCTGGGGATATGCCTTGGAAATGGCAATGTATATTCTTAATCTTGTACCATCTAAAACCGTGCTTTCAACCCCAGTAGAGTTGTGGAACGGGCAGAAGCCCAGTCTAAGACATCTCAGAATTTGGGGCTGCCCAGCACATGTGCTTAAGGCAGATACGGCTAAGTTAGATGCAAGAACAGAATTAATGCTGTTTGTAGGATATCCTAGGGGAACGAAAGGTGGTATATTCTATAGTCCTAAATATTAGAAGGTGGTGGTAAGTACCAACGCTAGATTTTTAGAGAAGGACTATGTCTTAGATCACAAGCCCAAGAGTAAGATAGTACTAGAAGAGCTTAGACGACAAACTACTAATCCTGATGCACCAGCACAAGTAGGTACACCACACACTGCACATGAGGTCACAGATAATGCGCCTACACAAGCGGTGCCTCGTCGTAGTGGGAGGGTTGTGAGACAGCCCAACAGGTTCGTTGGCGTGGGAGAGGCTTCAGACCTAGTCCCAGGTGTGCCTGAACCTGACCCAGTTAACTACAATGAGGCGCTTCGAGATAAAGATGCAGAATCTTGGCGTAAGGCAATGATATCCGAGATGGGGTCAATGGACCACAATCAAGTCTGGGAGCTTGTGGACCTGCATGATGGGTTTAAGCCCATTGGATGTAAGTGAGTCTATAAACGTAAGAGAGGATCTGACGGGAAGGTGGAAACCTTTAAAGCTAGGCTGGTGGCGAAGGGGTATACTCAGAAAGAAGGAGTCGATTATGAGGAAACCTTCTCCCCGGTAGCCATGCTTAAGTCGATCCAGATTCTCTTGGCCATAACTGCTTATTTGGATTATGAGATTTGGCAGATGGATGTCAAAACAGCTTTCCTAAACGGAAGTCTTGAGGAAACCATCTTTAATGCAGCAACCAGAGGGATTCATTGAAAAAGGTCAAGAGCATAAGGTTTGCAGGCTTAAGAAGTCCATTTATGGACTTAAGCAGGCATCCAGATCTTGGAATATCCGGTTTGATAAGGTAATCCAGTAATTCGGATTTACTCAGTGTCCGGATGAGCAATGTGTGTACCGCAGACGTGATGGAAACTCAGTGGTGTTTCTTGTGTTTTACGTAGATGACATTTTATTGATTGGCAACAACAAGAAAGTGTCATCAGACGTAAAGGCATGGCTGTCCAAGCAATTTCATATGAAGGACTTAGGGGAAGCGGAACATATCCTTGGGATCAAGATCATTCGAGATCGTAGGAAAAGTTCAGTAATGCTCTCCCAAGTTTCATACATAGATATGATTCTGGCCCGTTTTACATGCAGAACTCCAAGAAAGGTTTTCTACCTTTCAGACACGGATTGCATCTATCTAAGGAACAGTCTCCTAAGACTGTTGAGGAGATAGAGGCCATGAAGACAGTTCCGTATGCTTCGGCAGTAGGAAGTCTCATGTATGCCATGTTGTGTACGAGGCCTGATATCTGTTATGCCGTTGGCATGGTCAGCAGATATCAGAGTAACCCCGGGAAAGCTCATTGGGAGGCAGTAAAATGCATTCTCAAGTATTTGCGCAGAACAGAGGGACCAAGTTCTGGTCTATCAGGCGCCTGAGCTGGTACCCCGAGGTTACACAGATTCAGATTTCCAAGGTGATAGGGACAAGAGCAAGTCTACCTCAGGGTATGTGTTTACTCTAGGAGATGGAGCCATAGTTTGGCGGAGTGTCAAGCAGAAATTCGTGGCAGACTCTACCATGGAGGCTGAGTACGTTGCCGCATCAGAGGCAGCGGAAGAAGCAGTATGGCTCAAGAACTTCCTAGTGGACTTAGATGTGATTCCTGGTTTGCAGCGGTCTATCATGGTATATTGTGATAACAACGGTGCAGTAGCAAACTCGAAGGAACCATGAGCCCACAAGGTGAGTAAACATATATAGCGCAAGTACCACCTGATACGAGACATCGTAAAGAGGGTAGACGTGGTCATGGCTAAGATAGCATCAGAGGATAACCTTGCAGATCCGTTCACGAAAACATTGACTTCTAAAGTCTTTGAGGCTCACGTAAGGGGCATGGGGATCAGATGCTTAGGAGAGCCTTGACAGTTTTTCTAGATAGATAGCAGCAGATTGTATAGGATTGTATGTAGTTGTATACTTAAAGCACAGCTTAAGTATTAGTGGGAGATTGTTAGAGTAGAATACATAAGCTATGCTTGTATTGTACATTTTCCCAGATTAATATATCGATTTGTGTTTCAGTCATATCTTGTTGTGCATTAATCATCCATTTATATTATGTAAGTAGATGATGAGGTGTCTGGTGCGACACAGTAGATCTCATCATTGGTTGAAAGACATAATATATAAATGAGGTTCGTAACCGAGACAGCTTTGGACAAACTGTCGGTCCAGGTTATTATGTGATTCAGATAATTAGTTTGTCTAAACTAATTGAATCATATAGATATGCCCGGGGCATATTGAACTTGACTCTTAGGAATGATTTGTCTTGTACTGATTTAATAGACAAATTGATCCTTGTATTCTATCTCTTAATCCCTAGACTCGAGCGGGCATGAGGATTGGACATAGTGTACTTTGATCTGCCAAAGGGTGAGGTCAATTGTGGCCAATAATCTCGGTAGGTTGGGTGCGCGTGTTTAGTTACTTGGTGTGCTGCTGCTTTTCGAAAGGAAACCATGTACCGGTGCGTCCGGGGTGATGGTGCTCCCGAGATGAGCTCGAAATGTTTATTATACTAAACCCGGCCGGTGGACTTATGTCCGGTATAGTAAAAAGGTCGAGTGGTACTAGTCTCGGAATATTAAGAAGTTGATGAATTAATTTATCAGTAAATTAATGAATTAACGAGCACTATATCTTTGATGTGGGGATATTAATGAATATAATTTAATTAAGTTGTTCCGGAAGCAATTCTGGTGTAGGGTGGTAGTGCCATAATTAATCCGTTAGTGGTACGATTAATTATGTACTGGGTTATTGACAAAGGTAGATTTAATTAATTGAGAAATTAATTAATCCTTGTGTCAGTTGGTTGTGAATCATCCCAGGAACTGGTTTGGGATAAGTGAATCCCTGTGTCAGTTGGGAGTGATTCATCCCAGGAACTGGATTGGGATAAGTGAATCCCTGTGACAGTTGGGAGTGTATCAGTCCAGGAACAGGATTGAAGGAAACAGAATCTGTATCGGTCCAGAAACAGGATTGAAGGAAAACAGAAACCCAGTAGGAAGACCAATCCTAAACCAACTTGGAGTCTCTCTTGTAACTCTATAAATAGACAAGGGATCAGTCATTCAGATTAACACAATAACACAATTAATCCATAGGATTTCTAGAGAGAGAAAATTCTAGAGAGAGAAAACGTTTCTCTCTCCAAGTCAAATTTTCAAGAAAGTGTGCAGCTGGTTTTTGGTTTCTAGTGGCTGAAATTTTGGCCTTGGATTATACCAGCTGCGCGTAGCTTTCTCTCTCTGCGGGCGGTGCGTTTATAGTACGTGCCAGGTGCTGCGGGGCTCGAGTTTTCTAGCAGGTGGATTGTGGTGAGTAGCTGATCAATTTACTTCTAGTTCGTTGCCCACACAACGTGAAGTCATAGTCTTGAGGCATACAAGAGAATCACCAAGTGCACGCTTCAAAGGTACTTTTCTAAGATTCCGCTTTAATAGAAATTTTTGTTGCGTGGTAAATCGAGCAAGTGCAAACCCAGATCCTACCAAAATCTTTCAGTCACTCGATGGATTGAGCCTTGAAGTTTAAAAAAACAAAATCTGGAAGAAAAATAGGCCAAAAAGTGCCCCAAACGGGCCGCGTGCACCTACGTAGCAATTGCTGCGCTGCGTGGCCACAGCTGCACCGCTGCCGGCAGGCGGCAATCGTCGGTGCCGCTGTCTACCTCTGATCCCTTCTTCACTTTTTCCCATGCTATTTGGTCTTCTTGCAATTCGTTATGGGTTTTCCTAGGTTTCTACGAATTAACAATAACCCAAAATCCACGAATTCAAGTTGACCACCATAACGCCTTTGATTACAAAATTTAATTCTCCTACTATAAGGCTTTCTAGGAAAATTAAAAAAATTGAAAATTACATAGAAAAAATCCTACTACAGATTTGATCTAATCCTACACGACTTCCAGCACGTGGTTATACTATTACAAGCATTCATAATAAAATTAAATATGGACATATCCCAGAGTTTAATTAAAACCCATACAAACGTAACCATAATAGTCAGGATTTCTTAACCACCTACAAATAAAACCATGTATAAATCAAACAAGCACAAAACCCAAAAACTAGGCTCTGATACCAATTGAAAGATTATTTGCCAGGGCCTAGCCAGAAACTCACTTTCGTGCTAGGCATTCCAGAATCGGAATCTCTGGCCAGGCCTAGATGCTAGCACAATCGCTATTCCAACCCTTGCTTGAAATAACATTGCGCAGGATCTTGGTTTGTACTTATTCGATTTATCATGCAACAAATAAATCATTAATTAAAAACGGAAACATAAGAATTACCTATTGAAGCGTTTACTCAGGTGATTCTCTTGTATGCCTCAAGACTTTGTTCGTATGTTGTGTGGGCAATAATCTAACGAACAATTAATCAGTTAATCACCACAATCCACATGCCGGAAAAATTCTGCAGCTCTTTGCCGCCTGAATTTCAACCGCCGCCGCAGCCGGATTTCTTCTGCCACCGCCGCCTGGGACAATAACTAGCCGCCTGAGATTATGCTAAAGGGAGAAAAACATTTTCTCTCTCTAGACTTTCTTCTCTAAGTTTTCTTGTCTTGAAAACTTATGAATTGTGTGTCTTGAATAGCTAATCTCTTGTCTATATATAGAATTACAAGAAAGACCCCAAGTTGGTTTAGGATTGGCCTTCCTACTGGGTTTTTGTTTCCTTTAATCCTGTTTCTGGACTGATTCACATCCAACTGATACAGGGACTAACGTATCCCAATCAAGTTCCTGGTATGATTCACAACCAACTAACACAAGGCTTAATTAATTACTTAATTAATTAAATCTGCATTTGTCAATAACCCAATACATAATTAATCGTACCACTAACGGATTAATTATGGCACTACCATCCTACACAAGAATTGCTTCCGAAACAACTTAAATAATTTATTCGTAATCTCCCCACATCAAAGATTTAGTGCTCGTTAATATATTAATTTACTGATAAATTAATTAATTAACTTCTTTAATTCCGAGACTACTACCACTCGACCTTTTTACTATACCGGACATAAGTCCACCGGCTGGGTTTAGTATAATAAACATTACGAGCTCATCTCGGGAGCACCATCACCCCGGACGCACTGGTACATGGTTTCCTTTCAACAAGCAGCAGCACACCTAGTAACTAAACACGTGCACCCAACCTACCGAGACTATTGGCCACAATTGACCTCACTCATTGGCATATCAAATTACACTATGTTTAATCCTCATGCCCGCTCGAGTCTAGGGATTAAGAGATAGAATACTAAGAATGATTTGTCTATTAAATCAGTACAAGACAAATCATTCTAAATGGTCAAGTTCAATACACTCCGGGCGTATCTATATGATTCAATTAGTTTAGACAAACCAATTATCCGAATCACATAATAATCTAAATCGACAGTTTGTCCAAAGTTGTCTCGGTTATGAACCTTATTTATATATTATGTCTTTTAACCAATGATGAGATCTACTGTGTCACACAAGACACCTCATCATCTAACTACATAATATAAATGGACAAATAATTCACAACAAAATGTAACCAAAACATTAATCGATATATTAACTGGGAAAATGTGCAATACACGCATAGCTTATATATTCAACTCCAACATAAGGTGACCACAAAAGTCCTGGTCAAAAGGTTGAAGCCCATTCTGCCTCAAATTGTTGGTCCAGCTCAGGTCAGTTTTATACCGAGAACGCATATAACAGATAACATAGTGATAATTCAAGGGCTGATTCACTTTATGAGGAATAAAGTGGGAAGGAAAGGCTTTATGGTTGTAAAGGCGGATCTGGAGAAAGTGTTTTGATTATCTAAGTTGGGAATTTTTATAAGAGACATTAAGCCTGGCAGGATGCCCCAGGAAGTTGTAGACAGTGTAATGTTGTGTGTGGAGACAGTCTCAATGCAAATTCTCTTGAATGGCTGGCCAGGGGAGGAATTCGTACTTATAAGGAGGGTAAGGCAGGGAGATCCTCTCTCGTCATATCCCTTTGTGATGTGTATGGAAAGGTTGGTGCACCTGATAAATCGAGGGTAGCTGAAGGCAAATGGCGACCGATGCATGTGGGGAAAGCCAAGGTGCAAGTCCCGTTCCTGATGTTCACTGTTGATTTACTTCTGTTTGCAGAGGCTACACCAGAGCAAAGAAAGGTGGTAAAGAAGCTCCTCAAGGTTTTTTGTGCCAGTTCACGACGAAAGGTATACGAGCTTAAGACCAACATGCATTTCTCAGCTAATGTCAAGACCGATCTAAAACAAGCAGTCTCAGAAGCTTTGGGTTCCAAGTGGTGGAGGATTTGGGCAATTATTTGGGTATGCCAGTCATTCAGGGGAGGACAACAAAGTGGACCTATGGATCAATCTTGGAGAAAGTGGAACGTCTTTTGTCGGGGTGGAAGGCTGCCTCATTGTCACTGGTAGGGCACGTAACTTTAGCCCAATCAATGATTAGCATTTTACCTTCTTATGCAATGAAAACTGCATGGCTACCCAACCATTTGTGAGGGATTAGAGAAGAAATGTATGCGCTTTGTATGAGGTACTGAGGAGAACAACCCCAAAACGCGTTTAGTGAGTTGGAAGCAGTGGCGTAACCAGGATTTTTTACAACGTGAGGTGGGAAAAAAATTTGTGCCATCGTCATTTGCAGATATCTAACATAAAATATCCTAATAATATTAAAATATAATAATATTGAACAGTGGCGGAACCAGGAAAATTAACAAGAGGGTTGTCTTTGTGAAAAAAATAGCTTAAATTCACATGCATGGATGTAGACATTTCTGGACGTGGTGCTAGTTGTTCTGAGATGTGGTGGGTTGTCTTTGTGAAAAAAATCAGTTTAAATTCACATGCATGGATGTAGACGTTTATGGACGTGGTTCTAGTTGTTTTTGATGTGGTGCTAGTTGTTCTAGACGTGGTGGGTTGTTTTTGTGAAAAAAAATCAGTTTAAATTCACATGCATGGATGTAGACGTTTATGGACGTGGTTCTAGTTGTTTTTGATGTGGTGCTAGTTGTTCTAGACGTGGTGGGTTGTTTTTGTGAAAAAAAATCAGTTTAAATTCACATGCATGAATGTAGACGTTTCTGGACGTGGTGCTAGTTGTTCTGGACGTGGTGGGTTGTCTTTGTGAAAAAAATCAGTTTAAATTCACATGCATGGATGTATACTTTTCTGGACGTGGTGCTAGTTGTTTTGACGTGGTGCTAGTTGTTCTGGACGTGGTAGGTTGTCTTTGTAAAAAAATCAGTTTAAATTCACATGCACGAATTTAGACGTTTTTGGTCGTGGTGCTAGTTGTTTTTGACGTGGTGCTAGTTGTTCTGGACGTGGTCTTTGTGAAAAAAATCAGTTTAAATTCACATGCATGGGTGTAGATGTTTTTGGACGTGGTGCTAGTTGTTTTTGACGTGGTGCTAGTTGTTCTGGACGTGGTGGGTTGTCTTTGTGAAAAATATTAGTTTAAATTCACATACATGGATGTAGACGTTTCTGGACGTGGTGTAGTTGTTCTGAGACGTGGTGGATTGTCTTTGTGAAAAAAATCAGTTTAAATTCACATGCATGGATGTAGACGTTTCTGGACGTGGTTCTAGTTGTTTTTTATGTGGTGCTAGTTGTTCTAGACGTGGTGGGTTGTTTTTGTGAAAAAAATCAGTTTAAATTCACATGCAAGAATGTAGACGTTTCTGGATGTGGTGCTAGTTGTTTTTGACGTGGTGCTAGTTGTTGTGGACGTGGTGGGTTGTCTTTGTGAAAAAAATCATTTTAAATTCACATGGATGGATGTAGACGTTCCTGGACGTGGTGCTAGTTGTTCTGGACTTGCAGTTTAAATTCACATGCATGGATGTATACTTTTCTGGACGTGGTGCTAGTTATTTTGACGTGGTGCTAGTTGTTTAGGATGTGGTAGGTTGTCTGTGTAAAAAAATCAGTTTAAATTCACATGCACGGATTTAGACGTTTCTGGACGTGGTGCTAGTTGTTTTTGACGTGGTGCTAGTTGTTCTGGACGTGGTGGGTTGTCTTTGTGAAAAAAATCAGTTTAAATTCACATGCTTGGGTGTAAACGTTTCTGGACGTGGTGCTAGTTGTTTTTGACGTGGTGCTAGTTGTTCTGGACGTGGTGGGTTGTCTTTGTGAAAAATATTAGTTTAAATTCACATGCAATGATGTAGACGTTTCTGGACGTGGTGCTAGTTGTTCTGGACGTGGTGGGTTGTCTTTGTGAAAAAAATGTGTTTAAATTCACATGCATGGATGTAGACATTTCTGGACGTGGTTCTAGTTGTTTTTGACGTGGTGCTAGTTGTTATGGACATGGTGGGTTGTCTCTATGAAAACAATCAGTTTAAATTCACATGCATGGATGTAGACGTTTCTGGACGTGGTGCTAGTTATTTTTGACGTGGTGCTAGTTGTTCTGGACGTGGTGGATTGTCTTTGTGAAGAAAATCAGTTTAAATTCACATGCATGAATGTAGACGTTTCTGGACGTGTCGTTTTTGACGTGGTGTTAGTTATTCTGGACGTGGTGCTAGTTGTTTTTGGACGTGGTGCTAAACGTTTCTGGACATGGTGCTAGTTATTTTTGGATGTGGTGGACTCAGCGAGGGGAAAACAAAAGACGCGCGCCTGATATTGAAGAAAAAACATGAATTTGATAATATTAAATAACATATTGCATATCTAATGAAATGCATAATATATGTACTAAAAAGGTGGGAGTCAAATTCTGCAAGTACCCATTCCTTGAAAACGTTATAACATTTTTTCATCATCAATCGAATCAAAACAATCCTTCTCAATGTAGCACACTAGCATATCATGCATCCAATCGTCACTCATTCGATTGTGCAAATCGGTTTTGACAATATTCATAGCAGAAAAAACTCTCTCAACAGATGCTATAGCTACCGGCAAAATCAAAACCAATTTAATCAACCGATAAACTAGAGAAAACACCTCATGCTTAAATGTTTTCACCATCTTGATTGCGAGGCTAGCAAGATCATCACAACCAACAAAGTCTTCACTCCTCCGCACATCAAAGAAAATGTTTCAAGTTCATATTGCAATCGCTCAAGGTCAAACGATGAGAAGTCTTCTGAATACATTGCAGCAAGTGACATCAAACTAGCATTATCATATCTAACAAAAGAATCTCTAGGATCAAGGCATGAAATTAATTTCAATAAACTAGTCCTAGTTTCTGAAAACCTATCATTCAACTCAACAAGAAGCAAATCAATCATAGTAAGAAATAACTCATTGGGATAATGGTGATAATATGTTACCAATTGGCCATGTCTTCTAGAACGGCCTCTCACATGTAAGTGGTCTTCCATGTCAATCACCGAAATGCCATGTTTCTCACAAAATCTAGTGACTTCTTCAAGTAGAGGAATCCACCCATTCTCTGTCTCTCTTTGCAACAATTCTTTAGTACTATCCAAGAGATTCATAGCATTGAGAATATTTTGATCACCTCGTTGTAAAGCATTTGAGAAGTTATGTGTTATACTCAATATTTTAAGCATCAAATGCATAATGAACACAAAATGAAAACTTTCCATATGACCAATCAAACCACATGCTGAACCTCTTTGCTCCATACATACTCCATCTTCTGCAACTACTTCAAGGACATACGAAACCGATTACCACATACTTTTCATCCGAAATAAAGTAATATGATGTGATCCCCAACAAGTATCACCTGGTCTAACAAGATTGGTCTCTTGATGTTGGCCTCTACCGGAGAAAATCTCTTTTTCTTCCAATTGTTTTAAAACACTTTCACGATGTTTTAGTTTCAAAACATCTCTTCTCTTACAAGAAGCACTAACAACATGTACAATAATACCAACATAATTAAAGAAATCACCAACAGTTGGTATACCCTTTGCAACAGCAACAATAACTAATTGTAATTGATGGGCAAAACAATGAACATAAAACGCAAAGGGATTTTCATTTAGAACAAGTGTCTTCAAACCATTAAACTCTCCCCTCATGTTCGATGCTCCATCATAAGATTGACCCCGAAATCTTGAAATTGACAACTTGTTTCTCGCAAATACTTCATCTATTGACTTCTTCAATGAGCTCGATGAAGTGTCATTAACTTGTTCAATGGAAAGAAACCGTTCAACTACCTCACCTTTATCATTTACAAACCTTAAAATAATTGCCATCTATTCCTTAACTGACTTGTCTCGAGATTCATCAACTAACAAAGAGAAATTTTTTTTACCCAACTCTTTCAATATAGATAATGTTGTCTAAGAAGCACAAGCATTAACAAGCTCTTTTTGGATTAATGGAGATGTACATTGAGAGTTCCCTGGAGCATTAGGCCCAACAACATTTCTACCACTTTCTACCTTTTTAGCATACCAATAGAATAATTCCAAAAAATTTTCCCTATTGGAATCACAAGAAGACTCCCTATGTCCACGAAATGCCAGGCCTTGTTTTAGTAAAAAGCGAACAATATGTAAGGAAGCAGTCAAACGAATACAATAATCAACTTCTCTGTTATGGCCCTGAGGTGACATAGAATGTAGAATATTTTGTCTTTGACTTTGAAAATCCTCACAATGTTGCCTTGCAAGATCATGAATGCTATTCACCATGTCAACATGATTATTGAAGAGTTCAATTGTTTTTTTCCAATTACTAAATCCTGTTTTAGTAAATGTTTCACACTTTTTTCCCACCCTTTGCAAATAAATAACACCAAAGACAAAATGCAGCATCTTTTTCCACACTATACTCTATCCAGGAAATTTTACATACCATTCTTCTTTAAACCACCTCATACTATCTCCTTGTTTTTTTTTGGGAAAATCATGACCACGTGGTTGAGTTGGTCCTTGTAATAAATACTCTCTCCTAACTTTATCTCTTATAGAAACATCATATTCATCAATTGGTCTTCTCAAACCCGGATCACCTATAATATCTCGAGAACCGAATTCAACACGATTTCTTTTTTGACCACTACCACTTCCCGCTTCTAAAATTGTACTGAAATTGACATTGACATCTTCATTTCTTATAGGTATTGGTTTATAAAAATTCTTCAAAGTATTCTTCATTATAATATCTAAAAAATCATAAAAAGAAAAATTAATCGAACGCACAAACAACCATTATCTCTGTAAATCAAACAAATCAACTGGGGAAACCAAAACAAAAATCACAACCAAACTAAACTGAAAACTGAAAACTGAACAACCAAACCCAAATCCACACAATATCACAACTTCAAAACTAAAGCCCAACCAAACAAAACCCATAAAATTTCTATCTTAATAAAGCATAAAAGAGTAAAATTAGTTGAGTTGAGAGAGTTGAGATCATCATACCTACCGGTTGTCGTGCCAATCACACCGCCAAGCCAAGCACAAACTACACAGACATGGCTAGCTTCAATTTCAAACTTAACGAAGACTTGTGGAAGTGATGTGATGTTGGGAGGCGTTGAGCAGCGGCGGAGAGGTGCAGAGGTGGTGGGGTTTTCAAATTCAATTGGGTATTTAGAGAAAAGAAAATGGCTGGGTTTTTTCGTTTGCCAACAGTGGCTACAACGGAGCCAAAAAGAGACTTTTTTTTTTCGAGCAAGGCTGACGAAACAACGTCGTCTCGTTTAATGAGACGACGTCGCTTTGATGTTTGATCAATTGCCAACTTTATCTTCTTCTTCAGCCTCGCCTCGGACCTCCTCCTCGACGCGGCGCTCATGGTGGGGCGGCACTACAATCCCTAATACCCCTACCCCCTAAAAATTTCCAATTAACGTGGGGCGGTCGCCTTACCAGGGTATAAGGTAGTTCCGCCCCTGGTTGGAAGGATTTGTGCAAAACAAGGGAAGCTAGAGGGTTGGGTTTCAGGAACCAAAGGCTGATGAATGAGACATTACTAATGAAATTGGGATGAGAGATTTTAACAAAACCTCAGGACTTGTGGGTTTATATTCTCACGGAAAAATATGGATTGGAACCGGAAACATTGACTAGGGAGAAGGCTCGACCCAAGGGTTCGGTATTGATGCGAGCCATTGGGAAAGTATGGCCTTCGGTTTTAAGGGGCACGTGTTGGGCTTTGGGCAATGGCTGGAGAATACGGTTTTGGAAGGATTTATGGCTCCCGCTTTCTAAGGCACTGAAAAAGTATGTAACAACAAATGTCTTTGAGATCCAAAGAGAATGGCGGGTGGTTCAATTCACAAATGCAATCGTACAGTGAAGCTGGGACCTTTTTGAGCATCTTCTTCCAGAGGCCGTTGTGGAAGTAGTGGCAGTGATTTTTTCCCTATGGAAAGAGCGGCAGATTATAGACTATGCTGGAGGCACTCCCCGAATGAACTTTGCTCCACAAAGTCTGCATACAAGGCGCTAAATTCTGAGATAGCGAACGAGGGAAAGAGCAACTGGCTTGTCATTTGGAAATGGAACGGCCCTCAGATGATAAAGCAAATGCTATGACTGGTTGCCAAGGAAAGACTGATGACAAATGAATAGCGATTTAGGCGCCACCTCACACCATCTCCTGCTTGCGGTTTGTGTGGAAATGCGGCGGAGTCGATTATTCATGTTCTCCGTGACTGTGGAACGGTGAAGTAAATCTGGAGCATGTTGGTAAAGAGCCCATTGCGGCATGGTTTTTTCGTTGATGGCCTGCATAAGTGACTTGGGTACAATATCGCGGCTATCGGAGCTAACGTGGAGGAAGGTTGGAGCTGTGTGTTTTGAGTAACTATGTGGAAATTGTGGCAGACAAGGAAGGTAGGCTTTTTATGGAAAATTGGGAAATACAATAGTTTGGGAGCAGAACTTTGGGGCCTCTTTCAAGGATTATTCCTCGCTTGGGAAGAGGGCATACGGAGAGTGGAGGCAGAAATGGATAATGAGGAGGCGGTACGAGTGGTGGCACATTTGGGCAATTGGTGTGGTTTATACTCAAATCTGACCCAAGGGATACAGACTCTCTTGCAAATAGATTGATTACTGAAGGTATCTCATGTGCATCGAGAGGCAAATTTCGCAACGGACTGTTTGGTATTGCTAACGACGAAAGGCCTAAGGGGTTACACCCGATTGCAAGACGAACCGACGAAAGTCTGAAAGTGATGACATTATGATGTCAAGGGAGTAACTTATCTCCGCGATGTAACAATTTAATAGGCTATAGTCTCTTTCTTTGCACCGAACAAAAAAATCTCTCTTAAATTCTATTATTTTCATAATATGCTTTTCTAATAAATATAATTATAAGGGGCGAGAATAAAAAAAATTTAGTGTAAATATTTTTTAAAAATCATTTTATTTTGAAACTTAAAAAAAATTTAAATTACCATTGATTATCCAAGGGGTAGGAATTAAGGGTCAAATAACTATTATTATCTAAGTATTCACAGTATGATTAAACTTAATTATATTTTGAGATAAATGTACTACAATACTAGATGATGACTTTGTTCATGGATGTGCCGCAACAATTATTAAAAAAATAAATATTTTTTTAATAAGGATTAAAAATAAGTTATTTTTATGTTGAAGAATGCGGTTTAAAGAATTGTAATAAAAATTATATAGTTAAAAGTAGATAGTTATATAAACTTTTGTTAGTAAATTCAAGTAATATTTAAAAAGATTTAACCAATTATGTAATTTAATAAATATAAATTCAAAATTTATAGGAAATAAATGATGACTAAAATTTATTTGATAAAAGATAATATATGATAAATTATAAAATATATTTTACAAATATTAAGAAAATAAGATGTTGCTTTAATTAAAATGGCCGCATATGGTTATAACCAGTGGAAATTATAGGAATAATATTAGTAACATCACCACTCTCAGTGAGATCCACGCTCTTCTCTTCTTCTTATCCTTATTCTTCTTCAAAAACTCACTTCTCTGTTCTTCAAAAATCATTTCTTCTTCTTCAAAAATCATTTCTTCTTCTTCGTCGCAATCTATTCGAAACCGCATTCAATCAAATCGTTATCCAAACACAGATTTAACGGAGATCGGCGATTATATTTTACGACGAACAACACCAAATATAACAAAAAAATCACTTCTTTTTCTTAAAAAATCACTTATTCCTCTTCAAAAATCTCTTCTTTTTCTAAAAAATAACTTATTCTTCTTAAAAAATCACTATATCATAAAGTACGAACTGCATTTGATGGATTTAGGGTACCTTATTTTCGCGATTTGATGTTGGGTAATGTATTAATGATGTTATATTTGTTGGAGTAGAATACATAAGCTATGCTTGTATTGTACAGTTTCCCAGTTTAATATATCGATTTGTGTTTCAGTCATATCTTGTTGTGCATTAATCGTCCATTTATATTATGTAAGTAGATGATGAGGTGTCTGGTGTGACACAGTAGATCTCATCATTGGTTGAAAGACATAATATATAAATTAGGTTCGTAACCGAGACAGCTTTGGCCAAACTGTCGGTTTAGGTTATTATGTGATTCGGATAATTGGTTTGTCTAAACTAATTGAATCATATAGATATGCCCGGGGCATATTGAACTTGACCTTTAGGAATGATTTGTCTTGTACTGATTTAATAGACTAGACTCGAGTGGGCATGGGGATTAGACATAGTGTACTTTGATCTACCAATGGGTGAGGTCAAATGTGGTCAATAGTCTCGGTGGGTTGGGTGCGCGTGTTTAGTTACTTGGTGTGCTGCTGCTTGTCGAAAGGAAAACCATGTACAGGTGAATCTGGGGTGATGGTGCTCCCGAGATGAGCTCGAAATGCTTATTATACTAAACTCGGCCGGTGGACTTATATCCGGTATAGTAAAAAGGTCGAGTGGTACTAGTCTCGGAATTAAAGAAGTTAATTAATTAATTTATCAGTAAATTAATTTTAATTAACGAGCACTATATCTTTGATGTGGGGAGATTAATGAATATAATTTAATTAAGTTGTTCCTGAAGCAATTCTGGTGTAGGATGGTAGTGCCAAAATTAATCCGTTAGTGGTACGATTAATTTTGTAATGGGTTAATTGAATAGGTAGATTTAATTAATTAATTGGTTAATTATTCCTAAGGGATAATTAAGTAATTAACAAAGTGGAATTATTTAATTAATTAATTAAGTCTTAAGTTTCAATTGGAATTAGGAAATCCTAGGGATTAGGAAATCTAGTAGGATTTGGTTTATCCTATCAGATTGGTTGCCTAATTGGATTTGAAAACTAATTCATTACCTAAACCCATTAGGAAGACCAATCCTAAACCAAGTTGGGGTCTCTCTTGTAACTCTATAAATAGGCAAGGGATAAGCCATTCAGAATAAACAATTCAATAGATTCATTATTGAAGAATCTAGAGAGATAAAATTCTAGAGAGAGAAAACTCAAGAACGAATTTTATACAACTAGAGGCGGCTGGTTTTTCTTTGAGGTGGCCGAAATTTTGCCTCTCTTTTTGGCAGCCCCGTGTGTTGTTTTCTCTCTCTCCGGGCAGTGCGTTTGCAGTACGTGCTAGGTGCGGAGGTGCTGAATTTTTTCAGCAGGTGGATTGTGGTGAGTTGCTGATCAATTGACTTCTAGATTGTTGCCCACACAACAAGAGGTCATAGTCTTTGAGGCATACAAGATAATCACCAGGTGCACGCTTCAAATGTAACTTTCTAAGCTTCCGTTTTAATTAGAAATTTTTGTTGCTTGGTAAATCGAGCAAGTGCAAACCCAGATCCTATGTGGCAAATTTTTTCAATATTCGTGTTTTCTTATTCAAATAATGCTCTATTACTCCGAAATATGATATATAAATGTTTTCCGTGAGGTATTGACACTTTCATGTGAAATAGATTGTTTCTGATTCCTCCCCGCTGCTGGACGTGGTAGAAGTTATTATGGGACATAGCTATACGTAGCGGGACGTAGCTGGACATTGCTGCTTTATATTTTGGACGTAGCGGGACGTGGTGGACTGTGTTCTGTGAAAAATTCAGTTAAAATTCACATGTTTGGATGTAAACGTAGTGTGGTAGTTATTTTTGGATGTGATGGTAGTAGTTATATTCCAATTAATTTATTCCCACTTGAAAAAAAATTTAAAAAAAAATTAGTAGACGTTTTTGGACGTTGCGACAGTTGTTTTTTGGACGTACGGGGACGTTACAGTAGTGTTAGGAGACGTGGTGAAATGTGTTATGTGAAAAATTCAGCTTTAATTCGCATGCCTGGATGTAGATGTTTTTGGACGTGGTGGACTGTCTTTGTGAAGGGGAATTGCTGCCATCTATGAAGTTGTATTGCAGGGATAGTTCGGGAGGGCATAACTCGGTCACTCGATTGTCCGATTTGTACGCGTGAGTAGTTGATTTGATGGGTCTCGACAAGATCTACGCAATGGACATGGCAGACGGGCGTTTGGAGATAGGTCCGACATTGGAAAACGTGTGGTTTTGTACAAAAACTTAGGGTTAGAACTTTACGCTCGAAGGTCCGTTTTAGACGAATTTTTTTTATTTCATGTAAATTTTCGAGATCTATTCAACCGCAAACTGCCCACGGTGGTTTGGGCCGCTCGAAACTCCAAAAAAGACCATATTTTAAAAGATACGAAAGATTTTTAATAATTTCAAGGGTTTTTCGAACTTTCGACGAAACATTTGACATGTATAAAAAATATTTTTTTGCGATTTGCCTACATGAAAATCTTGTTCCTCCTGGGGTCTACTGACCTATATATTTGGAGATGGGAAATTCAATATTGAAAATAGTGATCTTTTAAATGGCATGTACAAAAAATTTTAATTAAATGTCTACTAACTTTAAGTGGATTAATGACAATTGACTTTTTTGGAGAGATGAAAAAATCAGCTTAAATTCTCATGCTGCCTGGATATAGACTTTTTTGGACGTTGCGGCAGTTATTTTTTGGACGTACGAGGAAGTTGCAGTATTGTTAGGAAACGTGGTGGAAGGTGTTATGTGAAAAATTCAGTTTTAATTCACATGCATGAATATAGACATTTTTGGACGTTGTGACAGTTATTTTTTGGATTTACAGGGACATTGCAGTAGTGTTAGGAGACTTGGTGGAAAATGTTATGTGAAAAATTCAGCTTTATTTCACATGTCTGGATGTAGACGTTTTTAGACATTGCGACAGTTATTTTTTGAATACGATGGACTCAACGAATATGTGGACTCAACGAGGAAAAAAAAACGCGCGCCGGCAAAACTTACTATTTTAATAAGTAAACTGCTATCATGCAAAATTACTATATATATAGTACTAAGTACATACATATAGTGGTACAATGTATAATTTCTATATAACCAGTGATTGACACTCCCGCTATCTTAAATTTGAGTCATTTAAATTTCGAACTTTTTTTTTTACCACCAAAAAAATAAATAAATAAAGTGGCCGCTAGGAAAATGATAAATGTAGATAATGCAACTTCTGTTTTTGGCACCATAAAGGAAACGTACAAACAAAGTTGAGGTTGTCTTTACTACCACAAATTGAAAAAATACATCAGCACTGAGCTGCTGCAATGGTTGCTCCCTCTCTGTTTCTTTTGCCCAATATTCCAAGTATAACTAAAATAATGGTAAACACAAAGCAGTTTGGAAACTCAACAACCATTAGGACAACCGATTCCCCCCGCCAGATTCAGCACCAACCCCTCATAATTTACTCTTCTCCAGAGCCTGCAAAAAATGGCAAAATCCCACAGCTTTTTCTCCGGTTGAACCACTTATATCCAGTGGTTGGTCAAGTACCAAACTGAAAATTTCCAGTCAAACCTAGAGGCCAGTTTCTTTAATCTTTAAGAAGATAACTCAAGAAGTGTACTCAAATGGCTGGGGCGGCTGAGGTTCCTCATCAACTGCCATTGCAGATGCTGCTGCACCTTGAGGAGCAGCTGCTGATGCGCCACCAGCATTTGACGCGGTTGATGAAGGTGCATCCGTCAGGGACAAGACTTCGGGTTCATCTGGGCGGATATCTCTCAGAAGCACAAACCCTGAAGATGCCGACTTCACTGCCACATATCTGCTGTCTTCCATAAATCTGATGAACTTCTCCTGAGCAGGAACCACCCTAGCAGGGTTCGTCAAAATCTCAAAACTAGGCTCTGGTTCTGCCTTCTTTTCCGCAGCATTCTCAACCTGCCCATTTAAACAACTGACAAATGAGTGGACAGGAAATATATGCTGAATAAAAGATATTAAGCTGTCAAAGAGAATTTCAAAACATATTCGGCAGAAAAAGCGAAGGCCTCCTAAACTTATAACGCAGTTGGAAGAGATGAACCAAGTATCCATAACCTAACCTGCATGGAGTCCCCTTCCCTTTCAACAGATTTATTCTTTCCAGAGGGTCCACTACCAGGAGCCGACTCGGCTCCAGAAGCTTTCTCAGCAGCCTTCTGCTCTGCCTCTTTCTTGCTCGCCCTAGCCTTTGCTCTGGCTGATGTGGATAAAACAGCAGTAGGAAGTTTAACAGCTGAAGTGGCAGTAGGTACGGTAGTTGGTTTGGGGTACTCGAATAATGATGGTTTTGCATGAGAAAGGAACTCAAATCTTGGAACTTTCAGGTCATAGTTAAGCCCAATGAAAGCTGTTGGAGAGAATGACAAGCTGATGAAATATATAAGCGGGTACCAGTACCAAAATTGACTGAAAACCGCAAGCCCAACAACTGCAGTAACTTTATCATGCTTGGTCTTTGAGAGCAACTTGATTGTGACATTCCTGCCACCAGCATCTAAAATTCCCGAGGCCAATATTGCACCCATCTTGCTCATGGTATCTTCATGCTTATCCAGAATAATTTTCTCCAATTGCCTCCTAATAATAGAGGGAAAGCAAACCAACTTTAGTGAATTTGACCCAAAAAAAATGAGAAAAAAAAAAATCCAGATATGATCCATGAGTGCAACACTACCTGAATGAACCAACACGGGAATCACTGGCTTCACTTATCTGGACCATTACCATAGCCATTGCAATGAGAGCACCTTGGCGGACAAAGTCAACAACATCTGATGTCAAAGGCTCTAGCAATGATATGGCCTCACTCATTCCAGTACCAGCACAAGAAATTCCCACAGCTAAAGCTGCACCATATCGTACATGTGGATTGTAGGACTCGGACAACAAAGAAACAATCCTAGGCGTCTGCAATTCAAGATTAGAAATGAAAATGAGAATAGTTCGACCATATCCTAAGGATGTGCATTGAAGTTCACTCATACACAGCAAAGACCAAGGAAGAAAGAGTTGCTTCGGGGGAGAGGAAAGAATGGGGGTGGGGGAGAAACCCCAGGGGTCTGCACTTGAAGGTTAGCAACCCAAATTAGAACAGTTTAACCATATCCTAAAGAAACGCATTGAAATTCACTCATAAACAGAGAAGACCAAGGAAGAAAGAGTTGCTTCAATGTATCCAGTTATCAGAAATTAAATCAAACAATTCAATCAGAACACTTTACCAGCATAATGTAAAAATTACAAACCTGTTCAGGATCAGAATATAATACAAAACCAAGCGCCAAAACAGCAGTTCGCCTAACATCATCGCTCACGTCTGATACTGCAAAATGGAGCAACTGACGAATGGCCTTATTGTTTGCTGTACCACTGTACGCCAAAGCCAATGCATACATGCCTCCATATCTTAGTATAGGATCTTGATCCCGTGTCATCTGTTCAATTAGTGCGTCAGCTTCTTCTTCTCTTCCATAGACGGTGAGAGCTATACCCAGTGCCAGACCCCTAAAGAAAGCAACAAAGGAAGGTCAAAATCCACAAAGTTTTATAACAAAAAACCTATTGAAGTAGTTAACTTCACCTGATAATTTTTTCATGCTGAGTCTCATGTGCATATGCAAGCATTTCACCTGCCTTCTCACTTGCAGTCCCAACCATCAGTAAGCCCATGCTAATACCAGCTGCTTCACCAGCAACAGCACTGTCTGTGTAAAGGACGTTTTTTATATCATCAAAGATATCTTCATCCGCAGTTCCTAAAGCTGCCAAGCCAAGACCAAGGCAGGCACCATGCTGAATAACCTGCATTCAACAAATTCACAATGTATATAGGTAATTTGCAAAATGTATGTCGCTACATTTGATGTCATTGGAAGAAGCAAATACCTCAACACTGGTGCTTCTCAGACTATCCCGAAGGAACTGCTTGATGCCCTCCCCATGATTTGCATGAATCAAACCTAGAGCATATAAGGCACCTCCTTCCGAGTATGGACTACCGCCACCACCAGCCCCACTCTGTGGCAAGTAAGGAGCCATTAATGATCTTCCTTGCTGTAGATGGCCCCTGTGAATAACCCCCAGCCCTGCTGTAGCACTAAATTTAGCCCAATTTGTGGCTCTGCTAAGCCAGTCCTGATGGTTCAAGCAAATAAGAAAGATTAATACCAAGACAATGCTCAATATACAAAATAACATCAGATGCACCATACGAAAAATCACTCACCAAATTCTCCCGTAGAAATGTGTCAACAGTTGTTCCTGCATGCATAATTGCATTGGCATATATTGTTGCACTGTGACAGACGCTATTTCTCATCTCAACAGATTGCTTTATTGTCTTAAGGATGAGAAGATCCGACCTACAGGTAAATTGTCGATAAAGCAGTCAAGCTTTCACCTGCTAATGAAAATCTGGAAGGAAATTTTGGCTTTTGGACAAGATGGTAGGAAGGGAAAAAAAAAACACACACACACACACAATCCTTACTTGTTATGACTGTATAAGAATTGCAATGTTAATTGAATTGAAGTCTCTCCTGATAAAATTCCTTTAATTTTTGATAACCTTTCGGCATAAATTTCATCATTTGGATCTCTATTGGACACATTCCCATCAGAAGATTGGGTTCCCTCTGCCATTTGAACATCCTCAGATGTTGCACTGTTCGCATTCTGCAATGTATCAACTTCAGCAGATCCAGACTGTACAGCAACCGAAGCTTCTGGCTTAGAAATGAAAAGCCTATCCCTCACACTCAATAGAAAAGCTTGGTGCTCATTCTCTACAAGGTCAAAAGCTATTTGAAATGCCAATAGAGCATCATCTTTATTTTTTGATTGTAAGAGTTTCTGAAATACAGCAGCAACATCCTCTGGCTCATCCAAAAACATGAGAAGCTGACATATGCTTAAGTAATCAGGAGATGGCAGTTCTTGAAAAACTTTAACAAGAAGACGTTGCACCTGCACACCATTAATTGGAGCATAAGCTTATGCCTTTGATTAAGTTGATGCTTCTCACAAGCATAAGTAAACTAACAGTACTTCCATTAAAACAAACAAATCACATGGTCTTCTGGAACTCGTTCTGGAGCTCTAAAAGAAAGCAACAGCAGACCAATTTAACATTAATTTTCAATACTTCACTTATAAGACCAAGCTACTTCATGCACACTTTTCTAACAGAAGGAAAAATATAAAGGTTAAGTCTATGTTTGGTTTGTAACTTTTTCCCTACAAATACATGAACATCCAAAAAACAAACATCATTCAAATTTGAAAGTTATATTACCTCCAAACCAACTTACTTTTTAATTTTCCCTCCACAAAAAAAAAACAAAGGAATTGCTATTAACATCTTCTCTTTTCTAGAAAACATCCCCAAAAAGGTAACACTTCAAAATTGTCTAAAAAATTGAAGGTAATTTACTCCACAAGATAAGTAATGAAATAGACAACTTCACCTCACGTCGGTATTCTCTAGAATTAACAAAATTGTGGGAAACATCAATGCAGTATGATAGAGTTGCTTGAATATTATCACTCCTAGTAACAGCTTCCTTAAGCTTATCCAATCTTCGGCATTCAATAGCCATTCCTACAGCTTGTTGATATCTTCCATCAGTTATACACCTAATACAGATTATGCAAAAATCAGCGAGACTAAGTAAAATATCTACAGTTCATAGTAAGCTTACACAAGGTTATACATACTTATCAAGCATCCTCTCAACAATCGCTTCCAATCTGGGATCCACTTCAGCAGATTCATCGTTTGACTCAGCAGCCCTGGTCCTGATGCCAGCGTATTCATCAATAGCTTTAGCTGAAGAAACACAAAGAAATAATTTAGAAGCAGCCTTAGAAACATCAATCCAGAAGTGCAATCAAACTTCTATCAGAGCTAATAATAAAATTGAGGGCTCAAATACTTGCACCCTGCTTACCTAAAAGATAGAAGTTATAAACTGATTCTTTCAAGTAGCGAATTGTGTGAAGAGCTATTCTAAACCATAAAACACAAGGTGCATCATATAAAACTCACCAAGGATTGTGCGGACATAATCTGTATCTTCTGAAACATCGAAAAGAGGGCCAGCTCCAAGAGCATATGACAACGAGTCATTCAATTCACCCAAATAACAATGCACCTGAGGCAACATATAGGAATCCAATAGAAATTATCAATGTACCAAAGACAGGAATTTCTCTAAACGTAGCACGCTGTTTTCTTATTTTTATCATATCAACCAAAAGTCAATTCCTTGAGACCATTTTTTGTTTGCTTGATGCTAATATTAACACAAAACAAAGTTTGAAAAAGAAAAAAGAAAAAAAAAAAAAGAATTTCTAGCATGTAATTTTTGCCTCCCTTATCTGAAATATCACAAGGTCATGTAAAGAAATACAGGAATAGCATCTTTCAACCTTTGAGGCAAGCAAAGCAGCAAGTTGCCTTTGTGTCTGGTCAAACTTCTCATCATCATATACACTCTCTCTGCAAAACCATAAACAAATAACTTCACCAATGCTGAAAGTGATGCAAGTTTCCAAGACAATATGCTTCACCATCTCAATGTAGTACACAGATAACCAAATTGACATCACAAAAATTTTTGTAAAGTTTCAAACAACGAGATTCACAAATAAGAAACTAATATATCAAAGTTCTCGCAGCTACACAAGAAAGTTTGGGAGCTTAGAATGTAATCGGGATACAAGCACCCAAAACACACACGTGCTGCAACCCCGTAAACCAACACGAGCATCAGGATGCTCAACAGCAGGAAAAAAGGGTATCTTTGAAAGAAAGAAATCCAAACAAGGTTCTAACTCAGATATTTGTCCAATATTCAGATGAATAGTTGGTTCTTATCCACAGATAGGCTTGCAAAGGTGCAGAACAAATTATTCTATTACTTTTTTTTTACTTAGAAAGGAGCCTGAAGGCAGATGCACAAATGCGGTACAAACTGGAGCCCGTAAGGCTTGAACCTGGATGCCTAGAGGACTAAACCTGGTATCCCACCAGCTGAGCTAAAGCTCCTGGACAATTATTCTATAACTTTCATGACATGGTTCCACATTAACTTGCCCGCAGAAAATCTAGGAGTACTAGCAAAAGAGAACAGGACAACTAGCACTGTATTTGCTCTATATTCAACTCATTTTGACATCTTTTACCCCATTGGGCCTGAAATATCAGAACCACACGGTTGTACTATTCTCCATATCATTCACATGAATTTTCTAAGTGTATAAGGTCAAAATTCTTTATCCCTCCAGTTCTTTGAAAATGTTTTCTCAACACCTACCCATATATTCTTCTACACCAAAAGAAAATTACCTATTCTAAGTTATCCATCTCAATCACATATAATCTCATGAAGGTCAAGCATTGAATCTGCACATGGAAGCGTCATCAAACAGGTCTCAATAGTTTTAAACCCACCAAGCCTTCATGGTAATTCTCATAAATTAACAACGTTTCTTTCGCCCAGATAAAGGAAAAAGTTCTTGAAGAACTACAAATCCCAAAGTCTAACTAGGTAATAAATATTAACAGTAGGACATAACCACTGACCCATAATTTTTCGGAGAGAAGGGGGGAAAACCCCTAATTCTAACTTACAATTTCTTCACTCTAGGGATAGAGGAGCGATTCAAGCTTTTCAAAGTTCGCTCCTTTTTTTTCTTCTTTTTTTAAAGCTCGCTCCTTTTTATCTTCTTTTCTTAAAGCTCGCTCCTTTCCAAATCTTAATTTTAATTTCGAATTCTTTAAACAACCTAAACAACATGCAATTACACAAACTATGCATAACAGAATCCATTCCATAAGTACAACATTCCATAATTAGAACTACAGAGCACAAAATTCAATGCGTTTCATAAATCAGAACCCATGTATTAAGAAAAAAGAAAGAAAAAGGAACAAATAAAGATAAAAACCCCAGCAATTCTAAACCCTAATTTATTCCGCCAACACAATAAATCAGTAAAAAACTACTTAAATATGAGTAAAAACAACATGATATGTGGGTCTCAGGAAATTACATCAGAAAAACGGAGTTAGAGATCTCAGGCCAGTAGTAATCAACGAAAGCGTTTAGATTAGAAAGAGCGTGTTGTTTAAGTGACGGATGATTCTCGTTCAGCATCGCCAACAGCATGCCGGCCGAACTCACCATCGTCGCCGCCATCGAGCCTACCGGTTTCTTGTCTTGGTGAGATTCCAGGTAAAGTGAGAACCTGAAGACTTAAAAATTATGGAAGGCAAAGGAACCCGAATGCTACTAAGACGGCTTAATTCGGATCCGTTTTCGTACACAAAAAGGCAGCGTTGCCGTTTACACTTTATAGTCAGTCGGGAAAAAATTACAAATACCTCCTCCAAGTTTTATTTCAATTACGACGTGAGACCCTTATTTTTCTTTATTTGCTTTACGTCTTTCTTTCTGTACTTTTTTAAAAAATAATAATAAATGACCTGATTATTGAGAAATTTTTAGGAATAGTGAGAGTTTTCCAATTAAGATATTTATAATTATTCATATAAATTAATAATTTTTTTTAGTAGAAGGAGAGAGATTTAAGGTCTATTAATATAACTAATTCTTAGTATGACTCTAACTCTGAACTCCGTGCTCCTAAGTGCCTCAGTATGACTCGAACTCAGGACCACTATATTCCTAAGTGATACCGATGTCGGTGTGATCTATCTCTCGATGTGAATCGAACTCAGACCCACATTATTATTATATATTTCGAAAGACATAATTACATCTCCCTCAAAAACATATATTAAATATAATCAATAATCACCAATCAATCAATAACATATTATTTAAGATAAATTGGAAGAGACCTAAAACAACTCCTAACACAACACCTAAACAAAATCTTATGTGTCATCTTCTTTTTTTTTTTTTACTTTTTAACTAATTAAACTGTATTAGTATTTTTATCTTATCATAATACTTTTAATTTTTCTAAAAAATTTAATATTATTTTAATTATAAATTAAAAGTATTTTTTATCAATTTAATCTTATCAAAATATGTATATTTTTGGAAAAACAAAATAGAACTGACAATCCTCTTTGTCATGTTTCTCTTATTAATTTTTTCCATTTTGCATGGTTTACCCATGAGGTTACTATACTCTCCCCCTTTTTATTATTCTCCACCCCTCTGTTTCCAAACTTACTTCTTTTTTTTATTCTTCGCCCATTTTTCTTATTCTCCGTCCCCTGCCTTCCACCGCCACAGTCGAAAATCGTCGTCGTCACCAGAACCACAATCGGAGGTTATCAAAAACTAACAAAAACTACCAGAAAATCGAGATGGGGTCTTAACTATATTTTATTTTCGATTACTAATTAATAAATCTTTATCAAAAAAAGTGAATTCTTCAAATTAAGAAAACAAAACGAATTTCTTCTTATCGTACGGATATAATTAAAATTTTAAAAAATTAGAGATCTCGTTGTTGCATAGCTCAGGTCGAAGTAAGGTGTCATCGGACGTTCAACAAACAGTCTCACGATCGGGCACTCATGCCAGGAAGTTGTCATTGCATACTCCCGCAGGTCAGAAAGAAACCGTTGTTTATCCTTCTTCTCCCTCCTTCCGATCTCTCTTCCTCCCTCTCTTCCCGATCTCTTTCTTCTCCCTCTCTCGTTGTGGTTTCTCTCTCCCTATTAACGTTCACCACGCCGACCATTTTCCTGGGCTATTTCTTCTTGGGTTTTAAACGTCGATGGAATTAGGAATGAAGGCCATGTCGGGAGAGATCGAGATGGGAAGGGGGTTTCGGTGGTGACAGAGATCGAGATCCTAGCAAAAAGAGAAATGGATGGGGTTTCGGTGAAAAAGAAGAGGGAGGATGAGGGGGGCGGAGACAGGAGATCCGGTGGGAAGAAGAAGAATAAAAGAGGGAAAGGAGGCGGCAACGAGAAATTGAAGAATAATAAGAATAAAAGGAGAATAGGGAGAGGAGGCGGTGGCGACGAAGCGTAGGGCGACAGAAAGGAGAGGGGGGAAGGGAAGAGGGAGGGTAAAAGAATTTACCTAAAGTTAGAGACATTTAAGTCCAAAAGGCAGCAAAAAATAATAAAAATGCAGTAAATATGAATACTATTTACCCATTTATCTTTCAAGTGAATGATCCACCTAATTGGTTATGATTTACCTCTTCCCACACCATGAATTGTTGTAAAAAATAATACCGATTTGTGATTCTAATTTTTTAGTATTTTGGGAGGTGAAACAGTTCACTGCGCAGACGGCCATTCTTTGGCACACGGCTGTGGCATGACTGCTAATAATATTTTTTATTTATTTAACAAGTTAAAAATATCTTTTTATATTATAAGGGCTTCATATCAACTTCAATATTTGATTATATTAAGAAAAAAATTAAAAAAAAATTTAGTCAAATCGTTTAAGTGATTCAATTATGGACATCAAAAAATTTACACTTGAATGAGGAGTATTTGGCACAGAAACAAAAAGAAAAAAAGAAAAAAGCCACTAACAATATGCACACACCACCATAAATAACAACATAAACAAACACAGCCCGCAACACCAAGCTTCACATTACTATCTCGGGCTTCAGAATGCTGGCTTGTTTTGATCTGTTTATGAGGCAAAACTACACCTCCATTGTTTATACATCTCATCAAAGAAATGAACATCCTTCCCCAGGATGGTCATGTTTTCAACCCGAGTCCACTGGCCGACAGTTGAACGCCAGCCTATGATGATGTTGCTGATTCATGCGTGTAGTTTTATGTGCACGTTCGGCACAACTGTGCACCAGGAAAGTCTAACTCCCGTCTCAACCACGCAACCAGAACCAATGGCAACATCAAGTCCGATCAAGCAACCCTCTCCAATTTTGGCGGTCTCGTCCACAAGAACATTTCCAACTATGTGAGATTCATAAACAAGTTTAGAAGATGATTTGTGTTGGGTTTGAATACTAAAGTTTTGTTTGTATTAAACTATTTCTCAAGTTTATATATTGATTAAATGTTTTAGTTAAATTGTTTATATGTTTTACATATGTTGTCCATTTATATTATGTATGTAGATGATGAGGTGTCTGGTGTGACACAGTAGATCTCATCATTGGTTAAAAGACATAATATATAAATGAGGTTCGTAACAGAGACAGTTTTGGACACACTGTCGGTTTAGGTTATTGTGTTATTTAAAAATTGGTTTGTCTAAACTAATTGAATCATATAAATATGCCTGGGGCATGTTGAACTTGACCATTTATGATGAATTGTCTTGTACTAATTTAATAGACTATTCATTCATAATATTCTATCTCTTAATCCCTAGACTTAAGCAGGCATGGGGATTAGACATAGTGTGCTTTGATCTGTCAAAGAGTGAGGTCACTTGAGACCAATAGTCTCGGTAGGTTGGGTGCGCGTATTTAGTTGCTTGGTGTGTTGTCGCTTGTCGAAAGGAAACCATGTACCGGTGCATCCGGGGTGATGGTGCTCCCGAGATAAGGCTCGTTATGTTTATTATGCTAAACCTGGTCGATGGACTTTTGTCCGGTATAGCAAAAAGGTCGAGTGGTACTAATCTCGAATTATAAGAATTAATTAAATATCATTAAATTAATAAATTAACGAGCACTATATCTTTGATGTGGGGAGATTATAGAATAATTAATTTAGTTGTTCTGGAGTAATTATGGTGTAGGATGGTAGTGTCATAATTAATCCGTTAGTGGTACGATTAATTATGTAGTGGGTTAGTTGATAAAGTAGAATTAATTATTTAATTAATTATTCTTAAGAGTTAATTAAGTAATTAAAAAAATGGAATTATTTAATTAATTAATTAAATTTTAAATTTCAATTGGAATTAAGAAATCCTAGAGATTAGGAAATCTATTTGGATTTGGAAATCTAATTAGATTTGGTTACTAATTGGATTTGGAAACTAATTAATTATCCTAAACTCATTAGGAAGGCCAATCTTAAACCAACTTAGGTCTCTCTTGTAACTCTATAAATAGACAAGAGATTAGCAATTCATGACACACAATTCCATAGTTTCATAATTCAAGAAACTTAGAGAGAGAAACCAAGATTTCTTCCTCAAAGTCAACTTTCAAGAACTCCTAATGGCGGCCTAAATCCCAAGAAAGCGGCGACGGTCTTCTCCCTTCTTTGACCGGTAGCACGTGGGATAGTGTTGGTCGGCGCGTGGCTAGTATCTCTGGGTCAACGCGTAAAGATCACGCGCGAGCGCCTGCGTTCGGTCAGAATTTTTTGGCGACTTCCAGCTGGTTTTCTCCGACGAATTTTGCGGTGAATTGCTGATCGTTGGTTCGTTGCCCACACAACGTACGATCTGGTATTGAGTCATACAAGCGATCTCCTAAGTACATGCTTCAAAAGGTAATTCTTAAACTTGCGTTTTAATTAGGAATTTATCGTTGAGTGGCAAATCGAACAAGTAGAAGCTAAGATCCTGTGCAATGTTATTTTAAGCAAAGATTGAAATAGCGATTGTGTTAGAGCGTAGGCCCAGTCAAGAGTTCCGATTATGGAATGCGTAGCATGAAAATGAATTTTTGACCGGGTCCGGGCAGATAATCTTTCAATTGGTATCAGAGTCTGGTTTTGGCTTTATACTTGTTCGGTTTATTACATGATTTTATTTTCATGTTGTTTTGAAATCCCGGCTATTATGGTTGCGTTTGTATGTTTTAATCAAACCCCGGGACATGTTCAGGTTATTTTTTTTATGAATGCTTGTAATAGTAAAATCACGTGCTGGAAGTCGTGTAGGATTAGATCAAATCTGTAGTAGGATTTTTTCTATGTAATTTTTGATTTTATTTTCCTAGAAGCCTTGTAGTAGGAAAATTTTATGTAATCGAAGGCGTTATGGCGAACGACTTGATATCATGGGTTTTTGGTTTATCGTTAATTCGTAGAAAACCAGGAAAACCCATAACGAATTACAAAAAGACCAAATAACGTAGTGGGAACAGGATAGAAGACCTGAAAACCAAATAAGGCCTGCGGGGCCGGTAAACGATTTGCTGGTAGAACCCGCAGGTAGCGACAGCACCGCTCGCGCATACAGCGCAGTGTGCGCTGGTGCAATGCCGCAAGATTGCGGCGTTGGGAACACCAGCGCAGTGCGCTGGCCAACTGTGCACAGCAATGGGCTGCCGCACGCGCAGGCCCAGCAATGGCTGTGAGCATGCGACACGCCTCGTGCGTGATGCACGCGCGTGGCCCGTTTTTTATTTTTTGAGATATTTTTTAAGATCCAATTTTTTAAGACTCAATTCATCGAGTGACGAGATGGGACACGAGATGAAGGTAGCAGATGGAAGCAATTAAAACCATAATAGTCGAGAAATTTATTTTACGCATTTATTTCCCGTATTTATAATTTTAATTATATGCTTTAATTTTTATGTTGTATTTTAGATGCATGATTTAAAGCATGTTGGTTTTATATTTGCATATAACTTAGGCTTAATTAATTGCATGTTAAAACCTTAAAAACCCTCATTTTAGAAATCTAAGTGGGAACAGGTTTGTTAATATTCTCATAGCCTCCATTACGAATTCATATGTGATGTGGGTGGACTTGCGCTTTGGCATTATGGCCTTTCTCCTTATCAGAAGAGTTTAACTATAAGATCACTAGCTTATGAATTTCTAAGTAAGATGACTAGAGTAAGTTGAAATTGGAGAAATGCGAGACCCTCTCAATCTGAGACGCACTATCCTAAGGTAACAAGCTCAGAAGTCACGTAATGGCACACACTTAGTGTACGATTTGTAGTATTCCTCACATCAAGGTTACGCTGCTTATTTGTATGGCTGAAAGGCACTGACTATTAGCTATATTGATCAATAAATCGTTTAGTCAGATAGCGTAGTTAATGAACCTAGTTTTTCTCAAACAAATGTGGGTTAGCATAAACGTCCACACTATCGTGGTTTACGAAAATCCCGGTGAATGAGATGTCGGTGGATTTAATTATTGTTTGAGGGATGTCAATAATTGTAGAATTTTATTTTCAAAATTCTTGTACTGAAACACTGTCTGTTTATTTATTTACAGTCTTCGATATGGCATGTAATCTGTTAGCTACAATATTGAAAGACAACAAACTAACTGGTCCGAATTATGTCAGTAGAGTCGAAACTTGGACATTATCCTAAGGGCTGAGAGCACTCTTGTGAAAGATCATGTCATTGACATGATTAGTAACATCAACAAGGTCGAGGTAGTGGGAGGCGAAATCGATGGTGAAACCAAAGTCGATATTGTCCTCCAGAACTTGCCTCAAAGCTATAAGCTGTTTCGGTTGAACTACAACATAAGTCAGATGTTGTGTACTTCATCCAAACTCTTGGCGGAGTTGGTGGCGGCTAAAAGTCTTTTTCAAGAGAAGAAGCGAGATTTAGTCACAGTCAAAGCTTTAAAATATTCTTCTGAGCCTGAGGCTGGAGAGAAGAAGAGAAAGCTCGAGAGAATAGCTCAAAAGGCACAATTTGCGCCAAAGCCGGAGATTGCAAAGAAGAACCTGAAAGGCAAGTGCTTCAAGTGCAATTAGACAGAATAGTGGAAAGAAGATTGTCCAAAGCTCAAAAGTACGACAGCTTCTGCCTTTATTACTGAGACATGTTTAGCGGCGATTCCCACAGATACTTGGTATGTGGATTCGGGCGCCACTGACCATGTTTGTAGCTCTTTGCAGGGGTTCCAAGTAACCTAAAAACTTAGAGAAGGCGAGCTAGAAGTCTACTTGGGCGACACTATAAGAGTGTCAGTAGAAGCAGTGGGAGTAGTCTTTATATTTTTCGAAAATAGTAGATTAGAGTTAGATAATTGTCTTTATGTACCGAGTTTTAGAAAGAACTTGATTTGAGTTTCTAAAACTCTTAAAGAATGGTTATAAGTTTATTTTTTCTGATAATTCTGTTGTTGTTAGAAAAGATGGCAAACTTATTTGTTCTGGTTCATTAGCAAACAATTTGTTTTTTTTATCAAACTCCCCTGTTGTGTAAACCACAAAGTTAAATAGCACATCATCTAACCGTAATAAGAGGAAAGAACCTTGTGAAAAGAATCAAACCTATCTTTGGCATCTCAGGCTAGGTCATATAAACCTTAGTAGGATTCATAGGTTAGTCAATGATGGACCTTTAAGATCATTAGAGATTGACAGTTACTTAACCTGCGAATCTTGTTTGGAAGATAAGATGACCAAGAGACCTTTTAAAGTGAAAGGTTATAGAGCCAAAGAAGTATTAGAGTTGATTCACTCTGACTTTTGTGGACCAATTTTGATCCAGGCATGAGGTGGGTTTGAGTATTTTGTGACCTTCACAGATGATTACTCAAGGTACGGATACATTTACCTAATGCGCCACAAGTCTGAATGCTTTAGTAAATTCAAAGAGTATCGGATAGATGTGGAGAACATCACGGTAAGAATATCAAGACACTGCGATCAGATCGTGGTGGTGAGTACATGTCCCACGAATTTTGAGAATACCTCAGTGAGGTTGGAATTCAGTCTCAGTTGTCTGCACTTGACACACCACAGCAGAATGGTGTAGCAGAAAGAAGAAACATAACTCTCATGGAAATGGTTAGATCAATGATGAGCTATAGTGATTAGCCTAGTTCGTTATGGGGATATGCTTTAGAAACTGCAATGTACATTCTAAATCTTGTACCATCTAAAACCGTGCCTTCAACCCCTACAGAGTTGTGGAACGGGCACAAGCCTAGTCTAAGACATCTCAGAATTTGGTGTTGTCCAGCACATGTGCTTAAGGCATATGCGGCTGCATTAGATATAAGAACAGAAGTAATGCTGTTTGTAGGATATCCTAGAGGAACGAAAGGTGGTCTATTCTATAGTCCTAAAGATCATAAGATGATAGTTAACACTAACACCAGATTTTTAGATGAATACTATATTCTAGATCACAAGCCCAAGAGTAAGATAGTACTAGAAAAACTTAGAAAACAGTCTGATAATCCTGATGCACAAAATATCACAGATGATGCGCCTACACAGGTGGTGTCTCGTCGTAGTGGAAGGGTTGTGAGACATAGGTTCATTGGCGTGGGAGAAGCTTCTGACTTCATCCCAGGTGCGCCTGAACCAGACCCTGTGAACTACAATGAAGCTCTCCGAGATAAAGATGCAGAATCTTGGCGAAAGGTGATGATATCCGAGATGGGGTCGATGGACCACAATCAAGTCTGGGAGCTTGTTGATCTACCTTATGGTTTCAAACTCATTGGATGCAAGTGGGTCTACAAACGCAAAAGATGACCTGACGAAAATGTGGAAACCTTGAAGCTAAGCTTGTGGCGAAGGGGTATACTCAGAAAGAGGGAATCAATTATGAGGAAACCTTCTCCCCGGTGGTCATGCTTAAGTCGATCCGGATTCACTTGGCTATAGCTGCTCATTTAGATTATGAGATATGGCAGATGGATATCAAGACAGCTTTCTTTAATGGAAGTCTTGAAGACACCATTTTCATGCAGCAACCAGAGGGATTCGTTGAAAAAGGCAAAGAGCATAAGGTTTGCAGGCTTAAGAGGTCTATTTACGGACTTAAACAAACATCCAGATCTTGGAACATCCGGTTTGATGAGATAATCCAATCCTATGGATTTACTTAGTGCCCGGATGAACAATATGTGTACCGTAGACGTGATGGAAACGCAGTGGTGTTTCTTGTGTTTACGTAGATGACATTTTACTAATTGGCAACAATAGGAAAGTGTTATCAGAAGTAAAGACATGACTGTCCAAACAGTTTGATGTGAAAGACTTAGGAGAGGCGGGACATATCCTTGGGATCAAAATAATTCGAGATCGTAGGAAACATTCGATAACACTATCTCATGCTTCATACATAGACACGATTCTGGCTCGTTTTAACATGCAGAACTCCAAGAAAGGTTTTCTACATTTCAGACATGAAGTGCATCTATCTAAAGAATAGTCTTCGAAGACTGTTGAGGAGATAAAGCCATGAAGACAGTTCCTTATACCTCGACAGTAGGAAGTCTCATGTATGCAATGTTGTGTACGAGACTTGATATCTGTTATGCTACTGGCATTGTAAAAATATATTAGAGTAACCCCGGGAAAGCTTATTGGGAGGAAGTGAAATGCATTCTCAAGTATTTGCGTAGGAAGAGAGACCAAGTGTTGGTCTATCAGGCACCTGAGCTTGTGCCTCGAGGTTACACAAATTTAGATTTCCAAAGCGACAAGGACAAGAGCAAGTCTACCTCAGGGTATGTGTTTACTTTGGGAGGTGAAGCCATAGTTTGGCGGAGTGTCAAGCAAAAATGTGTGGCAGACTCTACCATAAAAGCTGAATACGTTGCAGCATCAGAGGCAACGAAAGAAGTAGTGTAGTTCAAGAACATTCTAGTGGACTTAGATGTGATTCCTGGTTTGCAGAAGTCAATCACAGTGTACTGTGACAACAATGATATGATAGGAAACTCGAAGGAATCACGAGCCCACAAGGTGAGTAAGCATATACAACGCAAGTACCATCAAATACGAGATATTGTCAAGAGGGAAGACGTGGTCGTGGCTAAGATAGCATCGGAAGATAACGTTGTAGGTCCATTCACGAAGATATTGACTGCAAAAGTCTTTGAGGCTCACTTGGAGGGCATGGAGATCAGATACTTAATAGAGCCATGATTGTTTTTCTAGACATTATTGTAGTTGTAGGATTGATGTAGTATTATACTTAAAGCGCAGCTTAAGAATTAGTGGGAGATTGTTGGGTTTGAATACTAAAGCTTTGCTTGTATTAAACTATTTCCCAAGTTTATATAGCAATTAAATGTTTTAGTTAAATTGTTTATATGTTTTACATATGTTGTTCATTTATATTGTGTATTTGGATTATGAGGTGTCTGGTTTGACACAGTAGATCTCATCATTGGTTAAAAGATATAATATATAAATGAGGTTCGTAACCGAGACAGTTTTGGACACACTATCGGTTTAGGTTATTGTGTTATTTAGAAATTGGTTTGTCTAAACTAATTGAATCATATAGATATGCCTGGGACATATTGAACTTGACCATTTATGATGAATTGTCTTGTACTGATTTAATAGACTATTCATTCATAGTATTATATCTCTTAATCCCTAGACTTAAGCAGGTATGGGGATTAGACATAATGTACTTTGATCTGCCAAAGAGTGAGGTCACTTGAGACTAATAGTCTCGATAGGTTGGGTGCGCGTATTTAGTTGCTTGGTGTGCTGTCGCTTGTCGAAAGGAAACCATGTACCGGTGCATCCGGGGTGATGTGCTCCCGAGATAAGCTCATTATGTTTATTATACTAAACCCGGTCGATGGACTTTTGTCCGGTATAGTAAAAAGGTTGAGTGGTACTAATCTCGGATTATAAGAATTAATTGATTTATCAGTAAATTAATAAATTAATGAGCACTATATCTTTGATGTGGGGAGATTATAGAATAATTACTTTAGTTGTTCCGGAAGTAATTCTGGTGTAGGATGGTAGTGTCATAATTAATCCGTTAGTGGTACGATTAATTATGTAGTGGGTTAATTGATAAAGTAGAATTAATTATTTAATTAATTATTCTTAAGCGTTAATTAAGTAATTAACCAAGTGAAATTAATTAATTAATTAAGTCTTAAAGTTCAATTGGAATTAAGAAATCCTAGAGATTAAAAAATATATTTGGATGTGGAAATCTAATTAGATTTGGAAACTAATTAATTATCCTAAACTCATTCGAAAGACCAATCCTAAACCAACTTGGGGTCTCTCTTGTAACTCTATAAATAGACAAGAGATTAGAAATTCATGACACACAATTTCATAGTTTCATAATTCAAGAAATTTAGAGAGAGAAAGTCTAGAGAGAGAAACCAATATTTCTCCCTCAAACTCGACTTTCAAGAACTCCTAGCGGCGGCCCAAATCCCAAGAAAGCGGTGGCGGTCTTCTCCCTTCTTTGACCGGAAGCACGTGGGATAGTAGTGGTCGGCGCGTGGCGAGCATCTCTCGGTCGGCGCGTGAAGATCACGCACGAGCGGCGGTTTTTGGTCAGAATTTTTCGGCGACTTCCTGCTAGTTTTCTCTGACGGGTTTTGTGGTGAATTGCTGATAATTAATTCGTTGGTTCGTCGCCCACACAACGTACGAGCTGGTAATGAGTCATACAAGCGATCACCTAAGTACACGCTTCAAGTGGTAATTCTTAAACTTTCGCTTTAATTAGGAATTTATTGTTACATGGCAAATCGAACAAGTAGAAGCTAAGATCCTGCGCAATGTTATTTCAAGCAAAGATTGGAATAGCGATTGTGTTAGAGCTTAGGCCTGGTCAAGAGGTCCAATTCTGGAATGCGTAGCACGAAAGTGAATTTTTTACCGGGCCTGGGCATATAATCTTTCAATTTTTTCCTTAAGAATTCGAGATAAAGTCTCAAACATATAATATAATCCCTTGGTTATCCAATGTCCAATTTTCGTTGTCTCATAAAATAAAATTATTTTATGTTTAAAAACCTTTTTAAGAATGAAAAATTCTAAAAAAAATACATAAAGCATAAAATTATCTTCTTTAAAATAGTGCATGAACTATAAGAAAAAAAGAGAAAAGAAAGGGAAGAGTGAAGTTACTAAGTAAATGAAAATGAAGGACAACAGTTGTTTGGGGATGGGAGGCGTGCGTGCGGGAATGTGGTGGGTTTTTTTTAAAAAAATATTAAATAAAGTAACAACTCAATAAATAGTATCTCGATAAAGCCAACATATGCAATCAGCCAACGATAATCTTAAAAATTAGTTGAATCGATGTCTAATTTCGTAATGTTTTTTTACAACTTTATTCACATTTAGAATTACTTTCGCATTTACTTACCTTCTATTTTTTTCATTTGTTTTTAAAAGAATATATTGTAATGTCTTGATAAAGTGAATACAGATAGAATAATTCTATTTATTATATTATTTTAATTTAAAAAACTAAATTATTATTTATGAGGCGAAGGACTTTTTTATCTGAAATATTTATTAAATAACATGCATAAAAATTTGAATAATTTAACGTTTCAAACGATGTGATTGTACATCTAATACTTTAGTACAACTAGCGAACAAAAATAAAATAAAGACAAAATTTTATAAGTAATTATATGATCCTTCCTCACAAAAATTCTGGCAGAGGTTTGGCTAGTGAGGGAGCTGTATGGTTTTGAATTTTGGGAGAGAGTGTATAGTATGGAGGCCAAATTTAGGAGGCTATTTGAAGGATTAAAATGGTCCCTAATCTAGTGCTTGATGAAGGGGATGGAAATTTGGGTGGTAGAGGGATGATGCTTCAGAAGGAAGAGCCTTAAGAAAGCAACCACAAGTCTATTCTACCCTAAACTTGATAAATGCTAAATGATGACTCAAGAGAGAAAATGAGTATGGAAACTCAGTTTTAATTCTTCAAATTATGATTGAGAAGTCTGAATTCCTTCTCTATTTATAGGAGAAGGAATGACCTTGAATTTACAAGCTTATCCCTCAACCCTAGACTAGTCCTGATACAATTCAAACTCTAGTTTAGCTCTCAAAACCCTAGCTTGTGTGGCTGAGATTTAATCTTGCATTTGAACAAATTTTGAAGGAAAGAAGACACTTTCTAGACCTTAAATCCTTTTAGGGTTGGATTCCTAGGTATTGTAGAAGTTTATGCCTCTTTGGAGAAGTAATTGGCCGAAAATTCTTGAAGTAGTGGACTCTCACTTGTGCTGAAATTCTGGAGAGTTGTTGTAACCAACTATAACTTCTTGTTTAGTCTTCTAAACTCCTCAAATTTTTGTAATTATCATGAAGAACTGTATTTTAGGATTATTTCTGTAGGTTTAGGAGTCATCTTTCAACTAGATTTCTTCTAGGCAAAATTCAGGAACCTTGTAAGTTTGTTCCCACGTGATAGAGAGTGGTGTAGCTAGACCAAAACTCTTCCAATCAGCCACCAATGAGTCCCCCATCTTTAGGACTCCTCCTAGCGTTAAAACTCTGAGTTAGAACCCTTCTAGAAGCAATAAAAATCGGACTTCCCTTTGGTGTATTCTCTCTCCCGAGTTTTTACAACATTTCCCTCCAAAAGGATCTTCTGCCTGGGCTGCGCTTCTCCTCTTTATTTAGTCTAGTCTATTACATTTAATTAATTAATTAAGGCCCAAAAATTGGGCCAACATTAATTAATAAGCCATTAAACATATTCTTGGCAAAAAACAACACAAATTAAAAAAAAATAAGGCCTCCGAGAGGGCCTAATTTATTCAAGCCAATAAAACAACCATGGCCAGAATTATTAAATGACTAAACTAGCAACTTGGACCGGATTTAAGAGAGATAAAAACTAAATAAATAAGCTGAAAGATAAAAAGAAAATGGTAAAGGTTTGAGAGATGCCCCTAGGATCAAAGCACGTAAGCCCTTCAGTACATTAATATTTTTAAAAGTTTTAGAGTAAATTCTAAAATTGGTCACCATACTATAGTCAATTTCTGGTTTTGGTCATCATACTTTGAAAACTATTTTTAAATTCATCATACTTTGCATTTAGTTTCAAAAATGGTCATTCCGTCAAAGTACTCCGTTAACTATGTTAACATACCTATTTTTGTAGGATAAAACCGTCCATCCACTATTGTAATTAAACCAATCCTTTCCTTTTTATCTTTCATTTTTCTGGGGTTAAAATTATAAACTTACTCCTTTATCTCCTGCCCTTCAAGTCTTCCTTTAATTAAAATTTTTGTCTGTTTTTTTACATACTCCACTAATCAAAATTTTTTGTCTTTTTTTGGTTTTTACAATATATTAGATTTCAACCCATTATTTTTGTCTTTTTTTTTTCCTAATTAAAATTCTTTTTTTCATTTTCTTTTTCTTTTACGTTTTTCTGTTGCTTAAAATGTTTTCTCTGCTTAAAATGTTTTCTCTGCTTAAAATTCAATGCCTACTGGTTACCATTGTGAGGTTCATAAATCTCACAAATAGGGTTTTGTATTCCACAACTCCATTTCATTCTCTCAGTTCCCAAATTGTCACAAGTCTTCACAAAGGTTAGTTTTTTTTTTTTCAATTTTTTTGGGTTGGAGTAATTGGGCTTTAAATAAAAGGCAGCTCCAAAAATGAATGACCAATAGTGTACACAAAACTTACTTCAGTCTGCCAAAGCTTCAATCTTGGGCCTTACTATTTGTAGCTCAAAAATGTTATTTGTAGCTCACAAAATTTTATAAACTTACAAATTTAGCCTTCATTCAAAATATCTACAAATTCATTTAACAATCCAAAAACACCCCAAAATAATGAGAAATATTTGAGAAAACCTCACAATCGGCGTAGATTTATGTTGAAGCGAAGCATACGTCGAAGATTCTCAGAAAAATGGTACGTTTTTGAAGTATTTTTGTGTCGTTCGATTTTTTAGCGAATTCCATGGTACACACGCCCAGTTTGGGCACAGATTCCATGGTTCAAACACCTAAAGCAGACGTGCCATCCATGGTAAGGAATAAAAATGTGGTCGTGGATACCATGGAAGGAACCCAAATTGTGGGCATGTGCACCATGGACGGAAAGTTGTGCGTGGGGGCCATGGAAAAAATGCCTAACGTGTTATCCATGGAGTCACACGCCCATTATGGGCATGTGAACCATGGAGAACACGCTAGGCGTGTGCTCCATGGTATTACACGCCCATTATGGGCGTCTGAACCATGGAATACACGGCCATGCGTTTGTTTAATTCCATTCTCGGTATATTTCAAAAATATTTTATTATATAATATTTTTTAGTATTCGTAATTGTTAATATTATAATTCTTCATATTTATTTTTATTTTTTATTATTGAAAAATTAAACTGATGTTATTTTTATAAATTATGTAGAATCCAGTCGAAATACCCGATTTGTCGCAAGATTTGAGCGCACTTTTTGCCTCACCTGTATACTTTGCTACTGAAGAAAAGGCTTTTGAGCATTGCAAGGATGTAGCTAAGGAATTACGTTTCGAGCTTATTTGCGCAGGGTGGAATCCAAAGAGGAATGGGGTCACATATCATTGCGCACGATTCAGAAATCCTATTCAGCAAGGCCCTGCACCGAAACAAAGGCAACATACAAAGCGCAAAGGATGTGATTGCCCATTCAAGTTATATTGCTTGCAAGTGCCGAATTATGGTTGGTGGATCAGAGTATTTCCTGGGTATGAGTCGACACACAACCATTCTGGTATAGTCTATCCAGAGGGTCACAGACAATTTAGTTTCCTGAGCGATGATGCAAGGGTTTTAGCTAACCAGTTGGATAAAGCAAATGTGATGCCAAAAATGGTGAAGGTAATGATTGATGCGGAGTTCCCCAGAGATAATGTGACAATCAGGCATATTACCAATAACAAGTCGCAGAACAAGAGATCAAATTTGGAAGGTAGAGATATTGGGGAAGAATTTGTTCGTTTGGCTAGTGAGAAGCATAATTTGGTGCGGACTCAGAAGGAACATGGCATAAATGTGATCACTCATGCATTCATGGCGCATCCAGCATCAATCCAGATGTTCAACCGATATTATTGGGTTATTGTGGTTGATTCAACTTACAAGACAAATAAGTACAAGATGCCACACTTCCAGATAATAGGTATGACTCCTACCAATACGAATTTCAATATTGCATTTGCCATTTTGAGAGATGAGTCAAGAGATACCTATGATTGGGAGATGTCAAATTTGAGGCTTTTGTTGGATGAAGACAAAGTACCAAGTGCAATTGTCTCAGATCGAGAGATGGGTTTGGTTCAGCCTATAGCGGATCATTTTCCACATTCACACCACATGTTATGTTTGTGGCACATAGACCGTGATGTTGATGCAATGCTGAGGAAAAAAATTCGCTATGAGAAATTGAGATCCGATGTGAAAGGTATGTGGAAGAAAATTATTAATGCGCCAACAGTTCAAGAGTATGGTATGTTATTATAGCTTTTCAAGGATAGTTACTCAACTCTTGCGCGTGCCGCTGTTGTCTACTTGGAGGGTACATGGCTTTATCATAAAGAGAAGATTTGTAAGGCTTGGACAAACCAAATTCTCCACCTTGGCAATACTAGTAGTAATAGAGTAGAGAGTACTCATGCTTCATTGAAGGATTGGATGAATTCTGGGACCCAAGCACTGGACACGCTGTTTGGTGTGATTGATGCCCATGTCATGCACCAGTTATCCCAGATCAGGTACATTCATTAATTTTTATGAAACGCTATTTATTTTTACAATTCCTTAAAATACGCATTTTTTATTTTTATGTGCCTTTAAATTTACACGCACACATATATATTGTTTTAGGGGAAAACTTGAGGAATCCATGTCGACGAAACCAACTGACAAGCTGCAGGGTACATACGATCTGTTGCATGGTTATGTGTCGCACCATTGTATGGATTTGATCAGCAGTCAGGTTGATAATATGATTAAGTGAGGCGACCACGTGTTTGAGTACTGTCGGTGCTTCTACAAGGTGACTCATGGGATTCCCTGTGCTTGTGACTTATTCAAATTGAAGGAAGCGAACGACAAGGTGACAGTCGACATGGTGCACGAATTTTGGCAGAGATTGTAGATCGTACCCTCTGAAGTGGCTTCGAATACTATTTCTGCGGAACTCAGGTATGTTTGTTGCTTCGAATGTAATATTTAAAAAATATATATGTTGTTTCTATATTTATATTATATTTATTAACAGGTATTTCCGTGAGGAAATCATTCCAAGATTTGAAAGCAGTCCAGCTGCAATGATGCGTCAGATGCTTTTCTCAATGGAGGGGGCAATGTTTCCTGACAGGAATAGTGGGTGTGAGCCTGCTGTCTTGGCAACATCTCGCGGTCGGCAAAGGTTACATTCATCTGTGATGCGAACACAGAGCACCTTCGAGAGAATGACACGTCGATCAAATGCATCGGGTCGTTCACTGAGCCGTAGATTGCATTTTGATGATGGTATGTGATCTGAAATACTTTTTTTGTGAACTAATATATAGTTGTGTTTAATTTTATTAGAGTCCTATTTTATTCACTGCGTCTTCTGTAGGTAGAGAAGAGGTTCAGAGCTTTCCCCTTTTGCCAGGGTATATTCACCCTTATTGCACTGGGTATTTGGACGTAAAGTCAGATGGCAATTGTGGTTTTTGTGTTGTGGCACATTCTTTATATGGAAACCAGGAATTATGGGCAACAGCTCGGATGGTGGCAAAGGGGGAAATTCTCATTAATCAAGCTAAATATAGAGATATTTTTGTGGCATTTGCACCAAATGAGATTCCGGATGATCAGGCTATAGAGTGGGCAGTGAAGAGGATATCTCATCAGGCATCATCATGTGGGATGGACTATTGGATACACACACCAGTGGACTTATTTGCTATCGCAACATTTGCGAACGCATTGGTCGTCCATCTCAGTGATTCTAGTACAACTTCTTGTTTCTCTGTATTACCTGTGAGGGAGGTAGAAGGTGTCGTTCGACCGGATAAGGAAATATGCATTGCGCACGTTAGGAATATTCATTTCATTAGTGTAAGTTTGATTCCTAATGGTCCTATTCCACCCTTGATCCACATGTGGCATCGTCACCGCGATGAAAGTCTAGCTGCGTTTGCAACGCCAGATGAGTTTGTGGATAGGATTACAGAATGGGATAGGATATGCCCATGATTTTGTACACCTAACTATATTGATGCAATTCATTGGTATTTTTCCCATTTTAATATGTGCATATGTAGGGGTTATATTATTGTAATAACAAACACAAACATATCAAAATAACATAACATATCCATACCATAATACAACATATCACTACATAACAAATATAACCATAGTCATAAATCCACCAAAAATATACTACATCAATAACAATATGATATACCTATCATCTAGATAAATGCCATCTCTGCATCAATCTAGAAAGCTCAGCATCACACTCCTCCGCCTGTGGCATGCCTGCATCTCTAATAATACCAACATGTCGCTGGGCTACCTTCTCATATTCTCTAACCCACTAAATCATGCAAAGACAAAAACTGATGTTAAATAAATGGAACACATTATTATAATTATAATATTTTAAAAAATTAATACTTACATATTCAGAATTGGCGCGCGATGGCACGCGATCTGAATCACTGAGGGGGATATCACGGAACAGCCGCGGATGGGAGTACTGCTCGTACCACTCCATGTAATTGGCGTCGCATGCGCCAGGATACTTAGCACTGGAATGTAGCTTATCAGTCCGTACGCAATAAATATCAGAAGAATCCCATAGATCCCGGGCCAGTCCCTTCGCGAACTCTACTTTGTACGTCTTCCCATGATATGGTCGAAGACAATGTGAAGGCCGGAGGATTTTATTGGGGACTCGCTGCACGTATCCAAACTGGCGGACGCATCTATCAGGCATATACGGCTCCACAAACTCGCCATATGTGATCAATCCTCTGAAAATGGTCCTCTCAGTGCGCAAGTGAGGATCCGCCCCATATGGCAACCAGGTCACCTATATATTGATGTCAAAATACATTAAAACTACTACCTATGTACGGCAAAATAACATATTTAAATATTAATAAAAAACAAATTTATTAACATACCTCATCGACTGTCATCCTGTCGAGCTGCTCCCGATACTCAGCCATACTCCATCCCTTGTCACTGCGGGTGCCCACTTTCCACAATTTTGCGCGCGGGGTATGAGGAGGAACAATCATGGGCGCGGACTAGGGTCTAAATACTGGAAAGTACTCGTATATCCAAGCCTGTAATAACGTAAGACATCCAGCCATAGACGAAATGCCACCTCTACTAGCTATACCTAACTGCCTATATAGCCATGATAGGGTAGCAGAACCCCATGAAAACTGTCCCACACCCTCAATATTGTTCCTAATCTGCATTATGGAATGTGGTCTAAACTTATTCCCACTCTTGTCTGGGAATAAACAAGCGCCAATAGTAACCCACAGCCATGCCTCCATATCAAACACAGGATGCTTCCTATCCCCACTGTGCCTGCGCCGCTCAAACACCTTCTCAGTAATAATAGCCCCACTCTGATAATACTCCTTCCATGTAAACCCCTGGACGATGTCCAAATCTGTGACCTCATCCATCAACTCACCATCTACTGGTATGTGGAGTATCTCGAACACGTGATGGTTTGACTTGGGAAAATTAATCCTAGCTTGACCCGATAAGTTGACTAGGGATTAATTTTGCAAAGGTAGGATGGTGTCAAACATTTGGAATGTTCATCCTATCACCGAAAAGTTGCATGGTATGCAATTGGAAAGCGTTAGATTACATGGAATGTAATTTGAACGTTGCCTACCAAAAGAGCCCGATCCCTACGATACTTGCCAAAGCAAGACTGGGGTTAACTCTTTGTGGATTTTCGGCCCACAATCTAGCACAAACACAAAATTGTTTGGGATTTCAATTTTGGCTATTGTGAAAAATGATTTTAAAAACTCATCCTAATATTTTGCATTTATTCTTTGTAGAAATGGCATCATCTAGCACTAATGTTGTTTCAAACTTCACTCTAATAAGTATATTGGATAAAGACAAATTTGTTGGACCAAACTTCTTAGACTGGGAAAGAAACTTGAGAATTGTTCTCAAGCAAGAAAGGAAGCTACATGTCTTAGAGACTGTTTTACCTGAACCACCACAGAATGCCACGGCTACTGTTCAGCGAGCATGGGATAAGCTGAAAAGCGATTCTGATGATATGACATGCTTGATGCTCGTGTCTATGACAGGCAAGCTTCAAAAGCAGTTCTTGAATTTGGAAGCGTTCCGGATTTATGAGTCACTGACGGAAATGTTTTGTGAACAAGCCCGTATCTTTGTTATCGAAATAAATCTTTCTATGTCCACCTCATGGGTATTAGATACCGGATGTGGGGCTCACATTTGTACTAATGTACAAGGACTTAGAAATAAAAGGATGACAAGGAAAGGTGAAGTTGATCTCCGAGTGGGCAACGGAGCAAGGGTTGCTTCTGTTGAAGTGGGAGATTACACTTTATCTTTACCTTCCGGTTTAAACATTGAACTTTAGAATTGTTATTATGTACCTGCTTTGAGCAGGAATATTATTTCAATTTCTTGTTTGGATATTAAAGGATTTCGTTTTATTATTGGTAATAATTCGTTATCTTTGTATAGGAATGATGTTTTATACGGAGTTGCAAATTTGTGCAACGGCCTATATGTTTTTGATTTGAGCCAAGAAAGACCGGTCTATAACATTGAAAAGAATGATAAATCAATTAAGTTTGATATGAGTCCAACTTATCTTTGGCATTGTCGATTAGGCCATGCAAATGAAAAAGCGAGTTTAAAGACTTCACAAGGATGGAGTGCTAGGGTCATTTGATTTTGAATTTTATGATACCTGTGAACCCTGCTTGCAAGGCAAAATGACAAAGAGTCCTTTCAACAAGAAAGGGGAAAGAACAAGTGGACTATTGGATCTAATACATACGGATGTATGTGGACCAATGAGCACACAAGCCAGAGGTGGATTTGAATACTTCGTGACTTTTACTGATGACTATAGTAGATATGGGTATGTCTACTTAATGAGGTATAAAAGTGAAACTTTTGAAAAGTTCAAAGAGTTTAAAATGAAATAGAGAATCAGTTGGATAGAAGGATTAAGGCTATTCGCTCCGATCGGGGAGGTGAATACCTTAGTGATGAGTTCGATGGCTATCTAAAACAGTGTGGAATTGTTTCACAGCTGACTCCATCGGGAACACCTCAATGGAATGGTGTATCCGAAAGGAGAAATCGGACCTTATTAGATATGGTTCAATCAATGATGGGCCAAACAACTCTCCCTACATCCTTTTGGGGTTATGCTCTCCTTTCTGCTGCCTACTTATTGAATCGTATTCCATCTAAGGCAGTAGATAAGACTCCATATGAGATATGGATGGGTCGGAAGCCCTATATGTCCTATCTGCGAGTTTGGGGTTGTCAAGCTCATGTAAAGCGTTTACAAAGTAATAAGCTTGAACCCAAAACCGACAAATGCCTATTTATGGGATATCCTAAGGAAACCAAAGGAATTCAATTCTACAACCCAACTGAGACCAAAGTGTTCATTGCTCGAGGAGCTACTTTCTTAGAGAAAGAATTTCTGTACAAGAAAGACTGTGGGAGTAGAATAGAACTCGGAGAAGTTTAAGAACCACAAGAGAATGCAGAACGATCTACAGAAACTCAGATGAAAGTTGACATAAAAACTCATGAAAATGAGCAACCTGAGTCAACAACACAAGAACCTAGAAGATCTGGTAGATCTCGTCACCAACCCGAGAGATACGGATTTCTAGTGAATGACGATCAAGATTTGATCTTGGTGGACTCTAATGAGCCCGCGAACTACAAACAGGTTTTAGAAAGTCCAGATTCAGATAAATGGCTCCAAGCCATGGAATCTGAAATGCAATCCATGAGGGACAATAAAGTGTGGACTTTGATTGACCCTCCTGTTCAGGCAAAGGTTGTCGATTGCAAGTGGATTTTCAAGTTAAAAACCTGGCGGGATCTTTAAGGCACGACTAGTGGCTAAAGGTTTCAGACAGACTCATGGTATAGACTATGATGAAACCTTCTCCCCTATCATGATGCTCAAGTCCATTAGGACAATGCTTGCCATAGCAGCATATTTTGACTATGAGGTATGGCAGATGGATGTTAAGACGGCTTTCCTGAATGGAAACCTACTCAAGGATGTTTATATGAAACAACCCAAGGGATACATCGATCAAAATCATCCTAACCGAGTATTAAGCTTCAGAGGTCCATCTATGGACTAAAGCAAGCATCTCGAAGTTGGAATCTTCGTTTTGATGAGGAAGTAAAAGGTTACGGATTCATCAAGAACGAAGATGAGCCTTGTGTTTACAAGAAAGTTAGTGGGAGCAAGATTGTTTTCCTTGTCCTATATGTGGACGACATCCTGCTCATAGGAAATGACATTCCCTTGATGAAAGACATCAAACAATGGTTGGGGAGTGTATTTTCTATGAAAGACTTGGGGGAAGCCGAAATGATACTAGGTATCAAGATCTAGAGAGATAGGTCAAAAAGGCTTCTAGGACTAAGTTAAGAAGGGTATATAGACAAGATATTGAAGAGGTTCAATATGTCTAAATCTAAGAATGGTATGGTACCATTCAGATATGGCCTCCTCTTAAAGAAGAACCAATGTCCTTCTAATAAAGAGGAGAGGGATGCGACGAGTAGAGTCCCATATGTTTCGGCAATAGGATCTATCATGTATGCCATGTTATGTACCCGCCCGGATGTCGCACATGCACTGAGCATGACTAGCAAATACCAACAAGATCCAGGAATGGATCATTGGACTGCATTCAAGGCAATCCTGAAGTACTTGCGAAGGACAAAAGGATTAATGGTAGTGTACGGAGGATAAGAACAGCTCGTCGTACAAGGTTACGCCGATGCTGCTTTCCAGACTGATCAAGATGATATGAAGTCACAATCAGGCTATGTTTTTAGCCTAAATGGCGGTGCGGTGAGTTGGAAAAGCTCGAAGCAAGATACCACAGTCGACTCTACAACAGAATCTGAGTATATTGCTGCATCAGATGCTGCAAAGGAAGCTGTTTGGTTAAGGAAGTTTGTGTCAGACATCAGAGTGATACTTAGTATCCAAGATCCGATAGACCTCTTCTGTGATAATAACGGGGCCATAGCACAAGCAAAGGAGCCCCGGTCACACCAGAAGACCAAACACATACTCAGACGTTATCACCTCATTCGAGAGATCGTCGATCGAGGAGATGTTAAAGTATGCAAAATAGGGTCAGACGACAATATAGCAGATCCTCTCACAAAAGCTCTACCACAGTCAAAGTTTGAGAGACATGTAATAGAATTTGGTCTTAAACAGTTTAGGACATAGCCCTCCAACGGGCAAGTGGGAGATTGTTGGTGTATGTGCCCTTATGAGGGCTATTTATATAAATAAACTTTGAGGGTTATTTATGTAAATAAGATATATGTCGTTTGTTTGATAATTGATCAAATGAGTTAATTTCATGATAGTAATATTCTTGTGCATATTTAAATTCATGAAATCGATCCGCCAAAAGAAACACTCCATGGACAGATTAGATCATGAGTGATTCTTTTGAGTAGTACTGGTACGAGAATCCTTAGACCAGAAATCACTACATGGTCTTAGGTGAATTGTAGTGTACTTTGACATACACCTAACGGGGCCGTAACAGGTTTCCAAGTACGGGTATGATTGGGTACACTATGATTCACGCTAAGATATGTATGTGAAGTGATGAGACTACAAATCTCTCTTAAGTGAGAGATGATATCTTGGCCACTTGATAGTGAACTGAAAAGTGCATGGTCATGCCCAAGGAATGATAAGGATATCATTTGCTTGATGGATTCAGTGTCACTAAGAGATCAAGTAAACGTTTAGCTATATAAGGATGATGGTTTCATGCCTTATGCTAAACGGGATATCAATGTAGAGGATCGTATGCAGTTTGCTCGGAAAGGTTGTGTTGAATCACCATTCGACCCTCCATTCCGAATTGGGTAGTCATTATGTCTTGCTAGAGACCACTAATGACTTATGAATTAATCAATGAGATTGAGTTATCCATTGCCAATTTGGAATGGGCCTACAGGATCGCACATAAGAAAGTTCGATGATGCAGAATAAGTATTCTTGCCTACAATAAGTATAATTGTTATACTTAAATAAAGAAGATTTAATTAAATGGTTTAATTAAATATTATTAAAAAGTTCTGTGGTATTAATTAATAGTTAATTAATTACCTGGGAACAATTGGGATGGGCTGATAAATCAAGGGACTTAATTGCAATTGAAGTTCTTGACTCATCAGCCTGATCCATGGGTCATGGGTTGATCCATGGGCTTGGTGTATAACCAAAATCATTAAGGTATTATTTAATGCTGATTTGGAATCAGTAAATATTATTTAAATACTGATTTGGAATCAGTAAAATGATTTTTGGTAATAATACTGATTTGGAATATGACTAAAATCAGTTAAATTATAATTGGATGATTACAATACTGATTTTGGTATTTTAATCTCTACAAATATCCTAGGGATATGATTGTAGGAGGATGATGATTTTGAATCAGATTTTTCAGATCAGACAAAAATACACCATATTCCCAAATTCTCTCCGTAGGCAAGATTGGCTAGCACCAGATCTGCGAAAACTTTCGTGCTTGAGAGTAGAGAATCCTTGAAGGAAAGATTTTGGTGGTGACGAACGTAACCGGAGCAGGAGGCTTGGACCAACATCAAACAAGGATCCAGGTGCGGCAACCGATTACGCTACAAGGGTAAGCTTTAGAAGCTTTAAACGTAGGATTAATTGAACACTAAATTGGAATAGGCATGAATCCACTACGCAAAATTTTTATAAATCATGCCTCCGATCCCAACATGTATATGTTTACTCGCCTTGTAGGCTTGTGGTTCCTTCGAGTTTGTTACTGCACCGTTGTTATCACATAAAATGAAGATAAAAATTTGGTCGGAATCACATAAAAAGTGATGGATCTAAAAATTTGGGGGCGAAGATAAATTGATAACAAAATGAAGATTGGCTTGGTTGGTTTCGTTTCTTAAGTTTTAGGGAAAATTTTGATTGGATTAGATTTTAAAAAATGAGTTTTGTTGGAATGAATCAAAAAATGAAGTTTTAGGGTTTATGTTAGCCGGTTGTTAATTTTGGGGGGAATAAGGAAGAAGAATAAAGGGGGTAGAAAATGAGTCAGGCTCATTTTATACCCCCTGACCGCGCGCTTCCGTAGTGCCCAGGGCGCTGCGGACGAGTGGGGCAGGCACTATGCACTCCCCGCCAGGGTACGACGGACGCGCCCTTCGCGCCCCATTATTAATGCCAAATTGTGGCATTTTGTCAAACACATCCCACTCCCCGCCACGGACGAACCCGCTTGAGAGCTGGAGTGACCAAGTTGCCCTATTTCCAATTTTTCCAAACTTTTTCACAAAATTTTGGGATTTCTGCACTCACATTACTATCAAAAATCTATCCTAACACATTTACAACCTCAAGAGAATATCAAATTCAAGGTATGATTTCCTTACACTTTTTTTTTCCAAAATATTTCCTAGAATTAGGGTTATATTGTCAAATGATTCTTGAATGGTGTAGTAACATCTAGGCTTACAAGGTGTTCGATAAAATGCTTAAGAGAGATTTTTTGTGTTGTAGGTCACAATGGTGCGAATGAAACATGCATCCAATACAAATGTAGCCTCTTCGAGTGGAACTAAGAAGAAACCACCTAGAAAGAGGGCGCACTTGAGGATTAAAAGACACCAAAAAAGGAGGTAATCCAAAGGAAGCTCTAGAGCTCATGAAAGAGCGACCATTGCGAAACCAAAGAGGTGCGGACCCAAAGAGCAAATATTGGGATTACATTCTACTAATGGGGTGGACTAATTTGCTTCTGACGGAAAAGAAATGCAACAAGACTTTGGTTCGTGAGTTCTATGCGGCATTGGCCTTCAAGGATGACGAGAACATGGTGACTGTGAGATCCCACAAATTGAAGGTGACAAGGAAATCAATCAATGAGTTGCTCGAACTCAATTTTGGCATAAAACCATATGGAACGAATGAAGTAAAAAGTTTCGTGCCAACTCCAAGTGATATCCGCATGATTTTGAAGAGCCGCATCCAAACACCAGATTCGTGGGTAGATATCAAGTATCAAGATTTGAACAGCATGGCACAGACCGTTTATACATTTATAGTCCACAATGTGTCGCCGGTGATGGATATCAACCTCACCAAGTTTTGATTGCAATTGTTGATGCTCATGTACAAGCAAGCAGAGTTGGACTTAGGAGACATCATCCTTGATCAAATGATGGATGCGCTGGAGAAGGAAAAAGAAAACTGATGGACTTTCATTCCCAACTGTGATAAAGAAGTTGTGCGAGAGAGCTGGCACTTTGAATAAAAGGAATGATGCTATGGATACACTTCTAGGTCCGATCACCGACACCACTTGTCTAGACCCTGAAGAAAAAAGTGTTGCAGGATCACAATGAAGGAGGAAGAGGGTTAGAATAGAAGCAGAAGGGACTGATGACTCAATTGAAGCCTTATTCGAGGATGAGGAGAACGCGAAACATTTTGAACAAGTTCATACATCCAATCAAATAATTTTGGATGAACTTCGAAGAATGCGAGAGGTGATGGTAGAATGGAGAGCAATTGACAAGAGAAGAAGGCAAAATACGAGGTCCAAAGCAAAGGCGAAATAAAGAAGATGAAGTCCTCCTTCAAGAAAAAGATCAAGGATCTCCAAAACATCATTTCCACCAATTTCGAGATAGTCATATCCCGTATTTCACCTCCATCGAACAGGGCATCCACAAGCACTCGTCACTCACTAAACCATTCATGGCTATAGTTTGTTGGATATTAAAATTTGATTTGGTTATTCCTAATGTTTTTTGATTTGGATATCAATAAAATTGATTAGTTTGGTAGTTAATTATCGTATGAATAATTGCATTTCATAGCTTAAAGTTCTATTTTCATTATAATTTTTTTTAATTATTGAATATCGGATTTGAAAAATGCCTACAATGAAATAGTATTATATAAAAACTATATAGACACGTCCGTGGCGCTCCAAAGCGTTCCCTAAATCCAAAATAAATCATAGTCGAAATAAAATATTCGATTTGAGAAATCCAAAATAAATCAAAGTCAGATTCCCTAAATCCAAATTGGACATCAAAATCGGATTACCAAAATCCGAATTTAATTAAATTCGGATTAAGAAAATCTGAATTTAATTAAATTTGAAATTTGGTAATCCGAATTTAGTTGAATTCGAATTTCATTACATTAGAAAATGCTATAATAAAGATGAAAGCGTACAATAATCCAATTCATAACACTTATACCAATCTACTAACCATAATCCAATTCATAACACTTCTATCCAATATACAAACACAATATGACCATAATCCAATTCCCAACACTTCTACCATGGAACACCAATGGAACTTCAAATAAGAAATTCTTCAAATTACATATACTTTTACATCAATACCTCACCAAATCACCAATGCAACTACAAATAATCAATTCTACCTATAACATATATCAAACTATAAATAACTAAACTTCATACCATATAAGCACTTGTAAACAATTGTACCTATTACATACACGAAAATAATAATAAATATAGAAACCTACATATGAACATCAAATCATTCCATTTGGGTCATATAGTCTACCAAGCCCTGTACGGTCTGCTATGGAATGAGAAACGGGACACCTTCTAGCGCTATGGGCCATACTTCCACACCTCATGCATTCGCCATGGCGTCTTCTTCCACGTTGATCTATTTGCATAGTAAATCACCGTTTCTGTCTCCTTTCCGGGGGTGCATTGTGCACGACGAGCCTTTCATAGTCTATATTCAACTTCCAGCCAATGTTCCTTTGCCAATACTCTCTCGGCGGGATTGGGACGAAATTGTCATGTCCGAATTGCCTCTTCCAATTTTGGACCGTAAGCAAGACGTCTATGAGATTGAATGGATTATCCCCAAGAGAACGACACACCGCCAAGGCATGTGAGCAAGGAAACCTATAGGTTTTCCACTTATGACAAGTACATGTGCGCGACTGATAATCAACGGTGTGTATGTTTCCTCCTTTGCCATCATAATGCACAAATGTACTAACCCTGAAAATTTTATTGGTCCATTCATAAGGTTCAACCTGATGTCCCCTAGATCGTATCTCGTAATCCTTGATTATTTCCCACAAAAGAGGAGGAAATTGAGTGTTGCATTTACGAGACTTTTCATTTTCCTGGCGGTATATCTCTTTTGTTTCCTGGAAGGTCAACTCAATGGTTGCTTGAATAGGAAGAGCTCGTACTCCTTTCAACGCACTGTTGTAACTTTCTGACATATTCGTCGTTAGGTTACCCCAGCGATGGAATCCATCGTGTGCAAAACTCCATTTATCAGCACCGATATCCTGTAAATATCGAAAGACGTCCTGACCGTATTGAAACAGCTCCGCACCAACTCTATCAAACTTCCGAGGTTGACAACATTCACCCATTCCCAACACAAGCTATTCAATCTATTGCCGTGACAATGTGTCAATAGATTGCTTCAAACGTGTCGCAGGCAAAATCTATTGTGACCTTTAACACCTTCTTCTCATTCCTCCAAGTCTCTAAATGCAGCGAGCAACCCAGCATTTCGATCGGATATCACACACGTCACACGCTGAGCAAAGACATGGCGAATGAGGTTTCTAATGAAGAAGCTCCAAATCTTAGTAGTTTCATCGTCAACTAATGCATACGCGAGTGGAAGAAGACGACGTGCTGCGGTAATGGTGATGGCAACCAGCAACTTCCCCTTATATCCACCACACAAATGTGTCCCGTCTATACTGACCACCGGTGGACAATATCTCCCAAACAAACGTAAAACTAGACCGAATGCCCAAAACAAATATTTGAAATTCCTCTCTGAATTGGCCAATTCATGCTCCTTTCCTTGAAATTCCTATTTTACAACCGTCCCTGGATTCGACGATTGTAAGGCTTCAACAAAGCTACATAAACAACCCAGAAACACATTCATCTCCTAATCATCGTGAAAACAATAATTACCATAAAAATTTACAAAAAAATAAACATTTAAATCTTACCTTGGTAAGTCAACAAAATTGGTTACCCAATTACCATATACCAATTCGATGGCTTTCCTTCTCGCTTGCCATTCTTTCTTCTCCTTCACGTTGACTTTTAAGTGTGTTTTGACGTTAATTTTAATAGTGGCCACTGGATACTCTGGATTTTGTTCAATTTGCTTCATTATCAGTGGCGCTATTGTGGATGATGTGACGTTATGGTGGTCATTTCCCTCGGCCATTCCAAGGCAATTATGACTAGGACACCATATCACCACTTCCCATTTGTCGTGAATGCGATTCTTTTTCGACACCCGGATTTTCCATGCACGTGGTGAATAACCTTCGGGCGTTGCAAATCATCGACTGTTGCATTCCACGCACCACGTGGTTTTATTACTATCGACATTTACATATTCCCTGAGCCTTGCCACGTTCTATGCGGATATAGCCCGTTGTGCTTCATCCTTATTTTTGAAAACAGTTCCAAGGCATACAGTCTCAGGATTGCCTTTGTATCGGGGCAACGCATGTTCATCCCGATTAATGGCGTAGGGATCTTGGTGTCCCACATCAAAGTACACGAAATGCCCACCTTCATACATCCCAATCTCATCCGAACTTTCCTCTGAATTGAAATCTGTAGAATCAGAACAAAAATCACTATTGGATTCATGGTCACCGTTTGCATCATCCTCAATATTATAATCCAAATCCCCTGCCTTCTCTTTAAAATCATAGCGGAATCCATGATCAAATTGGCCTTCTCCGCCATGTGAAGAACTCGAAGCAATATTTCATCTATCAAATCTATCTAAAGGCTGAATTTCCTCAAAACCAACGTAGACATAAATAAAACTCCATGGTCGAAATGTATAAAAAAAAATCCAGCATAGCATCAGACGTAATTGTTAGTTTTGAATACAGAAAAGCTATGGATTGTATCAAAAACTAATATCCACAGATGACATATCATTTTGTTTCAGTATAAATCTGTTCCTTTATATCATAGAACTAGATAACGGGGTGTCGAAAAACACAGTAGATACCGTTATTGGTTAAAGTATTGATATATAAAAAGTATGCTCGTAACCGAGATAGTCTGAACATACTATCGGTATAGGTTATTGTGTGGTTTGGAAATTGGTTTATCTAGACTAGTTTAAATCACACAGATATGCCCAAGGCATATTGAGCACGACCAGTTTGGATAGAATTGACTTGTACTGATCGGCGTAGTCAATTCGGTCTTAGTATTCCGTCTCTCAATCCCGAGATTGGGACGGGCGTGAGGGTTGGATGTCGTGTGCTTTGATTTGCCAAAGAGTGAGGTCAATTGAGGCCAATACCTCGGTAAGTTGGGTATGCGGTGTTTAGCTTCTTACGTGCCGTTGCTGGTTGGAGGAATCCACGTACCGTTTCGCCGGGTTGATGGTGCTCCCTAGATGAGCTCGTAAGGTTATTATACTAAACCTGGCCAGTGAACTTTATGTTCGGTATAATAAAAGGTCGAGTGGTACTAATCTCGGAAACCAAGAAGTCGGTGAATTAATTTGTGAGTAAATTGATAAATCGACGAGCACTAGATCTTTAATGTGGAGAGATAGAAGAAATAATAATGGCGCGATGTAAAGTCGTTTTCGAGCGGTAGTTCCATAATTGGTCCGATAGTGGTACGACCGATTATGCGTTTGACTAATCGACAAGGTAAATTAATTAATCCGAAGGGTTTAATTAATATTTAATCGTCGAAGTAAATTTAGAAATTAATTCGATTTTGAATTAATTAATTCTAAGGGTTCGATTAAATTAAATTAACAAAGTGGATTAAATAAATTAATTTAAATGGGTCGATTGGAGTTGATTAGTCGGGAAGACTTAGCGGTCAACAAAAGTCAAATTTTAAGGCCTAACTCGAGAGCCCATTAGGTCTCCAATCGAGCTACTATAAATAGAATAACTTGAGACCAAAGAAAGTTAAGAAATCTTGCAAGACAAGTCTTGCCCATTTTAGAGTAAGAAAGTTCTAGAGAGAGAACTTCTTCCCTTTGAAGTTTTCACTCAAAAACGAACTAGATTTCTTGCTCTCGGATTGGATTCAACCCAAAGATCAAGTCTTCAATTTGTTTTTTTTTAAAATTTCGCTGCTCCAGTTTTTTTTGCTGCTCGGTTTTTCTGGACAGCTGCTGCCGCAAATTTTTTCTGCCTGGTGCAGATTTCTTCTTCCTCAAGTTTTGCGCGGTTGATTCGAGAATAGCCTGGATCGATCTCCTTCTTTGATGGGTGATCTTCAGGTGGTTCTTGTCTAGATCACTGGTGAGATTTCATGTGAAAAATCTGCAGAAATCGGGCTGGGCAGTAGCGGATTTAGAGCAGTAGGACAGCAGCGTTTTTAGGGTTTTCTTGATCAGATTTTGGGGTTTGCTGAATTCAGTTTGATAGATTTCTTTGTGGGCTTTCATGGGTTAATCGAGTAAGCTCCGATAGATTATTGCCCACGCAATATTCGGAGTGTTCTTGGAGAATCGATTGGATTTCTTGTGGAAATCGCAGCAGAATTTTTGGTTTTCTTTAAGCAAGGGACTTCGCTTCAAAAGGTAGAATCTTTAACTTCCGCTTTTATTAAAGATTCAATTTTTTGTGTTCCGATTAATAAATTAAATAAGTATAAGCCTAGATCCGTTCATGGGTAAACTAATTTGAGCCTGAGCTTGGTCGAAAGCTTCCGATTCTTGAATGCATAGCACGAAAGTGAGGTTTTCAATTTAGCCCGGGCTTGTTCAGTTTTCCTTCAGTAATTACTACTGTTCTCTTACTCCCATCCACTTCAAAAAACGCTGTAAGAGTGATTTTGTACGAATTCATTGACACCCCAATTACATTGCAAATGGTTTCTACCAAATCATCCCTTGACATTCTAAGATTAACGCATATTGAATGATCCGGATTCGAAGGGTTATCAAAATCAAACGTAGATTTCCAATATAAATTAAACATATACGGACCATTAAATACCATTATACCTGTCAATCATAAACATGTCATTATTATAACAATTAATTTTTGATTTTCTTAATAAAATTTTTTTATCAAATTTATAAACCACATTACATGAAACAACCCACAACATTATAAGCAATCCACAATATTACGATTTTTATTATAATTTCATTACCACTTACGACGAATCATATTTAAAATAGTAATTAGAATAATTACACTACTAATGCATCACCACTGGCAATTTATATCCTACTCCTATAGGACCACCATGAATTTTACTCCTACCCCGCGCTACAGTAAACGCGCGCTACAGTTCCGCGCGCTACAGTAAACTCGCTACAGTACCTTCATTTCTTTTGTTATTTTTGGCTTTTTTTTTTTTTTTTTTGCCTTCCTCTTTGAAATTTTTTTTCGTCCGTTTTTTTTCTAAACAATTCAGTATTTTTTTTAATGTTTTTGAATTTTATAAAAAAATTATTTTTAAATTATCATTTTATTTGTTTTATAATTAAATAATTTTAGATATTATGATACATATTATGGACGTTTTTGTTGTATGATATGATTTCTTTTATATTTTTGATCTGATATCTAAATTCTGTTGATCTGATGTCTGCTATTTTGTGATCTGATGTCTATATAATCATGATTTGATCTACCTTGTTAAGTATATTTTAGTTCTACTGTATGATTTCTTTTATATTCTTGATCTGATATCTATAGTCTGTTGATCTGATGTTAAGTATGAGTTGATCTGATGTCTATATATCCTGATCTGATCTCCTTTGTTAAGTATGTTTTAGTTCTGCTGTGTGATTTCTTTTAAAATCTTGATCTGATGTCTATAGTCTGTTGATCTGATGTCAATTATGAGTTGATCTGATGTCTATATAATCCTGATCTGATCTCCTTTGTTAAGTATGTTTTAGTTCTGCTGTGTGATTTCTTCTAAATCTTGATCTGATGTCTATAGTCTGTTGATCTGATGTCAAGTATACGCTGATCTGATGTCTATAGTCTGTTGATCTGATCTCCCCTTTTAAGTATGTTTTAGTTCTACTGTATGATTTCTTTTAAAATATTGATCTGATGTCTATAGTCTGTTGATCTGATGTCAGGTATGAGTTGATCTGATGTCTATATAATCCTGATCTGATCTCATTTGTTAAGTATATTTTAGTTCTGCTGTGTTAAGTATGTTTTAGTTCTGCTGTGTGATTTCTTTTAAAATCTTGATCTGATGTCTATAGTCTGTTGATCTGATGTCAAGTATGAGTTGATCTGATGTCTATATAATCCTGATCTGATCTCCTTTGTTAAGTATGTTTTAGTTCTGCTGTGTGATTTTTTTTTAAAATCTTGATCTGATGTCTATAGTCTGTTGATCTGATGTCAAGTATACGCTGATCTGATGTCTATAGTCTGTTGATCTGATCTCCCTTTTTAAGTATGTTTTAGTTCTACTGTATGATTTCTTTTATATTCTTGATCTGATATCTATAGCCTGTTGATCTGATGTCAAGTATTCTCTGATCTGATGTCTATATAATCCTGATCTGATCTCTCTTGTTAATTATATTTTAGTTCTACTGTATGATTTCTTTTATATTCTTGATCTGATATCTATAGTCTGTTGATCTGATCTCTTGTATTCTCTAATCTGATGTCTATATAATCCTGATCTGATTTCCCTTGTTATAAAAAGTATTTTTTTTTTTAAACAAGAATTTTTTTTAAAAAAAGGTATTTTTTTTTAAAAGTTTGTGCGTCAAAAAAAAAAAAAAACTGTTGCGCGTTACTGTAGCGCGAAACTATAGCGCGTCACTGTAGCGCGCGCGCTACTGTAGCGCGCTACAGTAAGTAGGAGTAAAATTCATCCTACTCCTATAGTACCACCGTAAACGGACTCATCACCACTAATTAAAAATTCAACAAAACTTACACAAATATTAGTACTATATTACTAATACATGTATTTCATAACCACATTTTATCTAGTGCGTACACCGCTACTCAAAATATTATCTAATCACATTAAAATCATAATTAAATTAATGACACTACTAAGCATGACTAATTTTTAAAATGTCCACAAAACTTACTCAAAATCTTAGTCTCACACTACTAATACATATATTTCCTCATCACATTTCCTCAAATAAATACACAATTACTAAAAATATCATATAATCAAATCAAAATCATATTATTAATGAAACATATTCCATAACGTACGTAAATTGTCACTTACCTTAACACGATATAACAACGTGACGTTGATCTTCGAATAAATTGAAGCCGAAATCCAAATTTCTTGAGGAATAGTGCAACCCGCAGTAGAGAGAGAATAAACGAGGGAGGAAGATAATGATAATAGTGAGAAAAATGTTGCAAATGGCTAGGGTTTTTGGTATATATAGTCCCGTATAATTTTGGATTTTGTAAATCCGAAATTATAAAATCCGAATTTGGAATGATTCAGATAACTGAAATCCGAATTAGTCCAAATTCAGATTTTTTTAATTTTAAAACTTTTTCAATAATTAATTATTTTGATATTTTATATTATTCTACTAATTCGAATTTAAAAAATCTAATTTTTCATAATTTGGATTTTTTAAATCCAAATTACAAGAATTAAATCCGAGTTACATGAATTCGGATTTTGTAAATCCGATTATGTCCAATTCGGATTTACAAAATCCGATTTTTCTTTTGCATTTTTTCCCCTATTTTCCCAAAATTTTTCAAACTTAAATTTTAATATTATATTATTATTCTGAAAAATCAAAATTTACAAATATGATTTAATTAATTAATTAAGAAATTAGATTTTCAAAATCCGAAACTTAAATGGATTAATTGTTTCGGATTTTGCAAATTCGAAAACCAATTTTTTGGTTCATATCTCCTCGGCAAATTATTTGGTACTACTATAGTAGTACTATGCTATTGTACCCGGCATGAGTTTTATAAAGGAAGCGGGTTTAATTCGTGGTCCCCACATTTTTTTTAATTGAGGCGGTTTGTTTGGAGTTTATTTCCTCACGTGCGCTTTGATACCCAACTAATCACATTCTACATATAAGGCGCCTATTTTTTCATTTTCAAATACTGCATTCATTCAATTTACCAAATATCGTTTATATTGTTCCTTTTTTTTCTCGCCAAATTAATCTTCAACTACTACAGATTATTCGGATTCCAGGTATTTCAACTTATAATTATTATTTTTGTGATCGGATCGCAGGTATCGTTCGTTTTTTGTTGTTTTTGTTGCTGAAGTTATTGCTATATTTGTTTTCCTGATATTTTGCTTTCTCGATCATTTAGAATGGAGATTTGTGATCTCGTTAGTAAATTTGATCGATCAGATTGCAGGTATGGTGGTTTTTTTCTTGTTTTTGTTGCTGAAACTATATGTTCTTCGTTCTTTTGTTATATTTTGATTTCTCGTTAATATTTCGTTTAGAATGGAGATTTGTGATCGCTTTAGTAAAGTTGATCGATCGGATGATGATTTGTTCGAAAGCGATTGTAATGTGTTGAACGGAGAAGGCATTTCAATTCGCTTTATGATGTTGTGATGATTTTTTATATGATAATTTGTGGAGATACGATAGAACCTGAATATTTGTTCTGTGTTGTGGACTTGCAGTGAACTTTTCATGAGGAGATGATAATCGATCGGATGAGAGTTCTGTTTTGAACAATGTTGTTGTTGTTGTTTTATGAATGTTAGTTATGAATTATATAAATGAAAATGTTAGTTGATATAATATTGAGATATGGTTGATATAAGGTATCGTTTTTTGTTAGTATGTATAATGTTAGACATTTTTATGATGTAAGGCGGAGTTAGCGTTGATATAAAGTAACATTTTATATGATATAATTTGTTTTTTGTGAAATATTTTTTGCTATATTAACTGTTTCTTGTTTGTAGGTTCTGGAGTATTGGTTGACGAGTCAAACAAATATTTGGTTGGTGAGATTATTGAGAACGAGAAAGCTGCTTTCGACTTATATAATCAGCATGCTTTTAGATTAGGATTTAGTATTAGAAAAGAAAGATATCGTAAATCAAAGCTTTCTGGAATTAGATATTGGAGGAGGTATGAATGTAGTAGACAGTGTTCTTATTCAGAGATCACTTCTGTTTATATGTATATGTATATATACAAAGGAAAGATGATTATATCATTTGAGACATGAGTTTATATAAAGTAGAACACGAGTTTATATCATGTAGAACATGTGTTTATATCAATATAACAAGGGGTTATATCATGTGTACAACTGTAAAAATTTGATTGTATCATTGAAAAATACGAGTTTATATCGAATAGAATGTGAGTTTATATAATATAGAGCATGTGTTTATATCAATGTAACAATGGTTAATATCATGTATAAAGAGTAAAAATTTAATTAATAGTGTTTGAGTAGAGTTTATATCATCAACAGAAAATATGAGTTATATCATATAGAATGTTGTTTTATATCAACCAGAAAAGAGTTTATATCAACAAAAAAAATACAATACAGTAGTATTTTATATCAACCATATTCCTGATAAAAACAATAGTGTTTCATATCAACTGAAATTGTGTTTATATGTATATATACAAAAAAAAGATAATTATATCATTTGAGAGATGAGTTTATATAAAGTAGAACATAGTTTATATCATGTGGAACATGTGTTTATATCAATATAACAAGGGGTTATATAATGTGTACAGGGGTAAAGATTTGACTACATCGTTGAAAAATACGAGTTTATATCGAGTACAATGTGAGGTTATATCATGTAAAACATGTGTTTATATCAATATAACAATGGTTAATATCATGTATAAAGAGTAAAAATTTGATTAATAGTGTTTGAGTAGAGTTTATGTCAACAAAAAAAATATGATTTATGTCATATAGAATGTTGTTTTATATCAACCAGAAAAGAGTTTATATCAACAAAAAAAATACAATACAGTAGTATTTTATTCAACCATATTTCTGATAAAAATAATAGTGTTTCATTTCAACTGAAATTGTGTTTATATGAACCAAAATTAAGAATTATATCTACACAATAGTATTTTATATCAACCAAAACATCAAAAAGAGATTTAAAACTATTAAAGATTATCCACTTAGAATTGAGAAAAATGTGAAAAGAAATGAAAAATGTAAGAAGTAAAGAACTGTATTTCATAAAACTCATCTGATAGAGTACATGATGTGCTCGTTTTATAGAATGTTACTCTAGGTGATAAACATAAGAGATATTATAGATAAAAGGATTACTTGAGATTCATTATCACAAAATATATCTAGATAAAACTATTAACATGATAACCTTATCACTTCAATGCATCCTTATCACTCCAAGCATCATTATCACTCCACATGTTCACTGATTGCGAAATTCGAAACACTTTAATAATGTACTAACCACCACCATTAATTATGAAGAACCAAACTTTATGATAGCAGAAAATGAAAAATTCCGGCGCCATATATCGGAACAGGTCATCGGAGAGGAAGCGATCGAGACGCCGAGAAGAGTGGAGAGGAGGCACAGAAAATCCCGAAGTCGAATAAGAGGAGGCGTGACAGAGCCGAAGGAGATTTGAGGGAGAGAGGGTGGCGGCGTGAGAGAGAGAGTGAGAGAGAGATGGAGGGTTGGAGAAAAAAAAAAAAAAATGCATGTTACTAATCGCCCGTGCTGCGACTGGTGGAAGGTGAAAAATTAGAGCGGGTATAATAGCATCATACTACTATAGTAGTACTGTATACGAATTGCATCTCCTCAAATCGAATTATTTCAGTCCAGTCCCCATATTTTGGGATTTTTCTAGTCCCGCGCCCCGCCCCCCATACTACTATAGTAGTACTGTATACGAATTGCATCTCCTCAAATCGAATTATTTCAGTCCAGTCCCCATATTTTGGGATTTTTCTAGTCCCGCCCCCCCAAAAAACCTGCTGCTATAGGAGCAGCAGGATATACCAACCCAATCAAATGCAGACTTAAAAAAGTCGACTTTATGGAGGAAAAGGTCCAAGAACTTGAGGTTCTCTTCAAATTTTATGCCACAAACCTTGGTCCTAAATCCTAATTAATCTGCTTAAAAAAAAATTCCTAATTAATCAACACGTCGTTGTTTCGCCAACTCATGCCTATGACTTTTTATATGCTTCATCGATCAATCAAATTGAACAGCAGCTATAAAATATTTTTTCTTCGTATCCATCGCCACTCGCCAGGACCAGGGGAATAATTGAAGCGGAGAGGACAAAAACTGAAAGAAAAGGTGCTTCAAACTCTGTTATTCTGTCCTGGCGTTCTTCATTGTTCTGGATTTTCATTGTTTACTCACAAGAAAAGAAGAACTATAATGGCAGCTGATCAGAAGATTTTCAGCCATGATGAGGTTTCACTGCATAACGACTCCAAAGACTGTTGGGTTATAATCAATGCTAAGGTAATCACAAGATTGGATTCTTCGCTAATCTTTTTGATTCATCTTCAGTTTCTTTTAGATTTGGAGGAAGGAACTTTTGGGCGCACCCAGAATTAGAAAATATCTTGCATGGAACTAATGTTTACTTGATTTGACTATGGTTTCATTGATTTGAGATCATAATAGAAGCTTGTTTGATATATTTGTATATTAATTGAAAGTTGCTCATTTAGATACTTGATATTCTTTTCAATGAGTAAAGGAGTGATGCAGACACTGGGGTGTCAATAATCTTAGGCTGGTCTCGATGAATTTTGCCATCATTCCACTGCCTCAGAGTACATGTTATGGTCAGGAATATTTGATTGCCAATTCACTTATTTGAAGTTTCAGTTCAAGTTATACCTCACAGCCTCCAATAGAAAACTCATGTTGGTTCTGAAGTCAGGATTCTCAGACTTTGGCCAAGTAATCTGATAGAGATTGAGAATGAGTTCTTTCCAAAATTGACTATTTGTGCATCTATTGAAGGTATTCCAAAAATGTCTGTGATTAAGAGGCTCTATGGAGAGGAAAATCCACCACGGCAAAAACATATATATATGTTGAGTTTGTTTGGGTCAGTACTGAACAAGTTTCAAACATAACATCTAAGTTTTGTTTGCAGAGAATGCAGAATTGAATTCTGAAACTCACTAACTATGGAAACAGTCTGACTGAGTTTCTTCTATTGAATATATAGAAATACCGAATTGATTTGATTTCTCCTTAATTCTTCCCTACAGGCATATGATGTAACAAACTTCTTGGATGAGCATCCGGGAGGCGAAGATGTATTGCTGGCAGCAGCAGGTACAACTAAGAAAATAAGAATTTTCCTCCTGCTTACTTTTCATCTTTTTCTTGCATTATTGTGGTTAAAGGCTACATTCATTCCTAGTTATCCATGCAATTCTTAACTTGGAGATGGTTTATGTTGGAAATTTAGTTTGTATAGTAAAAATTAGATAAGTAATTTTTGAGTTACGAATCACATTTCTTTGTAAGATTGTGAAGAATTGTGACGTTTGATTCTCAATGGTTACTAATGGTCTACAAATTTTGCTTATAAATAAAGGTGTAGTGCATAATTAGTTACAAATTGCATGTTCTTGGGTTGTTAATATCCTAGAGGCAAATTGCCAATTAAACCCTGTGTTGCAATTTACTGGAGGCAAATATTGTCTTAAAAAAGTGTTACACTTTTAGAACACTTCTTATCTTCGTATCTGTTTGTGTTGATTCTTTACTACTATCTATATTTTCAGTTACTGCTAAAATTTCATGATTATTGATTGCTATGGTACATCAATTTTGCAGGTAAGGATGCTAGTGAGGAATTTGAGAATGCAGGCCATGGAAGTGCAGCAAGACTCATGCTTGATGAGTACTATGTTGGGGAGATGGATACAGCAAGTATTCCTAAAACCACAGATGAAACAGCTGCATATTTGCCTCCCAATAAGGAGCCTAAAGAGGAGAAAGGATCACCGTTACCACCCTCTTCACTTCTTCTCAAGCTTCTTCCATCTCTACTCATATTGGGATTGGCTGCTTTCATTTATTTCTACACAAACTTAAGCTCCAAGTCTGTGTTTTGAAGATAATGCTGTGGCTTGCAGTTGTGCCCCCCCCCCCCCCCCCCCCCCCCCCCCCCCCCCCCACACACACACACACACACACATTAGATAAGAATTCGGCATTTGGGTGGTAAAGGTTTTAGCAAGTGTTACTGATGTTATTAATTAGGGCCTGTTTGGTTCAATTTGAAAAATTGGAATCGCATAGGTAGGATAGTAGTATCGAATCAGAATGAATTGTTAATTTGGAATAGGAATAATTGTGTTTCCTTGGTACATTTTCTAGAATCATTTTCTCGGCTGCCTTCTTTGCCTGCTCTTCCATCTACTCCAGCACCATGAACCCCCCTTTTTCCCTAGTCCACCACAATTTCTTCCTCCAATCAAACCCATCTCCCTAATTACATCATACTCCATCACAACAATGAACCACATCCTGAAACCCTTACCCCTCGGCCACCACAATTTCTTCCACCAATAAAATCCATCAAAATAATTAAACACCACCACAATTTCTTCTCCAATCAAACCCATTAGAAGAATTAAACAACATAAGGTAGTAGGAGACAATTAATACACACAACAATTGTTAATGGTTCGATCCCAAATTAAAAAAAAAAAAAAGAGCAAGGAATAGAGAGTTTTCATTACTATTTTTTTTTTCAATTAATCACAAATTTTCTCTGCTCAGACCATATTCAGTATAGTTTCTCCCTATGCGAAATTCTCCGCACTGCACAGCCCTATTTTGCAGAGATAGGATTTGGACAAGTGGGCGGACATAAAAGGTTTTCATAGATCTTGCTTCATGAAGGAAAACAACAGAAAAGAAAGTGCTAATCATGTAGATTATGCTCTATGGGAGGATGATGAATATGCAGATTATGAATATGTGAAGATTATGCTCTATGAGATTATGACTCTGCAGATTATGCTCTATGAGATTATGACTCTGTGAAAATAAAAAAGTTGGGAGAGGATGATGAATCGGTGAGGAAAAACAAATGGAGAGAAGAAGAGAGGGAAAGGTGGAGTTCAAAGAGATGAAGAGAATAAGAATGAATTCTTTTGAAGTGGAATCGGCCATTACCGTATAATTAGGTTTGATTTACTGTTTTGAAACCTAAATAATGAATCAAGAACCAACCATGAATATCAAACCCATTTAGTCAAAGTCATTCCTATGAACCAAACGGCCCCTTAATTGTTCTTTGTTGAAATAATGAAAAAAATGTTCATGGTTCACTTATCCCACCTCATTGCCAATTAGTTTTGAGGTGGAACAACATGTGAGTTTGTATTTTTTATAATTTCAGTTTTATTTTTAATATTAAAAATAACATTTACTATATTTGTTTGTGCCCTTGATTATGAGAGCAGAATTACACTAAGACAAATATTAAGATTTTCCAAGTTTAAAAAAAAATCATGAATTGAATTTTTTTATTATTATTATAATGACACGTTGATACATAAAAAAATTGATTCCTCATGTAAATAATTTTTTAAATGATTTTTTTTCCCAAATAACTTTGAAGGGTAAAAACATGCTCAATTACTATATGCGGTCTAACTTTTACTAAATATCGCCCACTTTTTATATAAAATTATCTAAATACCCTTGACTATAATTTTATAAAAATTCATAAAAAAATTATTTTTTTTAAAATTATAAAATATAATTATCTAATTCTTTTATTCGAAAATATACGAACTAATTTTTGACCTCCCCAAAATAATATCTGAGGCCGAACCAACCAAAATCACGGCGCCCAAATATGGGAGGGCGAATTCATCTGCGGACTTCAAATGATGAATCCTGTAAATATTTTTTAATAATAGTAAAAGTAAATTATTTAAATATTTATGGTCTTTAATTTTATAAATTTATTTACAAATACCAAAAAAAATTAATAAGTTAATAAAATAATAAAATTACCTTAAATTAAAATAATTACCACTTTTATCTCATCATAAATAGTTATATATAAGATTATTTTAACAAAAAAAAGATAACAATCACACAAGAAACACATCCAAAATAATTTTTTCTCCTCTAAAATAATTAAACACATCCCTTTCCGAAATTCATCGTTGCAATACATCAGAAGTCAGGGCGTCGAAATCAAGAATTACGTTGAAGAAACCGAAAGTTAAAGTATCCGTAAATTTTTTTTATTACAGAAAGTAATTATTTTATTTTGTATTTTAAATAAACATAACCGTTAACTTTTAATGTTCAATATTATTTTTTATCACTTATTTTAATGTTCAAATTAAACATTAATAAAAAAATACACAGGCGATAAAAATTTGAAAAAAAGAAAAACCTTTTACTCCTAGGAGTAGATGTATTGTTACTACTCCTAGCAAAAAAAAAAAAAAAAAAAAAAAGGCAAAAAATGAGGCCCACTTCAATTACCACCACGTCTGAACCCTCAGTTTACATAAGTAATTCAGCACCCTCAGTTTACATAAGTAGATTAGCACCCTCAGTTTACATAAATAGTTCAGAACCCTCAGTTTACATGAGTAGTTCAGCACCCTCAGTTTTACATAAGTAGTTCACCACCCTCAGTTTACATAAATAGTTCAGAACCCTCAGTTTACATGAGTAGTTCAGCACCCTCAGTTTTACATAAGTAGTTCAGAATCTTCAGTTTACATAAGTAGTTCAGAACCCTCAGTTTACATAAGTAGTTCAGAACCCTCAGTTTACATAAGTACTTCAGCATCCTCAGTTTACATCAGTAGTTCAGCACCCTCAGTTTACATAAGTAGTTCAGAACCCTCAGTTTACATAAGTAGTTCAGAACCCTCAGTTTACATAAGTAGTTCAGCACCCTCAGTTTACATATGTAGTTCAGCAACTTCAGTTTACATAAGAAGTTCAGAACCCTCAGTTTACATAAGTAGTTCAGCAACCCTCAGTTTACATAAGTAGTTCAGAACCTTCAGTTTACATAAGTAGTTCAGAACCCTCAGTTTACATAAGTAGTTCAACACCCTCAGTTTACATCAGTAGTTCAGCACCCTCAGTTTACATAACTAGTTCAGAACCCTCAGTTTACATAACGAGTTCAGAACCCTCAGTTTACATAAGTAGTTTACATAAGTACACATTCGACTTTACATAAGTACACATTCGAGTATACATAAGTACACATTCGAGTTTACATAAGCTATTGTTTCCAGTTTACATAAGCTCACTAACCTATTGCTAAGTTCTTACACCCCATTCACTCCAGCCCCTTCATTGCCACCGTGGCCTCTGCAGTCCCACCACCGCCAACGAAATCTTCTTATTCTTTTTCTCTCGCCAATCCCCTTCCTCCACCGTCGCTTCTTCTTCCGGTCACCAAAATGCAAAGATTCTGGGTGGCTTTTGAAGCTCTGAAGGAGAGGAGTCCATGCAAGGTGTCGGTAGCCCAAGAAGACGCCGGAAAACGGCGGTTCGAGGCGGGGAAGTGGCGGTCTAGGGTTTCCAAAAACCAACCTCACTTCAACTCTTCCAAAATGCAAATATAATGGAGGAGTTTTGTTCTAAGGACCATGGGGGATCTTTTAGTGGTGAGAACCGACCCAAATCTTGGCCAGAAAGGGATGAATCGGTGGCGAATGGTCAACGGGAAAAGGAGATTCGCGGAGAGAGAAAACAGACACGAAATAGAGAAACAAAGACATGGTTTTGTTCTATGGAGTGTGGGGAACATTTTCATGGGTTAGGACGGCCGAGAACGATCGCCGATTGGCTGGAACGGGGGCGGCCGTGAAGAACCGGCGGGGAGGTGGTGTAACGGGGAGAGAGAAAAAGAAGAAAGGAAAGGTGGGGAAGAGAGAAATGGGGAGGGGGAAGAGAGAGAGTGAGAGAGAGAAGTAAAGGGGAGATTCCTGGGAATATGCAAACAACCCCTTCAATTATGGGAAATTATAATATACTCCTAGGAGTAGGATATAATTTGCCCCGTTGAAGTCCGCAAGTAGCAGATTTCAACGGCAATTGGAGTTGGAATTCAGGACTTCAACTTGAAGTCCAAGACTTTATATTTTTATTTTTATTTTTTTGAATGGATTTTTATTTTTATTAATTATTAATTATATATGGTTAAATAATTATTAGTATTTATTTATTATTGTTAAAATTAAGTGTTTCAATCTTGGTTTTAATAATAACAAAATAAATACTAATAATTTCTTAAATTGTCTAAAATTATTTTTTGTAGAAAATGTAAAATTTTCAGATTGATACATTCATCTTCAAATGAGCATAACTTTCATTTCACTCAGCCAAAAATTAAGATTTGGATGTTTTGAAAACATATTTCAATTATCTAAAAAATTAAGATTCTCTAAAGATGTAAATTTTTTCTCAAAATTTATCATTCTCAAAATTTTTTATATTTCATAAATTATATATATGTAAATTAAAATAATTATTTTATAGTTACTATAAGAGTATAGACTGCATTTTCAGTAGGTTGGGAAGTGGATTCTTCCATTTTTACTGTTGTAAAAATTTCATTTTTATTTTGTGGGGTTAAATAATTATCCCACCATCCTTTTAGTTGTCCTGTAAATCCTGAAACTATCATTTTAGCTATACCTACGTCAGTATTACCATTGGTTTTACAAATGCTACTATACATGAGCATTCTATGTGCTTGATTATAAATCTGTTTTTCAGTATAACCATCTATATTCCATTCATATATGCATTTTCCATTGTAACTATTATTAAGTACATATTCTTGTTCTTCATGTAAAATATCCATAGGAGAAGGTCTATTATAGTAATAAAGTCTCTGGGTTAGTCTATCAGCAAATTTTCCTATCTTATTTATTTCATCTTTTTTATTATGAGATGGATCTTTAAGTTGTTTCTCAAATTCATCTAATTCTTCTTCCAATGTATTAATTTTTAAACCTTTAAATTTTTTATCAAGTAATTTTTCTAATTCAGACATAGATTTTAACTTGAAATCTTTTATTTCAGGAGGTGGTTGAAGGGTTGGGGCCGTTATAACCTGTTCTTTAGAAGAGGATTCCTCAACAGATGACTTTTGTAATCTATTTATAATGTGATCTAGTCTATGATGTAAAGATATAATCTGTTCGCCTAAAACATTTAAATAAATGTTTGTATAATTATTCTGTTCTATAACTTTATTCATTTGTTTAACAGTTATGACTAATGTATCATTTTCAAATAGCTTAACAAAAGCAGAGAAATTTAATATATGATTTTCCTTTTCTAATTTAAAAGGTTGTTGAGGAGGAAATATTTCTCTTAAAGTATTACCATTCAGAAGTTTATAATCTCTTTCTAAAACACATATACATGGTTCAATATAATTAGAAATAAACCATGGAACAAAAGGAAATAAAATATTATGCTGTGATAGAAATGCATAAAACTGATCAGAAATATCTTTCTGTTCATTTAATGTGAAAGTATGAAAAAACCATGTTCGAAATGATTTCCATCTATCATTATTAAATTCTTCTTTAACCTGATTTCTGGCTAAAGATCCAGGACTAAAATTAATTTTCTTCATATGGGAAAAGCCATTTCAGACTCAGTTATTTCTTCATCCTTATCTGTATTATAAATACCTTTAACAATATTATGTTTATTTTTAACCAGTCTGTCAACATAATTATCAGTATCATCACTAACCTGAGAGGTAGAAACTCTATAAGGCTGTGAAACAGAATATCTAGGTGCCACAGATATATCATCTTTGCTATCTAGTGGTGATATAAAATGAGAAGAATATGATCTAGATAATTTAGATTTATTATCCAACAAAAATGGATTATTTTGCATTTTTATTTTAATCTTTCCTTCAGGAGTTTGTTCAATATAATCTATGTGACTATTAATTTGAGGCTGTTTATTACTAACCTTTTCTATTGTCCACTGCTCTGGAATAGGTATTTCATTCCATTTAATAGTTCTTATTTTTATAATTTTAGATTTATTAAAATTAGTTTCTATAAGTATTGTTTCATCTATCTTTTTATCCATTAATCTGCAATTAGGATTCAATGTTTTTAAAGGTTTATAATAAATTCTATAACATACACAAATTAATTCAGAACCAGGCATATAATTATATCCATGAGTTTTAACATTTAATGTTAAAGCATTTAATATATTATCATCACTTAATGATAAAGATAAATTCGGATATACATTAAAATAAACAGGGCCATGAGCTAAACTTGATTGTATAATACCCATTAAAGATTGTTTCCAATTTAAATTCCTAGCATCTCTTAAACATGCTATAAAACTTTCAGGTAAACCTTCTAAGGTTAATGGTTTAAAAGCAATTTGCACTAGACCAATATGTATGAATCTATATAAATCAGTATATCTATTAATATCATCTGATTGTATTAATTTAATTTCAATTTCTTCATTATCACTATGACTATCTGTTTGCTCTATTGAATTGCAATTACATTCTTGTTCACTGTCTGAACTATGTACTTCTTCATTGTCAGATATGTCTGACTCATATTCAGAATCTGTAGTTAGTATCTGAAGTAATTCTTCTTTAAGTTTCTCATCTATTTCAAGACTATTAATTTTCTTTTTCATTTTACATTTATTAGCAAAATGTCCTTTTTGTTTACACTTATAACATGTAATATTATCCATATTTTTCTTATTACGTCTTTCTAGTTTTCTAGAGTCCTTTTTATATTTTTTATCTGGAGAATATTTTCGTTTTTTATATTTAGATCGAGAATATTTTTTATAATCCTTATCCAATATTTTAATCTTTTCTTTGGATGGTATATTCATGCCAAATTGACTACAAAACTGTCCTAATTGACGTCTTTCATTGAGTCGTTGACTTTTAATTTGTTGATTTAATTTAATTTCATTGCATAAGGCTAAACCTTCTTGTATGCAAATTCCTATTAATTTTCCATAAGTATAAATTTCATAGGGTATATTCATCCTATCTTTCCTTAAAACTTTTTTAATTCTTTCAGCAAATAAGTGTGGTAATCCATCTATAAATTTAGACTTCCAATGATTACTATTACTATCATTTAATTCCATAACTCTATTAAGAAAAGCATCTTTATACCATCTAAAATCAGATAGTGTTTTACATCTCAAATTTTGTAATAAGGTACGAATATTTTCACTATTATCAGAAATTCTACAGGATCATTAAATTTGATCACTTCTTTTAAATTTCATGTTAAGATTAAATTATTAATTGATCACTCTTTTCATATTGAATTAGTAGCTCTTTTTGATAGTGGAGCAGATGTTAGTGTTATACAAGAAGGAATAATTCCTACTAGATATTTTGAAAAATCTACACATATCGTAAGACATGCAGGAGGGAAAGCCTTAGATATCAATTATAAATTATCTAATGGTTATATTTGTAATAATAAGATTTGTATTCCAGAAAGTTTTCTAATAGCAAAAAATATTACTAGTCAAATGATATTAGGAACTTCTTTCATAAAAAAGATATTTCCAATTACACATATTAATACTGATAAGATTATAGGTACTTATGATAAAAAGAGTGTCAGTTTTCAGTTTATAACTGAACCAAATACTAGATTCATAAATGAATTAAAAGATTTAATTAATAGAAAAAATACTCAAATTAATTTTTTAAAATTTGAAATTAACTCTTTTTCTATTGAAGACACTTTGCAGAATAATCTTAAATTAAAAGAAAAAATAAAAAGTGTTTATAATACATTTTCTAATGAAATTTGTAATGAACATCCTAATGCTTTTTGGGATAGGAAGAAACATATTGTTAGTTTACCTTATGAGGAAGATTTTAATGAAAAAACTATGATAAAAACTAAGGCCCGACCATGTCAAATGAACTCTGAATATTTAGAGTTATGTAAAAAAGAAATAAGTATGTTATTAGAAAAAGGATTAATAAAACAGTCTGAATCACCTTGGTCATGTACGGGATTTTATGTTAATAAACATAGTGAAATAGAAAGAGGAAGACCTAGATTGGTTATCAATTATAAGCCTCTTAATAAAGTTTTAAAATGGATAAGACATCCTATTCCTAATAAAAAGGATTTATTAGATAGGTTATATGATGCATTAATATTTTCTAAGTTTGATTTAAAATCAGGTTATTGGCAGATTCAAATAAAGGAATCAGATCAATATAAAACAGCTTTTTATGTTCCCATAGGCCATTATGAATGGAAAGTAATGCCTTTTGGATTAAAAAATGCACCGTCTGAATTTCAACAGATTATGAATGATGTTTTTATTCCTTATAGTAATTTTATTATTGTCTATATTGATGATATCTTAGTATTTTCTAAAGATATTCAATCACATTTTTATCATTTAGATATATTTAAGAAGATTATAAAGATTAATGGATTTGTTATATCACAGTCCAAAATGGTTTTATTTCAGACTAATATTAGATTTTTAGGTCATAATATTGAAAAAGGAAAAATAATTCATATCGATAGAAGTATTGATTTTGCTACTAAATTTCCTGATGAAATAAAGGATAAAACTCAATTGCAAAGATTTTTAGGAAGTTTGAATTATATTCTACCTTATTATAAAAACCTCGCATATGATACAGCTATTTTATATGATAGACTAAAAGATAAACCTAAGCCTTGGACAGCAGAACATACTAAGACAGTACAGAAAATTAAAGAAAAAGTTAAATCCTTGCCATGTCTTATATTAGCTAATCCAAATTGGGTTAAAATTGTTGAAACAGATGCCTCTGATATAGGATATGGAGGAATATTAAAACAAATATGTCCTGATGATAAGACAGAAAAATTAGTTAGATATCATTCAGGAAAATGGACTAATAGTCAGAAAAATTATGCCACAGTAGCTAAAGAAGTACTAGCTATATTAAAATGTGTTTTAAAATTTCAAGATGATTTATATAATCAGCGATTTATAATCAGAACTGATTGCCAAGCTGCAAAATATATGTTTAATAAAGATTTTAAACATGATGTGTCTAAGCAAATGTATGCTAGATGGCAAGCTAATTTAGCTCCCTTTGATTTTCATATTGTTTATAAGAAAGGGAAAGATAATAGTCTTCCTAATTTTCTCTCTCGTGAATTTATACAGGATGATACCCAGGGACTCTTATAGAGGTAGAGGTGGTAGAGGAGGTTATCCTTCTCATGCTGCTGGTATGCGTGGCAGAGGTAGAGGGAGACATATGCTCTCTCAGAATTATAATACAACTCTATATGCGGATAATATTGCCGACCTCTCTACTAATCCTACGGATCTTATAAAGAATCCAAATTTATTTCATAAGTTTCAAAAGTTTTTGGAACAAGAAAAAACAGAATCCTCTTCTTCTTCTGAAACTCCTTCATATGTGGAGACGGTTCTTAAAGAAGACTCTATTACTAATTATAAACCTCATCCTCATAAAGAAATTTTATTTCTTATAGAGGAAAAAGACTTACAGTGGGGAAAAGATCCCTGGCTCATCATTAATCGTTATTTGGATACTGGCTCAAAGTCAAGTGGTATTTATGTTCATGCTCATGGTGCTTATAAGCCTAGAATGTACTATGAGACCATTTTGAGGGTTTCTGGTGCATGTGAAATTAAACATTTCTATCCTAATCAGGGTAGTCAAATTTATAATTTTAGCAAAATTATAATCAAAAAGATTATTTCTCCAGAGGAATGGGGACTTTCTACTTTGAAGGATAAGGAATTCATAGTTCCTGAAAACCGGGTTACTTATAAATATAATTATTGGGATTATATTGAGGCTCATAACCAAGTTTTCTTATATGAAAACCCCAATAAGAAACATTCATGGTTTATTAAAGTATGTGGAAACATTTATAATGATCCCATACCCAATTGGTTTATCCAATGGTGGTATAGATTTGGTGCTTATAAATCTATTCTTCCTGAAAAATTCCTTTCCTCATATGGAAATTGGATAAAAGTTTCTCCCAAGATATCAGCATTGGTGGCATCTAATAGATGTACTGAAGAAATTGCTAATATGTGGTTCTTTATAGAATTCTCTATCCCCTGGATATGGAAATGGACTCCAGAGATCAGTTATACTGATACCAAATTACCATGTATTATGCAAACTGCTTATATTCAGTTTTGGGCTCATCTGAATAAAGTTGATCCCACTACTAATGACTTATATGGCCACGAAGTTTTAATGACAATCCAGGAAAAAGTGACGCATTATATGCAGCATCAAGATACTCAAAGTCTGGAAATTGATCCCTTCCAGCACATTGCTATGAAGATAAAGCTACAACAAGAAAATGTTTCTCAACAAGATCTGATTAAAGCTTATATGGTGGAGCTTAAAAAACATTTGAAAAATCATAATGATACTAAATCAGATATTTCTATAGCCTCTTCTAGCAAATATCAAGATGATATGGATGAATTTGCTCAAGACCCTAATGATATGGAAGAACTTGATGAAGAGTTCATAAATGAACAATTACAAGAGTTGATAGCCGGACTCCACAAAGAAGAAAAAGACAAAGACAAGGGGAAAAGCAAAATAATTTGAAGCAGACATAAAGCAGCCGTCAAAGAGGACTTCATAAAGCAGCCGTCAAAGTGGACTTCAAGACTCAAAGTTTTGCTTTTATGATGTAAGCAGTGACATAATAGGGATGCCTATTTAAGCAATGACCTCATAGGGGAATAATGTATGGACTTGAAAAAATAGATTTAAAGTCCGTAATAGTTAGAATTCAATTAGTATAAATAGCCTACTAGTTTTTGGTTTTCGGCAGACTTCTTCTGCTCTTCTTTTCTCTTTTCTCTCTCTTGTAACAAACTCTTTCTATCTTTACTTTAATATATTACTCCAGCAGAGGTTTTCAGAAGCAGCAGTCTTATTATTATTAGCAGCTTTTTGGGATTTCTTATATATTTCTTATTTTGGTATCATCATACAAGTAAGTTTGTATTTATTTTCTATTTAAGATGCAAGGCTAAAAGCCTTATGGTTAGAATAAAAGCTGAGTAATTATGTAAATTCATCCTTTAGATCCTTGTTATTGAGAAATTCTCAGTATGATAATATGGAATTAAAGAATAGGTTAGAATTATTAGACAGGATATAAATTTAGAAAAGAAGGGTGTTGCCGTTAGCCGTAATGTTTTAAAGGCGTTAGGCGTATAGCCCAGATTGCTTTGATAAATTTATCTTCCTGTTTAATGGATTCTGTAATACCCTGCGTATCTTTGCTTCTTTAATTATCATACTGAGGGTCTCTCTGTAATTGGTATCAGAGCCTGGATTTATGGATTTACTTACTTTTATTCTAACCAGTTATTTTAATTTCCTAATGAATATAGGAAAAGGAAAGCAGATTATTAAAAATAGTCTGAAACAGGAATTTGATATCCCTGAAAATCTAGAAGACCTTAATAGGTGGACAATTCCCAGAATTGATGTTAAAACTGTCTATCAGTTAGGAACCTTTGAAAAATTAGGTTTCAAACAGATTATAAAAACAACCGAAGAATCAGTTTCTTTAGATAATGAAGAAATTGAAATTAAATTAATACAATCAGATGATATTAATAGATATACTGATTTATATAGATTCATACATATTGGTCTAGTGCAAATTGCTTTTAAACCATTAACCTTAGAAGGTTTACCTGAAAGTTTTATAGCTTGTTTAAGAGATGCTAGGAATTTAAATTGGAAACAATCTTTAATGGGTATTATACAATCAAGTTTAGCTCATGGCCCTGTTTATTTTAATGTATATCCGAATTTATCTTTATCATTAAGTGATGATAATATATGAAATGCTTTAACATTAAATGTTAAAACTCATGGATATAATTATATGCCTGGTTCTGAATTAATTTGTGTATGTTATAGAATTTATTATAAACCTTTAAAAACATTGAATCCTAATTGCAGATTAATGGATAAAAAGATAGATGAAACAATACTTATAGAAACTAATTTTAATAAATCTAAAATTATAAAAAGAAGAACTATTAAATGGAATGAAATACCTATTCCAGAGCAGTGGACAATAGAAAAGGTTAGTAATAAACAGCCTCAAATTAATAGTCACATAGATTATATTGAACAAACTCCTGAAGGAAAGATTAAAATAAAAATGCAAAATAATCCATTTTTGTTGGATAATAAATCTAAATTATCTAGATCATATTCTTCTCATTTTATATCACCACTAGATAGCAAAGATGATATATCTGTGGCACCTAGATATTCTGTTTCACAGCCTTATAGAGTTTCTACCTCTCAGGTTAGTGATGATACTGATAATTATGTTGACAGACTGGTTAAAAATAAACATAATATTGTTAAAGGTATTTATAATACAGATAAGGACGAAGAAATAACTGAGTCTGAAATGGCTTTTCCCATATGAAGAAAATTAATTTTAGTCCTGGATCTTTAGCCAGAAATCAGGTTAAAGAAGAATTTAATAATGATAGATGGAAATCATTTAGAACATGGTTTTTTCACACTTTCACATTAAATGAACAGAAAGATATTTCTGATCAGTTTTATGCATTTCTATCACAGCATAATATTTTATTTCCTTTTGTTCCATGGTTTATTTCTAATTATATTGAACCATGTATATGTGTTTTAGAAAGAGATTATAAACTTTTGAATGGTAATACTTTAAGAGAAATATTTCCTCCTCAACAACCTTTTAAATTAGAAAAGGAAAATCATATATTAAATTTCTCTGCTTTTGTTAAATTATTTGAAAATGATACATTAGTCATAACTGTTAAACAAATGAATAAAGTTATAGAACAGAATAATTATACAAACATCTATTTAAATGTTTTAGGTGAACAGATTATATCTTTACATCATAGACTAGATCACATCATCAATAGATTACAAAAGTCATCTGTTGAGGAATCCTCTTCTAAAGAACAGGTTATAACGGCCCCAACACTTCAACCACCTCCTGAAATAAAAGATTTCAAGTTAAAATCTATGTCTGAATTAGAAAAATTACTTGATAAAAAATTTAAAGGTTTAAAAATTAATACATTGGAAGAAGAATTAGATGAATTTGAGAAACAACTTAAAGATCCATCTCATAATAAAAAAGATGAAATAAATAAGATAGGAAAATTTGCTGATAGACCAACCCAGAGACTTTATTACTATAATAGACCGTCTCCTATGGATATTTTACATGAAGAACAAGAATATGTACTTAATAATAGTTACAATGGAAAATGCATACATGAATGGAATATAGATGGTTATACTGAAAAACAGATTTATAATCAAGCACATAGAATGCTCATGTATAGTAGCATTTGTAAAACCAATGGTAATACTGATGTAGGTATAGCTAAAATGATAGTTTCAGGATTTACAGAACAACTAAAAGGATGGTGGGATAATTATTTAACCCCAAAAAATAAAAATGAAATTTTTACAACAGTAAAAATGGAAGAATCCACTTCCCAACCTACTGAAAATGCAGTCTATACTCTTATAGTAACTATTTTAGAACACTTTACGGGTAGAATTTCTGATAATAGTGAAAATATTCGCACCTTATTACAAAATCTGCGATGTAAAACATTATCAGATTTTAGGTGGTATAAAGATGCATTTCTTAATAGAGTTATGGAATTAAATGATAGTAATAGTAATCATTGGAAGTCTATTAGGAACCTTTGAAAAATTAGGTTTCAAACAGATTATAAAAACAACCGAAGAATCAGTTTCTTTAGATAATGAAGAAATTGAAATTAAATTAATACAATCAGATGATATTAATAGATATACTGATTTATATAGATTCATACATATTGGTCTAGTGCAAATTGCTTTTAACCATTAACCTTAGAAGGTTTACCTGAAAGTTTTATAGCATGTTTAAGAGATGCTAGGAATTTAAATTGGAAACAATCTTTAATGGGTATTATACAATCAAGTTTAGCTTATGGCCCTGTTTATTTTAATGTATATCCGAATTTATCTTTATCATTAAGTGATGATAATATATTAAATGCTTTAACATTAAATGTTAAAACTCATGGATATAATTATATGCCTGGTTCTGAATTAATTTGTGTATGTTATAGAATTTATTATAAACCTTTAAAAACATTGAATCCTAATTGCCGATTAATGGATAAAAAGATAGATGAAACAATACTTATAGAAACTAATTTTAATAAATCTAAAATTATAAAAAGAAGAACTATTAAATGGAATGAAATACCTATTCCAGAGCAGTGGACAATAGAAAAGGTTAGTAATAAACAGCCTCAAATTAATAGTCACATAGATTATATTGAACAAACTCCTGAAGGAAAGATTAAAATAAAAATGCAAAATAATCCATTTTTGTTGGATAATAAATCTAAATTATCTAGATCATATTCTTCTCATTTTATATCACCACTAGATAGCAAAGATGATATATCTGTGGCACCTAGATATTCTGTTTCACAGCCTTATAGAGTTTCTACCTCTCAGGTTAGTGATGATACTGATAATTATGTTGACAGACTGGTTAAAAATAAACATAATATTGTTAAAGGTATTTATAATACAGATAAGGACGAAGAAATAACTGAGTCTGAAATGGCTTTTCCCATATGAAGAAAATTAATTTTAGTCCTGGATCTTTAGCTAGAAATCAGGTTAAAGAAGAATTTAATAATGATAGATGGAAATCATTTAGAACATGGTTTTTTCACACTTTCACATTAAATGAACAGAAAGATATTTCTGATCAGTTTTATGCATTTCTATCACAGCATAATATTTTATTTCCTTTTGTTCCATGGTTTATTTCTAATTATATTGAACCATGTATATGTGTTTTAGAAAGAGATTATAAACTTCTGAATGGTAATACTTTAAGAGAAATATTTCCTCCTCAACAACCTTTTAAATTAGAAAAGGAAAATCATATATTAAATTTCTCTGCTTTTGTTAAGCTATTTGAAAATGATACATTAGTCATAACTGTTAAACAAATGAATAAAGTTATAGAACAGAATAATTATACAAACATTTATTTAAATGTTTTAGGCGAACGGATTATATCTTTACATCATAGACTAGATCACATTATAAATAGATTACAAAAGTCATCTGTTGAGGAATCCTCTTCTAAAGAACAGGTTATAACGGCCCCAACCCTTCAACCACCTCCTGAAATAAAAGATTTCAAGTTAAAATCTATGTCTGAATTAGAAAAATTACTTGATAAAAAATTTAAAGGTTTGAAAATTAATACATTGGAAGAAGAATTAGATGAATTTGAGAAACAACTTAAAGATCCATCTCATAATAAAAAAGATGAAATAAATAAGATAGGAAAATTTGCTGATAGACCAGCCCAGAGACTTTATTACTATAATAGACCTTCTCCTATGGATATTTTACATGAAGAACAAGAATATGTACTTAATAATAGTTACAATGGAAAATGCATATATGAATGGAATATAGATGGTTATACTGAAAAATAGATTTATAATCAGAACTGATTGCCAAGCTGCAAAATATATGTTTAATAAAGATTTTAAACATGATGTGTCTAAGCAAATGTATGCTAGATGGCAAGCTAATTTAGCTCCCTTTGATTTTGATATTGTTTATAAGAAAGGGAAAGATAATAGTCTTCCTGATTTTCTCTCTCGTGAATTTATACAGGATGATACCCAGGGACTCTTATAGAGGTAGAGGTGGTAGAGGAGGTTATCCTTCTCATGCTGCTGGTATGCGTGGCAGAGGTAGAGGGAGACATATGCTCTCTCAGAATTATAATACAACTCTATATGCGGATAATACTGCCGACCTCTCTACTAATCCTACGGATCTTATAAAGAATCCAAATTTATTTCATAAGTTTCAAAAGTTTTTGGAACAAGAAAAAACAGAATCCTCTTCTTCTTCTGAAACTCCTTCATATGTGGAGACGGTTCTTAAAGAAGACTCTATTACTAATTATAAACCTCATCCTCATAAAGAAATTTTATTTCTTATAGAGGAAAAAGACTTACAGTGGGGAAAAGATCCCTGGCTCATCATTAATCGTTATTTGGATACTGGCTCAAAGTCAAGTGGTATTTATGTTCATGCTCATGGTGCTTATAAGCCTAGAATGTACTATGAGACCATTTTGAGGGTTTCTGGTGCATGTGAAATTAAACATTTCTATCCTAATCAGGGTAGTCAAATTTATAATTTTAGCAAAATTATAATCAAAAAGATTATTTCTCCGGAGGAATGGGGACTTTCTACTTTGAAGGATAAGGAATTCATAGTTCCTGAAAACCGGGTTACTTATAAATATAATTATTGGGATTACATTGAGGCTCATAACCAAGTTTTCTTATATGAAAACCCCAATAAGAAACATTCATGGTTTATTAAAGTATGTGGAAACATTTATAATGATCCCATACCCAATTGGTTTATCCAATGGTGGTATAGATTTGGTGCTTATAAATCTATTCTTCCTGAAAAATTCCTTTCCTCATATGGAAATTGGATAAAAGTTTCTCCCAAGATATCAGAATTGGTGGCATTCAATAGATGTACTGAAGAAATTGCTAATATGTGGTTCTTTATAGAATTCTCTATCCCCTGGATATGGAAATGGACTCCAGAGATCAGTTATACTGATACCAAATTACCATGTATTATGCAAACTGCTTATATTCAGTTTTGGGCTCATCTGAATAAAGTTGATCCCACTACTAATGACTTATATGGCCACGAAGTTTTAATGACAATCCAGGAAAAAGTGACGCATTATATGCAGCATCAAGATACTCAAAGTCAGGAAATTGATCCCTTCCAGCACATTGCTATGAAGATAAAGCTACAACAAGAAAATGTTTCTCAACAAGATCTGATTAAAGCTTATATGGTGGAGCTTAAAAAACATTTGAAAAATCATAATGATACTAAATCAGATATTTCTATGGCCTCTTCTAGCAAATCTCAAGATGATATGGATGAATTTGCTCAAGACCCTAATGATATGGAAGAACTTGATGAAGAGTTCATAAATGAACAATTACAAGAGTTGATAGCCGGACTCCACAAAGAAGAAAAAGACAAAGACAAGGGGAAAAGCAAAATAATTTGAAGCAGACATAAAGCAGCCGTCAAAGAGGACTTCATAAAGCAGCCGTCAAAGTGGACTTCAAGACTCAAAGTTTTGCTTTTATGATGTAAGCAGTGACATAATAGGGATGCCTATGTAAGCAATGACCTCATAGGGGAATAATGTATGGACTTGAAAAAATAGATTTAAAGTCCGTAATAGTTAGAATTCAATTAGTATAAATAGCCTACTAGTTTTTGGTTTTTGGCAGACTTCTTCTGCTCTTCTTTTCTCTTTTCTCTCTCTTGTAACAAACTCTTTCTATCTTTACTTTAATATATTACTCCAGCGGAGATTTTCAGAAGCAGCAGTCTTATTATTATTAGCAGCTTTTTGGGATTTCTTATATATTTCTTATTTTGGTGTCATCATACAAGTAAGTTTGTATTTATTTTCTATTTAAGATGCAAGGCTAAAAGCCTTATGGTTAGAATAAAAGCTGAGTAATTATGTAAATTCATCCTTTAGATCCTTGTTATTGAGAAATTCTCAGTATGATAATATGGAATTAAAGAATAGGTTAGAATTATTAGACAGGATATAAATTTAGAAAAGAAGGGTGTTGCCGTTAGCCGTAATGTTTTGAAGGCGTTAGGCGTATAGCCCAGATTGCTTTGATAAATTTATCTTCCTGTTTAATGGATTCTGTAATACCCTGCGTATCTTTGCTTCTTTAATTATCATGCTGAGGGTCTCTCTGTACTGTGGCATAATTTTTCTGACTATTAGTCCATTTTCCTGAATGATATCTAACTAATTTTTCTGTCTTATCATCAGGACATATTTGTTTTAATATTCCTCCATATCCTATATCAGAGGCATCTGTTTTAACAATTTTAACCCAATTTGGATTAGCTAATATAAGACATGGCAAGGATTTAACTTTTTCTTTAATTTTCTGTACTGTCTTAGTATGTTCTGCTGTCCAAAGCTTAGGTTTATCTTTTAGTCTATCATATAAAATAGCTGTATCATATGCGAGGTTTTTATAATAAGGTAGAATATAATTCAAACTTCCTAAAAATCTTTGCAATTGAGTTTTATCCTTTATTTCATCAGGAAATTTAGTAGCAAAATCAATACTTCTATCGATAGGAATTATTTTTCCTTTTTCAATATTATGACCTAAAAATCTAATATTAGTCTGAAATAAAACCATTTTGGACTGTGATATAACAAATCCATTAATCTTTATAATCTTCTTAAATATATCTAAATGATAAAAATGTGATTGAATATCTTTAGAAAATACTAAGATATCATCAATATAGACAATAATAAAATTACTATAAGGAATAAAAACATCATTCATAATCTGTTGATATTCAGACGGTGCATTTTTTAATCCAAAAGGCATTACTTTCCATTCATAATGGCCTATGGGAACATTAAAAGCTGTTTTATATTGATCTGATTCATTTATTTGAATCTGCCAATAACCTGATTTTAAATCAAACTTAGAAAATATTAATGCATCATATAACCTATCTAATAAATCATTTTTATTAGGAATAGGATGTCTTATCCATTTTAAAACTTTATTAAGAGGCTTATAATTGATAACCAATCTAGGTCTTCCTCTTTCTATTTCACTATGTTTATTAACATAAAATCCCGTACATGACCAAGGTGATTCAGACTGTTTTATTAATCCTTTTTCTAATAACATACTTATTTCTTTTTTACATAACTCTAAATATTCAGAGTTCATTTGACATGGTCGGGCCTTAGTTTTTATCATAGTTTTTTCATTAAAATCTTCCTCATAAGGTAAACTAACAATATGTTTCTTCCTATCCCAAAAAGCATTAGGATGTTCATTACAAATTTCATTAGAAAATGTATTATAAACACTTTTTATTTTTTCTTTTAATTTAAGATTATTCTGCAAAGTGTCTTCAATAGAAAAAGAGTTAATTTCAAATTTTAAAAAATTAATTTGAGTATTTTTTCTATTAATTAAATCTTTTAATTCATTTATGAATCTAGTATTTGGTTCAGTTATAAACTGAAAACTGACACTCTTTTTATCATAAGTACCTATAATCTTATCAGTATTAATATGTGTAATTGGAAATATCTTTTTTATGAAAGAAGTTCCTAATATCATTTGACTAGTAATATTTTTTGCTATTAGAAAACTTTCTGGAATACAAATCTTATTATTACAAATATAACTATTAGATAATTTATAATTGATATCTAAGGCTTTCCCTCCTGCATGTCTTACGATATGTGTAGATTTTTCAAAATATCTAGTAGGAATTATTCCTTCTTGTATAACACTAACATCTGCTCCACTATCAAAAAGAGCTACTAATTCAATATGAAAAGAGTGATCAATTAATAATTTAATCTTAACATGAAATTTAAAAGAAGTGATCAAATTTAATGATCCTAAGAAATTTTCATTTCCTGTATCTTCGAGTAACTTATCATAATCTAATTTAATGTGATCTTTCTTTTCTAAATAAGAAACTCTCTCATCTAAATTTTCATTAACCTTTTTTAATATTTTAATCTCATTTTTAAGATTCTTAATCTCTGTTCCTAAATCTTCTATTGTCGTAGGAAACCTTTCTGTATGACTATGTTTCTGTTTTAAGATTTTATATACTTCAGACATGGTATAGGGATTCTGATTTTCTTCCAATTTATTATTATTTGGACTAGTAGTTTGACTAGGTTCTGGAATATCATCCATCTGTTCTATGATTCTAGATCTTAATTCTTGATCTTTTATAGATTTTAAAAATTCTAAAAGAGTATGATTAGTCAAGACATTAATATCCAAATCTACATCTTGAAATTGTGATAAAATTTTATAATATTCTTCATTATCACTATGACTATCTTTTTGCTCTATTGAATTGCAATTACATTCTTGTTCACTGTCTGAACTATGTACTTCTTCATTGTCAGATATGTCTGACTCATATTCAGAATCTGTAGTTAGTATCTGAAGTAATTCTTCTTTAAGTTTCTCATCTATTTCAAGACTATTAATTTTCTTTTTCATTTTACATTTATTAGCAAAATGTCCTTTTTGTTTACACTTATAACATGTAATATTATCCATATTTTTCTTATTACGTCTTTCTAGTTTTCTAGAGTCCTTTTTATATTTTTTATCTGGAGAATATTTTCGTTTTTTATATTTAGATCGAGAATATTTTTTATAATCCGTATCCAATATTTTAATCTTTTCTTTGGATGGTATATTCATGCCAAATTGACTACAAAACTGTCCTAATTGACGTCTTTCATTGAGTCGTTGACTTTTAATTTGTTGATTTAATTTAATTTCATTGCATAAGGCTAAACCTTCTTGTATGCAAATTCCTATTAATTTTCCATAAGTATAAATTTCATAGGGTATATTCATCATATCTTTCCTTAAAACTTTTTTAATTCTTTCAGCAAATAAGTGTGGTAATCCATCTATAAATTTAGACTTCCAATGATTACTATTACTATCATTTAATTCCATAACTCTATTAAGAAAAGCATCTTTATACCATCTAAAATCAGATAGTGTTTTACATCTCAAATTTTGTAATAAGGTACGAATATTTTCACTATTATCAGAAATTCTACCCGTAAAGTGTTCTAAAATAGTTACTATAAGAGTATAGACTGCATTTTCAGTAGGTTGGGAAGTGGATTCTTCCATTTTTACTGTTGTAAAAATTTCATTTTTATTTTGTGGGGTTAAATAATTATCCCACCATCCTTTTAGTTGTCCTGTAAATCCTGAAACTATCATTTTAGCTATACCTACGTCAGTATTACCATTGGTTTTACAAATGCTACTATACATGAGCATTCTATGTGCTTGATTATAAATCTGTTTTTCAGTATAACCATCTATATTCCATTCATATATGCATTTTCCATTGTAACTATTATTAAGTACATATTCTTGTTCTTCATGTAAAATATCCATAGGAGAAGGTCTATTATAGTAATAAAGTCTCTGGGCTGGTCTATCAGCAAATTTTCCTATCTTATTTATTTTATCTTTTTTATTATGAGATGGATCTTTAAGTTGTTTCTCAAATTCATCTAATTCTTCTTCCAATGTATTAATTTTTAAACCTTTAAATTTTTCATCAAGTAATTTTTCTAATTCAGACATAGATTTTAACTTGAAATCTTTTATTTCAGGAGGTGGTTGAAGTGTTGGGGCCGTTATAACCTGTTCTTTAGAAGAGGATTCCTCAACAGATGACTTTTGTAATCTATTGATGATGTGATCTAGTCTATGATGTAAAGATATAATCTGTTCACCTAAAACATTTAAATAGATGTTTGTATAATTATTCTGTTCTATAACTTTATTCATTTGTTTAACAGTTATGACTAATGTATCATTTTCAAATAATTTAACAAAAGCAGAGAAATTTAATATATGATTTTCCTTTTCTAATTTAAAAGGTTGTTGAGGAGGAAATATTTCTCTTAAAGTATTACCATTCAGAAGTTTATAATCTCTTTCTAAAACACATATACATGGTTCAATATAATTAGAAATAAACCATGGAACAAAAGGAAATAAAATATTATGCTGTGATAGAAATGCATAAAACTGATCAGAAATATCTTTCTGTTCATTTAATGTGAAAGTATGAAAAAACCATGTTCGAAATGATTTCCATCTATCATTATTAAATTCTTCTTTAACCTGATTTCTGGCTAAAGATCCAGGACTAAAATTAATTTTCTTCATATGGGAAAAGCCATTTCAGACTCAGTTATTTCTTCGTCCTTATCTGTATTATAAATACCTTTAACAATATTATGTTTATTTTTAACCAGTCTGTCAACATAATTATCAGTATCATCACTAACCTGAGAGGTAGAAACTCTATAAGGCTGTGAAACAGAATATCTAGGTGCCACAGATATATCATATTTGCTATCTAGAGGTGATATAAAATGAGAAAAATATGATCTAGATAATTTAGATTTATTATCCAACAAAAATGGATTATTTTGCATTTTTATTTTAATCTTTCCTTCAGGAGTTTGTTCAATATAATCTATGTGACTATTAATTTGAGGCTGTTTATTACTAACCTTTTCTATTGTCCACTGCTCTGGAATAGGTATTTCATTCCATTTAATAGTTCTTCTTTTTATAATTTTAGATTTATTAAAATTAGTTTCTATAAGTATTGTTTCATTTATCTTTTTATCCATTAATCTGCAATTAGGATTCAATGTTTTTAAAGGTTTATAATAAATTCTATAACATACACAAATTAATTCAGAACCAGACATATAATTATATCTATGAGTTTTAACATTTAATGTTAAAGCATTTAATATATTATCATCACTTAATGATAAAGATAAATTCGGATATACATTAAAATAAACAGGGCCATGAGCTAAACTTGATTGTATAATACCCATTAAAGATTGTTTCCAATTTAAATTCCTAGCATCTCTTAAACATGCTATAAAACTTTCAGGTAAACCTTCTAAGGTTAATGGTTTAAAAGCAATTTGCACTAGACCAATATGTATGAATCTATATAAATCAGTATATCTATTAATATCATCTGATTGTATTAATTTAATTTCAATTTCTTCATTATCTAAAGAAACTGATTCTTCGGTTGTTTTTATAATCTGTTTGAAACCTAATTTTTCAAAGGTTCCTAACTGATAGACAGTTTTAACATCAATTCTTGGAATTGTCCACCTATTAAGGTCTTCTAGATTTTCAGGGATATCAAATTCCTGTTTCAGACTATTTTTAATAATCTGCTTTCCTTTTCCTATATTCATTAGGAAATTAAAATAACTGGTTAGAATAAAAGTAAGTAAATTCATAAATCCAGGCTCTTATACCAATTACAGAGAGACCCTCAGCATGATAATTAAAGAAGCAAAGATACGCAGGGTATTACAGAATCCATTAAACAGGAAGATAAATTTATCAAAGCAATCTGGGCTATACGCCTAACGCCTTCAAAACATTACGGCTAACGGCAACACCCTTCTTTTCTAAATTTATATCCTGTCTAATAATTCTAACCTATTCTTTAATTCCATATTATCATACTGAGAATTTCTCAATAACAAGGATCTAAAGGATGAATTTACATAATTACTCAGCTTTTATTCTAACCATAAGGCTTTTAGCCTTGCATCTTAAATAGAAAATAAATACAAACTTACTTGTATGATGATACCAAAATAAGAAATATATAAGAAATCCCAAAAAGCTGCTAATAATAATAAGACTGCTGATTCTGAAAATCTCCGCTGGAGTAATATATTAAAGTAAAGATAGAAAGAGTTTGTTACAAGAGAGAGAAAAGAGAAAAGAAGAGCAGAAGAAGTCTGCCGAAAACCAAAAACTAGTAGGCTATTTATACTAATTGAATTCTAACTATTACGGACTTTAAATCTATTTTTTCAAGTCCATACATTATTTCCCTATGAGGTCATTGCTTACATAGGCATCCCTATTATGTCACTGCTTACATCATAAAAGCAAAACTTTGAGTCTTGAAGTCCACTTTGACGGCTGCTTTATGAAGTCCTCTTTGACGGCTGCTTTATGTCTGCTTCAAATTATTTTGCTTTTCCCCTTGTCTTTGTCTTTTTCTTCTTTGTGGAGTCCGGCTATCAACTCTTGTAATTGTTCATTTATGAACTCTTCATCAAGTTCTTCCATATCATTAGGGTCTTGAGCAAATTCATCCATATCATCTTGAGATTTGCTAGAAGAGGCCATAGAAATATCTGATTTAGTATCATTATGATTTTTCAAATGTTTTTTAAGCTCCACCATATAAGCTTTAATCAGATCTTGTTGAGAAACATTTTCTTGTTGTAGCTTTATCTTCATAGCAATGTGCTGGAAGGGATCAATTTCCTGACTTTGAGTATCTTGATGCTGCATATAATGCGTCACTTTTTCCTGGATTGTCATTAAAACTTCGTGGCCATATAAGTCATTAGTAGTGGGATCAACTTTATTCAGATGAGCCCAAAACTGAATATAAGCAGTTTGCATAATACATGGTAATTTGGTATCAGTATAACTGATCTCTGGAGTCCATTTCCATATCCAGGGGATAGAGAATTCTATAAAGAACCACATATTAGCAATTTCTTCAGTACATCTATTAGATGCCACCAATGCTGATATCTTGGGAGAAACTTTTATCCAATTTCCATATGAGGAAAGGAATTTTTCAGGAAGAATAGATTTATAAGCACCAAATCTATACCACCATTGGATAAACCAATTGGGTATGGGATCATTAGTAGAGAGGTCGGCAATATTATCCGCATATAGAGTTGTATTATAATTCTGAGAGAGCATATGTCTCCCTAAAAAATTAAGATTCTCTAAAGATGTAAATTTTTTCTCAAAATTTATCATTCTCAAAATTTTTTATATTTCATAAATTATATATATGTAAATTAAAATAATTATTTTATTTTTGCAATAGTTGTACATATATTTTTTTCCTTCACAAAACAAATAAAAAGAAGAATTTTTTTAAATTTAATTATTATATACAAATTTAAATAAAAATTAATTAAAACATATAATTAGCCAAAAACAATTTTCAGCAAAAATCTAGTTTAGCAAACTAAATTAAAAATTAATGTTGCAAATGCGAAATAAAAATTTTGACAAATAGAGACTTTGGAACCGACGACTTGGCAAAAATATACTTTGTAAAAAAATTTTCAGCAAAAACTTAGTTTGGCAAACTACGTTGAATAGTAATGTTGTAAATGCGAAATAAAAATTTTGACAAATAGAGACTTTGGCACCACGACGACTTGACAAAAATATACTTTGTCAAAAAAAGTTCAGCAAAAATTTAGTTTGACAAACTACATTGAATAGTAATGTTGTAAGTGCGAAATAAAAATTTTTGACAAATAGGCACTTTGACACCACGACGATTTGACAAAAATATACTTTGTCAAATTACATTTAATTTACACGTTTAAATATAAATTATAATAAAAATATTAGTAATATTTTATAATATAATGGCAAATTAGTAATTAATTTTTTAATTATTTTTAATAAATTATTATTATATTATAAAATTATATTTGTAAATTGTAAAGGAAGGTATATAAAATTTTAGGGACAGTAAGTATTAAAACTAGGGGACGGAGTTAGGGGCTTTTTTTTTTGAAATATATTAAAACATGGACAAATTATATTAAAAAGGAGCGACATATATCAACCTTTGTCATTGTGTTTGAAGCGTTAATTAGGTATTTTATTTAATGTGTTTGTTTCTGCTTAATTTCTACGGTATTTTAATTTCGAGGTTAAAAGCCGATGATTTCATATGGTCCATAATGCACTATGATGACAGTGTGCTACCTTGCAAAATCTTGGAATTCATGTTTGTTTCTATATACTGCATATGCATACAATAATAGTTTCAAATTTAATTCTTTTACGAAATTGGTTGCTAACCTTTGCCCTTGAGCTAAATTATGGGAATGTTGTATGAAATCTATTTCTCTGCGGGGGACATTTTTAGAGATGGTTGAGTATGTCTCTTCTTCCAATGTGAAACTCACACAAAATACAAAATAGGAAATTATTGAATATCTCAGTGACTAATTTATTTGGAGTTCAGAGTCATCAGTCACTGGAGAACACAATAATGGAAGAACTTGATGTCGAAGAAGAGAATTCTTCTATGGAACTCACAAGGTCACATTTTCAGATTGTATATGAATCATCAGCAGCTCTCTTATTTTATAACAAAGTTTGTGGAAAAGACAGTAATATAGTAGATATAATCATTGAAGAATTGTTGAAAGCATTGACTCAGAAAGCTACTCTTTGCTGGATTCAACTAGTTATTTCATGAAGAAATTAATGAGTATTACTAGTTATCGTCTCAATTTTAAATATTATTGTCGTAATTTTGATAAAATTATCATTTTATTTTAAAGGGGAAAGAAAAAGGGGCAAGAAGAGGGAAGTTTTAGTCCAAATTAGGACGATAGAAGGTAAAAATTAGGACGGTAACTAACAAAATTTTAAATTAATTCCTCAATACTTCTTCATTGTTGTTAAACTTCTGCATATGTTAATCGTTTGCACATTTCATTGAACTGTGAACATGCCATTCATTTTTTATTTTTTCTGACTGCAATGATGTAGAAATCATAAAACTCGGAGTATTATAAAATGGGGGTGAAAGTTGAAGGCACTATTTTGAAGAAATTTCATAATCATGGAGGTATTATCGAGTTTTTTTTTTTTTTTTTTTTTTCCTTTTTCTTTCATGTTGGCTCATTATGGAAACATAAATTGCCGTTGGTCGCTGAAGTTAATAATCTGCTCACTAAATTATGGTTCCATATCATAAGATTTTTTTTTTTCCTTTTTTGTGATAGCTTGATCTACCTCATGGATGTTGGTGTCAATTATCTACTTATATAACTGATATTGAATTTATTCCTATCTTTGTAATTTTCTACTTCATGGGAACTTAATCTATGTAATCATTAGTATCATTGAATCAAATTGGATGTGAATATTGGATTTTGAATAATCTGTAGTTTCTCAAATTTTCGGCTGCTTCATTTATTCTTACCTTATTGTTGACTATACAAGGAAAAAGTAGAGAACAAGCCGCATGTTCCAGTTTCAGTTCCTCTGCTGCTTCTGATCAAGATTCTGGAGCTCAGCATCCTTAGTTGTTTGTAGCAAGTCCAGTTGATGCTGCTTTCATGATACAGCTAGTTTCAATTCCTTGTGTCAGGTCTTGTAAACCAGCTAAAAGTGATAATATTGCAGCATTAGTAGCTAAAGAGCCAGGATAGACATTTTTCCTATTTTGGTTAGATTTACTTACTAAGTTATGCTGAGTTGGACATTACTTTATTAGTAAGCAGTTGGTGAAGCGGTTAAGTTGTTGACTTGTATATAAGCATTATGCTTGTACAGAATATTCATGATTGATGAAATACACAAGAAAATTCCCACATTTTCTCTCTGTCAGTTATTTAATTCATTATCTAGGGCTTTAGATTTCTTGTTGATTTTCTGATTTAAGATGGTATCAGAGCAATTCAGTGTTCAATCCTGTTAGTTATCGCGGTTTATGATCTCGTTTGATCTGATGGATGACGAACGAGAAGAAATCGACGAGTTGGAGGAAATTTTGGGGGTGCGAAAGCTCTCGGTTGAGGAGATCGAAGAACAGCTTACTCTACATGGAGCAAATCATCCAAATCTCCAGCTTGTTTCGAAGGTTCTCACCAATGCGAATTACCTGATTTGGAAGATGAAAATGGTAAGGGCACTCAAGGCTAAGAACAAGTTCGGAATCATTGATGGATCATGTCCGCCGCCTGAGATCGACTCTCCTTATTACAGGAGATGGATTACAGTGAACTCAATGGTTGTTTCCTTGATTCAAGGGGCTATTTCAACCGATTTAGTGGATCAGTTTGTGTATTTTGAATACGCAAGTGATATGTTGGAGGAAATTAATGCTCGATTTGGTGTTTCTCATCTGTCTCTATGGTATCAGCTTAAGCGCGAAATTGCCACAGTACAACAGGGCAATATGTCGGTTACTCAGTACTTTGGCAAGGTGAAGGAGCTGCGAGATAGGCTTGAGCAGTTGAAACCAAATCAACTAGCAGAAAAGGTTTTCAAGGAAATACAGAAGGAGCGAAGGCCATTGTTGTTCATGTCAGGGGCAAAGGAGTGCATGAAATTGGTTCTAAAGAAGTTAGAACTTCTGAATGGAGATGAGAAATGTATGGAATTCTTGATGGGAGTAAGTGAAGTTTATGATGCAGAGAAGAACCATATCTTGATAATGGATAAATTGGCACATCTGAACAAGGTGTATTCCACCATGCTTAAGGCAAAAAATAGTAGGTAAGTTGAGAACAATGTGCTGCAGATGAATTATGAAAATGTTGCCATGATGACTATGAGTTTGAAAAGAAATGATATGAAGGATGGGAAGAAGAATATGAATACTGATAAGAGTCATTTGGTGTGTGCTTGCTTCAAGCTTACTGGATATCCTGATTGGTGGGTTGAAAACAAGAAGAAAAAGGAAAGGGCAAATGCAGTTCAGGTAGCAAAAACCACTCAGAATGTAGTTTCCAAGGAGGATGCGGAATGGAATCAAGCCTTGGCAGCTACAGTTCAGAAGGAGTTGGACAAGATGAATAAGGGAAAATGAGCATTGGAAACCAACTTTGTCAGCTATGCTCGGTTTCAGGACTTTGCAGGTAGCTCTAATCCCTCTAATGTCAGTATAATTCCAACTGAAACTTGTGATGATGACTATTGGATTGTAGATACAAGGGCTACAAACCACATGACATATAATCATTCCTATCTCACTTACATTTTGCCTATGAATTCATACTCATCAGTAGTTTTTCCTGATGGTAGTTCCCAAGTTATTCACATTTCTGGTACTTTGCACTTGTCTCATTCTTTAGTTCTGAAACATGTGCTGGCCATTCCTAATTTCAAGCATAATTTTCTTTCTGTTCAGAAGGTTGTACAGAACTCATCCTGTTTCTTTTCCTTCTTTCATGATTGTTGCCTACTGCAGGATTTGTAGACTAAATCAATCCTGGCAGTTGGTTCAATTTTCAGAGGATTATATGTTCTTAATATAGCTTCTTTTCTTCCAGAAACTGTTCATAGGCAAACAGTGTTGATGAGTAATAGACTCTTGAATAAAGATTTTTTGGCTGATTCAGCCTTGTCTTCTTCTACTTTCAATGACAGTGTTATTTGGCATTTTAGGCTTGGTCATCCTGCAATTGATGTAATGTAGAGATGTTCCTTCATTCCCTCTTGTGAAAAAGATTCTGATTCAATAAAATTTTGTGAAGTTTGTCCAATGTCAAAGCATCATAGATTGCCTTTCCCAACTTGTGCTCAAAAGATTACTGTTCTTTTACATGCTTTGCATATGGATTTGTGGGGGGCCTTAGAAGGCTACATCATTAAGTGGTTGTCATTACTTCTTAACCATAGTTGATGAGTACAGTAGAAGTACTTGGACTTTCTTGCTTAAACATAAGTCAGAAGTACCTGGGATTTTGATGGCTTTCATTAGGCAGATTCAGAAGCAGTTTGTTTGTTTAGTTAAAGTAGTGCAAACTGACAATGGCTCAGAGTTCTATAATTCTGAGTGCCTAAAATTTTTTACTGATCTTGGGATAGTGCATCAAAGATCATGTCCTTACACTCAATAGCAAAATGACCTTGTAGAAAGGAAATATAGGCATCTTGCTCAGGTTGCTAGGTCATTCTTGGTTCAGTCTAATTCACCTAACGTTTTTGGGGGAAAGCTATTCTTACAGGAACTTTTTTGATCAATATGTTGGAATTTGTTTAGGTGTTTAATCCAATTAAACAGCGGAATCCTAAACACTAAGGATCTTGTCTTACCCTTGAAGCGTAATAGGTTGCGCACGTTGCCTGGCTCCTCTGAGAAGATGGCGTTTTGTTGTCTCCAAAATCCTTCCTCGAAGGATCCTCTACTCTGAAGCACGAAAGTCTTCGCAGGTTGGTGCTAGCCGATCTTGCCTACCAAGAGAATTTGGGAATCCTGTGTATTTTTGTCTGATGAGAATAATTCCAAAAATCATCATCATTCTACAATTATATCCCTAGGATATTTGTAGAGAATTAATTTCCAAAATCAGTATTGTAATTATCCAATTATAACTTAACTGATTTTAGTCATATTTTAAATCAGTATTTAAATAATATTCACTAATTTCAAATCAGCCTTAAATAATACCTTAATGATTTGGGTTATACACCAAGCCCATGGATCAACCCATGACCCATGGATCAGGCTGATGGGTCAAGAACTTCAATTGCAATTAAGTCCCTTGATTTATCAGTCCATCCCAATTGTTCCCAGGTAATTAATTAACTATTAATTAATACCACAGAACTTTCTAATAATATTTAATTAAACCATTTAATTAAATCTTATTTATTTAAGTATAACAATTATACTTATTGTAGACAAGAATCCTTATTCTGCACCATCAAACTTTCTTATGTGCGATCCTGTAGGCCCATTCTAAATTGGCAACGGATAACTCAATCTCATTGATTAATCCATAAGTCATTAGTGGTCTCTAGCAAGACATAATGACTACCCAATCCAGAATGGAGGGTCGAATGGAGATTCAACACAACCTTTCATAGCAAACTGCGTACGATCCTCTACATTGATATCCCGTTTAGCATAAGGCATGGAACCATCATCCTTATATGGCTAAACGTTTACTTGATCTCTTAGTGACACTGAATCCATCAAGCAAATGATATCCTTATCATTCCTTGGGCATGGCTATGCACTTTTCAGTTCACTATCAAGTGGCCAAGATATCATCTCTCACTTAAGAGAGATTTGTAGTCCCATCACTTCACCTACATACCTTAGCGTGTCTCATAGTGTACCCAATCATACCCGTACTTGGCAACCTTTTACGGCCCCGTTAGGCGTATGTCAAAGCACACTACAATTCACCTAAGACCATGTAGTGATTTCTGGTCTAAGGATCCTAGTACCAGTACTACTCAAAAGAATCACTCATGATCTAATTAGTCCATGGAGTGTTTCTTTTGGCGGATCGATTTCATGAATTTAAATATGCACAAGTCTATTACTATCATGAAATTAACTCATTTGATAAAAAATCAATCAAGCGACAAATGTCTTATTTACATAAATACCCTCAATGTATATTTACATAAATAGCCCTCATTAGGGCACATTCACCAACAATCTCCCACTTGCCCGATGAAGGGCTATGTCCTAAACTGTTTAAGACCAAGCTCTATTACATGTCTATCAAACTTTGACTGTGGTAGAGCTTTTGTGAGAGGATCTGCTATGTTGTCGTCTGACCCTATTTTGCACACTTTCACATCTCCTCGATCAATGATCTCTCGGATGAGGTGAAACCTTCTGAGTATGTGTTTGGTTTTCTGGTGTGACCGAGGCTCCTTAGCTTGTGCGATGGCCCCGTTATTGTCACAGAAAAGTTCTATCGGTTCTTGGATACTCGGTATCACTCTGATGTCTGACACGAACTTTCTCAGCCAAACAGCTTCCTTTGCAGCATCTGATGCAGCAATATACTCAGACTCTGTTGTAGAATCGGCTGTTGTATCTTGCTTTGAGCTTTTCCAACTTATTGCACCGCCATTCAGACTAAACACGTAGCCTGATTGTGACTTCATGTCATCTTGATCTGTTTGGAAAGCAGCATCAGCGTAACCTTGTACAATGAGCTATTCTTGTCCTCCATACACTAGCATTAATCCTTCAGTTCTTCGTAAATACTTCAGGATTGCTTTGACTGCAGTCCAATGATCCATCCCTGGATCTTGTTGGTATCTGCTAGTCATGCTAAGTGCATGTGCAACATCCGGAATGGTACACAACATGACATACATGATAGATCCTATTGCCGAAGCATATGAGACTCTACTCATTGTATCCCTCTCCTCTCTTGTTGAAGGACCTTGGTTCTTCTTCAAGAGAAGACCATGTCTAAATGGTACGTTACCATTTTTGGAGTTAGACATATTGAATCTTTTCAATATCTTGTCCATGTACCCTTCTTGACTTAGTCCCAGAAGCCTTTTAGACCTATCTCTATAGATCTTGATACCTAGTATCGTCTCAGCTTCTCTTAAGTCTTTCATAGAAAATACACTTCCCAACCATTGTTTGATGTCTTTCATCAAGGGAATGTCATTTCCTATGAGCAGGATGTCGTCCACATATAGGACAAGGAAAAAAATCTTGCTCCCACTAACTTTCTTGTAAACACAAGGCTCATCTTCGTTCTTGATGAATCCGTAACCTTTTACTTCCTCATCAAAACGAAGATTCCAACTTCGAGATGCTTGCTTTAGTCCATAGATAGACCTCTGAAGCTTACATACTTGATTAGGATGCTTTTGATCGATGTATCCCTCGGGTTGTTTCATATAAACATCCTCGAGTAGGTTTCCATTCAGGAAAGCCATCTTAACATCCATCTGCCATACCTCATAGTCAAAATATGCTGCTATGGCAAGCATTGTCCTAATGGACTTGAGCATCACTATAGGGGAGAAGGTTTCATCATAGTCTATACCATGAGTATGTCTGAAACCTTTAGCCACTAGTCGTGCCTTGAAGATCCCGCCAGGTTTTAACTTGAAAATCCACTTGCAATCTACAACATTTGCCTGAACAGGAGGGTCAATCAAAGTCCACACTTTATTGTCCCTCATGGATTGCATTTCAGATTCCATGGCTTGTAACCATTTATCTGAATCTGGACTTTCTAAAACCTGTCTGTAGGTCGTGGGCTCATCAGGGTCCACCAAGATCAAATCTTGATCGTCAGTCACGAGAAATCCGTATATCTCAGGTTCATGACGAGATCTACTAGACCTTCTAGGTTCTTGTGTTGTTGACTCAGGTTGCTCATCTTCATGAGTTTCCATGTCAACTTCCATCTGAGTTTCTGTAGATCGTTCTACATTCTCTTGTGGTTCTTGAACTTCTCCGAGTTCTATTCTACTCCCACTGTCTTTCTTGTACAGAAATTCTTTCTCTAAGAAAGTAGCTCCTCGAGCAACGAACACTTTGTTCTCAGTTGGGTTGTAGAATTGATATCCTTTGGTTTCCTTAGGATATCCCACAAATAGGCATTTGTCAGTTTTGGGTTCAAGCTTATTATTTTGTAAACATTTTACATGAGCTTGACAACCCCAAACTCGTAGATAGGACATATAGGGCTCCCGACCCATCCATATCTCATATGGAGTCTTATCTACTGCCTTAGATGGAATACGATTCAGTAAGTAGGCAGCAGAAAGGAGAGCATAACCCCAAAAGGATGTAGGGAGAGTCGCTAGGCCCATCATAGATCGAACCATATCTAATAAGGTCTGATTTCTCCTCTCGGATACACCATTCCATTGAGGTGTTCCTGGTGGAGTCAGCTGTGAAATAATTCCACACTGTTTTAGATAGCCATCGAACTCATCACTAAGGTATTCACCTCCCCGATCAGAGCGAATAGCCTTAATCCTTCTATCCAACTGATTCTCTACTTCGTTTTTAAACTCTTTGAACTTTTCAAAAGTTTCACTTTTATACCTCATTAAGTAGACATACCCATATCTACTAAAGTCATCAGTAAAAGTCATGAAGTATTCAAATCCACTTCTGGCTTGTGTGCTCATTGGTCCACATTCATCCGTATGTATTAGGGCCAATAGCTCACTTGTTCTTTCACCTTTCTTGTTGAAAGGACTCTTTGTCATTTTGCCTTGCAAGCAGGGTTCGCAGGTATCATATGATTCAAAATCAAATGAACCAAGCACTCCATCCTTGTGAAGCTTTTGAACCCGCTTTTCATTTGCATGGCCTAATCGACAATGCCATAGGTATGTTGGACTTAAATCATTTTTAGTTGATTTAGCTTTTTTTTCTATGTTATAGACTGGTTTTTCTTGGGTCAAATCCAAGACATACAGACCGTTACACATATTTGCAACTCCGTATAAAATATCATTTCGATATAAAGATAACGAATTATTCTCTATAATAAATCGAAAACCTTTATTATCTATACTCGAAACTAAAATAATATCCGCTCAAAGCAGGTACATAATAACAATTTTTGAGTTCGATATTTAAACCAAAAGGTAAAGACAGAGTGTAATCTCCAACTTCAACAGCAGCAACTCTTGCCCCGTTGCCCACTCGGAGATCTACTTCACCTGTCTTTGTTATCCTTCTATTTCTAAGTCCTTGCACATTAGTACAAATGTGAGCCCCACAACCAGTATCTAATACCCATGAGGAGGATATAGAAAGATTTATTTCTATAACAAAGATACCTGAAGCTTGTTCACGAAACATTTCCGTCAGTGACTCATAAATTCGGAACGCTTCCAAATTCATGAACTGCTTTTGAAGCTCGCCCGTCATTGACGCGAGCATCAAGCAAGTCACATCATCGGATTCGCTTTTCAGCTTATCCCAGGCTCGTTGAACAGTTGCCGAAGCATTTTGTGGTGGTTCAGGTAAAGCGGTCTCTAAGACATGTAGCTTCCTTTCTTGTTTGAGAACTATTCTCAAGTTTCTTTCCCAATCTAAGAAGTTTGGTCCAACCAATTTATCTTTATCCAATATACTTCTTAGAGTAAAGTTTAAGATAACATTTGTGCTAGATAATGCCATTTCTACAAAGAATAAAATGCAAAATATTAGATGAGTTTTAAAATTATTTTCCATAATAGCCAAAATTGAAATCCCAAACAATTTTGTGTTGGTGCTAGATTGTGGGCCGAAAATCCACAAATAGTCAACCCCAGTCTTGCTTTGGCAAGTATCGTAGGGATCGGGCTCTTCTGGTAGGCAACGTTCAAATCACATTTCATGTAATCTAACGCTTTCCAATTGCATACCATGCAATTTTTCGGTGATAGGATGAACATTCCAAATGTTTGACACCATCCTATCTTTGCAAAATTAATCCCTAGTCAACTTATCGGGTCAAGCTAGGATTAATTTTCCCAAGTTAAACCATCCCTCAAGGCATCACATCAATAGACACGCACACAGTTTTTCCATAACAAGTGGTAGTGATAAAGTTGAGCATCTAATACCCAAACAGTTTTTCCACTCATTAATGGTAGTGATAAAGTTGGGCACTATTATGTAACAACCGGCCGCATGAAGAAAACCTGAGGCCCTTGGGCTCTCCAAGTCCATCAGACGTTCGACACTCAAGCGGGCCCTCAAGTATGGAAGCAAAATCTTGGGTTTTTGGGATTTAAGTTTGATCGGCTTAACATGCATTTTCGTTTATCATTCATTTGCATAAATAAAAGAATGAATTAAAGCGATGAACTGGGCTCTAGTCTATTACAAGGCCTTTTAAAATCTTCATGTTTAGGCCTCCGCTCCTGGGCTCCACCATGGACTCCTCTTGGAACCTCCTTTTGGGCCTAACTATTACATGATGATTTTATAGGCACGCAGGCCCAAATTCAAAATTGGCTCGCAGGCCCCAACTTTTAAAACGTTAAAATTAAAAGCCCAATTCATGCTTTGAAACACATAAAATGCATATGCTCATACAAGCCGATTTTAATTTAAGCCGATTAATTTTAAGGATTGTGTAACTATTACATAATTAAAATTGATCTTGTCATGATCAATTTTAATCAATCCTTCTGTTCATTTTACATTTATCCAAAATGATGCATGAACATGCTTGCATAATTATGATGCTTCAAATAAAATTTAAACAATTTAAATAAGCATCAAAATTAAAATAAAATAAAATAAATAAATAACAATTCAAAATTTAAACTAATTAATTAATTAACTATTTATTTATCTTTTCTAATTATTTTAATCTAATTAAAATAATTATTTTAAAATTTATCTAATTATCCAATTAAGATAAATTTAAACTTATAGGATAAAATTCTAAATTAATCCTATCTTTATCTAATAAGATTATTTAATTAAAATCTTATTAAATAAAATTCAAAAAATTTTAAAATTTTAATTTTCTGAAACTTTTGGGGCAATTATCCAATTTATCTTAATTTCCGGGCTTAGGGTTTTATTTCCTTAAAACTTCAGGGGTCCTTTTACAATTTTAAAACAATTAAAATTTTTTTTTTCTGATTAGAGTTTCTTGCTGCGGCGGGGGCATTAATGTAATTTTACCCGCTAGGGTTTCAGCCTCCCCCCGCGCAAGCTTCCTCTCTTTCCCGATGAGCCATTCGCCGGATTCCTTGACTTCCAATGACATTCACCGGTCGTCTTCTCCGGTGATGCAATCCTTTTTCCACGATCGCACGACCCAGAACCATTCCGGACGTGCTTCCGATCGTCAAGCGGGAATTCGGAAGCCGCGATTTGAGAACGAAGCAGCCTCACAGATCAAATCCGGCGAGCCCGTTTTCCCGGCTTGGAGAAACCCCAAAACAACCCAGAAGATCAACAGCCCATTAAACCAAACAAAATCCAATTTTGAAATTCCGGTCAATCAATTAGAACAAAACCAGAAAAGAAAACCCAGTTTCCGGTGAGGCGTCAACCAAAAAAAAACCAGAAAAAAACATTTTCATCTTTTGAAAGTCCGGTAAAACAACGTCAGCCCATAAAACCCTGATTCCAAAATCGATTTCCGGCAAGGAAATTACAACCTATTCAGGCCAGCAAAGATTTTAAAACAAATCATTACCAAAACCAAAGCTTGGACGGAGCCATTCCGATCAGCCCGTTTTCCCGGCGAGGGTTTCCATAACCCAGAACATAAAACCAACTAGCCCAGCAACAATTTGAAAACCAAAACCCAGATGGTTGCGTTTTTCTGGTGACTTAGCCCAAGAAAAATTTCCTAGAACTCCAGCAAAGCTTTGAAAAAATCGTTATACCGGAGAAAGTTTCCAAAACTCCAGATTCCGGTGGAAAATCGTTTTCTTGTTCAAAATAAACAGCAGCCCAGATATTTAGCAAAACCCAGAAACCCAAATGCTAAATTAACAGCGGAACAATTCCGACAAGGAAAACACAATCGATTCAGCCCAGCAAGAAATTTAAACTAAAGCAGACAAAAAAATTCATCCCGGAACCATTCCGTGAACTCTCATCAGCCCAGAAACCATTTTGAAACCAAAACCAAAATTTCCGTTGAAACAAACCCAGTTGCCGGTGGCTTTCATTTTTGAAGGCACCCAGTTGCGATCAAAACCACAAAAGCTTTGGTCAAGATTTTTTTTTTTTTTCTTAATTCCCGAAACAAAATTGACGAGAATTTCTTTTTTCTCTTTTTTTTTTCCAGCCAAATAAATTAATTCTCAAAACAAACAATTTGTTTTAAACAATTAACTTTATTTTAACACTAAAGCAACCTCGCTCTGATACCACTGTTGGAATTTGTTTAGGTGTTTAATCCAATTAAACCGCGGAATCCTAAACACTAAGGATCGTGTCTTACCCTTGAAGCGTAATCGGTTGCGCACGTCGCCTGGCTCCTCTGAGAAGATGGCATTTTGTTGTCTCCAAAATCCTTCTTCGAAGGATCCTCTACTCTCAAGCACGAAAGTCTTCGCAGGTTGGTGCTAGCCGATCTTGCCTACCAAGAGAATTTGGGAATTCTGTGTATTTTTGTCTGATGAGAATAATTCCAAAAATCATCATCATTCTACAATTATATCCCTAGGATATTTGTAGAGAATTAATTTCCAAAATTAGTATTGTAATTATCCAATTATAACTTAACTGATTTTAGTCATATTCCAAATCAGTATTATTACCAAATATTATTTAACTGATTACAAATCAGTATTTAAATAATATTTACTAATTCCAAATCAGCCTTAAATAATACCTTAATGATTTGGGTTATATACCAAGCCCATGGATCAACCCATGACCCATGGATCAGGCTGATGGGTCAAGAACTTCAATTACAATTAAGTCCCTTGATTTATCAGCCCATCCCAATTGTTCCCAGGTAATTAATTAACTATTAATTAATACCACAGAGCTTTCCAATAATATTTAATTAAACTATTTAATTAAATCTTATTTATTTAAGTATAACAATTATACTTATTGTAGACAAGAATCCTTATTCTGCATCATCGAACTTTCTTATGTGCGATCCTGTAGACCCATTCTAAATTGGCAACGGATAACTCAATCTCATTGATTAATCCATAAGTCATTAGTGGTCTCTAGCAAGACATAATGACTACCCAATTCAGAATGGAGGGTCGAATGGAGATTCAACACAATTTTTCCGAGCAAACTGCGTACGATCCTCTACATTGATATCCCGTTTAGCATAAGGCATGGAACCATCATCCTTATATGGATAAACGTTTACTTGATCTCTTAGTGACACTGAATCCATCAAGCAAATGATATCCTTATCATTCCTTGGGCATGGCCATGCACTTTTCAGTTCACTATCAAGTGGCCAAGATATCATCTCTCACTTAAGAGAGATTTGTAGTCCCATCACTTCTCATACATAGCTTAGCGTGTGTCATAGTATACCCAATCATACCCATACTTGGAAACCTTTTACGGCCCCGTTAGACATATGTCAAAGCACACTACAATTCACCTAAGACCATGTAGTGATTTCTGGTCTATGGATCCTAGTACCAGTACTATTCAAAAGAATCACTCATGATCTAATTAGTCCATGGAGTGTTTCTTTTGGCGGATTGATTTCATGAATTTAAATATGCACAAGTATATTACTATCATGAAATTAACTCATTTGATAAACAATCAATCAAGCGACAAATGTCTTATTTATATAAATACCCTCAAAGTATATTGACATAAATAGCCCTCATTAGGGCACATTCACCAACACAATAGAACTCCTTCATCTGTTTTTGATTGGTCATCACCGCATGAGAAATTACATAAGAAAGCCCCAGATTATAGTAGAATGAAAGTATTTGGTTGTTTGGCTTTTGTGTTGAATAAAACTTCATCTGGTGATAAATTTGACTCCAAAGCTTATTCAGGCATTTTTGTTGGATATCCAGTAGGTCCAAAGGGCTATAAGGTGTTTTGTCCTATGTTGAATCGGATTGTGGTTTCTAGGGATGTAATTTTTCATGAGCACAAGTTTCCTTCAGCTACTCTTTCTTCAGTTGAAACTCCAGTCACCTCATCAGCTTCTGATTTTGACTTTTATTCCTTTGATGAGCCTTATCCATCTGTAGTGTCTTTGTCCAGAATAGATTGTTCTCCTGTTCAAGATCAGAGTTCTTCTGAACAGGATCAATTCCTTGACAATGATAGGTCTGATTTTTCTTCTTCAAATCCTAAAACCTCCCATCCTATCAGGACAAGTGTAAGACAAAGACATGCTCATAAGTTGATGGAAGACTTTGTTCTTACTTCTGAATTGAACACTTCATCTTATGTGTTATCTACTAATCACAATCAGTTTCTTGCTAATCTTTCTTCTTTTAAATAACCATCATTATACTAACAAGCTAGTACTGACATTAGATGGTTAGATGCAATGACACAAGAGATTACATCTCTTGAAAACAATCAAACTTGGGAACTGACTACTCTACCTGCAGGAAAGAAAGCGATCGGTTGTAAGTGGGTTTACAAAGTTAAATGTAAACCTGATGGAATAGTGGACATGTTTAAAGCAAGGTTGGTTACTAAGGGCTTCATTCAAAAGGAAGGGGAAGATTACTATGAAGTATTTTCTCATGTGGCTAAGGTGGTGACGGTTCAGCTGCTGATTGCTATTGCTACTTTTAAAGGATGGCCATTGTGCTAGGTTGATGTCAACAACGCATTTTTCCATGGAACCTTGGAAGAGGAGGTGTACATGAGGTTACCACCTGTTGTTGAACAGACTCAGCCAAGCCAAGTGTGTCGATTAAAGAAGTCTCTTTATGGCTTGAAACAAGCCTCTAGGCAATGGAACTTGGAGTTTACAGCCAATCTCACTGCCTATGGTTTTGTTCAATCTGCTTTTGATCATTGCTTGTTTATGATGCATGTTGCTGGCTTCAATCTTTTTCTTCTTGTGTATGTAGACGATGTTCTTATCACAGGAACCGATGAACAAGAGATCAACAACGTGAAGGCTTTTCTAGATAATTCTTTTACTATCAAAGACTTAGGTTATGCCAGATATTTTCTTGGGATTGAGATAGCCCGATCAGCCACTGGTATTCTCTTAAATCAGAGGAAGCATATCTTAGATATCTTGAAAGATGCCAATATAATGAGTTGTGCTGCTGTTTCTACACCATTACCACCTGGCCATAAGTTTTCAGCAGAGGGAACAGATGATTCACCATTGCTCGCTCATCCTGATCAGTACAGGAGACTCGTTGGACACTTTTTGTATTTGGGATTCACTAGCCCAGATTTGTCATATGTTGTTCAACAATTGAGTCAGTTTGTTCATTCGCCTTACCAATCTCACTGGACAGCAGCTATGCACCTTCTGAGGTATCTTGTGGGAACTTTTAGCAAAGGTCTCTTCTTTGCTGCTCAAGGTTCTCTCTAGCTAAGTGCTTATAGTGATGCTGATTGGGGGTTTTGTAAGACTACTCGGAGGTCCATTACCGGGTAATGCATCTTTCTTGGCAATTCTTTAGTCTCATGAAAAGCCAAGAAGCAGTCCACTCTATCCTGCTCCACAGCTGAAGTAGAATATAGAGCCATGGCATCTACTGTTAGAAAGATTCAGTGGCTTCATTACATTCTTGGAGACTTGCCAATTCCTGTTTCTTTGCCGTAGGCTTTTGGTGTGATAACCAGGCGGCTGGCTATTCACATAGCTGAAAATCTGATTTTTCATGAGCTGACAAAACACATCGATATAGATTGTCATGTGATGAGGACTGCTTACAATAATGGATTGATTTCTCTCCTGCATATTCAATCTAGTGAGCAGGTAGCAAATCTCTTTACTAAAGCATTGCCAGCTTCTACTTTTTCCAATCTAGTGTCCAAGTTGCAGCTCTTGGGGGCTGAACTTGAGGGGGGGTTGTTGACTATGTAAGGAAAAGTAGAGAACAAGCAGCATGTTCCAGTTTCAGTTCCTTTGTTGCTTCTCATCAAGATTCTGGAGCTCAGCATCCTCAGTTGTTTGCAGCAAGTCCAGTTGATGCTGCTTTCATGATGTAGCTAGTTTCAATTCCTTGTGTCAAGTCTTGTAAACCAGCTAGAAGTGATAATATTGCAGCATTAGTAGCTAAAGAGCCAGGATAGACATTTTTCCTATTTTAGTTAGATTTACTTACTAATTTATACCGAGCTGGACATTACTTTATTAGTAAGTAGTTGGTGAAGCGGTTAAGTTTTTGACTTGTATATAAGCATTATGCTTGTACAGAATATTCATGATTGATGAAATACACAAGAAAATTCCCACATTTTCTCTCTGTCAGTTATTTAATTCATTATCTAGGGATTTAGATTTCTTGTTGATTTTCTGATTTAAGGCTTATATAATATACATCATGGATATTGTTTAATAAATGTATCCTATTCTATATTTTTCGAATGTGATTTAGGTTAAATCCCCCCCCCCCCCATATTATTTTAAATATGTGAATACTTATTTCACGCTTCTTATTTTGTTATTTCGTGCTTCTTTTATATTCAAATTATTTTTGATAAATTAAGAACCAATCATAATATTTAAATATAAAATATAATAATATATTAAATTACCTAACTACCCTTAATCAATTCACTAAAAATATAAAAAAAAATTCATTTATAGTTCCGCCCATCTATGCTACTTTAATAATAATTTTTATAAATTTTTTATAAATTAAGAAATAACTTATAAAATTTTTGGTAAATTAATTAATGAAAACCTTTTTTTTTTTTAAAAAAAAGGGAAGTTGAATAACAAAAAGAGCACGGAATATACACCATCCTTTAAATATTCAAAGTTACATATATATATATATATATTTATATATATGTATTGATAGTCAAATTTCAGATATTAGACTATTTTTATAAAATAGAAAATAATAATATAATAATTATTATAAGACGACAATTAAAACTTTTTTGTAGAGTAACTATGAACATATATGTTAAAAAAAAAAAAATTGTCCAATTGGGAGAGAAATAAGCACAAAAATAATTTTAATTTAGCATCATAAGCAATTTTTTTCATAAAAAAGTAAATTAAAATTAAAATTAATTATATTTATTGTATTTAATTTAAAATAAAAAGTTATAGTTTGTTTAATCGCTGAAAAAATCAAATTAATTTTTTTTTGTTTTATTTCTATATTATAAATAATTTCATATATATATATATAATCAAATCCAGTGTACTATGTTTTGTTGAGGCATTAAAAATTATCATTTAATTAAAATTTAAGTAAATTATGGTTGAAATTTAATTGGTTATTTTTAAGTTTTCATAATAAGTAATTGATGTTTGTTTATTGTTAACTTATGCAAATGGACAAGTTTTGGATTAATATTGAGGTATCACGAGTGACTGATGATTCTAAAGTGTCAATGCATAAATTGTCATAATTCTAGAAGTCACTCTAGAGTTTTTGGAAAATATCATAAATTGTCATAAAGTGTCCATGCATAAATGGTCATAATTCAAAAATAAAGTACACTTGCACATTATGAAGCGTGGATTTTTGGAAAGTTATTATATTTGGGTTCATCAAGGTGAAAAAATAGATACAGTCAACAGAATTTGGTAAGTGATCCAGAACAAAAATTGGATAACGATAATATCGAAGGTTTTATACATGGTGAACTCAGGACTTTATATTATCGTTTTGTAGAAGGACAAAATTTAGCTAGTACTTATGAGGCTATGAGTAGAGAAGCTGAAAAAGATTTGAATAAACAATTTGATGAGGATATTGAGAAGTATTTTCAACTGACCAAACATGCTGAATTTGAGTTATTTTCAAGATGAAAAAGTTTCACTGTTTTGTCTTTTATCATACGCTTGTTGCATGTCAAATCAATATCTCGATGGAATAACAATTTTTTCACAATGTTGTTAGATGTCTTGAAAGAGGCATTTGGAAGTGAACTATTTCTAGGTTCTTATCGTGGAGCTTGGAAACTTATCAAGGACTTGGCTATAGAGTACATAAGGTTCATGCTTGTCCTAATAATTGTATATGCTTTATTGGAAAAAGACAAAAAATGATGACAGATGCAAGCAATCGAAACATCAAGGTATAAAAAATTTGAGGGGCATGATGAGAATACTTGCAAAAGTGAACAAAAGATTCTAGCAAAAGTTGTTCGCTACTTTCCTTTAAAACCGAGGCTTTGAAGATTATTCATGTTGTCAAAAACATATTCTTTGATGAGATGAAATGTAAAAGGACACATTAATGATGGAAAATGTAGACATCCTCCTGACTGTCAATGATGAAAACTTTTTGATTAGAAGAATCCAATTTTTTGGCTGATGGTCGTAATGTTCGACTTGGATTAGCTGCTCATGGGTTCAATCCATTCAGTTCAATAAGCATTGCTCATAGCATATGGCCTGTCATTTTGATACCATAAAATCTGCCCCCTTGGAGATGTATGAAACAACCATCATTTATACTATCGGCACTCATTGATGGTCCTCGAGCTCTAGGGAATGACATTGACGTGTATTTTACAATCGCTCATTGGTGAACTTCAAGAACTGGGGAATAGATGCATTCCAACTTATGATGCAACAATGCATGTTTCATGTTCATGCGACACTGCTTTGGACAATAAATGACTTTCCTGCATATGGAAACCTCTCCGGTTAGAGTACAAAATGTGCATATGCATGTCCTTGCTGAAAAGAAATTCTCAATCATGTTCGCTAAAAAATGGAAGGAAATATTATGATATTAATCATCGTAGATTTCTTTCTGTGAGTCACAATTATCGCAAAAATTTAATTCATTTTGATGGTTGCATCGATTATTCTCATAAATCCCAGAGATTATTTGGCACAAACATTTTAGAACAGTTAGATGGAACAGTGAACATGTTTGGAAAAAGATCTTCAACTGCTAATGAAGAAAAAAAAAAAAAAAGAAAGAGATTGAAAGAGTGATGCTACTTCAATACATCTATACAATTAGAAAAAATGTAGCATATTCTTCAAATTGCCTTATTGCTAAGAAAATATAATTCACCATAATCTTGATATTATGTATATCGAGAAGCACTTTTTTTGAGAATCTCTTGTGGACTTTGCTTGGCGTTAAAGAAAAAACAAAGGATGATATTAATTCGTGATTGGATCTTTAATAGTTTAGGATTAGGGAGTCATTTCATCCTCAGAGGAAATGACATAAGTTTTATTTACCACCTGCTTCTTTTTTCATGACTATAGAAGAGAAATATTTATTTTTTGAAACTGTTAAAAAATGTGAAGGTACTAAATGGTTATGCATCTAACATTTTAACATGTGTAAATTTGGAAGAGAAATATATTTCGAGTTCAAAAAGTAATGATTGTCATATATTGATACAACAATTACTATCGATTTCCTTAAGAAGAACGGTCCCCAAAAATGTCAGTAGTGCCATAGTTGATTTGTGTGATGTATTTAAGCAATTATATTCAAATGTGCACACAATGAATGAGTTTGAAGCTTTGGAGATCGAACTGCAGTAGCACTTTATGAATTAGAGAAGATATTTCCACCTTTATTTTTTACGCTACGAAATATTTACCTATTCACCTAGTTGAAGAAGCTAAACTTGCTGGACCTGTTCAATTTTGGTCAATGTATCCTATTGAGATGTGATGTCATTTTTTTGGGTGTATTAGTTGTATAATTTATGTTTCAATTAATGGGTAATTTTTTCAATTGAGATTTTGGTGGTTAGGTATTTCACATTCAAAAATTATATTCGCACTCGAAGTCATCCGAGGACTCTATAGGTGAGGGTTATCTTGCTGAAGAATGCATGAAATTTTTTCCAATGTACTTGAAAGATGTGAAATCAAAATTGAACAGATCAAATAGAAACGATGATGGTGTAAAATATTTCAATACAATCAGTCACCCAATCGAAAAAGAAGAAGTTACTTTTTGTGAAGATGTGAATGATCCAAACCCATAGATACGTGATAAATAATTTATCAATTATGGATGATTTCAAAAGGTAAATATGAGTTATTTAATTTTTAAGTGATGCAAAATCATCTTAATTATTTTAATAAATATTCATACTAATTCAGGGAACATTTGCATGTTCTAAAACATGAGTACTCACACTTATCAAGTTATAACATGGAGAAAATTCATAATGAAACTTTTCATGGTTTAAAATGAAAGTAAGTAGATATTAAATTATTTGGTTTGTATTTTTGTATTTTTGTATTATATTTCTTTGTTATATCAAAAGCATAATGAAATTATATTTTTGGTTATTCTCGATACGCCATGGACATGGATCATGGTGATTGTTACAATATTCATAAAGACATTCGACACTTGGCCATTGGTCCAAGTAGATGGGCGAGACACTACTCTGGTTACATCGTAAATGGCTTACGTTTCACACTAAATCACGTGAGATGAGAAGACAAACTCAAAATAGTGGAGTGTTCTTGAGTGCAACTACTAGTAGTTTTTCAAGTATCAAGCACAAAATCTTATATCAGGTGGTATGTCATTTTATGGTGTTTTGAACGATATCATTGAATTTAGATACTTTAACCATTTGAAGTTTGTGTTTTCCAAGTGTGACTAGGAAGACTACAATGTGGGGTTGAAGCGAGATGAGTTCAATTTCACAACAGTCAATTTTAACTACCTCTTGTACAAACATAGTAGGAAAATTGATGAGCGTTTTGTTCTAGCTTCACAAGCACAACAAACTTTTCACATCGAAAATTCACATGATCCAAATTGGTATGTGGCTGTGAAAATGAATCTTAGAAGTTTATTCGACGTGGATCCTGAAGTTAATGTTCTTGAAGGTTTTGAAAATAACAGTTATGTTCAACAACCTAATGCAGCAGATAATTGCAATAATGAACAATCATGGATTAGGGTAAATGTTGAAGGCGGCACACTTGACTCACCAAGTCTCGATACTCAAAGAAACAATTGTTCTTTAAGTGAACTTAACATTAACTATCTCACTTCTTCTAGTGAAGATGAAACGGAAGAGTATGCTGGTGATGACTCTGGTGACACTAGCGATGATGATTTTTTTTATGATATCAATATGCGAAATGAGGATGATTTATAAGATTGTGATCAAATTTATTTCAGTTGTGATATATAAATTATAATTAGTATACTTAGGTAGAATACTACTTTTCTGTATATGAATCCATATTACTAGTAGGATTTGCACTTTATGCGGTTATGAGATTTTCTATAAATTTTTAGAATAAATACACTTAATATTTTTGGTCAACTTTACTTTAACGGTACACTAGTCCCTTTGGAAGACACAAATATTTAGTACAAGGGTGATTGAGGCGAGCTAATTTCACAATTGTAATTTTAAATATTTCAACTTTGTTTAAACTAAATATTTTTTAAGTATAAGTTTGGCTATATATATATATTTTCATAAAAACATAAAAAATGAGTCATTAGTTCTCCCTCAATTTTGTCACAAAATATAAATGTTATATAATAGTAATTGATTTGGGACATATTAATAATTTGTCACATGAATATCGTTTTACGACATAAATACTATCATGTTGCTAAATAACGCCATTTTATTAAAGTGTAGCAATGATTGTGCAACAATGCAGGGACATAAAAATAAAATAACGCGAAAGTGTTGCGAATCTGCTGTGTTTTCTTATAATGCTGCAATTGTGACCAAAAGTTGCTACAGAAAAATAGATGTATTTGTATTTAAGTTCATTTCATTCTAATGTCGTATATAAGTGTCGTAATAACCAAATATAGCATATTTGAGTCAATTTTATTAATTAAAATCAAAATGTCAAAAATAAGTGAAACAAATACAAAAGTGACGCTATTTTGCAGCATTATCTTGCCAGACATTTTTAAATTGTATCAAAAAACCCATTTTTCTTCTAGTAAATAGAGTATATATATATTTTTTTCATTGTACAAAATCTGATAAGATATGGCACCTTGCAGCCCTCAATAGAATTGGAATTCAACACTTAAGGGATTTTTTTAGAGTAGTGGAGAACAATATGCTTAGCAAATCGAAACGCAGATTTTTCTTGGGGGGAGAAAACGTACATGCTACCTCTTAGAAGGCTAGAAACCAGTGGCAGTTCAATGAGGGAAAACAATAGCAACAATTAAGAGGGGGTTGCTAATTCAAGCTACAAAATCCCAAACAAAGGTAAAGTTATGATTAATACTTGTGCATGCATGCATGGACAAGTAGTATAAATTATAACTTAATAAATATAATATTAATACAAATTATAACAATAAGGAAGTAAACATTTAGTAGCATGAAAAACAAATTCAAACTATCATAAAATGCGACGAGTAGCAAGTTAACCACGCAACAAAGATAGTAAATCAATGAATTAAAGTGTCAAACAGTACCCAGTAGCTAATTCGACGGTCTTTCTAACAATGGAGTCATGTAGGGTTTTTAACTCATCACCAGTGCTCTCAGTTTAGACATCTACTTTCTTCCCCTTCTCATAGTCAATATCACTTCCATCAAATTCAGAAGTCGGATAAAAAATCTATTGGACCTGTTTAAACTTCCCATCATAAAGAGAATTTAGTTGAAAATAAAGTTTAGCTTTTCTTTGGTTGAACAATAGTGCATAATGGTTGAACAATAGTTCCCAAACCATTGCTTCACCATATTCCAACACCTCTCTCTTGTCAAGCCAAACCCAGCAGTTGCCAATAAAGAGTTCCAGGTTGCTTTAATTGGAGGATAGTTGAAGAAACAATGGCTAACTGATTCCGAACAGTTTAAACAGAAGCAACACCTAGATAGAAAGACATGAAGATTACTGAACTGGCTAAGGATATCAGGGGATACAATGAATCCATTGTAAAGCCTCCATAAGAAAATGGAGATTTTTTGCGGAAGATGCATATTCCAAAATAGGGCGGCCAGAGGATCCTCCTCTCTATTTTTGCAGAGGCTTTTGTAGGCGGAAGCAACAGAAAAATTCCCATGTGGAGTGGGGCACCATATCTATACATCCGGGATATCATCGAATTCGAAATTCAAAGTTCTCAAGAGGATCAGCAGCTGTTCGTCAAGTGAGGATTCCAAGACATTCAAGTAAACATTTTTGTTACTGAAGAATTCTCTTACCGTAAGACTAGGGAATGGGGGGAGGCCTTGATTTTTCCAGATTACCCCTTGGCTATTCCAGTTGTCTGACCAGAATAAAGAAGACCCATCCTGGATGATAGACTTTGAGAGGTCAGCAAATTTTGGGGACAACATCTATATTCTGCGCCAGGAATTTTTGCGTTTTACTGAGTGGGAGAGAGTAGCTATAAAATTTACCCAAAGTCCATCACCATTTTTCCATTTCCACCATAATTTGGCCCATAAGCTCTCTACCATAGTTGAAAGTTACCTCACACACAGTCCGTTTTGGCTTATTGGGAAAGATAGCCTCTTCCACGAGCACCAATGCCTTCTATGCTCCTCACCTGATACTTCCCAGAGAAAACGTTGACACATTTTTTCAATGTCTCCAATGGCTGTCTTTGGAATCCAAAAACCTGCTGCTATATGGATCGGCATTGAGAGGAGGACCGATTTAATGAGCTGGAGACGCCCCGCTTGTGACAAGAGTTTGTTCTTCCAACCTGAGACCTTAGCATCCACCCCCTCCAACAGTTGTCTGAAAATGGCTTACCTTTGTTCTCCCTTGGAAAATGTTGACACCCAAGTAGGGAAATGGAAAGGTAGCTTCGTGCATTTTTAAAAGCTTGAGGACTCTTCTCTTCCTTGGCAAGGTGCTGTATTTTGGAAATATCACAGCACTATTGGAATGGTTAACTTTCTGTCTCGATCCCACATATTAAAACTCAAGGAAACTTATAAGGGCTATGACTGATTTTGAAGAACCCTGTGTGAAAATAATGGTGTCATCCACAAAGCTCAAGTGTGAGATGACTTTCGATCCCGAAGGGGGGGGGGGGGGGGGGGGGGGGGGGGATGTGTTTGTAGAAGTGACTATAAAAAGCAAAGGGGAGAGAGGGTCTTCCTGTTTCAGTCCTCGGGAGAATTTGAAAAAGCCCACAGGGGTGCCATTGAGCAATATTGAAAACCAGGCTCCATTTAGAACATTCATAATCAGCATAACAAAGAATTGTGGAAAACTAAATTTGAGCAAGATCCTGATAGGTGTCAAACTAATAAAAAATAAATTTACTTTTAAAGATTTTTAAATAGCACAATACAAATAGGATCGTCTCCATAGGGAATACCAATGTAAAATTAATTTCGGTGAAAGCACGTAAGCAAAAAGGAGGGTTTTTGAATTATGACTAATAATTAAAATTCAATTAATACAATTGGAATGAAATAAAAAGATTTCTAAACGCGAATTTAGGAAAACTCTAGTCAAAGGAATTGTTCCTCCTCGATGCAAGAATTTACCAATTAAATTATGATTATACTGATTTTCATTATTGGAACCTCCTAACAACTCAATTCTATTAATTTAAAATCAGCAATTAAGGAACCTCCGTTAATTGTATCTATAATCAATAATCAGTTATGGAACCTCTTAGAACTCAAATTATGATAGTCAATGACCAAATTCAAATAACAGTTAAGCAAACTTTGTTCACTTGCAATTTGATTATTTATTCTCTTCAAAATGCTAACCTACGTATCACATGATTAGTTGTATTGAAATTCTTATGAATACCAAATCTCGTGTATTCAAGTTGATTGGACTACCTAGGAAGATTTGAATGCTACCAGCGATTCAAACAATGTCAAATAATCCACAAGATAAATCACGAGAATAAATAAATAACCATAAATTAATTGATATTAAAAACAATTATATCTCGCAATTCAATAGACATCGAGGGTTTTAATTCCTTTGACTAGACTAAGGGATTAGTTACACATAATTAAAAAGCAAAACATAATATAAAAATTGTATTCCATTGACTAAAATCGAAGTAAAATAAAAGATCAAGGAAAATAACTAGGTAGTAGCAGCTGCGCAGCAGAGCCCCCACCAAAGCCAAAGCTCTGTCCGAATTTCTTGTTGCCAAAACGTGAGTCTCCCAAAACTGAGTACTATATGTTGTACTCCCTTCATCTCACGGCCCACATATGCCAAATAAAATCAAAGTTAAATATTAAATCCTATCCTAATTAACTTTGTACTTCCCTTAAATAGTAATTAATTATGGGTCTTAATATAAAGCCCAAATCTTTTTGTTCTCTTCATTCTTAAATTTTTCAATCCAGCTCAATTATCTTTTCTTCTTCCCAGCTTCCAATTCTTCCAAGAATCACCCGAAATAACCTATTTTACTCCAAGCGAAATATTTTTCCTACAAGTGCAAAACCAGTCCATTAAACTCCGCAATGCATCTCAATTGCCTTATATTCGCACGAAATCTCATCATTAATTTCAAACTCATCAAATTCCCCACACATAGACAATGCCTGTCCTCAAGCATGACTCAAAACTCGACAAATAAAAGCGAAAACAACAAACAATAAATGGATCTTCAATATGCAATATACGATCAAACAAGACTTGCAATCCACATAGGAAACTTTCATAGCACCATGCATTTGCAATGACTATACCCAATTCCTCATAACTCTTCAAACTCAAATAACAAGCACGAATGACACCCACCTCTCAAGTAATTCGCTCATGCACTCAAAGTGTTTAAAGGACATAATCACTCATGTCCACCACATAGAATGTTCTTACCATAAGCTTGCAAATATATCACATTACTATCACTCAAATGAACTCAAAGTACAAATCAAAAGGTCTTCGTCAAGGGTTATAATGGGACCCCGGACAAGGTAAGATAAACAAAGATCAAACATAGGCTAAAGTCATGAAAGAAAGAACATACTTGATTGTTAACATTCAACCATCTTACCGAGAATGTCCCATGCAAGACAGTAGTAACTCACAAAGATTCCAAACTTAGCTCTTTTTACAATCCCTCTTTTTTTTTTTCTCTAGCCACACAAATTCATTTGAATTTGTTTATATTGGATCATTTTCTCTCTTTTTTTCTTCTTTCTTTTATTTTTCCAGCATTTCTCTTGTTCTTTTTCTTCATTTCATTCTTTTTTTTTCTTTTCAACAGCCTTTGTTAGAGCACAACTTATCCTTTATGAGCTACTATTGCCTTGCAATGTCCACCTTCATACTACAAACCCAAGTCAACAATCAAGTATACACTTATTTCAATAACTAGGCAAAAATAGCAAGCTAAACACAGACCTAGATTTAATGTAGTGGCTTTACAATCAAAGAATAAAGTCCAAGCTTCAAAGAGGTTAACTAATGGTAAGCATAGAAGGTTGGATTTTTTAAGCAAGCCAAATTTAGTTATCCTAATGCCTTTATCCTTTTTGTACTTGAATTCACAAGCAGAGGTAGCATGCATAACAAAGCAAGTTCTAAAATATGCAAACTATGTGTGAAACACTCTAAAGAAAAGCAATTGAGCACAAGAAAGAATTGTTGCTCTTTAAGGCCGAAAATCTCACCTTTTTCTAGCTTTTTGGGTGCCACTCACACAAGTATCATTATTCGAATCATCACAAGGAACAGTTATAGCCATCCAACACACAATACGACTAATATTCCCTACATGTCATCCTTACATCACCAAATCATACATTGCATATTGATTTCCAGCACAAAACACATAACATATACCATAGAATACCTTCCCCCATACATAGATTCTAAACACCATAAAGCACCAAACCATCCCAAAACAATAACATAAAAACAATGACATACAACCAATTCCCCCTACAGCTAAACTCTACATTGTCCCCAATGTAGAATTCAGGATTGAAGGAGGCACGAAAACACACCACCAAAGAACACAAAATAAGCAAAACTGAAAAATGAAATAACGCAGGGTAAGAGAAACTCCCTGGAATAGAGGACTTGGTCAGTCTAAACCCACACGGGCACAAAGGGCATTGATCTTCACACTGATTCCCTGAAGAAAGCCTTGGATACTGTCGAGCTACTCCTGGATCGTATCTAGCTACTCCACCGTCACAACAGTTGTGGCAGTTTGCTCCTCATCTGATTCACCTGCAGGATGAACTCTAAAAGGCTCGGGTGGACCAGGTTTGCCCGGCAAAAGAAATTCATGTTTATCATTCCTCAAGAAAATCAATTGCATTCTCATGAGACAAGGGGTATCTAATGGTGAAAGCTTACAAGCCAAATGCAAAGGGTTACTGTCTAGTTCAATACTTTCAAATTTATAGCCAAATGTGTGATCAAGGAACCTAAGATTAATCACTTACCTAGGCGATTCATGAAAACTAACACTTGAGTAACAAAGGAATAGGAAAAATAAACCCTTGACCCCTTTATCATTCTAGTCAGTAGAAACAGCTTATGTGTAGTTATGATATTCGCCTGATCTTTGCTCCTCCTTGATAAACTATAGCCCAAAAACCGATGACACAATCTCAAAGTAGGGTTAGTAAGGAAACAATCACATACTTTACTAGGCTTAAAAGCTTATTTTGATGTGGGGGCTAAACTTTTCCAATCTTCAAAACATTGGGTTGGGTAGAAATCAGGAGGCGTATCTAACTCACATGAAATATAGGCTTCATTTTTTAACTCAGACTCATATACAAATCCCATGGTTATATCAAACTTGACCAATTAAATTATAAAAGATTTATTCATCAGCCTAAAGCAAATGACACCAGGAGATTCAAGTTTAAAATCATGCTTTGGTGGTTTATAGTCTAGAGTTGCATGGAATTCACGAGTGATTTCCATATACGCAGGCAATGAGAAATTAAAGTACTGTAACTAACCAATTCCAGCAAACAAGTTACGAATTTCATCATACACATTCAACGCATGCAAGGTATCTACATCAAATTGTTTGCATTCATAAAATTTTCGGGAATATACCTTTTTGAAGAGCTTGCGTTGGTTGGCATTTTCAAACTCCACCACAAATTGGTGTGCTTGGGAAAGAGACAGTGTATTCGGGCCAGCCTTTGTCCTTGCTCGACAAATGAATGTTGTCGTCGGAGCTTGAATGGATTCGCCACTTGCTTCTGCATTTGGGACACGTCAACAGAACCGGCGATGGTGAAGTAGACGCTTCTTCCTCAGCAGAACTTGATTCATCCTATAATGGTCTTTTGGCCATTGTCTTCTTGCGAGCCATAATTCACCTGCACACAAGAAAAATCAATCGCAGCAACCCACTACAATAATCCCTATATTAAAGAAATTGACAAGAAAAGCGAAAGAGAAAAGTTAGGAACGGAGTTGCTTGGCTACGGACGCGATGTCGACCCTCGAATCCAGTGCGGCGTGCGGAAGGGTAAGGGCTGTTGGCTGCAGTTGAGTGAAAAAAAAGAACAGCAAATTGCAACTTGTGACCGAAAAGGGAAGCGCGACTGAATGAAACCCAGCGAATTACAAACGGAAACCGGTGACTGAATGAAAATGAATCGCAAGTAGATGACAAAACCAGAAATGAAGTGCGAGCTGGGGACTAAAACTGAGAAGGTCTGAATGATGGGTGAAGTTTTAGGTAAAAAGGTCTAAGATGAGTAATACAAAGAGGGAGGGGGAAAGAAAAAAACTTAGTAAAAACTAAAAAGGAATTTTTTTTCCGAATTTTTGACATGGGCATGTCAGGGGAAAGATTGTATTCTGCCCATTCATCCAAAAATTCAATGAAAAATCGACCTGGGCATGTCGGGGAAAAGTTTATATTCAGCCCGGACGCCCAAAAAATCAATGAAAATATGACCTGGGCAAGTCGGGAGAAAGTTTCTTCACTAGAATTCCCTTGAATCTTGCTCACTAATACCTACCAAAATTCACCTTAAAAAGCAATTAAATCACTAAAAACAACTACAAAACTTGAGAAATTTGGTTGCCTCCCAACAAGCGTTTTTCTTTAATGTCTTTGGCTAGACACAATCCTACCTCTAATTAATCTTCATAAATTGGTTGAAGTAAGTTAATCTCATCAACAGACTTCATGTTAAAATTTTCAAGAAATGGTTTAAGTCGATGACCATTGACATCCTAATTTCAATCATTGAATTCCAATCATGCCATAAGGAGAGATGCTTACCACACCATGTATTCAACTTACCTGGCATGAACTTCAACTTGGAATCGAAAAGGAGGCTTTTTGACCAACTACAAATTCCTTTCTCTGCAGCAGCTTATTATGAATAACCTCGGTCCTTTCCTTGTACAACTACGAGTTATCATAAGCTTCCAATTGAATTTCCTCCAACTCTTGCAGCTGCAGCTTCCTCTCTAACCCCACTTCTTTGGCATCCATATTGAACTGCTTAACTGCCAAAAAGTACGATATTCTAGTTTAACAGGTAAGTGACACATTTTACCAAAGACTAACCTGTATGGAGACATTCCAATTGGAGTCTTGTAGGCCGTGTTGTAGGCCCATAGTGCATCCTCTAGCCTTAAACTCCAATCTTTGTGACCTGGATTTACCGTTTTCTCCAAGATACTCTTGATCTCTCAATTGGATATCTCAGCTTGCCCATTGGTTTGGGATGGTATGCAATAGAGATGCGATGATTAACTCCATACCTTTTCATTAGTGCCTCGACTTGTCGATTGCAAAAATGTGTGTCTTGGCCGCTGATTATCGCCTTCGGCACTCCAAACCTACTAAAGGTGTTAGACTTAAGAAATCTTGCAATAACTTTAGCTTCATTAGTTTGGGTAGCTTTTGCTTCTACCCACTTCGATACATAATCTATAGAAAACAAAATATATGTCTTTCCATAAGGAACGGTCCTATAAAATCAATACCCCACACATAAAAGATTCACAAAACAACATTGGAATCTGAGGCATCTCATTCCTAGAAGATAGGTTACCTACTTTTTGACATCTGTCACATCTCTTACAAAAGTCATATGCATCTTTAAACAAAGAGTTCCAATGAAACCCACAATCCAAAAATTTTCTAGCAGTATGTTTTGGACAAAAATGACCACCACATGCATGAGAATGACAAAACTCAAGAACAAAATGTATTTCATGATTGAAAACACATCTCCTAACTACTTGGTCCGAGCAAATTTTTCACAAATAAGGTTCATCCCAAACATAATGTTTAAACTGAGCTTTCAATTTATTTCTCTGATAAATATTCATGTTGGGAGGAAACCTACCACTTGTCAAGTAATTCACTATATCCGTATACCATGGCTCTTGATCTTGCAGTGACCACAATTTATCCTCTGGAAACACTTATGAGATGGGCCTTGAGTCCTCTTCACATACCAACCGGCTGAGATGATCAGCAACAAAGTTGCCTGCCCCTTTTCTATCCTTGATCTCCCAATCAAACTCTTGTAGTAGAACAATCCATCGAATGAGTCTCGACTTTGATTCCTTCTTTGACCACAAGAATTTTAGAGCTGTATGATCAGAATGAACCACAACTTTAGAACCTAGCAAATATGAGCGAAATTTTTCAAAAGCAAACACAATAGTTAAAAGCTCTTTTTCGGTGGTAATATAATTGCACTGCACTGAGTCGAGTGTCTTGGATGCATAATAGATGACATGGTTTTGTCTCCCGTTCATTTGTCCAAGCACGGCTCCCACAGCATAATGACTTGCATCACACATAAGCTCGAAGGTCAAATCCTAGTTTGGAGGCTGGATTATAGGAGTTGACGTGAGTAACTCCTTCAATTTCTGAAAGGCATTTTTGCACTCTTCACCAAACTCAAAAGACACATCTTACTGCAAAAGCCATGACAAGGGTTGAGTAATCTTCGAGAAATCCTTAATGAAGCGTCGTTAAAATCCTGCATAGCCAAGAAAATTTCAAATTTCTCGAACATTAGTGGGATACGGTAAGCTAGAAATCAAATCAACCTTTGCCTTATCCACTTCTATCCCCCTAGATGACACTACGAGACCCAAAACAATTCCCTCTCTCACCATGAAGTGCCATTTTTCATAATTTAAGACCAAACATTTTTCAATGCATCTTTGTAAAACCATTGATAAACTATCTAAACATTGATCAAAAGAGTCACCATACACAGTAAAGTCATCCATGAAAATTTCAATGCACTTTTTAAGAAAATCTGAAAATATACTCATCATGCATCTTTGAAAAGTTCCCGGGGCATTGCACAAACCAAAGGGCATGCGACGATATGCAAATATACCAAATGGACAGGTAAAGGTAGTCTTATCTTGGTCCTCCTGAGCTACCGCTATTTGGTAGTAACTAGAGTACCCATCTAAAAAGCAATAGAAATCCTTATCTACCAAATGCTTCAACATTTGGTCAATGAAGGGAAGCGGGAAGTGATCTTTCCTTGTGGCTGCATTTAATTTACAAAAATCTATGCACATGCGCCAACCTGTCTGCAGTCCCATAGGAACCAACTCATTAGCCTCATTTTTTAACCAATTGAAAACCCGATTTCTTAGGCGCCACATGGACTGGGCTAACCATTTACTATCAGAAACAGTATAAATAATTCCAGCATCTAGTAATTTAAGAATTTCTTTCATAACTACCTCTTTCCTAACAGGATTTAATTTCTTATGAGCTTCTCTGACCGGTTTTGAATCTGCCTCCAACAATATTCGATGTATGCAGATTAAGGGACTCATTTCCTTAATATCGGCCAATGTCCATCCTATTGCTGTTCTGTGTTCCCTCAACACTCTTAGCAATTTCTCCTCTTGCACATCCGTCAGGTCTCTTGAAATTATCACTAGCAAGGTTTCCAACGCTCCCAAGTAGACATACTTGAGATGATTATGCAATGTCTTTAACTCTAGCTTGAGTGCCTGCACCACAGAAGGTAAATCATTTCAGAACTAACAGGTAATCCCAAGTATTGGTTAGCAAACCTCGATTGCAATTCAGGGCTGGCATGAAATGCCATTATTGCCTCAATGACGGATTCATTCATGTCTCTGTGAGCATCTATTTCCTTCAAGCTATGTTGTAACACAAAGTTCAGCTCATTAAGCATCAAATTAAATTCAATTTCTTCTTGCGCAATAGAATCAACTGGGCTAACATTAACAAAGTACTCAGAGTCTGGTGGATACTTCATAGCCTCATACATATTAAATTGAACCTTTTCACCATAAAACTCAAAAGTCAAGACACCAGCATCAACGTCAATCTTTGCTTTAGCCATTTTCATAAATGATATACCCAACAAAAGAATATCAGCATTAGACACATGCTCATCATTCATATCAAGGATGTAAAAATCAGCAGGAAAACTCAATTTATCACACTTAACCAAGACATCCTCCACTACCCCTTCAGGATAAATCATTGACCTATTGGCTAACTGAACTATGACATTTGTGTTCTTAAAAGCCCCAATTTTCAATTTATTGGAAAGAGATAAAGACATGGCATTAATAGATGCTCCTAAATCCAACATAGCGGCTTTAATTACCTTGATCCAATAACACAAGAAATAGAAAAAATACTTGGATCAGTGTATTAATGGAGCAATTTGCGTTGAAGTACTAAGGAGTCATTTTCATTGACATATATTTTACCTTCTGGTCTTCTTTTCTTAGTCATCAGTGACTTCAAGAACTTGGCATACCTCAGAATCTGAGCAATGGCCTCCATTAATGGGATGTTAATGGCCACCTTGCGAAACACCTCCAAAACATCTTCGTCACTGTACTCCTTCCTCATTTGAACCAACCTGCCAGGAAAAGGTGGTGGAATTACTTTCTGATTTTTTTTACAATAAATTTAGAACTTATATCCTTTTTTTGCAATTCTTCAACTTCCCCTTCCCCAACTGATTTATGGGACGATTTTTGGACTTCAAGAGTCGGATTTTGGGGTTTTGGAAACTCTTTCCCACTTCTCAAAGTCATGACACTAACATTCTCCATTGAACTACCTGATTGAGAAGGGAGCTTCCCACTGGTTTTTTTTCCCTCTGATGCACCTGAGTGGCTAGCTACGAGACTTGTTTCTCCAAATTTTTAATTGCTCCTTATGATTGTTGATCAAGTGCCTGTTGCTGCTATTCACATACTTGATCCCTCTCAACAAGTCCCTGCATAGCAACTGTTAACCCTCTAATAATAGCTTTCACAGACGTACCTGAAGCATCCGCTTATGGAGGAACTGAATTTCTCACAGGAGGTTGTGGTCGAGGCTGGAAACTGGGCTGCTTGTAACTAATATTTGGGTGATTCCATCACCCCGGGTTGTAAGTATTAGAGTATGGATCATACCTTCTTTGGGGTGGAGCCTAAAATCCAACTACAACATTCACCTATTCCCTTTCTTGCATAGCTGGACAATCATCTGAGGCGTGTCCTTGCATTGCACAGATCCCACAGACCTTAACTGCTTGTAGCTATCGCACAGCTAACTGGTGCACCAAGTCAGTTAATTGCTCAATTTTACTTTCCATATTTGAAACACTAATCTCGTTTACCCTTCTGGTGGGAATGTCTACTCTCCTATGGAACTGTTGTGATATCTCAGCCACCACAAAAATCAACCTCATTGCCTCTGCAGGAGTCTTGTTCATAAGCACTCATCCACTTGCGGAATCAATCTTATCTCTGTCTAACTCGAATAAGCCTTCGTAGAAATATTGGATTAATAGTTGCTCGAGAATTTGATATTGAGGGCAGCTTCTGCAATGATCACTAAATCTCTCCCAATACTCATATAAATTTTTGCCACTTGACTGCCGAATACCACATATATCATTTCTGATGTTTGAAGCACGAGATGCTGGGAAAAATTTTTCCAAAATAATTTCTTGAGTTCATTCCCCGTGGTGATGGAGCCCGCTGGTAGCCCGAAAAGCCAATACTTCGTTTTATCTTCTAAGGAGAAAGGAAAAACCCGGAACTTGACCTACTCTGCAGACACCTTGGTAACTTATTGTTGAACACACAATGTGGAATTCCATCAAATGCTTGAGGGGGTCCTCACCTGTCAAACTGAGAAATTTAGGCAGTAAGTGTATGGTACTAGATTTCAACTCAAATCTAGGAGTGTCATCGGGAAAAGTAATGCATAAAGACTGTTGGTTATCAGCAGGAGTTGCCAACTCCCTTAACGTCCTGTCTGCCATCGGTTCTTCAATCAACTCCTCTTCCTCTTTAAGAATCTCGATGTCTTCTTCTTTGTCAACCGGTTGAGACACAAATGTGGACTCAGCCAGTTGATATATCTATTTCTTCTCATTCGCTTTCCTTTTTGTAGTTTTCTCTACCTCTTGGTGAAGCACTAATTTGCCTGTACGAGAAGAGCGAACCATAAAAAGGAACAAAACAAACCAAACTTCTAATTAAATTCAAAACACTACACCATGCTCCCCGGCAACAACCCCAAAATTTGATGGGTGTCAAACCAATAAAAAATAAACTTACTCTTAAAGATTTTTAAGTAGCACGGTACGAGTAGGATCGTCTCGCAGGGAGCACCAAAGTGAAATTAATTTAGGTAAAAGCAAGTAACCAAAAAAGGGGTTTTTGAATTATGAATAATAATTAAAATTCAATTAAAACAATTGGAAGGAAATAAAAAGATTTATAAACTCGAATTTAGGAAAACTCTAGTAAAAGGAATTGTTCCACATAGATGTGACAAATTGATCCTCGATGCAAGAATTTACCAATTAAATTATGATTATACTAGTTTTCATTGTTGGAACCTCCTAATAACTCAATCCTATTAATTTAACACTAGCAATTAAGGAACCTCCGATAATTGCATTTATAATCAATAATTAGTTATGGAACCTCCTAGAACCCAGATTATGATAGTCAAGGACCCAATTCAAACAACAATTAAGCAAACATTGTTCAAATTCAATTTGATTATTTGTTCTCTTAAAAAAGTTGATCTACGTACCACGCGATTAGTTGTATTGAAATTCTTAGGAATACCGAATCTCGTGTATTGAAGTTGATTGGACTACCTAGGAAGATTTGAATACTACCAGCGATTCTACCAATGCCAAATAATCTGCAAGAAAAATCACGAGAATATAAATAACCATGAATTAATTGATATTAAAAACAATTAGATCTCACAATTCAATCGACATCGATGGTTTTAATTCCATCAGTGATGTGGAAACTTCCTTTTTTTTTGGGGATTAAAGTGATAAAAGCACTTCCGCTTGCTTTAGGGATGGGGAATTCTAGCATGAACTCTCTGCTTGCTGATATTAAATCCTCTTTGATTATTTCCCAAGTTGATCTGAAAAAATAACCGGTGAAACCATCCAGCCCTGGGACACTGTCCTCTACCACATCAAATACAGATTGTCTTATTTCTTCTTACTCCAGTGGCCTTAGAAGAGTATCTTTATCTTCCATATTTAGAATTTCTCGGATATCTTTCAGAAGATTCGTCAAGGTCTCTATGGCGGGGGGTGACTCTCAGCTGTGAGCAATGATGAGAAAAAAGAAATAGCTTGTTGTTCAATGCTATTTCTGTTAGTGCTCCATGCATCTCTAATTTTTATTTTGTTGATGAATTGATGGGCCTTTTTTTTCCTTCATTGTGGCATTGAAGAATGCCGTGTTACGATCCCATTCTCTTAACCATTTGGCATTGGATCTTTGTCGAATGAATTCTTCATGCTCCTTGAGGCTCTGGAAATACTTTGCTTGTGATCTTGAGAAGCTCTCCCGGGTGAAGTCGCTTGGATTATCTTGGTCATTTTTCTCCTTAGCCATTATTAATTCCTTACTCTCTTTCGGGTTTTTAAAAACATCCCCAGAAATCTTCTTGTTCCAATTCTTTAACTCCAACTTGAGCCTCTTATGTTTCATAGAAAACGCCTCCTGCCACTACCTAGAACAGGTTTTTATCCAGTTTTCTACAACTAACTTCAGGAAACATGGTCTTCGTAGCCACATGATTTGGAACCTGAATGGTTTAGGACCTGAATCAGCAACCATTTCTCCTTGGAATAAGATTAGACAGTGGTTTGAGCTTGCTTTCGATAGGTTATGAGCAATTGATGCTTGAAAGAGATCCTCTCATTCCTTTGAGAAAAGTAGCCTATCCGGTTTTTTTAGAACATGTCTAGTTGCCATGTTCCCATTCCATGTGAATTTGTATCCAATCGTTGGAAGCTCCAATAGTTCTGCCTTGTTGATAAAAGAGTTAAATTCTTCCACCGGCCTCTTTGCTGGCGGGGATCCCCGCATTGTATTCGTCTAAGGTTCTGATTACTTTCCAATCTTCACCAACCACCCAAGGCTTTCCCCTGCAATCATTTCCAAAAACCAGCAAATCTTCCCAAAGTTCCCTCCTCTTTATGTACATTAAGCTAGCATAGATCCAGGTTAGGAAGATCGGACAGGGCAGCGTAGGATGCTTCATCATGACACTAATTAACTGATCTGTCTTTTTCAGAATGCTAAGTTTAACTGAGTTTTTGAGTAAAATCCAAATCTTTCCATTTGGGTTAGACATAGCACAATCAAAGTAAATTATTCTAGCATATTCCATAATCCTAACATCATTTACAAAAGCCTCAAGTATACATAGCACAACAATATTATATCTAGTGACAAAAATTTTCAATCTCCATGTTGTTGAGTAGTGGCCCAAGCTGGCCCAACGATTTTGGTCTCTTCTTCTGAGTCCATGCTATCTCCCGGCCCAGCAACCCGTGCGGCCTATCCTTTCAGCTTATACCCTGGCGATGCCCTAGGATTAGAGGTAGACGGTCATTTGTTCTTTTCTGTTCTCTTGGCCGCTCTCCTCTCTGGTCTCTGTGACCTTCTCTCTCCCGAAGAAATTAGGGTTTCATCTTACAACCCCTTTTGTTTCATTTCTTCACTCAGTCCCGGTACCGTGGATTAGTTCCTGGTTGCCGCTTTTGTTAAGGCTGAGTAAGACGAGAGAGGTGGAGCCTGTGGAAGGCTGGGTCATGGAGGAGCAAGGCGACTCTCCAAGTTGGTTTCCGTTTAGGGAACTCCTTCGTGGAGCAAAGAGGTCAGGGTTCTGAGCTGAGCAAGAGGGCGATTGTACCAGATCGGACTTCCAGGAGTAAGGAGATGAAGCGGTCTTGAAGAAGACGGAGCGATCCACATTCTCTACAGTGGTATCAGAGCATCGGGTTTTCTCCGCTCTTGGCTGTTGCACTCAACAATCATTCTCGAAGGTGCCGGTTTTCAGACTTCGCTTCCGCCGGGCGAACAGCAGGTTAGCCCGGAGACCAAGCGCTGGTCCCCGCTCAGGTATAATCTCTAAACATCCTGGAGTACTGGAGTGCCACCGGATCTTATTTCTATTTTGAGTTTAAGTGATGGGATACCAAGGTGTTTTATCCCCGCTCAGGTATAATCTCTAAACATCCTGGAGTACCGGAGTGCCACCGGATTTATTTTTTCTCTGGATTTGTCCTGGCTGTTATGTTACCCTCTGAATCTGCCTTGACTGCTGTGATTATTTGGACTTGCCTTGACTGTTTACATTTCTGGAGTACCGGAGTGCCACTGGAGTTTTTTTTTTTTGTATATCCTGTTTTGTGTACTGACCCTGCAAGGCTGGCTGTCGGGATTACCCGATAACCCCCCAGGTACGACCCTTTGTGCATTTCTGTGTGTGGTGCTGAGCATGCTGGATTGGGGTTGAGATTGGTACCAAAACAGTGACCTTATTTGACTTTGTATTGGCTCTGTGAACTCCTGTGTGAACTTACCTGAATTTTGTGTCAACTCAGTGAATTTTACCTGATTAAGTGAACCTGTTTCTCTGAATCTAAGCTCTGAGTATTGCTTTCTGTTGTGTTTCCAAACTCCTGTGTGTATTTACTATTCAGTAAAGTCGTGTCCAGGGCTAGAAGAGACCCCTGCCAGTCACAGAAGTGACCTCGAAACTGTGTGGCTCTTCTAGTTTGCCTTAGTGTGTGCCTGTGTGTGCATTGCAGTCTGTGATGGCTGCCAATCAGTGTGCTAATCAGTATGGTTTGCTGCCCTTCAACGGGAAAACTGATTTTGATATTTGGAAACAGAAAATTAAATGTGTTTTAATTCAACAGAAAGTGTTTAGAGCTGTAACTGGTAATTTTCTTGATACTGAGGATAAGAACATGCAGAATGAGATGAATGAAACTGCCTGTTCCACTATATACTTGAACTTATCTGACTCTGTGCTTAGAAAAGTAGGTATTGTGGAATCTGCAAAGGAACTGTGGGATAAACTTAATGATTTGTATACTGATACTTTTCTTCCCGGAAAGTTGTTTTTGCTTGAAAAGTTCTTTCGCTTTAAACTGGATTTATCTAAGGACATGGATGAAAACTTGGACGCCTTTAATAAACTGGTTCAGAATATTAAAGTGGCTGGTTACAAACACATTGATGACTATACTCCTATTGTGTTGCTTAATGCCATACCTGATTCTTATAATGATGTCAATTCTGCTATTAAGTATGGTAGGGATGAAATTACACTTGACATTGTTGTAAATGGCTTGAAAAGTAAAGAACTGGATTTGAAACACAATAAGGGTTGTAGTAATCAGAGTAAAGACTCAGGAGAAGCCTTGTTTGTCCGTGGTAGATCTAAAAGTAGGTCTAGACACTCCAAGAAGAATAACCAAGATAAATCTGGTAAACAAGCTAAAAAGAATAGGCATAAGTCCAAGAAAAGAGTATGTTACAATTGTGGTAATCCAGGACACTTTATTAAGGAATGCCCAAACCCTAAGAAACCTGAACTTGCCAATGTTGTCTCTGAAAAGAACGTGCATGAAAATGTCTTTATGGTTTGTGATGTTGTTAACTCTGTGTTAAGCAAAATGCCTGAACATGAATGGTTGATTGATTCTGGCTGTACTTACCATATGACCCCTTTTAAGAACCTGTTTGCTTCTTATGAGAATTGTGATGCTGGTTATGTATCATTGGTTGATAGTAAAAAGTGTAAGGTGCATGGGATTGGCGATGTGTGTCTTAAGTTTGAAAATGGTACTGTATTTACCATGAAGAATGTGAGACATGTTCCTGATTTGTGTCACAACCTGTTTTCAGTAGCTACACTAGAAAGTAGTGGGTTAGAAGGAAAATGGGGAAATGGTTGCATGAAAATTCTGAAAAATTCTCTTGTTTTATTCAAAGCACAAAAAGTGAATAACCTGTACATTTGCCATGTTGTTCCCTTCTCTGAATCCCTGAATGCTGTGAATCATGACATGACTACTCTGTGGCATAATAGACTAGGACATATGAGTAATAAAGGGCTTGATATTATGCAAAAATCTGGTTCTTTTGGTAAGGACTCTGTGTCTTCTGTACCTTTCTGTGAAGCTTGTGTGTTAGGAAAACAGCATAAGGTTAGCTTCCCTGTTTCTGCTTATCCTAAAATGTCTAAGTGCTCTTCTGTGCTTGAATATGTGCATGCTGATGTATGGGGTCCTACTAGTGTACCTTCCCATGGTGGGAAGAGATATTTTCTGTCCATTATAGATGATTTCTCTAGGAAAGTCTAGATTTGTCTTCTAGAGCATAAATCTGAATTCTATAATAAGTTCAGTGAGTGGAAAACCTTAATTGAAAACCAGACAAATCGTAAGGTTAAAACACTTAGAACTGATAATGGACTAGAATTCTGTAATAAAGAAATGGACCAACTCTGTGTTAATAATGGGATTAGAAGGCACAAAACTGTGCCCTATAATCCTCAGCAAAATGGTGTTGCTGAAAGAATGAATAGGACACTCTTAGACAAGGTTAGAAGCATGTTAGCTACCTCAGGTTTGTCTAAGAAATTTTGGGGTGAAGCAATTCATACTGCTGCCTATCTGGTAAATAGGTCACCCTCTGTTCCCTTAGGAGGAAAATACCCTAAATCCGGGTTTAGTGGGAAACCTCTGGATCTGTCCAACCTTAGGGTATTTGGGTGTGCTGCATATGTACACCAACAATCTGATAAACTGAACCCTAGGTCTAAGAAATGTGTTTTTCTAGGATATCCTGAAGGGGTAAAAGGATATAGGTTATGGGATAGAAGCCAGATAGGTTTTAAGGTAATAATTAGTAGGGATGTCATTTTTAATGAATCTGATTTTCCATGTTTAAACAGTTTTGTGTCTGAGTCTGCTCCTGAGAACACTCCTTTTGAGGCGGAGTCCAGGACTGTTGTTACTAATCCTTTGCCTGTATATTCTGATAACTCTGATGAGAATTTGCTGTCTGAAAATTCTAATGACTCTGATGATAATGTGTTGCCTGAATCTGAATCAACTGAGCAGAATATTAGTACCTCTCATAGTGAGGTGGAGCGTCCTAATAACCATGAAAATGAACCTGAATTTTCCGATATGTCTCCTGAATCTGAATCCCATAGTAATAGTGAATCACATGAACAGAATATGGAGCATAATTCACCTGATTTGAATAACTACCAACTTGCTAGAGATAGAAGTATGAGAGCTATCAAGAGAACTGCTGATAGTATGCCTGATTTTGCCTTCCATGTGCATGACACTTCTCTCTTTGCATTTTCTATGTTTGAAACCTTGAAACTGAATGAACCTAAAACCTACCAGGAAGCACTTAAGTCCAAGGAGTCCCAACAATGGCTCAGTGCCATGAAAAGTGAAATGGACTCCTTGAAGGTTAACCAAACCTGGACTTTAGTGCCTCCACCAACTAATTGTTCCGTGGTAGAATGTAAGTGGTTGTTTAAGGTTAAAGAAGAACCTGAAAATGTTAGGTTTAAAGCTAGGTTAGTTGCCAAGGGTTTCACACAAAAAGAAGGTGTAGATTACTCTGAAATTTTTGCTCCTGTTGTTAAATTCACTACTATTAGAATGATACTTGCTCTTGTTGCTCATCATGATTGGGAGATGAAGCAAATGGATGTGACTACTGCTTTTTTGCATGGTGAATTAGATAAGAAAATCTATATGAACCAGCCTGAAGGTTTTGTTGATTCTAAGAAACCTAACCATGTGTGTTTACTTAGGAAAGCTCTGTATGGACTTAAACAGTCTCCTAGACAGTGGAACATTAAATTTGATAAATGCATGTCTTCTCTGAAATTTCAGAAATCTGTGTGTGATCACTGCTTATATTTCAAGAATACTTCCTCTGAACCTGTGTTCTTGCTGATCTATGTGGATGACATGTTAATTATCAGTCCTTCTCTGAATGCTATTGTGAATGTCCAAAAATGCCTGTGTGATAATTTTGCCATGAAGGACCTAGGTGATGCAAAAAGAATCTTAGGCATTAATATTGTTAGGAATAGGAGTAAATTTACTTTGATGCTGAATCAGACCTCTTATGTAGAAAAAGTGTTAAGTAAATTTAATATGCTCAGTGCTGCTCCTGTAAATATTCCTTTAGCTTCTCATTTTGTGTTAAGTAAGGATCAGTCCCCTAAAACTGATCCTGAAATTGCGAAAATGAAATCTGTGCCTTATTCCAGTGCTATTGGGTCAGTTATGTATCTCATGGTGAGCACTCGACCTGACATTGCTTATGCTGTCAGTTGCTTGAGTAGATACATGGAGAACCCTGGATTGCCTCACTGGAATGCTCTTAAATGGTTGCTTAGATATTTGAAATCCACTACTAACCATGGCTTGTTTTTCTCTAAATGAGCTCAGGGTATTCAGTTAGTTGGTTATGTAGACTCTAATTTTGCTAATGATAGAGACAATAGGAAATCTACTACTTCCTATGTGTTTACTTTGTGTGGTTCTTGCATTAGCTATAAATCTCAATTACAGTCCATTATTGCACTGTCCACAACTGAGTCTGAATATGTTGCTGCTACTGAAGCTTTTAAGGAAGCCATTTGGCTTAAACGCATTGTGTCTGAAATTGGTTTTCTAAAAAATGAAGTCACTGTTTTCTCATATAGTCAATCTGCAATCCAATTGTGCAAGAATCCTGTATTTCATGATAGAACCAAGCATATAGATGTTAGGTTCCATTTTATTCGTGATAATGTTGATACAGGTGATATAAAGCTAGAAAAATCCCTTCACAGTTTAATCCTGCTGACATGGGTACAAAATGTCTTCCTGTTGAGAAACTTTTGTCTTGCAAACACATTTTGCACATAAACCCTGGATAATTTCCTTTGTATATCTGTCTACTACTTGTGGTTGACTTACTTTGTGTTTGTTAACTACATCCTGTATATTTTAAACTTTGTGTTTTCTTAGTGTGACTTGTTTTGTAATTGCTACTGGTTTCTTAGTGTTTACCCTTTTGTGTGCCGGATATTGTCTTTGTGATGTATCAGGCAAAATCAACTATGATGAATCCCAATATGGCCAAAATCCTTTCCACCTGATATCTGTGCCAACTTGGACCACATAAGGTGGAGAATGTTGTTGAGTAGTGGCCCAAGCTGGCCCAACGCTTTTGGTCTCTTCTTCTGAGTCCATGCTATCTCCCGGCCCAGCAACCCGTGCGGCCCATCCTTTTAGCTTGGCGATGCCCTAGGGTTAGAGGTAGACGGTCATTTGTTCTCTTCTGTTCTCTTGGCCGCTCTCCTCTCTGGTCTCTGTGACCTTCTCTCTCCCGAAGAAATTAGGGTTTCATCTTGCAGCCCCTTTTGTTTCATTTCTTCACTCAGTCCCGGTACTGTGGATTAGTTCCTGGTTGCCGCTTTTGTTAAGGCTGAGTAAGACGAGAGAGGTGGAGCCCTGTGGAAGGCTGGGTCATGGAGGAGCAATGCGACTCTCCAAGTTGGTTTCCGTTGAGGGAACTTCTTCGTGGAGCAAGGAGGTCAGGGTTCTGAGCTGAGCAAGAGGGCGATTGTACCAGATCGGACTTCCAGGAGCATGGAGATGAAGCGGTCTTAAAGAAGACGGAGCGATCCACATTCCCTACACTCCACAAGGATGCAACATTTGCAATCCCTCGGATGTTCCAAAAAATTAATTTTATCATCAAAAGGGAGTGGGCTACAAACCTGATTTCATTCATGGCATTCCAAGTGACGTGAGGATTTTGAGTGTCGTATTCATGATTTATCATTGAAAAGTAAGAAGGCTTTTGAGTTTATCATTGCTGATCTTTTTGTAGTCCGTCCATTTTTCTTTCTCCTGACTGTGGTAAAGCCTTCATCCTCTGAAAGTTGGTTGGAATCCTCTATTAAAAAATCTGAGGTTGCCTCATTTCCAAACTCATCGTTATAGACTGTGAGATCCACAACCAGTTCATCGAGGGATTTCAGGGCTGAGGCCGAACTTGGGAGTCTCATGCCATCTGTAGACTCTTGTAGTACTGTATTGGTTTCTTCAGTCAATTTCCTGATTCCCTGTATATTTAGTTGATTCCTTTCTTTATATGAGTGGTAAGGTGACTGATATTCTCTCTCCTCCAAATCTTCTAGTGTACTATTTTTGGTTCTGCCCCCATCGTTAATCGTGCAATTACTTTTCTTATTTTTTTCAGCAATTGGTGCTGCCTTTAATTCTTTCTGTGGACTGTTATTTATTCTGCCTTCTTCTTCCTCCAAATTGTCATCTTGCTTAGATTTATCAGAAACTTCGAAGACTTTTCTAGCAACTTCCTTTTCAACTTCCGTGCTCTGAATTTGGAGTCTTTCAATGTGGATGGTAGGGATTGAGGCCTTTTCCTTCATAGCAAGGCCTGACGGACCTGCCTCATTGCCAATTCCTTTATAACCTCACTTGTCTGCTCTTTCCCTTTCTCAGCCCGATTTTTCTTTCCTTTTGATGGGTGCTGACCCACTTTTCATGTGGCCACTTCGTGCCCGATTTTTTTACATTTTTTGCAGTACTTTGACACATGCTCGTAGGAGAAAATCTGCACATGGTGCTTTCCTTTTTCACAAATTTTCGCCGATTTAGGGAGCAGATCCATTAAATTGATTTCTACACAAAATCTAGCCACCAAAGGTCTAAAGTGACTGTAAGTGGGGGGATCAACTTGCAAGGGTTTTCCTAATACCTTTTCCATAGAGCATAGTGTTGGAGTTGAATACATAAACTATGCTTATATTGTACATTTTCCCAGTTAATATATCGATTTATGTTTTAGTTATATTTTGTTGTGCACTATTTGTCCATTTATATTACATAGTTAGATGATGAGGTGTCTTGTGTGACACAGTAGATCTCATCATTGGTTAAAAGACATAATATATAAATGAGGATCGTAACCGAGACAGCTTTAGACAAACTGTCGGTTTAGGTTATTATGTGATTCAGATAATTGGTTTGTCTAAACTGATTGAATCATATAGATATGCCCGAGACATATTGAACTTGACCATTTAGAATTATTTGTCTTATACTGATTTAATAAACAAATCGTTTTTAGTATTTTATCTCTTAATCCCTAGACTTGAGCGGGCATGAGGATTAGACATAGTGTACTTTGATCTGCCAATGAGTGAGGTCAATTGTGGCCAGTAGTCTCGGTAGGTTGGGTGCGCGTGTTTAGTTACTTGGTGTGCTACTGCTTGTCGAAAGGAAACCTTGTACCGGTGCGTCCGGGGTGATGGTGCTCCCGAGATGAGCTCGTAATGTTTATTATACTAAACCCGGCCGGTGGACTTATGTCCGGTATAGTAAAAAGGTCGAGTGGTACTAGTCTCGGAATTAAAGAAGTTAATTAATTAATTTATCAATAAATTAATAAATTAACGAGCACTATATTTTTGATATGGGGAGATTATGAATAAATTAATTAAGTTGTTCCGGAAGCAATTCTGGTGTAGAATGATAGTGCCAAAATTAATCCGCTAGTGGTACGATTAATTTTGTTCTAAGTTAATTGAATAGGTAGAATTAATTAATTAATTATTCACAATTAACAAAGTGGAATTAATTAATTAATTAATTAAGTCTTAAGTTTTAATTAGAATTAGGAAATCGTAGGAATCTAATTGGATTTGGTTTATCCTATTAGATTGGTTACCTAATTGGATTTGGAAACAAATTAATTACCTAAACCCATTAGGAAGACCAATCCTAAACCAAATTGGGGTCTTTCTTGTAACTCTATATATAGACAAGGGATTAGCTATTCCACAAAATACAATTCATAAGTTTTCAAGACAAGAAAACTAGAGAGATAAAATCTTAGAGAGAGAAACAAATTTTCTCTCTCATAGTCGAATTTTGTAGGCTAAATTGCGGCTGGTTTTATTCTCTATTGGTGGCCGAATTTTGGCCTGTTAAATCGACAGCGCGTGTAGCTTTCTCTCTCTCCGGGCGGTGCGTTTATTGTACGTGCCAGGTTCAGCGGTGCTGAAATTTTCTGACAGGTGGATTGTGGTGATTAGCTGATCAAATTGCTGGTTAGATTGCTGCCCACACAGCATACAAGCAAAGTCTTGAGGCATACAAGATAATCACCTGGGTATACGCTTCAATAGGTAATTTTTATTCTTCCGCTTTTATTAAGAATTTGTGTTGCGTAGTAAATCGAATAAGTACAAACCCAGATCCTACGCAATGTTATTTCAAAAGGGTTGGAATAGCGATTGTGCCAGCGTCTAGGCCTGGCCAGAGATTCCGATTCCAGATACATAGCACGAAAGCACGAAAGTGAGTTTCTAGCTAGGCTCGGGCAGATAATCTTTCTCATAAAGACTCAACCGAATGAAATTCAAGTGGTAGGTCATAGAGAGAAACCTATACCGCGATAGGCGGGTATTCTTCGTACATGAAGCCCAGGGTCCATTTGAGCACCCTCATTGGAAATCCCCCGAAGTTCCAAGAAGCTCTGAGCCAAAACCGTTGGTAATCTTCTTCTTTTTCAAATCGGATCCAGACATGGCGTTGGTTGAGCAAACCCAGTTCGAATCCACCTTTAAATCCTATGCTCTGAATTCTTTTCTGAAATCCAGCATCCCTGGAAAGGGGTTTGCTATTGTATAAGAATGGGCCTCCAGGGCATCCAAATTATGTATGATAACTTGGGGGTCATTAATACGTTGCAGAGTGAGACTGGTTTTCTATGGAGAGAATTTTCTTCTCTGTAAGAAATTCACACGACTATGTATTACTTGGGTTATTCTATTATGCATATTCATAGGGAAGTGAATGCTCCAACAGATTTCTTGGCAAGTCAAGGCTCAAAAGGTTTTTCTGGTTGCTATGATTTCATTGAAGACTTGCCGGCTAAATTGGGAGGTCTGGTTTATTTGGATGCTAGGTCTACTCCAGCCTTGCGACTTGTTCCAGGTTTCTGGTTTATTTTTTCAGATGTATACATTAGGAGTTTCGTTAGAGTATTGGTGTCTGTATAGCTTAGGAATAGGGGGCTCGGCTTAGTTTTGGAACAGGGTAAAGGGTTAGTCATGACACTACCCTTTATACTTTTTCTAGATTATTCTCGATTTAATGAGAAAGGTAACTAAGTCTACCGGTCTGTCTTGCCTGTTGGGGCTCATAAGACAGTTTTTTATTAATAATAATTTTAATAATTTCACTCATCTTTTATTCACATTTTAAATTAATTAAATGATTTTTAAAATTAATTAATATTATTTTAAATATAAAAATTTTTTATTATAAAATAAATAGTATAGTAATTAAAAAAATTGAACAAAAAAACTGAACAAAAAAATAAAAATTGATTGGAAGAATAATGCTTATACTATGAGGAAAGAAAGAGCTTCATTATGTATTAGAGTGCTTTACACGCGCGCTGAGGAGAGTGAACTAATGAAACTGATTATTGTTGAAATTAAGAGTTGTTATCCACTTATTATTGTTTTTAGGTAGAGTATGCCTTTGGGAGCAAAATATAATTTGTGCCCATAAACAAAAGGGGATGAAGATGTTTATGGACGATGGTAGTCGGCGGTTGTGAGGGAGAAGGAATGGAGGTGGGGCAATACATGTTGTGATTTTTGACAAAAAGAAAATTTATATATATTTTTATATTTTTCTTATTCAAAATCTATCAAATTCACGTGATTGAAACTCAAAATTTATCGATTTCACATGAAGTGTCAGTCTTCTAAGTATTTGTTACATAGTGATTCACAAGTAGGCTTCTACATGCTCTTTGAGATATATATTACTCGTTATTATGTTTGTTGATTTTTCACGACGTACTTTCTTCCTGTTAGACGCTAAATTAGATGGTTTTTACTGTATTCACAAAGTTTTGTTATACATATCTCATTATGTTAAAATAACTTCTAATATTAACTCAATCAGAAGCATGCCTCCAATTTTTGATGTAAAATTTCATTCAACATTTCTCAATAAAGTTAAGACAAGTTAATATTTTAGTATAAAATATATATAAAACAGGGAGAATATTAATGATGTCAATCTCGAATCCCAGTATACACAAGGATAACATGATAGATTAGCAACATGTATAACTTATTTTGAAATATTATATAATTTTCAAAGAAAAACTAACATGGTAATTTGGTGAACATAAGATATGCATTCAAGGGCAATGATTCTTGAAAATTTTGGATTATCTAAAAAATATTTTATACCATATAAAGAAATCTAACTGTCCAAGACATATATTACCCTTATTTTAAAATAATAATCCTATTTATTATATTATTTTAATTTTACAAATGAAAATGTTATTCTTTATTTTTTCTTCAAAATTTCATTCTTATATATTCATTAAAAGTTAATCAACAATCACCATAAATATAATAGTCCCAAAAGAAAACCACATAAGCTGCGATGATCACGTTTTGAAAATTCTTGTTTCAGAGATGTACTTTACGTTTTAAAACCAAAAAGTAACCGTAACTTCCTCTTCTCTTTTATTTCATGCGAGTATTAACTAACTCAACTCAAGCATTTAGCCGTTGTAATAATTGTATCTAATCATACTCACCTCCATAAATTATTTTTATGTTCTATATCTACATGTAGATAACATATTTATTATTATTATTATTACATGTAAAATTATAAAAAATAATATATATATAATACAATCATAAAATTCAAATCTAAAAATTTGACGTGGAGGGCCCACTTACCACCGGGAGCTCCCAAGCCTTCCCACATATACAAAGAAGCTGCATACGTAACAATGTAGTAAAACAAGTGTACGACCGTCAAATGCCATGCCGCTCCTCCCCCACTCCCACCCCACTCATAGGTTGATTCCCTCCTCTACTCATCATCATTTTCAATATTACTTGTCTGTGTAGTCCTCTACTGACGAAATCCTCATCACTTATCCGCATTACAGATCTCCATAAAAAGGCATCTATCATATCACAAACAAAACTAGATTGGCTTTTCTTCTGATAAGAAAAAAGAAGGAGAAGAAGTTGTTTATACAAGCTAGACATGGGAAACAATCCAAAGTCGTCATCTGGGGTTTGCACAAGGGCTAAGACTTTAGCCCTAAAGAAGTTGGAGTTGCAGCCGGCATCGTCCTCCACCGCTGATCCTCATGAATCTGCAGCCAATAAGATTGAGAATGATGGAGGAATTTCTGGCGGTGACTATCTGCAGCTTCGGAGCAGGAGGCTAGAAAGGGTTCTAGCCCCAGCTGTTGTTGCTGGAGGGAAAATTAGGAAGAAGGGATGTAAGAAGAGAAGTTCCAATGCCGAGAAGAAGAAGGTCAAGATAGTGGCGGCCATGGCGGAAAAGCAGGACGAGATGATGGATTATAATTTCCTTAGCGTTGTTGGAAAGGATTCACTTGGACACAATTTGCTCAACAATTTAGTTGAATGCGGAGAAAGGTACGTACGTCAGTGGGAACTGTTCATTGTTCTTGTCTTGTTCCCCCCCCCTCTCTCTCTCTCTGTCTGTGTCTTAATATTCTTTTGCTGTTTTGCATGTAAGTCTGAAATCAAAATCGAAGTTTTTATGAGGAAATAAACAAAAATCTTAGAACCGACAACCTTTTGATCCCAATTCTTCAGTCTTAGTGCATATCCCAAGTTTGTCAGATTTTATCACTCCATTGATTTCTTGAATTTTTATCTTCTCAGAAATTCTTTCTCCTCAAAACAAAGAACAGGTCTTTGTTGAGAATGATTTTATTGTTGTTTGGGAGGAAAAAGAAATTTGTTTACTCAAATTAATAATGCTGTCATATTGGATTTTTTAAAGGAAAATGTTAATGATAGATGACGTATATATAATCTTTCTGGGCTTCGTTATTCTTTGACTGATAACTTCTTCAGATCTTTCTGACAAAAATGGTTTCCTTGATACAAACATTTTTCTGACAAAAATGTTAATGTCCACAAAAGTTCTAGAACATTTTATTCGTCCTTATCAAACACTTTGTTTTGGTATTTTTACCAAAAAAATTAATAATCCCTTCTAATCTCTCCTCTAGAAAAAATTAGTAGTAATTTTAAAAATTGTTTTTTCAAATTTGACAGTTCATATGTAATTGTAATCATGAAACTAGAGTATGCAGCTGTGATTAGCTTACCTCAAATATAACTGAAATTCAATTCTCAAAATTTACCTTTTAAGGAAAAGAATATTCCAACAATTAACACTTGTTTCCGACATAAACTTATGGAAAAATATAATTTTGGCTCAATCGACAAAATATATTTTTTTAAATTTGCGTTTTAAAATTGTACATTATTTTGGATCATTGGAATAATATCTGTTTTCCTCCCTTGAAGCAATAACCCTAATGTTAAGAGGAACAGAATCCCTTCCTCTTATCACAAGTATTTACATTCTCATTGAATTTTGTATAAATGTAATTGAAAGTTGATTTTTTTACGTTTTCTTTTGCAGAGCCTCTGGGGAAATAACGCCTCCTCCTTCTGTTAATGCCATTACTACTGCTCCTGCTCTAGCTGAGTTGAATGAGTTCTTTGAACTCGCAGAAGAGAAACAGAGGAAGGACTTTATTGCAAAGTATGATAATCTCTTTCTTCTTATCACTTTATTTCTTAACTTATTTTCCGTATTTTCTTGTCATTTTTATAGCTATTAACTAATTAATTACACATTCATTGATTCAGCTAAAATTGATGGTTATTACAAATATTTATGGTCGACCTCTCTCTTTCTCTCTCAAACCCTAAAAACTTTCATCATTGAGATAATGGGAAAAAATAGTTAAATTGAAATATTTTTAACTTTATTGTTCTTGTAAAATTATATTCTGAGAGATTCTTTTGGATTCCTTGACAGTTATTATTAATTTTAGATTTCCTTGATTGTTAATCAATTAATTGCATGATGTAGGTACAATTTCGACTTCAAAAATGAGATACCTCTCCCCGGTCGCTACGAATGGGAGAAAATTAATCCTTAGTTATGATTTAAGTACTTTGAAGTTCAATTTGGCGGCAATTGGACTCATGGTTCCTTAACTAGTTGTGGAAGTTGAAAACTTTTGGTTCTTTTTGACAAGTAGTTAATCTGTATGCAAACAAGTAAACTTTGATTTTGTTCGGAATTATCATATCATGTAAGTTACTTTTTCCCTTTATTATCTAATGTAGATTATAATCCGTGACATACATGGGTGGTAGAAAGTGTTATTTATTTTTAAAATATTCTATGCAAATTAATTATTGAGGATAGACAAATTGATTAAAAGGCATTAGTCACATACGCGATTCTCAATCAACAACGTCAAAATGTAACAGATGTTTATATAATTATTGATCAAAAAGCATTTTTGGTGGTTTAAGTAGTAACCACTTTCTAGAAAATAAGAGGATGGAACATACCATTGTTGTAGTTGAGATGGAAAAATTCCCTACTACATTGCAATATCTCGCTCTCGGGAGTATGTTCTCAAGAATGAAATTCAAATGAATTGACTGGGCCTACACAGGCGGTGGATCATATTGTTTAGTTTGATACAAAGTGAAAAACCTTACCAGGTCTTGACATGATGCGAATTCTCTTGAAACGAGGTGGTACCTTCGGGAACATAAACATAAGTAATGCATGGTTGTCGTCCGTTCTTGCCATAAGATGTTAAGTTAAATTTTGTGTTTTTTCTTCTGCAACATCTTGACATCGTAACATGTTAGGTTTTTACATGTACATATGTTTTAATAGTTGATGAGGGTTAATTGTGAGTAAAGTTGTTTTCTCAATGAGCGATCGATCTACGTCATATCATAAGGTATTGGGTTAAATCTCGTATTTTTTTCTTCTGCATCACCAGGTATTGGGTTAAATCTCGTATTTTTTTCTTTTGCATCACCTTGACGTGACATGGATTTCTACATGTATATATGTTTTAAGAGTAGGTAATATTAAATACTGTCTCTTTTATTATTTACCGCTTTTTTCTTATATAAGAATCCACATAATTGATAATAGTATGTAAGATTATTTTCCTATAATTCATATTTACTGTCCCCTATTTTTCTCTTCACTGTCTATTCTTTTTAAAATTGTCCATAACTTTTACCCAAATTCTTTTATAAGGAAAGAGAGGATAAAGAAATTTCAATAGAAGTTAAACACAATTTTGGAAAGAGGGAGCGATAAATAGGGGTTTACTAGTTACCGCCTCAATTTTTGGGACGGTAGTTTATAAATTTTGATAAAATTATCATTTTATTTAAAAGGGGGAAGAGAGAGAGTTTTGTAGGGGGTATTTTAGTCCAAATTGAGACAGTAAAGAGTAAAAAATGGAGCTATAACTAAAAAAATGATTGATATACGTCATGTCAGGATTGGTCGATCTAGTTTTTTTAAACAAAGAACAGATTTCAGAAAATTATATTAAGAATTCATTTAATTAAGAAAAGATAATTGTTTAAAAATTAATTAAATACAAGATTTTAGTCAAAGAAATTTATTTCCATCTCGAAATGGCTAATTTATTAATGATGTAATGATGTAACAATAATTCATACACTCATAAATGAACCAGTTATAGCAATCAACAATGTTTATAATGAAATCTCTTATAACAGTGAGTTTATTTATTTGTGACTTGAATTTCTATGTTTGTAAAGTTAAATAAATTTTAGAAACTGTTATGCCGTTGGCATGGTAAGCAGATATCAGAGTAATCCCGGAAAAGTTCATTGGGAGGCAGTAAAATGCATTCTCAAGTATTTACGCAGAACGAGAGACAAAGTGTTGGTCTATCAGGCGTCTGAGCTGGTACTCCGAGGTTATACAGATTCAGATTTCCAAGGCGACAAGGATAAGAGCAAGTCTACATCAGGGTATGTGTTTACTCTAGGAGGTTGAGCCATAGTTTGGTGGAGTGTCAAGCAGAAATGTGTGGCAGACTCTACCATGGAGGCTGAATACGGTGCCGCATCAGAGGCAGCGAAAGAAGCAGTATGGCTCAAGAACTTCCTAGTGGACTTAGATGTGATTTTTGGTTTGCAGAAGTCTATCACGGTATATTGTGATAACAACGGTGCAGTAGCAAACTCGAAGGAACCACGAGCCCACAAGGCGAGTAAACTTATACAGCGCAAGTACCACCTGATACGAGACATCGTAAAGAGGGAAGACGTGGTCGTGGCTAAGATAACATCAGAGGATAACCTTGCAAATCCGTTCACGAAGACATTGACTTCAAAAGTCTTTGAGGCTCACGTGGAGGGCATGGGGATCAGATACTTAGGAGAGTCATGACAGTTTTTCTAGATATATAGCAGCAGAGTGTATAGGAGTTGTATGTAGATGTATACTTAAAGCACAACTTAAGTATTAGTGAGAGATTGTTGGAGTTGAATACATAAGCTATGCTTGTATTGTACATTTTCCCGGTTAATATATCGATTTATGTTTTGGTTATATTTTGTTGTGCATGATATGTTTATTTATATTATGTAAGTAGATGATGAGGTGTCTTGTGTGACACAGTAGATCTCATCATTGGTTGAAAGACATAATATATAAATGAGGTTCGTAACCGAGACAGCTTTAAACAAACTGTTGGTTTAGGTTATTATGTGATTCAGATAATTGGTTTGTCTAAACTAATTGAATCATATAGATATGCCCGGGGCGTATTGAACTTGACCATTAGGAATGATTTGTCTTGTACTGATTTAATAGACAAATCGTTCTTGGTATTCTATCTCTTAATCCCTAGACTCGAGCAGGCATGAGGATTAGACATAGTATATTTTGATCTGCCAAAGGGTGAGGTCAATTCTGGCCAATAGTCTCGGTAGGTTGGGTGCGCGTGTTTAGTTGCTTGGTGTGTTGCTGCTTGCCGAAAGGAAACCATGTATCGGTGCGTCCGGGGTGATGGTGCTCCCGAGATGAGCTCGTAATGTTTATTATACTAAACCCGGCCGGTGGACTTATGTCCAGTATAGTAAAAAGGTCGAGTGGTATTAGTCTCAGAATTAAAGAGGTTAATTAATTAATTTATCAGTAAATTAATATATTAACGAGCACTATATCTTTGATGTAGGGAGATTATGAATATAATTTAATTAAGTTGTTCCGGAGGCAATTCTAGTGTAGGATGGTAGTGCCAAAATTAATCCATTAGTGGTACGATTAATTTTGTAATGGATTAATTGAATAGGTACAATTAATTAATTGATTAATTATTCCTAAGGGTTAATTAAGTAATTAACAAAGTTAAATTATTTAATTAATTAATTTGACCTGTTATTCAGCCCTGATGTCCCTGCATTTCCTTGGCCCAGTGCTGTTTTGAAACTGACACTTCTTTTCCCTGTGCCAAAGCCAATTTCAAGTCGCCTACAACATTACCCAAAGATAACACCTTAGACACTGCGGAAAGGGGGGGGGGGGGGGGGGGGGGTAATTCTTTCCCTCCTTACACTGCTATTCAACACAGCCAATCTTTCTGTACTTGGTACAATACTTATAGACAAAATCATAGGAAAAGAATTGCTTATGCAATTAGCCCTTCATACCTATTTGAACCAAAGTGTGGCTTTATAAGGTTCACTTCGACACAGAACCGTGCAACAGAGGAGTGGGTCTCTTGCACGGTTGGAGCATTCACCTTGAGAGACCTCCCTACAACAGTGGCCATGAAGAAAATCGACTCCAGTGATTGAAACTCGAGCGGGGAGATCATCCAGAGAAACCTAAATCGGTGCAATTGGAGGGTTTCCTTTATATTTAAACCCACACGTCCATTTGAAGACCCACATTTGAAACCCAGCTATATTCCACGTTGCTCGCATCCAGCAACATTTATAGTGTTTCCTCCCTATCAAAGTGCAATATAACATGGAAAGGGTTCAAAAGATCGAAAGACCCTTGAAACCCCATAGTGTTAAGCTCCCGACGAATTTTGTAATCTTTGATTTTCCGTAAGAGAATTTGCCCACCAATAAGAGCTTGTGAGGAGCGATTAAGCGTTCAAATTCTTCCTTGATGTATTCATCTACAGCAACAATATTACATAACTCTGCAGGCTTGAGAGTAGTGGCTAGAGTGCGTGATGATTCCCAAAAAAGAGAGGAGAAGGTGCGATGGCGCATCGGGGTGGCCGCTGGTGGGTCCCCAAGACCGGTCGGCATAGAGGCTATGACCGGCTGGGGCAAAAAATAGTTGTCGATGATCACAGCGAAGAGAATTTTAGGGTCGGCGGAGAATGTTAGGGTTAGCTTTGTGTTATTTTTGTTTTAGGAAGGAAACCTTTGTTCATATATATATATATATATATATATATAATTAATGTGTATGAAAATTAATAATTTCTTAAAATAAAATTTTGTATATTTTTATGGAAATGAAATTCCTTATCTTTAAATAAATATCGTACTTACGAAAATGAATATTGTATTCATTGAAATGAGTCTCATACATATTAAATTAAGATTTCTTCATATGTATCATTATAAAAGTATTTTTTAGAATAAATTTTTTCATGTCTTTTTTCAGGGAACATTGTGTATGCTGCCACTCGTTCCTGGTTAATATATACTTGATCAATCCCTTCAAGATGTCAACCCCCAGAAGCAAAGGGAAAAATGAGAAAAAAAAAAAAAAAAAAAGCAAAAAAAGGGAAAACGATTCAAATTGGAGGCTTTTGTATTCATTAAAAATGATGTAGTTAGATTTAGGTCCAAGAGGGCAGGCAATTCAGAAGAATATTACATATACCCCAATAGTTGAGCAAGCTGCATTTCTTTGTTAGAAGAAAATGGTTTGTTGATCCTACTTTTCTCTATAAATATAGTACTAGGGCACTATTGGATTGGAGTGCAGTAGTGGAATGTTTTTCTATTCTACTTTAATATTTTGGATTACATATGATTGGGGGCTTTTCTTGCTTTTTTAAAAAAATGGGAGGATTACGGGGTCGTTCTTTAGTGCTAGTAGGCTTGGTTGCTTCTAATGGGATAGTTTTGGGTGACAAAAATGCGAGAGGTTTGAAAGACGGGGAAAGGCTTGTTTTGGCATAAGCCCCGTTCCCTTCTTGAAGGAGGGATAAGACATAGTATAGATAGGGAGATTTGTAGACATGGAGGCCTTGGTGGGGGTGGAGGAGGTGGGCGTGGCGGCAGTTTGAATTTAGGACATCAAAGTGGTTGGATGGTGGGGGAGGTCTAGGTGGAGGAAGTGGTGGTGGTTTGAGTGGCAATAGAGGTCTTGGTGGATGCGGGTGGTGGTCTTAGAGGTGGTTCAAGTAGTGGCTGCATCGGTGGCCACTGATATATATGGGTGCGGGTTCTAGAATTTTTATACCATAATCATCATATTAAATAATGTATGGACTATAATAATTATAATTCAAATTTGGGAAATCACATTATGGATATTTTCATAATGTTACTTAAATAAATATTTTAATGTATACATTAGTGTTATATCTTTAATATCTATTTTTTTAAAAAATAAAACAGTCCTTTAATACCTGATGATTAGACGAACCAGAGGGTGTGAACCCTTTAAATTAATTGGGCTAAAGTCGAGGTACAAAGGAAGCCGCCCCTGTTCATAAGAGGGGGGAGTATGCAAAAGGATCTAGCCCTAAATTCCAACCCGAACTACCTCTATAGAATCTAAAACTTCCTGAAGATCATCTAACTTCTAAAATATTGCTACTCAACTTTGCTGAATTTCTAGACGAAAACCATAAACTATACTAGCCAAAGACAGAAAAAACAGTACTTCTCAAACCATTTTTCTTCAAGAAACTTCTCTTTGATTTTCTTCATTCATGAGTTCTCACTGATCTCATCAGCATTTTTCTAACTCTGAACACCTAGGCTGCACAAAACCTTGACATATTTCATGTGATGCATAAAAATCCTTCCAATACAAATATTTTCCCCAAGCAACCATTTGGAGTAAAATTCCTCCTTGCAATTCATGCCTCAAACAATATAGCTTACTACTGCTATAAGTGCACGGACCATCCAAACTCCAATGTTGCGATTTGGCATTCCCCCTTCCTTTGATCGCACCACAAAACCATACCCGAACTCCAAATAAACAAACCAATTCCAGCAGAAATCAAGCAGACAGCAAAAACTCATAACCAGAATCTAGGCCAGTTTATACAGCAGAGCAGAAATCATATCGCAGCAAAAAAAACCTCCAAACCAAAATCCAGTCAAGTTTATCAAGCATAGCAGAAATCCGACACTAGCAAAAAACTCCATACAAACCGAAATCCTTCATTAGGCATTGAAAGATTATCTGTCCGGATTATGCATTCCAGAATCGGAATCTCTGGCCAAGCCTAGACTCTAGAACAATCGATATTCCAATCATTGCTTGAAATAACATTTTGCAGTATCTTGATATGTACTTATTCAATTTATCACGCAATAAATTAATTCTTAATTAAAAGCAGAATTACTTATTGAAGCGTATACTCAGATGATTCTCTTGTATGTCTCAAGACTTTGCTTGTATGCTGTGTGGGCAGCAATCTAACGAGCAGAAAAATTTCAGCACCACCGCACCTAGCGCTTACAATCCATGCGCTGCCCGGAGAGAGAGAAAGCCACACGCGCTGCCACCTCGAAAACCGTGCACTGCCGGGAAGAGAGAGAAATCCGACCACCAGTTTCTAGAGAGAGGGAGGGCCGCAAAAAGCTTTGAAAATCCAACTTGGAGAGATAAGAAAATATTTCTCTATATAGGATTTTATTTATCTAGTTTTCTTGTCTTGAAAACTATTGAATTGTATATTATGGAATAGTTAATCCCTTGTCTATATATAGAGTTACAAGAAAGACCCCAAGTTGGTTTAGGATTGGTCTTCCTAATGGGTTTAGGAAATTAATCAGTTTCTAAATTCAATTAGGTAACTAATCTAATAGGATAAACCAAATCCAAATTAGATTCCTAATCTCTAGGATTTCTTAATTCTAATTGAAACTTAAGACTTAATTAATTAATTAAATAATTTCACTTTGTTAATTACTTAATTAACCCTTAGAAATAATTAATTGATTAATTAATTCTACATATTCAATTAACTCATTACAAAATTAATTGTACCACTAACGGATTAATTTTGGCACTACCATCCTACATCAGAATTTCTTCCGGAATAACTTAATTAATTTATTCATAATCTCCCCACATCAAAGATATAATGTTCGTTAATTTATTAATTTACTGATAAATTAATTAATTAACTTATTTAATTCTGAGACTAGTACCGCTCGACCTTTTTACTATACCGGACATAAGTCCACCGGCCGGGTTTAGTATAATAAACATTACGAGCTCATATTGGGAGCACCATCATCCCGGACGCACCGGTACATGGTTTCCTTTTGACAAGCACCAGCACACCATGTAACTAAATACGCGCACCCAACCCACCGAGACTATTGGCCACAATTGACCTCACCCATTGGCAGATCAAAGTACACTATGTCTAATCCTCATGCCCGCTCAAATCTAGGGATTAAGAGATAAAATACTAAGAACGATTTGTCTATTAAATCAGTATAAGATAAATCATTCTAAATGGTGAAGTTCAATACGCCCCGGGCATATCTATATGATTCAATCAGTTTAGACAAACTAATTATTTGAATCATATAATAACCTAAACTGACAGTTTATCCAAAACTGTCTCGGTGACGAACCTCATTTATATATTATGTCTTTTAACCAATGATGAGATCTACTGTGTCACACAAGACACCTCATCATTTAACTACATAATATAAGTGGACAAATAATGCTCAAAAAATATAACCAAAACATTAATCGATATATTAACTGGGAAAATGTATAATGCAAGCATAGCTTATGTATTCAACTCCAATAGGCATTACCAATGCCCTTAATGTTCCCTATGTTTTTCAATTATCATAGATGGAGATTCTCACTTGAATTCTTACCTACCGTCGGGATGGAGGCATGTCACAGTCCGCTCGCTTTATCCGCCGACCTCTTCTTCTCACTGGGGTGAAACCATCATCAACCGATCTGAAGGTTGCGCCCGATCTAAAAGCCGAATATTCATCATTAGAGCCGATTTGATAATCTAAGAAGCATATCATTTTTTTCTGATGCAATGTCAAAACTTCTCTCTTCCATTCAGTCCAGGGGATCTGAGATTGGGATTGCAGAAGTTTTATTATTTTGTGTCGGGCTTGTTGGAGCTTCCTGTTCCTGAATCCTATCAGAAGCTACATTTTCCACAGCAGACGTCACCGTTATTTCTTCTATGGGCAGTGGAACTTTCATCAACTGGGGGTTGCTGGTAGAGGCTCCCAAATCATTCTTTAGCTTCCTCATAACGAACTCCACCTTGACAAGACTCAGAATTTCTTGCCTTTCAACATTAGAATAGCCATTCAAATCCCCTATGGGTGAACTTCTGGGACTTTTTCCTGATTATTTCTCTCTTGGTATTGCTTCCCCAGGACTCTCGGTTTCCACTCCACTTGATTCCGAGATTAATTAGACATTTTGAGATTTAAAAAACCTTTCCTCCATTTGTTGAGGAAAATTTTTCTCTTCTGGTGTGATTGACAAATTTTCCGGATGAGTTATCTTTTTTGGTTGAAATTCCTTTTGCTACTGGCCTGCGGCATTCCTGGGTATGTCCTATACTGGATGCCGCTTCTTGAAATTTTCCAAATTATGCCCAAATTTTTTGTAATCAGAGTAGAACTTAGGCACATATTCATATATGAACTTTTGATCTCTCTATTTACCTCTATTCCCTAAGGTGATACTTTCTGGAAGTTGTTTCTCCAATTCTACCTCCACGCATACTCTAGCAACAGAAGGATGGGAGAGTAAGGCGGTCGGATTATCGATTTTTAGAGGAACCCCAACAGCCAATGCAATGGAAAATAGAGATTCTGGGTTCATATATTCTATCGGAAGTTTTTTTAAACGAAATCCAAATATGAGCGATAGGCGGATCCTCCTCGAATTGAAAAGAATGGGGTGTTAGTTTTGAATACAGAAAAGCTATGGCTTGTATCAAAAACTAATATCCATAGTTGACATATCATTTTGTTTCGGTATAAATTTGTTCCTTTATATCATAGAACTAGATAACGGGGTGTGGACAGACACAGTAGATACCGTTATTGGTTAAAATATTGATATATAAAAAGTATGCTCGTAACCGAGATAGTCTGAACATACTATCGGTATAGGTTATTGTGTGATTTGGAAATTACAACTTAGCGGTCAACGAAAGTCAAATTTTAAGGCCTAACTCGAGAGCCCATTAGGTCTCCTTAGAAGCTCCATATAAATACAACTTATTGGGCAAGTAAGACATTAAGAAACTTGAAACCCAAGTAAAGGGTAGATAGAGAAAGTCTAGTCTAGAGAGAGAACTTTGCCTTCCTCATCAAGTTTTCTCTCGAAGTCGACTAGGATAACTTTCTTCTTCGACAAGGAACTCAGCCCACTCGATTTTGAGAGCAGATTTTATCACACATTAGCGCCGGTCGCTGGAATCCGTGAGCTGCAGGAAAACCGCCGCTGGAATATTTTTGTCCAGTCGCGCGAAGTTGATTCCGGCGGACTGATCGGTTTCGGGGTGCTGATCCAGCGGCTCCTTCACGTTGATCTCTTCTTCGGTCGGTGATCCGTGGAGTCCGCTGTCTAGATCGTGGCTGGAACCTTTAGTTCTGCTGGCCGGAAGTGTTGATCGGTTTTGAGGAATCCGGCGGCTAGCTTGCTCAAGACTTTGGGCAGTATTTTTTTTGAGTTTCTTGAGAAGCAAGTTTCTTTGGATTTCTAATTTCGCCGTGGGTAACTCCGTAGAAAATAGCCCACACTATTTTGGAGTTCGTATTGGAGTAATTCTTCGAATTTCTTGTGGAAATTGCGTCATAGAATTGGTTTTTCTTTAAGCAAGGACTTCGCTACAAAAGGTATAATCTTTAAATTCCGCTTTTATTAAAGATCGAATCTTTTGTGTCCCGATTAATAAATTAAATAAGTATAAACCTAGATCCGTTCATGGGTAAACTAATTTGAGCCTGAGCTTGGTCGAAAGCTTCCGATTCTGGAATGCATTGCACGAAAGTGAGGTTTTCGATTTAGCCCGGGCTTATTCAGTTTTCCTTCAAATTGGTATCAGAGCGTTGGTTTCGGTCTTATACTTGTTTGATTTATTACACGGCTTTATTTTGGCATTATTATTTTTTGTCGAAATGCATAAACAGGTGGTTATTAGTTTCCCGGCTATTATGGTAGAAATTTAATTTTCATTCATAAACCCCGGGATATGTCCGGGCTTGTTTTATTTTTGAATGGAAATTTCTGTAATAGTAATAACCACGAGCTGGAAGCCGTGTAGGATTAGAAAAATCTTGTAGTAGGATTTGATCTAATCATGTCGTCTTTAAATTCCTAGAAAAACACCTTTGTATATAGGAATTTATGTACTATGACGAAGACGTTATTTTGGGTAACTTATATTCGCGGGTTTTGGTTTATCGTAATTTTTGGTGATTCCTAATTACGTAGAAAATCGAGAAAACCCGGGCGAATCGAGAGGAATCCAAATAACGAGTGAGAGCGACACGACGGGAAGTGTCACCGAGGCAAAGAATCAACGATAGAGAAGGCCATAATAGTCAGGAAATTTTATTTGTTTAATTTCCCGTATTTATGTCTTTTCGTTGATTGTGTGATTTTTGTTTTATTTTGCATGAACGAAAACCAAACCAAAATGTTTTAAAAAGGGTAATGTGCAATTAACTAAGGTAGATTATTCGCATATTAAAACTCCAACGGTTTTATGGGTGCGAATATCCATAGTTAAGATATTGCATGTTAAAACGTAAAAAATCCTCAAACTTAACTAAATTCGTGGGTTTTGGTTTAATCGTAATTTTGGGTGATTCCTAATTACGTAGAAAACTGAGAAAACCCGGGCGAATCGAAATTAAAAATCTAAGTGGGAGCGGGTTGGTTAATAGCCCCATGGCCTCCATTACGGGTTCATTGGTGATGTGGTTAAACTTGCGTGCTGGCTTAGACCTTCCTCCCTATCGGATGAGTTTTCAACCACGAATATCACCGGAATGAAGTTGTGACACCCTCGCCATCCGAGGCGCATTAGTATCCTAAGTAACAAACTTGGAAGTCACGTAATGGCATACACTTAGTGTACCGTTTTTAGTATCCCTCCCATCGAGGTTACGCTATTTTCGGGTACAGCTAAAATTATCGACTATTAATTTCATTGATCATAAGATCGTTGGTCAGATAATGAAATTAATGAGTTTCGGTTCTTCTCGAACGAATGTGGGTTAACGTAGACGTTCACCCATCGTGACATGCGTTAATCCCGGTGTGAGAGATGTCGGTAGAAGATTTTATTGGTTTTTAGAGGATTTTCAATATTTTTAAAAAAGTATACTGAAACTTGTTTGTTTATTTTCAGTTGATATGTCGTTGAACCCGCTAGCTGTCATTCTGAACCAAAACAAACTCACCGGTCCAAATTACATTGATTGGAAACGTAACTTGGACATTGTCCTTACCGCTGAGGGTTACAAGTACGTTCTTACTGAGGAGTGTCCCCCTAAGCCCAGCGATGATGCCACCCCTGAGCAGCGAGAGCCATATACGAGGTGACAGAAGGCTGATGAGATGACCAGGTACTACATCTTGGCTTCTATGTCGAGTGTATTGCAGCACCAGCATCAGCAGATGACCTCAGCCTACGATATGATGCTCAACCTCAGGGAGATGTTTGGACATCAGGGCAGGGCATCCAAGCAGTCAGCTATGAGGAAACTCATGAATGCTAAGATGGCCGAGGGCACTTCAGTAAGAGATCACGTGCTGGACATGATTGGTTGCATCAATGAGATTGAGGTATTGGGAGGTGAGATTGATTGGAAACCCAGGTCGATATCATCCTTCAGAGCTTGGCTTCCAGTTTTGAGCAGTTTCAATTGAACTATAATATGGGAAATCTCTCATATTCACTTTCTGAGCTCATGACTGCATTAGTGTCTGCTGAGAGCCTATTCGCTGAGAAGAAGCAAGCCTTGGCTACTGTTGGTCCCTCAGGTTCCTCTGCTGGGCCCAAAGCCAGGAAGCAAAAGAGGAAGAGAGGCCAGAAAGCAGGAGCCAGTCATGGACCCAAGGCGGGCATTGCCAAGAAGCAGAAGCCGAAAGGCAAATGTTTTAGATGTGGCAAAGCGGGACATTGGAAGAAGGACTGTCCAAAGCCTCGAGGTACGTGTAAATTTTCCTTAGTCACTGAGACGTGTTTAGCGCCGATTCCCACAGATACTTGGTGTGTGGATTCAGGAGTCACTGATCATGTTTGTAATTCTTTGCAGGGGTTCCAAGTGACCCGGCTGCTTAGAGAGGGAGAGTTGCAGGTCTACCTTGGGGATACTACCAGAGTTTCTGTTGCTGCAGTGGGAGTTTTATGTCTTTATTTTTCAGACTCTATTTTACATTTAAAGGATTGTCTTTATGTACCTAGTTTTCGAAAGAACTTGCTTTCGGTTTCGAGACTTGTTTTGGATGGTTATAAGTGTGCATTTTCTGATGGTTCAGTTTTTATTAGAAAAGGCCAGAAACTTATATGTTCCGCTACATTGGTTGACAATTTGTTTTTAATTAAGACTTACTCCCCAGCTATGCAAAACACAGAAACTAGTAGCTCATCATCGAATCATAATAAGAGAAAAGAGTCTTCCCCTTTGAATCAGACTTATCTTTGGCACCTGAGACTCGGTCACATCAACCTTAGTAGGATTCAAAGGTTGGTCAAGAGTGGGTCTTTGGACTTACTAGATATTGACAGCTATTCGACCTGTGAGTCCTGCTTGGAGGGTAAAGTGACCAAGAGGCCTTTTAAGGCAAAGGGGTATAGGGCCAAGGAGGTTTTAGAGCTGATTCATTCTGACGTGTGTGGGCCTATGTCAGTTCAGGCTAGAGGTGGTTATGAGTATTTCGTGACTTTCACGGGTGATTACTCTAGATATGGATACATATACCTGATGCGCCACAAGTCTGAATGCTTTGGCAAGTTCAGAGAATTCAAGGCTGAGGTGGAGAACCATCTGGGTAAGAGTATCAAGTCACTGCGGTCTGATCGCGGTGGCGAATACCTCTCTAGTGAATTTAGATCCTATTTGTCAGAGGAGGGTATTCAGTCCCAGGTGTCTGCACCTGGCACACCCCAGCAGAATGGTGTAGCAGAGAGTAGAAACAGGACTCTTATGGAGATGGTTAGATCGATGATGAGTTACAGTGAGTTGCCTATCTCGTTTTGGCGATATGCCTTAGAGACAGCATGTTTTATCCTCAACTTTGTGCCATCTAAGTATGTGCCTACGACCCCAGTAGAGTTGTGGAATGGGCGAAAGCCTAGTCTGAGACATCTCAGGATTTGGGGTTGTCCAGCACATGTGCTCAAGGCAGATGCAGGCAAGTTAGAGGCGAGATCCAAGGCTATGCTGTTTTTAGGCTACCCCAAAGGAACGAGAGGTGGTTTATTTTATAGTCCTCAGGATCAGAAGGTGGTGATCAGCACCAATGCCAGATTTCTTGAGGAGGACTATATTTTAGATCACAAGTCAAGCAGCAAGGTAGTATTGGAAGAGTTTAGAAGTCAGTCTACTATTCCAGATACACATGTACAGGAAGACACACTACAAGAGACTGCACACACTATCACAGATGCTGTGCCTCGTCGTAGTGGGAGGGTTGTGAGACAGCCTGAGAGGTACATGGGTTTGGGTGAGTCTTCGGACTTTATCCCTGGTGCTCATGAACCAGACCCAGTTAACTACAATGAGGCTCTCCAGTATAAAGATGCAGATTCTTGGCAAAGAGCGATGATTGCTGAGATGGGTTCTATGGACTCAAATCAAGTCTGGGAGCTGGTAGACCTTCCTGATGGGTCTAGGCCTATTGGGTGTAAATGGGTTTACAAGCAAAAGAGAGGATCTGACGGGAGGGTTGAGACCTTCAAGGCTAGGCTTGTGGCGAAGGGGTATACTCAGAAAGAAGGGATCGATTATGAGGAGACCTTTTCCCTGGTAGCTATGCTTAAGTCAATCCGGATTCTCTTGGCCATAGTTGCTCATATGGATTATGAGATTTGGCAGATGGACGTCAAGACAGCTTTCCTTAATGGAAGTCTTGAGGAGACCATTTTTATGCAGCAACCAGAGGGCTTCATTGTTAAAGGCCAAGAGCACAAGGTATGCAGGCTTAGGAGGTCCATTTATGGACTTAAGCAAGCATCCAGATATTGGAACATCCGTTTTGATGAGGTTCTTCAGTCCTATAGATTCACTCAGTCTCCGGATGAGCAGTGTGTTTATCGCAGGCGTGATGGTGATATGGTGGTGTTCCTCGTACTTTACGTAGATGACATTCTTCTTATTGGCAACAGTAAGAAGGTGTTGTCAGACGTAAAGGCATGGTTGTCCAGGCAATTCGATATGAAGGATTTGGGAGAGGCTGGGCATATCCTTGGGATTAAGATTATTTGAGATCGTAGGAGACGTTCTCTGACTCTTTCTCAGGTATCCTACATAGACACGATTCTGGCCTGTTTTAATATGCAGAAGTCCAAGAAGGGTTCACTACCTTTCAGGCATGGAGTGCATTTGTCTAAGGAGCAGTGTCCTAAGACTGCTGAGGAGATAGATGCCATGAAGACGGTACCCTATGCTTCTGCAGTGGGTAGTCTCATGTATGCTATGTCGTGCACGAGGCCTGATATTTGCTTTGCCGTTGGCATGGTTAGCAGATATCAGAGTAACCCTGGGAAGGCTCATTGGGAGGCAGTAAAATGCATTCTCAAGTACTTGCGCAGGACGAGAGATTATGTCCTAGTTTATAGAGCGCATGAGCTTGTACCATTGGGTTACATAGATTCGGACTTTCAAGGTGATTTGGACAAGAGTAAGTCTACCTCTGGGTTTGTGTTTACTCTAGGAGGTGGAGCCATAGTATGGAAGAGTGTCAAGCAGAAATGCGTGGCAGACTCTACCATGGTGGCCGAGTACGTTGCCGCTTCAGAGGCAGTGAAAGAGGCTGTATGGCTCAGGAGCTTCCTGATGGACTTGGATGTGGTTCCTGAGTTGCCTAGGTCTATCACAGTTTATTGTGATAACAATGGTGCAGTTGCTAACTCGAGGGAACCACGAACCCATAAGGCGAGTAAACACATAGAGCGCAAGTACCACCTGATACGAGAGATCGTAAAGAGGGGAGACACGATCGTGGCCAAGATAGCTTCATATGACAACCTTGCAGATCCTTTCACCAAGCCATTGACCCCAAAGGTCTTTGAGAGATATGTGGAGGGCATGGGAGTCAGATTCTTGAGAAAGCCATGTGAGTGAGCTTAAAGGTGTTCTGGAGATTTCATTATGACATCAGTGTAATAGTGGGTTGGACAGTTTTTGTTCTCCTTAGCATAACTTTGAGTATTAGTGGGAGATTGTTAGTTTTGAATACAGAAAAGCTATGGCTTGTATCAAAAACTAATATCCACAGTTGACATATCATTTTGTTTCGGTATAAATTTGTTTCTTCATATCATAGAACTAGATAACGGGGTGTGGACAGACACAGTAGATACCGTTATTAGTTAAAGTATTGATATATAAAAAGTATGCTCGTAACCGAGATAGTCTGAACATACTATCGGTATAGGTTATTGTGTGATTTGGAAATTAGTTTATCTAAACTAATTTGGATAAAGCACACTAAAAAGTATGCACGACCAGTTTGGATAGAATTGACTTATACTGATCGGCGTAGTCCATTCGGTCCTTGTATTCCGTCTCTCAATCCCAAGATTGGGACGGGCGTGAGGGTTGGATATCGTGTGCTTTGATTTGCCAAAGAATGAGGTCAATTGAGGCCAATACCTCGATAGGTTGGATATGCGGTGTTTAGCTTCTTACGTGCCATTGCTAGTCAGAGGAATCCACGTACCAGTTCGCCGGGTTGATGGTGCTCCCGAGATGAGCTCGTAAGGTTATTATACTAAACCCGGCCGGTGAACTTTATGTTCGGTATAATAAAAGGACGAGTGGTACTAATCTCGGAAACTAAGAAGTCGGTAAATTAATTTGTCAGTAAATTGATAAACCGATGAGCGCTAGATCTTTAATATGGGGAGATAGAATAAAATATAATGGCACGATGTAAAGTCATTTTCGAGCGGTAGTTCCATAATTGGTCCGTTATTGGTACGACCGATTATGCATTTGACTAATCGACAAGGTAAATTAATTAATCCAAAAAGTTTAATTAATATTTAATCGACAAAGTGAATTTAGAAATTAATTCGATTTTGAATTAATTAATTCTAAGGGTTCGATTAAATTAAATTAACAAAGTGGGTTAAATAAATTAATTTAAAAGGGTCAATTGGAGTTGATTAGTCGGGAAGACTTAGCAGTCAACGAAAGTCAAATTTTAAGGCCTAACTCGAGAGCCCATTAGGTCTCCTTAGAAGCTCCATATAAATACAATTTATTGGGCAAGTAAGACATTAAGAAACTTGAAACCCAAGTAAAGGGTAGATAGAGAAAGTCTAGTCTAGATAGAGAACTTTGTCTTCCTCATCAAGTTTTCTCTCGAAGTCGACTAGGATAACTTTCTTTTTCGACAAGGAACTCCGCCCACTCGATTTTGAGAGCAGATTTTATCACACATTAGCGTCGGTCGCTGGATTCCGTGAGCTGCAGGAAAACTGCCGCTGGAATATTTTTGTCCAGTGGCACGAAGTTGATTCCGGCGGACTGATCGGTTTCGGGGTGCTGATCCAGTGGCTCCTTCAAGTCGATCTCTTCTTCGGTCGGTGATCCGTGGAGTCCACTGTCTAGAACGTGGCTGGAACCTTCAGTTCTGCTGGCCGGAAGTGTTGATCGGTTTTGAGGAATCCGGCGGCTAGCTTACGCAAGACTTTGGGCAGTATTTTTTTTTTTTTTTGAGTTTCTTGAGAAGCAAGTTTCTTTGGATTTCTAATTTCGCCGTGGGTAACTCCGTAGAAAATAGCCCACACTATTTCGGAGTTCGTATTGGAGTAATTCTTCGGATTTCTTGTGGAAATTGCGTCAAAGAATTGGTTTTTCTTTAAGCAAGGGACTTCGCTACAAAAGGTATAATCTTTAAATTCCGCTTTTATTAAAGATCGAATCTTTTGTGTCCCGATTAATAAATTAAATAAGTATAAACCTAGATCCGTTCATGGGTAAACTAATTTGAGCCTGAGCTTGGTCGAAAGCTTCCGATTCTGGAATGCATTGCACGAAAGTGAGGTTTTCGATTTAGCCCGGGCTTGTTCAGTTTTCCTTCAGGGGGGGTGTTTCCATTTGAGCATCCGCATCTGGAAGCCCCCCATTATCCAGGAAGCCCTCATCCAACACCTTTGGTAGTTTGATTCTAACTGGAATCGAAGAAGAATGTGCCTCGAGTTGAGATGCCCCAAATCGATTTGGCCTTTGAAACCTAGCATCCTAAACTCTTTCTTGATCTCTGACATTTTGGGTCTTCCAAAGAAGAATTTCTCAACTAGTGAAAGGTTGTGCGACTTAATCAATCTCTCAAACTCGCCATTTTTATAGATCAAGTGTGGATGGCCATTGATGAATTGTATGGGTTTCCGCTTTGGGATAGAGGATGAGAGTTTTTTTGTCTTGAAATAAGCATGCAGGTTTCTATGTCAGAGGGTTAGAGGCTCCGCTGGCTCCAATCGGTACTGCAAATGGTACTGTAAAATAGGGGGAAGGAGAGAGGGACGGCAAATGTAGAGTACGAAGAAGAATGCTGTATCCCTGTAGAAGTGGGGTTATTTTATTTTTTTAATATTTTTTCACCACTATATTTTCTTTTATCTTTTTTTTAAAACTTACTTATTTCCATTTCTTTCATTTTATTTTTTTCACCACTACATTTTTTTTTTTTTTGACGCACAGCCTTTTTAAAAAAAAATACTTTTTAAAAAAAAATAAGACAGTAGATATCAAATCAATAAACTATAGATATCAGATCAAGAATTTAAAAGAAATCATACAATAGAACTAAAACATACTTAACAAGGGAGATCAGATCAGGATTATATAGACATCAGATCAGCGAATACTTGACATCAGATCAACAGACTATAGATATCAGATCAAGAATATAAAAGAAATCATACAATAGAACTAAAACATACTTAACAAGGGAGATCAGATCAGGATTATATAGACATCAGATCAGCGAATACTAGACATCAGATCAACAGACTATAGATATCAGATCAAGAATATAAAAGAAATCATACAATAGAACTAAAATATACTTAACAAGGGAGATCAGATCAGGATTATATAGACACCAGATCAGCGAATACTTGATATCAGATCAAGAATATAAAAGAAATCATACAATAGAACTAAAACATACTTAACAAGGGAGATCAGATCAGGATTATATAGACATCAGATCAGCGAATACTAGACATCAGATCAACAGACTATATATATCAGATCAAGAATATAAAAGAAATCATACAATAGAACTAAAACATACTTAACAAGGGAGATCAGATCAGGATTGTATAGATATCAGATCAGCGAATAGTAGACATCAGATCAACAGACTATAGATATCAGATCAGGAATATAACAGAAATCATACAGTAGAACTAAAACATACTTAACAAGGGAGATCAGACCATGATTATATTGACATCAGATCAGCGAATAATAGAGATCAGATCAACAGACTAGAGATATGAGATCAAGAATATGGCAGAAATCATACAATAGAACTATATACGTTAAAATTTATTACTTACTAAATACAATATTATTACAAGCGAAAATTAAAAAACAAAACACAAATTCGCATAAAATACATTCACTTCAACATAAACAAACTCATACAAACTTATTATTAAGTAACTAATAATAACTAAATTAACATATTCATTTGCCGCTATTATTGTCATCATCTAGCCCGCTTCCACTCCCACCAATGTTATTAAAGTCAACTCCAAATATAACATTTGATGAATATGGATCTTGATATGGATTTGGATATGGTTCTTGACTTGCTCTTGCATTAATAATGTTGGTTTGACAGTCTATAATATAAGCACGGCGAGAAGGATCTTCAATTTGATTTGGGTCTTGAGACATAATAGCAAAATTCAATTTCCGATTCTCCATCTCCATCTTTTTTTCTCTATCTCCATCTCCATCTCCATCTTTTTTTTCTTCATCTCCATCTTATTATTGTGCCTAAGCCTCCTCTCTTCATTCATTTCGTGTGTACTTTCTTGTGCTTTCTTAAACATCTCTATAAGATTCATATTATGTTGTGTAAGATCATTGAAACGAGACGTATTTGATTCATCAACTTTTCTTTTTGATTTAGCCTTCTTCATTCCAATAGGTCAGAAAAACCAGAAAGTCCCGGTGCTTCTGGTACATGTGTTTCTGGAGGAGTCGGATAATCTGATTCAAATATATTGTACTCAGAATCTTGGCTTTGGTAATTCTGTCTTGCTATTTGCACATCATCATTGAATTTTTCAAAGTCCTTGAGAGTTTCCCAAACATGATCGAACTTAAACCCATTTTTAAAATCAGAATCCTCCATCATCATCAATTTTGCTCTATTCATCTACAAGATATGGCACGCTTATTTTGGTATGCCCGGTTCTAATAATGATATCAATGTGTTGGAGTCATATCCTTTACTTTATAATATGGCTCAAGGGATTGCTTTTCCTGCTCATTATGTCATTAATGGAAAAGAGTATCATATGGGATACTATTTGGCTAATGGCATTTATCCAAAATGGTCTACAATTGTTCAAACAATTCGTAACCCATATCACGAAAATCATAAGTACTTTGCAGAAAGACATAAGGCATGTAGAAAAGATGTGGAGCGTGCTTTTGGGGTCCTACAATCTAGATTTGCTATTGTTGCAAATCCGGCACGAATTTGGGATAAGAAGGTGTTGCATGATATCATGATTGCGTGCATTATCATACACAATATGATAGTGGAAGATGAACGTGATCTGAATGCACCTATAAGAGATGCAAATGAAGCTCCAACGCCTGATGTGCAAATGATACCAAATCGTCATTGTCGATTTGATCAATTTCTCACTCGGTACAGACAAGTCAAGGACAAAAATGCACACTTTGAGTTAAGAAATGCCTTAATAGATCATTTATGGGCACGTCGTGCTTACTTATCCAACTAAGAAATGAGTTATGTTCATTTGAATGGTATTGCTATGTTTTTTTTTTATAATAATATATTGTAAGCATGCTAATTTGGTATTTTGTATGTTTTAAAATTTTTATGTTCAATAAAATTTAATATTTTGTACGTTTTACCTATTTTATTTCGTTATAAAACTAAATCAATGCAATTCATATGTTCATTATTATTATTATACTTAATTTTATACAAATTATTTTATTATTAATTAATATTAATTATTTTAAAATATAATTTAAGATTAAATCACTAAATTTATAAATATAGATATGTTTATAAAAAATATAATGTGAATAAGTACAAAAATTTTAATGATATAATAATAAAATAAAAATAAATTTGAATAAAGTATTATTTTTAGGTAGAATATAGAGTTGTTGGGTTGGAGTGGATGTACTGTAAAATACTGTAGATACTGGATTTTAGAGTAGACTGTACTGTAAATTTAAGTTTGTGGTTGGAGTTGCTCTTAGAGATCTTCCCGCGTCTAGCTACAGGGATAAACATTCCAAAAATATTAAAGTCAGATGAGCTATTTAATCGGAAGAAAGGGTGGATTATTACTCGAAAAAGATAGAGAGGGTAGGTGAGATATTTTTTAAAGAGAATGAGGAGCTTTTTGTAATTTTTTTGGGGTTTTGTTATATGAATATAGACTATGAAATAGTATAAAAATGTAAATATCATTCATATCTTTCATTGAATAATTTTGTTTTAATAAATTAAGACAGTTTAAATGGAATAGACATTTCTTAATCTAAATAGTATATTTTTAAAATGTAAGAAACTAAATAATACTTATATTTTATATGTAAGTAACCAACAAAATCATTTTGATAATTAAAGGACGAAAAAATATTATTTAATCAAATGTAAAAGACAAAAAGTATGATATAATCTAATAGATTGTCAGACTAATCAAAAATAAAACCTACTCTATAAGCTTTTAAAATAGTATAGTGCCAGAGTGAAATCAATTTAGCTAAAAGCAAATGGGGGTGTTTTGAATTAAAATTAATAACTAAAATTCAATTAAAATAATTGACAGGAAATTGAACAGACTTAAGAAATCAAATTTGGGGAAAACTCTAGTCAAAGGAATTGTACTACCTCGATGTGACAAATCGATCCTCGATGCAAGAATTTATCAATGAAGTCATAGTTACACCGGTTTTCATTGTTAGAACCTCCTAACAATTCAGTCCTATTAGTTTAAGCCAGCAATTAAGGAACCTCCGTTAATTGCATCTATAATCAATTACCAATTCTGGAAGCTCCTAGAACCTAGATCATGATAGTCAATGACCCAGTTCAATTACAATTAAGCAACTTAGTTTAATTGCACTTGATTACTTATTCTTTTCAATATGCTAACCTACGTTCCACGTGATTAGTTGTATTGAACTCTTGAGAATACTGAATCTCGTGTATTCTAGTTGATTGGACTACCTAGGAAAGTTTGTATGCTACCAGCTATACAAACAGTATCAAATAATCCTCACGACAATTCACAGGAATAAATAAAAAATCATGAATAATTGATATTAGAAACAATTCGATCTCACGATTAAATCAACATCGATGGGTGTAGTTCCCTTGGCTAGACTAAAGAAATTAACTACTCATGCTTGAACTATTAAAACTGAGTACTTAAAAGTAGTTGCTGCGTAGCCGCACGGAACCTAGAGCCAAGCTGCTGTCACCAAGCCCAAAAACAAAAGGTAAGTCTCCCCAAAATCCCTTGCCAGAAACCTAATAAACTCTCTTTCCACCAATTGGGCCCACACTAATTTTCCAAATAAAAATCTCCCAAAATAATTACAGCCCAATTGCTAATTAATAAATAAAATCCCTTGTACATAATTAAATCTCAAGTCTTAATAACAGCCCAAATTTCTTTGTCTTCCTTCAAGCCCAATTCATCTTTCTTCCTCAAAGCGTCTAATTCTTCCTAATTGCATCCAAAATAGCCCATTACGCTCCAAGCTTAATCTTCTCCCTACAAGTTCCAAAACAGCCCATTATATTCTGCATAGTATCTTAATCGACCCAAATTCGCACGAAATATGATTAAGAAATTCAAGCTCATCAAATCTCCCACATCTAAACGATGCTTATCCCCAAGCATGACTCAAGACTTAACAAGAAAAAGAAACAAACACAAAACAACAAAACACGCAAATAGCGCATGGATCCTTAATATGCAAATACGATCAAGCAAGGTATGCAATCCACATAGGAAACTTTCATAGTACCATGCATTTGCTATGATTATACCCATTCCTTATAACTCTCCAAACTCAAATACAAGCAAGAATGACACCCACCTCTCAGGTAATTCACTAATGCCCTCAAAGTGTTTAAAGAACATAATCACTCAAGTTCACCACATAGAGTTGTTCTTACCATATGTTTGCAAAATTATCACACTACTATCCCTCAAATGAATCAACGTACAAAACAAAAGGTCTTCATGAAGGGTTATAATGAGGCTCAAGACAAGGTAGGATAACAAAGATCAAACAAGGGCTAAAGTCATGAAAGAAAGAACATACCTAATTGTTAACCATCAACCATCTTACCGAGGATGACCCATGCAAGACACTAGTAACCTCTAAGGATTCCAAACTTGACTCTTCCCATAATTCCCTTTTTTTTCATTAGCCACACAAATTCATTTGAATTTGTTTATATTAGCTCTTTTCCTTTTTTTTTTTTTTCTTTCTTTCAACATCTCCTTTGTTTCTCTTTTCTCTTTTTTCTCGTTTTTTTAAACTTTGGTTAAAGTACACTTCATCCCTAATGAATTACTAATGCCTTGCAATGTCTGCCTTGAAACCCCAAACCCAAGCCAACAATCAAGCATGTACCTCTTTCAATATCTAGGCAAAAGAGCAAGCTAAACACAGGCCTAAGTTTAATTAAGTGGCTTTTAAAATCAAAGAATCAAGTCCAAACTTCAAAACGGTTAACTAAGGATAAACATAGAAAGCTGGACTTTAAAAGCAAGCCAAATTTGGTTATCATATTGCCTTTATCACTTTTGTACTTCCAATTCACAAGCAACAGTAACACGCATAACCAAGCAAGTTATGAAAAATACAACCTATATGTGAAATACTTTACAAGAAATTGAGCACACAAATTTTTTGCTCATTAAAGGCTCAAAACCTCCATTTTCTAGTGTTATTGGGTGTTTCTTCACACAAGTATTATCTTCAAATTGTTGCAAACAACAGTTATATCAATCCAACACAAAGCACTACTAATATTCCCTATGTTTCATCTTTACCTCACCAAATCACAAATTGCATATCAATTTTCCAACACAAACATGTAACATTTTCATCTCCCCCACACCTAGACTCTAAACACAATAAAACACAAAACCATCCGCAAAAACAATAATCATACAAAATAATCCCCCCACACCAAAACTTTACATTTTCCCCAATGTAGAAAAAAAATGGCATAAACAGGATCGCACAAACAAACACCACCAAGACATAATAAAAATAAATAAAAAACAAAAGTTAGTAAGGTGAAGAGAAGTTTCTCTATGGTGGAGGAATTGGTGGTTCCAAGTCCACATATGCGCAAAGGGCATGTGGTGACCGTTGCTGAGGTGCTTGCGTGCCCGGTGGATGAACGGGGTGCGGTGAAAGGAAACAGGCTGATGAGAATCGCTCCAAAAGAGCCGACAAAGAGTGACGTTCGGAGAAGATTGCGGAGAACCGACTGACGATCAATTGTTTTCATTTGGTTCGTGATTGAACGAGCTTTAAGAGAGAAAATAAAAAGAAAAACTTGGGCGGATGAGGTTAGTAAAACCAAAATGGTAAAGGTAAACCCTAAGTAAAGCGCAAGAAGAAAAAGGAAATTTTTTTATTTTTTAATTTATTTTTTTTTATTTTTTTTCGGATTTCTGACATGGGCACATCTGGGGAATATTTATATTCTGCCTGAACTCCCTTAAAAATCAAAGAAAAATTGACCTGGGCATGTCGGGTGAACTTTTCTATTTTGCCCAAACTCCATTAAAAATCAAAGAAAAGTTGACTTGAGCATGTCGGAAGAAATGTTTTATTCTGCCCAAACTCCCTTAAAAATCAAAGAAAAGCTGACCTGGGCATGTCGGGGAAGAAGTTGTATTCTGCCCAATACCAAAAAATTGAAGAAAAATTCGACCTGGGCATGTCGGGAGAAATCTTATATGCTGCTCAGACGCTTCATTCTTCCTCGTGAACTCCTGCCAAAAATCACTTAACAAGAAATTAAATTACTAAAACTACTACAAAAAAAAAACTTGAAAAATTGGGTTGCCTCTCAACAAGCGCCTTTCTTTAATGTTTTTGGCTAGACACAGCCCTACTCCTAATTAATCTTCATAAATAAGCATAAATAAACGAATTTCATTATCAGAAGTAGTGTTAACATTCACAAGAAAAGATTTGAGTCAATAACCATTCACAACCAATATTATTCCGAACTCCAAACATTTAATTTCAACCATGTCAAAAGAAGAAATACTTAACTCAATATAGGGTTTATGCCATCTTGATTTGAACTTACCAGGCATTAATTTCCATTTGCAATCTGAGAAAAACACCTTCTGCCCAACCACACACTGCTTCCTATGTAGCAGCTCATCCTGAATGGTGTTGGTTATTTCCTAGCACAACTGTGAGTTGTCATAAGCTTCCACCCTAATTTCTTCTAACTCTTGCAGTTGTAACTTCCTCTCTAACCCCACTTCTTGAGCATTCATATTGAACTATTTCACTGCTAGCAATTCCAACAGTTTGTCAATAAAAGGAGGGGGGAAGTGATCATCTCTTACCGATTTTGATTTGGGCTCTAACAGAAGATATTTGAGATTATTGGATAACAAATTCAACTCCACTTTAGGTGCCTGTACCAAATAAGGTAAAATCTTATCAGCATTAATAGGCAATCCTAAACATTGACTAGCAAACCTGGTTCGCAGTTCAAGACTGACGTGAAGTTTCGTTATTGCTTCAATAATGCCTTCGCTCAATTTTTTGCCAGTATCGTTTTTCTGTATTCTATGCTGTAACACACAATCTAACTCATCAAGGATCAATTTATTTTTTATATCCTACTGACTAGGTTAACTTCAAAAAAAATCTTAGAACTCGGGGGGGTGTTTCATAGCCTTATACATATTGAATTTAACTTTCTCACAATCAACTTCAAAAGTAAAAGTACCCGAGTCAACATCAATCTTTGTTTTAGCCGTTTTCATGAATGCTCTACCCAACAAGAGAATATTAGAGTTAGGAACATGTTCATCATTTATGTCAAGGATGTAAAAATCAGCTGGAAAAATCAATGTACCACATTTAACCAAAACATCCTCCACTACCCTTTCAGGATAAATTATTGACCTATTAGCCAATTGGACTATGACATTTGTATCCTTGAGAGCTCCAATTTTCAGCTTATTAAAAAGGGACAATGACATGACATTGATAGATGCTCCTAAATCTAGCATAGCAGCTTTTATTACCTGAGAACCAATGACACAAGAAATAAAGAATATACCAGGATCAGCACAATTTTGAGGTAGCTTCCGTTGAATTACCGAAAAGACGTTCTCGTTCACAAACACCTTGCTTTCAGGTCTCTTCTTCTTGGTCAGGAGTGACATCAAAAATTTGGCATATTTTGGAATTTGACCAATTGCCTCTATCAATGGAATGTTAATGGCCACCTTATGAAATACTTCGATGGCCTCTTCATCGCTGTACTCTTTCTTTGTTTGTGCTAACCTGCCAGGAAAAGGTGTCGGTATTACAAATTTAGATTTAATTTTAGTAGGCTCGGGACTTACCTCATTTTCTTTCACTTCTTCATCCTCCCCTTCTTTAACAGATTTATGTGAAGATCCTTGGACTTCTAGAGTATGACTTTGGGGTTCTGGTAACTCCTTCCCATTTCTTAAAGTCATTGCACTGACATTCTCCATTAAACTAATTATTGGTTGAGAATGGAGCTTCCTATTGGCTTTTTCTCTCTGATGCACCTGAGCGGCTAGTTGTAAGACTTGCTTCTCCAAATTTTTAATTGGCGTATGTGATTGTTGATCACGTCCCTGCTGTTGCTGTTCGCGTGCTTGATCCCTCTCAAGAAGTCCCTGCACAATAAGTGTTAACCCTCTAATCATAGCTTCTATATACGTACCTGAAGCATATGCTGGTGGAGGAATTGAATTCCCCACAGGAGGTTGAGGTTGAGGTTGAGGTTGGAAACCAGGCTGCTTATAACTGAAATTAGGATGATTTCTCCACCTCGGATTGTAAGTACTCGAATATGGATCATACATTCTTTGGGGTGGCACCTGGAATCCTCCCACAACATTCACCTGTCCCCCTTCTTGCATAGCTGGACAATCATTTGAATTGTGTCCTTGCATTGCGCAGATCCTACAGACCTTAACTGCCTGCAGCTGTCCCACAGCTAATTGGCACACCAAGTCAGTTAATTGCTCAATTTTACTCTCCATATTTAAAACACTAACCTCATTTACCCTTCTGGTGGAAATGTCCACTCTCTTATAGAACTGTTGTGAGGCCTCAGCCATTACAAAAATCAATCTACGTGCCTCTGTAGGAGTCTTGTTCATAAGTGCTCCTCCACTTGCTGAATCGACTCTATCTCTGTCTAACTTAGATAAGCCTTTATAAAAGTACTGGATTAACAGCTGCTCAGGAATTTGATGTTGTGGGCAGCTCCTGCATAGATCACTAAATCTCTCCCAATACTCGTACAAACTCTCGCCACTTAACTGCCGGACACCACAAATATCCTTTCTGATGTTGGAGGCACGAGATGCTGGGAAAATTTTTTCCAAAAATAATTTCTTGAGCTCATTCCATGTAGTGATTGAGCCAGCAGGTAACCCAAAGAGCCAATGCTTCGCTTTATCTTCTAAGGAGAAAGGGAAAGCTTGGAGCTTGACTTGCTATTCAGTGACACCTTGGTAGCTTACTGATGAACACACAAGGTGGAACTCCATCAAATGCTTGTGGGGGTCCTCATCTGTAAAACCACGAAATTTAGGCAGCAAGTGTATTGTACTAGATTTTAACTCAAATCTATGAGTGTCGTCAGGGAAAGCAATGCAAAAAGATTGCTGGTTAAGGTTGGGAGTTGCCAACTCCCTTAAAGTCCTGTTTGCCATGAATTCTTCAATCAGATATTCTTCCTTTTTAGGGATCTCGATTTCTTTTTCTTTATCAACCGTTTGAGACATAGATATGGACTTAGCCAGTTGATCTCTTTGTTTCTTCTCTTTCTGGTTCCTCTTTGCAGTTTTCTCTATCTCTGGATCAAAAACTAATTTGCCTGCAAGAGAAGAGCGAACCATAAAAAGGAACAAAACAAACCTAACTTCTAACTAAATTAAAACACTACACCGTGCTCCCCGACAACGGCGCCAAAATTGATGGGTTGTCAGACCAATAAAAAATTCAGTCCTATTAGTTTAAACCAGCAATTAATTAATTGCATCTATAATCAATGATCAATTCTTAAACCTCCTATAACCTACATCATGATAGTCAAGGACCCAGTTCAATTACAATTAAGCAATTTGGTTTAATTGCACTTGATTATTTATTCTTTTCAATATGCTAACCTACGTTCCACGTGATTAGTTGTATTGAACTCTTGGGAATACCGAACCTCGTATATTCTAGTTGATTGGACTACCTAAGAAAGTTTGTATGCTACCAGCTATACAAACAGTGCCAAATAATCCTCGCGACAATTCACATGAATAAATAAGAAACCATAAATAATTGATATTAGAAACAATTCGATCTCACGATTAAATCAACATCGAGAGATTTAATTCTCTTGGCTAGACTAAAAAAATTAGCTACTCATGCTTGAACTATTAAAAATAATATAAAAATTATATGCCATCAATTAATTAGACTTAAAGTAAGAATTAAAACTGGGTACTTAAAAGTAATTGTTGCACAGCTGCACGGAGCCAAGCTGCTGTCACCAAGTTTGTTGCTCCATTCGAAAGTCTGGCCAAAAACCTCACTTCCAAAATTGAGTCCTCAATCAATCCCCAAAAGCTGCTGACCGCGGTCAATCCCAAAAACAAAACATAAGTCTCCCCAAAATCCATTGCCAAAAACCTAATAAACACCCTTTTCACCAATTGGGTCCACACTCATTTTCCAAATAAAAATCTCCCAAAATAATTACAGCCCAATTCCTAATTAATAAATAAAATTCCAAGCCTCAATAACAGTCTAAATTTCTTTATCTTCATTCAAGTCCAACTCGCTTTTCTACTTCAAAGCGTCCAATTCTTCCTAATTGCATTCAAAATAGCCCATTGTGCTCCAAACTCAATCTTCTCCCTACAAATGCCAAAATAACCCATTATATTCTGTAGAGTATCTTAATGGACCAAAATTCATACGAAATATGATTAAAAAATTCAAGCTGATCATTATCTTTTTAAAACTTCATAATTTAGTTATAATAAATATAATTGAAATATGAAGCGGTTTAATATTGTGTGGGTTATAAAAAATTAAAACGCTAAAATATAAATAAATTTAATTTTTATTTTCTTGAGTATAATACTCATATTTGAATGAAAATTTCTATACATGTATGCATAATAATGAACTGTAGATTCGAGTTTTTTGATCGTTGTATTGTGTTTTTGTTCAGAATATTATTTTTTTTAAGTACAATCATAGTTGTTAAAGGCAAAATAAAATAGCATTGACAATTAAAATAAGGGTAGTGTTATATTTCGTCTCCCTTTTTGTTATTAAACGTCTATTTTTTTTTTTAAAAAAAAAGCCCTTCATTTTGTTAAGTGTTGCCCCTTTAATTCTTGTTTTTCGCCCCCTTAATGTTTATCTTCCGCCCCTCCTATTATTACCTAATTGTCCTTAATCAATTTACCAAAAATTTTATAAGTCTCTTCTTAATCTATCAAAAACTTATAAAAATTATGATTAAAATAGCATATATGAGCGGAACTATAAATAAATTTTTTTAATAAATTTATTAAATTGATTAAGGATAGTTAGGTAATTTAATATATTATGCTTAAAAAAAGGTAATTTAATATATTATTATATTTTATATTTAAATATTATGATTGATATTTCTTAATTTACCAATGCTAATTTGGATATAAAAGGGGTGCAAAATAATAAATAAGGGGCGCAAAATACGGGTTCACTTAAAATAGTATAGCATATGAAGTTTAAAGTACAAATATAATGGCAAAATATATCTTACACCTAGGAGTAATACTCCTAGATGTGTTGGCCAAATAGAAATAACCCATTTAATGCATTGCCTTCCTAAATTTGCCTCATTTTCTCCACTAAGTAATGCTCACCTGCCATTTGTCAAAAGGGTACATTATAATTGTCCCCTAGGTGTACCATATAAGTATTGCAAATATAATAGTTAAATTGTTTGATACAATAAAATAGCATTCAAGATTAAATTAAATTAGAAGTAACAGTCAGATGGCCCTGCTTCATGTTTGTGTATACCAGTCATATGCATAATTGAGTTTTCTTCATTTTGAGCCTGCTCTAATTTGATGATGTCTCCTTGATTGATTCTATATGCCTGAAACAATTCATTCATTTTTTATCGACCTATGATTCGAATGTGACTATCACTTTGACTTAGGTCAAATTCCCATGATGCATTTTTAGGATCTTTGATAATAATTTTGTATCTTTGAATTTGTTAACCTCTGTTATTTCTTGCAAATTCCATTGGGATGCACTGTGAAAAAGGTTATATATTTTTTAAACTAAAAAAATATTCATGTAAATTAAAGTAAATAAGTATACTAAATCTATTTTTAAGAATTAAACGAGTATAATAATATAAAGGAATTGCAAGAAAATAGATATGGAAAAAAGTAAACATATAATGAACAAGCTACTATGGAGTCGTAGACTGTGAGAATGAGCACATGTGCAGGCTTATTCACAAAACCGAAGCCAAACCGCAGAATAAAGGGTTTGGAAATAGATTACAATCTGTAGGCACTAATCAAGAGTCTGAAACCACCAGAGTAAAGGAAAACAGAGTAAAAAAGAGTTTCTATTCAATAGTGTGCCTATTCAACCTGAAACTTCCACATATCACCTATTCTATTCTATTCTATTCTATTCTATTATCACCTGACTCCCAAGGAAATAAATAATCCATTGTATAATGCTTGTTTTCAATCCAACAGTATATGCAAAGTGTAATTAATCTCATAGGGAGTACCCTTGCAGAAAGCAAAGGAGGAATACATTCTGAGGGCTCAGGGCCAGGGAATAACATGATTTAAGGAGAAGATGGTGCAGGAGACAGCTTCCCAACAATCAAAATCTAAGAAATGGCCAAAACTTTAGAGGAAAGTCATGCCTTTCAGTTATCACATTGGAGTACTCTTTTTTTCTCCAGTCCACATGAATTAAATTTTGCACTATCACAGGGATTGTAAATGTGATGCTTGCCATTGCTCTAGAATTTGGTAATAAGAGCCATTACTTGTCAGTTCTCACTAAGGGATGATTACCAAAAGCCATCATCAACATTACATTGTTGGCAAAAGCACATGCTAAATCCTTATGGTCTTCTCCTTTCTCTACCGCAGCCTTAGTGAGAACTGACAAGTAATGGCTCTTATTACCAAATTCTAGAGCAATGGCAACTATCGCATTTACAAGTCAAAAAAGGTATGACTTGATCAGCCATCATTCTTTTCATTGAATAAGCAAGTCTAAGTGTGACAACCAATGGCAGACCTTCTGGAGGAATTACAACAACCACAATTGTGACTGCAGTAGCTATGATTCTCACAACAGCATTCATTATATCGTCCAACTTTGTCTTGCTGCTATTGAACTCTTTATTTCCATTGGAATCTTCTGTATATGCCCAGTGAAGTCGCGTACAAGTAGCACCACTAGCACTAAGAAAGAAAGCAACTGCTAAACCAACTTTACCAATGGATGAAGTTAGCTTGTTCAGGTGAGCTTTGAAGTGGCGTTTTCTCATCAGAATCACTACTAACAGAGCTCATCATCTCCCCCTAGGATGTGTTCATCCCAACAGATGTAACAAGCATTTGACCAAAGCCATCAGTCTGGAAACGAGTAAAGAACGCTCCTCAAGTAGTAATCCATCAGCAGGAACCTGATCACTAATCTTCAAGAAAACAATATCTCCAACACCAATTTCAAGTATTGAACTTTGTTGCCTCCTTCCGTTCCTCACAACTTCAACGGGGATATTGCTGCTGACCTTTGAAAGCTTCTCAAATTGCCTGCTCTGCCTGAAGTTACTAATTGCTGAAACATAAATAACAAGCAAATCAACAACAAATATGCTGCCATCCTTCCTTTTGTCCATCCACTTTTATGCCATAACCAAGTGAAAGTCCTGCACAAAATAAGAGAATAACAATGGTAAAATCCAGAAAGACTTCCCAAACAAAATGGAATAACCCTTTTGCAGGAGGTTTAGGATATGTATTACTACCAAAAGCTGAATCCTCCCAGAAACATCTTCAACATTGTCACCATTTATTCCCTGATTAAAATCAACGTGTAGAGAATTAGCAATACCTGGAATCCCACCAAGTTCCTGAACCTTGTTGATGTTTTTGTCCTTGACAAGCTTTGTGAGGCTCGCCTCATCCACATCGTAAAAGCTGGTAGAATCTTTGGTGAGGATGTCAATTGTAACACTACTTTCAGATAGCGTTGGTGATATCTTCTTGTTCTTACGATTGATGAGAACATCCTCAAAGGCCCTGGAACAATAGATGGTGACGAAAGCAGAACGCCAATTCTTCTTGTTCTTGTTGACCAGGGAGTTAAGATTAAGATACATGACGATATCCATGTATTATTTTATAGGCCCGAAGATAATAAATAAGGGCAACAAGCTGCTTTAATGTGATGATGGACTTGCTCACCTATCTTTTTTAACACGAAGAGATCCTTCTTAGTCATCATTTCTGTTACATGAGCAAGCAGGATTAACAAAAAAACCACTACCAAATGGGCTTCTGAAGGAGTTTTCAACGTCTTAGATTCATGTAATGTATTTTGGCTAGCCAAGGGGGGAGACAGAGAGAGAAAAAAAAAAAGTATATAGGTTCATCAATCATCTCATTTTTAAGAAAATAAAATGTCCAAGATATCGGTTTTAGAGAAAAGCAAGTTATAACAGGGAAAAAAACTTTCATTGCTACTCTCAAATACAAAAATAGAATCATCAAATTTAAATATCATACATCAACTCGCAAAAATAGTTAGCTTTTTGCTCACATAAATCTTACTGATTAGGACATAGTATCCATCCTGTCTATATTATTGTATTTCATATTTCCAGAATGTTCTAGTTGAAAAAAGGGTACCTTATATTGAATGTCAGATCAAATTTGATTTATGTTACAAAATTACCTTACAATTAATTTATTTATTTACATGGTTTATTTACATTAAATATGACATAAATTACTGCCACCACCACCAATAAATCTCCCCCTCCACCACTAAAAGCTTCATGTTGGCATTATTGAATTTGTCAAGTGATTCAAATATTGCCTTCACAATTTTGGCTTTGCGAAGGACAGAAACCATATTGAAATCCATTCTATCCCTAAGCCCAGGAATAATCTTGGCACTATGTGCGATCTTCTATAAATTTATGTCACTTAGTTGATGGAAGAGCATTACAATAATGGTGGCCTACCGCTTTTTTGGTTGCTCTGCTGCGGTTGTGCGGCTAGCCCTTCATCAATTAAAATGCTTATTCCATCAACGACGTGCCAATTAATTCTCAGTTCACCTGTTTTTTTTTATGTTGATGCGTTGGTGATTTATGATGAAATTGTTCTTATTAGTTATTTGAAGCTTGGCAAGTTATTGGATTTTGGAAATTCTCTGCCTTGACTTTTTCATAATTAGGAGATTATTTGTATGGTTGGTAGAGGCCTTTACATTCTACCTTGCTTTGAAAATTAGGGTTATAATTCAATCGGAAATTGAAACCCCTAGGCTAATTTTAATTTGAATTTGAAATTTAGGTGATGGGTTTATATTGATATATTGGATCGAATACTTTCAAACACACTTGATTTATATAATTGGTTCTCCATTCAAAAGTTCATGATTAAATACTTTGATTTATTTGTTTATGAAATTAAATCCAATTCAAGATGGAGCGGAGGATTTATTGGCAGTGATCGTGGAGGGGGAGGATTTACAAGGGGTGATGGTGGTGGTGTCGGTGGCGTTGGTAGAGGTTGTGGAGGGACATAATTCACTGGTGATAGTGGAGGGGGAGGATTTATTGTTGTTGGTGGTGGGGAAGATTTGTTGGTGACATAGGAAGGATTACATCATTTATTTCATAAGTAAATTTAAATAAACCTCGTAAATGAACAAATTCATTGGTAAGGGTAATTTTATAAAATGAAATAAAACTTGCTTTGGATGCTAATAATTGCTTTGGTAATCTTATCACCTTTAAATGTTTTGTTGAGCTGACCTTTATTATCAAATAGAATAACCTAATCAGAAAATAAAAGCCACCTGAACAAAACAAGTCTTAGATGATACTGAAATAAATATCAGTGATAAACACTCCATGAAAGGCAAATTAATATTCCAAAATTATATGAGTGGAATTAAATACCTTGAATAATCCCATCATACAAATGGAGACCAATCAATCCGTATTCAGGATCAATTATGCCAATCTACCAAAATCAAGAATACAACGTATTTAAGATAAGCAAGCACTGATGTTACACCAAAGCATAATCTTTTACACATTCTTTGCTGGGAAAATAAAATGCATTTATGGCAAGTTAAGCTATTATAAATATTTCATTCAAATAATATTATACCTAACCATTGTCAGTTGGCCTACCAATTTGATTGGATACATCAGCCATTGCCCTAGTAAGAACAACAACATTAATTTTATCCAGCATATATTTCTCACATCATTTCAGAAACTATAGCAACGTCAAACAAAATTTTTTCTTCAGATTATATCATAAGTAGCTGCACACTCAAAATTCACAAAAGATAGAACCCAAAGTTAGCTACTACCCTTCTAACAACTTCTGCTACCTCAGGATCCCATTGAAGAACGCAAAATTTGTATCTTTCAGTTGCAATAAACAAACCATCTTGTGGTTCCCTCTGTAAGCACCAAGAAAAAATAGAACATCTCAACCAGTGTTTCTAAAATTTCGTAAATGAAAAAACAGAACTTATGATAATTCAGAGAAAATAATCTTTGTATTTTGTATATCCTGTAATTAGTATCTCCTACAAGTATTTATACAATCTCTACATAATTGATACAATTCTTTACATAATTATAATTGATACAATTCGGATTTGATTAGAAAATTAATTATGATTTGAGGAGAATATTCCTCCTTGATATCTCTTATTTGAGGAGGATATTACTCCTTGATCTTCTCTTCCTCTTTATGTTGACATCCCCCTCAAATTGATGGTGGTGATCCAATAACATCAATTTGTGAGACAAATAGGCATGGCGGGCAGAAGACATAGACTTAGTAAAGATATCCGCAAGTTGATCATAGTTGAGTATGTGGGCAAGATGAATCAACTTGTCTAGAACCAAATCACAGATGTAATGACAATCTAATTCAATGTGTTTGGTTCTCTCATGATCTACAGGATTCGTAGCAATGTTGAGAGCACTTGTATTGTCACAAAAAAGAGTTATAGGTATAGGGCAGGGGATATTAAAATCCTGTAGCAACCTCTAGAGCCAAACAATTTCAAAACTCACAGATGACATTGATCGATATTCTGCCTCTATGGATGATTTAGAGACCCGATCTTGCTTCTTACACTTCCATGAGATAAGAGAATCACCCAAGAAAACACACCATCCCGTCGTAGAACGACGTGTGTTAACACAACCAGCATAATCAGCATCAACATAGGCTATGAGGATAAGAGAACACCGGGAGGGAAAAAAAGTCCACGATCCAATGTCCCTTTTAGATATTTGAGGATGCGATGTAGAGCTGGAAAGTGTGACCTTCTTGGATGAGAAACAAATTGACTAACAACTTGCACCACACAAGATATATCCGGGTGATGCGATTCATTTTATACATATTTTTACTTGTTTTCAGCCCTATTTTGAGTTATCTACGGATAGATTCACGCCATGTTCGTATGATAAAAATACCAGTTACGGCTCTACTTGTGTTGATTATAGGTCAAATATGCATGGAATGAAGACTGTAGAAAACCACACTTCAGATTTAGCATTTGGAGCAGAACTAAGGATTATCAAACTTGAAGGAAAGACATGGCTAGCAGACGACAACTTCACTTAAGCGTGACCTTCAACAAGTCCAGTGGAAATCCAGCGTTTGGTGATTGTAAGCTGAAGACATCCAGCTCACAACACCGTTCATTGGACGTGACACTGACAAAGTGGAGTAACTCTGAAATGAAGCAGTATGAGCTTAAAAAGACATCACGGCCTCTCAACGACAGCATCTATCGATGGTCCCTGCGAGACGATCACCAAACATCAGCGTCAGGAGAACGTAAGGAGATGACGATCGAAAACTATAGTGGCTAGTGAAGTTAAGTCCAACCCTTCAGTGTACGACGACTGAGACATAACACTTCCATGTGATGCCCAGCGGAAACCATCATCAGCTAAACGTCCGACCAATATCACCGGCACGGTCAAGGGCAGATCCCAGAAGGATACTTAGTGCGCCGACAACAGCTATGGGCAGGACCACAGGAGACAAAAAGTACACATTATAGCTAATAATTCCTGCCCGATGAGACAAGAAGAACACCGGCGTGGGAATCTTATGGCTGAAGTACACCCGGAACAGTGTTGCAGGCTATTTTAACCGTGCAGGGATACTTTTACGGCTGATTGTCAGCGTTTACCCCTGGAGGATACCAAAGAAGCCAGCTTGCAATCCTTAGCCTCCAAGCAATCTGAAAATTTCCAAATTAGCCATCCAAGATTTTCCTTCACTAGATTTCTTTTTATAAGTAGTAGTAGTTAGCTCCGAACTTAACAACAAAGACAGTAGGGAGTAAGGAGTAGTTATTTTTGCTTGGATTTGTATCTTGATCCCCCCATGGTTAATTAATATTGCAATACTCTTCTTAACTCATCATTTTTCACTCCGGTGGTTTTAACCCATTGGATTGCCCAATCAACCTAACTCTCTAAGTCTTTGAATTACAAAAGACCAAGTAACTTAGAGTCATTGATAGCAATGTTTAATCCAACTCAGTACACTGCAAGCGTTGTGATCTAACTGCTCAGAGAAGAACTAATTCATGAATCAATATTCAGTGATTCAACCTAGGTTTATATCAAAAGAACACGAATTGCATAAATCAATCCTACAACTAATGCCCATGCATAGAATGAGAGTAAAGTGAATATTTACACAATATTAAGCCCCATGGGGTTCACGATATACGAATCCAAGAATTAATCTAACAACACATAATAAACAAGAAAGGGAGAAGCTTACCAAACCCTAAGAATGTAGCCACGGTGTCTTGGAGAACTCCTTGCTACGATTCCGTCAGTATTTGGGGATAAATCCCCTTCGATCTAAGCTAAAATTAGCAAACCCTAAACTAGAGAAAGTATCTTGTGTTGAGAGAGAGTTCTTACAATCCAAAGTTATCAAAGAATGCCTATAACAGAGCTATTTAACATCTGCAATCGGAAGGACTAATGTTGCAATTTAGGAAGACTTTGGGGTAAAATTAAAAGGCAGCCAAATTCCTGTTAGTAGTAGAAAATGTTAGGACGCTATATGGCCGCGTTATTGCGGTCTCATCGCGGTCTCTTTTTTTCCTGAATTTCAGAACTACTGTTGCTACTTCAGACTTGCTCTTCTTCAGCATTTTTTTTCATCACTTATCTCCATCCCAAGTGCTCCAATATTTATGCAATTTTCAGCAAGATTTTGGTGATAAAAGTGCTAAACCCGAACCTTGTCCTACAATTCCCACATGAACCATTATAAGACATTAAGTCGCATAAGAGTAACAAAAACTCCATTCAATTGTCATGAATCATGTGGAAAATTTTATGAAATAAGATGTAACTTTGGGTTACATCAGTTTGACAGTATCGAACCACACGCCTAACATGCTGAGCACTGAATGTATTTGAGATTTCACTGATTTTGTTTATGATGAGTGTTGTATTATAGGTTCAGTAGTTCAAACACAGTGTGAGTAAAGAGTGTTGTCAGGATGTCACAGAAGTCCTCATCATGGCAGTATCATACAAATTAAGGGGCTGTGATAGCACATGATTGGAATTCTTGTCAGGAAACCTTAAATGATAATACTGTGGAAACCCAAAAATCCTATGTTATCCAGAGACTAGCAGAGTGGAAATGCTTATAGGGAAATCTTAAATGATAATACCTTAGCGATTATGTACTCTGTAACTCTTGGAGCTTAACATTAGTAGAAATGCTTTTGGGAAGTCTTAATTGACAATACCTTAACAAGTATCTACTGTGATAAGCCCAAAGAGTTTTGCAGAATAGGAATGCTTTTTAGGGAAGTCTTAGTTGAAAATACCTTAGCAACTCCCCATTCTGTGAAGCTCTTGAATCTAACAAGATAGGAATGATCTAGGGAAGTCTTGGTTGAAAATACCTTAGCAACTCTCTATCTTGCGAAACTCAGGAATGAACAAGGTCTGAATGCTTGTAAAGAGATCTTTGTTCATGCTACGTTAGCAATGATAGACTTTGGTCGTTCAAGTCCTGATATAATATATGTGTGTTGAGGAGGTCCAATCCCTTTGTCAGGTATACTAGTTGGATTGGTCCTAGGCCATATACAAGAGCGACCGGGGACTCCAAGGGCCAATGAAGTAGAGTGGCCACGGAGTAAAGTGACACAGGTGTTGTTTAAGTGGAGCCAAAACTGAGTGTTCTTCATCACATTCTTGATCCTCATTGCTGGGAAGCTTAACCTTTCTTGTCAATCATAAGCTATAATCAATGCCATTACATTATAGGGGAGTAAAAATCACAACTCTCATCCTCTGTTTTTCTGTTCACTTTATTTTCTCTTTTCATCCTTATTTTGCGTATCTCACTATCTGCTTGTATACTGTTTTATACTTGTTCTGCTTTGCTCGTATTTCTAATGTGACAGTATAATTCTACCCTCTATTCCCTGTGGATCGACCCGTATACTATGTTTATTTGTTGTATTCAGTTATAAATTAATAATTCTGAGCGGTACACGACACTAAATCCATTGGCATCACCGGCCGTGTAACAGTCAGATAGATGAGGCTTCCCACTAACGGACGATACAATGTTGGATTTGATAGGGATGTCCCTTCATTGCAATTTACTTCAAATTTCGCTCCATATGAGTGGAACAAGTTTTCTGATTAGCGAGATTAGATAGCTAAATAAGATCAGTAACATATTTTCTCTGGGTGAGATGAATTCCTTTAGAAGTATATGATACTTCTGAGCCCAGAAAATATGTAAGATTCCCAAGATCCTTTATATGGAATGATTGTGTAAGAAACTTCTTGAATTTTGCAATTCCTTGGGGATTATTACCTATTACAATCATGTCATCAACATAGACAAGTAGAATGATTATACCACCATATGATTGATAAACAAAAAGAGAGTGATCATTGGAACTCCGTTGAAAACCCGCTGAGCATATAGTAGTTCAAAATTTTTCAAACCATGCTCTAGGTGTTTGTTTAAGTCCGTATAATGATTTTCGAAGTTGGCAAACCAAATGTTGATCACCAAGAGAATAACCAGGAGGATATTTCATGTAAACTATTTCCTTCAAATCTCCATGCAATAATGCATTTTTCACATCCAATTGAAATATTAGCCAACTTTTGATAGCTGCAATGGCCAAAAGAGTGCGGACAGTAGTCATTTTTGCCACCGGGGCAAATGTTTCTTCATAATCAATGCCATATTCTTGTTTGTAACCTTCAGCAACCATCCGAGCTTTGTAACGATCAAGTGTACCATCTTGATTTGTTTTAATGGTGTAAAGTCATGTGCTTCCAATCACCGACATATTAGATGCACGAGGAGCTTACTCCCAAGTTTGATTCTCCTCCAATGCTTGTAACTCCTCTTCCATTGCTTTTCTCCAACATCCATGCTCAATGGCCTGGTTATAGTTAGATGGAATGAGAATAAAACTTAAATTGGTAAACAGAGAGTAGGGAGTGTACCGCAGAGGTGGTTTACCAATTGTAGTTTGGGTGGACCATCTCAACTGTGATGGTTCTGAGGTAGTTTTATCTGTGAATGGAGTTGGTGCAGAACCTTCACGAGGGCGATCATGTGGTAATGTTTCAGGAGAATGTGAAGAGGGAACAGAAAAATATACAGAAAGGAAATTTCATTCACATTAGGACTAGAGGACGAGTAGAAATAGGGATTTTCAAAGGAATTGACATGACGAGAAACACGTAGACGATGACTACTAGGATCATAACATACGTAACCTTTGTGGTTATCATTATATCCAACAAAAACACATTTGGCAGCCTTGGCACTTAATTTATTCCTTTTATGGGGAAGAATCAACATAAAACACACAACCAAACACTCGAAGAGAAGAATAATCTGGTATTTTCTTATAGAGAGAAAAGTAAGGGGAGCAATTTTTGATGACAGAAGAGGGTTGTAAGTTAATGAGATGAACAGATGTTTTTACGGGTTCTACCAAAAATTTAGGTGGCATAGATGAGGCAAGAATTATCATTCTATCAATTTCAAGAACATGACGATTTTTCCGTTCCACAACTCCATTTTGCTCTGGTGTTCCTGAACAAGATTGTTGAGTTAGGATACGCTTATTCTGGAAATATATCCTAAGATCAGAAGCACAAAATTCACCGCCAGAATCTGATCGAAAAACTTTTATGATTTTTCCAAACTGTGTCTCTGCCATGAGAACAAAATTATTTGCTATGCCTACTAGTTCAAATTTTTCACGCAAGTAGAAAACCCAAGTGAAGCGTGTGTAGTGATCAATGAACAAAGCAAAAATTTATAGTCAAGGCGAGAAGAAACGAGTGAAGGACGCCATAAATCACAATGTATGAGATGAAAAGGTTCATCAACTTCATATTTACTGGAAGAAAATGGTAATTTAGCAATTTTCGCAAAAGCACAACTTTCACACGTTTTGACAACATGAGACTTGATAACTAGTTTTTGTGGAATGGAATTCGATTTAAATAGAAAATCAAATCTACTAGCATTGAGATGACCAAGACGACAATTCCAAAGATCCCAAAATTTATTATCACTAGAGGGGGAGGATGACGGAGAAACAACATCATACATGGAAGGATCTGTTTCCAAATCGAATAAACGTCCCTTTTTATGCCCTTTCATGATCACTTGTCTCGTTTGAAGGTCCAGAACATTACAACCAGAGGGAGAAAAATTTATTGAACAATTTTGATCAGTTAATTGGTCAATAGAAACTAGATTTGCAATCAAACCAGGGACATAAAATGTATTAGGGATATAAATAGATTTATTTGGTAAAGTAATAGTGCCAATTACTTTAATAGGTAGTTGTCTCCCATTGGCTGTTGTGACAGATAGGGTTGAAGGGCTAGGTTTAAGGTTTGAAAAACCGAGTTTATGCCCAGACACATGGTTGAATGCTGCTGAGTGAAAAAACCATGGAGAGGCTTTAAGGGTATTACCTGATAACCCGACAATTGAGAAAGTAGAAGAAATAACAATAGGAAGAGTTTCTTGGACAGATTCCTGAATCATCTTCTGAATTACCTCAGGAGAAATATGGGACTCCTTACCACTGGAGTTGCCCTCATTATGGCTCATAGTGACAAATGCTGAATTGCCTTGTTTGTTCTTCAACAATCTGCAATTTAGAATAATATGTCTCGGATTTCTGCAATAGTTACATATGTTTCGCATTTTACAGTGAGATTGGATATGTCCAATTTCACTACAATAGCGAAATTGAGGATCACAGTTGCCTCCAGATCTAGATTGCTATTGATACTTTGCATGTGCAGCCACAAAAATAGGATCCACATTATTTGTTTTAGCAACTAACTGAACTTGTGTGTTCAGCCTCGTTTCCTCACGAACAAGATCCCCAAGAATCGCCTCCATTTGTAGATTCCCTCGATTGGTCACAGTCCTTATATTTTCAAACTCAGGCCTAAGTTTCATAAGGAATTGCATCACCTGAGCCCTATCTCTCTCATTCTTTACTTCTGAGTAAGTAGGACCTGATATTATGCTTGAAAAAATCATATATTGTTTTGTCCGCAGCTTTAATATTTGAACATTGAAGGTAAGAATATCTCGATCTTCTTGACAGAGATTTGCAATTTCGTATTCAATTTGAAACTACCTGGAAGGATCCACTTGAGAATAAATACCTTGGAAATGTTTCCAGATTTCAGCTGCACTTTTGAAAGAACGAAGGCTGAGTGTTACATCTGGCTCAACAAAATTGAGTATCCATTTGATGATCAGAGCATTCTTGTTTCTCCACTATTATTTTGCTTCTGGATTCCCTTCAGCTTTTTCCCGTCCATAAAGGATACCTAAGTATCCATTGCCTTCCACAAACATTTGAAAATGAAACTCCTAAAGAGTAAAATTTTTGCCATTGACCTTGATATAAATGGATTCATACTTCTTGGATAAAAATTACTAGTTATCGCCCTAGTTACCGCCCCAGTTTGGACAATAATGCCTTTAACAACACACTAAATACCTTAATGAATATTTAAATCATTAAATACTAAAATACCTAAACTACCCTCATACAATTTATGTAAAATAAACCCTACACCCTTCCCCCGCGTCTTCAAACCCTAGCCGCCCTCCCCCGTGTCTTCAAACCCTAGCCGCCGACTGGCCACCCGCCCGAAATCGTTTACCATGGCAGCCCCCCGACACAACAACGATTCAACCCCTCCCTAACGAAACCCTAGCCGCCGACTGCCCAACCTCCCCAAATCGGTTACCCGCGCTACCCACCCTCCCTTACGAAACCCCTTCCTCTGTCGCCGCTACCTCACCTCTCGAAGTCGCGAAGTCGGGGGGTAGTCACCGCCGTGGTCTTGCAGTCGGTCACGAACCCTAGCTGCTGTTACCACATCTCTCCCAAATCGGTCACAAAACCGGGGGGTAGTCAACGCCGTGGTTGCGAGGAGTCCTGGTCGCGAAGTCACTTGGGTTATTCGGTGCGGCTTATTCAGGTTATTCGGGTTGCGAGTGGATAACCGATTAAGTAAATTGGTTAATTGGGCAGTTGCGAAGTTTTTTTTTTAATTTGGGGCCCGACCGAAAACCGAATAAGTATAAAGGACTATAATGTAATTAAATAGACATCAGATCAGCGAATACTTGACATCAGATCAACAGACTATAGATATCAGATCAAGAATATAAAAGAAATCATACAATAGAAATAAAACACACTCAACAAGGGAGATCAGATCAGGATTATATAGACATCAGATCAGTGAATACTAGACATCAGATCAACAGACTATAAACATCAGATCAAGAATATAAAAGAAATCATACAATAGAATTAAAACACACTTAACAAGGGAGATCAGATCAGGATTATATAGACATCAGATCAGCGAATACTTGACATTAGATCAACAGACTATAGATATCAGATCAAGAATCATTCAAGAAATTATACAATAGAATTAAAACACACTTAACAAGGGAGATCAGATCAGGATTATATAGACATCAGATCAGGGAATACTAGACATCAGAGCAACAGACTATAAACATCAGATCAAGAATATAAAAGAAATCATACAATAGAAATAAAACACACGTAACAAGGGAGATCAGATCAGGATTATATAGACATCAGATCAGCGAATACTTGACATCAGATCAACAGACTATAGATATCAGATCAAGAATATAAAAGAAATCATACAATAGAATTAAAACACACTTAACAAGGGAGATCAGGTCAGGATTATATCGATATCAGATCAGCGGATACTAGACATCAGATCAACAGACTATAGACATCAGATCAAGAATATAAAAGAAATCATACAATAGAACTAAAGCATACTTAACAAAGGAGATAAGATCATGAATATATAGACATCAGATCAGAGAATACTACACATCAGATCAACAGACTATAGACATCAGATCAAGAATATAAAAGAAATCATACAATAGAACTAAATCATACAAATTTTTTTTGTATAAATAATTAATATTTCATTTGTATAAATAATTATATTGTAATTTTTTTATAATTATATTATAAATAATTATATTTTAATTATTTATACAAAAAAAATTTAGTTGCAATCCAGTACAAAATAAAAGAGCATTTTACATACATTCACGTGAATTGGAAGAAATATTCATACACATCAACTATCCAAAAAACAAATACAAACAAATTCTTAAGTTAAAAAACATTCGTTACATCATTCAGTTGATCTGATGTCAAGTATTCGCTGATCTGATGTCTATATAATCCTGATTTGATATCCCTTGTTAAGTATGTTTTAATTCTATTGTATGATTTCTTTTATATTCTTGATATGATATCTATAGTATATTCATCTGATGTCAAGTATTCGCTGATCTGATGTCTATATAATCTTGATCTGATCTCCCTTGTTAAGTATGTTTTAGTTCTACTGTATGATTTCTTTTATATTCTTGATCTGATATCTATAGTTTGTTGATCTGATATCTAGTATTCTCTGATCTGATGTCTATATAATCATGATCTGATCTCCCTTGTTAAGTATGCTTTAGTTCTATTGTATGATTTCTTTTATATTCTTGATCTGATGTCTATAGTCTGTTGATCTGATATCAAGTATTCTCTGATCTGATGTCTATATAATCCTGATCTGATCTCCCTTGTTAAGTATGTTTTAGTTCTACTGTATGATTTCTTTTATATTCTTGATCTGATGTCTATAGTCTGTTGATCTGATGTCTAGTATTCGTTGATCTGATGTCTATATAATCCTGATCTGATCTCCCTTGCTAAGTATGCTTTAGTTCTATTGTATGATTTCTTTTATATTCTTGATCTGTTGTCTATAGTCTGTTGATCTGATGTCTAGTATTCTTTGATCTTATTTCTATATAATCATGATCTGATCTGTCTTGTTAAGTATGCTTTAGGTTTATTGTATGATTTCTTTTATATTCTTGATCTGATGTCTATAGTCTGTTGATCTGATGTCTAGTATTCTCTGATCTGATTTCTATATAATCATGATCTGATCTCTCTTGTTAAGTATGCTTTAGTTCTATTGTATGATTTCTTTTATATTCTTGATCTGATGTCTATAGTCTGTTGATCTGATGTCAAGTATTCGCTGATCTGATGTCTATATAATCCTGATCTGATCTCCCTTTTTAAGTGTGTTTTAATTTTATTGTATGATTTCTTTTATATTCTTGATCTGATGTCTATAGTCTGTTGATCTGATGTCTAGTATTCGCTTATCTGATGTCTATATAATCATGATCTGATGTCTATTTAATTACATTATAGTCCTTTATACTTATTCAGTTTTCGGTCGGGCCCCAAATTAAAAAAGCAAACTTAACAACCGCCCAATTAACCAATTTACTTAATCGGTTATTCACCCGCAAACCGAATAACCCGAATAAGCCGCACCGAATAACCCAAGTGACTTCGGTTTGGGCGGGAGTTTTTTAATTATGAATTTTAATAAAAATATTTTTATTAAAAAATAAAAATATTTTATTATAATAAAAAAATTATTTATTTTTATTTTTGTTATTATTTAATATTTTAATAAAAAATTAATATTTTTAAATTTATTATTTTTATTATATTTATATATTATTATAAGGTTATATTAGTAAATTAGATTGGGGCGGTAAATAAAAATTGGGCGATAAACTAGAGCGGTAATTAGTAAAATCAAGGATAATTTCGTCAAATTACAAGACTACCGCCCCAGTTTTTGGGGCGGTAACTAGTAACCCCCTTGTTGGATTCCATATTTTTTATCTAAACCAGCAACAAATGTAGATCAAACAATCTGTATCCTCAAAAGGATATTTCAAAAGAGATTTTCAAAGGAATTGATTGAAGAATGTGGCTCTGATACCATCATAAATAAGAAAAAATAATCTTTCTATTTCGTATATCCTGTAATCAGTATCTCCTACAAGTATTTATACAATCTCTACATAATTGATACAATTCTTTACATAATTACAATTGATATAATTCTGACTTGATTAGGATATCAATTATGATTTGAGGAGGATATTTCTCGTTGATATCTTCTTATTTGAGGAGGATATTACTCCTTGATCTCCTCTACCTCTTTATGTTGACAACTTATAGTGATTGCATATTGCATGATATACAGTAAAAAGGCTACTAAGGATTCCACCACTGCGATGAACATAGCCAGCAGTAAGGATATTGTTCAGTTCTTTTTCATTGATGTTTCTCATGACATATTCTGTATCAAGTTTTGATTGATCAACTGATGGCCAACCTTGGACTGTTCAACAAGTTATATAGTCTTTCAGAGAATGATAAAGGAAGCATAAAATGGACTTTTATAAGGTAAGTACTGCAGTATTGTATTACAAAAATATGTCTGAAAGATAGACTTTACAACTTAGGAAAACAAAATGAGCTATCTGAAATAGTATTGTTGTTTGACGCTCTGATGGGTGTCAAACTAACAAATACAAAATTCTAATAATGCTTGATTTTGCCTGGAGTCGAATGCTTCCATATTTATGTCAATCAAACACTCAACTTAGGTAGAAGTGAAGACTTCTCCTTGAAGGTTAGTAACCAAAAGAATTGACTACAAAAAATTAAGAATCAAAACGAACCTAACAATGAACTACCGAAATTACGGCACTAAACTAAGCCACAAAAAGCAAAAAACAAAAATTAAAACAAATCAAATAAATCACAAAACAAAACAAAAACAAATTCACACAAAAACTAAAAACCCGGCCACAAAAACTCACAAATTGCGGCAACTCACAAGAATTAAAAAACACAAAAATCAAAAATTCTAAAAACTACAAAAATCAAATAAATTACAAAATTTACAAAATATGCACGGTGCTAGTGTGAAGTTGATCAAATTCTACCTTTTTCCTTAAAAACTTAAATTTCTTTAAGTCTCTAAGCTTCACTTTAGCAAACCTTCTCTCAACCTCAGTTATCTCACTCAAAACTGGGAGACACCTGTTATAAGAATATGACTACAGTGAGTTCACATTTACCTTTATTCTCACTTAAGTGTGGGTCATAATATTGATAATTATGTGAATCTCAAACCTTACTTCACCGACCATCCTTTTAACTTAAGTATAGCTTTATAAACTTGTACTTTCGCCTCAAGAACGTTTTAGTCTCGACTTTTCCCTTTGGTTAAGAGACTTGTCTTTTTATTTTCACACTTGCACTTTTCTTTCTTTTTGAAATCCTTTGGGATTCTCTTTTCTTTTCACTCAAGGAAGCTCCTTTGAGACTTCTTTTCTTTTTGTTTAGACACAATTGGTTATGTCTACTTTTCTTTCTTTCTTTTATTGTTTTCTTTCGAATTCCTTTGGGAATTCCTTTATTTTTTTTTCTACTATCTTTTCAACTTGATGATGGCATAGGCTAACCACACTACAAGTCAAAAAGAATGCTAGTAAAACAAGAAATTAAAACACACACAATGTCTCAAGTAAGAACACCACTAGATGGCAAGTTTTAAGGCTTTTATATCCTTCGGTGGAATAGACCTTATAACAAGTTTCTCTATTTCAATCAAAACGATACCAACTTTTTGCAAGAAATCACCAAGTATTTCAAGTTTGTATGCTTCGGGTTCACTTAGAGACGAAAACTTTTTTTTATTAATTTAGTTTGACTTCTATGTTTGGATGCAACACAAATCACATGCAAGCACAAAATATGCAATTTAAAATTTCAATTAATGCAAAGAAACACACAAGGCTCTTTTTTTGGTGAAAACAAAGTTTTCGATTTTTCTACTCGGCTTATGGACCTAAGGTGCGATCCCTATGTCACACAAACAAAACTCAACAATTGAATTTCAAACTAGATTATAGACACTAAATAAGCACAAAAGACACAACCATTCAATCAATGAAGGTTAAAAGAAACATAAATAGTCAATATTTTTGTGAAACAAAATTTTTTATTTTTCTTGACACTATGATGATGATGATGTGCGATCACCAAGGGCACAACACCGACACATAATTTGAAAATCATTTTATGAAACTAGACTCAAAGTTGAACAAAACGGATATGATCTTGTAACCGGACAAGTTGTAAGAACTAGTAAAACAATGGAATCAAAACATTTTTTGTGAAACAATTTTCAAAATTTTATGGGCACTTTTTATAGATGAGGTGCGATCACCAAGTTTCACACATTGACACACAAGTTAAAAATTATTTTATGAAACTAGATTCAAAAATGAAGAAAAATGATATGGACTTTTAACCGAAGGAGGTAAAAGAACAAATAAAGACTCTATCTTTTTGTGAAGAAAATTTTCAAACTTTCTTGGACACTTTGGAGTGTTGATGTGCGATCACCAAGGTAGACACACACCCACAAAATTTTGTAATTTTATTTAAAATAAAGAAACAAAATTAAGCAAAGTTTAAATTTCTTAATACGATTAATTTAACTTAAAGAACGAGCAAACTCGAACATTGGCATTTTTCAATCAATCAAATCAGTTAGAAAAATTATACCTTGCTTGAAAAGGGATATTTTCAAGAATAACACTGACAAGCGAACTCCAACATCGGCTTGCCGATCAACGGGGGTTGACACGTCCTCCTTGAAATAGAAATTGTTGTGAATGCTAGTTTTGAATACTGAAAAGCATTGCTTGTATGAAAAACTATTTCTCAGTTTACATATCGATTGTGTTTCAATTTTATAAATTGTCCACTTATATCATATGTCTAGATGATAAGGTGTTTGGTGTGACATAGTAGATCTTATCATTGGTCAAAGTTATGATATATAAATAACGCTCTAACTGTGACAGTTTGGACATACTGTCGATTTACGTTATAGTATGATTATGAGATTGGTTTGTCCAGACTAATTGAATCATACGGATGTACACGGAGCATATTGAGCAGAACCTTCAGTAGGATCGAATTGACTTGTACTGATCTTCATAGTTAATTTGAGCCTTGTTTTCTTTCTCTTAATCCCTAGAGTAGGACGAACATGAGAGTTAGACATAGTGTACTTTGATTTTCCAAAGGGTGCGGTCAATCGAGGCCTAGATCTCAGTAAGTTGGGTATGCGTGTTTGATTTCTTATTGTGCCATTGCTTGTCAAAAGAACACCATGTACCGGTATGTCCGGGGTGATGGTGCTCCCGAGATGAGCCCGTAAGGATTATTATTCTAAACCCGGCTGGTGGATTTATATCCGGTATAATAATAAGGTCGAGTGGTACTAATCTCAGATAACCAAGAAGTTGATGAATTAATTTATCAATAAATTAATAAATTGACTAGCACTATATTTTTTACGTGGAGAGATTATAGAATAATTAAATGTGAACCCAAAAGCAATTCCGGTTTAAGCGGTAGTTCCATAATTGATTCGTTAGTGGGTATGATTAATTATGAGTTGGTTTAAATCGACAAAGTGAATTTAAGGATTAATTAATAATCCTTAAGTAAGTTGATAGAGGATTTAATTATTCGATGAATTATCCTCGGGTCAATTAACAAAGTGGGTTGAATTAATTAATAATCCTTGGGTTAATTAAGCGTTGACTTGTCTAGTGAAGACATAGAAGTCAACGGGTCAAACTAGAAAGCCCAACTTAAGCCCACTTAAAGGTTTCCCTAGAAGCTCCCAATAAATAGATTAAATGATGCCTTGAAAACATAAGACTTCTATTCTTGCCTCTTTCAGAGAAAGAAACACCTAGAGAGAGAACTCTTCTTTTTCGAAGATCTTTCTTGAAATCGGTGTTTTCTCTCCCGGAATCACGTGAGCTTTTGCTATTGTCAGCTTGGGAAGAATCCGGTAAGGCAGGCGTGGATTTCAGTGACAAAAGGGAGCTCCAGCTGCGATTTCTACCAAGTCCGCAATTTGTGGAACTCCGGCGGCGCTTCGCGGTTCAGCTCTGGCTAAGCTTATGCGGCGTTCCAGTGGCTTTTGAGCTTTTGGGTAACTGGGTTTTCTCTGGGCAACTTGGTATTTGACAGATCTGTAGATCTCACGATAGATCTGAGTTCCGAGAACCAAATATATTCACCTGGATTTTGGTTCTGGATAGATCTGACAGATTGGGTGATGTCCAATCAGATATGATCTTTGTTTTCTAGATCCAGGTTTTCTGTCAGAGTTTTTGGGCTACTCGATCAGGTTTATAGTGTCCTACACGACTTCCAGATCTATCTTGGAGACATTCTTGGGATTTCTTTGAGGGACACGCTTTCAATGTCAAATCTTTAATTTCACTTTAATTTAAAGATTTAATATTTAGTGTGTCGTTTAATAGATCTAACAAGTATAAGCCTAGATCCGCTCATGGGAATTAATTTTAGAGTTTGGGCTCAATCGAAAGTTTCTGATTCTGGAAGGCATAGCACGAAAGTGAGATTTTTGATTTGGCCCGGACCGGATCTTAATTCCTTAAAATTGGTATCAGAGCCGAGTTTTTGGCTTTATACTTGTTCAATTTATTACGCAATTTTATTACAGATAGTTATTATTCCCGGCTATTATGGTTTTACATTCATTTATAAACCCTGAGACTTGTCCGGTCTCATTTTTATTTTTGAATGTGAATGTGTGTAATAGTAATAACCACGAGCTGGAAGCTGAAAGATTTTGGTAGGATCTGGGTTTGCACTTGCTCGATTTACCACGCAACAAAAATTTCTATTAAAGCGGAATCTTAGAAAAGTACCTTTGAAGCGTGCACCTGGTGATTCTCTTGTATGCCTCAAGACTATGACTTCACGTTGTGTGGGCAACGAACTAGAAGTCAATTGATCAGCTACTCACCACAATCCACCTGCTAGAAAACTCTAGCCCCGCAGCACCTGGCACGTACTATAAACGCACCGCCCGCAGAGAGAGAAAGCTACGCGCAGCTGGTATAATCCAAGGCCAAAATTTCAGCCACTAGAAACCCAAAAACCAGCTGCACACTTTCTTGAAAAATTCGACTTGGAGAGAGAAACGTGGTGGGTCGTCAACCAATCAAAAATAAATACCTACTCTACACAGAATAAAATAGCGAGCAGTGAGTAGGATCGTCTCCACAGGAAGCAGGGTAGTGAATTAATTAAATCAGAACCTGGTAACCAAAAGGGGGGTTTTTTTATAATTTAATCTACTTAACTAAACTTCAATTAAAATGAATAAAGAAAACAAGAATTAACTTAAATCAAATTTAGGAAATGATCTAGTCAAAGGAATTGTTTCCACCCTAATGTGATAAATTGATCCTCGATGCACAAATTTTCTCAATTAACCTTGATTATATTGGTTTTCCCTGTTGGAACCTCCTAACAGTTCAGTCCTATAAATTTAACCCAGCAATTAAGGAACCTCCGTTAACTGCATCTATAACCGAAAATCTGTCCTGGAACCTCCTAGAACATTGATTTCGATAGTCTAGGACCCAATTCAATTTACAATTAACCAAACCTTGTTTAATTGCACGTTGACTAATTATTCCCTTCAAAACGCTAACCTACGTACCACGTGATTAGTTGAATTGAAACTCTTAGGAATACCGAACCTCGTGTATTCGAGTTGACTAGACTACCTAGGAAGAATTGAATGCTACCAGCTATTCAATTAATGCCAAATAATCTAACATACAAAACGGAGAATAATTAAATAATCAAAACTCAATTGAAATTAAGAACAATTGATCTCACAATTTAATTCACATCTAGGGTGTAATTCCTCCGACTAGAATTAAAGGTTTAGCTACTCATAATTGAATTAAAAACAAAACTAATAATATTAAACAATTTTTCCATGAAGAATAAAACAGGAAAAATACTACTCAAATGTTGCGTGAAGTCTTCGCACCAAGCGCAGCTCCAGTGGCCACCAAGTCTGCCGACTTCCCACACCAAAATTCTCCAAAACTAAAGTCAAAGATAGCTCCAGGAAAACCTACGTTTTTGGTTTATATATCCTACTCCACATACGGGCCCACAAGTAAGTATATATAATTATTCCCAATTAAGTTTGGACACTAATTAAAATAAACTGATTATAAAATCCAAAATAAATCTTGGGTCTCAACCACACAGCCCACTTTAATAAATCTCCCTTTGCAGTTTCTTTTCTTCAGTCCAGCCCACTTCTTCCAAAATTTGCCAAAATCTCTTTTCTTTGCTCTCCTTTAAGAAATCTCCCCTGCAAGTAAAATTAGCCTATCAGCTCATTAAATCCCTCAAAATAGCCCTCAAATTGCATTCAATCCACCACTTAATTTCCAGCTTATCAAAACGTTTTCTCTCTCTAGAAATCCTGTGGATTAATTGTGTTATTGTTGTATTCTGAATGACTGATCCCTTGTCTATTTATAGAGTTACAAGAGAGACTCCAAGTTGGTTTATGATTGGTCTTCCTACTGGGTTTCTGTTTTTCTTCAATCCTGTTTCTGGACTGATACAGATTCTGTTTCCTTCAATCCTGTTCCTGGACTGATACACTCCCAACTGTCACAGGGATTCACTTATCCCAATCCAGTTCCTGGGATGAATCACTCCCAACTGACACAGGGATTCACTTATCCCAAACCAGTTCCTGGGATGATTCACAACCAACTGACACAAGGATTAATTAATTTCTCAATTAATTAAATCTACCTTTGTCATTAACCCAGTACATAATTAATCGTACCACTAACAGATTAATTATGGCACTACCACCCTACACCAGAATTGCTTCCGGAACAACTTAATTAAATTATATTCATAATCTCCCCACATCAAAGATATAGTGCTCGTTAATTCATTAATTTACTGATAAATTAATTCATCAACTTCTTTAATTCCGAGACTAGTACCACTCGACCTTTTTACTATACCGGACATAAGTCCACCGGCCGGGTTTAGTATAATAAACATTTCGAGCTCATCTCGGGAGCACCATCACCCCGGACGCACCGGTACATGGTTTCCTTTCGACAAGCAGCAGCACACCAAGTAACTAAACACGCGCACCCAACCTACCGAGATTATTGGCCACAATTGACCTCACCCTTTGGCAGATCAAGTACACTATGTCTAATCCTCATGCCCGCTCGAGTCTAGGGATTTAGAGATAGAATACAAGGATCGATTTGTCTATTAAATCAGTACAAGACAAATCATTCCTAAGAGTCAAGTTCAATATGCCCCGGGCATATCTATATGATTCAATTAGTTTAGACAAACTAATTATCTGAATCACATAATAACCTAAACCGACAGTTTGTCCAAAACTGTCTCGGTTACGAACCTCATTTATATATTATGTCTTTCAACCAATGATGAGATCTACTGTGTCGCACCAGACACCTCATCATCTACTTACATAATATAAATGGACGATTAATGCACAACCAGATATGACTGAAACACAAATCGATATATTAAACTGGGAAACTGTACAATACAAGCATAGCTTATGTATTCTACTCCAACAGAAGCCTTGTAGGATTAGATTAAATATTGTAGTAGGATTTATTCTAAATGTCTTCTTTATTTTCCTAGACAAGCCTTGTATTTAGGATTTATGTAAATGACAAAGACGTTATTGTGGGTAACTTATATTGGTGGGTTTTTGTTTATCATAATTTTGAGTGATTTCAAATTACATAGCAAACCGAGAAAACCCGGACAAATTAGGAGGAATCCAAATAACGAGTGGGAGCGACGCGACAGGACGTGTCAACAAGGCGTAAAAAGAAAGAAACAATTGAGAAGGCCATAATAGTTTGAAAATGTTTCATTACGTATTTATTTCCTGCTTTATATGTCCTGATTGTTGCTTGCGTGGTTTCGTTTTATGTTTTTATGCATAATCGAAAACAAATGGTTTTATGGGTGTAAATAACTAAAGTTAGAAATGACTAAAGTTAAGATTTTGCATGTTAAAACCAGAAAAAAACCCTCAATTTAAGAATCTAAGTGGGAGCGGGTTAGCTTATATCCTCATGGCCTCCATTACGAATTCATATGTGATGCGAATAGACTTTCCGTTGGCATTAGGGCCTTTATCCATATCAGAAGAGTCTTTATTCATAAGATCACTAGATTGAATTTCTAAATGGATGACTATAGTGCGTTTAATTAGAGAACTGCAATACCTTCTCTATCTGAGGTGCATAAGTATTCTCAGTAACAAACTAAGAAGTCACGTAATGGCATACACTTAGTGTACCATTTGTAGTATCCCTCCTAATGAGGTTATTCTACTTATGTGTGCAGCTAAAATCACCGACTATTAATTTCATTTATCAACAGATCGTTTGGTCTGATAGTGAAATTAATGAACTTGATTCTTCTCGAATGAATGTGGACTAGTGTAGACATTCACACGATCGTGACCTGTGTATATCCCGGTGAACGAGATATTGGTGGATTTGATTATATTTTTTTGAGGGTATCAATATTTTCTAAAAATATAAAATACTAAAACTTTTATGTTTTTGATATGGGTTTAATCCATTAACTGCATACTAAAAGAGAACAAATTAACTGGTCCTAATTACATTGATTGGAAACACACTTTGGACATTGTCCTTATGGCTGAGCAATGCAAGTTCGTGTTCACTGAGGTATGCCCAGAAATTCCTAATAACGAAGATGGCTGATGGCACACTTGTGAGAGACTACATATTTAAGATGATTAGTAACATCAATGAGATTGAGGTTTTGGGAGGTGAGATCGACGGGGAAACCCAGGTTGACATCATACTCCAGAACTTGCCTCACAGCTTTGAAGACTGCTAATCATGTACCTAAGCCAAACCTTGCCAAGAAGAAGAAGCCGAAAGACAAGTGCTTCAAATTTGGCAAGGCTGGACATTGGAAGCCAGATTGTCCAAAGCTCAAAAGTACGACCATTTTCCTTTAGTTACTGAGACATGTTTAGCTGTGATTCCCACAAATACTTGGTGTGCAAATATCGAAACCACTGATCATGTTTCTAATTCTTTGCAATGGTTCCAAGTGGCCCAGATGCTTAGAGATGACAAGATAGAAGTCTACTTGGGAGACACTAACAAAGTGTCAGTTAAAGCAGTGGGAGTCGTCAAGGTTATTTTCTCAAATAATGTTGTTTAATTTTGAGAAATTGCCTTTATGTTCCTAGCTTTAGAAAGAACTTGATTTTCGTTTCTAAGCTTTTGAATGATAGTTATAAGTTTGTTTTTTCTAATGACTCTGTTGATGTTACAAAGAATAAGAAACTTATATGTTCTGGTTTGTTGGTTGACAATTTTTTCTTAACTAAGACTAACTCCCCTGTAGTACAAAACACTGAGATTAATGATACATCATCAAACCATAGTAAGAGAAAAAAGCCTTTGAAAATGAACCAAACTTATCTTTGGCACATTAGACTAGGTCATATCAACCTTAATAGGATTCAAAGGTTGGTCAATGATGGGCCTTTGGGACAATTATCCAATTTGTGAGTATTGCTTGGAGGGTAAAATGACCAAGAGGCTTTTCAAGGCAAAGGGGTATAGGGCCAAAGAAGTTTTAGAGTTGGTTCACTCTAATTTATGTGGGCCTATGTCAATTCAGGCTAGAGGTGGTTTTGAGTACTTTGTGACTTTCACAGATGATTATTCTAGATATGGGTACATTTACCTAATGCGCCACAAGTCTAAATATTTTGGCAAGTTCAAAGAGTTTAGGGCAGATGTGGAGAAGCATCATGGTAAGAGTATCAAGACACTACGATCTGATCATGGTGGCGAATACCTCTCTAGTGAATTTAGGAGCTACTTGTCAGATGAGGGTATTCAATCCCAGTTGTCTACACCTGCCACACCCCAGCAGAATGGTGTAGCAGAGAGGAGGAACATGACTCTTATGGATATGGTGAGATCTATAATGAGTTATAGTGAGTTGCCCAATTCTTTTTGGGGATATGCCTTGGAGACAACAGCTTACATTCTGAACCTTGTACCATCTAAGTCTATGCCTTGGACCCCTATTCAATTATGGACTGGGCGAAAGCCTAGTATCAGACATATCAGGATTTGGGGTTGCCCAACACATGTGCTTAAGGCAGATACAGGCAAGTTAGATGCGGGTCAGAGGTAACGTTATTTGTAAGATATCCCAGAGGAACGAGTAGCAAGATCACAATCTCAGTAGCAAGATCATAAGCACAGTAGCAAGATCATACTAGAGGAGCTTAGGGGACAGTCCAGTATTCCAGATGTACCAGTACAAGTAGATACACCACAGAGTACTGCACGAGATATCACAGATGATGTACCTACACAGGTTGTGCCTCGTCGTAGTAGGAGGGTTGTGAGACTACCCGAGAGGTACGTGGTCTTGGAAGAGTTTTCAGATTTTGTCCCTGGTGCTCATGAACCAGACCTAGTTAACTATAATGAGGCTCTCCAAGATAAATATGCAGATTCTTGGCAGAGAGAGATGATTTCTGAGATGGGTTTGATGGACTCAAATCAAGTTTGGAGCCGGTAGACCTTCCTGATGGGTTTCGACCTATTGGGTACAAATGGTTCTACAAGCGAAAGAGGGGATCTGACAGAAAGGTTGAAACCTTCAAGGCTATGCTTGTGGCAAACGGGTATACTCAGAAAAATGGTGTCAATTATGAGGAGACCTTTTCTTCGGTAGGTATGCTTAAGTCGATCCGGATTCTCTTGGCAATAGCTGCTTATTTAGATTATAGATTTGGCAGATGGACATCAAGACAACTTTCCTTAATGAAAGTCCTGAGAAGACCATCTTTATGCAGCAACCAGAGGGATTCATTGAAAAAGGCCAAGAGCACAAGGTTTGCATGCTCAAGAAGTCTATTTATGGACATAAGAAAGTATACAGATCTTAGAACATCTTTTTTGACGAGGTAATCCAGTCCTATGGATTTACTCAGTGTCCAGATGAGCAATGTGTATACCATAGGCGTGATAGAAATATGGTGGTGTTTCTTGTACTTTACTTAGAAGGTATTTTTCTTATTGGCAACAGTAAGAAGGTCTTATCAGATGTAAAGGCATGGTTGTCCAAGCAGTTTGATATAAAGGATTTGGGAGAGGCTGGCATATCATTGGGATCAAGATCATTCGAGATCGTAGGAGACGTTCACTGACTCTCTCTCAGGCTTCATACATAGATACAATTCTGGCTCATTTTAACATGCTGAACTCCAAGAAGAGTACACTACCTTTCATACATGGAGTCAATCTATCTAAGGGGCAGTCTCCCAAGACTGCTGAGAAGATAGAAGCCATGAATGCAGTTTTCTATGCATCTGCAGTGGGATGTCTCATGCAGTCATGTTGTGTACCAGGCCTGATATTTGCTTTGCCATTACCATGGTTAGCAGATATCAGAGTAACCCTGGAAAAGGTCATTGGGAGGTTGTTTAGTGCATCCTCAAGTATTTGCACAGAATGAGAGACCATGTTTTGATCTATCGAGCGCAAGAGCTAGTTACAAAGCGTTACACAGATTCTGATTTCCAAGGTGATATGGACAAGAGTAAGTTTACCTCTAGGTTTGTGTTTACTCTAGGAGGTGGATCCATAGTTTGGTGGAGTGTTAAGCAGAAATGCGTGGTAGACTCCACCATGGAAGCTGAGTACATTGCAGCATTAAAGGCAGTGAAAGAAGCTGTATAGCTCAAGAACTTCCTAGTGGACTTAGATGTTATTCCTGAGTTACCAAGGTTTATCACAGTTTATTGTGATAACAATGGTGCAGTTGCTAACTCAAGGGAACTACGAGCCCACAAGGCGAGTAAACACATAGAGCGTAAGTACCACCTGATACGAGAGATCATAATGAGGGGAGACGTGGTCGTGGCCAAGATAGCATCAGCAGATAACCTTGCAGATCTATTCATGAATGCATTGACTCTAGAAGTCTTTGAGATCCACGTGAAGGGCATGGGAGTTAGATACTTGGCTGAACCATGGGAGTTTTCTAGATTTTAGTATGATAGCAGAATAAGTGTATTGAACCAGTTTATATACTTAAAAGCACATATTTGAGTATTAGTGGGAGATTGTTAGTTTTGAATACTGAAAAACTTTGCTTGTATAAAAAAACTATTTCCCAGTTTACATATCGATTGTATTTCAGTTTTATAAATTGTCCACTTATATCATACGTCTAGATGATAAGGTATTTGGTGTGACACAGTAGATCTTATTATTGGTTAAAGTTATGATATATAAATAACGCTCGTAACTGAGACAGTTTGGACACACTGTCGATTTACGTTATTGTATGATTTTGAGATTGGTTTGTCTAGACTGATTGAACCATACTGATGTGCCCCGGGGCATATTGAGCAGAACCTTGAGTATGATCGAATTGACTTGTACTGATATTCGTAGTTAATTCGAGCCTTGTATTCTTTCTCTTAATCCCTAGACTAGGACGGACATGAAGGTTAGACATAGTGTACTTTGATTTGCTAAAGGATGCTGTGAATCGAGGTCTAGATCTTAGTAAGTTGGGTATGCGTGTTTGATTTCTTATTGCGTCATTGCTTGTCGAAAGGAAACCATGTACCGGTATGTTCGGGGTGATGGTGCTCCCGATATGAGCTCATAAGGATTATTATACTAAACCCAGCTAGTGGACTTATGTCCGATATAACAACAAGGTCGAGTGGTACTAATCTTAGATAACCAAGAAGTCGATTAATTAATTTATCAATAAATTAATAAATTGACGAGCACTATATCTTTGACGTGGGAAGATTATAGAATAATTAAAAGTGGACCCGGAAGCAATTTCGATTTAAGTGGTAGTTCCATAATTGATCCATTAGTAGTGCGATTAATTATAAGTTTGATTAAATTGACAAAGTGAATTTAAAAATTAATTAATAATCATTAAGTAAGTTGATAGAGGATTTAATTATTCGATGAATTATCCTCGTGTCAATTAACGAAGTGGGTTGAATTAATTAATTATCCTTGGGTTGATTAAGCGTTGACTTGTCTAGTGAAGACATAGAAGTCAACGGATCCAACTAGAAGGCCCAACTTAAGCCCACTTAAAGGTTCCTTAGAAGCTCCCTATAAATAGATTAAATGATGCCTTGAAAACATAAGACTTCTATTATCACATTCTTTGGAGAAAGAAACACCTATAGAGAGAACTCTTCTTCTTCGAAGATCTTTCTCGAAGTCGGTGTATTCTCTCCTGGAATCACGTGGGCTTTTACTATTGTCAATGTGGGATGAATCCGATAAGATAGGCGGTGGATTCCTGCGACAGAAGGGAGCTCCAGCGGTGATTTCTGGCAAGTCCGCAATTTGTGGAACTCCGACGGCGCTTCGTGGTTCAGCTCCGGCCAAGCTTCTGCGGCAGTTCCGGCGGCTTTTGAGCTTTTGGGTGAGCTGGGTTTTTTCTGGGTAAGTTGGTATTTGTCAGATCTGTAGATCTGACAATAGATCTGAGTTCTGGGAACCAGATCTGTTCACCTGTATCTTGGTTCTGGCTAGATCTGACAGATCGGGTGATTTCCAATCAAATCTGATCTTCGTTTTCCAGATCCGGGTTTTCTGTCAGAGTTTCTGGGCTAGCTTATTTGGTAGATAGTAGCCCACACGACTTCCAGATCTATCTTGGAGACATTCTTGGGATTTCTTTGAGGGACACACTTCAAAGGTCAAATCTTTAATTCCGCTTTAATTTAAAGATTTAATTTTTAGTGTGTCATTTAATAGATCTAACAAGTATAAGTCTAGATCCACTCATGGGAATTAATTTTAGAGTTTGGGCTAGATCGAAAGTCTCCGATTCTGGAATACATAGCACGAAAGTGAGATTTTCGATTTGACCCAGACCGGATCTTAATTCCTTAAGTGAATTTCCTCCTATTTGGCTCTGATACCAAATAATACACTCCTTCCTTCTAATCAAAGAATTCTGGGGAAGGATTTCTTCGGTAGATGAAATTCGTGATGAAGTTTGGCCGATCTAGGAGATGTGAAATTCACTATCTTCAAAACTAGCGGAATATTGGTTATAAGACAGGTATAATGGAACCACAAAAATAACAACCACATATTGTTGATAAATCCGGGAGATGCACTATTTCTATAGAAAATCAGTTTAGAGTTATCACGAGCTCTCACAAAAGGTTTCAATGTTCGTCAATGCAATCTTATAAAATTGAAGGCACAACCCTCTATTTATAGAGTTATAGGGGCGGCCGAAAATTCTACAACGAAAGGGGAGTTCTTGTTGAGCAAGAATTTCAGTTTCTTAGGCACAAATCTTTTCCTTTTACAATTTGGAAAAGAATAAGACTTGTTTCCCTATTCTAACTCTAATCAAACTATAATTAACTAGGATTCTTGCTGAGATTTATTCTTTCTAAATTTCCTAAATGAATAAAACTTATTTAACACTATTCAACAAAAATCAGAAAACTGCCAAAACCGGGAGGAAAAGGGGGGGGGGGGCGAACAAGGCTTGAAGGGGTCACCCTTGTCTTCTTGTTGTCTTGTTGTGCAAGTAATCTTCTTAAGGACCTTCTAGAACACTTGTTGGCCGAAATTCATCCCTCATTGGGCTTCATGGTCTTTATTGGACTTGTTTAAGGGAAAAAGTCATCATTCAAAGGATTTACAAAAGCCCTTAAACAAGTACAAAGACTCAATAATTAAAAATACTTAAAATTAATTGTCTTTGCCTTGAAAAATAAAATAGAAGGCTGCTTATTCCAAGTTGTTTATCACAATGACTTCTTTTGATGGTGGCTTATCTTTGAACATAAGAACCACTATGCTAAGGGATTTAATTGCCTTCTTCACTTTAACTCTTGATCGTGGATCCCTAATGTATACAATTTGTACTTGGTTCATGCTCTTTATGTCTTGAGTTTGAACACAACTTGTTGTAGTAGGTTGTGAACCATGAGGTGATCTTGAGATCATATCAGGCCTCTTAGCCTTGGTCTTCCTTCGAACCATTATCCAACTGCAAAAGATATGAAAACCAGCACCCAAACCTCAACTAATTCCAAAAGTAAAAAATTTAACAATGGAAAAACTAAAGGAGAAAAACTAGGGATTGGGTTGGGTGGGTCCAATTGAAAAACGAATGAGGAGGAACGAGAACAACGAGCGTAGAAGGAAAACTTGAGATCTGACGGTGGTGGTCACGGCCCCGCTTGAGAACTGAGGTCTTATTGCTGTGTTGGTAGGTGAGGTTGGGTTTGATAGTATCTGCCCAAGAATGGGGTGTTGCGGCTGTTATGCCCATGAGGGAAAGAAAACAAACCCTAAGTAGGGTGGGAAAAAAATATAAAAGAAAAGGTTTTTTTTTTTCCACGTGGGCATGTCCTGGTCAAATTTTATTTATGTCCAGCCTTCTCAAAATAAGTGAAATGTTTCGATGTGGGCATGTCGTGGGTGCACTTCTACTATCCAACTTCTGTCGTCGCACGAATTAATCTGCGACATGGGCATGTCGCGGAAAAACTTCACTTCTGTTCAGTTGTGCCAACTAATCCAAATAATTCGACATGGGCATGTCGCAGGAGAACTTCACTTCACTTCTGGAATGCCTTTACAGCACATCTTCCAACCACTTCAAAACCTGCAAAACACTCCATAAACAGTGTGAAGACACTAACACTCAATAGATAATGACCCAACAAAAAAAAAAACTACAAAGAAAACACACTAAAACTTTGTCTAAAGGATTAAGAAAAAACATGAAAACATATGAGTCAGAAACTCAAAGATTAACAGGAAAAAAAAAAACTTAGCCCCGTAAAAAATTTTAACACAATAAAACATAAACACCTTAAAATAAATTAATAATCAAAAAATAAAGGTTACCTCCCTGAAGCGCTTGTTTTACGTCTGTAGCTCAACATGAGATGGCTTGCTTTAAGGTGGATGATATACGTAGTTTTGACTATCGTCATGGCACGTTCCTTGTGTTTGAGGTGCATTTAGCTTTCCTGAATCAGATATGGGACTCTTAGTTGTAGGCTTCTGACTATTCAAGATTTGGAATATGGTTTCTTCTAAAACGGTTAGTCTTTCTTTGAATCTCTTTCCTTCTATCTTAGCCTTTTCTCTCTTTAATCGTCTCTTCCTCTTTCTACTATGAATGCACTTGGTGTCTATTTTGGCAATTTGAGGCGTCATATCTTCTTCTGGAATGAGGTTGTTGTTGAGCCATTGGAGCTGCTACAATGAAGCTTTCTTAGCCTTTATTAAAGTCCAATGTTGTGTTGTAATTGTTGCAACCACATTGTGACAAATCTGTGAATTACTAAGGCAATAATGGACTGAGTTCATGAGGATTGTCTGGACAAAATCTCAGCAAGAAGCCGATGAATAAACTGAAGTGCCAAAATGAGAAGGAAGTGTACTGTTGGCACATCAGATCAAAGGCTACACAGATCAGATCAAGTTACGCGCACATCAGATCAAGTTACGCGCACATCAGATCAAAGGCTGCACAGACAAGTTACGCGCACATCAGATCAAAGGCTGCACAGACAAGTTACGCGCATATCAGATCAAAGGCTGCACAGATCAGATCAAGTTACGCGCACATCAGATCAAAGGATGCACACATCAGATCACATGCAGCACAAATCAGATCAAAGGAAGTGAAGATCAGATCAAATGCAGTGCGCATCAGATCAAAGGATACACATATCAGATCACATGCAGCACAAATCAGATTGACGGAAGTAAAGATCAGATCAAATTCTCAAGGGATTGCTCAGCAGCTTAGTTTCACAGAAGCAAGGCAAGTCAGCAACAAAACATATTTGCAGCAGAAGAGAACAACTCAAGGCTGGAGAGCTAGAGCAGACACCTAAGAAGCTGAAGTCAAGGACGGGTAGTGAATCACACCTCAAACGCGCGACTCTAAAAGTCTCCCAAAGATTCAGAAGACGCAGGAGCATCATGTTGAAGTATCTAGCAATCCGATGAGCGAGCAGAAATACAAAAGAATCAAGAAGTGCCAATCAGAAGAACTGCAGGAGCTACATGGATGGTTCTGAGTTGCTGGACAGAACGTTGTGACATGAAGCTAACATCAGATCAACCGGAGGCTAACATCAGATCAACTGCAAGCTAACATCAGATCAACCGAAGGCTAACATCAGATCAACTGCAAGCTAACATCAGATCAACCGAAGGCTAACATCAGATCAACTGCATGCTAACATCAGATCAACCGAAGCGTGACATCAGATCAAATGCCGGGCACATCAGATCAGCTATAAGCTAAGATCAGATCACTTCTGCTGTTTCAACATATCTAAGACAAGCTACTCGAGAAAGTCTAAAGGAGTACAGTCAACAATATGACATGGCAAGCAAGTTGCAACTTAAAAAGGTTGAAAATGGATTATATGAATCTTGAGCCGCCTTCCGTGTAAGATATGCTGACACACCGCACGTAGGGCACAGTTTTTCTTCTGGGAAAAGAAACGGGCAGATGAGTAGGTGTGGTAGGCACAACAACTGCAGAATGCAGGATAAACCACATTGAGAGGAAAAACCCAAAGGGAGACAAGGCACGAAAAGAAAGAAATAGAGAGAGAGAGGAGCAGCAGCTAAGGTGAGTGCTGAACAGAACGAAACCGAAAAAAGGGAGGAGAAAAAGAGTGAGAGCAGAAAAAAGATGATATGAGAAACACAAGAGAAAATGAAATAGGCTGCTGCACAAGGAGAAGCTGAAGCGCTGGAGAGGCAGAAGTCAAGGAGAAGAAGAAGCTGAGGAGGAGCAGAATCGGGAGAACTGACCCTGAGATTGCAGCTTCAGGTGGTAAGCCTAGAACACTATCAAACGTCTTTCATTAAGTGATTTTGAAAGATATTTGTGTAGAAAAGGCAGCACAACAGAGATTTACATGTTATTGTTTTAGTTGATGAACTTGTAGAGGTAGTGAACCTCAATGTGTTGAGCAGTGAGCTCTTGTTTATGTTGCTTATGGTCAGTGAGGCCAGAGCTGAATGATTCTGTGATAGTGAAGATTGACAGGAGTGAATCTGTCCGTGGATGTAGATCATTTGATCGAACCACGTAAAAAATCCCCCTTGCACATTTACTGCTTTGAGTGTGTCTTGACTGGTGTGGTATTATCAAACTGTAAGCTTGAACAGGAGTGTCATGGTTGTGTAAGTAAACCCTCCTTGAGTGATTGAATTGATCTGATGTCTTCCTTGGTTGATCTGATGTCTTCCTTGGTTGATCTGATCTGCCAACAGTCCATCTAAGCCAAAACGTGAGTTCAACAATAAGCTCTAACTGAGCTAACATTTGAGAGGGAATCCTTTAGTTGAAAGAAAAATTGATAGAGTGTTGATTCACCCCCCCCCCCTCTCAACACTTGACACGATCCAACAATTGGTATCAGAGCAAGGTTTGCTTTTGTCAAGTGATTGTTGAAACTTAAAACCAGCAGTAGAAATGGAGAATCAAGCAACAACTGTTAAGGGAGTTCCTTATTTCAGTGGCCAAAATTTCCAGTTATGGAAAAAGAGAATGAGTGCTTATCTCTTAGCACAAGGTCTACAAGTACAAAGAGTAGTCTTGCATGGATTTACACCAACCGTAGATGAGGAGAATCCTACAGCTGCAGAAATTAGAAACTTAGAAGCTGATGGAAAGGCAAGGAATGCTCTATATGCAGCTCTGTCAGAAAAAGAGAACTTTAAAGTTATAGACTGTGTTACTGCTCATGAAATATGGATTAAACTGATTAATATTCATGAGGGAGACATCAAGGTTAAGGAGGCAAAATTGCAGGTTCTTAGAAGTAAGTTTGAAGGTCTTAAGATGGGAGAAGGTGAAAACATTGAGGACTTTCTAAACAGAGTTGTTGAATTAGTTAGCTCAATGAGGGGTCTGGGTGAGAGTGTTGGAGATTCCAATATAGTTAAAAAGGTTCTTAGATCCCTACCAGCAAGATATGATTCTAAGGTCTCGGCTATAGAGGAGAGGGACCTAGATAAAGTGACATTAGATGAGCTACAAAGCACCCTTGTAGCATATGAAATGAGGATTTCAAATTCAAAGGAGGAGACTTCAAAGGCAGTCAAGGAGATAGCATTTAAAACAAAACACTCAAGGAAGCTAAAGGAGGAAAGCAGTGAAGATGAAGCAGCAGACAGTGATCTTGAAAGAATGATGGTGCTGATTTCAAGGAGTTTCAGAGGCCAGACTGGAAAGTACAAGGGAAAGTTGCCCTTAAAATGCTTCAATTGTGGCAAAATAGGCCACTTTGCAAGCAAGTGCTTCATGAAGAACAAGAGAACAGAAGATGAGGAAGCTGACAAGCCATCAGACAGGTGGCCTGAGCAGAAAGGAAAGAAGAAGATGAGCTTCAAATCAAGAAAAGGGAAAGCTTACAGAAAACGGAGCTACCTGAGCAAGAAGAAAAATGATAGCTCTGAGGAGGATGAAGAGACTGATGTCTCAGACAGTGAAGATGAGTCTGAAGCTGAAGAGGAGACTCTCATGGTGATGAAATCTTCAACTGTCTCATTGAAGGAGGATGCTGAACTAGAGAACCAATCAGCTGATGATGAAGAAGTGGATCTAGAGGAAGAACTGAAGTTTGCATACAACAAGATAGAGGAGCAGAAGAGATTGCACAAGAAGACAATGAAGACAATGAAGGAGATGGAAAAGGTCATCTTGAGCAGTCAAGAAGAAAACTCAATACTGGAGAATAGAGTAACTGAATTGGAGCAGGAACTGATTCTCATGCAAAATGAAGCTGAGGTTCACAAAAATTGTACAAGAGAAAAGATGGAACTTCAAAAGACATGTGAAACCTTGGTAGAAAAGCTAGATGCCACCACTGCCGAACTAGAGGATGCAACAAGAAAGATAGAAGATCTGCTGTCTCAACAAACTGTGATCAAAGCTAAAGAAATGACTGATGGAACTACTGTAGAATCAAAATTGAAAGGAAAGCTGGAGCTTCAGTCAAGCAAAACTGAGCATGGTGAATACTCAAGGAGCAAAGAAGTGGCTGCAAAAACTGAAGAAGCCACAAGGAAGTTAGATGAGTGCCTCAGCAAGCAGAGATCTCATTCAGAAGGGAAGAAAGGTCTTGGTTATGAAGGAGATCAAAAATTAGAAGGACAACCAGCTGCAACAATCAAGAAGACTGTTACCTTTGTCAAAGAAGGTTCAATTTGTGTTGCTGGTGTAAAGGCAGGAACTAGTTTTGTTGATGCTAAGAAGATGGAAATTTCTAATGGATCAAGAAAGTCTACTGAGCAAAATGAAAGATTGCACGAGCTGAGGGGGAGGCAATCTATGTATCAAAGAAGCCTGCTCAAAAGTAGAAGGCTGATTGCTGGAGTATGTTTCACCTGTGGAGAATCAGGTCACTATGCAGCAAATTGCTGGAGGAAGGCATTCTGGAGATTTGGAGGAAGAACAATGCAGTCAAGAGGATGGAATAGAAAAGAGTATTATCATCAAAGAAGCCTAAGTACTTCAAGAAGGATCCCTGAAGCTGAAATCAGAAAAGGCCATGTCATACAACCTGGAGAAGTGTATCAAAAATTGAATGTCTGGTGCAGATGCAGATTGCCAAATAAGAGAAGCAAGTGGTCGGAAGAAGTGAATAGCAGGAGAGCCCTGCCACTGCAACAAGCTACAAATAGAAGAAACTTTGCAGCAGGAACAAGAAGAAACCAAGCAGATTACACAAGAAGAAATCAGTCTCTAATGCAGCCACTTAATCTGAGAAACAGATTTCAAATTTTTGAAGGGTTAGAAGAGAATGATCACTGGAGCTGCAGCAGGAGCAATCAAAGACTGAATGAACAGCAAGGCATACCAGCAGCAAGAAAAATTTGGAGGAAGAAGCACAGATTTGAAGAAGCTTGCATTGCTGAAGTTGCACTTAAAACAAAAGCTAAGGAAGCCCAATGGATCATTGACAGTGGGTGCACAAGCCATATGACTGGAGACAAAACTCTACTGAGAAACACAAAAGAAGTTGAAAGAGGGTTTGTCAAGTTTGCAGATAAGAGTGGGTTAAAGATCAAGGCTGTTGGAGAAGCCACCATTGGATCAGAAAAGTTCAAATCTAAGGAGGTGCTGTTTGTAGAAGGGCTGAAGTACAACTTGCTGAGTGTAAGACAACTGTGTGACAATGGTTTCAAAGTAGACTTCTCAAAAAATGGCTGTTTCATCAAAGACTGCAAGACTGGAGAAATCATGGCCAAAGGAATAAGAGACAACAAGGATTTATATCTCATAGATGTGAAGGAAAAGTTGTGCATGCTAAGCAAAATGGATGAAAATACGCTTTGGCATTGCAGGCTTGGACATTTAAATCAAAAGAGCATGAGAAGCCTGGTGAAGTGCAATGCAGTGTTAAACCTCCCTGTACTAAAGAGGGACAACAGCACTTGTGACTCATGCCAAAAAGGGAAATTTGCAAAGCTTTCTCACAAGTCCAAGGAGCATAGAACCTCTAAGCCATTGGAGCTAGTTCACACTGATGTATGTGGACCAATGAAAAGAAAAGGTACAGGTAAAGAGATGTATTTCATTCTTTTTGTGGATGACTTCACTAGGATGATGTGCATCATGCACATGAAGCAAAAGAGTGAAGCCTTCAACTGCTTCAAAAGATTTCAGAAACTGGCAGAAAACCAGCATGGAAGGAAGATCAAAGTTTTGAGATCAGATAATGGAGGAGAGTTTACCTCGCAGGAATTTGAAGAATACTTGGAGGAAATGGGAATCAAACATCAAGTCTCAAGTCCTCACACTCCCCAGCAAAATGGAGTTGTAGAGAGGAAAAATAGAAGTGTGATTGAGATGGCAAGAACTATGCTGTTGGAGCACAATACTCCAAAGCACTTCTGGAAGGAAGCCACAATGGCAGCTGTGCATGTACAAAATAGAACCATGTTGAGGCCAAACACTGAAAAGACACCATATGAACTTTGGTATGGTCACAAGCCAAATGTGAAGTATTTTAGAGTTTTTGGCAGCAAATGCTTCATCAAGAACAAGGAGCAAAGCCTTGGAAAATTTGAAGAGAGGGCTGATGAGGGCATTTTCCTTGGTTACTCAAATAAGAGCAAGGCTTACAAGGTTTATAACAAGAGGCTGGATAAGATTATGGAAAGCTATGATGTGAAAGTGGTTGAGGAAGTCAAGATGAAAGCCACTGATCCTGAAAATTTTCTGGATCACTTAGATGACTTAGAGAGCCAAGATGAGGCAGACCTGGAGCTGAAATCAGCTACTGAGGAGACTGATGCAGAGGGATCAGAGACAGAAGTTACAGAAGGCCAGGAAAAAGCAAAAAGAAAGTACAACAAGAGAATTGACAAGATGCCTATCATTGGAGACCCCAAAGCTCCAGTAAGAACAAGAAGGCAACTGAAAAGTATGGTTGCAACTGCCCTACTGTCTCAAGTTGAGCCAAGGTCAATAGAGGAAGCCCTGGAGGACCAGTCATGGCTGCAAGCCATGAATGAAGAGCTGGACCAAATTGAGAAAAACCAAACTTGGGAGCTCGTGGATAGGCCAGCAAACAAGAATGTGATAGGCACAAAATGGGTGTTCAGGAACAAGTTGAATGAGGAAGGAAAGGTTGTAAAGAATAAGGCAAGGCTTGTGTGCAAAGGATACTCTCAAATTGAAGGAGTAGATGTGGATGAAACCTTTGCCCCAGTAGCAAGGCTTGAAGCCATAAGAATGTTTTTGGCAGTGGCTTCAGCAAGGAGTTACAAGGTCTTCCAAATGGATGTTAAATCTGCCTTCTTGAATGGAAATCTGGAGGAAGAAGTGTACATTGAGCAACCAGATGGTTTTCTAGTTTGTGAAGATGAAAACAAGGTGTGCAGGCTCAAAAAGGCACTGTATGGATTAAAACAAGCCCCAAGAGCATGGTACTCAAGGCTGGACAGCTACCTGAAGAATCTGAATTTCAGAAAAAGTTGCATAAATAGCAATTTATATGTTCTTGATGGAAAGGGTGGACAGTTAATAGCCATAGTCTATGTTGATGACATAATATTTGGAGGAGATAAGGAGCAGCTGTGCCATGAATTTGCTAGAAAGATGCAAGAAGAGTTTGAAATGTCCATGATAGGAGAGCTCTCATTTTTCCTTGGACTGCAGATTCATCAAAAAGCAACTGGAATTTTTATCTCTCAAACCAAGTATACCAAAGAAGTGCTGAAGAAATTTGGTATGACTGATGCTAAGCCAATGTCTACACCCATGGCAACTAACTGCAAGCTGAGCAAGGATGAAAAAGGAGCTGAAGCTGATCAAAGTCTATACAGAAGCATGATAGGAAGCTTATTGTACTTAACAGCAACAAGGCCTGATATTACCTTTGCTGTCTGCCAAGCTGCTAGATACCAGGCAAATCCAAAGAGTTCTCATATGATTGCACTAAAGAGGGTGCTAAGATATTTGCAAGGGACAGTAGACTATGGTCTGTGGTATGCAAGGAAAGGAAGCTTGGGATTAAGAAGCTTCACTGATGCTGATTGGGCAGGAAATGTTGATGACAGGAGATCCACTTCAGGAGGAGTATTCTTTCTTGGAAATAGATGTGTGAGCTGGTTAAGCAAGAAGCAAGAAAGTATAGCCTTAAGTACTGCTGAAGCTGAGTACATAGCAGCAACCAAGGCATGCACTCAAGCTATATGGATGAGATCTGAACTGCAAAATCTTAAAGAAGAAGTTCTCTTGCCACTGATAATTCTTTGTGACAACAAAAGTGCCATTGATTTGTCAAAGAATTCAGTCCAGCACTCGAGAGCCAAACATATAGAAATCAAGTATCACTTCATAAAGGACAAGGTTGAGAAAGGAGAAATTATGCTAGAGTATGTTCCCACAGCTAAACAAATAGCTGATGTAATGACAAAGCCTCTTCCAGCCGAGGTGTTTGAAACTTTGAGGATGCAAATGGGAGTGCAGTCCTCCTTCTCATGCTGAATCAGTTGAGCATCCCCAAATCCCTTTGAAATTGGTTGTCAAAGGGGGAGAGATAGCCGCAGCAGGCCGGCCAGACGCAGCAGTATTGTCCTTGGGAGAGAAGGACGTTGGAAAAGCTCTATGCAGGGGGAGCTTACTATGTAGAAGAATAAGGTTCAGGGGGAGCTTAGCACTGAGTTGACTGATTGGCTGCAAATGTGGTTGCCAACAATTCCAAAGGGGGAGATTGTTGAGCCATTGGAGCTGCTACAATGAAGCTTTCTTAGCCTTTATTAAAGTCCAATGTTGTGTTGTAATTGTTGCAACCACATTGTGACAAATCTGTGAATTACTAAGGCAATAATGGACTGAGTTCATGAGGATTGTCTGGACAAAATCTCAGCAAGAAGCCGATGAATAAACTGAAGTGCCAAAATGAGAAGGAAGTGTACTGTTGGCACATCAGATCAAAGGCTACACAGATCAGATCAAGTTACGCGCACATCAGATCAAGTTACGCGCACATCAGATCAAAGGCTGCACAGACAAGTTACGCGCACATCAGATCAAAGGCTGCACAGACAAGTTACGCGCATATCAGATCAAAGGCTGCACAGATCAGATCAAGTTACGCGCACATCAGATCAAAGGATGCACACATCAGATCACATGCAGCACAAATCAGATCAAAGGAAGTGAAGATCAGATCAAATGCAGTGCGCATCAGATCAAAGGATACACATATCAGATCACATGCAGCACAAATCAGATTGACGGAAGTAAAGATCAGATCAAATTCTCAAGGGATTGCTCAGCAGCTTAGTTTCACAGAAGCAAGGCAAGTCAGCAACAAAACATATTTGCAGCAGAAGAGAACAACTCAAGGCTGGAGAGCTAGAGCAGACACCTAAGAAGCTGAAGTCAAGGACGGGTAGTGAATCACACCTCAAACGCGCGACTCTAAAAGTCTCCCAAAGATTCAGAAGACGCAGGAGCATCATGTTGAAGTATCTAGCAATCCGATGAGCGAGCAGAAATACAAAAGAATCAAGAAGTGCCAATCAGAAGAACTGCAGGAGCTACATGGATGGTTCTGAGTTGCTGGACAGAACGTTGTGACATGAAGCTAACATCAGATCAACCGGAGGCTAACATCAGATCAACTGCAAGCTAACATCAGATCAACCGAAGGCTAACATCAGATCAACTGCAAGCTAACATCAGATCAACCGAAGGCTAACATCAGATCAACTGCATGCTAACATCAGATCAACCGAAGCGTGACATCAGATCAAATGCCGGGCACATCAGATCAGCTATAAGCTAAGATCAGATCACTTCTGCTGTTTCAACATATCTAAGACAAGCTACTCGAGAAAGTCTAAAGGAGTACAGTCAACAATATGACATGGCAAGCAAGTTGCAACTTAAAAAGGTTGAAAATGGATTATATGAATCTTGAGCCGCCTTCCGTGTAAGATATGCTGACACACCGCACGTAGGGCACAGTTTTTCTTCTGGGAAAAGAAACGGGCAGATGAGTAGGTGTGGTAGGCACAACAACTGCAGAATGCAGGATAAACCACATTGAGAGGAAAAACCCAAAGGGAGACAAGGCACGAAAAGAAAGAAATAGAGAGAGAGAGGAGCAGCAGCTAAGGTGAGTGCTGAACAGAACGAAACCGAAAAAAGGGAGGAGAAAAAGAGTGAGAGCAGAAAAAAGATGATATGAGAAACACAAGAGAAAATGAAATAGGCTGCTGCACAAGGAGAAGCTGAAGCGCTGGAGAGGCAGAAGTCAAGGAGAAGAAGAAGCTGAGGAGGAGCAGAATCGGGAGAACTGACCCTGAGATTGCAGCTTCAGGTGGTAAGCCTAGAACACTATCAAACGTCTTTCATTAAGTGATTTTGAAAGATATTTGTGTAGAAAAGGCAGCACAACAGAGATTTACATGTTATTGTTTTAGTTGATGAACTTGTAGAGGTAGTGAACCTCAATGTGTTGAGCAGTGAGCTCTTGTTTATGTTGCTTATGGTCAGTGAGGCCAGAGCTGAATGATTCTGTGATAGTGAAGATTGACAGGAGTGAATCTGTCCGTGGATGTAGATCATTTGATCGAACCACGTAAAAAATCCCCCTTGCACATTTACTGCTTTGAGTGTGTCTTGACTGGTGTGGTATTATCAAACTGTAAGCTTGAACAGGAGTGTCATGGTTGTGTAAGTAAACCCTCCTTGAGTGATTGAATTGATCTGATGTCTTCCTTGGTTGATCTGATGTCTTCCTTGGTTGATCTGATCTGCCAACAGTCCATCTAAGCCAAAACGTGAGTTCAACAATAAGCTCTAACTGAGCTAACATTTGAGAGGGAATCCTTTAGTTGAAAGAAAAATTGATAGAGTGTTGATTCACCCCCCCCCCCTCTCAACACTTGACACGATCCAACAGTTGTGAAGCTGGTCTCGCAATTATATTTTTTCTATGACTCCATACTCATCCTCCCTAGTATCATCAGGATATGTGTACATCATTTCAGGAGAGTCATTGATTTGCTCATTCCCACCAATTTCTCTGTCATGTGTTTCCCCCTTGGCATGACTTTTTGGAAGGATTCCACTATTTTTTATGTCAGTCTTTGAAGAGAGCATCTAAACACTTTCCTTCTCAAGTAGATAAAGACAAACATCCTTGATCGTGGAGTTCAATTGTTTTGTCTGTGATGCCACTTTCAACAATTGTTCTTCCTGGACGTACTCCCTTTGAACTATCTTGTCTTGAATCTTTATATGCTTGTTCCACCTTGTACTTTCCTTTTCTAAGTATTTGAGCACCTCTTTTTCAAAACTTTACTTTTTGCCCTTATCCTTGGGTGGTTAATCCATTGGCTCTTTCTCTTGCACGTAACATGCCCCTTGACATTGTGGTTGTGACAATTTTTGCAGCACTAGGTCCATTATTCCTTGCATTTGGGTAAGTCGAGTCTCCAATTCAAAAACTCTAGTTTCGCATTTGCAAAACCTTTCACATTGCTCAATCTGCATATTTGGTGTTTGTCTATCCGTTGTTTCATTGCTCAATCTGCGTATGTGACTTGCTAGATCTTGTCCATATGATGTATCTTCCGGACTAGCTTGCCAAGTTGGCATATTTTGGTACTCTCCCTCATAGCCATGCTGGTAACTTGCATCGAATCCATTGTGACCTTGCCATGAATAATTTTGCTCATCCATCATTGTTCTTGCAAGCTTCCTAAACAGAAAATATGGAAAATAATGTAATAAAATAAATAAAAATAAATAAAATATAGAAACTAGAATAATGAAATCAAGGTTTTTCTAATATCTCTAGTCTCCGGCAACGGCGCCAAAAATTTGATGGGTGTCAAACCAACAAATATAAAAGACATACTCTTAACAGATTTAATAGTATAGCAGTGAGTAGGGTCATCTTTTCAGGGACTATGTATCAGTACTAATCTCTTTCTTATTATCTAGTCTAGAAGGGGGGTTTTTGAGAATTGATTTACTAATTAAACTAACCAACATAGTTAAAAATAATAAAATAATAAAATTCCTAACATAGTACATAGATAAGAATCCCCCATAAACTCTTTAATCTCATAGTACTTAACAAACCAACTGTTAAAGATAATTGGATGCAAATATGCAAATTGAATTAACATGTCATCATCTCACCAATTAGTAGGCTAAATTCAAATCAATTGAATTCACCGACCTTATCAGTCAATTTATCACATTCATTAATTCAACCTATTTATTGCTGCAAACCATTGCCTTATTAGTGTTCTAGACCTTAAAAGTTTTCACCTTTTTAACCTCTTCAACTCTAATTAGCAAATTCGTAAGCCCTTACGAGGTTATCCTAATAGAGATTATATTTTATCAAATTTAAAAGTTCTAGACAAATTATTTGACTGTAATATAAATCAAATAGCATAAATCACAAAAAATTTCCAAAAATACTTAACAAATAATCATACTATGAAATTAAATAATTTATGGATTCATCAATGTACTATCAAACCTAATTAGAAAACATAATTAAAACTAAAATAAAGGAAAAAGAGAACTTAGCCATTGTATCCTAAGGTAGCAGCAGTAGGAATGCTGGGTAAAAACTAACTCTACGTACTAATTTTCTGGGTGTATATATATAGGGTACATAAGGATAATGTTACAACATAATATGAAACCGGCAATTTCACATAAAACAGTCTACCCAAAAACATCATACCAGCTGCCCTTAACGCCTTACCATGGCTAAAGCAGGACTTACTAGGCCAAATGTCTAACAGGATATAAATTTCATGTGTAGGCCAGTTACAATTATCTAACCTATTAATACCCTAAGCAATAAACAAGATCGATTACTTAATTAGCATGCTTAGTTATCAATCAACACACAAATAGGTTTAGCCTATAAGGCTAAACATCATTCAAAATAAGAAGTTATAAACTTACAGAGTCTCGAACTTTGGTCTTCAAGAGCTGCTCAGCTCCTTGGAGAGAAATATGAAATTCTATTTACTAATGAAAATTTACAAAAGAAGTAAAGGGCTCAACACATGAGCTTCCAAAAGAGTATAGAAGAGTAATCTTGCGTTCTGCTTTCTTTCTAAGCTAATCTAGTTTATTTATACAATAAAAAGTGAAGAAACTATTTATGAATAGTTCTCCGCACTAAAACAAAAGTCAAAAGTAAACAGTAAAATCTAATAATTTTAGCTGCTAAAGTCTAAAGTTAGTGGGAGGAACTATTTATGAATAGTTCCATTATTACATAGTAAAGCCAGGATTCCCGGATATTGTGCCTTCCATATATTCCTTTATTAGGAAGATGTATTTATCAGCTGCATCTTTATTCTCCTATCTTTCTTTGGGTGGAAGAACATGTTTCTCCTGTCTTCTTCGAGATTGTCTCTACCAAAGTGTCTTTAATCACTTCAAAAATATCTTCAATACTGACTTCATTGGGGTCTTGTGCATCTTGCATGTATTCTGATGCCATAGTCGAATCTGACTTTGTTGATTTGGTTTCCTCAATTTGAGAAATTAAATCTTTTTTCATCTCATCTACATAAGCAGTTATCATTTATTGCTTAGTTAGATTTTTTGATCGCATTTTAAATTTTTTTGAGATATAATCAAAGGGAGATGGAGTATACATAACTTCTTGTTGAGACTCATAAAGACTTATTTGTCTTTTCATCAGATCCATTGTTTCTTGAGCCAAAATTTTTTTAGTAGTGGGATCAATCTGCATCATTTTTTCGCAAAATTTTGTATAAAATTTTCTCTGTAATCACGAGATTCCCGTCTTGGTATGACCCACCTCTGGACTCCAAATCCATGGAATTGAGAATTCAATAAAAAAGAAGCATGAGGCTATTCCCTCAATATAAAATTTATTTTGTTGCTTCTTTAGAAGCTGAGGTGAAATATCCACCCATTTATCAAAAAAGATTTTCATTGGCTCCGGTAATATACTTAGAGTAGGACCAAAGCAATAAAACCAGTTTATAAACCAGTGAGGTATTTCATTGTTATAAACATTAGCACAAATTTTTATAAATCATGAATGTTTGTGCTTATCATTTTCATAATAGAATGCTTTTATAAAAGCATCACAATAATCTCAATAATTATATTTAATTACTGTTGATCTATCAATCAGTATATCTTTTTTCTTTCATTGGAGATCTTTCCCAATCTTCTAGGGATATAACCCTTTTAATAATCATTTTACTGAAATTATAAATATCTTTATTTGTTCCAGTAAAATGCGATATTTCAGCAGATCCACTTTGAACCAATATTTGTTCATAAAAATTCCTGGACTTATAAGTCCTGGTAGGCATAGATGAATTATCCAAACACCTTTGCATTAAGGCCCATGGATCATTTTTCTATTTCAAGTCCTTTTCTTCTAAGAGACATATAATCTCTTTATATTCATTTTCTGAGAATCCAATATTATTGGGCTCAGATTCTTCTTCGCCAATTATTTTAGCATACGAAGGAGTATCATTAGCTTCATCAGCAATTTGCTGGCTTCTTTTAAATTTCAGGAATTCCTGATATTCCTTATCCTGGGATAAGTCCATAGCTATAAGCTTTTGTTGCCCATGTTGAGATATAATCTCTGGGATTTTCTTCTGACCACCTTTTCCTCTATAAGAGGAAGTTCCTAGACCGCGAGCTCTCATATCTGTTATTAACATAGAAAGCAGTACATGACCACGACGAATGTGAAGAATTTATTAATCCTTTTTGTAAAAGAGACTCAACCACCGATTATAACCACAGAAAACAGTACAACCACAGATTCAGGATCATGATAATGTCATTGAAAATTCAAAATAATGAAGGAATTGTTAACATTAGATTTGATAATCAGTTGAAATTATTATCATTTCCAAAAAGTACTTTTATGAGATCATATATATCACCTATAGATTATAGAGTAGATTCTCCTATGCCTGCTAGAGCATCTACTTCTCAAATAAGAGAATCCGAGATTTAAACACCTCTGACTGAAAAGCTTTATATAAACAGACATAATATTGTAAGGGAAATGAATAGCCAGACTCAAAATAAAAATGAGTTAGAACCGACAATGTCAGAAATGAAATTTTCTATTTAATGGATAGAAAAAATAATAGATTTTAGCCCTAGTTCTCCAGCCAGAACCATTATTTGTAAAGAATTTAAGGATCCAGATTATAACAATTCAGAACATGGTTTTTTGAAACTTTTATTAATGGGGAAATACTATATTTCCAGGAAGAATTTTATAAATATTGAAAATTGATAAATACTTTAATACCATTTGCTTTATGGTTTATAAAGATATATGTAAGAGATTATATTTCTGTTATTGAAAGAGATTATAAACTAGAAACAGGAAATATTTATAAGGGGATATATTTTCCACAACAAGCTTTTCATATTGAAAAGAATGGGAAGATTCATAATTTTTCAGCTTTTATAAAATTACTAGAAAATGATACATTGCCTATTACATGTAAACGTATTAATAATATATTTGAACATCAGAATTATACAAATCTTTTCCTAAATGTCTTTGGAGAACAATTACAATCTCTTTATAATAAGATAGAAATTATAAATAAGGCTATTAATAATATACAGCCAGCAGTTATAAAAATAACTCCTGAAGTTAAAGAGGCTAGTCCTAGCTTTTAGCTTCCTCCGTTTGTATCTGATTTTAAGATAAGACCAATGCAGGAATTAGAAAAACTTTTAGAAGAAAAATTTAATAAATTAAGTATTAAAACCTTAGATAAGGAATTACAATATGAGTTGATAGAGAATTCTGATTATAGTCAAGTTTTAAAAAATTAGATAAATAAAATTAATAATAAATGGGCAGATAAGCCTATACAAAATAAATTTTACTATACTAGACCAACACCCATGGATGTGTTGCATGAAGAATATACTGATACAATAGATATTAGTTATTCGGGTAGTAAAATTTATGAATGGAATATTGATGGATATTCTAATAAACAGATTTATAATACTATTCATAGAATGCTAATGTATTCTACTATTTGTAAGAATAATAATAATTCTGATAAAACTATTGCTGCCATGATAGTTGCTGGATTTACTGGACAACTTAAAGGTTGGTGGGATAATTTTCTATCTCAACAAAATAAAGATGAAATTATGGAAATTGTAAAACAAGAAGATAATGTTTTAATAGAAAATGCAGTTTATACACTTGTTATTAATATTATAGAACATTTTACTGGAAGGTTTAGTGATAATAGTGATCCTATTAGGACTTTACTACAGAATTTAAGGTGTAAAACACTATCTGACTTTAGACGGTATAAAGATACTTTTTTAAGCAGAGTAATGGAATTACCAGAATGTAGTAATACACATTGGAAATCTAAATTTATAGATGGACTTCCGAGCTTATTTGCTGAAAGGGTAAGAAAAAACCTTAGGACAAATAATATTACCATATTATATGAAAATTATACATATGGAGCTTTAATAGATACTTGTATTCAAGAAGGATTGGCTATTTGTAATGAGATCAAGCTGAATCAGCAAATTAAAAGACAAAACCTAGATGAAAGGAAACATTTAGGACAATTTTGTCAACAATTTGGGCTAGACAATCCCTCATCTAGCAGAAATAATAAAAAACATGATAAAGTTTATAAATCTAAACACAGAAAATCTTCTCAGAATCATATTGAAAGGAAGAAACAAAGAAGAGAAGAGAAAAATAAAAATCCTAGATATTACAAAAGGAAAAAGAAAAATAATGAAAGACATTATAAAATATGTGGTAAATTTGGCCATACTTCAGAATATTGCTGGACTAAGAAAAAAATTAATAATTTAAATATTTTGGATGATATAAAGTCTATAATAATACAGACACTTCAAAATTCTGAATCTAATAAATCAGAAACAGAAGATAAAAAAATTTATGAATCAGAAGAAGAAGAGATAATAAATGCTCTAAAGAATGAAAATAGTTTTGAATCAGAATGTGAACCATGTAGATTAGGGCAAATTTGTCTTAAAAAAGAGAATAAATCTGATGATAATCTTAATAAAAATGAATTTTATAAAATAATATCTCAATTTTTAGATATGGCATTAAATGTATTAACTTCTAATAATTTGATAGAATTATTAAAATCAATAAGAGATCCCGAATTAAGAGTAAAAATTATTAATGAAATTAATCTAGAAGAAGGAACTTCATCATATTCTAATATAGAAGAAAATGTTTTAGAAAGAATATTAAATCCTAATAGGACATATAACATGACTGAAGTCATGAATCAGTTAAGAAATAAATATCAGGATAAAGAAGGAAATATTTCTCTTCAAATGCTATATAAAGAAATTAATAATTTAAAAGAAGAAATTAGAATGCTGAAAGAAAAAAACTCAGTTCAAGAAACTAGAATTTTTAAATTAGTAAAAGTTTCTACAGATATAGTTCCACTAGGGAAAACTATTGAACATGATATGTCAGAAAAATTTCTTTCTACCTTAGAAACGGTGATATCTCAAAAATGGTATATTAAAATATCATTATTAATTGATAATTATTATACAAAAATATTTATTGCATTAGTAGATAGTGATGCAGATTTAAATGTTATACAGGAATGATTAATTCCTACAAGATATTTTCATAAAACTAGTCATAATTTATGGCATGCTGGTGGTGATAAACTCCAGATTAAATATAAGCTTCCTAAAGCTTACATATGTATTTATAATTGATGTATTGCTCAGAGTTTTATTCTAGCAAAAGATATCTCTAACCAAGTAATACTAGGAACACTATTTTTAAATAATATTTATCCAGTTAAAAAAAATTATAATAAAGGAATAATTGGAACGCTTGAAAATAATGATATTTTCCTTAAATTACTAGAGTTTTGCATAGTATGTATGATACTATCAAGGCAAAACAATATCAGATAAATTTCTTAAAACAAAAAATTAGTATTCTGTCAATTGATGAACAATTGAAAAATCCTAAATTACAGGATAAAATTGAATTGTTGAAAAACAATTTTTCAATAGAAATATGTAATGACCATCCGAATGCTTTTTGGAATAGGAAAAAACATATTGTTTCATTACCTTACGAAGATTCTTTTAATAAAAAAAGAAATTCCTACTAAGGCTAGGCCTTGTCAGATGAATTGAGAATATCTGGAAATTTGTAAAAAAGAAATTGAGTTTCTTTTACAAAAAGGATTAATAAGTCATTCACAGTCGTCATGGTCATGTACTGTTTTCTATGTTAATAAACATTCAGAAAGAGAAAGAGGTATACCTAGATTAGTTATAAATTATAAACCTTTAAACAAAGTTTTAAAATGAATTAGGCATCCAATCCCTAATAAAAAGGATTTACTTGATAGACTTTATGATAGTCTAATATTTTCTAAATTTGACTTAAAGTCAGGATATTGGTAGATTCAGATTAATAAATCTGATAGATATAAAACAACATTCAATGTTCCCATAGGACACTACAAATGGAATGTAATGCCATTTCGATTAAAGAATGCACCTTCTGAATTCCAGAAGATCATGAATGATATATTACTCCTTATAGTACATTCATAATTGTTTATATTGATGATATATTAGTTTATTCTAAAACTATTGACATGCATTTTAAACATTTGGATATGTTTAAATCCATTATTCTCCAAAATGGTTTAGTTATCTCAAAACCTAAAATGGTTTTATTCCAAACTAGAATTAGATTTCTTGGCCATATAATTGAAAAAGGAAATATTATTCCTACAGATAGAAGCATAGATTTTGCTGATAAATTTTTTGATGATAAAACTAGCTTACAGAGATTTTTAGGAAGTTTAAATTATATTACTCATTATTATAAAGATTTGATAAAGGACACAGCTATCTTATATGATAGACGTGTAAAGAACCCTAAGCCTTGGTCTGAAGAGCATTCTGAGGCAGTCAGAAGAATACAATCTAAGGTTAAAACCTTACCTTGTTTAATGATAAGTAATCCAAATTGAGAGAAAATAATTGAAACTGATGCATCTAATATAGGATTTGGAGAAATTTTGACTCAAATAAATCCAGAAAACAAGCAAGTATATGTTGTTAGATTTCATTCAGGTAAGTGGAATGATTCACAAAAAAATTATGCTACTGTCGCTAAAGAAATTTTAACAATAGTAAAATGTGTTTTGAAATTTCAAGATGATTTATATAATCAAAAAATTTATTATAAAAACAGATTGCAATGCTGCAAAGTTCATGTTACAAAAAGATTTTAAAAATGATGTTTCCAAACAAATGTTTGCAAGGTGGCAAACACATTTAGCCCTATTTGATTTTGATATTATTTATAAAAAAGGAGAAGATAATAGTCTTCCAGATTTTTTAACTCGAGAATATCTATATTAATAACATATATGAGTTATCGCGGTCGCGGAACTTCCTCTTATAGAGGAAGAGGTGGTCAGAAGAAAATCCCAGAGATTATATCTCAACATGGGAAACAAAAGCTTATACCTATGGACTTATCCCAGGATAAGGAATATCAGGAATTCCTGAAATTTAAAAGAAGCCATCAAATTGCTGATGAAGGTAATGATACTCCTTCCTATGCTAAAATATTTTGCGAAGAAGAATCTGAGCCCAATAATATTGGATTCTCAGAAAATGAATATAAAGAGATTATATTTCTCTTAGAAGAAAAGGACTTGAAATGGAAAAATTATCCATGGGCCTTAATGCAAAATTATTTGGATCATTCATCTATGCCTACCAGGACTTATAAGTCCATGAATTTTTATGAGCAAATATTGGTTCAAAGTGGATCTGCTAAAATATCACATTTTACTGGAACAAATAAAGATATTTATAATTTCAGTAAAATAATTATTAAAAGGGTTATATCCCTAGAAGATTGGGGAATATCTCCAATGAAAGAAAAATATATACTGATTAATAGATCAGCAGTAATTAAATATAATTACTGGGATTATTGTGATGCTTTTATAAAAGCATTCTATTATGAAAATAATAAGCACAAACATTCATGGTTTATAAAAATTTGTGCTAATGTTTATAACAATGAAATACCTCACTGGTTTATAAACTGGTTTTATTGTTTTGGTCATACTCTAAGTATATTACCGGAGCCAATGAAAATCTTTTTTGATAAATGGGTGGAAATTTCACCTCAGCTTCTAAAGAAGCAAGAAAATAAATTGTATATTGAGGGAATAGCCTCATGCTTCTTTTTTATTCAATTCTCAATTCCATGGATTTGTAAATGGAGTCCAGATGTGGGTCATACCAAGACGTGAATCCCGTGCTTACAGAGAAAACTTTATACAAAATTTTGGGAAAAAATGATGCGGATTGATCCCACTACTAAAGAAATTTTGGCTCAAGAAACAATGGATCTGATGAAAAGACAAATAAGTCTTTATGAGTCTCAACAAGAAGTTATGGATACTCCATCTCCCTTTGATGAGATGAAAAAAGATTTAATTTCTCAAATTGAGGAAAACAAATCAACAAAGTCAGATTCGACTATGGCATCAGAATACATGCAAGATGCACAAGACCCCAATGAAGTCAGTATTCAAGATATTTTCGAAGTGATTAAAGACATTTGGTAGAGACAATCTCGAAGAAGATAGGAGAAGCATCTTCCTCCACCCAAAGAAAGATAGGAGAATAAAGATGCAGCTGATAAAGACATCTTCCTAATAAAGGAAGATATGGAAGGCACATTATCCAGGAATCCCGGCTTTATTATGTAATAATGGAACTATTCATAAATTGTTCCTCCCACTAACTTTAGACTTTAGCAACTAACATTATTAGATTTTACTGTTTACTTTTGACTTTTGTTTTAGTGCTGAGAATTATTCATAAATAGTTTCTTCACTTTTTATTGTATAAATAAACTAGATTAGCTTAGAAAGAAAGCAGAACGCAAGATAGAGATTTCTGCTCTTCTATACTCTTTTGGAAGCTCATGTGTTGAGCCCTTTACTTCTTTTGTAAATTTTCCTTAGTAAATAAAATATCATATTTCTCTCCAAGGAGCTGAGTAGCTCTTGAAGACCAGAGTTCGAGACTCTGTAAGTTTATAACTTCTTATTTTGAATGATGTTTAGCCTTATAGGCTAAACCTATTTGTGTGTTGATTGATAACTAAGCATGCTAATTAAGTAATCGATATTGTTTATTGCTTAGGGTATTAATAGGTTAGATAATTGTAGCTGGCCTACACATGAAATTTATATCCTGTTTGACATTTGGCCTGGTAAGTCTCGCTTTAGCCATGGTTAGGCGTTAAGGGCAGTTGGTATGATGTTTTTGGGTAGACTGTTTTATGTCTAGTTGTCGGTTTCATATTATGTTGTAAAATTATCCTTATGTACCCCGAGCCATGGATGGTTCTGGCTGGAGAGCCAGGGCTGAAATCTATTATTTCACTTATATCCATTAAATAGAAAATTTCATTTCTGACATTGTCGGTTCTAACTCATTTTTATTCTGAGTCTGACTATTCATTTCCCTTACAATATTATGTCTGTTTATATAAATTTTTTCAGTCAAAGTTGTTGAAATCTCTGATTCTCTTATTTGAGAAGTAGATGCTCTAATAGGCATAGAAGAATCTACTCAATAATCTATAGGTGATATATATGATCTCATAGAAGTACTTTTTGGAAATGATAATAATTTCAACTGATTATCAAATCTAATGTTAACATTTCCTTCATTATTTCTAATTATATCAATGATATTATCATGATCCTGAATCTGTGGTTGAACAGGAATAGCTTGTTCTATAACCCAATGTTGTGGAAAAGTAATTTCTTCCCATTTTATAGATCTTCTGTAGGTAATATTAGACCTACTAAAATTGGTTTCAATGATTATCGTCTCATTTTTAGGTTTATCAATCCTTTTACACTGTGGATTCTATGTAAACAAAGGTTTGTAATATATTCTATAACAGAGACATATTACCTCTATTCCAGCAATATAATTATAACCATGCGTTTTGACATTTAATGTTAAAGCATCTAAAATATTCACATCAGTTAAAGATAACTGCAAATTAGGATACACGTTAAAATAAGCAGGTCTATGAGTTAGACTAGATTGTATAATTCCTATCAAAGATTGTTTCCAATTTAAATTTCTACCATCTCTTAAAGCTGCTATAAAGCTTTCTGGTAAACCTTCTAAAGTTAAAGGTTTAAATGCAATTTGCACTAATCCTATGTGTAAAAACATATGTGTTTCTCTATATGGACTTATGTCCTTTTCAGATAATAATCTGATTATCATTTCATTATTATCTAATGAAATAGATTCTTCAGTAGTTTTTACTACTTGCTTTAAACCCAATTTTTCAAAAGTACCTAACTGGTATATCAGCTTAGGTTTAACTCTTGGAATTGTCCATTTATTAAGTAAATTTAAATTCTGTGGAATATCATATTCCTCACTTTTTAAATTTTTAATATTAGAATTCTTATGAATGATGTTCATAATATTCATCATGAACCAGTGTGTTGACTCATAACTTAATACATACTAAACAGGACCTGATACCATCTATGGCTCGGGGTACATAAGGATAATTTTTACAACATAATATGAAACTGGCAACTTCACATAAAACAGTCTACCCAAAAACATCATACCAACTGCCCTTAACGCCGAACCATGGCTAAAGCGGAACTTACCAGGCCATATGTCAAACAGGATATAAATTTCATGTGTAGGCCAGTTACAATTATCTAACCTATTAATACCCTAAGCAACAAACAAGATCGATTACTTAATTAGCATGCTTAGTTATCAATCAACACACAAATAGGTTTAGCCTATAAGGCTAAACATTATTCAGAATAAGAAGTTATAAACTTACAGAGTCTCGAACTCCGGTCTTCAAGAGCTGCTCAGCTCCTTGGAGAGAAATATGATATTTTATTTACTAAGGAAAATTTACAAAAGAAGTAAAGGGCACAACTCATGAGCTTCCAAAAGAGTATAGAAAAGCAAAAATCTCTATCTTGCGTTCTGCTTTCTTTCTAAGCTAATCTAGTTTATTTATACAATAAAAAGTGAAGAAACTATTTATGAATAGTTCTCCGCACCAAAACAAAAGTCAAAAGTAAACAGTAAAATATAATAATGTTAGCTGCTAAAGTCTAAAGTTAGTGGGAGGAACTATTTATGAATAGTTCCATTATTACATAGTAAAGCCGAAATTCCCGGATATTGTGTGTTCCATATCTTCCTTTATTAGGAAGATGTCTTTATCAGCTGCATCTTTATTCTCCTATCTTTCTTTGGGTGGAGGAAGATGCTTCTCCTGTCTTCTTCGAGATTGTCTCTACCAAAGTGTCTTTAATCACTTCGAAAATATCTTCAATACTTACTTCATTGGGGTCTTGTACATCTTGCATGTATTCTGATGCCATAGTCAAATCTGACTTTGTTGATTTGGTTTCCTCAATTTGAGAAATTAAATATCTTTTCATCTCATCTACATAAGCAGCTATCATTTATTACTTAGTCAGATTTTCTGATCTCATTTTAAATTTTTTTGAGATATAATCAAAGGGAGATGGAGTATCCATAACTTCTTATTGAGACTCATAAATATTTATTTGTCTTTTCATCAGATCCATTGTTTCTTGAGCCAAAATTTCTTTAGTAGTGGGATCAATCTGAATAATTTTTTCCCAAAATTTTGTATAAAATTTTCTCTGTAAGCACGGGATTCCCGTCTTGGTATGACCCACCTCTGGACTCCATTTACAAATCCATGAAATTGAGAATTCAATAAAAAAAGAAGCATGAGGCTATTCCCTCAATATAAAATTTATTTTCTTGCTTCTTTAGAAGCTTTGTTGAAATTTCCACCCATTTATCAAAAAAGATTTTCATTGGCTCCGGTAATATACTCAGAGTAGGACCAAAGCAATAAAACCAGTTTATAAACCAGTGAGGTATTTCATTGTTATAAACATTAGCACAAATTTTTATAAACCATGAATGTTTGTGCTTATTATTTTCATAATAGAATGCTTTTATAAAAGCATCACAATAATCCCAATAATTATATTTAATTACTGCTGATCTAGTAATCAGTATATCTTTTTCTTTCATTGGAGATCTTCCCCAATCTTCTAGGGATATAACCCTTTTAATAATCATTTTACTGAAATTATAAATATCTTTATTTGTTCCAGTAAAATGCGATATTTCAGCAGATCCACTTTGAACCAATATTTGTTCATAAAAATCCCTGGACTTATAAGTCCTGGTAGGCATAGATGAATTATCCAAATACCTTTGCATTAAGGCCCATTGATCATTTTTCCATTTCAAGTCCTTTTCTTCTAAGAGAAATATAATCTCTTTATATTCATTTTCTGAGAATCCAATATTATTGGGCTCAAATTCTTCTTCGCCAATTATTTTAGCATAGGAAGGAGTATCATTACCTTCATCAGCAATTTACTGGCTTCTTTTAAATTTCAGGAATTCCTAATATTCCTTATCCTGGGATAAGTCCATAGCTATAAGCTTTTGTTTCCCATGTTGAGATATAATCTCTTGGATTTTCTTCTGACCACCTCTTTCTCTATAAGAGGAAGTTCCTCGACTGCGAGAACTCATATCTGTTATTAACATAGATATTCTCGAGTTAAAAATCTTGAAGACTATTATCTTCTCCTTTTTTATAAATAATATCAAAATCAAATGGGGCTAAATGTGTCTGCCACCTTACAAACATTTGTTGGGAAACATCATGTTTAAAATCTTTTTGAAACATGAACTATGCAGCATTGCAATCTGTTTTTATAATAAATTTTTGATTATATAAATCATCTTGAAATTTCAAAATACATTTTACTATTGTTAAAATTTCTTTAACGATAGTAGCATAATTTTTTTGTGAATCATTCCACTTACCTGAATGAAATATAACAATATATACTTGCTTGTTTTCTGGATTTATTTGAGTCAAAATTCCTCCAAATCCTATATCAGATGCATCAGTTTCAATTATTTTCTCCCAATTTGGATTACTTATCATTAAACAATGTAAGGTTTTAACCTTAGATTTTATTCTTCTGACTGCCTCAGAATGTTCTTCAGACTAAGGCTTAGGGTTCTTTTGAAGTCTATCATATAAGATAGCTGTGTCCTTTATCAAATCTTTATAATAAGGAGCAATATAATTTAAACTTCCTAAAAATCTCTGTAAGCTAGTTTTATCAATGATTTTATCAGGAAATTTATCAGCAAAATCTATGCTTCTATTTATAGGAATAATATTTCCTTTTTCAATTATATGGCCAAGAAATCTAATTCTAGTTTGGAATAAAACCATTTTAGGTTTTGAGATAACTAAACCATTTTGGACAATAATGGATTTAAACATATTCAAATGTTTAAAATGCATGTCAATAGTTTTAGAATAAACTAATATATCATCAATATAAACAATTATGAATGTAATATAAGGAATAATATATCATTCATGATCTTCTGGAATTCAGAAGGTGCATTCTTTAATCCAAATGGCATTACATTCCATTCGTAGTGTCCTATGGGGACATTGAATGCTGTTTTATATCTATCAGATTTATTAATCTGAATCTGCCAATATCCTGACTTTAAGTCAAATTTAGAAAATATTAGACTATCATAAAGTCTATCAAGTAAATCCTTTTTATTAGGGATTGGATGCCTAATCCATTTTAAAACTTTGTCTAAAGGTTTATAATTTATAACTAATCTAGGTATACCTCTTTCTCTTTCTGAATGTTTATTAACATAGAAAGTAGTACATGAATATGACGACTGTGAAGGACTTATTAATCCTTTTTGTAAAAGACACTCAATGTCTTTTTTACAAATTTCTAGATATTCTGAATTCATCTAACAAGGCCTAGCCTTAAAAGAAATTTCTTTTTCATTAAAAGAATCTTCATAAGGTAATGAAACAATATGTTTTTTTCCTATTCCAAAAAGCATTCGGATGGTCATTACATATTTCTATTGAAAAATTGTTTTTCAACAATTCAATTTTATCCTGTAATTTAGGATTTTTTAATTGTTCATCAATTGACAGAATACTAATTTCTTGTTTTAATAAATTTATCTGATTTTGTTTTGCCTTGATATTATCATACATACTATGCAAAACTCTAGTAAATGGTTCTATTATAAATTCAAGGAAAATATCATTATTTTCAAGCATTCCAATTATTCCTTTATTATCAATTTTTTTAATTGAATAAATATTATTTAAAAATGGTGTTCCTAGTATTACTTGGTTAGAGATATCTTTTGCTAGAATAAAACTCTGAGCAATACATCGATTCTCAATACATATGTAAGCTTTAGGAAGCTTATATTTAATCTGGAGTTTATCACCACCAGCATGTCATAAATTATGACTAGTTTTATGAAAATATCTAGTAGGAATTAATCCTTCCTGTATAATATTTAAATCTGCACCACTATCTACTCATGCAGTAAATATTTTTGTATAATAATTATCAAATAATAATGATATTTTAATATACCATTTTTGAGATATTACCGTTTCTAAGGTAGAAAGAAATTTTTTTGACATATTATGTTCAATAGTTTTCCCTAGTGGAACTATATATGTAGAAACTTTTACTAATTTAGAAATTCTAGTTTCTTGAACTGAGTTCTTTTCTTTCAGCATTCTAATTTCTTCTTTTAAATTATTAATTTCTTTATATAGCATTTGAAGAGAAATATTTCCTTCTTTATCCTGATATTTATTTCTTAACTGATTCATGACTTCAGTCATGTTATATGTCCTATTATGATTTAATATTCTTTCCGAAACATTTTCTTCTATATTAGAATATGATGAAGTTCCTTCTTCTAGATTAATTTCATTAATAATTTTTACTCTTAATTCGGGATCTCTTATTGATTTTAATAATTCTATCAAATTATTAGAAGTTAATACATTTAATGTTATATCTGAAAATTGAGATATTATTTATAAAATTCATCTTTATTAAGATTATCATCAGATTTATTCTCTTTTTTAAGACAAATTTGCCCTAATCTACATGGTTCACATTCTGATTCAGAACTATTTTCATTTTTTAGAGCATTTATTATCTCTTCTTCTTCTAATTCAGAAGTTTCTGTATCTTCTGTTTCTGATTTATCACATTCAGAATTTTGAAGTGTCTGTATTATTATAGATTTTATATCATCCGGAATATTTAAATTATTAATCTTTTTCTTAGTCCAGCAATATTCTAAAGTATGGCTAAATTTACCACATATTTTACAATGTCTTTCATTATTTTTCTTTTTCCTTTTATAATATCTAGGATTTTTATTTTTCTCTTCTCTTCTTTGTTTCTTCCTTTCAATATGATTCTGAGAAGATTTTCTGTTTTTAGATTTATAAACTTTATATTTTTTTATTATATATATCTAACCAATAAATACTAACCCACGTGGCCCACTAACTAAAAAATATATATTATTAATTTTAATAGTAAACTAATTCCTAATAAGTTTGGAAATCAATTAAAATAATATTAATTGTAAAATCCAATCTAATTTTGGGTCTAAACATCAAACCCAATTGAATATTTATCTTCATTCACAATTTCTTTGCTCAATCCCAATTTGCTATCAATCTTCCTAATCTCTCAATTTCCTTAAAAAATATAGCCAAATCGCATATTTAGCTCCATTGAAATCCATATTTTCCTGCATTCAAAATACAGCCATTAAACCATAGAATTCATCTAATTGACCTTCACTTTACACCAAATCCAACCACTAATTTCAGCCTTATCATGCTCGAAGAGATAACCAAAAGCCTTAACGGGATTTTCCATGGTAAATTTGTTACCATGTAAGGGCTTCACTAAGTTGTAAATCAATCTATTACCCTATATACTTAATTAATGTGAAGATAATTATAAGTTCTAGATCCCCTATGAACAATGCCGAAGCAAAAAGTTCTACAACATTGTTCGAACTACAAAATGGTGCATATCCAACAAAATTCAAATATAGGACCTTTGTATGAGCTGTATCTAACCAACTCTTTTTCTCTTTGAATTTTGGTCTTCTTCATCTGAGGTTGTGTTGTCATTATTCTCAATATCCTCAAATCTCTTAGCAAGCAAAATTTTAATAGTTGAAATGCCAATTTTTTCCTCAGCTACACGTACACAAAGAGATCCTCTGTTAGATAACAATAAATTCCATAGATAATATAAAAATAATAAGTTTTAAGAAAATATTAACTTACAACTATGACTAGTTGTAAATGAGGTGTTTGTTTGAGGAAGTTTACTGCATTCGTTTGTTAATGAATCTGAGTTATTCTCCAGATCATATGTTAATAGTTTGTCAGCAATTATTTGTGGTTTATCTTCCTTGTAAGCAACCAAAGTATATATTGGATCATTTGATCCACCTCTTGGTTTTTGAGTTTTGACCTGGCAGATGTAATATCTGTTTTCTACTTTTGCATGAATTTTCTTCAGATAAACTACATGTTAAAAAATTAAAACAAATGAGTTTAGCAATGTAATAAATGAATATAAACACATGACAATATAAAAGATGATAGGGTTAGAAGCCTGGTTTCCTTGTTTCATTGCTTTTGTTGCTATTAAACCTAAAAGTTCTTCGGCTATTGCTCAAAAATGCAAATATTGACCCACTGTGATCGGATAAGCAAACTTGAAACTTACTCCTATAATTGAATGAGATGAAATGTTAAAAGTGTGCAAAACGTATGTATAACATGTGTAAATATATCAAAATTTAGTATATAGCACATTGGTTAAGCTATTTGTTTCGTATCGCATTCGTTGCATGTGAAATAATAGTGATGAGTTGCTGGAGTGGAATAGTAACAGTTTGCACAAGTCATATAATAATAGCGTTGAACAATATTATCAAAACTCATTGACGTGCGAACCAGACTTAGCTACATTTGTTAAAAATTATGAAACAATTAGTGATTAGAGATCAAGTAAATGATTGAATATGAACGTTCTTAATTACCTTTAGATTTGCCAGTAATGAAGCAACAGGAGTTATTTCCGTGGTGGTTAGTATTTGTAAGGTCGGTTGTGAAGATGCTATCAGTTTTGCACTTCCTATATCTTATATCATTTTTCTATTTCTATGCGCCCTACAGAAGAATAAACAAGTAGTATGAATAGATAGTATAGCAGTTAGTCTAGAATCATTAAACATATATATATAAAAAAAAAAAAAAAGGATACAAACCAGTTGTTCATTTGTAAGGCTTCACGTTAGGGTGGATCAATCATGGTTGAGGAGTCAAAATAAGTGCACAATTTAATACCTGCAATAAGTTATATGAGCTTTCGAAAGTTATTACTCCTGTAAGTATTTGTTGAAATAATGTAAGGTTAGGAAAACTTACCACAGTATTTGACAACACGCAAGCCGCGGCCTATGATCACTAAAAAATTATGGAGTTCCCTAAGTATAATTGCTCATTCGTTCCTAATGTAATCTCCCCACAAACTTAATGGCACGACATTGTTCTAAAAAAATATGTTAAGATATCATACTTCACATGTAAAGATTGGCTATGAAAATCAAGCTTCCGTCATCTTAATTACTACCTATTGCATAGCAATACAGAATCAAGCTAATTGTATAGTATTGAAAGCTGATTGCATCAGTCATCTGTAGGGAAAGAAGCCAAAATAACAATAAGTACACTGTAGATTCAAGCTGAAGACAACTTGAAAGTTTAATTGTTAGCCAAGATGAGATAAAACTGAACATGATATAGAAATTAGAAAGCAATGGAACTCAAGAACTATAAGCATTCCTAAGGTTTATAGATCACAAGATCCCAACGTTTTAATCGAATTTAAAGGTTACTTTGTTTTTTCAATATGTCACATGTCCTTCTTGTAAAACTACAAACATTGTTCCTATTTACAATTGGAAATCATTTTTACGTAAAACAACTCTATTGAATGCTAAAGACAAGTAAAAGGAAACTCGATTTGAAAGTCCTTTATTCATCTGCAGAAAATGTAATCTATAAGTTAAATAATAGGACGATATGGGAAATAATAAGAAATTTCTTACCAACAAGAGCATTTTTCTAGTTTGCATAGTAATCCAGCTCATTAAATTGCGTGAATTAATAATTTATTGCCATTAGAGCTAACTCATGATTAATTTCTTCAATACTGTTCCATATTTAATAATTCGTTGTATTGTTATACCTTGAGATCAGTAACTTTCATCTATTTCCCTAATTTCTGCATTGCTAATTTTGTATTTCTTGTACCGCTATAGTTTAGGGCCCATTTGATCAACAACATTATTGAACAAGATGCCCTGCACTTTTGAGCCCTAATAAAATCATAACAATATTATTGTTGTTATTTGGTTGTTTAATAAAAAAAATAAAAAATTTAAGTATGTTTTAAAACTAATAGATAAAAGTTACTTACATGTTCATATGTGAAAAAAAATTTCTATAGTTTTGTTGGACTTTTGTAAGCTTTGTAAGCATTCATTTTTCCTACAACAATGATGATTGCTTCCCGAGGTTGGTCAGAGTTTCTGAATTCAGAAATTGGTTTTGCCTCCATCCTAAAATATAACACCATATATTATATTTACAAACAATAAAATATATAATATATTTTCTTATATGAGAGGCAATGTTATAAGATTATGATATTCTTCATTGATGAAAAAGTGTAAAAAAAGAATTCAGCAAAGGCATGCTAATTTTCTTTTCATTACTAAGCTTATAATGATTGAACATGGATGTTCATTTGTGGACAGTAATATTATTCAACCACTGAATAAGAACAAAAAAAAAAAAAATACAACCAAACATAATATGAATCAATGATAAGCTGGTGTATTGAGAATTTCAAGTCGCAAGAGTAATAAAATAAATAGCTATTATGAAATACCCACCTAAATTGAAGTTGTCTGGTTAGAATAGCTTGAAATTGGCAGGATTTATTCTAAAGGGATTATCTCAATAGAAGCCTATAAAAGATTGTCAAGTTATACTATTTTAGTATACACAAAAGTAATTATATTTACCTCATAATTATAAAGAAAAGTCTAAGAAGCTTCGAACTAGATTAGACGAACCAAAAAATAGATGAGTTTGAGGTGTGAATTGAAAGAATATCTTTTTTTTGTAGTCTGTACTTCATCTTTTTGGCCACATTTTTTACTATTGTTAAGTAAAATATCAACTACAGAGCAACGTATCTGAAAAGATTCCTTCTACCTCAAATGTAATCAATTTGTTTAGTTTCAAATTATCTGAAAAGACACGATAGACAATTTCATTCTGAATTGTGAAACTGGAGAGTTTTTGTACAAATTTATAATTTAGAAAGTAAGAATAACCTGAATTAATATAAGGCTTCTAGAACAATCTCGTTTCCAACACCCTATGGTCAGCCTAAATCGAAGCTATACAGCTAAAGGCACGTAATCAATAGAAAGGTGCAGGATGGACAGACTGTGAATCTATCACCGTCTGTACATCCTCTGTCATCTGCAAGTGCTGATTTGTGTATAAGTATTGTTAGGGTTTTTATGAAACCGAAAAGGTAAATAGTAGCTGATTGTAATGGATATAAACATACGTTTAAAGGGAAGCAAATTAGATATAACTTTGGTTGTATATATTGGGAAGTGAAGATTTGAGTTCATGGAAATTACAGTGGTAATCTTAAGAAAATACTGATTGATGAAGAAGGGGCTGAAAAGATTGAATAACTAAAATATATTTCTATAGGCTACAATAGACGCTGATTGTGCAGTGATTATCAGAAATTGCGGCTGACTTTTAATAGCTATAAACTCTGAAGAGTATTGTCTAGCAGAAAGTTGGAAATGACGGATAATAATCATATGTGTGCAGTAAATGTGTTAAATTTAACTGGATTGCTATTCGCATTACAAATTTGCTATTTGTATCATAAAAAAAAATAATAATAAAATGACCAAAATACCTTTATGATGGAACATTTTTAGAAAATACTAAGTACGGGACAAAAATGCACAAAAAATGTGTTTTGACCGCAATCTAAAACGCATGAAAAAACGTTTCTTACATTAAAAAATTAAGTACAATGACGTTTTTGATGATTGAAAACGTCAAAACTTAACGATTTTAACTATAGAAAACGCAACAATTGAACGTTTTTTCATCAGCAAAAACGTCAAAAGGCTGCATTTGTGCCATGGATGAAACGCTAAAACAGGGCGTTTCATCCATGGCTCGCTCGCCCAAACGGGGCATTTTTGCCCAGCAGAAACTAAAAAGGGTTCAACTCCTCAGCCGCAGCATTTTCCCAAATTTTTCCTAAAAATTGCAGTTTGAAAACGCCAAGTGGTTTAGATTTTTTGGCAAAAAACGCAGAAATGGACGGAGGAGATGGCGAATCATCACAAAGGCACGGGGAGGGCAAAGGTCTACTGATAAACAAGGTAAAAATCGTTATGAATTTTTTTTTCTGCATTTTAGGGCATAATCGGCCCAATTTTTGGCGTTTATATGCATTGAATCAGTGTTTATTTGCGTTATTTTTGTTAGAAATCTGTGTTTAGGTGCGTTTTAGGTATGTAGAAACGCAATTTGGTATGGATTTGGTGCAAATAATCGCAAGAATGGTGGGTTTTTGTTTGCCGGAAACTTGTCTGTTTATAGACAAAAGTTTCAATAAGTTTATGCCAGCCCCTATGGTACAGGTTAGGAAGGGGCTGGATCAGTTTGGGCAGGAGGCATGGGGTATAGCGACACTTGCATTCCTGTACCACTATCTAGGGTGCGCGAGTCGTCACGGGACGCAGAGCTTCGCTGGATGCATGACTCTATTACATGCGCGGATCTACGAGCACTTCCCCGATTTCAGACCCCATCCTATGCCCCTTCCTTTGCATGGCACACAGGCGCGTGCATTGAGGTGGGTCATCGACAGCCACCGGGGCACAGAGCAGCGCTTGGCCTCCATACGCTTTGCGCTTGACGAGTTGACAGCGGACATGGTTAGTAAATAATTAGAAATTTTAACAATTATATTTTGGTTTAATATAGTTTAATATAGTTTATTATTTAAGATTTTTAAATAATTTTCAAAGGTCACTTGGATGCCATACGGCCGGGACGCCATTTCGAGGACACCGAGGACCCTGTACCGAGGACTTATTGCGTACAGGGATCACATCAAGCCTTACATGCCAGACCGATGCGTCCGCCAGCTTGGGCATGTCAAGTGGATTCCAGCTCGGTTCATCCGTCCTGGCAGGGATACTTACCGCATCTACACTGGGAGACCATATGTGGTCCGACATGCCGTGGAGTATGCCGAGTCTACATGGGAGGAGTTCGGCACGACATCCATGGGTATTTCCCTCGTTGGCCGACAGCGGACCGGTGGAGCTGTTGCTCGGAGTGCTGCGGTCGACGGCTATTTAGAGTGGTTTCGTCCACGATCACGTCCGCGAGTACTTTCCATCGATCCCCAGGCTGTTATAGAGCCACCTCAACCACGTCGCGCGGCTTCAGAGTTTGTAAGTATTAATGTTAATTTGTAAATTATTTTATTTATTAAATTCAACGAGCCTTATTTTACTCTAATATATTGTTTGTATATTTGTAGTGGATGGGTCGATTTGGTCAGCTACATCATGCATTATTAGATGTAGTGCGGGAGAGTGTTCCAGATCTGTACGAGGAGTTCGCACCTGCCACTGCAGATCTAGAGGATGAGTTCGACCGGTCGATCTGATTTTGTATTGTATTGTTTATTATCATTGTATAAATGATCAAATATTATATTATTTATTTGATGATTATATTTTATTGTCTTTTTCATACATATGTTGTACTTTATACGCATATTTCATCAAACATTCCACGTACCTAAAGAGTAATACAAATTGCGTTGACAACAAGCAAACAACTTAAAAAAAAAACATTAAACAAACAAAAAAATGACAACATGTTGGAATTTACAAAATTTTACTATAAGGATAATAGTAATACAACATATTTAACATAACAATATACATCCTAGCCATCACGTAGTGCAGTCCAAGCATTAAGTCTAGCTGCCAAATTTTGTAGCCAATCACCTACACTCTCAGCATGACGTTGATGTTGCCAAACAAAGCTCAACGGCGGGATAGGGCACTCATCGACCACATCGACACGTACATAATGGTTCCCATTTACATGGGCAAATGCTATAACCCTTTCAGGTTGTGTGTCGCCAGTGGATGAATACAAAGGTAATACAGAATAATTTCCATCTGAACGAGTACGACTCAAATGTATTACCAGTGCATTTGCATAAGTGGCGAGAGGGAACAAATCTGTAGGTGTAGTCATCCAATGCTGCTCACCACAATCTGTGCCTTCAAAATTTATTCGCCTAAGTACCATAGCCACGTGATCACTATCAGGGGGACTCAACTCCAAAGATTGGAATACACCCCTATACCTGTCCGGGTGGCTCGTAATCTCTCCACTCAATGACCTGCGAGCTAATCTCCAATATTTCTTGTGGCCAAAAAAGTAAGTAGAAATTACTCGGAATCCACAATAGCCATCCCCATTTACATCTGACCAGCCTGTACAGTAAGGTTGGAAAAAAGCTGGCACACACTGAATGTCTCCACCAGAACCTGTCAGGTAATTATGTTTCATTTAATAAACATAACTGCATACTGTAAATATACGTAAAATATTTACTAAAAAATATGTAACTTCATAATTTATTTCATTCAAAAATTGAAAAGGACTTATTTACCTGTCCTTAATGGATAACCATCATCAAAACCTGTATGAATGCGGTGTGATCGCCCTGTCGAGTGGCCGGATGAACCTGAACGACACCTGCAACGTTGGCCACGTGTCGCTCTTTCTCGTGAACTCCACTCGCGCATTACAGAATGATGTAATCTACTTGGTGGTCTCCCCCTTTGGGGTCCCGAGATATCTGGCTCTCCAACACTGGCCATGTCAGGGTACATCTGCTCTACGTACGCCCTATTCAACAGACGGGCCAAAAAAGACAGACTGGTAGATACTGTAGGGACGACTTCCTCGTTGAAATACCTTAACAAACAAATATATTAAATGTAAACTACTTTAAAAAAGTATCAAATGTCAAAACAATTGAATAGTATTAAAGTTCACATATTTAAAATGCACCCGATGTCCTCATCAATGTAATTCGCATCCCCATATGATGGCACAATGGTCAACCTCTTCTAAAACTCATGCACGTGTGGAAGTAGGGGATATTCAGGCAATGACTGTGCCTTGAATATGTCACAAGCACAGGGAATCCCACGTGTCACCTCCACATTGCTCGAGTACTGCGCCTGCCAACTTATTCTTTCTTCGAACTTCTTTCCTAACCAACTTCAAACAATGGTGTGACACGTACTTGTTCAAATAACAGTATAGAAATCTCTGCATACTTGTTTGAGTCGTGGAGATGGAAGCCTCAAGAGAGCCTCTATAATAATGTCAATTAAAAATAAAATTAATTAAAACATTTGAAATAAATAGTAGTATACTAAAATTGAATGATATGAACTAATAATGAAAAAAACTTAAACAATTAAATAATTAAACTAACCCGATGTGAGGGTACAAGTGGCTGAGATGAGAGTCGATCTTTGTGAACAAAGTGTCAAGGGATTGGTGGAAGAATTAAGCCAATCTTTCATAGCAGCATGCGAAGCCTCTACTCTGTTAGTGGAAGTATTACCAAAGTGGAGAAATTGATTTGTCCAAGCTCGAACAAATTTCTCCTTGTGAATGAGCCATGTAGTCTCAAGATAATCAACAGCCAACGGCTCAATGAGAGTGTACTTAACCTTGAAATTCTGCAATAAACGGTTAAACTCCTCTACTGTCGGAGCCTTAATAATTTTCTTCCACCAGCTGTCATGAATATCACATGCTAAGTTTTTGTTTCTTCTCCCAACATTTTTTTCCAAACACGCATTCACATCACGCCCAATATGCCACAAATATAACAAGTGATGTGAAGCAGGAAAATGATCCTTAATTGGTTGTAACAAACCCAACTCCCTATCTGTCACAATCACACTAGGTGACAAACTAGCCGGTAGCAAAAATCTCAAGTTCCTCATAACCCAGTCATATGTATCCTTTGACTCATTTCTAACAATAGCAAATGCAATATTGAAATTCTTATTTGTAGGAGTCATACTTACCATCTCGACGACACGCATTTGGTACTTTTTGGTCTTGTAGGTAGAATCAATCCCCACCACCCAATACCATCTGTAGAACATCTGAATTGAGGTTGGATGTGCAAAGAAGACATGTGTGATCTCATCAGTGTTCGCATCCTTGAGAATCTTGACATAATACTGCTTCTCCTCAGCCAAATGCATAAATTGCTGCCCAATATTCCTACCTTCCAATCCAGCGGTCTTCATCTCTCCTTTCAAATTGTACACTGATTTGATTGGTACCTGGGAATCGGGAAACTGTTTATTAACAGCTTCCCAAACACACTTTGGCTTCACATTTAACCGAAGCATAAATTCAACAACAGCCTTTGACTCTTTTGTAAAATGGCTCAACTGTCTGTGACCATATGGATGCCTTATACCTGTAAATACCATTTAGTTATAATAACAATTCATATATACAACACATCAATCAACTTAATTAATATTATGCGCAAATAATGTAATACCAGTGTGATTGTGAGTTGACGCAGCTCCTGGATTTGTATAAACCTTGTGACGTCCCAGATCAATTCTCTTACAAGTCAACCTAAAGGGGCAATTAGTGTCACTCCTTCTTGTATTCTTCCGTCCCAGGATCTCTCCATCGCTTGCACGAAAAGTAGTACGTCGCAAATCCTTGATTACCTCCCTCTTTGTAATTAGGAACTTCAGCCTCTTAGCTATTTTCTGGCAATATTTCAAGGTCTTGCCAATAGTGCGAAACTCTCTGTCAATCTGGAAATATCCACTCAAATCTGCGCCAGGTTCAAGTTCCACCACCTCTCCTTGAGCATGATCCGCCTCATTGTCATCTTCATCCTCCTCTTCATCGTCCTCCTCCTCTTCATCCTTCGCCTCCTCTTTATCCTCATACACCTCCTCCTCCTCATACTCATCATCGTCATCCTGTATGCGAATACACACATAAATTAAAACAAAACACATTTAGTATTATATTATACAAAAACACAATCAAAATTACATACGAAACAGTATGTATGCAGTATGGTAAACATTATTTCGTACAAAAACCAAAAAACCAAAAAAAAAGAATTCTTACAATTATTTCTACAAAAAACACAGCACATTTATGATTCTTGCAATCAAAAACGCAATATATTTTACATAAAATATGAAAAAATGCTACAATTATGCGTTTCATGCAGCCAAAAACGCACCAAGATTTAGTTTCTAGCAACCTAAAACGTAGCACTTTTTATATAATGCATGTCAAAAACGCAGCACTTTTTACATAACAGACGTACAAAACGCAACACTTTTTATATATTAACTGTAAAAAACGCTAAAAACTGACGTTTCTACCATGGCAAAATTGTTAAACTGCAGCGTTTAAACGCTTCCTAAACGTCATTTTAGCATGTTTCCCCCTACATTATTTTTCAACAAAATATATAACTTTACGGTTCGAAAACTTACCATACCGTGATGATTCGCGTGCTAAATATTCTTTCCACGTCAACTGAATGATATAACGAATGTTTTTTAACTTAAGAATTTGTTTGTATTTGTTTTTTGGATAGTTGTTGTGTATAAATTTTTCCTCCAATTCACATGAATATATGTAAACGTTTTTGAACTTTTGTACATGTCAAAAACACACTATTTTTACGAGCGAACCATGGTTAAAAAGCACAATTTTAACGATTAGATTGACTAAAAATGCATCATTTTAACGAGCGAACCATGGTGGAAACTTCCCGTTTTGACATTTTTGACGTCATAAAACGCTCTCATTCAGCGTTTTTAACATATGAAAACGCAATTTGGCCTAAATTTTGTATGTCCAAAATGTTTTTTCATTGCGTTTTGGAAGAGAAAAAACGCAATTTTGCCCCATTTTTTTACATAAAATCTGTCAATTTATCAAGAATTTTGTTCATAAGGGCATTTTGGTCATAATTAATTTTTTTTTATGATACAAATAGCAATTCCATGATACAAATAGCAAGTCCCAATTTAAAAATTAAAAATGTTCGGATTATATACATATATTTCCCTTCATATAAAAAAAGTGTTATCATTTTCTTCACAAAAAGTAAATTTATTATGTTATGAAAATGGATTTTTTTTTTGAGCAATGAAAATGGAATGTTTTAGTTATTATTGATATGTAACTTTACAGATAAAAAGTTTAGTTTAAAATTAAAATGTTAGATATTTTGACTAATTTTAAAGATAAGAAGTGATTGAATGATAAGTTAATTTTTTGGTATAAAATCTTTTTGAAGTTCTTCTTATAAAATTTGACAAAAAATTACATCTATAATATTCTAGTCATTATATTGTCAATATCGAAAAGAAATACTATATTTAATAAAAATTAAAGTGTTCACTTAATAATGAGAAACAGAGTTTTTACTACATAATATTCCATATGTTTCTCATTATTGCGTAAAACAAATGTGTTAAATTTATGAGGGGTGTATTTCTCCAGTAATCCATGCTTTATTAAAATTAATTTGCAGAAATTCTAGCATTTGTGCATTTCCAAAGTGGATTAGAAGAAGAGATTTAAGATGATTGTGATGTATATTAAAACTTGGATTAGATGTTAAAAGTTAACAAAGCTTATTGCTTGTACAAATGTATGATGTGAAGGTAAAAATAATTCATTAAACATAATTTTGCTACTGGCTCGTGTATTTCATGATCGTCGGTGCAGATTCTGTGACATCTAATTAATTTTGGAAAAAAGAGAATTAGGGCAACCGAAAACTTGAGTAATTAATTTGAGCTTTACATAATCAGAAAATCTAGTTCATATTGTAAATGCCTGCCATCAACTCCGTTTTTCTGATGGATGCTGTTATTTTATTTACTGTCAGTGAACTTTTTCATTTTAAATAAAACGGCAATTCCCTTTTAAGTAAAAGGGTATTATTGTCCCAAAAATTAAGGCGTTAACTATAACCCCCAAATAAGAACTACCAAGCACATCATCCACAAAGTAGTAAACTTCGCAGGGCTATACAGAATGTGGTCAACAAATGTCAAAGAAATGACAAAATTATTGACGGTTTGAAATATGACTTTTACATGTCAAAATAATAGAAAATAACACCTTAGTAAGCAACAGCACCTTCCTATAAGGTGTGTGTGCAATCGAAAATTTGGTTTGATCCTTAATGATAGGAAATGAAGGATCCCCAGAACCATATTTGCTCTGAAAAGAACAAAGGCATAGATATCAACATTCAAACCAAATGGATGAGAATTGCAATAAACATTTATGCCATTAACGTTTTAAAACTTCCCTATACATATACATACAATTTACGTCGGCTTAAGCAACAACGAATGTACCATCACCGTTAGGGACTAAGCGATACTTGTACAGCGACTGTTGAGAACAAGGAGAACTTTAGGAAAAAATTTATTCTTCACAACTTAAAGAACAATGCATAACTTCCGTTGGGCTATTCACATACTTTCAAAGGAAGAAGGTGTATGTTTATGAACATCTGATGCATATCCATTCATTCGATTATTTAGTCAATATTGACAAAACTATGCACAAGCAACATTACGCAACATTATATTCCTTTATCTGCCCTCCCCTAAAACCAAAAGAACAATGGTGATGGATTAGAAACCCACACCTCATGCTTACAAAAGCTCAAAATCATAATCAAACTGATTCAGATATTTTCATGTTTTCAAATAGTATTAATATCCTAAGTAAACTACGTTGCCATAATGCAATAGTGAAATCATTGAATAAATCATGAAAAATTAAAACATTCCTAAGTATGTGCTACAGAGCAGTTTGTAGAGGGAGAGGTGTAAGGGTAGGTAGTCAAATGACTCCACGTTAACCCCTAAATACTTGGAAAAGAACATTTCTTCTTTCATATACAGTTTCCTCATCAATCAAGAAAAGGCAAATTCTGAATGAGAATCTCAGACAGGGATGAATAAAAAGCAAACAAATTGGACAATGCATGTCTTGAGTGTGGGTGGGGATGAATCCAAGTTGTTATTCCTTGTCTTTATGCTTGTTAACTAGGAAAGTATGAGTGAATGAGTCCATTTCATGGAAATTTTTCAAATTTTAGCTCTAATTTTGAGTTTGTAAAAAAAATTTCGAAAACAAAAGGACCTCTTCAAGCTAGTTTTGTGCATTTGCATTGAATGAATGGTGGAAACATGATGGCAATGGTTGAGTATTGAGAAGTATGATGTGAGTTCTTAACTAGTATCTTGAGATTGAATCACATTTTAACTCTTGTTTTGTGTGAGCTTGAATTTGAGCCTTAATGAGCATATTTCCTTTGCTTGCTCATACTTTCTTTGGTTTTGTGATTTATCTTGTGTGAAATATTGAATTTAGAACTTGTCTTTAGTATACATATCGAGAACTTTTACGTGTTTGTGATACATTGAAGTGATAAAGGCAAATAGAATAAACTTTTGTGTTTACCGTTTCTTTGCTTCACATTTCCCGCAATCATCTTTATCTTTTAGGCATAACCAAGTTGAGCCCCAACTTTTCTTTGTTTGTTTGCCCCACGAATAAGCCAACTTGAATCTTTTTCTTTGTTAAGCCTTGTTTTTTTACCCTAAAAAGTTTTTGTTTGGTCAAAATATCGAAATGAAAAAATAATTTGATGGATTCATAGTTGTTAGTTTTTTTTTTTTTTTTTTTTGGGAGAACAGTCCAGCAAGCCAGACTTGGATTCATAGTTGTTAGTTTTCAGTTTTTAGAAGTTAGAAAGAATAATAGTTTTTAAAATTTAAAGTAAAAAGAAAATGTTTAAGAAGTAAAAGATATCTAAGCCTTAAACTTCCATGAGTAGAAGAAAAATCCATTTAGAAGTAGGTAATGAAGCATTTCAACCAATGCAAATCTCTTTACAATAAACTCCAAGTATCAAGTCTTCACTTTTATTGTCCTTATTCGTTTTCTTTGCCCCGTTACACCTGAATAAAGTCCTTTTGATCAATGTGTTGCATTCGCAATAGGAGGGTGGAGAGGTGATCTAGAGTCAAACTTATGGTTGAAGGTCTTTCAGATAATTGACTTGAGCATTGTTGCATATTTCAAAGGCTATACACTTTTAAGCGATGTTGAGTGATCATTGATAGTGTGAGTGAAAGTTCTGGCACTTATTCTAATCCGGTAAAAAAATTTTATTCGTGCAATCCGATTAGATAACTTTCAACCGAAACCCAAAGCACCTTAGTACTAATCTGATTTCATCTAGAATGATTTCAGTTCATGCAATCCGATGTGAAATCTCTTAGAAGTCTATAGTACAGGATCTTGGATTACTTTAGTTCAATTTGACACGCATACAAAAATAATATCTTTAATATAAAAGCGGAAGTTTAAAGATTCAACCTTTGAACCGTGATCCTTAAGATATCGCTTGTATTATCTTAGACAAGTCCGGACGTTGTGTGGGCAACGATCTACTGAACAAAACAAAATTAACCCCGACAAAAAACTCCACACAAAAAACTACAAACCCAGAACACGAATCGCCGCTCCGGTTTCCGTTCACTTCCGCCACCGTCGAAGCAAGTCGAAGCAAGTCATGTGCCACCGCCGAGGACCGTCCACGCGCTGCCGTTGAAGACCAGGAAAGTACGCCACCAAAGGGTTCTAGTCGTCGCAGGTTTTCCGGGTTTCACGCCAAACCTGAAGCTCTCAGACTTTCTCTCTATAGTTTCTAAAAGTGCTCTGTCAATTATGACTTATTCACTCTTCTGGGGTTGATCCTTGTGTCTTATATAGAGCTACAAGAGAGACATCAAGTGGGCTTGGGTTTGGCCTTCCTGTTGGGTTTGTGTTTCACTAACTCTAATCCAGTTCCTGGACTGATTCACAACCAACTGACACAAGCATTAATTAATTCCACTTTGTCAATTAACCCAACACATAATTAATTGTATGACTAATGAATTAATTATGAAACTACCACCTAAACCAAAATTACTTCCAGATCCACAAAATTAATTATTCTTTATCTCCTCGCGTCAAAGATTTAATGCTCATTGATTTATTAATTTATTGACATATTAATTAATAAACTTCTTTATCCGAGATTAGTACCACTCGACCTTATTATTATACTGGACATAAGCCCGCTGGCCAGATGTAGTACAACAATCTTTTCGAGCTCATCTCGGGAGCATCATCACCATGGACACATCGGTACGTGGTTTTCTTTCGACTCGCGACAGCACACCAAGCAACTAAACAAGCGCACCCAACCTACCGAGTATATAGGTCTCAAGTGACCGCACTCTTTGGTAGATTAAAATACACTATGCCTAATTCTTGTGCCCATCCACATAAAGGGATTAAGAGACAGAATACAAGACTCGAATCATCTACTATAGATCATTACAAGTTAATTCAATCCTAATCGGTCCTGCTCAATATGCCCCCGACATATCTGTCTGATACAATCAGTTTGGACAAATCGATTTCAGAATCACGCAATGACTTAAACCGACAGTATGTCCAGTCACGAGCTTAATTTATATGTCAAAACTTTAACTAATGATGATATCTATTGTGTCACACTAAACACCTTATCATCTAGTCATATGACATAATGGGACAATATGTATGAAAGCAAATAATTAACTGAAACAAATTCAATCGCTGTATCTGGGAATAGTTTTTCATACAACCAAAACTTTTTAGTATTCAAAACTAACAATCTCCCATTAATACTCAAAGATGCGCTTTAAAGTACGATAAAACTGGTTTAATACAAAAACTACTACTATACTAATATCTAGAGAACAGTCATGGCTCAGCTAAAAATCTGGTTCCCATGCCCTCCACGTGAGTCTCAAAGACTTTAGCAGTCAATGCCTTCGTGAATGGATCTGCAAGGTTTTCCGCTGATGCTATCTTTTCCACAGCCACGTCTCATCGCTTAACGATTTCTCATATCAGGTGGTACTTGTGCTCTATGTGTTTACTCGTCTTGTGGGCTCGTGGTTCCCTCGAATTGGCTACTGCACCATTAGTATAATAGTACACTATGATATACCTCGGTAACTCAGGAATCACATCTAAGTCAACTAGGAAGTTCTTGATGAAACATTATCTGCCTGGACCTAGCCAGAAACTCACTTTCGTGCTACGCATTCCAGAATCAGAACTCTGGCCATGCCTAGACGCTAGCACAATTGCTATTCCAACCCTTGCTTGAAATAACATTGCGCAGGATCTTGGTTTGTACTTATTCAATTTATCACGCAACAAATAAATTCTTAATTAAAAATGGAAACATAAGAATTATCAATTGAAGCGTATACTCAGGTGATTCTCTTGTATGCCTCAAGACTTTGTTCATATATTGTGTGGGCAACAATCCAACGAATAATTGATCAGCTAATCACCACAATCCACTTGCCGGAAAAAATTTGAAGCTCGTCGTCGCCTGAATTTCAACCGCCGCTGTCGGATTTCTCCCGCCACCGCCGCCTACCAGAATTAACCACCGACCACCTGCCAGAATTAACCACCGACCGCCGCCTGGGACAATAACCGGCCGCCTGAGATTATGCTAGAGGGAGAAAAACGTTTTCTCTCTCTAGACTTTCTCTCTCTAGTTTTCTTGTCTTGAAAACTTATGAATTGCGTATTGTGAAATAGCTAATCCCTTGTCTATATATAGAGTTACAAGAGAGACCCCAGGTTGGTTTAGGATTGGCCTTCCTACTAGTTTTCTGTTTTCTTCAATCCTGTTCCTGGACTGATACACATCCAACTGATACAGGGAGAGGTTGTCCCAATAGTTTGATATGAAGGACTTGGGAGAGGCTGGACATATCCTTGGGATCAAGATTATTCGAGATCGTAGGAGACGTTCTCTTACACTCTCCAAGACTTCATATATAGACACGATTCTGGCCCATTTTAACATGCAGAACTCCAAGAAAGGTTCACTACCTTTCAGGCATGGAGTGCATTTATCAAATGAGCAGTGTCCCAAAACTGCCAAGGAGATAGATACCATGAAGGCAGTACCCTATGCATCTACAGTGGGTAGTCTCATGTATGTTATGTTATGTGCTAGGCATGATATTTGCTTTGCCGTTGGCATGGTTAGTAGATATCAGAGTAACCCTGGGAAGGCTCATTGGGAGGCAGTCAAATGCATTCTCAAGTACTTGCACAGAACGAGAGATCACGTATTGATTTATCGAGTGCATGAGCTAGTTCCATTGGGTTACACAGATTCGAACTATCAAGATGATATGGACAAGAGTAAGTATACCTCTGGGTTTGTGTTTACACTAGGAGGTGGAGCCATAGTATGGCAGAGTGTCAAGCAGAAATACGTGGCAGACTCCACGATGGAGGCCGAGTACGTTGTCGCATCAGAGGCAGCGAAAGAAGCTATATGGCTCAAGAACTTCCTGGTGGACTTAGATATGGTCCCTGAGTTGTCGAGGTCTATCATAGTCTATTGTGATAATAATGGTTCAGTTGCTAACTCAAGGGAACCACGAGCTCACAAGGTGAGTAAACACATAGAGAGCAAGTACCACCTGATACGAGAGATCGTAAAGAGGGGAGACGTGACCGTGACCAAGAAAACATCAGGAGACAACCTTGCAGATCCTTTCACGAAGGCATTGACCCCAATTGTCTTTGAGAGCAAAGTGGAGGGCATGGGAGTCAGATTCTTAAGAGAGCCATGTGAGTGAGCTAAAGAGTGTTTTGTAGTTTTCATTGTGACAACAGTGTAATAAGTGGATTGAACAGTGTTTTTGTACTTCAGAGCATAACTTTGAGTATTAGTGGGAGATTGTTAGTTTTGAATACTGAAAAGATATTGCTTGTATCAAAAACTAATACCCATTATATCATAGAACTAGATAACGAGGTGTAGAAAAGTACAGTAGATCTCGTTATTGGTTAAAGTAATAATATATAAACAACTCGTAACTGAGATAGTTTAAACATACTATAAGTTTAGGTTATCGTGTGATTTGGAAATAAGTTTGTCTAGACTAATTAAATCATACAGATGTGCCTGCGGCATATTGAACACGACCTGTTCGGGATTGAGTTAACTTGTACTGATTTGTGTACTTAACTCGAACCTAGTATTCTAATATCTTAATCCCTATATTAGAGCGGGCATGAGAGTTAGGTATCGTATGCTTTGATTTGCCAAAGGGTGCGATCAATTGAGGCCTAGATCTCGGTAAGTTGGGTATGCGGTGTTTGGCTTCTTTGTGTGCCATTGCTAGTCGAATGAATCCATGTACCAGTTCGCTGGGTTGATGGTGCTCCCGAGATGAGCTCGGAAGGTTAATTATACTAGATCTAGCCACTGGACTTTATGTCGAGTATAATAAGAAAGTCGAGTGGTACTAATCTCGGATACCAATAAGTCGATGAATTAATTTGTTAGTAAATTTATGAATCGATGAGCACTAGATCTTTGATGTGGGAAGATAGAAAAATAATAAAGTGAGCGCGAAGTAAATTCATTTTTGAGCAGTAGTTCCATAATTGGTCCGTTAGTGATACGACTAATTATGCATTCGACTAATTGACAAAGTGAATTAATCAATTCTAAAGGTTTAATATTTAATTGACTAAGTGGGTTATACGAAATAATCCTAAGGGCTCGATTAAATTTAATTAACAAAGTGGGTTAAAAAATTATTTCGAAAGACTCGATTGGAGTTGATTAGTCTAGGGAAGACTAAGAGGTCAACGAAAGTCAAACACTAAGGCCCAACTCAAAAGCCCACTAGGTCTCCTTAGTAGCTCCCTATAAATAGCTAATGTTAGGCACTTAAAGACATTAAGAAACCTGGGAAGCTAAGTTGACTATTGAGAGAAAGTCTAGCCTAGAGAGAGAACTTTGTCTTCCTCATTGAAGATCTTTCTCGAAATCAGTTTCGAGAACTTCTCATTCGATTAAACTCAGCCCAAGAGTGCCCGTATTGTTTCTTCACCGTCCGACCTTTCGAATTCCGCCGCGCGTGATTTCTGATTTCGGTGGCTGTTGTCTTCTTGGTGCGTCGATCCAGCTTCCTCTGCATTGATCTTTTCGTGGGTTCGTGATCCAAAATGGTGGCCGTCCAGATCATGGCTAAGAGGTGGTTAGGTGGCCGATGTTTTTTGGGAGTCCGGCGGCCGGCGGTTGTAGCGCAGGGCAGCTCCGGGCAAGGATCTGTCGACGATAGTTCGAGTTTTTTTTAACTGGGTTTCATTGGATTTCTTCGTTTGTGCTATTAGCCACTCCGTAGTTGATTGCCCACCCGATCTCGTAGTTGTAGAAGTCATTCTTTAGACTTTTGGTGGTATTCGTTGTTTCCCGGCTTTGGGTTTTCTTATTGCAAGAGACACGCTTCAAAGGTTAAGATTTCAGCTTTAATTAAAGATTCAATTTTTGTATGTCATTTTAATAAATTAAATTAGTATAAGCCTAGATCCGTTCAGGGAAAATGATTTTAAGCCTGAGCCGAATCGAAAGTCTTCGATTCTGGAATGCATAGCACGAAAGTGAGATTTTCGGTTTAGTCCGGACTAGATCTATTTCCTTCACCTCCTCCATTAATCAATTTGGTGTTGAATGGATCGAACTTTCATAGGAAAGATCACGAAGATGCAAATACCCATTTGAAAGCATTTCTGGACATCTGCAATACCACTAAAATAGCCAACCTCACTCCAGATCAAATGAGAAGATTGTTGTTCCCTTTCTACTAGCGGGATAGTGCTAGTAGTTGTCGTAATTCCCTTCCAGCTGAGTCGATCAGGACATTTGAGGATCTTAAGAAGAAGTTCTATGCCAAGTATTATCCCCCTCACAAGATTGATCAAATGATAAGCGAGATTCAAGGATTCAGACATAATGAAAATGAGTCTTTTGCAGCAGCATGGGAGAGGTTTCAAAACCTTGTGAGGAAATACCCAAGTCATGGTTTTGAGGAAGGCAGAGAGTTGTTATGCTTCTACAGAGGATTGACATTGTCAGTAAGAAGTTTGGTAGATGCTAGTGCTGGAGGAAGTTTGAACGGCAAAACGATGTTTGAAGTCAGAGATTTGTATGAGAGGATGGCGCAAACCTATTCAAACTGGTCGAGTGAGTGGTACCCAACACAACAATTGACAAAAGTTGTCTCCTCTGTGGAAAATGCTCACATAGCATAATTGAGAGCTATGGTTGAGAAATTGCAAGTCTAGAGGGATCAACTAAATGTCACCGCTGAGGTGGTAGTTCAAGAACCAATTGATACTGTGGTTGAAGTAGCAGGAGTAGCTATGAGTATTTGTGGAATTTGTCAAGGGTAGCACATGAATATTGATTGTCCACGTCGTCTAGATAATTTAGGCTATACGAATGATCAACCTGGTGTGGGAATTGCATCGGGATACAGACCAAATGCAGGAGGAGGCACATATAACAGAGGATATTATGGTGGGAACGCACAAAAAAGTAATTATAGGCCTGCTCAAAAGCAGTGGGAAGGTAGAGGAGGAGAAAATGCTAGGGCATGACCTGAACCAAATATTGAGAGTATGAAGCAAGATTTCGAGGGAACAAAGAGATATGTGGAAGAAATAAAGAACATGATAAAAGACATGCAAACACAACTAGGGGCATTTCTCAAATGTCAGTCGAACAGTGAAAAGGGTAGTTTACCAAGCAATACTGAACTCAATCCTGCAAACACCGAACACTGCCTGGCAGTAACTTTGCGCAGTGGGAAGGTGCTGACTAAAGATGCAAAAAGGAAGAGCATTGTGAAAGAGATGGAGATGCCCCAAAACCTGACTAAGGATAGAGTCATATCCTCTGAAGAATTGGAAAAGCTAGTTGAAATAAGTGAAATAAGTCAACATAATTCGAAGGCTTACCCTAAACCGTCTTTCCCAACTCGAAAACCAATCAAGGGGGAGGATCGCAAGCACAGGCAACGTTTTGTAGAATTGATGAATGAGTCAAACCTGCAGCTGTCTCTGGCAGACTTAATAGTACATACACCTAAGTACCATAGATATTTGAGGGAACTTCTGGCAAACAAAAGTAAGTTCACCTTAGAAAGCAAGGAAAAATCTGTAAGAGTAGGCAATCTTGAACATGTGGAAATTTTGGTGAAAGTGAAAGATCCAGGGATGTGGACTATTCCTTGTAAAGTAGGAATTAGAAGTTTTGAGAAAGTTTTGTGTGATCCTGAAGCTGGGGTGAACTTGATACCAAGAAAGACAGCTGAATCGAGTGGAATAATTAATGATCTAAAGCCTACTAAAATAACTTTACTAATGGCAGATCATTCTAAGGTCAAACCAGAAGGGATAGTTGAGAATGTTGTGGTGAAGATCAACCAGGTAGTCATTCCTGCTAATTTTGTGGTGATTGAGGGGCAAGAAGATTTAGAAGTACCTATAATTCTGGGAAAACCATTTTTAGCTACTGGGGATGCCACTCTCAAGATTAAAGACAAAATGATCACTTTGATGTATGTGGGTCAAAATATGTTTTTACAATAGAGGAATCCAAGAAAATCCTATATGAAGATGTAATGAGGATTGCAGTATGTGTCCAAGATCAAAATTCAGACCCAGGTAGAGAAAAAAAGGTTCAGGAGGAACTCAGTAAATTAGAAGGGAGGGAGAAACAGTTATCTGAGAATATAAAGAATACCAAAGTGGTAACAAAGCTTGATGCAAAACAGATAAAGAGAGACAGAAATAATGAAAAAAGAAGGGAGAACAGAAAAAGAATTAAGGAAGCAGCTAGTACTTGGCGAAAGCTGGTAATGTGAACAAGGAACCTTTTGATACGTTCTCAAACTGCATAGAACACCAGAGAGTTTTTGAAGGATCTTGATTACAGTAACAAAGTATCCTTTTGGCCAGACTCGAGGCATAATAGGAGCGCTACTGGGAGGCAACTCATGAACAAATTTCAATTTTTTTTATTTTTACTTTTACTTTTGCTTACAAAGTTCACGATTACCATAGCTACGACTAGGAGTGTACAGTAACATTTTGGATGGTTAGAAGGAGAACTGTCTGAAAGCATTAAAGTTAGACAGTAGGGAGAAAAAAAAAAGCAAACAGACTAGGGAGTTCTAATTGTGCTTTTTAGTTTTTCTTCTGAACCATCATATACTGATGGATTTTGACAATGATAGGTCATGACTATTATTAGTTTACAACAGTCATTGGGGATAATTAACTTTCAAGTGTAGAGGGGTGTACAGTGTAGAAGGTGAATTGTTTTAATGATGAATCATTTTGCGTTGTATTGGTTGTTATGTTCAATAGGGTTAGTGATCAATTCTTCTTGCGCCTCCAAGGTAAGTTCTTCTGAACCACTATTTTTTAAATTTGCATAGCTAATCCAGTGCTTGAAATTCTATAATACTCTAGTGGTGTTTTCTCTAAATGATTTAAAAATTCTGAACATCTATTTTTCAGCAAGTAGTGTATATTTGATACAGTGGATCTCTTTAGATGAACTGATAATGTTTGTGAAAAATTGATGAAGTATTTGTTGGTTTGAAGTATTAATCATAATTCTTATGAGAGTGAGCATTTGAGCCAATAGTAAGTATTTTAAGCTTGCTTTTCATTTGATTGTGTGAATAACTTATGTTGGATTAAAAATCCAAAATTTGAGATAGTATGCATGTTGCTTATTGATTCTGGGCATAAGTTGTTCAAATGAAATAGGAATTAGAAACCTTTTCTCTTCATTTGACTAGCCAAAATAGATACAACCTTTAGGATTTCCCCAGTTGAGCTATAAGCCTTATTTTTGCTAACCAATATCATTAGCCATACTCCCTTGGTTCTGTATATTTTCACTTCTTTTATGACCCTCAAGGTGCTTAATTCTGATTCTAGTAGATTAAATATTAGTTACATGGATCCTTGATGACTTAAGGTAATAAACAGTAATTAGTATAACTAATAAAAAGGAAGAAGTGAGGATCTTTAACCCCTGAACCTTCTGTAAAAAAAAATTAAAAAAAAAAAAAAAACCTGCCTTCTAAGGAAGTGAGGGATGTTTAAGCCCTGTACCCTTAACTAATAGTAGGATCCAAAGTCATTGAATGAATATAAACTGGAATCATGTTAAGTACTAAGGATTATAGCTTAAGTCTTCCAGCTTTGACCTTTCTCTGACCCTAAACCCTAACCTTTAGCCAAAAACCTATTGATTAATGCCTTGTGTCCAGAATTAGTGTGGGGGCGTGATCCTTTCTCAAGCTTATGGCTGCATCAGTTTAACCACAAGTATGAGAGTTGGCTTTAGTCTCTCTTCTTGTACCAAAAAAAAATACCAAACTTTTTTTCTTAATTATTGTCCTTGAATGATCATTTTGTACCTTTTTTTTTTTATGTGAACACTTAAATATCGCTTTATTTATTTATTTATTACTCTCTAATTATTATTTTGTCATTTTTTTACCAAAATGCCTTTATTTTTTAAAATTAAAAAATAATAAAAACATTGTAGATAAAAAAAGGACATTAAATAAGAAAAATATGTGATATTTAATGTCATTATTTTTTTATCGGTGATTTATATTTATTTTTATGTGGTTTGGTCAAACTACTGATATCTCTCAAATTTTAAAAATTATGTATACCCTTTGACTATTTAAATTATTAACAATTGAAACATTTAGGAAATGTAGCTTACACATTAGGACAACGGACAAAACTAAAGAATATGCTAAAATTGTTCGTGATTTTTATGTCAAAAAAGTCGCAGTATCTCAAAGGTTGTTGGTGTAGCACAGGAAAGAATTTGATTTGTTTGTAATTATATAATATGACTTTGATTTTTAAAGAATTTGATGGTAGCCACCTATGACATTGTGTACCCCTAATTGTTTTCTTATGTATGCATTAGATGATATATCATTGGATTCCATGTTCCCATTACGTTTTTGTAATGTATTTGTGTTACATGGTGGATCAAGAGAGTATTGTCCATGGTTAAAAGAATAGAAGAGTTTGTGCGTAAGTTTTAAATCATATGATTTAAATGTCAAATATCAATTATGATTTTATGATAATTGTAAGAAGATAATAGTCTAGATGATTCGAACTCAACATCTATTGTCGTAAATAGGGGTACAAAAACTATTGAATCACAACCCTTTTGTTATTGTATTTCTTCTTTTAATTACAATTATATTTGACGTCTACTTTAAAAAATAGAGTAATTCTCTAACAAAATAATAAAACTTTAAACAATATTATTCATTAAAATTTTTTCTCACATTGTTTTTAACAAAATCTTTCCCGGAAATATAAAAATTTGTTGAAATATCTTTATTATATTTTTTTGGATATTTTTCTTTTAAATTACAATTAAAATATTAAATTTCAGAACAAAAGGAGTCCACGCGTAATGCGAGCAATTATACTAATTTGATCTTAAATGACAGTGACAACCTCTAGCCAACCTCTTCTTCTCTCCTTTTATATACATTATTTCGCAAAATAATAGGCTTGGACTAAAGGTTAAATAGTGGCAAGAAGTGTCCTGTCACTCTTTAAATTATAGAGGTTGCAAAAGGACTTCTTAGGCAGGTGTTTCTAGGCAATGAAATGACAGACATGTGTATGTTCTAAATCTTAGAAGAGAATTTAAACTTCTAAGGATGACAAAGAAGGAGATATCAAAGATATTGAAATAGGCTCTTGAATGTCGTAAACAAAATTAGGTTGATCGAAGAAGAACTTGCAAATTCGGCTTTCCATGGTCGTACCCATATATTTAGTCTATTTTCTTCACTAATCAACTTGCTAATATATTCACCAAACCCCTTTTCAAGTTTCCGTTTGCCAAAATTGTAGTTGAGACAATTTTCTTAAAGTATGATTAATTTTGAAACATTGGAGACTTTTAGGGTGGTTTGTAAATAGGATTCGGTCATGGGGTGATCCGGAATTTAGCATTTGGGATATGCGAACTAAGCCAATTACAGTCAACACACCTGATTTTCAAACCCACACTTCTCCGTTTCTGCAAAGCTCCCACTTCCATAATCGACACTAGCCAATTTTCTTAGACCGGCGAATCTTCTTCCGACCACGAAGCAAGAAAATCTCATAAAAAAAAACTCCGACCGCCAGTGATCCTATTAATCTGCCGTTGCCACTGAAAGTAAACAAATCCAACCACCACCACCAATTGTGCCTTCTTCCCGTCGCTGACAGACGTCGCCGTTGTCTGCTTCAGGCTGCGGAGGAGAAGCCCGAAATCCACCATTGTGCATCTGCTCCATTGTCTCTAAAGGTATGAACTAATTTTATTTTGGTTATTACTTTCAAATGTGTTAATTTAGGGTTTAAAATATATGTTTTGGTTGGTTAAATTAGTGGTTTTGTGGTGCATCATTGAATAAATAATGTTTCTTTTTTCTACAACTCAAATTGATTCCCATTAGGTAATTTACTGAGATTGACAAATGTTGATTATAGAAACATCCCACGTACTGTTAGCTACCATAGTATTATTAAATACAACAACTGAATAACATCTAATTTGAAATCTATGTAAGAATTGATGATAAACTTGAACATTCTTGCTAAAATCTCTTTTCTTAGTTGTCTGGATGCCCTTGTTGGGCCTTCTTATTTGCAGGTGAAGAAATACTTTGGGTCCTCAATTTGTTTTTATGAACAATATTCAGTTACTGGCAGGCTGATGAGAATTTTCGTTCTGAACTGGAGGAGGATGTTAGAGTTGAGTGTTCAAAGCTGGGTCCACTGGAGTTAGTCAATGTTAATGTTGTGTTTTATCAGAATATATCTACTAATTGTTATCTGCTAATTATTTTCACTACTCTGCAAGTGCTGCAGTTTTTTCCGAGTCCTGTGCACTTTGATGAATTCAATCTCCATGTTTCATGGTTAATTTGGAATGTCTTTCGATTTTATTAGGGAAGAAAAAGGGGGGTGGGTGGTGGTAAGAGCGAGTAAATTACTAAAATTGGTTTGGTCTGTTCTGAATGACTTTCTTCCTGTCTACGTGTCGACAATGCGTGGGTAGTTTTTGTCGTTACTGTTCTTCGTGTCCTTTGTTTGTTTAATGGGAAAAATGTTTTGGGAAGATTAGAAACGTTTGGAATGGTTTTGATTAATTAAGGTTTGCCTGCATCGATTAAATTGGTTTAAAGAAAACATTTTGGCATTCAAGCTTCATTTTTTGGTTAATTAAAGCTTAAATTTTTGTCTAATTAATTAACAATGCTTCAGTTTTGCTTTTCCTTTAATTGGCTTGCACGTTTTTCAAAACCTATGCAAATATATGGCTTAATTCAATTTGTGTCTATCTGATGCCTTAAATTCAACATAGAAATTAATGGATTAATTGGTTATTAACACTCTAGTTTATTAAACAAAATATACCATTCAAAGTTGTTGAGAGTAAGATTAATACATGGGTTGCCAAATGTAAGATTCAGGTTGATGATGGTAATCAACATCATAGATCGGTTGTTTTTGGTGTGTTCATACTGTTCATAAGAAATCACATGGTACGTGTACGTGGGAGAGTACAGAGTGGGTGAGTTCTCACAATTGACTTGGTTTATTCTTGTGTATTCTTAATTTTATATTTATATATATTTCTTTAATTTTTTTAATTTATAGTTGAATGTTGTTTCTCGCATCTATTATATGTCGTTAGACAATATAGCACAAAATGGAGGTTCATATGGGTTTGTTCAAATTTGAGACTTAACCAGCGATTCTATGCATGTAGTTCAAGAATCGTATTTGTTAGACGTACGGCCGCTAGAAGAGTATGAGATGTCTCGAAGTACTATCAATCCACAACGAATCCAAAAACAGGCTCGAGTAGGTCGTGCAGGTCAAAGACAATATGATAGAAGGATTCAATATTGACCTCCAACATATTGCTATGGCAATGATGATACTATGCAAATGCCTCACATTGAATTGCCTAGAAACATAGAAGGTTCGTTTGCATTTGAAACCAACACATCTTAGGTTTTTACACCTCAAATTCTACCTTCTTTCTTATCTCCTACAACTTCGATGTCATTTGATACAATGGATGAAGAAGAACATCACGATGGTGATGGTGATGATGATGATGTTGACGAAGAAATAGAATGTGATGAAGAGCCACAGTAATCAAACACCGGTCAACAATCAAATGTTCCATTACGCAAATAAAAAAATAATAATTAACCCTTCGCGTGGTAGAAATCATGGAAAGCTTTGTAGGTCATAAATAGTAAATAGTAAATTGTTATGTTATTGAACTTTTATGACATTTAAATTAAATGAAAGATTTTAAATACATGTTTTATTACAAGTTCGTTCAATTATAATTAGTACTTACAATTAATTAACACATAATATTTTGTCAGTTCAATGACTAAAAAATTAAAACAAAGCTAAAGTTTTAAATCAATTCCAATGTTTGGACAAGTTTTATAAAAATCCTTGTGTAGGAGTGAGTTTTTAGAAATTTTAATAACATATTTTAAATTCTTTTAAAGGAATAAATATGTGCTTGGACAACTATTTTAAAATTTTATTTTTATATTTAAAAATAGTTAAAAAGGTGTTTGGACAAATATCATATAAAAATACTTTTATAAGTAAAATTAATTAATAATATTTTAATTTTCACTTTTAATTTTTTTCTTTAATTTCTTTAATAACTATTATTGATTTTAATATTTTTGCATTAAAAATGATTTTGAGATTTTTTTCATGTAATTGATTTCATTATATTAATAGAAAATATAATAATAAATACTTATAAAAATTTCAAGGATTTTTTTTTAAAAAAATAATAACAAAATAGAAAGCTGATGCAATTAACACATTAATCCTAACTATTCCCACCCCTGCCTGGCAACTTCCTCAACAGAACTGTTCAACCACCTGTCCAATTTGGTGGCATCTCCTGATGAGGAAGTTGAATTCGTGGTTTGCTTTGGTCGGGCCAATGAATTCCCTCTGCCAATAGCTTATTGAATGAAGCCACCCACATTATCCTTGCTACATCAAAAGCTGTTGTGAAAGTCTTTACTCAATTTCTAAACTAATATCGTGGGTGACTTCTCTCAATTTCTGCCTATCAAGCCCAGATTCGTAGACTTGTCATGCCAATCCCACCTCCTATTCCCAAAGCTCTGTCTTCTCTTCAAACCTAGCATAGAAACCTATCCTTGAAACTTCGATTTCTCCACCACCTACGCCATCATCCAGAAAGTCCCTGTTGGTAACCCGGAGGGAGATCGACGAGGATTTCTTCTTCTGCTTCTTCTGCCCTCGATGGATGAGGGTTTTGATCCAGAGGGAGATCGGGAGGGTTTTTTCTCCTTCTTTTTCTGGCTCGATCAACGAAGATTTCTATCCGGAGGGAGGAATGAGGGAGATCTTCGATCCAGAGGGAGGAGGGAGGCCGGGAGATCGGCGAGGAGGTGGTCGGCGACGGAAAGGAAATCGGCGAACAGATCTGGGAGAGGTCGGGAGGACTCCGGCGGGGGGCAGAGGAGATCGTCCGTTTGGAGAAGTTGGAAAAATAACCCTTATGCAATATAACCCGGTTTTGACCCGATTATTGACCCACGAAATTTTTTTAAGAAACTCATAAAACATCTCATACCTATTTTTTAAAAAGTGTACTTACAATTCATTATTTTAATAAAATAAAATTTTAAAATAGCATAAATTTTTGTCTAAATATAGTTTATAAACTAGTACACACGCCCATGCATCGCATGGGATGCGATAGAAACGCACTAATTATTTATGACACTTGAAAATATAATAACGAACGATATTATTATTTATAATGGTTATAAGAATTTAATTATTAAAATTTTTAGTTTTTAATCATAATATTTTATATGAATTGTAAATTGGTGTAATTATTTGCAATAGAATTCCTATAAAATTATTTTATAAATTATAATATTATTAATTTATTTATTATATTGATTAATGACTATGAATCTCGATGAGTTCAATTCTGACTTAGATGAAGAAATTTTCGCATCAAGCAGGATCTTCTATGGTCTTTGCAGCAAATTGCAGATAAAGATAGCAATAATCTGCAAATGATTTGACAGGGACCAGAGACAGAACACAAGAATATCAGTACATAAATGAAAAGGTAATGCTAAGAGGAAGAATTCATGTAAAGATATTATGCATTATTACAAATTCTGAAGTACTTCTTTATAAACTACATTTGTTGTAGTTTTGGCCAATTGACCATCCTTGTCACAAATGAGCACCTTCAATCCTTGTCTTGATTTAACCCTGGATATTGCAACATAGAGTTGTCCATGAGTAAAAATCGGTCGCTTTAAAAACAATCCAACATTGGAAAGAGATTGTCCTTGACTCTTATTTATAGTCATAGCAAAATAAAGAACCACTGGAAATTGTCTTCTCTGCAGCTTAAAAGGGAATTTCTTGTCTGATGGAGTTAACACCATGCGATGAATGAATATTGGATTGCCAATATTTTTTCCGGAAATAACCTTTGCCTCAATTACATGACTTCCTAACCTGAAAATATGCAATCTAGTACCATTGCACAAGCCAGAACATTGATCTATATTTCTAAGCAGCATAATCGAAACTCCAACTTTTAACACAAGCTTGTGATTAGGTAAACTGGATGCTGTAATAGCATTGAGTACTTCAGGAGTGTATATAGATTCATTAAAATCAGTCCGGTTCTCTAATTCACAAATTGTATCAGAACTGAGATACACTCTTTCTTCTCCTGTATAGTTGACAACATATTTTCATTTATGATGTCGACAACATCATTTGTTGGAGTAAGGATTGATCTCTCTTGAAAGTATGACGGATTCCATATGTTTTCAACAATAGAAGGATAAGTAGAATCCACTATGGATGTAATAGGATCCTCTGATTCCTTGATGAGAATGTCATCAGGAATTTTAATAACAGATTCTCCATCATTAGGTTCACCTACATAACCATCTCCAACCTTTAAAATCCATTCAGCAAACTCTCTGGTTTCCTCTTAATTTCCATATTCAGATTGTTTAAGCCTCATGTTTGTTGTCAATTTGAGAACTTTACAGTAATCCGACAAGTAAGAAGCATTTAAAGCAGAATGGACAATATCTTGCCTACTACCTAAAAGCACAACAGGAAGTATCTGACGAAAGTCTCCTCCAAATACAACAACTTTCCCACCAAAAGGTTGTTCCAAACTCCTTGGATTAGAGGATCGAAGTACATCCCTCAAAGTCCTATCCAAAGCCTCAAAACATAAACTGTTAATCATCGGAGCTTCATCCCATATAATCAGCTTTGTTTTATGATCAAATTAGCCAACTCACTACCCGGTTTAATGACACACGTATAAACTTCAGTAATATTTATAGGAATTCGAAATCTAGAATGTGCAGTCCTACCTCCAGGTAATAATAATGAAGCTATTCCACTGGAAGCAACATTTAGTACAATATCACCTTTAGCACGCAATCCAGCCGATAATGCCTTCCAAATAAATGTTTTTCCAGTTCCTCCATAGCCATAAACAAAGAAAAGACCACCCTCTCCTTTTGATACAACATCAGTTACTTGCTGATACACCAAATTCTGTTCATCATTCAAACTGCAAAAAGTTTGCTGGTGCTCCATCTCCAAAGACAAATGATCATAACAAAGCTCATCTTGAATTAACTTGTTACATCCATGTGAAATGATGAAATCATCTGGATATAGCAATGAGGGATGATTCTTGAGCCGCTGCCATTGCTAGATAATATTTTTTCAATACGAACCAGAGCATGTTTCTTTAATTCCTCATTAGTAAGCTGCATATCTGTAAAACAAAACACAAGATAAATTATACATTAATAATATTAGTAAATTTTTGATAATATCAAGTATCATAATTATAAGAAAAATAACATATAAATAAGGTTACCATCTAATTGAAGAATGAATCTCTGATTATGAAGAATGTCATCGGACAACAATTTCCATGTTTCTTCCCACACAACTTCAGGTCTATTTATAGCATCAGATGATAAAAGAGATGCGAACATAGTTCGTAAATAATACCCAGATCCCCAAATGCTTGCTTCTTTTATAGCTTCAATGTACTTTTTATCATCATCCAATAGTTTTAAGGGCGTAGCAAGCTTCTTTGAAAGTTGGATAAACTACGCCATTAACTGTTCGTATGTTTTCATAACATGTAGGTCCTTTGACTTTACACAACAAAATCCTCATGAAATATATTTCACCTGACCTAGGCGGCACATAATGAACCCTGCCAATTGAAAAACCCCTTTTCCTTGGAGTCCACTCCTTAATCTATTTTTTCCAAACATATATGGTAGGGAATTCCTCATAAGTGAATAACTTTGCTTCATCATATGTGTTATTGCATTTCATCCATCCTAGAAATATTGATTCATTAAAATCAGGCCTGTTCATAACATATTTAAGATCATCGTAATCATCAAATACAATTGACTATTCACCAGGAAGATGAAAAGTCAATCTTTCCACGGATGGAGTCCGGTAGTGAATATCAAAACCATATAATCTCCACACTACCTCATAAGCAGAAATATACCTACAATCATAATATACCTTTATTTTATCGGTGTCCTTGTTATCTTTTCTTTGTACATTGTAAGAGCCATTTTCTGAAAGAACAACAGTAATTCTGTCATTTCCCTTACTAATGTACTTAAAAAGATACTTGATGGCCCTAGACTGATTGCACCACTCAATGTTAATGTGAGCCCGATATCTCTTCAACAATCCTGGGTTGTATGACACAACAAATCTATTGTCCAAAATGCATCCGTTCTTTTGGACTGTTCTTCCATCGTCCCTCCTCCTATAAACAGGATAACCATCATCATTAACAGAACTAAATTCCTTAAAATCCTTTGGGAATTTTTTGGAACATCTACCATGTGTCATGCATGGGCATTTAGGATTTAAAGAACCACAAGGACCATGAATCATAAATTCCTTCACAAGATCATAAATTTCAGGATCCATGTCTTTATCTAGAATTTCTGCACAAATGATATTGTCAATATGATCGGCATCTGGAAACTTGTCTTCGGGATGCAAGAACAATATTACATGAGAGTGAGGGAGGCCTCGTTTTTGAAATTCCACCGTATATACAACTGCAAAGATAACATAATTAGTAAGTTAGGTAGAATATCATATGCATTTCCTGTCATTTACAAAATATATGTTACAATAATATTAAAATTATATGATAAATACATTGAGATAATAATAAGCATATGAGATAATTATGAGGTTGACAAAATGATATATTAAAGTATTTTATCAAAAATAAAATGATTATAAAGAATTATAATCAAAATAAAAGACATCACAATAAAAATTATAAAGTAATTATTCAATATTATTGAAATTTTGTAATTATAAACATTTCAAAATTATTGATGGATGGATAATATAATAATATATAATATAATATAATGATGATTATATTATTATATATTAATTATAATTAAAAAATTATATCCACATGTCAAATATGATAAAATGAATTAAATAATGCATAACCAAAAAACACGAAAAAAAAAGATGTTGAGAAAGAATGAATGTATATATAATATATATAATATATTATATATTATAATAATGTGTGTTAGTTCAATGATTGGATTTGTATTCATATATTAAATAATATATTAAAGATGATATGGAAACATAATTGGATTTGGATTCATACATTAAACATGATATGGAAGCAGGTGTTCACGAATTGAATTTGTATAATATAATAATATATAATATAATATAATGATAATGATGATTAATGATGAATATATTATTATATATTAATTATTATAATTACAAAATTATATCAACATGTCAAATCTAATAAAATAAATTAAATAAGGCATAAAGAAAAACACGATTTAAGATTCATTATTCAAAATACATGGCAAAAAAAAAAAAAAAAAAAAAGAGGCAAGATATCTAAAAGAGCTCTCATGAGTTTATTTGTCTACTTTTTCCAATTTCACAAGGAACTTTCTTTTTGTTGGAAATATTTCTACATCAACATCTATTTCTGGTGGTGATATATGTTTCTTTCCATTTTTTATATTATCTGAACTGTTGATATACAAATAAGATGATTGATTATCAGCATCAACAGTTGAAGAGTTTGAATCCTGACAAACAAATGATTTTAATAGTTAGTTTATTTTGTAATAATATATATGTATAAACTCTTTTGTGAAAAAAGGAAACATACAAATATGAATATAAGTAGTGTTGTGTTATTAATTTTGTGAACTTACATTAGAAGAACTTATGGGAAGAGATGCTGGAGGAAGTGATATATCATCAACATCAAGGATTTCCTATATCATTAAAATACAAATTAATAAGTTCAATATGTTCAATCATGGATTTATAAATAATGTAACACCAAAATAATAATAACTTACATTTTGATGTGAAGAACCGGCAATGAACTTGTTAATGAGTTCTTGATCATTGCTTAGCTTATGAACTGTATAAATAGACCAGTTATTTTCAATATTATAATTGGAAATCTGGACCTTAAAAAGGAACTTCTTGCCCACAAGATTATTTAACTCCGTGGGAAATGAATGTGTATCTTCAAACTATAAAATATCAATTTATAATAATGAGGATATGAACAAATGATTGAACATCAAAAGGATTTATGTAAATGTATAGTTATAATCTTTGATAACTCTTGCTTTAGTTCATAAGTAGTTTTATTCAAAACACCAACAATCTCACGGTCAAACATGAGTAAGGATGCAGTACCAGTGTGATAAACCACACGAATTTGAACTTTGCACCTAAACGAAAAAAGTTTATTAATTAAAATAAATATAATGAAAATATTTAGGAATATAATGAATCAAATCATATTGAGCCAACCTAGGTTCAATTGAAGAGGAAGGAACTTTCTTTTTACATTTCGGACAGAAATAGTATGATTCATTCCTCTTATTGGCAAATTCATCAAGTGCGGATTGATTATCAGAAGGATGTTGATAATCAATGGACAAATCATCGTTAGTCACCTTCTTACTGCATTTTTTACATGCAATGTGAAACCATTGATCTTCAGTTTTAAGAGAAACAATTTCTGCATGGATAATGCAAAAGGAAGCCTGTAAAATAAAAGATGTGAGTGAGATTCATATAATTCAAATGAATTTAGTATATATATATATATATATTGAACATGCATCCAATATATCACGAATTTCATTGATAGTTTTTCTTTTGGATGGTTGCAAAAACTCCTCATGAGTAGATGGTGTAGTGTGAGATTGAATGTGAGCAATTCTTGGAAAAGAATTGTTATATCCATCGGCAGCCATCATCCTATAATAATTAGCCAATAAAAAAATTTATATATAAATATATATAAATTTCCAAATAAATAAGAACATTATCGGAATATACATTTACCTATTTTTGTAATCTTGGATCTCGTCAATGTCATCGTTAATAATCATCCTTGTGGAGAACAATGAATTGGAAATATCGACTTAACCTCTTGCATACATTATAATTAATATATTAACAATTATGAATGAAGAAAGTATGATGTGAAATATGCAAAGGAAGATTGATATTGATTAAAACCTTTCCAAATTCGAATTTTGGCAAATTGAATTAATAAGATGACATGATCTTGATTTTGATTGCTGACATAATTATATAATTGGTCAGCAAAATTATTCCACAAAGAGCAGCTTAATTGATTTTTCCTACAAAAAATTAATTTAAAAAATAAAATTTAGTTGAATGTATACAAAGTAATTATCAAAAGAGCACAAAACTTATAATTCATAATTACTCTAAATCTTCCAATTATATGACAAGTTTCGTGACACCTTCCCATTCTTTTCTGTTACTTGAATAGAACCAACAGAAACAATTTCTCCAATGACATCTATATGATAAGAGAGATATTATAATAATACATAATTTTGTTATACAAAATGTTTAATGAAAATTCAAAGTGATAATGAACACACATACCTATTAAAATATTGTCATCTAATGTGTTGGATATAATATCCTTGAAAGGTACAAATTTCAAATCGTATTTTGGAATGTTTAAAACGGTATAATTTGCCACAGATGTTGATATCAAGAAATGAATCTTGTACGGGTGAGTTGTTTGCTTGTAGGATCCAGTGTTTTGGCCAACTCCAAAATTTTTTATGACAAAAAATCCTCCTTCCACAATTAGTGGAGAAAATTTTTCAATGAATGCCTTTTTGATGGCACATTGTATCTTATCACCCTATAATTAAGCAACGATGGGAAAAAAAATGAGATGTTTAAATATAATGAAATCACATTTAAAAAAATTATATTATGGAGTTACCTTTTCATCCATAAGTACCATGTCGATACTACCATCTTTATTTGGATTACTATACAATGGTTGTTTTCGTTATATTCAATGGTTGTTTCTATAATTTACCATATCCAATGTCTTCGATATAATTTAGATCTTGAACCATCATGATTTGAGTTGAATAATTGCAAATTTAGAATATGGAAGGAAGTAATGTGAAGGTTGATATATAAAATGAGTTAGTTGGAATGAAGACGTTGAAAAATGTGATATGAAAGTTGAAATGAAGATTTTAGGAGATGATGATGCTTAATGATACTGAATCTTAAATATAATGTGTGTTGTGTATGAAGATTGATAGATAGAATTATATAATGATTTTAAGAATTTGAAATGTAGTAGATAATTTAAATTGCAACTTAAAATTTTAAATATAATGATATATATAATCGTAATACTAATTTGAATATTAATATATATATATATTCAAAAATTTTAAAAAGAATAATGATAAATTTATATATTCATATTCATATTCAAATTATTATTATGATTATATATTACCATATATTATCATATAATATATATTAAAAAATTTGAAAAAAAGGATAAATTTATATATTCATATTCAAATTATATAATAATTATCTTAATTATGTTAAAAATTATAATTAATGAAAATTTTATAAATAGATATAATAATGATAATGTGGATAATTGTATTGTGGATAGTTTCTCGAATCATGAAGTTTCCATTTCACAATGGTGGCTTTATTCTGGGGACATCTATATATAATATTCATTAATAGTATAATTGGGATTAATTTTCTTTTATTCATTTGAATAGTAGCACTTTTTTAGTTTCATAATAAAATATATTTTGAATTTCTTAAAAATATTTTAACGTATTGAGAGCCCAATCTTTTGAGGTCCATTATATGCCATCATATAGAGGTAATTTATAAATGGATATATATTATATTTATTTTTCATTTATTTGGAATTTTAGTATGTATAAAAATAAAAATATTGATAAATTATTATAATATAATTATGTGATTATTAAAATGTAATTACAATATTTTGTAAGATATATTAAATTAGTGGATGAATTTTTTATATATTTTCAAGTTTGATATATATATGGTAAAGAAGTAAATATCAAAAAGTGAATACATAACATTTTTCAAATAAGAATTAGATAAGTCAATTTATAATTTATTGCAAATATTGTAATGAAATCAAAATAAAAAATATAAGATGAACAACGAAATTCAAAATTCAAAATAAAAAATCAACTTGAAAATAACATTATTTAATGTTTTGCAACATTGCTGACAAAAAGAAACATACAAAATGTGTTGTAAAAACACAAATTCTTCATATGTCAATCCATCCAAGCTGCAAGATAAAATAAATAATTAATAATGGCATGTGATTTATTTTTATATTCTTATTTATTGAATTTATATTTGTGCTCAGTAAATTTTTTTTTAAAAATAAAATATTAAGTTAACAAATTTTATTACCACAATCCCGAAAATAGGATATCTTCCATCTTCGATGAGTTCAAGGCTGTAATGTTGACCTTCTTCGATGTCCAATGCATTTCGAATCTCTTTCCATCCATGTACGATTTGGAAATGAGAATCGTTTCTCTTCAATTTGACTTCCCTTCATTATCATAGGCGTCTATGATGATCATCTTGCTCTTCTTTAATAAACCAACTTTTGTAGCAAATTCTATTGGTAAATTTTGAAAATAAAATAATATAAAATAATTAAATGTATATAAAGTTATGGCATAAATAAAATAAATATATAAAGAATGATATTGTGAATGATAGTTTGAATTACCAAATAGGATCCCTTCATGCAATAAGGCTTGAAATATGAAGTGAAACCTGACGGACCATTCATTGTACGCCGTTTGGATATCATCTCCAAATCTTCCCAGGTAAATCTTTTGGAAGATAGAGCAGTGGATATGTTTTGTGACTTGGTTACTTCATTATTATGGAGCTTGGATGGAATAGATTTGATAAGGAAGGTATTGTTATGCATGGCCAAAGAAGATGTAAGGAATTAAAAAGAAGATAAAAAAGATTGGATGCAAAAACATACAATTATGATATGTATAAAAAGATTGGAGGAAACTATGATATAAAAATGGAGTTGAGTGTTTGTGTAACAATTATTAGTATAAAAAAATTTAACAATTTTATCATTGGATATACTATTTGATATCAAATTGTATTTATATAAAAAATTTAAATTGAAAATTTGTTTTTTTATAAATCGGATAAAATTTTTAAAATAAAAAATGATAAGTATTATCTAAATGAAACAATCTTAAATTATATAATCCTTTAATTCATTTTTAATGTATTAGATAAATAAAAAATTCAATTACAACTTTAAAATTTAAATATGATGATGTATATAATCGTAATAATAATTTTTAAAAAATATAATTTTATATATATTTAAAAAAATGTAAAAAGGATAAATTTATATATTTATTATATTAAAATTTATTGAACTACGTTGAATATATTTTATCAATATGATGTGGTGAAGATTAAGTAAAATTTATTATTTTAAATAAAGTACACAGATTAAAATCTTAATACTGAAGATCAACTTAATAACATAAACATTAATCTAAATTCAAAATAAAATATCAACTTTTAAATAACATATACGATGATTGCCACTTGAGTGCTCGTGTATCTTGAATAATAATTTGGAGAGTTGAAAAAAAAAGAGATCAAAATAATTACAAAATTATCAATCAATAAAATAACCTTATAAAAAAATTATAAAACAAAGGAAATAAAATAGTAAAATTACCGAGGAGTGGTGTGCAAAACAAGATTTAGTGATCTTCATTGTAAAGGAATATTCAACCCTTGTTCATAAAGGAAATATTTGTTGTTTTTGGTGATAATTGTTCTCTATAAAGAAGGAACGAATCAATAAGAAAGTATGGAGGTGATTAAATACTATTTTATACACAGATTATATATATAAGTAGTTATTGAGAATTTAGAGTTTAATTAAAAAAAGAGTTTAAGTAATGAATAAATTCTTAATGTTTAAGGATACTATTATTAGTAAGTATAATATAAGTGAGATTGAAGAATTCAATAAAATTTTCTAAATTAATTAATTGAAAAAATTTATCAAAAATCCACGTCATCAAGTTAGGGGCTTAATTGCTCAAGGAATTCACCTACTTTAGTATATTTAAGATTTTTTTAAACCCTAAAATACTTAAAATATTTTTATAATGATTTTCCAATCAAGGCCATAGTATTTATTGCAATCTAATGTAAATGAACGGGGCCGGGACCATAATAAATAAAAAACTGAGGGTGTAGACTAAAAGAAATTTAAAATGTGGGGGTGTGGACTGAAAGGGTACTATTGGATTTGTAAAATTTGAAACTCTAAATAATTAAAAGTTTCGAATTTTATAAATTCGAATTACTAATTAATTAATATATTCGGATTTGTAAAATCCAGATATATTAAATAATAATATAATTTATAAGTTAAATTGTAAAAGGTGTTAAAAACAGAAAAAAAAAGAAAGAAATTCGGATTTTAGAAATCCGAAGTTATAATCCCCCCTATATAAATCAAAACCGTAGTTTTTTTCTCATATTCTCTCCTTATCCATCCACCAAAATGCTCTCTCTAGCGGCCATAAAGTGTTCTTCTACATATTTTGTGATTCCGGCTAAATTTATTCGAAAATCTACATCACGTGGTGATAGTGTACTAAGGTAAGTCACGAATCAAGTGATTTATGGTTGGTATTTCATTATCCATACAATTTTGATATGATTAGATGATATTTTCTTGTGATTAGATGATAATTTTTGAGTAGTTGATGAAATGTAGTTGGGAAATACATGTATTAGTAGTAAAGGACTAACATTTGTGTAAATTTTGTGAATTTTATAATGAGTAGTCATGCATTAGCAGTGTGTTTGTTTAAATTACGAATTTAATATGATTATTCGTTAGTTGTAAGGAAATTATAATTAAAATAATATTAGCTTATAGTTGTGGATTGTGTATGATATTTTGGGTTGTTTCATGAATTTTAATTATGAAGTTAAACATGATTAGTCGTTAGTGGTAATAATTAATATTAGCGTATTTTTGTGCATTCTTTATAATATTTTGAGTTGTTTCATGAAATTTAATTTCTATTTTAAATATGATTATTTGTAAGTTGGCTGTTTATAATTTTTTGGGTTGTTTAATGGATTGTGGTTTATAAATTTAATTCATAATAAATTGCGATAAAGAAAATATAAAAATAATTGTTATAATGAAATTTTTATGATTTACAGGTAAAATGGAATTTAACGGTCCTTATGTGTTTAATTTCTATTGGACATTTACGTTTGCTGTTGATAACTGTCCGAATGCGGATCATTCATTATATGTCACTCGTAGATTGTCAAGGGATGATTTTGTAGAAAGTATTTGCAATCAAATTGGGCTGTCAAGGAATTATCTGAAAATCACACTTACAGTGTTCTTTGAACTAGATGAGACGATGAAACATGTGGTAATAAATTCTGATGATGTGTTGGATTTAATTTATACTTTTCGAGCATATAGTTTTATTTATGTGAATGTGGGGCTTGAGGAAATTGAGATATCAGTAAGAGTTGGTAGGCGAAATGTTGGTTTGAGTTCTTCACAGGGTGGATAAACTCAATATGATTTTGGATTACGTTATGATTTTCAAGAGGAGCCAGATGACTTGGATTATAACATTGAGGATGATGGCGATGATGTCCATACATCCGAGAGTATTTTTGTTTAGACTCTACCGAGTTCAGTACTAATGAAGGTGATGAAGAGTTGAGCACGTCGGGATCGGGACATTTCGTGTATTCTGATATCGGTGAGCAAGATCGGTACGCCCTTTATCGAGATGAACATGCTTTGCCTATATATAATGGTAATCCCGATAGTATAAAATTGGGAATTGTTTTCAAAGACAAGAAACAAACACAAGGGGCCATAACCGCATGGAGCCTCTCAAGGGTTAGGGAATTTGTGAAGGTTGAGAGTAATACAAACACATGGTGTGTTGAATGTAAAAGTCGTAAATATCCTCCAGTCCAAGGTTATTCTCCATGCGAATGGAAAATTTGGGTGTCCAAAAGAAATCGCTCTCACGGTAAATGGGAAGTGAGTGTTTGGTGTCCGAGTCACAACTGCATAGGGATTTCGTTGGAAACGACCATTGTAACGTGACATCTGACACAATAGCCCCGCTAATAATGAGTCAAATTGAAAGAGATCTTGAGTATAGTGTTGCTGCAATTATAACTGATGTGAAAAACCAGTTAAAAGTCAACGTGAAGAAGAAGAAAGCTTGGCATACCCGACGGAAAGCCATCGATATTGCATTTGGTGGAGTTACCAAGGTAAATTTTTAAAGTTTATATTTTATTTCAAATAGGATTGGAATTAAAGTTTAGTTGATAATTAGGAATTAATTTTTTAAATGTTTGGTTTATGTAGATTTGTTGTTACTTTACAATCTTCTAATCTAGGGACGATTGTAGAATGGGAAGTTCTACAAGGGCCATGTGAATGAGAAAGGATATTGAAATATGTGTTTTGGTCATTCGGTCCACCTAGGCGCACGTTTGGCAGATTTTGTCCACGGGTTGTGAGTATTGATGGGACACATTTGAGGGGTGCATACAAGGGGAAGTTGCTCATGGCATTACTGTTATAGCTGCACGTCGTCTTCTGTCACTCGCATTTGCACTGGTTGTTGAAAAAACTACTGAAAGTTGGACCTTTTTCATTAAACATCTCATTAATCATGTATTTGGTGAACGTCCGACATGTGTCCTATCATATCGGTGTCCTGGATTAATAGCTGCTTTTAGAGACATGGATGAATGAGAAGAAGGTATCAAAGGTTACCACAGATTTTGCTTGCGACACGTTAGAAGCAATGTAATGAAGTATCATCGTGACAATAGATTAACCAGTTTGTGTTGGGAAATTGGGTCAAGGTATCAACCTATAAAGTTTGATAGAGTTTCTGCTGAGATGTTCCAATCCAATGAGGGCGCATACCATTATATGATGGAAATTGGTAAAGAGAAATGGAGTTTGGCCCATGACGGATACCATCGCTGGGGTATCTTAGCAACGAATATGTCAGAAAGTTAAAATAGTGCGTTGAAAGACGTCCGATATCTTCCAATCCGATCAATCAATGAGTCCACATTCCAGAAAACTAAAGTAATATATCGGGTTGAACATGATGAAATTCGTAAATGCAAAACACCATTTCCTCCTGTGTTGTGGGAAACATTCATGGAGTATGAGAGGCGCTCTGGGGGACATCAGGTAAAGCCATATGATTAGGAGAACAAAATTTTTAGGGTAAAAACATGTGTGCGTTTTGATGGTAAAGGGGCAAACTTCCACACTGTATCTTATGATGCTTGCACATGTACGTGTCAGAAGTGGCAAACGTATTGAATACCTTGTTCCTATGAGTAAGCAGTGTGTCATGCTATTGGTGAAAATGGAGCAAATCTAGTTGACGAATTCCTTACCGTAAGAAATTGGAAGAAGCAATTTGGGAATGCCAATTTTATGCCCATCCTTTCAAAAGATCATTGGCAAAGAGACGTTGGCTGTAAGTTGCTTGCAGATTATCAAAGATTAATAGTTCACTGTGAACCTGGTCCGGGAAGGCGATAGAAGCGGAGATATAAAGACCAAATGGATCGCCGTGGACGTCAACGTCGAAGGGAGTGCACAAGATGTGGTAGTACGGACCATCGTGCTAGAATGTGTCCAGTATCTCATCCTCCGTCGGACAGAACAAGGATTGGAAGAATTTATGACTCAACCGGCAACGGTTGAGATGCAACTGTCCCTTTTGATGATGTTTTGGTTAATGTATGGGTAGAATTGCTGAATATGATGTTGTTATGGTATGTTTTGGTTAATATATGGTAAAAGTGCTCAAATTGATGTTGTTATGGTATGTTTTGGTTAATATATGGTAAAAGTGCTCAAATTATTGTGTTATGGTTATTTTTGGTTAATGTATGGTAGAATTGCTGAAATTATTTTTAGTGAAATTCAGATTTGGAAAATAAGAATTTTATATAATTCGGATATTTCGCAGTAGTAAAAAAACATGTTTCAGATTTTAGAAATCCGAAACATGAAAACTATTGCCTACTGCCTGAAGGCTGTAGGTAAAATCATGTTTCAGATTTCTAAAATCCGAAACATGATAAAACTTCAGAAATCTCGCACTTTTTCAAAATTCGGGATGATTAAAATCCAAATTAGTACTAATTTGGATTTTAATCATCCGAATCCAGGAGGAGGAGGTGGAGGTGGAGGTGGAGGTAGCGGTTGAGGTGGTTGTGGAGTTGGAGGTGGTCGTGGATTTGGAGGTAGAGGTTATCAACCTTCAAGTTCGAGTATTGGCCCTATTATTAAGAGGGATGGTAGAAGACAGGCGCCTAGACCCTCTCGCTGTGGTTTTAGTTAGACATTTTGTATTCCTTTTAAATATTTAGTTAGACATTTAGTATTTATCTTATTTAATTAACATTTTGGATTATTTTATATATTATTATTCAATTATATTTCAATGTTCTTTCGTAGTGATTTATTTATATACATTCAAGTTTTCAAATTTACAATTTATGATTTCTTGTTTGAAAATATAGCAAACTAATCCAATATTTTCCCTTTCTATATTGCTCAAATTTGTCATATATTTAGGATTTAATAAAAATTGGTCATTTAATTCATATATTAAATTTCCGATTTGACCTTAATTCGGATAAACTTAATCCGAATTATTTTAAAACTCGTAATAAAATTAATCAATGAAAATTAAGTTTCGGATTTTAAAAATCCGAAACTTTCTCTCAGATACTGGCCAAGGAAAAAATTTAGCAGGTTTTGAATTTCTAAAATCCGAAACTTGCTCTCGACTACTGCCTAAGGCAATTTTTTAAAGCATGTTTCGGATTTTACAAATCCTAAACTTGCTCTAATTTTTTTAAAAATATTTCAACTACAATTTGGATTTTAAACATCCGAATTTTTATAAATTTGGATTTTTAAAATCCGAAATTAACCGAAATAATGTAATTCGGATTTTACATTTCCGAATTCTTATTTTTTAATAATATTAAATTGTAGAAAATTTGTTTTATATTTCTATTTTATTTTTATCCTCAATTTTTGGATTTGTAAAATCCGAATTTAGTTAAATTAATTAATTACCCTAATTAGTTTCTAAGCAAAACCAATTTCCTCTTAATTCGGATTCTAAGAATCCGAATTATTTTAGTTTTGGATTTCAAACATCCGAGAGGCCCCTATAAGTTCACAATTTTTATTTTTCATCTTTTCCGTTCACACTTCCATTTGTACCTTCATTCTGGTCAAAAATTCGTAAATGAACAACATCTCACTTAATGTTATTACAACACAAATAAAAATACTTTTTAAATTTTACTAGTTACCACCCCAATTTAGACTAAACCCTCCCCCTCCTTGCCCCTCTCTTTTCCCCTCTTTTAAGCAAAATGACAATTTTGTCAAAATTGGGCCGATAATCCTTAAAATTGGGGCGGTAAATATTAATACCCATACTTTTTTACCTACAGTATAATAACCTTTCAAACTCTAAACAATCCACAACTCTTTATCATATACTCAAATCAACAAGAACCTAATTGATACATCCATATTTTAGTGTGATTATAGAGATGTAACGATAGAATTTTTTTAGGTGAATTTATTAGAAGTGAAAATGTTCACCTAATTTAATTGATTATTCCACAAAATATGTAAAAAATTAATTTAGACTTGTGATCCTCGTGCAAAACATGTAAAAAAAATCCTAAAACATATAGAATTATGTGTATAATTAAATAGTGTAGTGATTTTCGAACTACCAAATGTAGAATCCTATATCACTATTAACCCGCAACAATGAGCTGGATGCTACTATCAAAATCATGTATCAAGCAAGTGATATACACTAACAATGAAAATAAACAATGTTTGGAAACTATTCGAATATAAACAGTGACAATGAATATAAAATTTATTTAAAAAAATTAATGTGAGTATTTTATAGTAACTGTACATGTTATAGTGAAATAAAAGAAACATAAAATAATCTTTAACATAATATTTAAAGTTTAATATAATTAAAAAGAAAATTTATGAATTAATTTTTTGAATTTAATTATTAATAAAATAATTATGTACAAAAAACAAAATAGAAAATATTAATTTAATATATTTTTTAAAAAAAATTACGATAGAATTCGGGAATTAGTATATCATGCTCCTATAGGAGTCACTATAGCACGAAAGCTACAGTGACGCGTCACTGTAGTGAGCTACAGTGACATTTTTTTTTTGTCTGACAAGCTCATTTTTTCTTTTTATAATTTTTTTTTTAATTTTTCCAATCAACATATTTTATTTTTTTCTTTTTCACTTTTTTTTTTCAATCAACTATAAAAGAAATCATCTCATATAACTAAAGCATACTTAACAAGAGGGATCAAATCATGATTATATAGACATCAGATCACAAAATAGTAGACATCAACTCAACGGACTATAGATATCATATCAAGAATACAAAAAAAATTATACAATAGAACTAAAGAATAATTAAAAGTGGACCGGGAAGCAATTTCGGTTCAAGCGATAATTCCATAATTAATCCGTTAGTGGTACGATTAATTATGAGTTGGATTAAATCGAAAAAGTGGATTTAATAATTAATTAATAATTCTTAAGTAAATTGATAGAGGATTTAATTATTTGATGAATTATCCTCGGGTCAATTAACGAAGTGGAACGAATTAATTAATTATCTTTGGGTTGATTAAAGTTGACTAGTCTAGTAAAGACTTAGAAGCCAACAAGTCCAACTAGTAAGGCAAACTTAAGACCACTTAAAGGTTTCCCAAGAAACTCCCTATAAATAGAATAAGTTACCTTTAAAATCATTCTTGTAAGACACTTTGCCCTTAGAGAGATAAACACTTAGAGAGAGATTTTATATCTAACAAAATCTTTCTCAAAGTCGGTGAAGTTTCTCCTGATAACACATGACGTTTCCTTCTTGGATAAGATCGTCGGTGTGAACGAAATTCCAGCTAGGCGGTGGTTTGATCCGACGAAGGAGGATTCCAGCGAGAGGAAGCTTGCGGCGGTTGGTTTAATCGAAAAAACTAGGCGGGTGGTTCTGGAAGTTTTTTTTCGATTTTGGCTGGCTATTCATCTTCCCGACACAACTTCCGGTTGGTCTTCTCTGCTTCGCGGCGAATCCGGCGGTCGGACTTCTTCTCGCTAGTGAAGATTCCGACGACGATTGGAATTCCTTTTTCGGCGGGTGATTCCAACGGCAAAAAAAAGTCCTTTTCTTGGATTGATTTTTTGTGGGCTAGTTAATCCAAAGACAGTTTCCCACATGACTTTTGAATTATTCTCGGAGACATTCATGGGATTTCTTTGAGGGATACGCTTCAAAGGTCAAATCTTTAATTCCGCTTTTACTTAAATATTTAATTTTTCATTTTTCGTTTAATAGATCTAACAAGTATAAGCCTAGATTTACTCATGGGAATTAATTATAGTGTTTGGGCTCGATTAAAAGTTTCTGATTCTGGAATGCATAGCACGAAATTAATTTGTTACGCGGTTTTACTGCAGGTGGTTATTATCCCGGCTATTATGGTTTTGATATTCATTTATAAACCCCGAGAAAATCTAGAACGAATCACAATGAGTTCAAATAACAAGTGTGAGCGACGTGATGGGACGCGTCAACGAGGCAATGAAATGAAGCAACAATTTAGGGGCCATAATAGTCGGGAAATGTTTCATTATGCATTTATTTCCCGCTTTGTTATCGTGGTTGTTGCTTGTGTGTTTTTGATTTATGTTTTTATGCATGATTGAAAACATATGGTTTTATGGGTACAAATAACTAAAGTTAAAAATGACTTAAGTTAAGGAGTTGCATGTTAAAACCGAAAAAACACTCAACTTAAGAATCTAAGTGGGAGCGGGTTGTGTTATATCCCCATGGTTTCCATTACGAATTCATATGTGATTGAATATACTTGCACGTTGGCATTAGGGCCTTCCTCTATATCGGATGAGTCTTTATTCATAAGATCACTAGATTTAATTTCTAAAGGGATGAGTATAGTGAGTTTAATTGGAGAACTGCGATACCCTCTCTATCTGAGGCACATAAGTATCCTCAATAACAAACTTAGAAGTCACGTAACGGCAAACACTTAGTGTACCGTTTGTAGTTTTCCTCCTAATGAGGTTACGCTACTTATGTATATGGCTAAAATCACTGACTATTAATTTCATTGATCAATAGATCATTTGGTTAGATAATGAAATTAATGAACTTGGTTATTCTCGAACGAATGTGGACTAGCACAGACGTTCAAACTATCGTTACCTGTGTAAATCCCAATGAACGAGATGTTGGTGGATTTGATTATATTGTTTTGAGGGCATCAATATTTTCTAAAAAGATAAAATATTGAAACTTCTCTGTTTATTTATTTTCAGCTTTTGATATGGCGTTTAATCCTTTAGTTGTCACACTAAAAAATAACAAACTGACTGGCCCAAATTACATTGATTGGAAAAGCAATTTGGACATTGTCCTTAAGGCTGAGCAGTACAAGTTCATGCTCACTGAAGTGCGCCCAGAGAAGCCTAATGACGAATCCACTCCCGAGCATAGGGAATCATATAAAAGGTGAAAGAAAGCTGATGAGATGACTAGGTACTACATTTTGGCTTTTATGTCAAATGTTCTGCAGCACCAACATCAGTTGATGACCTTATCCTTTGATATGATGAATAACCTACGGGAGATGTTCGGTCACCAAGGCAGGGAAGCCAGGCAAACAGCTATGAGAAAGCTGATGAACACCAAGATGGCTGAGGGCACACCTGTGAGAGATCAAGTGCTTGACATGATTGGAAATATCAATGAGATTGAGGTATTGATAGGTGACGTCGACTGCGAGTCTCAGGTTGATATCATGCTCCAGAACTTGCCTAAGAGTTTTGAGTAGTTTTGGTTGAACTACAATATGAGTCAACGACTTTATGCTCTTCCCGAGCTCTTAACTGCATTAGTGTCTGATGAAGGCCTCTTTAATGAGAAGAAGAAAGCTTTAGCAACTGTTAGGCTTTCAAGATATTCTTCCAGGCCCAAAGCTGGGAAGAAGAAAAAGAGGACCCAGAAAACTGCCAAACATGGAGCTAAGCCAGACATTGCCAAGAAGAACAAGCTGAAAGGCAAGTGCTTTAAGTGAGGCAAAACAGGACATTGGTGTGTGGATTCAAGAACCACTTATCATGTTTGTAATTATTTGCAGGGGTTCCAAGTAACCCGGATGCTTAGAGATTGTGAGTTGCAGGTCTACTTGGGAGATACTACCAGAGTATCAATTGTTGTAGTGGGAGTTGTTAGACTTATTTTCTCAAATAATGTTGTTTTAGTTTTGAGAGATTGTCTTTATGTTCCAAGATTTAGAAAGAATTTACTTTCAGTTTCTAAACTTTTGAAGGATGGTTATAATTTTGTTTTTTCTAATAACTCTGTTGATTTTAGAAAGAATAAGAAACTTATATGTTCCGGTTCATTGGTTGACAATCTCTTCTTAATTAAGACTAACTCCCTGTAGTGCAAAACACTAAGATTAATGATACATCATCTAACGGTAGTAAGAGAAAAGAACCTTCGGAAATGAACCAAATTTATCTTTGGGATCTTAGACTGGGCCATATTAACCTTAGTAAGTTTCAGAAGTTGGTCAATGATGGGCACTTGGGCTCATTGGAGATTGATAGTTATCCAACTTGTGAATCTTGCTTGGAAGGTAAGATAACCAAGAGACCTTTTAAGGAAAATGGGTATAGGTCCAAGGAAGTTTTAGAGTTGGTTCACTCTGACCTATGTAGACCTATGTCAATTCAGGCTAGAGGTGGTTTTGAGTATTTTGTGATTTTCACAGATGATTACTCTAGGTACGAGTACATTTACCTAATGTGCCACAAGTCCGAATGCTTTGGCAAGTTCAAAGAGTTTCGGGCAGATATGGAGAAGCATCATGGTAAAAGTATCAAGACATTATGACCAGATCGGGGTGTCAAGTACCTCTCTAGTGAATTTTGGAGCTACTTGTCTGAGGAGAGTATTCAGTCCCAGTTGTCTGCACATTGCACACCCCAGTAGAATGGTGTAGCAGAAATGAGGAACAAGACTCTTATGGATATGGTGAGATCTATGATGCGTTATAATGAGTTGCCCAAATTCGTTTTGGGGATATGCCTTGGAGACAACGATTTATATTATGACCTTTGTACCATATAAGTCTGTGCCTTCGACCCCTGTGAAATTATGGACTGGGCAAAAACCTAGTATCAGATATCTCAGGATTTGGGATTGTCCAACACATGTGCTTAAGGCAGATGCAGGCAAGCTAGATGCAAGATCAGAAGTAATGTTGTTTGTAGAATATCACAGAGAAACGAAGGGTGGTCTATTCTATAGTCCTAAGGATCAGAAGGTGGTGGTTAACACTAACGCCAGATTTTTAGAAAAGGACTATATATTAGATCACAAGCCCAGTAGCAAGATTGTAATAGAAGAGCTTAAGGGACAGTCCAGTATTCCTGATACACCAGTACAAGTTGATACATCCCTGAATACTGCACAAGATATAACAGATGATGCACATAAACAGGTTGCACCTCGTCATAGTGGGAGGGATGTGAGACAACCCGAGAGGTACGTGGGCTTGGGAGAATCTTCGGATTTTGTCCCTGGTACTCATAAACCAGACACAGTCAACTACAATGAGACTTTCCAAGATAAAGATGCAGATTCTTGGAAAAAAGTGATGTTTTCTTAGATGGGTTCGATGGACTCAAATCAAGTCTGGGAGCTAGTAGACCTGCCTGATGGATTTTGACCTATTGGGTGCAAATGAGTCTACAAGCGAAAGAGAGGATCTGACGGAAAGGTTGAAACCTTCAAGGCTAGGCTTATGGCGAAGGGGTATACTCAGAAAGAGAGTATAGATTATGAGGAGACTTTTTTCCCAGTAGCTATGCTTAAGTCGATCCGGATTCTCTTGGCCATAGTTGCTCATTTAGATTATGAGATTTGACAGATTGATGTCAAGACAGCTTTCCTTAATGGAGGTCTTGAGGAAACCATCTTTATGCAGCAACCAGAGGAATTCATTGCAAAAGGCCAAGAGCACAAGGTTTGCAGGCTCAAGAAGTCCATCTACGAACTTAAGCAAACATCCAAATCTTAGAACATCCATTTTGACGAAGTGATCCAGTCCTATGGATTCACTCAGTGTCCGAATGAGCAGTGTGTTGGAGTTTAATACATAAGCTATGCTTGTGTTATACTTTTCCCAGTTAATATATCGATTAATGTTTTGGTTAAATTTAGTTGTGCATTATTTGTCCACTTATATTATGTAATTAGATGATGAGGTGTCTTGTGTGACACAGTAGATCTCATCATTGGTTAAAAGGCATAATGCATAAATGAGGTTCGTAATCGAGACAGCTTTGGATAAACTGTCAGTTTAAGTTATTATGTAATTCGGATAATTGGTTTGTCTAAATTAATTGAATCATATAGATATGCCCGGGGCGTATTGAACTTGACCATTTAGAATGATTTGTCTTGTACTGATTTAATAGACAAATCGTTCTTAGTATTCTATCTCTTAATCCCTAGGCTCGAGCGGGCATGAGAATTAGACATAGTGTACTTTGATCTGCCAATGGGTGAGGTCAATTGTGGCCAATAGTCTCGGTAGGTTGGGTGTGCGTGTTTAGTTACTTGGTGTGCTACTGCTTGTCGAAAAGAAACGATGTACCGGTGCGTCCGGGGTGATGGTGCTCCCAAGATGAGCTCGTAATGTTTATTATACTAAATCCGGCCGGTGGACTTATATCCGGTATAGTAAAAAGGTCAAGTGGTACTAGTCTTAGAATTAAAGAAGTTAATTAATTAATTTATCAGTAAATTAATAAATTAACGAGCACTATATCGTTGATGTGGGGAGATTATGAATAAATTAATTAAGTTGTTCCAGAATCAATTCTGGTGTAGGATGGTAGTGCCAAAATTAATCCGTTAGTGGTACGATTAATTTTGTAATGGGTTAATTGAATAGGTAGAATTAATTAATTGATTAATTATTTCTAAGGGTTAATTAAGTAATTAACAAAGTGGAATTATTTAATTAATTAATTAAGTCTTCAATTTCAATTAGAATTAGTAAATCCTAGAGAATAGGAATCTAATAGGATTTGGTTTATCCTATGAGATTGGTTACCTAATTGGATTTGAAAACTAATTAATTACCTAAACCCATTAGGAAGACCAATCCTAAACCAACTTGGGGTCTTTTTTGTAACTCTATATATAGACGAGGGATTAGCTATTCAACATACACAATTCATAAGTTTTCAAAACAAGAAAACTAGAGAGAGAAAATCCTAGAGAGAGAAATAATTTTATCTCTCAAGTTCGGATTTTTGAAGCTCAAAAGTCGACTACTCTCTCTTCAAACCGGCAGCCAGATTTTCTCAATTCTCGGTGGTGCGTGGTTCTAGGAGCGGCGACCCGTGAGTCCCTCTCAAGCGGTGCGTGAAGTCCACGCGCGTAGGTGGTGGTTTTGGAGACCCAGTTGTGGTTATTAGCTGATCAATTGCTCGTTAGATTGCTGCCCACACAGTATACAATCGATCACCTGAGTTCACGCTTCAAGAGGTACTTTTCTAAGATTCCGCTTTTAATTCGAAAATTATTCTTGCGCGATAAATCGAATAAGTACAAACCTAGATCTTACGCAATGTTAGTTCAAAAGGGTTGGAATAGCGATTGTGCTAGCTTCTAGGCCTGGCCAGAGATTCCGATTCTGAAATGCATAGCACGAAAGTGAGTTTCTGGCTAGACCCGGGCAGATAATCTTTCACAGTGTGTGTACCAAAGATGTGATGGAGACTTTGTGGTGTTTCTTGTACTTTACGTAGATGATATTCTTCTTATTGGAAACAGTAAGATAGTATTGTCACACGTAAAGGCATGACTGTCCAAGCAGTCTGATATGAAGGATTTGAGAGAGGCTGGACATATCCCTAGGATCAGGATCATTCGAGATCGTAAGAGACGCTCACTGACACTCTCTCAGGCTTCATACATAGACCCGATTCTGGCCCGTTTTAACATGTAGAACTCCAAGAAAAGTTTTCTACCTTTCAGACATGGATTACAACTGTCTAAGGAGTCTTCTCCTTAGGCTGCTGAGAAGTTAGAAGCGGTGAAGACAGTTCCTTATGCATCTACAGTAGGAAGTCTTATGTATGCCATGTTGTGTACGAGGCTTGATATTTGCTTTGCCATTGGCTTGGTTAGCAAATATCAAAGTTGTTGGAGTAGAATACATAAGCTATGCTTGTATTGTACAGTTTCCCAGTTTAATATATCGATTTGTGTTTCAGTCATATCGGGTTGTGCATTAATCGTCCATTTATATTATGTAAGTAGATGATGAGGTGTCTGGTGCGACACAGTAGATCTCATCATTGGTTGAAAGACATAATATATAAATGAGGTTCGTAACCGAGACAGTTTTGGACAAACTGTCGGTTTAGGTTATTATGTGATTCAGATAATTAGTTTGTCTAAACTAATTGAATCATATAGATATGCCCGGGGCATATTGAACTTGACTCTTAGGAATGATTTGTCTTATACTGATTTAATAGACAAATCGATCCTTGTATTCTATCTCTAAATCCCTAGACTCGAGCGGGCATGAGGATTAGACATAGTGTACTTTGATCTGCCAAAGGGTGAGGTCAATTGTGGCCAATAATCTCGGTAGGTTGGGTGCGCGTGTTTAGTTACTTGGTGTGCTGCTGCTTGTCGAAAGGAAACCATGTACCGGTGTGTCCGGGGTGATGGTGCTCCCGAGATGAGCTCGAAATGTTTATTATACTAAACCCGGCCGGTGGACTTATGTCCGGTATAGTAAAAAGGTCGAGTGGTACTAGTCTCGGAATATTAAGAAGTTGATGAATTAATTTATCAGTAAATTAATGAATTAACGAGCACTATATCTTTGATGTGGGGAGATTATGAATATAATTTAATTAAGTTGTTCCGGAAGCAATTCTGGTGTAGGGTGGTAGTGCCATAATTAATCCGTTAGTGGTACGATTAATTATGTACTGGGTTGTTGACAAAGGTAGATTTAATTAATTGAGAAATTAATTAATCCTTATGTCAGTTGGTTGTGAATCATCCCAGGAACTGGTTTGGGATAAGTGAATCCCTGTGTCAGTTGGGAGTGTTTCATCCCAGGAACTGGATTGGGATAAGTGAATCCCTGTGACAGTTGGGAGTGTATCAGTCCAGGAACAGGATTGAAGGAAACAGAATCTGTATCAGTCCAGAAACAGGATTGAAGGAAAACAGAAACCCAGTAGGAAGACCAATCATAAACCAACTTGGAGTCTCTCTTGTAACTCTATAAATAGACAAGGGATCAGTCATTCAGATAACAACAATAACACAATTAATCCACAGGATTTCTAGAGAGAGAAAATTCTAGAGAGAGAAAACGTTTCTCTCTCCAAGTCGAATTTTCAAGAAAGTGTGCAGCTGGTTTTTGGGTTTCTAGTGGTTGAAATTTTGGCCTTGATCTATACCAGCTGCGCGTAGCTTTCTCTCTCTGCGAGCGGTGCGTTTATAGTACGTGCCAGGTGCTGCGGGGCTAGAGTTTTCTAGCAGGTGGATTGTGGTGAGTAGCTGATCAATTGACTTCTAGTTCGTTGCCCACACAACGTGAAGTCATAGTCTTGAGGCATACAAGAGAATCACCAAGTGCACGCTTCAAAGGTACTTTTCTAAGATTCCGCTTTAATAGAAATTTTTGTTGCGTGGTAAATCGAACAAGTGCAAACCCAGATCCTGCCAAAATCTTTCAATTGGTATCAGAGCAAGGTTTAGGGGGTTCTGTGCTTGTTCGAATTATTACATGGTTTTATTTGCAGGTGGTTTAGAATCCTAACTATTATGGTTACGTTTGTATGGGTTTTAATTAAACTCCGGGACTTGTCCGGATTTAATTTTATTATGAATGTTTGTAATAGTTTAACCACGTGCTGGAAGCCGTGTAGGATTAGGTTAAATCTGTAGTAGGATTTTTTCTATGTAATTTCGATTATTTAATTTTCCTAGAAGTAGGAAAATTATTTTTTATGTAATCGAAGGCGTTATGGTGGGCGACTTGGATTCGTGGGTTTTGGGTTATCATGAATTTGAAGAAACCCAGGAAAACCCAGAACGAATTGCAAGAAGACCAAATAGCGTGGGAAAAAGCGAAGGAGGAGTTGGCGGCAGGAGGCGACGCCGGCAACGATTGCCGGCAGCAAAATTGCCGGTCGGCAGGCCAAAAAGGCAGCAGCAGGCAGCAGCAGCGCGCAACAGTCGCTGCACGCAGCAGCTGCTGCGCGCTGCTGCTGGGCGCGCACGGGCGCGCGCACACGGCCCATGCGGGCGGTGCGCGCGGGCGCGCAGACGCGCAGGCCCGCGCGCGGGGCGCTGGGCCGCGCGCGCTGGACGCGCGCGCAGTGCCGCGCGCACGGCCCGTGCGAGCTGTGCGCGCGGGCAGCGCGGCCCTCGGGCCGTGCTGCGGCCTGGGCGGCTCGTTCGGGCTGTTTTTGGCCCGTTTTTCCTCCAATTTTCATTTTTTGAAATTCAAGACTCTCTCCATCGAGTGACGTGACGGGACACGAGATCAAGGTAGAAGATGGAAGCAATTAAAACCATAATAGTCGGGGAATTTATTTTTTCGAATTTATTTCCCGTATTTATTGTTTTAATTTTTATGCTGTATTTTAGATGCATGAATTAAAGCATGTCTGGTTTTATGGTTGCATATAACTTAGGTTAGTTAATTGCATGTTAAAACCGGAAAAACCCTCATTTTGGAAATCTAAGTGGGAGCGGGTTGTGTTATATCCCCATGGCCACCATTACGGGTTCATATGCGATGTGGGTGGGCTTGCGCGTTGGCAATAGGGCCTTCCTCCATTCGGATGAGTCCAGCCCCGAGTTCGCTAGACTATGAGCTTCTGAGTAAGATGACTAGAGCGAGTTTAACTAGGAGAAATGCGACACCCTCTCCATCTGAGGCGCACTATCCTGAGGTAACAAACTCAGAAGTCACGTAATTGCACACACTTAGTGTATGATCTGCAGTATTCCTCCCGCGAGGTTACGCTGCTTACTTGTACGGCTGAAAGCACCGACTATTAGCTACATTGATCAAAAGATCGTTGGTCAGATAGTGTAGTTAATGAACTTGGTTCTTCTCAAACGAATGTGGGTTAGCGTAAACGTCCACACTGCGTGGCTTGCGAGAATCCCGGTGGATGAGATGTTGGTGGATTAATATTATTGTTTTGAGGGAAATCAATAATTAATTGAATTTTCATGTTTTCGAAAATTCTAGCATATATAACTGAAACACTGTTTGTTTACTTTCCATTTTAAATCGATATGGCATTCAATCCTTTAGCTGCTATTTTGAAAAACAATAATTTAACTGGAACTAATAATGTCGATGGAAGTCGTAACTTGGACATTGTCCTTATGGCTGAGAGCGCTCCTGTGAGAGATCGTGTCATTGACATGATTAGTAACATCAACAAGGTTGAGGTAGTGGGAGGCGAAATCGTTGGTGAAACCAAAGCCGATATTGTCCTCCAGAGCTTGCCTCAAAGCTATGAGCGGATTCGGTTGAACTACAACATAAGTAAAATGTTGTGGAGTTCATCCAAGCTCTTAGCAGAGTTGATGGCGCCTCAAAGCTATGAGCAGATTCGGTTGAACTACAACATAAGTAAGATGTTGTGGAGTTCATCTGAGCTCTTGGCAGAGTTGATGGCGGCTAAAAGTCTTATTCAAGAGAAGAAACGAACTTTAATCGCAGTCGAAGCTTTAGAATCTTCTTCTGAGCCTGAGGCTGGAAAGAAGAAAAGAAAGCTCGAGGGAGTAGCTAAAAAGGCACAAATTGTTCCTAAGCCAGATATTGCAAAGAAGAAGTCGAAAGACAAGTGCTTCAAGTGCAATAAGACGGGACATTGGAAAGCGAATTGTCCAAAGCTTATAAGTACGATAAATTATGCCTTAATTACTGAGACATGTTTAGCGGCGATTCCCACAGATACTTGGTGTGTGGATTCAGGTGCCACTGACCATGTTTGTAATTCTTTGCAAGGGTTCCAAGTAACCCAGAAGCTGAGAGAAGGCGAATTGGATATCTACTTGGGCGACACTACAAGAGTGTCAGTAAAAGCAGTGGGAGTAGTTAAGTTGAATTTCGAAAATTCTAGCTTGGAGTTAGTTAATTGTCTTTATGTACCGAGTTTTAGAAAGAACTTGATTTCGGTTTCTAAACTCTTGAAAAACGGGTATAAGTTTATTTTTTCTGATGACTGTGTTGTTATTAGAAGAAATGGAAAACTTATTTGTTCTGGTTCATTGGCGGACAATATGTTTGTGGTTAACTCTAACTCCCCTGTTGCGCAAAACATAGAGATAGATAGCTCAGTATCTAACATTAATAAGAGGAAGAGACCTTCTGAAATGAATCAAACCTATCTTTGGCATCTAAGGCTAGGTCATATATACCTTAGTAGGATTCAGAGGTTGGTCAATGATGGACCTTTGGGTTCATTAGATATTGACAGTTATGCAACCGGTGAATCTTGCTTGGAAGGTAAGATGACCAAGAGACCTTTTAAGGCAAAAAGTCATAGAGCTAAAGAAGTATTAGAGTTGATTCATTCTGACTTGTGTGGACCTATGACGGTCCAGGCACGAGGGGGATATGAGTATTTCGTGACGTTCACGGATGACTACTCTAGGTACGGATACATTTACCTAATGCGCCACAAGTCTGAATGTTTTGACAAGTTCAAAGAGTTTCGGGCAGATGTGGAGAAGCATCATGGTAAGAGTATCAAGACACTGCGTTCAGATCGTGGTGGGGAGTACCTGTCCCATGAATTTCGAGATTACCTCACTGAGGTAGGAATTCAGTCTCAGTTGTCTGCACCTGGCACGCCACAGCAGAATGGTGTAGCAGAAAGGAGGAACCGAACTCTTATGGAAATGGTTAGGTCCATGATGAGCTATAGTGATTTGCCAAGTTCGTTATGGGGATATGCCTTGGAAACAGCAATGTATATTCTTAATCTTGTACCATCTAAAACCGTGCCTTCAACCCCAGTAGAGTTGTGGAACGGGCGGAAGCCCAGTCTAAGACATCTCAGAATTTGGGGCTGCCCAGCACATGTGCTTAAGGCAGATACGGCTAAGTTAGATGCAAGAACAGAATTAATGCTGTTTGTAGGATATCCTAGAGGAACGAAAGGTGGTCTATTCTATAGTCCTAAAGATCAGAAGGTGGTGGTAAGTACCAACGCTAGATTTTTAGAAGAGGACTATGTCTTAGACCACAAGCCCAAGAGTAAGATAGTACTAGAAGAGCTTAGACGACAAACTACTAATCCTGATGCACCAGCGCAAGTAGATACACCACACACTGCACATGAGATCACAAATGATGCGCCTACACAGGCGGTGCCTCGTCGTAGTGGGAGGGTTGTGAGACAGCCAGACAGGTTCATTGGCATGGGAAAGGCTTCAGACCTAGTCCCAGGTATGCCTGAACCTGACCCAGTTAACTATAATGAGGCGCTTCGAGATAAAGATGCAGAATCTTGGCGTAAGGCAATGATATCCGAGATGGGGTCAATGGACCACAATCAAGTCTGGGAGCTTGTGGACCTGCCTGATGGGTTTAAGCCCATTGGATGCAAGTGGGTCTACAAATGTAAGAGAGGACCTGACGGAAAGGTGGAAACCTTTAAAGCTAGGCTGGTGGTGAAGGGGTATACTCAGAAAGAGGGAATCGACTATGAGGAAACCTTCTCCCCGGTAGCCATGCTTAAGTCGATCCGGATTCTCTTGGCCATAGCTGCTCATATGGATTATGAGATTTGGCAGATGGATGTCAAGACAGTTTTCCTAAACGGAAGTCTTGAGAAAACCATCTTTATGCAGCAACCAGAGGGATTCATTGAAAAAGGCCAAGAGCATAAGGTTTGCAGGCTTAAGAGGTCTATTTATGGACCTAAGCAGGCATCCAGATCTTGGAACATCCGGTTTGATGAAGTAATCCAGTCCTTTGGATTTACTCAGTGTTCTGATGAGCAATGTGTATATCGCAGACGTGATGGAAACTCAGTGGTGTTTCTTGTGCTTTACGTAGATGACATTCTATTGATTGGGAACAACAAGAAAGTGTTATCGGACGTAAAGGCATAGATGTCCAAGCAATTTGATATGAAGGACTTAGGGGAAGCGGGACATATCCTTGGGATCAAGATTATTCGAGATCGTAGGAAACGTTCACTAACGCTCTCCCAAGCTTCATACATAGACAAGATTCTGGCCCCTTTTAACATGCAGAACTCCAAGAAAGGTTTTCTACCTTTCAGGCATGGAGTGTTTCTATCTAAGGAACAGTCTCCTAAGACTGTTGAAGAGATAGAGACCACGAAGGCAGTTCCATATGCTTCGGCAGTAGGAAGTCTCATGTATGCCATGTTGTGTACGAGGCCTGATATCTGTTATGTCGTTGGCATGGTGAGCAGATATCAGAGTAACCCCGGGAAAACTCATTGGGAGGCAGTAAAATGCATTCTCAAGTATTTGCGCAGAACGAGGGACCAAGTTCTGGTCTATCAGGCGTCTGAGCTGGTACCCCGAGGTTACACAGATTCAGATTTCCAAAGCGACAGGGACAAGAGCAAGTCTACCTCAGGGTATGTGTTTACTCTAGGAGGTGGAGCCATAGTTTGGCGGAGTTTCAAGCAGAAATGCATGGCGGACTCTACCATGGAGGCTGAGTATGTTGCCGCATCAGAGACAGCGAAAGAAGTAGTATGGCTCAAAAACTTCCTAGTGGACTTAGATGTGATTCCTGGTTTGCAGAAGTTTATCACGGTTTATTGTGATAACAACGGTGCAGTAGCAAACTCGAAGGAACCACGAGTCCACAAGGCGAGTAAACATATACAGCGCAAGTACCACCTGATACGAGACATCGTAAAGAGGGTAGATGTGGTCGTGGCTAAGAAGCATCAGAGGATAACCTTGCAGATCCATTCACGAAAACATTGACTTTAAAAGTCTTTGATGCTCACGTGAAGGGCATGGGGATCAGATGCTTAGGAGAGCCTTGACAGTTTTTCTAGATAGATAGCAGCAGATTAGGTAGGATTGTATGTAGTTGTATACTTAAAGCACAACTTAAGTATTAGTGGGAGATTGTTGGAGTAGAATACATAAGCTATGCTTGTATTGTACAGTTTCCCAGTTTAATATATCGATTTGTGTTTCAGTCATATCGGGTTGTGCATTAATCGTCCATTTATATTATGTAAGTAGATGATGAGGTGTCTGGTGCGACACAGTAGATCTCATCATTGGTTGAAAGACATAATATATAAATGAGGTTCGTAACCGAGACAGTTTTGGACAAACTGTCGGTTTAGGTTATTATGTGATTCAGATAATTAGTTTGTCTAAACTAATTGAATCATATAGATATGCCCGGGGCATATTGAACTTGACTCTTAGGAATGATTTGTCTTGTACTGATTTAATAGACAAATCGATCCTTGTATTCTATCTCTAAATCCCTAGACTCGAGCGGGCATGAGGATTAGACATAGTGTACTTTGATCTGCCAAAGGGTGAGGTCAATTGTGGCCAATAATCTCGGTAGGTTGGGTGCGCGTGTTTAGTTACTTGGTGTGCTGCTGCTTGTCGAAAGGAAACCATGTACCGGTGTGTCCGGGGTGATGATGCTCCCGAGATGAGCTCGAAATGTTTATTATACTAAACCCGGCCGGTGGACTTATGTCCGGTATAGTAAAAAGGTCGAGTGGTACTAGTCTCGGAATATTAAGAAGTTGATGAATTAATTTATCAGTAAATTAATGAATTAACGAGCACTATATCTTTGATGTGGGGAGATTATGAATATAATTTAATTAAGTTGTTCCGGAAGCAATTCTGGTATAGGGTGGTAGTGCCATAATTAATCCGTTAGGGGTACGATTAATTATGTACTGGGTTGTTGACAAAGGTAGATTTAATTAATTGAGAAATTAATTAATCCTTATGTCAGTTGGTTGTGAATCATCCCAGGAACTGGTTTGGGATAAGTGAATCCCTGTGTCAGTTGGGAGTGTTTCATCCCAGGAACTGGATTGGGATAAGTGAATCCCTGTGACAGTTGGGAGTGTATCAGTCCAGGAACAGGATTGAAGGAAACAGAATCTGTATCAGTCCAGAAACAGGATTGAAGGAAAACAGAAACCCAGTAGGAAGACCAATCCTAAACCAACTTGGAGTATCTCTTGTAACTCTATAAATAGACAAGGGATCAGTCATTCAGATAACAACAATAACACAATTAATCCACAGGATTTCTAGAGAGAGAAAATTATAGAGAGAGAAAATGTTTCTCTCTCCAAGTCGAATTTTCAAGAAAGTGTGCAGCTGGTTTTTGGGTTTCTAGTGGCTGAAATTTTGGCCTTGATCTATACCAGCTGCGCGTAGCTTTCTCTCTCTGCGGGCGGTGCGTTTATAGTACGTGCCAGGTGCTGCGAGGCTAGAGTTTTCTAGCAGGTGGATTGTGGTGAGTAGCTGATCAATTGACTTCTAGTTCGTTGCCCACACAACGTGAAGTCATAGTCTTGAGGCATACAAGAGAATCACCAAGTGCACGCTTCAAAGGTACTTTTCTAAGATTCTGCTTTAATAGAAATTTTTGTTGCGTGGTAAATCGAACAAGTGCAAACCCAGATCCTACCAAAATCTTTCAAGTAACCCTTGAAAGGCTCATTGGGAGGCTGTCAAGTGCACCTCAAGTATTTGCGCAGGAAGAGAGACCATGTTTTGATCTATCAGGCGCAAGAGCTAGTTCAAAAGGGTTACACAGATTCAGATTTCCAAGGTGATATGGATAAGAGCAAGTCTTCCTTTGGGTTTGTGTTTACTCTGGGAGGTGGAGCCATAGTTTGGCGGAGTGTCAAGCATCAAAGGCAGCGAAAGAAGCTGTATGGCTTAAAAACTTCCTAGTGGACTTAGATGTGATTCTTGAGTTGCTAAGGTCTTTCACAGTTTACTATGATAACAATTGTGCAGTTGCTAACTCAAGGGAACCACGAGCCCACAAGGCGAGTAAGCACATAGAGCGGATGTACCACATGATACGAGAGATTATAAAGAGAGGAGACATGGTCGTGGTGAAGATAGCATCAGTAGACAACCTTGCAGATCCATTCACAGAGGCATTGATTGCAAAAGTCTTTGATACCCACGTGGAGGGCATTGGAGTTAGATACCTGAGTGAGCCATGAGAGTTCTCTAGAGTTTGGTATGACAACAGAATAAGTGTATTAAAACAGTTTTTATACTTAAAAGCGCAATTTTGAGTATTAGTAGGATATTGTTAGTTTTGAATACTGAAAAGCTTTGCTTGTATGAAAAATTATTTTCCGGTTTACATATCGATTGTGTTTCAGTTTTATAAATTGTTCACTTATATCATATGTCTAGATGATAAGGTGTTTGGTGTGACACATTAGATCTTATCATTGGTTAAAGTTATGATACATAAATGACGCTCGTAACTGAGGCAGTTTAGATATACTGTTGGTTTAGGTTATTGTATGATTCTGAGATTGGTTTGTCTAGACTAATTGAATCATGCGGATGTGCCCGGGGCATGTTGAGCAGAACCTTGAGTAGGATTGAATTAACTTGTTCTGATATTTGTAGTTAATTCTTACAAGTTAATTCAAGTTTTGTATTATTTCCCTTAATCCCTAGACTAGGACGGGCATAAGGATTAGATAGAGTGTACTTTGATTTGCCAAAGGATGTGGTCAATTGAGGCCTAGATCTTGGTAAGTTGGGTATACGTGTTTGATTTATTATTGTGTTGTTGCTTGTCGAAAAGAAACTATGTACCGGTGCGTCTGGGGCGATGGTTCTCTCGAGATGAGCTCGTAAGGATTATTATACTAAACCCGACTAGTGGACTTATGTCTGGTATAGTAATAAGGTCGAGTAGTACTAATCTCGGATGAGAAGAAGTCGATTAATTAATTTATCAGTAAACTAATAAATTGATGAGCATCATATCTTTGACGTGGGGAGATAAAAGAATAATTAAAAGTGGACCCGGAAGCAAATTCAGTTTAAGCGGTAATTTCACAATTAATCCGTTAGTGGTACGATTAATTATGAGTTGGATTAAATCGACAAAGTGGATTTAATAATTAATCAATAATCCTTAAGTAAATTGATATAGGATTTAATTATTTGATGAATTATACTCGGGTCAATTAACGAAGTAGATCGAATTAATTAATTATCCTTGGGTTGATTAAAGTTGTCTAGTCTAGTGAACTCTTAGAAGTCAACAAGTCCAACTAGTAAGACCCAATTTAAGCCCACTTAAAGGTTTCTTAGAAGCTCCCTATAAATAGAATAAGTTGCCTCTAAAGTCATTCTTCTAAGACACTTTGCCTTTAGAGAGAGAAACAACTAGAGAGAGATTTTATACTAACAAAATCTTTCTCGCAGTCGGTGAAGTTTCTCCCGGTAACACGTGACCTTTTCTTCTTGGATAAGATAATCGGCGTGAACAAATTCTGGCTAGGCGGTGGTTTGATCCGGCGATGGAGAATTCCGGCAAGAGAAAGCTTGCGGCGGCTGGTTTAATCAAAAAAACTGTGCGGGTGGTTCCGACAGTTTTTTTTTTCGATTCCGGCGGGCTGTTCATCTTCCCGGCGCAACTTCCAGTTGGTCTTCTCGGCGGATCCGGCGGTCGGACTTCTTCTCGCTAGTGAAGATTCCGGCGGCGATTGGAATTCCTTTTCCGGCGGGTGATTCCAATGGCAAAAAGGAGTTCTTTTCTTGGATTGATTTTTCGTGGACTAGTAGATCTGATAGACAGTTGCCTACACGACTTTCGGATTGTTCTCGGAGACATTCTTGGGATTTCTTTGAGGGACACGGTTTAAAGGTCAAATCTTTAATTCCGCTTTTACTTAAAGATTTAATTTTTAGTGTGTCGTTTAATAGATCTAACAAGTATAAGCCTAGATTTGCTCATGGGAACTAATTGTAGTGTTTGGGCTCGATTGAAAGTTTCTGATTCTACAATGCGTAGTACGAAAGTAAAATTTTCGATTTGGCCCGGACCGGATTTAATTCCTTCAAATTTTTAATCATTTTTATAAAAAATTTAAAAACATAGAAAAAAATTACTGAATTGTTTAAAATAAAAAACGGACGAAAAAAATTTTCAGGGAAGAAGAAGAAAAAAAAAACCTTTTAAAGAATAAGAAAAGAATTGAAAGTTGGACAAAAATTGAAAGATGTGCGACGCGCGTTTTAAAAAAAAAAAACATGAAAACACTCATCCCAGACCAGTAGACGCGCACGAGTGAAATCTTTAATCACATCCCAAAAAATTACTATTTTGGGATGAGAGTAAATTTACATGATGGTGCTATAGGACCACCATATAAATTATTCATTCAAATTCTGAGATGCGAACTCTCGTGAATTCGCAAATTGCTTCAATCTTTAATATAGATTAACTTAATATAATAGATGACATTTAAACATAATTTTCCAAAAAAAAAAACTTAAAAATAAAATTTATTAATTAAGTTTATGAATTTAATTATTAATAAAATAATTACGTACCACCAAAAAAAAAAAGAGATAACACTAATTTACCAAAAAAAAAAAATATTTTTAAACAAAAAAAAATTGACGGAGAGTTTGCATTTGCAAAATGCAAACTTAGCACCCACTCCAAAGCATCATAAATGTGTATAATGTTTTCAATTTAATCACATTTAAAAAAATTCATCGACACATGGGGGGGGGGGGGGGGGGGGGGGGAGATGTTAATATTACACTCAAATTACATTACTTATTGAAAATCTTGCAGTCTTCCATTATAAATAGTGGATTCACTTCATTGGAAATAATATATTAAACAAAAGTTTTCTCACTTCCGCCCATGATACGGGACAAGAAAAACATTGTTTTTGTAAAATAAGAGAGATTAATTACATGTCTATTGTTCAAGTCCAAATCAAAAGAGCTAATCAGATGAAAAAGGATGGAACTGTATAATTAGGACCAATAAAGAGTGAAGCATTCTGTGTTTCTTTTATGAAACACCATCTGCTATATACTTCCTGTTTGGGATATAATGCCTTTAATTATCACCACCACAATACATAAACTGTTGGCGGGCACTGTTGGGTTGTTTCATTAATTAATTTGTTACCACTCACGAGAGAGAATGAACCATTAAATGTGATCGATCAGTTTTGCTGAAACGACCTTTAGTCCACGAATTTCTCACTTTCTCTGCATTCAAATGGCCAACGCGGATTCTGGTTGCTTATCATCACCTTTATCCCTTTGCATCAATTGGCTAATACCCCATCATACTCGATCCCTTCAAGAAGATGTCCATTGGACAGGAAAGTCAAACCCTAGAAGCGAAGAAAACGGAGAAATTCAATTCGAATTGAGGGCTTTTCAATTCATTACAATAATGTGGTTTTAGTGCCAGGAGGGGTGGCAGTTGAAATGAATAAATTACATGTACCCCAATAGTTGCGCAACCTGCATTTAATTCATTAGAAGATGACGGTTGAGTTTAATACGGATTTGGACCTACCATGTGGTTCAATCTTTCTAAGTACTAGTAATAATAAACACAAATAATATTTTGAAATGATAGAAAAAGATACTAGTGTATTAATCTTGCTTTTGCTATAAATATATTGCTGCGATATTGCATTTAAGTGTAGTGAGTGGAGGGTTCTTTATGGTTTTGCTGCTGTACTGCATGATTAGGGTTTTCTTTCTTGTTTTCGCTTTGTTAAAAAAAAATGAGAGGATTCTGGGGTCGTTCTTTTGTGCTGGTAGGCTTGCTTGCTTTGCTTATTGATGGGGTGGTTTTGGCTGATGACAAAAATGTGAAAGGTTTGAAAGATGAGAAAGGGTTGTTTTGGCATAAGCCCCGTCCCCTTCTTGGGCATAGAATATATAGACATGGAGGGCTTGGCGGGGGTGCTGGGCTAGGAGGTGGAGGAGGTTTGGGCGGTGGGTTTGGAGGTGGAGCTGGAGGCGGTCTCGGAGGCGGGGGAGGTCTTGGAGGTGGAGTTGGCGGTGGTCTAGGAGGCGGGGGAGGCCTCGGAGGTGGAGCTGGCGGTGGTCTAGGAGGCGGGGGAGGCCTTGGAGGTGGAGGTGGTCTGGGAGGTGGTGGCGGTTTTGGTCATCATGGTGGCCTTGGAGGTGGAGCTGGAGGTGGTCTTGGTGGTGGTGGGGGGTTAGGTCATCATGGCGGTCTTGGTGGTGGTGGAGGTGTAGGTGGCGGCATTGGACACGGTGGTGGTCTTGGAGGTGGTGCGGGTGGTGGGCTTGGTGGTGGTGGAGGTCTAGGTGGCGGCATTGGACATGGTGGTGGTCTTGGAGGTGGTGCAGGTGGTGGGCTTGGTGGAGGTGGCGGTCTAGGTGGAGGAGGTGGTCTTGGAGGCGGTGCGGGTGGAGGTTTGGGTGGTGGAGCTGGTGGAGGTGGAGGATTTGGCGGAGGTGGTGGAGGAGGACTAGGGGGAGGTGTAGGTGGGGGTGCTGGTGGTGGTTTTGGAGGTGGTGTAGGAGGAGGAGGTGGAGTAGGTGGTGGGGGTGGATTTGGCGGCGGGGGTGGTGGAGGATTTGGTGGTGGTGTAGGTGGAGGTATTGGTGGTGGTGGCGGTTTCGGCGGTGGTGGAGGATTTGGGGGAGGTGGTGGCCATTAAGCTGTCCTCATTTTCAATTTTTATGAACTTCACTCTCAATCTTTAGTGCACTTTGCTTTACTCTGAAATTTCTGTATTTTTCTTTTGTTATGTTTTGCATTATGCATAATCATATTTATGTACCAAAGCTTTATCAAATTAATTTAATTATTTTGCCAAAGAGTTGGTTGCTCTACTTAATGTTTATGTAAATCGTAGAAGCTAAAGCTTGTAATATATGCATCATGGTTCGTACCTACAACGAGAATTTGAATGACTCCAAACTTCTATTTATTTTCTCCAAACACGATTTTATTTTAACTTAATAAAAATCTCAACAATTTTTTATTCACTTTTCCAATATAAAATCAATCAAGGATACGAGATCTATTTAGTGTATGTTTTAACATTGTATTTTGTGCTTTATTTAGTTCAAGTTTAATGTATCAGATATTGTGATGATATAAGAAAGAAATGAAATTTTAAGGGTAATTAGAACAAGTTAGTAACTTAAAGAATAATTTCGTAATCTTGATAAAATTGGTAAAATGTCATGGAATGGGTTGTTCCCGTTGCCAATGTCCACTAATTTCTACAACAATTCAAATTCATAACTTGCTCTTGAACAAGCTCTCAGCAAATAACGGTTACTCTTTCACAATATAACTAAGTCTTTATCCTTTTGGACATAATAAAATAAAAGTCATTTGTTATAAAAAATAATTGTTTTTATATATTCACTTTTAATTATTTCGTCCTTTATTAAAAATATGTGAATCTTCGGGTTAAAAAATTGTTGCCAACAAACATCATTAAAAAAATTTTGTATTACCAAAAAAATTAATTAGAAATATAAAAAAAATAATTTAAATTGGTGGAAATAATATGTGTTATTGTATCGTTCAGAGTTTATTAATAAAATTTTTATTAGTTACCGTATAATTTTTATGCTCTATAGTTATTATTTAGACTAAAATACTGTTTATAATACCCACTTTTTTCTTCATCTTTAAAGTAAAAAGAACAATTTTATTAAAATTAAAATGTTAATATTTAAAATTGAGACGATAACTACTAATATAATTAAGTACGAACCAAATAAATTGCGTAGTGAGATTAAAGGAAAAAACTTCTAACTAGAATTCATAAGTTCAGTTCAACGTCTTTATGACTCTGGTCACTAGCTACGTTAAAGCCGTGATGGCTGCCGTGTGCTTCCGCCAAAGTTTTGAAAAGAGAGAGAGAGAGAGAGGGGGCATATTGCAAAACGAAGAACAACTTCATTTTATTGGATCCAATAAATCTAGTAACATTGGCCCCTACCTACCAGTCGTGGATTTGAAACGAGAGCGTACCGCACTTCTTATTTTCGGATTTTACTCCTTTCTCCACAATCCCCCACATTGTTATCTCTTTTTCAAATTCTAGTCACCTCTTTTATCATATTTTTTCTATTTTTTTTATCTTTTTTCTTTTATCACTGTAAATTCAAAATCCAAATTCCTTACTCGCAGCATATCTATCTGGACGATGAGGAAATCACACTAGTTTCACCCCTGCTATGTGCGATTTTATCTATAAGTTGTTTCAATAGAATTGTTCACAATAATTAATAATTAAGTGTAATTAGCTTTTTAGTTTTTTGTTGGAAATTATGTACTAGTAATTATTAGTTTATTTGTTTTACAGCTGGTGCAGTTATCTTCCTACGTTGTTCTACTACTGCTATAAAGCAGCATTGATGTACATTGTATTTTTTATGAAAAATACTTCATTATGTCTTTATGATATCAAAACAGTGATCCTGGCTTTTTTATTTTTTATTTTTTTTTCTCTTCCACACAAATATTCTTCAGTTATGGCTGGAGGAGTTGTGAGCGTTGATTCTCCTGGAGGTAGCCGGGAATTTGATTCACACTCATTTCAGTGATTGACATCAATTTTCTTGAATGATTTTAATTATCTTCCATGGCGTTGAGCAATCGCGATTGCTCTGGGAGGCCGTTCAAAGCTTGGGTTAATTTCAGGCAAGGAGAAGGCTCCAGGTCCAGAAACAGATGAATATGAGGCTTGGTTAGTAATGTGGTCCTTGTCGTTGTAAAAGATTTAGGCGAAACTCAAAAATAAAATTTATAATTAACAAAACAAAAACACTAAAACTATAGTATTTAAGGTTTCGTTCTCATGAAATTTGTGGTCTTGATTGAAGTGGTTGTTGGGTTCGAGTCCTTACTTACTACAATTTCTAGTGGTTTTAGTAGCTAAAATCTAAGAAAGTAAAGTGTAAGATAGTGATTTGGTAAAAGTCATGCAAATAACAAAATAAAGAAAATAGGATAGTATGGGTAAAAGGCGGAAAATCACACCACAACCAAGATCCAAGGGGCTATTGTTAAGCATATTGTCATGCAATTGTTCACAGACATTCTAATGCCGTCGTCACTGAATCTATAAGGACTAAAACTAGCCAATAATAGAAATATGGTCGTTAATCCTATCTATTATCAATCCTCTACTTTACTGACGTCAAGATCGAGTAAAATCATCCACTACAATTCCACTTGTTCGTAAAACCATGAAACTTGTAACACAAGACATCACTATAGTCTCACTCCACTTGTTCATCAAAATAGATGATCAACAACATATCTCAGCAATAAAGTATATTCAACATGTAGATCTACGACAAGGCAACAACCATATCCATAAACATGAATTAATCAATTCTTACATGAAACTCACTTAAAAATATGCATGAATAACCAAAGAAGGGAACAAAAACCACATGGAAATAATGAGAATATCTCAAAATAGTTCGATTGGCAAGAAAGGTGAGGCGTTAGCATCTACAATGCAAGATAACTCAAAAATTCTTAGAACCTCCACCATAAATAAACACAGGTCTTCACTAAATCCATTGTCTTTCCCACATCTTAAGGAAATACACTACCCCCTATGACTTAGAAGGGTAGATTTCCCTATAATCTACTTAGAACATGGATGTTCTAAGAGAATTCATAGTGTGTGTGTGTGTGTGAAAAGGTGATCTCTCTAAACTATGAAAAACACTCTTAGGTGTGATGGTATGTGATAGACTATATATTTACAAGGAGTCTTGGTCATTAAGAAAGGTTCTAGAGGGATAAAGTGTGTATTACATAAGAAAAGTCATGCAAAGAGTAAAGTTGAAACTTCAGCAGCGATTTTCGGGCGACAACCAGGCGGGGGCGCCATGGTGACACCGAGGTCGGCAGCGATCAGGCATTCGTGCAGTGTGGACTCCGGTGTTGGCGGCGACCAGGCACCAGCGCCCAATGGACGTTAGACTCTGAATCTTCATCAATTTGCACTATTTCTAAATTCTTCTCTTTAAGCATCAATCTTGCATGATTTCTTCCTTTTTCTAGCAAAAGTTTTTAAGTTTTATCCAAAATCTCCAAAGTGCCTCCTTACTACAAAACCATGCAAATCCAACTATAAGTGTATTGAAAGCTCATAAAAGATGTCATATTCATTGAAAACCAACTAAAAGTAAGCTAAACATGCATGATTTTAAGTAATAAAAATGTATAGGAGTCACGTCACCCCCCACACTTAAGACTTTGCTTGTCCTCAAGCAAACTAGTCAAGAAATCAAATAGAAAGTGAGTCTGAAATATAATAATTAGCTCTAAGATGGTTTTTTCTTCCCCTCCAAGCTAAACATGAAAAAGCATGCACTCACTTTGCACTCATGATATCATACAACTATTATAATTAAGCAAGACAAGCGTGATATGAATTATCTATCAACATCAGTTAACCTCATCACCTCACACTCTCAAGGATACACTCAATAACGTTCAAAGTGTATAGGTTTTGAAATATTCAATAACTCTCAAGTCAATTGCATGAAAGATCTTCAACCATAAGCTTGACTCAAGATCACATCGTCATCCGCCTATTGCGAATGCAACACATTAATCAAAAGGACTTTTATTAGGGTGTAACTGAAAGATTATCTACCCGGACCCGGTCAAAAACTCACTTTCATGCTACGCATTCCAGAATCGGAATCTTTGACCAGGCCTAGACTCTAGCACAATCGCTATTCCAACTCTTGCTTGAAATAACATTGCCCAGGATCTTGGTTTGTACTTATTCGATTTATCACGCAACAATAATTTTCTAATTAAAAATGAAAACATAGAAAAGTACTTATTGAAGCTTGTTAACTCAGGTGACCGCTTGTATAACTCAAGACTTTCATTGCTCGTTGTGTGGCCAACGATCTAGCAACCAATTGATCAGCAATCAACATAATAACTACGTAAGGATTCTTACCGAAAAATGAACCGCCACCCCGCCGCCTTGACCAAGAAATTCGGCCAACCCAAAGCTTTTCTAGAGGGAGAAAATTATTTTCTCTCTCTAAACTTTATCTCTCTAGTTTTCTTTTATTGAAAACTTATGAGTTGTGTGTTGTCTAATTGCTAATCCCTTGTCTATATATAGAGTTACAAGAGAGACCCCAAGTTAGTTTAGGATTGGCCTTCCTGATGGGTTTAGGTAATTAATTAGTTTCCAAATCCAATTAGGTAACTAATCTAATAGGATAAACCAAATCCAATTAGATTTCCTAATCTCTAGGATTTCCTAATTCTGATTGAAACTTAAGACTTAATTAATTAATTAAATAATTCCACTTTGTTAATTACTTAATTAACCCTTAGAAATAATTAATTAATTAATTAATTCTACTTATTCAACTAACCCACTACAAAATTAAACGTACCACTAACGGATTAATTTTGGCACTACCATCCTACACCATAATTACTTACAGAATAACTAAATTAATTTATTCTTAATCTCCCCACATCAAAGATATAGTGCTCGTTAATTTATTAATTTACTAATAAATTAATTAATTAACCTCTTTAATTCCGAGACTAGTACCACTCGACCTTTTTACTATACCGGACATAAGTCCACCTGCCGGGTTTAGTACAATAAACATTCGAACTCATCTCGGGAGCAACATCACCTCGGACGCACCGGTACATAGTTTCCTTTCTACAAGCAGCAGCACGCCAAGTAACTAAACACCCGCACCCAACCCACCAAGACTATTGACCTCACCCATTGGCAGATCAAAGTACACTATGTCTAATCTCATGCCCGCTCAAGTCTAGGGATTAAGAGATAGGATACTAAGGACGATTTATCTATTAAATCAGTACAAGACAAATCATTCTAAATGGTCAAGTTTAATACGCCCCGGGCATATCTATATGATTTAATTAGTTTAGACAAACCAATTATTTGAATCACACAATAACCTAAACCGACAGCTTGTCCAAAACTGTCTCGGTTACGAACCTCATTTATATATTATGTCTTTTAACCAATGATGAGATCTATTGTGTCACACCAGACACCTCATCATCTAACTACATAATATAAATGGACAAATAATGCACAACATATAAACCAAAACATTAAAATAATATATTAATTTGGAAAATGTATAATACAAGCATAGCTTATGTATTATACTCTAACAGTAATGGGGCTAAGAAAGTTGGCTAAGGACAAAAAAATGTCAAGGCTTGAAAATTGGTGTTATTGTAAAGAGATTTGGATTGATTGGATGTTTCATCAACTACTTCTACTTGAATTCTTCAACTACTAATGAAAGTTTAAGGCTTAGATGTGCTTTACTTCCCCATTATTATTTCTTCAAACTTAATTTTTTTGTTGGAACTTTTCTTCATTTAGAAACTGCTAAAAACTGAAAACTAACAACTTAGAATCCATCAATTACTTTTCATTTCCCCAACCAATCACATACAAACTCTTTAAGGGTCCAAAAACAAGGATTTAATAAAGAAAAAAAAGGCTCAAGTTGGCTTATTGGGACAAAAAGAAACCAACGAAAAAGATGGGGCTCAACTTGGTTATGCCTAAGGGGTTAAAGATGATTACGGGGTAATGTAAAACAAAGAAAAGGTAAAAAAAAAGGCTTAAATCCATTTTTGGTCCCTCATAACATGGGTCATTCCATTTTTGGTCCCATATATGTTTTAGTCACCAATTTTAGTCCCACTTAAATTTTTTTTTACCAATTCTGGTCCTTTTTAACGGAAAAGTTTAGAAGATAACAGATTAACTCATTTGATCGCTAGTCAAACTTAATTTTTTTTTTTAAAATGATTTGTACCATGATGTTTTCAACCCATTTTATGACTCGGTTCCTCATGGATGTTCAACCAATTTAGATCGACTCACAATCCAAAATGATGGCCGAAACCCTAAATGGGTTGAACATTCATAAGGATCCGGATTATAAAATGGATTGAAAACATCACGGTACAAATCATTTTGAAGAAAAAAATTATTTTTGACTAGTGATCAAATGAGTTAATCCGTTATCTTCTAAAATTTTTCGTTAAAAAGGACTAGAATTGTCAAAAAAAATCTAAGTGGGACTAAAATTGGTGACTAAAACATATAAGGGACCAAAACTAGAATAACTCATGTTATGAGGGACCAAATATGGATTTAAGCCAAAAAAAAAAAAGCTAACTAATTGCCTTCATCACTTCAATATATCACAAGCACGTAAAAGGCCTTGATATGTATGCTAAATTCAATTCTAGATTCAATCATTCACGCAAGACAAATCACACAACCAAAGAAAAATGTGCAAGCAAATAAGAAATGCTCAATAAAGGCTCAAATATGCTCACATAAAATCAAGGGTTGAAATGTGATTACATCTCAAGATGTCAACTAAGAACTCACATCATACCTATCAATGCTCAACCATTTCCATCATATTTCCACCAATCATGCAATGAAAATACACAAAACTAGCTTGAAGGGTCCCTTTGATTTGGAAAAATTTTAACAAAATCCAAAATAGAGCAAATTTTTAAAAATTAACCACAAAATGGACTTATCTTCACTAATAGTTTCTCAATTAGCAAGCATGAAGACTTATAACAACTTATGTTTATTTACCCCCTACACGTAAAATATACATTGTCCTCAATGTATCAAAAAAAAAAAAAAAGTGGGCCAATGGGATACCAATTTCTTTTTCTTTAGATTCATTTATTACAATTAAGCTCATGCCCATATAATGTTAGCCCAATACCCATGTAAATCACTCACACTTTAATTAAAAACATAAAAATAAACACACCAAAGCAAATAAAAATTTAAATTGCAAAGTGTCAACGAAATGTAGTAAGAAAGTAATAGTGGTAAGGATTCTCAAACTCTTGTTATAAAAGAACTAAATGTGGAGGAAAACCAATACTTCATCAGTCTATAAGCTTTCTCTCTCCCATTATAGCTCATCATTCCTCTTTCTTACTTCTTGAATTAACCATGTCCTAAAAATTATAACGAAGTAGTGAATTTTAAATAGAAAATAATAGCTTCAACATACCTCAGAGGTTGGCGTCCAACAGGTGTTGGTGCCTGGCGGTTGCCGGTATGGGCGACATGAAGGAGTGGTACTAGCATGTCATCTGGCATTAGGGCCAGTAAATATAAGCCAATTGCATTCACTAAAGCAACAGTGATAAGCATTAAAACACCACAAGACATGTTAATTAACCATATGATTAATCTATACATAAGAACACATGATTTTTATTCATTTGAGCATAAGTCCTATATTTCTATAACATTAAAGCTCCAAGATATAATGATTAGAACATATAAAACATACAAGATTGAGAAATACATACATTCATTCATTATAAACTCATTAAATCATATAAAACATACATAGCATAGTACTATGCATAGTTTAAGAAATCCATTTTTGAAAATTTAAGCACAAGACATCTCTATACTCTTACCATTGATTCTTAATTTGTATAACGTCTAAAATCTGCAGAGAACTTAAAAACAATAATGTTATAGGTAAAATTACTAAAAATGAAGAATTTCAAATCTCAAATTCATGAATTGGATGCATTGAAAGTGTAATTGATTCTCATTTGTGCTATGGGAAGTACTGGAAGTCTTAGTTAAGTAAAATGTGGGTTTTAAACTCCATAGTACCTCATTTAGAACATAAAAATGAAACAGGGAATATGGGTGTTGTGATGGCGTCAATACGACATTGCTGATACCGCCCAGAACATCATGGTGGCAACCTGATGCTGGAGCCTGGTGGATGCATGCAGCTGGCTGTAACCCGGCGGCAAACAGGTGCTGCTGTGCTGGTTGTCCTCGATATTCACAAAATTGCTTCCACTTGACTTTTACACAACACGGGAATATGTTCAAAAATATTATACTCAAAAATCACCTTGAAATCCATGACTTATTAGAAATTTAAAAATTTGAAAATCTAAAAACTAGAACATAAACTAAAAAGTGCTGAAAATGCTTGGATTGCCTCCCAAGAAGCGCTTTGGACTTTATAGTCTCCGACTAGACTTGTCTTGAGGTATAAACTCCAAATCCCTCTAAAATCCTTGTATCTTGTGCAATGGATGCAATTTCCTCATGATTCTTCATCAAATCCTCTTTCATCTCTTTGTACTTTTGCTTGCACTTCTCTCTCATTTTCTTTCTTCTATCTCGCTTCTTTTTCCTTCTTGCTTCTTCACCATTGTTGAAAATGTCTACTTCTTTATCCAATTCCTCATTTTCTTGATGTGGTGGCATTTTCTCATTTCTCCATGCTTGAGCTTCCCTAAATTCAATCCCATCAACCTTTCGTTTTTACTTCATAAATTCTTCTTGACAAATCACAAAAGCTATTCTTCTCTTGTAGCATCATAGCTAGTATCTCTTTTTGTAGGTTAAGGGATTCTTTCACCAATTCCTTAAGCTCTTCATTGGAATGCTTCAATGTTTTGATGTCCCACACTTTCTTGAACTTTGTAACAATCTTTCTCCTTTCTTTGTCCTTATTTGTTGCATTCTTTAAAATCCAATTTCCTATTTTGTAGCATGGAATATAATCTAGGGCCTCCTCCACAATCAAGTTTCTTAAATTTTTAGTCAACCTATCATGTCCCTCCAAGATATTCCTAGGTTTCTCGTTCTCTTCAAAGCCTTTTTCATTCATTTTTTCACTAGCGGATTCCTTATCTCCTTTTTCCTTAATGATAGCTCCCACTCTAATGAGTTCACAACTAGGTTTAAGAAATTCATTTAATGGGTACATCTTGGACTCCTTGAATGAACATTCATCAACACCTTTCAAATATTTAGTCCAAGGTCTCTCCATTTGGTTCCCTTGACAACATTGAACAAATTCACCCTCATGACCAATATAGTTAGAGCCCATCAACCAAGCTTCTTGACCTTGAAATCCCTTGACACATTTGATACTTCTCCTAGTGGAAACTCAAGGTTTCCCTCAACTTCCATTTGAGACTCATTCTCAAGTATTTCCTTTTTATGCACCAAGGCTTCTCCCTCTAATGAGTCTAAGGATTCCTCCTTAGTTGCATCAGTTCCATTTTCCAACATAAGTAGGGTATCCACTGCTTCCATTACAAACTCTTGAGTGTTTTCTCTCAATGATTGTGTGCTAGATGATGGAGTTGGTGTTTTTATATCTCATCATCATCATCTATCTCCACATCTTTGCAATACTCCTTATTCCACTTAAGGAGTTTGTTTGCATATTTTTCTTCATCAAACTCATCTTCTTTGAGCTCTATCTCGTCGAACGCTCTCATATACCCATCAATCCAATCATCATAGGACATATTCTTGATTTTCTCAATAGTCTCATAGTATCCGTCTCCAAAATATCCACTATATCTAGAACCTCCTTGGACTTGATTACAATTCCCATCACCCCAACTTGACAAACCGACTCCAAGATCTCTCATCTATACTCCTCATTTTGGTCATTGGGAACATTGTTGGGTGATTGCAACCATTCCAAGATCTCTCTTCCTTGTAGTAACTCATTTTCCTTCTTAATCTAACTACCTTACAAAAATTAGCAAGTAAAGTATGTAAGAATAAGTTAAGACACGAAAAACAATAGAAATAAAGAAAATTACTACACTTAACACATCACTCACATGTACACAAAAACTCATAAAACAACTAAAAATGTAAAAAAAAAAAAAGTAAACACCACAAACTTTCAACAATAATAATCACTCAAAAATAAAATTTATAATTAACAAAACAAAAACACTAAAACTATAGTATTTAAGGTTTCATTACCATGAAATTTGTGGTCTTGAGTGAAGTAGTTGTTGGGTTCGAGTCCTTACTTACTACAATTTCTAGTAGTTTTAGTAGCTAAGAATCTAAGAAAGGAAAGTGTAAGATAGTGATTTGGTAAAAGTCATGCAAATAACAAAATAAGGAAAATAAGATAGTATGGATAAAAGGTGGAAAATCACAACACAACTAATATCCAATGGGGTATTGTTAAGCAAATTATCATGCAATTGTTCGCAGACATTCTAATGTCGTCGTCACTGAATCTATAAGGACTAAAACTAGCCAATAATAGAAATAGTGTCATTAATCCTATCTATTATCAATCCTCTACTTTACTGATATCAAGATCGAGTAAAATCATCCACTATAATTCCACTTGTTCGTAAAACCATGAAACTTGTAACACAAGACATCACTATTGTCTCACTCTACTCATTCATTAAAATAGATAATCAATAACATATCTCAGAAATAAAGTAGATTCAACATGTAGATTGATGACAAGGCAACAACCATATCCATAAACATGAATTAATCAATTCTTGCATGAAACCAATTTAACAATTTGCATGAATAACCAAAGAATGAAACAAAAACCACATGGAAGTAATGAGAATATCTCGAAATCATTTGATTGGCAAGAAAGGTGAGACCTTAGCCTCCATAATGCAAGATAAATCAACAATTCTTACAACCTCCACCATAAAGAAACACAAGTCTTCACTGAATCCATTGTCTTGCCCACATCTTTAGGAAATCCACTACCCCCTATCACTTTGAACAGTAGATTTCCTTAGAATCTACTTAGAACATGGATGTTCTAAGAGAATTCATAGTATTTGTGTGTGTGTGTGTGTGAAAAGGTGAGAAAGTGTGTGTTTCTTCCTCACTAAGCTACTCTCTCTAAACTATGAAAAACACTCTTAGGTGTAATGGTATGTGATAGACTATATCTTCACAAGGAGTTTTGGCCATGAGGAAAGGTTCCAGAGGGTAAAATTGGTATTACATAAGAGTTGTGATAAGATAAAATAAATAGAACGACAATATAGCTATAAGAAATGGTCATTATCTCTTATCTAAGAGTTGTAAAAAGGGAACTCAAATAAAATGGCCATACAAATCTTAAAAATGTTCATTATCTCTTTTCTAAGTGTTGTGATAAGGGAACTCAAATAAAATAGCCATACAACTCTTAGAAATATTCATGATCTCTCATCTAAGTATTGTGATAAGATAAAACAAATAAAATGGCCATCTATGATCTCTTATCTAAGTGTTGTGATAAGATGAAACAAATAAAACGGCCATACAACTCTTAGAAATGTTCATTAAATAAAATGGCCATTTAATTGTTTATCATATTACAACTCTTAGTTAATTACAACTCTTAGTTAAGAGATCATTAACATTTCTAAGAGTTGTGTAGCCATTTTATTTGTTTTATTTTATCACAAATCTTAGATAAGAGATAATGAACATTTCTAAGAGTTATATTGCCGTTTTATTTGTTTTATCTTATCACCACTCTTAGGTAAGAGATCATGAACATTTTTAAGAGTTATATGGCCATTTAAAATGTTTTATCTTATTAGAACTCTTAGCTAGGAGATAATGAACATTTCTAAGAGTTGTGTGGCCGTTTTATTTGTTTTATCTTATCACAACTCTTAGGTAAACATTTCTACGAGTTGTATGGTCATTTTATTTGAGTTCCCTTATTACAACTCTTAGATAAGAGATAATGAACATTTATAAGAGTCGTATAGCCGTTTTATTTGTTTTATCTTATCAAAACTCTTAGGTAAGAGATAATAAACATTTCTAAAAGTTTTATGGCCATTTCAAATGTTTTATCTTATTACAACTCTTAGATAGGAGATAATGAACATTTCTGACAGTTGTATGGCTATTTTAATTGTTTTATCTTATCACAACTCTTAAATAAGAGATAACGAACATTTCTAAGAGTTTTGTGGCCATTTTATTTGTTTTATCTTATCAGAACTCTTAGGTAAGATCCTGAATATTTCTAAAAGTTGTATGCCATTTTGTTTGAGTTCCCTGATTTCAACTCTTAGATAAGAGATAATGAATATTTCTAAGAGTTATATGGCAATTTTATTTGTTTTATCTTATCACAACTCTTAGGTAAGAGATAAACCTATGTGCCATGGCATGAGAATCTCCCTGTCTAATTGACCTTCTGTGTGCAAGGGAAAAAGTCTCACGAATTCGGATCCCAAAGTAATAACCATAGATGGAGGAGCATTCATCTTTTTTTCATTCGTAATGGAAATAATGATACCACTACTTCGCCCTTCCGAACATCATGACAGACCACCAGCAGAAAAGAAGGATCACATTTTTTTTTCATTTTTTGTCACCTTGCTTCTCGCAAATTTCATTAAGGCTATATTTTGTTACTGGCTGGTGAAGTTCAAATGGTGGGAGTGGTAGGATAAGAGAGAGGCTGGGAAAGACTTCAAACTTTCATCAGTTCACGCTATGACTTGGATAGAGTAGGAGCCCAACCTTGGGGTTTGAGCCTTTTTCAAGATTTTTCTGAGACGACATGGCCGTTCTACCGAGGGTTGGTAATCCTGACCTAAGCTCCTAAGTGACCCTCGAAGCGATCTTCTTTTAGTTGCAGGACAAAATCCAACAGCTTATTGTTGGCTCTGAATATAGTGTCCAGTCTTTTAAATGTAAACTACCTAGTGTATCATACCTTAGTAAACGGGCTTCTTCCTAGGTCATTTGGTCGGGCTTCTTCCTAGGTCATTTGGTCGAGCATCATCCTTCTCTTGAAATGATAGATCCCAAAAATACCAGTTTCTCCTAACCCAAGAGAGGTTAGTTTCGAACTAGAATCGGGAAAGAACATGAATAATCAACTCTCTGATTGTGAACTCGAGTCCACTCGCTTGCCTCTGTCAATTCATTTCTCTTACTCTTCTTAGTAGGTGATTGACTAGCTTATTCTAAAAAAGAAAGGTAGATTTCACTCTTTCGAGAACGCATCATAGCTTATAGTTTCCTATCCAGGCACGGGAATCCACTTACCTCCTAACCTTTGAAGTCTTTGTCGAGCTAGTAAAGCCCCTTTCTGCAGGTAGAGGTAAAATAAGCGAACTCAAACAAAATGGCCATACAACTCTTAGAAATATTCTTTATCTCTTATCTAAGAGTTGTAATAAGATAAAACAAACAAAATGGCCTTGAAACTCTTAGAAATGTTCATTATCTCCTAGCTAAGAGTTGTAATAAGATAAAACATTTAAAATGGCCATATAACTCTTAAAAGTGTTCATTATCTCTTACCCTAGAGTTGTGATAAGATAAAACAAATAAAAAGGCAATAAAACTCTTAAAAATGTTCATTATCTATTATCTAAGAGTTGTAATAAGGGAACTCAAATAAAATGGCCATAAAACTCTTAGGAATGTTCATGATATCTTACCTAAGAGTTGCGATAACATAAAACAAATAAAACGGCCACACAACTTTTAGAAATGTTCATGATCTCTTAACTAAGAGTTGTAATATGATAAAACAATTAAAATGGCCATTTTATTTGTTTTATCTTATCATAACACTTAGTTAAGAGATAGCCGTTTTATTTGTTTCATCTTATCAGAACACTAATATAAGAGATCATGAACATTTCTAAGAGTTTTATGGCCATTTTATTTGAGTTCCCATATTACAACTCTTAGATAAGAGATAATGAACATTTCTAAGATTTTTATTGCCGTTTTATTTGTTTTATCTTATCACAACTCTTGGGTAAGAGATAATGAACATTTTTAAGAGTTATATGGCCATTTCAAATGTTTTATCTTATTACAACTCTTACTTAATTTGGTTATGTTAAAGGAGTTGGAACTCTAACGACAACAATTCGGTGAAATATATAATAAGACCAAGGAAACAAGTCTGGTTCTCTTTGATTTTCAGATTATTCCCTAACCGTTTTCCTCTTTAATTTAAAATAAATTTGTCTTATCCTTATTTTCTCTTCAGTTCTTTGGAGGCGAGCTATTTTTCAAATGACCTGACTAAGTGTCTAAAACTCTTGATTGTTCAACCAAGAGGCAAAATCTTCAAGTACAACTATCATAGTGGGTATGATTCTTCCCAAACCTATGAAACGTTTTGCTTATAGCTAACTCTTAAGTTAAACCCTCAATAGATCATGTAAGTAAACCAACCTAGTTAGGTCTAGGTAGTGGTCCAAAGTAATTAATCTCTTTCCAAGGAAATTTCGGGACGAAATTTCATAAGGGGGAGAGATTGTAACATCCCCGCAAAACAGGTGAAGTCTTCAAGGAAAATTTGAAGACTCAAGTCCGTAAATTAATCAAATAGATCACAATATAAACGAATATGACTTAAATAATTAGTCAAATAGAAAATTAACAATTAAATTAGTGGAATAACACATAGAATGTTTAATTATGCTAAAATGGTAGGATAAGGGTGTAATTGGAGGAAATAATAATTGTAGACTTAAATTAAGAAGACCTTGGTGGTTTAGGGACTAAAAATGCAAATTCCTAAAGGTTAAGCCTAACTTTCCTTTTTTTTTTCTTCTTTCCTTTTTCTTTCTCTTTTCTTCCTTCTTCTTTCTTCTTTCTTCCTCCCTGCACTTCCGCCGGGTTCCTCCACAAACCACCGCCGACCGCCTTCATTCCCGGTCATCTGAGCACCATCTCAGCGAGCTGAACATACCAAAGTGTTCCCCACGACATAAGGAATAAAACCCTACCCTCATTCCTACATTTTGTTCGACTTTTCTCTTTCCACGAAATTTACCGCCCTGTCGCGATTTCTCCCGTCCGGCCATGCATTTGGTCGGAACTCACCATCAAAATACTCCTTATTAGCTGTAGAACAAAACCCAGCCCTCTAAAAACCCTTCTCTCCTGGGTTTTCTCTTCCCCCGTCAAGCTTCCTCCGCCGCTGCCCCGCCACGAACCGCCGCCGTCCGGCATCCCTTCGGGCTGCCAATACCTTGCATGAACTCCCTTACTTAAGAGCTTCAAAACCCACCAAGATTCCTTGCAATTTGATCGCCTAAAAGACCACACCGCCACGAGACCGCCACTGCCGCCAACGGACCACCGCTGCCGTCGCCGGATCTCCGCCGTAGCCGCCCGTTTCCCCTCCAGTCACTGTCCATACCACTCTCCCTTAGGTTTCAGCTTCGTTTCCGGTACGATTGATGGAAAATCCTTGAATTTATTAAATCATGCATTATATTAAGTATAATTATGATTTATGATTATTTATCCTTAGGACTATGAATCTAGTTTTGCTAAATATGGGTGGTTAATTTAAATGTTTGTGATTAGTTATAACTAAATGGGGTAATTGGTGGTTAGTTTAGAAATTGAGATATTTAGAATCAAGTAATAAGTCTTAATACATCATGTAGGGTGTAACTAGGAAAGTTATATTATAAGGCTAACCATGTTCATGCATATAATTTACTATAATTAATAATTTAGGTTCATTGGGTAATTTATGCATGCATGAATTAAATATCTTTTATTAGTAGAAAGGAATAGTAACCATGAGTTGGTATATAGTGTATACACTAGATAAAGGAGGAAAAAGTAACTATAGCTAAATGGGAGTAAAAGAGGTGGATTAGTGCTTAAACCATTAATAAACTCTAGAGTGACACTTAAAAAAAATAATGGTCAAGTGAACCTATGTCGCTCAAAGTTAAGATGAATTAGGTTAGTTTTCATTTAGAGAATCTTAGGACATATGCATATAAATATCATCTTTATATGAGAAATTGAGTAGGGTTTCGTGTATGTTATTTTAATAGGAGAAACTCGTAATAAGGTGACGGCTGGCATTTTCGTGTCAATTGAGGTTCGATAGGTAAAATGCGATAAGGTGAGTGTCTCCCCCTTAGATGTGCTTTTTGTTCTGACTAGGAGTACACCGGTATGTTCTATGGACATACAGGTGTAACCTAGGAAGAACCTGGATTACATTCAAAGTTCTTTTATGCTTGTGTTTGGTTTATATTTTGTATAGAGATTATGGCCTTGCCGGCACATAGGTTTCAGTTGTATATATTATGTTGTGCTGTTGGTTGATTCTGTGGCTGTTGTTGAATGATTCTGTGCTGGTTGGGTATTTGGTTTTGTTGTGGTTACAGTCGTTATGCTGCTGAAATTTTTGTAGAGTCTATGACACGACCGTATTATTATTTGTACTACTTGCTGTATGGTTTATTTAAGAGTCATGGTTGTGTTTGCATCTTTTGGGGGCCCCGCCCTTTCCATGCCGGCCTACTAGGTAGGGGCAGGATTGAGGCCTAGTACATAGGACAGGTATGGCCCGGGGTACCTTTGGTGGCTCGGTTGATAACGGGTGGGATGCCCGTTTCCGTTGGTTGGTACAGATCCAGGTTTGTTGGTTATTTTTTGTATGCGCATTATGTGATTAGTTGGTATAACATTGGCATGCTAGTTGAGTTACGTTTTGAATACATGACTTACGTTGTATACTTTCGTGTTGTTTGTTGTCTTTCATTTTGCTTTGTTGGGTCCAGGAGGTGACCCTCACTAGGTATGCGTTTTCGCATACTTATGTCTATTTTTCTCTTTGAATGTGATCCAGGTAGGAGATTACCGGATACAAGCCTAGGAGAAGCTTGGGAGTGGTTGGGATGTCATAAGCTTTGAAAATAATTAAATGTAATAGCTTGTTAATTGTAATTTTGTAGTTGTAATTAGTTTAAATTAGCTTCATCATGCTTTGTTACGAGTTTAGGAAATCAGGTGCTTTCGGGGGCCTGACATACCAATTGTTGGTAAGAGGAAGGAACAATTCTTAAAAGGGTGGAAAGAGTGAAGAAGTTTACAATCTAAGACTCTGATACCAATTGTCAGGCCCCCGAAAGCACCTGATTTCCTAAACTCGTAACAAAGCATGATAAAGCTAATTTAAACTAATTAGCACCTACAAAATTCCAATTAACAAGCTATTACATTTAAGTATTTTCAAATCTTACGACATCCCAACCACTCCCAAGCTTCTCCTAGGCTTGTATCCGGTAATCTCCTACCTGGATCACATTCAAAGAGAAAAATAGACATAAGTATGCGAAATCGCATACCTAGTGAGGGTCACCTCCTGGACCCAACAATATAATTGAAAAACAACAAACAGAAGAACAACCTACAACAACAGTCATGTATTTCTAACGTGCCCAAATAACCTGCCAATGTTATAACAAATAACCACATAATGCGCATACAAAAATAACCAACAAACCTGGATCTGTACCAACCAACGGAAACGGGCATCCCACCCGTTATCAACCGAGCCACCAATATCCGCCGAGCCACCAAAGGTACCCCGGGCCATACCTGTCCTATGTACTAGGCCTCAATCCTGCCCCTACCTAGTAGGCCGGCATGGAAAGGGCGGGGCCCCCAAAAGATGCAAACACAACCATGACTCTTAAATAAATCATACAACAATTAGTACAAATAATTTACGGTCGTGCCATAGACTCTACAGAAATTTCAGCATCATAACGACTGTAACCACAACAAAACCAAATAACCAAACAGCATAGAATCATTCAAAAACAGCCACAGAATCAACTAACAACACAACGTAATATACATAACTGAAACCTATGTGCCGACAAGGCCATAATATTCTATACAGAATATAAACCAAACACAGGCATACGAAAAACTTTGCATGTAATCCAGGTCCTTCCTAGGTTACGCCTGTATGTCCATAGAACATACCTGTGTACTCCTAGTCAGGACAACAAGCACAACTAAGGGGGAGACACTCACCTTATCGCATTTTACCTATCGAACCTCAATTGACACGAAAATGCCAGCCGTCACCTTATTACGAGTTTCTCCTATTAAAAATAACATACACGAAACCCTACTCAATTTCTCATATAAAGATGATATTTATATGCATATGTCCTAAGATTCTCTAAATGAAAACTAACCTAATTCATCTTAACTTTGAGCGACATAGGTTCACTTGACCATTATTTTTTTAAGTGTCACTCTAGAGTTTATTAATGGTTTAAGCACTAATCCACCTCTTTTACTCCCATTTAGCTATAGTTACTTTTTCCTCCTTTATCTAGTGTATACACTATATACCAACTCATGGTTACTATTCCTTTCTACTAATAAAAGATATTTAATTCATGCATGCATAAATTACCCAATGAACCTAAATTATTAATTATAGTAAATTATATGCATGAACATGGTTAGCCTCATAATATAACTTTCCTAGTTACACCCTACATGATGTATTAAGACTTATTACTTGATTCTAAATATCCCAATTTCTAAACTAACCACCAATTACCCCATTTAGTTATAACTAATCACAAACATTTAAATTAACCACCCATATTTAGCAACCTTAAAAACTAGATTCATAGTCCTAAGGATAAATAATCATAAATCATAATTATACTTAATATAATGCATGATTTAATAAATTCAAGGATTTACCATCAATCGTACCAGAAACGAAGCTGAAACCTAAGGGAGAGTGGTATGGACAGTGACTGGAGGGGAAACGGGCGGCTACGGCGGAGATCCGGCGACGGCAGCGGTGGTCCGTTGGCGGTCTCGTGGCGGTGTGGTCTTTTAGGCGATCAAATTGCAAGGAATCTTGGTGGGTTTTGAAGCTCTTGAGTAAGGGAGTTCATGCAAGGTATTGGCAGCCCGAAGGGATGCCGGACGGCGGCGGTTCGTGGCGGGGCAGCGGCGGAGGAAGGTTGACAGGGGAGAGAGAAAACCAAGGAGAGATGGGGTGTTGAGAGCTGGGTTTTGTTCCTTGCAAGGTGGGGGTTCTTTTCGTGGTGTTGTGCGACCCAAACGACGCCGGAGGAGGCTGAATCGCGGCGGGGAAGGCGGCGGCGGGGCTTGACTGGGAGAGAGAAAATGCGAGAGGAAGAGGCAAATGAAGGCTGGGTTTTGTTCCTCGCATGAAGAGGATTCCTTTCATGGGTTTATGTGATCGAATCGGCGCCGGAGAAGGTGGAAACGAACGGCAGCCATGGCGGGAGAAGGTGGAGTCCGGCGGGAGGGAGAAAAAGAAAAGAGAAGAAGAAAAAAGGAAAGAAGAGAAAAGAAAAGAAAGAAAAAGAAAAGTCTTTTAAGTTTAAGTTTCCATAAATTTCTCCTTTAGTCCTCCTAGTTTAGCCCCCATCTCTCTTACCCTTAATTGATTCCTATTCTCTCAATTTAGGCCTAATTATTAATTTATTCTACCATTTACTAATTAATCTTTCCCTTAGCTAATCATTTATTTAAATTTATTTAAAACCCAGTTTATTTTTCTTAGATTAAACCCGATAATCTCTTTAAGAATATTCACCTACTTGCAGGGATGTTACAATATTCCCCCCTTATGAAATTTCGTCCCGAAATTTCCTTGAGGAGAGATTTCCTCTTGAATATGAACTAGTGGTTTAATATCCAAATCTTTAAGTTGTAACTACCCTTTGGTAATGCGTTAAGATCTTAATAGGTAACATCCCTAGCTTTCGTCCTACCCCCACAATTGTCTTCAGTGCGCATTTTAGGTAATCTGCCCTAGAGACACGTAAGATCCGAGACAAAATTGATGTAAACTTGAATTACTGAGTCACCTAGGACGATTTTTTTATTTTTTATTTTTATTTTTATTTATTTTTTTTTTTAGAACTTGTTTAGACTAACTACTTTTATTTAGTTTTGGTTAAGTGCCATTATTGGTTTCGGTTGCTAAGCTCAATAGTTTAACAAGTCTCTAATGTGTTGAATGGTTAGACCGCTAACCTTGACCCACTAGGTAAGTTCATTTACGTGATCTTCTGGAGGGTGCCACTTGTTGGCCAGTTAAGAGAGGAACACGTACCATGCTGGTGCGATTCCCACAATTCAAACTTAAGTCAATCAAACTTAAGGCAGTAGTCGTACTTGAAAGTTTTGCCTCTTAGTTGTGTAACCAAGAGCTTAGACACTTAGGCGCACCGGCTCTAATATAGCTTACTAGGGAGAGACTAAAGGAAAGCAAGAATAAATCAAGACATGAAGTGAAACAAACAGTATATGAGGTTAAGAGAAAACAACAGTTTAAGTAAGAGTCTAATTAGGCAAAAGGTAACCAACTGAGAGATGATGGGTAAGGTGGCACAAGGGTTAATAGGAAAAATTCTTAAGCTAGGCTAAATTTGCACTTTGGGTTTATTAACCTAATTCTTGTTATGCCTTTAATGATTAACAAATTGGTTACACTCGAACTGGTTTGTTATGTTCTAACGATGATCTGCAAATATATATTACTTAAAGTTTCCGTTTAGATTACCAAGTTCATAAGTGCCTAAGGTCACTAACTTTTATTATCTGGTAAATTCTTCACAAGCTTATCTTTAGAGTAAAGTACGGTTTGAAAAGATATTCTTAGATTGGAAGGATAGTTAGGTGTTTAAGTGGGCTAGCGACTTGTAACCCACTACGGCGTATAAGAGGAAGGAACAATTCTTAGAGCTGGCGCCTAAGTGCCTAAGCTCTTGGTTACAGAACTAAGAGGCAAAACTTTCAAGTACAATTACCGTCTTAAGTATGATTCTGGGAATTGCACAAATATTGTGCGTGTTCATTTTCTTAACTATTCAACAGTGGCACCATCCAGGAGATCGCGTAAATGAATTTACCTAGTGGATCAAGGTTAGCGGTCTAACCATTCAACACATTAGAGACTTGTTAAACTATTGAGCTTAGCAACCGAAACCAATAATGGCACTTAACCAAAACTAAATAAAAGTAGTTAGTCTAAACAAGTTTAAAAAAAAAAAAAAAAAAAAAATCGTCCTAGGTGACTCAGTAATTCAAGTTTACATCAATTTTGTCTCGGATCTTACGTGTCTCTAGGGCAGATTACCTAAAATGCGCACTGGAGACAATTGTGGGGGTAGGACGAAAGCTAGGGATGTTACCTATGTCAGGCCCCCGAAAGCACCTGATTTCCTAAACTCGTAACAAAGCATGATGAAGCTAATTTAAACTAATTACAACCTACAAAATTCCAATTAACCAGCTATTACATTTAATTATTTTCAAAGCTTATGACATCCCAACCACTCCCAAGCTTCTCCTAGGCTTGTATCCGGTAATCTCCTACCTGGATCACATTCAAAGATAAAATAAACATAAGTATGCGAAAACGCATACCTAGTGAGGGTCGCCTCCTGGACCCAACAAAACAAAATGAAAGACAACAAACAGCAGGAAAGCATACAACGTAAATCATGTATTCAAAACGTAACTCAATTAGCATGCCAATGTTATAACAAATAACCACATAATGCGCATACAAAATAACCAACAAACCTGGATCTGTACCAACCAACGGAAACGGGCATCCCACCCGTTATCAACCGAGCCACCAATATCCGCCGAGCCACCAAAGGTACCCCGGGCCATACCTGTCCTATGTACTAGGCCTCGATCCTGCCCCTACCTAGTAGGCCGGCAAGGAAAGGGCGGGGCCCCCAAAAGATACAAACACAACCATGACTCTTAAATAAACCAGACAGCAAGTAGTACAAATAATATTACGGTCATGTTATAGACTCTACAGAAATTTCAGCATCATAACGACTGTAACCACAACAAAACCAAATAACCAAACAGCACAGAGTCATTCAAAAACAGCCACAGAATCAACCAACAACACAACGTAATATACATAACTGAAACCTATGTGCCGACAAGGCCATAATATTCTATACAGAATATAAACCAAATACAAGCATACGAAAAACTTTGAATGTAATCCAGGTCCTTCCTAGGTTACGCCTGTATGTCCATAGAACATACAGGTGTACTCCTAGTCAGAACAAAAAGCACAACTAAGGGGGAGACACTCACCTTATCGCATTTTACCTATCGAACCTCAATTGACACGAAAATGCCAGCCGTCACCTTATTACGAGTTTCTCCTATTAAAAATAACATACACGAAACCCTACTCAATTTCTCATATAAAGATGATATTTATATGCATATGTCCTAAGATTCTCTAAATGAAAACTAACCTAATTCATCTTAACTTTGAGCGACATAGGTTCACTTGACCATTATTTTTTTTAAGTGTCACTCTAGAGTTTATTAATGGTTTAAGCACTAATCCACCTCTTTTACTCCCATTTAGCTATAGTTACTTTTTCCTCCTTTATCTAGTGTATACACTATATACCAACTCATGGTTACTATTCCTTTCTACTAATAAAAGATATTTAATTCATGCATGCATAAATTACCCAATGAACCTAAATTATTAATTATAGTAAATTATATGCATGAACATGGTTAGCCTCATAATATAACTTTCCTAGTTACACCCTACATGATGTATTAAGACTTATTACTTGATACTAAATATCTCAATTTCTAAACTAACCACCAATTACCCCATTTAGTTATAACTAATCACAAACATTTAAATTAACCACCCATATTTAGCAACCTTAAAAACTAGATTCATAGTCCTAAGGATAAATAATCATAAATCATAATTATACTTAATATAATGCATGATTTAATAAATTCAAGGATTTACCATCAATCGTACCGGAAACGAAGCTGAAACCTAAGGGAGAGTGGTATGGACAGTGACTGGAGGGGAAACGGGCGGCTACGGCGGAGATCCGGCGACGGCAGCGGTGGTCCGTTGGCGGCAGTGGCGGTCTCGTGGCGGTGTGGTCTTTTAGGCGATCAAATTGCAAGGAATCTTGGTGGGTTTTGAAGCTCTTGAGTAAGGGAGTTCATGCAAGGTATTGGCAGCCCGAAGGGATGCCGGACGGCGGCGGTTCGTGGCGGGGCAGCGGCGGAGGAAGCTTGAGGGGGGAAGAGAAAACCCAGGAGAGAAGGGTTTTTAGAGGGCTGGGTTTTGTTCTACAGCTAATAAGGAGTATTTTGATGGTGAGTTCCGACCAAATGCATGGCCGGACGGGAGAAATCGCGACAGGGCGGTAAATTTCGTGGAAAGAGAAAAGTCGAACAAAATGTAGGAATGAGGGTAAGGTTTTATTCCTTATGTCGTGGGGAACACTTTGGTATGTTCAGCTCGCCGAGATGGTGCTCAGATGACCGGGAATGAAGGCGGTCGGCGGTGGTTTGTGGAGGAACCCGGCGGAAGTGCATGGAGGAAGAAAGAAGAAAGAAGAAGGAAGAAAAGAGAAAGAAAAAGGAAAGAAGAAAAAGAAAAGGAAAGTTAGGCTTAACCTTTAGGAATTTGCATTTTTAGTCCCTAAACCACCAAGGTCTTCTTAATTTAAGTCTACAATTATTATTTCCTCCAATTACACCCTTATCTTACCATTTTAGCATAATTAAACATTCTATGTGTTATTCCACTAATTTAATTGTTAATTTTCTATTTGACTAATTATTTAAGTCATATTCGTTTATATTGTGATCTATTTGATTAATTTACGGACTTGAGTCTTCAAATTTTCCTTGAAGACTTCACCTGTTTTGCGGGGATGTTACAATCTCTCCCCCTTATGAAATTTCGTCCCGAAATTTCCTTGGAAAGAGATTAATTACTTTGGACCACTACCTAGACCTAACTAGGTTGGTTTACTTACATGATCTATTGAGGGTTTAACTTAAGAGTTAGCTATAAGCAAAACGTTTCATAGGTTTGGGAAGAATCATATCCACTATGATAGTTGTACTTGAAGATTTTGCCTCTTGGTTGAACAATCAAGAGTTTTAGACACTTAGTCAGGCCATTTGAAGAATAGCTCGCCTCCAAAGAACTCAAGAGAAAATAAGGATAAGACAAATTTATTTTAAATTAAAGAGGAAAACGGTTAGGAAAGAATCTGAAAATCAAAGAGAACCAGACTTGTTTCCTTGGTCTTATTATATATTTCACTGAATTGTTGTCGTTAGAGTTCCAACTCCTTTAACATGACCAATTAAGAAACCATTAATTTAGGGTAGATTAGATGATTACAAGAAAAAGTCGAAATAGAGGTGGATTAGTGCTTAACCTTTATATAGGAGAAACTCGTAATAAGGTGACGGCTGGCATTTTCGTGTCAATTGAGGTTCGATAGGTAAAATGCGATAAGGTGAGTGTCTCCCCCTTAGTTGTGCTTGTTGTCCTGACTAGGAGTACACAGGTATGTTCTATGGACATACAGGCGTAACCTAGGAAGGACCTGGATTACATGCAAAGTTTTTCGTATGCCTGTGTTTGGTTTATATTCTGTATAGAATATTATGGCCTTGTCGGCACATAGGTTTCAGTTATGTATATTACGTTGTGTTGTTAGTTGATTCTGTGGCTGTTTTTGAATGATTCTATGCTGTTTGGTTATTTGGTTTTGTTGTGGTTACAGTCGTTATGATGCTGAAATTTCTGTAGAGTCTATGGCACGACCGTAAATTATTTGTACTAATTGTTGTATGATTTATTTAAGAGTCATGGTTGTGTTTGCATCTTTTGGGGGCCCCGCCCTTTCCATGCCGGCCTACTAGGTAGGGGCAGGATTGAGGCCTAGTACATAGGACAGGTATGGCCCGGGGTACCTTTGGTGGCTCGGCGGATATTGGTGGCTCGGTTGATAACGGGTGGGATGCCCGTTTCCATTGGTTGGTACAGATCGAGGTTTGTTGGTTATTTTCTAAGATTCTCTAAATGAAAACTAACCTAATTCATCTTAACTTTGAGCGACATAGGTTCACTTGACCATTATTGTTTTAAGTGTCACTCTAGAGTTCCTTTATTAATGGTTTAAGCACTAATCCACCTCTTTTACTCCCATTTAGCTATAGTTACTTTTTCCTCCTTTATCTAGTGTATACACTATATACCAACTCATGGTTACTATTCCTTTCTACTAATGAAAGATATTTAATTCATGCATGCATAAATTACCCAATGAACCTAAATTATTAATCATAGTAAATTATATGCATGAACATGGTTAGCCTTATAATATAATTTCTCTTAATTCTTAATAGTAATAGCCTAGGGTTTAGCCCTTGTACCTAATAATGGTGGAAGAGGTTGTTATGACACAATGGATCCACTGATGGCGGCGGTTCGGCGACGGCAGCAGCGGTCCTGTGGCGGCAACGATCTTAGGGTGACGTTCCAACCATGAAAATGGGAAATAACTTGAAGGCTTTTGTTCTAGAGAGGGTGGGGAGTATTTTTGGTGTGAGAATCGACCACATGCATGGCCGGAAATGGCCAAATCGGCAGCGGTCGGGTGGCGGGGAAAGGATTTTTGGGAGAGAGAATTCGTGAGAAAAGAGAGCAATGGAGGGTGGGTTTTGTTCCTTGCAAGATGGGGGTTCTTTTTGTGGTGTTGTGCGACCCAAACGACGCCGGAGGAGGCTGAATCGCGGCGGGGAAGGCGGCGGCGGGGCTTGACTAGGAGAGAGAAAATGCGAGAGGAAGAGGCAAATGAAGGCTGGGTTTTGTTCCTCGCATGAAGAGGATTCCTTTCATGGGTTTATGTGAACGAATCGACGCCGGAGAAGGTGAAAACGGACGGCAGCCATGGCGGGTGAAGGTGGAGTCCGGCGGGAGGGAGAAAAAGAAAAGAGAAGAAGAAAAAAGGAAAGAAGAGAAAAGAAAAGAAAGAAAAAGAAAAGTCTTTTAAGTTTAAGTTTCCATAAATTTCTCCTTTAGTCCTCCTAGTTTAGCCCCCCATCTCTCTTACCCTTAATTGATTCCTATTCTCTCAATTTAGGCCTAATTATTAATTTATTCTACCATTTACTAATTAATCTTTCCCTTAGCTAATCATTTATTTAAATTTATTTAAAACCCAGTTTATTTTTCTTAGATTAAACCCGATAATCTCTTTAAGAATATTCACCTACTTGCAGGGATGTTACAATATTCCCCCCTTATGAAATTTCGTCCCGAAATTTCCTTGAGGAGAGATTTCCTCTTGAATATGAACTAGTAGGTTACTATCCAAATCTTTAAGTTGTAACTACCATTTGGTAATGCGTTAAGATCTTAATAGGTAACATCCCTAGCTTTCGTCCTACCCCCACAATTGTCTCCAGTGCGCATTTTAGGTAATCTGCCCTAGAGACACGTAAGATCCGAGACAAAATTGATGTAAACTTGAATTACTGAGTCACCTAGGACGATTTTTTTTTTTTTTTTTTTTTTAAACTTGTTTAGACTAACTACTTTTATTTAGTTTTGGTTAAGTGCCATTATTGGTTTCGGTTGCTAAGCTCAATAGTTTAACAAGTCTCTAATGTGTTGAATGGTTAGACCGCTAACCTTGATCCACTAGGTAAATTCATTTACGCGATCTCCTGGATGGTGCCACTGTTGAATAGTTAAGAAAATGAACACGCACAATATTTGTGCAATTCCCAGAATCATACTTAAGACGGTAATTGTACTTGAAAGTTTTGCCTCTTAGTTCTGTAACCAAGAGCTTAGGCACTTAGGCGCCAGCTCTAATATAGCTTACTCGGGAGAGACTAAAGAAAAGCGAGAATGAATCAAGACATGAAGTGAAACAAACAATATATGAGGTTAAGAGAAACCAACGGTTTAAGTAAGAGTCTAAGTAGGCAAAAAGGTAACCAATTGAGAGATGACGGGTAAGGTGGCACAAGGGTTAATAGGAAAGATTCTTAAGCTAGGCTTAATTTGCACTTTGGGTTTATTAACCTAATTCTTGTTATGCCTTTAATGATTAACAAATTGGTTACACGCGAACTGGTTTGTCATGTTCTAACGATGATCTGCACATATATATTACTTAAAGTTTCCGTTTAGATTACCAATTTCATAAGTGCCTGAGGTCACTAACTTTTATTATCTGGTAAATTCTTCGCAAGCTTATCTTTAGAGTAAAGTACGGTTTGAAAAGAGATTCTTAGATTGAAAGGATAGTTATGTGTTTAAGTGGGCTAGCGACTTGTAACCCACTAAGGCGTATAAGAGGAAGGAACAATTCTTAAGAGTGAAAAGAGTGAAGAAGTTTGGGTGCAGGGAAAAGTATAACTTAAAAAGTTTGAGTATTATTTATTTTACCAATTGGGTTGTATTAAAGCTTCTTTTCTTTAGTAGGGTCAGTTATGAATGTTATATGTTTAAGGTTCTCATGAACTAATTCGCCAGTAATGGTATAAAATTGTAACTAATTAAGAAAAATATTCTATTGGGATGGAAAAAGAATAATATGAGAAGAAGTTTTGACTAAAAGCTGACAAGTGAAGTATAGATGGAGCGCTTAGGAAATATCTAGAGTAGATTTCTAAACTGGACTTAGGTTGTGGTTTGAGTGGTTATCCTAGCCCTAACTACACTCTTAGTGATTAATGGATTTATTAGGTTAGTTAATGGTACTTTATGATTTGATGATGAACCACTAATCTAAGTTAACCACCAGTTACTGTTAAGCCCTATTTAACCTTTACGACTTGTTATTAGGTTCTAACCATACGATGCCTTCATGTTCCCTAATTCTTATTATCATTCTTATTCATCCGCTATATAAACATGTTTACCTGCTTTGTGCTTAGATAACTTATTCACACATTATTCCAATTCTATGTTTCTTTGGCATTTTACTATTTAGTGGATGCGTTTGCACAATTGCTTAACTACTAGGATTAAGTAGTTAGGTAGACAAATTAAATATTTAAAGTTAAAAAAAAATGATAAAATAAGATAATAAAAATATATATATATTAAAGTAGTTAATAAGAAAGTAAAAAATAATAATTAGTTGTGTTGATCACTAAACAAAACTTCTTTTAGAATTTACAATCTAAGAATATATATATTTTTATTATCTTATATGAAAACAAAACTTAACCAATATATGAAAACATACAGATAGCAAAGATCATTTATAACTTTGTATAGGTGAATACTCTACACTCATATTTTAGAATTTACAAGTAGAATAAATAAAATTAATTAGTACTAATACTAATAAAATGAGGATAATAACAAGTCATATAAGGGAAATAACGATAATGGTATGAGTAAAACACTCTCCTAGTAAAATGTATTCTTAGGTTGAGTTTCTAGGTAGAACCTAAATATAGAGTCACGAAGCTTATCCTTTGCTAAAGCTTATACATAGCTAACTTTGGTCCATCAACCTTGAGAATGAAGCAAAACATAAGTGCCTTGGTAAGTTGGGTTTATTGAGGAAATTAAGTCAAAGTCAAAGTAGGAATTTAATTGGTATACTTAAGTCAATTAGTGGTAATAATCATCATAATAATAAATAAAACTCATCAGAATGATAAAATAGGATAAGAAGAAAGTAAAAAAAAAATATATATATATTAAAGTAGTTAATAAGAAAGTAAAAAAAAAAATAATAATAATAATAAAATGATTTAAAGAAGTTAATAAACGTACATAGAGATAGGAAAGAATGATAATATTCACTTAATTATCGGATAACTGAATAACATATATACATAAATAAGAAAGAAAGAAATAATGAGTAATTGAAAATGTAGAAGTACGTAGGTATATAAGGGTGAAGAAACGAACTTAAGTGTAAGTGTTAGAAAATTTATCTAGGTACGAGTCCAAGGATAATGTTTATTAATAAATTTTAGGGTGTAAAGTGTATAAATATACTATTAAGGATAAACCTAAGGATGTACAACTCGATTAATGTATTAATAAACTACCTAAGCTACTGGGTAAGCAAAGGTGAATGATTATAAAAGTTAGAGAACATAGAGTATAACTTAACTAAGGTGTAATGGTAGACCACCTAGGCTTAAAAATATATTAGTAATACTAATAATAACATGAATAATAAGATAATGACATTAAGGTTAGTAAATAAATATAGAAATTAGAAGGAAAGAAATAGAAGGCAACTTGATTGTAAAATTTATCTTGCAAACATGAAAATTCACAATCCTAATAGTGGTAAATAGTACTAAGTCTAGGGTGCAAACCTCATAAACATATTAGTGAGCCTAAACATAGAAACATAGAATTGGAATAATGTATGAATAAGTTATCTAAGCACAAAGCACGTAAACATGTTCATATAGCGGATGAATAAGAATGAAAATAAGAATTAGGGAACATGAAGGCATCGGGTGGTTAGAACCTAATAACAAGTCGTAAAAGTTAAATAGGGCTTAACAGTAACTGGTGGTTAACTTAGATTAGTGGTTCATCATCAAATCATAAAGTACCATTAACTAACCTAATAAATCCATTAATCACTAAGAGTGTAGTTAGGGTTAGGATAACCACTCAAACCACAACCTAAGTCCAGTTTAGAAATCTACTCTAGATATTTCCTAAGTGCTTCATCTATACTTCACTTGTCAGCTTTTAGTCAAAATTTCTTCTCATATTATTCTTCTTTCATCCCAATAGAATATTTTTCTTAATTAATTACAATTTTATACCATCACTGGCGAATGAGTTCATGAGAACCTTAAACATGTAGCATTCATAACTGACCCTACTAAAGAAAATAAGCTTTAATACAACCCAATTGGTAAAATAAATAATACTCAAACTTCTTAGGTCATACTTTTACCTGCACCCAAACTTCTTCACTCTTTCCACCCTTTTAAGAATTGTTCCTTCCTCTTATACGCCGTAGTGGGGTACAAGTCGCTAGCCCACTTAAACACCTAACTATCCTTCCAATCTAAGAATCTCTTTTCAAACCCTACTTTACTATAAAGATAAGCTTGTGAAGAATTTACTAGCTAATAAAAGTTAGTGACCTCAGTCACATATGAACTTGGTAATCTAAAAGGAAACTTTAAGTAATATATATTTGCAGATCATCGTTAGAACATAACAAACCAGTTCGAGTGTAACCAATTTGTTAATCATTAAAGGCATAACAAGAATTAGGTTAATAAACCCAAAGTGCAAATTTAGCCTAGCTTAAGAATTTTTCCTATTAACCCTTGTGCCACCTTACCCGTCATCTCTCAGTTGGTTACTTTTTGCCTACTTAGACTCTTACTTAAACCGTTGTTTTCTCTTAACCTTATATACTGTTTGTTTCACTTAATGTCTTAATTCACTCTCGCATTCCTTTAGTCTCTTCCGAGTAACCTATATTAGAACTGGCGCGCCTAAGTGCCTAAGCTCTTGGTTACACAACTAAGAGGCAAAATTGTTCAAGTACAACTACTGCCTTAAGTTTGATTGCCTTAAGTTTGAATTGTGGTAATCGCACCAGCATGGTGCGTGTTTCTCTCTTAACTGGCCAACAGGTGGCACCCTCCAAAAGATCGCGTAAATGAACTTACTTAGTGGGTCAAGGTTAGCGGTCTAACCATTCAACACATTAGAGACTTGTTAAACTATTGAGCTTAGCAACCGAAACCAATAATGGCACTTAAACAAATCTAAATAAGAGTAGTTAGTCTAAACAGGTTCTAACGAAAATCGTCCTAGGTGGCTCAGTAATTCAAGTTTACACCAATTTTACCTTGAACTTTACGCGTTTCCAAGGTGGACTACCAATAGTGTGCGTCGGAGACAATTGTGGGAGTTTGATGAAAGTTAGGGATTTTACCTGTTCGGACCTTAATGCCAAATTGAAAGTAAGCATAACCCCACGGTTAGTCATAACTTAAATATTCAGATAGTAACAAAGTAGTTAATATTCAACCGTAATCCTCCCCCAAGGAAATTTCGGGATGAAATTTCATAAGGGGGGGAGATTGTGACATCCCTGCAAAGCAGGTGAATAGTTCGAGGAGATTTTTGGTTGTAAATCCTTAAATAATAAAATAAACTGTGTTTAAATAAATATAATTAAATGATTAGTTAATAAAAGGAATTATTAAATAGGTAAATTGGTGGAATTGGGGACTTAATTGTAGGGAGCAAAGGCTTTTAGGGAGCAATTTAGAGGATTGCTAAAGTCTAGAGGTTGAAACTAATTTTTAAAAGTAAAATTCTAAAACCCACTTTTCTTTCTTTCCTTCTTCTCCCAGCCGGACTTTCTTTTTCTTTTTCTTCTTCCCTCTTTCATTTTTCTTTCTTTTCTTCTTTCCTCCTCCCTTCACTCCGTCGGACAGCCCCTCCCCACCACACTGTCACCAGCCGTTTGGCCCTTCTCCGGCGCCGGTTTGGTCGCAGAACACCACGAAAATAATTCTCTTCATGCGAGGAACAAAACCCAGCCTTCATTTGCCTCTTCCTCTCGCGTTTTCTTTCTCCCCCTGCCGCCGGACTCCACCTTCACCCGCCATGGTGGCCGCCCATTTCCGGCCACCCGGCCTTATCCTCAGCGACCTGAACCCACGAAAAGAATCCCCACACTCTAGGGAACAAAGCCCATGCCTTAAAAACTGCTTTCTCCCTCGTTTTTCTCTCTCCCTGCTCAAGCCTCGCTGCCCCGCCACAAGCCGCCACGAATCGGCCTTCTCCGGCTTCGTTTTGATCACCCACTGCCTTGCATGGATTCATCCCCCTTAGAGTTTCAAAACCCGTCAAGAGGTTTTGTATTTTGATGACTGGAAAAGTCACGCCGCCAACGGACCACCGCTGCCGCTCATTTCCCTCTCCAACTGCCGGCTGAATCTTCCCCTTGCCGATTCTAGCTTCTTGCCGGCAGAATTGTGGGTAAACTCTAAAATCCACGCATTCTTAGGTTTCCAATAATGCATGTTGCTGGAGTTAAATAAGGTTGTCATCCAAAAATGCTAAAGGGGACAAAAAACTTGGTAGGAGTAGGTTTAGTTTCGAGTTATGAATATGTATTAATGATATTGAAAGAGCTACTAATAACTAGTTTTCATGTTTAACATAGGTAATTGGTGTTGTTATTTGATTGACTATATTTCTTTGGTGTGGGCTAGACTTAGATAGGGAACTAAAAGAAAGCTCATTAAACATGTAATTGCTAATAAATTTAATAAGAGTGCCTAGGCTAGTGAGTTTAGAGAAACGGGAAAAGATGACGAGAGAATTAATACTTTGGCTTTAGTTAAAGGTTGGTCAAAAAGTTTTAGAGTTTATTTGAGTTCATTTAACTCAAATGGAATCGAGGCTCTTTGACCTTTTATTTAGCTAAGGGCATGATATAGGAAATGGTAAAAAAAAAAAAAAAAAAATATAGTAACCCTAGGACATATGCATTTATACATTATTCTTTAGATTTATGTTAAGAAACCTTGGTATGTTATTAATGCTAGATATGTTATGGGATTTAGGGGTCGTTGGGACCTCTTCTGCTAGATAAGTCAACTTCAAGTGATTCGCGTATAGAGGTGAGTGTCTCCCCCTTAGATGTGTTTTTTGTTCTGACTAGGAGTACACCGGTATGTTCTATGGACATACAGGCGTAACCTAGGAAGAACCTGGATTACATTCAAAGTTCTTTTATGCTTGTGTTTGGTTTATATTTTGTATAGAAATTATGGCCTTGCCGGCACATAGGTTTCAATTATGTATATTACGTGGTGCTGTTGATTGACTATGTGGCTGTCTGAATGATTTATGCTGGTTGGGTATTTGGGTTATTGTATTCTCAGTCGTTATGCTGCCGAAATCTCTGTAGAGTCTATGGCACGACCGTATAATTATTTGTACTAATTGTTGTATGATTTATTTAAGAGTCATGGTTGTGTTTGCATCTTTTGGGGGCCCCGCCCTTTCCTTGCCAGCCTACTAGGTAGGGGCAGGATCGAGGCCTAGTACATAGGACAGGTATGGCCCGGGGTACCTTTGGTGGCTCGGCGGATATTGGTGGCTCGGTTGATAACGGGTGGGATGCCCGTTTCCGTTGGTTGGTACAGATCCAGGTTTGTTGGTTATTTTGTATGCGCATTATGTGGTTATTTGTTATAACATTGGCATGCTAATTGAGTTACGTTTTGAATACATGATTTACGTTGTATGCTTTCCTGCTGTTTGTTGTCTTTCATTTTATTTTGTTGGGTCCAGGAGGCGACCCTCACTAGGTATGCGTTTTCGCATACTTATGTTTATTTTATCTTTGAATGTGATCCAGGTAGGAGATTACCGGATACAAGCCTAGGAGAAGCTTGGGAGTGGTTGGGATGTTATAAGCTTTGAAAATAATTTAAATGTAATAGCTTGTTAATTGGAATTTTGTAGGTTGTAATTAGTTTAAATTAGCTTCATCATGCTTTGTTACGAGTTTAGGAAATCAGGTGCTTTCGGGGGCCTGACATATCAACCGAGCCACCAATATCCGCCGAGCCACCAAAGGTACCCCGGGCCATACCTGTCCTATGTACTAGGCCTCGATCCTGCCCCTACCTAGTAGGCCGGCAAGGAAAGGGCGGGGCCCCCAAAAGATGCAAACACAACCATGACTCTTAAATAAACCAGACAGCAAGTAGTACAAATAATATTACGGTCATGTCATAGACTCTACAGAAATTTCAGCAGCATAACGACTGTAACCACAACAAAACCAAATACCCAAACAGCACAGAATCATTCGAAAATAACCACAGAATAAACCAACAACACAACGTAATATACATAACTGAAACCTATGTGCCGACAAGGCCATAATCTCTATACAAAATATAAACCAAAACACAAGCGTAAGAAAAACTTTGAATGTAATCCAGGTTCTTCCTAGGTTACGCCTGTATGTCCATAGAACATACCGGTGTACTCCTAGTCAGAACAACAAGCACAACAAAGGGGGAGACACTCACCTTATCGCATTTTTATCGAACCTCAATTGACACGAAAATGCCAACAGTCACCTTATTACGAGTTTCTCCTATTAAGAATAACATACACGAAACACTACATGTCTTGAAATTGGTAATCTAAACGGAAACTTTAAGTAATATATATGTGCAGATCATCGTTAGAACATGACAAACCAGTTCGCGTGTAACCAATTTGTTAATCATTAAAGGCATAACAAGAATTAGGTTAATAAACCCAAAGTGCAAATTAAGCCTAGCTTAAGAATCTTTCCTATTAACCCTTGTGCCAGCTTACCCGTCATCTCTCAATTGGTTACCTTTTTGCCTACTTAGACTCTTACTTAAACCGTTGGTTTCTCTTAACCTCATATATTGTTTGTTTCACTTCATGTCTTGATTCATTCTCGCTTTTCTTTAGTCTCTCCCGAGTAAGCTATATTAGAGCTGGCGCCTAAGTGCCTAAGCTCTTGGTTACAGAACTAAGAGGCAAAACTTTCAAGTACAATTACCGTCTTAAGTATGATTCTGGGAATTGCACAAATATTGTGCGTGTTCATTTTCTTAACTATTCAACAGTGGCACCATCCAGGAGATCGCGTAAATGAATTTACCTAGTGGATCAAGGTTAGCGGTCTAACCATTCAACACATTAGAGACTTGTTAAACTATTGAGCTTAGCAACCGAAACCAATAATGGCACTTAACCAAAACTAAATAAAAGTAGTTAGTCTAAACAAGTTTAAAAAAAAAAAAAAAAAATCGTCCTAGGTGACTCAGTAATTCAAGTTTACATCAATTTTGTCTCGGATCTTACGTGTCTCTAGGGCAGATTACCTAAAATGCGCACTGGAGACAATTGTGGGGGTAGGACGAAAGCTAGGGATGTTACCTATTAAGATCTTAACGCATTACCAAATGGTAGTTACAACTTAAAGATTTGGATAGTAACCCACTAGTTCATATTCAAGAGGAAATCTCTCCTCAAGGAAATTTCGGGACGAAATTTCATAAGGGGGGAATATTGTAACATCCCTGCAAGTAGGTGAATATTCTTAAAGAGATTATCGGGTTTAATCTAAGAAAAATAAACTGGGTTTTAAATAAATTTAAATAAATGATTAGCTAAGGGAAAGATTAATTAGTAAATGGTAGAATAAATTAATAATTAGGCCTAAATTGAGAGAATAGGAATCAATTAAGGGTAAGAGAGATGGGGGGCTAAACTAGGAGGACTAAAGGAGAAATTTATGGAAACTTAAACTTAAAAGACTTTTCTTTTTCTTTCTTTTCTTTTCTCTTCTTTCCTTTTTTCTTCTTCTCTTTTCTTTTTCTCCCTCCCGCCGGACTCCACCTTCACCCGCCATGGCTGCCGTCCGTTTTCACCTTCTCCGGCGTCGATTCGTTCACATAAACCCATGAAAGGAATCCTCTTCATGCGAGGAACAAAACCCAGCCTTCATTTGCCTCTTCCTCTCGCATTTTCTCTCTCCTAGTCAAGCCCCGCCGCCGCCTTCCCCGCCGCGATTCAGCCTCCTCCGGCGTCGTTTGGGTCGCACAACACCACAAAAAGAACCCCCATCTTGCAAGGAACAAAACCCACCCTCCATTGCTCTCTTTTCTCACGAATTCTCTCTCCCTAAAATCCTTTCCCCGCCACCCGACCGCTGCCGATTTGGCCATTTCCGGCCATGCATGTGGTCGATTCTCACACCAAAAATACTCCCCACCCTCTCTAGAACAAAAGCATTCAAGTTATTTCCCATTTTCATGGTTGGAACGTCACCCTAAGATCGTTGCCGCCACAGGACCGCTGCTGCCGTCGCCGAACCGCCGCCATCAGTGGATCCATTGTGTCATAACAACCTCTTCCACCATTATTAGGTACAAGGGCTAAACCCTAGGCTATTACTATTAAGAATTAAGAGAAATTATATTATAAGGCTAACCATGTTCATGCATATAATTTACTATGATTAATAATTTAGGTTCATTGGGTAATTTATGCATGCATGAATTAAATATCTTTCATTAGTAGAAAGGAATAGTAACCATGAGTTGGTATATAGTGTATACACTAGATAAAGGAGGAAAAAGTAACTATAGCTAAATGGGAGTAAAAGAGGTGGATTAGTGCTTAAACCATTAATAAAGGAACTCTAGAGTGACACTTAAAACAATAATGGTCAAGTGAACCTATGTCGCTCAAAGTTAAGATGAATTAGGTTAGTTTTCATTTAGAGAATCTTAGGACATATGCATTTAAATATCATCTTCATATGAGAAATTGAGTAGTGTTTCGTGTATGTTATTCTTAATAGGAGAAACTCGTAATAAGGTGACTGTTGGCATTTTCGTGTCAATTGAGGTTCGATAAAAATGCGATAAGGTGAGTGTCTCCCCCTTTGTTGTGCTTGTTGTTCTGACTAGGAGTACACCGGTATGTTCTATGGACATACAGGCGTAACCTAGGAAGAACCTGGATTACATTCAAAGTTTTTCTTACGCTTGTGTTTTGGTTTATATTTTGTAATTGTCAGGCCCCCGAAAGCACCTGATTTCCTAAACTCGTAACAAAGCATGATAAAGCTAATTTAAACTAATTAGCACCTACAAAATTCCAATTAACAAGCTATTACATTTAAGTATTTTCAAATCTTACGACATCCCAACCACTCCCAAGCTTCTCCTAGGCTTGTATCCGGTAATCTCCTACCTGGATCACATTCAAAGAGAAAAATAGACATAAGTATGCGAAATCGCATACCTAGTGAGGGTCACCTCCTGGACCCAACAATATAATTGAAAAACAACAAACAGAAGAACAACCTACAACAACAGTCATGTATTTCTAACGTGCCCAAATAACCTGCCAATGTTATAACAAATAACCACATAATGCGCATACAAAAATAACCAACAAACCTGGATCTGTACCAACCAACGGAAACGGGCATCCCACCCGTTATCAACCGAGCCACCAATATCCGCCGAGCCACCAAAGGTACCCCGGGCCATACCTGTCCTAAGTACTAGGCCTCGATCCTGCCCCTACCTAGTAGGCCGGCATGGAAAGGGCGGGGCCCCCAAAAGATGCAAACACAACCATGACTCTTAAATAAACCATACAGCAAGTAGTACAAATAATAATACGGTCGTGTCATAGACTCTACAAAAATTTCAGCAGCATAACGACTGTAACCACAACAAAACCAAATACCCAACCAGCACAGAATCATTCAACAACAGCCACAGAATCAACCAACAGCACAACATAATATATACAACTGAAACCTATGTGCCGGCAAGGCCATAATCTCTATACAAAATATAAACCAAACACAAGCATAAAAGAACTTTGAATGTAATCCAGGTTCTTCCTAGGTTACACCTGTATGTCCATAGAACATACCGGTGTACTCCTAGTCAGAACAAAAAGCACATCTAAGGGGGAGACACTCACCTTATCGCATTTTACCTATCGAACCTCAATTGACACGAAAATGCCAGCCGTCACCTTATTACGAGTTTCTCCTATTAAAATAACATACACGAAACCCTACTCAATTTCTCATATAAAGATGATATTTATATGCATATGTCCTAAGATTCTCTAAATGAAAACTAACCTAATTCATCTTAACTTTGAGCGACATAGGTTCACTTGACCATTATTTTTTTAAGTGTCACTCTAGAGTTTATTAATGGTTTAAGCACTAATCCACCTCTTTTACTCCCATTTAGCTATAGTTACTTTTTCCTCCTTTATCTAGTGTATACACTATATACCAACTCATGGTTACTATTCCTTTCTACTAATAAAAGATATTTAATTCATGCATGCATAAATTACCCAATGAACCTAAATTATTAATTATAGTAAATTATATGCATGAACATGGTTAGCCTCATAATATAACTTTCCTAGTTACACCCTACATGATGTATTAAGACTTATTACTTGATTCTAAATATCCCAATTTCTAAACTAACCACCAATTACCCCATTTAGTTATAACTAATCACAAACATTTAAATTAACCACCCATATTTAGCAACCTTAAAAACTAGATTCATAGTCCTAAGGATAAATAATCATAAATCATAATTATACTTAATATAATGCATGATTTAATAAATTCAAGGATTTACCATCAATCGTACCGGAAACGAAGCTGAAACCTAAGGGAGAGTGGTATGGACAGTGACTGGAGGGGAAACGGGCGGCTACGGCGGAGATCCGGCGACGGCAGCGGTGGTCCGTTGGCGGTCTCGTGGCGGTGTGGTCTTTTAGGCGATCAAATTGCAAGGAATCTTGGTGGGTTTTGAAGCTCTTGAGTAAGGGAGTTCATGCAAGGTATTGGCAGCCCGAAGGGATGCCGGACGGCGGCGGTTCGTGGCGGGGCAGCGGCGGAGGAAGGTTGACAGGGGAGAGAGAAAACCAAGGAGAGAAGGGGTTTTGAGAGCTGGGTTTTGTTCCTTGCAAGGTGGGGGTTCTTTTCGTGGTGTTGTGCGACCCAAACGACGCCGGAGGAGGCTGAATCGCGGCGGGGAAGGCGGCGGCGGGGCTTGACTGGGAGAGAGAAAATGCGAGAGGAAGAGGCAAATGAAGGCTGGGTTTTGTTCCTCGCATGAAGAGGATTCCTTTCATGGGTTTATGTGATCGAATCGGCGCCGGAGAAGGTGGAAATGAACGGCAGCCATGGCGGGAGAAGGTGGAGTCCGGCGGGAGGGAGAAAAAGAAAAGAGAAGAAGAAAAAAGGAAAGAAGAGAAAAGAAAAGAAAGAAAAAGAAAAGTCTTTTAAGTTTAAGTTTCCATAAATTTCTCCTTTAGTCCTCCTAGTTTAGCCCCCATCTCTCTTACCCTTAATTGATTCCTATTCTCTCAATTTAGGCCTAATTATTAATTTATTCTACCATTTACTAATTAATCTTTCCCTTAGCTAATCATTTATTTAAATTTATTTAAAACCCAGTTTATTTTTCTTAGATTAAACCCGATAATCTCTTTAAGAATATTCACCTACTTGCAGGGATGTTACAATATTCCCCCCTTATGAAATTTCGTCCCGAAATTTCCTTGAGGAGAGATTTCCTCTTGAATATGAACTAGTGGGTTACTATCCAAATCTTTAAGTTGTAACTACCCTTTGGTAATGCGTTAAGATCTTAATAGGTAACATCCCTAGCTTTCGTCCTACCCCCACAATTGTCTTCAGTGCGCATTTTAGGTAATCTGCCCTAGAGACACGTAAGATCCGAGACAAAATTGATGTAAACTTGAATTACTGAGTCACCTAAGACGATTTTTTTTTTTTTTTTTTTATTTATTTATTTATTTTTTTTAGAACTTGTTTAGACTAACTACTTTTATTTAGTTTTGGTTAAGTGCCATTATTGGTTTCGGTTGCTAAGCTCAATAGTTTAACAAGTCTCTAATGTGTTGAATGGTTAGACCGCTAACCTTGACCCACTAGGTAAGTTTATTTACGTGATCTTCTGGAGGGTGCCACTTGTTGGCCAGTTAAGAGAGGAACACGTACCATGCTGGTGCGATTCCCACAATTCAAACTTAAGTCAATCAAACTTAAGGCAGTAGTCGTACTTGAAAGTTTTGCCTCTTAGTTGTGTAACCAAGAGCTTAGACACTTAGGCGCACCGGCTCTAATATAGCTTACTAGGGAGAGACTAAAGGAAAGCAAGAATAAATCAAGACATGAAGTGAAACAAACAGTATATGAGGTTAAGAGAAAACAACAGTTTAAGTAAGAGTCTAATTAGGCAAAAGGTAACCAACTGAGAGATGATGGGTAAGGTGGCACAAGGGTTAATAGGAAAAATTCTTAAGCTAGGCTAAATTTGCACTTTGGGTTTATTAACCTAATTCTTGTTATGCCTTTAATGATTAACAAATTGGTTACACTCGAACTGGTTTGTTATGTTCTAATGATGATCTGCAAATATATATTACTTAAAGTTTCCGTTTAGATTACCAAGTTCATAAGTGCCTAAGGTCACTAACTTTTATTATCTGGTAAATTCTTCACAAGCTTATCTTTAGAGTAAAGTACGGTTTGAAAAGATATTCTTAGATTGGAAGGATAGTTAGGTGTTTAAGTGGGTTAGCGACTTGTAACCCACTACGGCGTATAAGAGGAAGGAACAATTCTTAAAAGGGTGGAAAGAGTGAAGAAGTTTTGACTAAAAGCTGACAAGTGAAGTATAGATGGAGCACTTAGGAAATATCTAGAGTAGATTTCTAAACTGGACTTAGGTTGTGGTTTGAGTGGTTATCCTAGCCCTAACTACACTCTTAGTGATTAATGGATTTATTAGGTTAGTTAATGGTACTTTATGATTTGATGATGAACCACTAATCTAAGTTAACCACCAGTTACTGTTAAGCCCTATTTAACCTTTACGACTTGTTATTAGGTTCTAACCATACGATGCCTTCATGTTCCCTAATTCTTATTATCATTCTTATTCATCCGCTATATAAACATGTTTACCTGCTTTGTGCTTAGATAACTTATTCACACATTATTCCAATTCTATGTTTCTATGTTTAGGCTCACTAATATGTTTATACGGTTTACACCCTAGACTTAGTATTATTTACTACTGTTAGTACTGTGGATTTTCATGTTTGCCAGATAACTTTTACAATATATGTGACTTATTCATATTTTAGACCCACTATAAGTTTTCATCGTGTGGTTTACTATTATGTCTCTACGACTTACCCCTAAAACCTATGATTATTTACTACATTTCGGGATATGCTTATACATAGACGTAAATATAATAACCTTTAAATTCAACTTCTTTCCTCCTATTTTCTATATTTATTTACTAACCTTAATGCCATTATCTTATTATTCATGTTATTATTAGTATTATTATTATATATATATATATATCTTTTTAAGCCAAGGTGGTCTACCATTACACCTTAGTTAAGTTATACTCTATGTTCTCTAACTTTTATAATCGTTCAACTTTGCTTACTCAGTAGCTTATTAATGCGTTAATAGAGTTGTACATCCTTAGGTTTATCCTTAATAATATATTTATACACTTTACACCTAAAATTTATTAATAGACATTATCCTTAGACTCCTACCTAGATAAATTTTCTAACACTTACACTTAAGTTCGCTTCTTCACCCTTATATACCTACTTACTTCTACATTTTCAATTACTCATTATTTCTTTCTTCTTTTTTTTTTTTTTTCTATATCTATATGTTATTCAGTTATCTGATAATTAAGTGAATATTATCATTCTTTCCTATCTATGTACGTTCATTAACTTCTTTAAATCATTTTATTATTATTATTATTTTTTTTTTTACTTTCTTATTAACTACTTTAATATATATATATATTTTTTATTATCTTATTTTATCATTTTTTTTAACTTTAAATATTTAATTTGTCTACCTAACTACTTAATCCTAGTAGTTAAGCAATTGTGCAAACGCATCCACTAAATAGTAAAATGCCAAAGAAACGGGTTCGAATCCCGGGGTGATCAAACCCAAGTCGATCAACCGCTCTTTTGACAGAAAACTAAATAGCATATACCCTGCAAATAATCCAACTTTTTAATTCTCAGAAATCAATTTAATACCCAACGATTGTTAAGTCCACGATCATTATTTATAAACATATCATGACTCCAGGAAACTTCCTAAAAATTTGCCTTATGAGCTAAGCTAGACCACACAAAACAGTCCAAAAATCTTGTAATTTCGTGTAATGCTAGTGAGCTAAACGTCATTAACGCATGCGTGAATACGGCTCGTTCCCACAAGCGAGAGGATCTAACCTAGAAATGCACCCAATTGCTACCCAAATTTGTTTCCACTTATTAAAACTTATTTAGATGCGCTAAGGTTATTAACCTATAGCTCTGATACCAATTGTCAGGCCCCCGAAAGCACCTGATTTCCTAAACTCGTAACAAAGCATGATAAAGCTAATTTAAACTAATTAGCACCTACAAAATTCCAATTAACAAGCTATTACATTTAAGTATTTTCAAATCTTACGACATCCCAACCACTCCCAAGCTTCTCCTAGGCTTGTATCCGGTAATCTCCTACCTGGATCACATTCAAAGAGAAAAATAGACATAAGTATGCGAAATCGCATACCTAGTGAGGGTCACCTCCTGGACCCAACAATATAATTGAAAAACAACAAACAGAAGAACAACCTACAACAACAGTCATGTATTTCTAACGTGCCCAAATAACCTGCCAATGTTATAACAAATAACCACATAATGCGCATACAAAAATAACCAACAAACCTGGATCTGTACCAACCAACGGAAACGGGCATCCCACCCATTATCAACCGAGCCACCAATATCCGCCGAGCCACCAAAGGTACCCCGGGCCATACCTGTCCTAAGTACTAGGCCTCGATCCTGCCCCTACCTAGTAGGCCGGCATGGAAAGGGCGGGGCCCCCAAAAGATGCAAACACAACCATGACTCTTAAATAAACCATACAGCAAGTAGTACAAATAATAATACGGTCGTGTCATAGACTCTACAAAAATTTCAGCAGCATAACGACTGTAACCACAACAAAACCAAATACCCAACCAGCACAGAATCATTCAACAACAGCCACAGAATCAACCAACAGCACAACATAATATATACAACTGAAACCTATGTGCCGGCAAGGCCATAATCTCTATACAAAATATAAACCAAACACAAGCATAAAAGAACTTTGAATGTAATCCAGGTTCTTCCTAGGTTACACCTGTATGTCCATAGAACATACCGGTGTACTCCTAGTCAGAACAAAAAGCACATCTAAGGGGGAGACACTCACCTTATCGCATTTTACCTATCGAACCTCAATTGACACGAAAATGCCAGCCGTCACCTTATTACGAGTTTCTCCTATTAAAATAACATACACGAAACCCTACTCAATTTCTCATATAAAGATGATATTTATATGCATATGTCCTAAGATTCTCTAAATGAAAACTAACCTAATTCATCTTAACTTTGAGCGACATAGGTTCACTTGACCATTATTTTTTTAAGTGTCACTCTAGAGTTTATTAATGGTTTAAGCACTAATCCACCTCTTTTACTCCCATTTAGCTATAGTTACTTTTTCCTCCTTTATCTAGTGTATACACTATATACCAACTCATGGTTACTATTCCTTTCTACTAATAAAAGATATTTAATTCATGCATGCATAAATTACCCAATGAACCTAAATTATTAATTATAGTAAATTATATGCATGAACATGGTTAGCCTCATAATATAACTTTCCTAGTTACACCCTACATGATGTATTAAGACTTATTACTTGATTCTAAATATCCCAATTTCTAAACTAACCACCAATTACCCCATTTAGTTATAACTAATCACAAACATTTAAATTAACCACCCATATTTAGCAACCTTAAAAACTAGATTCATAGTCCTAAGGATAAATAATCATAAATCATAATTATACTTAATATAATGCATGATTTAATAAATTCAAGGATTTACCATCAATCGTACCGGAAACGAAGCTGAAACCTAAGGGAGAGTGGTATGGACAGTGACTGGAGGGGAAACGGGCGGCTACGGCGGAGATCCGGCGACGGCAGCGGTGGTCCGTTGGCGGTCTCGTGGCGGTGTGGTCTTTTAGGCGATCAAATTGCAAGGAATCTTGGTGGGTTTTGAAGCTCTTGAGTAAGGGAGTTCATGCAAGGTATTGGCAGCCCGAAGGGATGCCGGACGGCGGCGGTTCGTGGCGGGGCAGCGGCGGAGGAAGGTTGACAGGGGAGAGAGAAAACCAAGGAGAGAAGGGGTTTTGAGAGCTGGGTTTTGTTCCTTGCAAGGTGGGGGTTCTTTTCGTGGTGTTGTGCGACCCAAACGACGCCGGAGGAGGCTGAATCGCGGCGGGGAAGGCGGCGGCGGGGCTTGACTGGGAGAGAGAAAATGCGAGAGGAAGAGGCAAATGAAGGCTGGGTTTTGTTCCTCGCATGAAGAGGATTCCTTTCATGGGTTTATGTGATCGAATCGGCGCCGGAGAAGGTGGAAACGAACGGCAGCCATGGCGGGAGAAGGTGGAGTCCGGCGGGAGGGAGAAAAAGAAAAGAGAAGAAGAAAAAAGGAAAGAAGAGAAAAGAAAAGAAAGAAAAAGAAAAGTCTTTTAAGTTTAAGTTTCCATAAATTTCTCCTTTAGTCCTCCTAGTTTAGCCCCCATCTCTCTTACCCTTAATTGATTCCTATTCTCTCAATTTAGGCCTAATTATTAATTTATTCTACCATTTACTAATTAATCTTTCCCTTAGCTAATCATTTATTTAAATTTATTTAAAACCCAGTTTATTTTTCTTAGATTAAACCCGATAATCTCTTTAAGAATATTCACCTACTTGCAGGGATGTTACAGCTAGGAGATAATGAACATTTCTAAGAGTTGTGTGGCCGTTTTATTTGTTTTATCTTATCACAACTCTTAGGTAAACATTTCTAAGAGTTGTATTTCCGTTTTATTTGTTTTATCTTATCACAACTCTTAGGTAAGAGATAATGAACATTTGTAAAAGTTGTATGGCCATTTCAAATGTTTTATCTTATTACAACTTTTAGATAGGAGATAATGAACATTTCTGACAGTTGTATGGCTATTTTAATTGTTTTATCTTATCACAACTCTTAAATAAGAGATAATGAACATTTCTAAGAGTTGTGTGGCCGTTTTATTTCTTTTATCTTATCACAATTCTTAGATAAGAGATCATGAATATTTCTAAGAGTTGTATGCCATTTTATTTGAGTTCCCTGATTGCAACTCTTAGATAAATGATAATGAATATTTCTAAGAGTTATATGGCCATTTTGTTTGTTTTATCTTATCACAACTCTTAGGTAAGAGATAAACCTATGGGCCAGGGTATGAGAATCTCCCTGTCTAATTGAACTTTTGTGTGCCCGGGAAAAAGTCTCACGAATTCGGATCCCAAAGCAATAACCATAGATGGAGGAGCATTCGTCTTTTTTTCGTTCGTAATGGAAAGAAAGATACCACTACTTTGCCCTTCCGAACATCATAACGGTCCACTAGCAGACAAGAAAGATCACATTTATTTTTTTCATTTTTTGTCACCTTGCTTCTCGCGAATTTCATTAAGGCTACATTTTGTTACTGGCTGGTAAAGTTTGAAGGGTGGGGGTGGTAGGATAAGAGAGAGGATGGGAAAGACTTCCAACTTTCATCAGTTCACGACACGACTTGGATTGAGTAGGAGCCCAAACTTGAGGTTTGAGCCTTTTTCAAGATTGTTCTGAGACGACATGGCCATTCTACCGAGGGTTGGTAATCCTGACCTAAGCTCCTAAGTGACCCTCGAAGCGATCTTCTTCTAGTTACAGGACAAAATCCGATAGCTTATTACTGGCTCTGAATATGGTGTCAAGTCTTTGAAACCTAAACTACCTAGCGTACCATACCTTAGTAAACGGGCTTCTTCCTATGTCATTTGGTCGGGCATCCTCATTCTCTCAAAATGACAGATCCCGAAAGTGCCTATTTTTCCTAACCCAATGGAGGTTAGTTTCAAACTAAAATCAGGAAAGAACATAAATAATCAACTCTTTGATTGCAAATTCGAGTCCACTCACTTGCCTCTGTTAATTCATTTCTCTTACTCTTCCTAGTAGGTGATTGACTAGCTTAATCTAAAAAGAAGGCTAGATTTCACTCTTTCAAGATCGCATCATAGCTTATAGTTTTCTATCTAGGCAGGGAATCCACTTACCTTCTAACCTTCGAAGTCTTTGTCGAGCTAGTAAAGCTCCTTTCCGCAGGTAAAGGCGTAATAACGGAACTCAAATAAAATGGCCTTTCATTAGAAATGTTCTTTATCTCTTATCTAAGAGTTGTAATAAGATAAAACAAACAAAATGGTCTTGCAACTCTTATAAATGTTCATTATCTCTTACCTAAGAGTTGTCATAAGATAAAACAAACAAAATGGCCATACAACTCTTAGAAATGTTCATTATCTCTTATCTAAGAGTTGTAATAAGGGAACTCAATAAAATGGTCATACAACTCTTAGAAATATTCATGATCTCTTATCTGAGTGTTGTGATAAGGTAAAACAAATAAAACGGCCATACAACTCTTAGAAATATTCATTATCTCTTAAGGTCTTCATTTGCTTCCACGATGGTCATCCTCTCAGCCTCTTTGCCACTGTTTACCCTGTCAGATTGGGCTCACTTGCTTGAACAACAAACTGAATGAGGATTACTTAGATTTGAAAAATGATTTGTTTCCCTACACATGAGATGTGGGGTTACCTGTTGATGCGGGCCATACAACTCTTAGAAATATTCATGATCTATTATATAAGCGTTCTAATAAGATAAAACAATTAAAAGGGCTTATAACTCTTAGAAATATTCATGATCTCTTATCTAAGAGTTGTAGTAACATAAAACAATTAAAATGTTCATACAACTCTTAGAAATGTTCATTATCTTTTATCTAAGAGTTGTGATAAGATAAAACAAATAAAACGACCACACTACTCTTAGAAATTTTCATTATCTCTTGTCTAAGAGTTTTTATAAGATAAAACCATTAAAATGACCATATTACTCTTAAAAATATTCATGATCTCTTATCTAAGAGTTGTAATAACATAAAACAATTAAAATAGCCATACAACTCTTATAAATGTTTTTTTATCTCTTATCTAAAACCTTCTTCAATCTGTGCTGTTTCCAAACTCTTCTCTTTAACCTTCAATCTTGCATGATTTCCTCATTTTGCCAGCAAAAGTCTTTAAATTTTATCCAAAATCTCCAAAGTGCCTCCTTACTACAAAATCATGCAAATCTAGCTATAAGTACATTGAAAGCTCATAAAAGATGTCATAGTCATTGAAACCAACTAAAAGTATGCTAAATATGCATGAATTTTGGTCATAAAAAGGTATATTTTGGAGTCACGTCACCCCCACACTTAAGACTTTGCTTGTCCTCAAGCAAACTAGTCAAGAAAACAAACAGAAAATGAGTCCAAAATATAACAATTAGCTCTAAGATTGTTTTTTCTCCCTCTCCAAGCTAAACCCGAAAAAGCATGCACTCACTTTGTATTCATGATATCATATAACTTCCATAATTAAGCAAGACAAGCATGATCTGAATTCTCTATCAACTTCAATTGAGCTCATCATGTCACACTATCAACGATTAACTCAATAACGCTTAAAGTGTATAGGTTTTGAAATATTCAACTATGCTGAAGTCAATTGCATGAAAGATATTCAACCATATTCTTGACTCAAGATCACCTCGCCACCGGCCTATTGCGAATGCAACACATTGATCAAAAGGACTTTTATTAGGGTATAACAGGGCTAACAAAGTTGGCTAAGGACAAGAAAATGTAAGGCTTGAAAATTGGAGTTATTGTAAAGAGATTTGCATTGATTGGATGTTTCATCAACTACTTCTACTTGGATTCTTCAACTAGTAATGAAGGTTTAAGGCTTGGATGTCCTTTACTTTCCCATTCTTATCTCTTCAAAATTTAAACTTTTTTTTTTATTTTTTTTAGAAAGTACTAAAAACTGAAATATAACAACTTAGAATCTATCAATTATCTTTTATTTTCATATCCAATCACATACAAACTCTTTAAAGGTCCAAAACAAGGCTTTAACAAAGAAAAAGGCTCAAGTTGGCTTATTGGGATAAAATGAAAACAAAGAAAAAGATGGGCTCAACTTGGTTATGTGTAAGGGGATAAAGATGATTACGGGTAATGTAAAGCAAAGAAAATGTAAAATAAAAAACTAACTAATTGCCTTCATCACTTCAATGTATCAAAAACACGTAAAAAGTCTTGATATGTATGCTAAAGTCAAGTTCTAGATTAAATCATTCATGCAAAACAAATCACAGAAATGAGCAAGCAAATAAAAAATGCTCAATAAAGGCTCAAATAAGCTCACATAAAATCAAGGCTTCAAATGTGATTACATCTCAAGATGTCAACTAAGAACTCACATCGTACCTATCAATACTCAACCATTTCCATCATATTTCCACCAATCATGCAATGCAAATACAAAAACTAGCTTGAAGGGGTCCTTTTGTTTTGGAAAATTTTTATCAAAATCCAAAATAGAGCAAATTTTTGAAAATTAACCACAAAATGGACTCATATTCACTAATAGTTTCTCAATTAGCAAGCATAAGGACTTCTAACACCTATGTTTATCTTCCCCCCCCCCCCCCCCCCTCCACACACACACTTAAAATATACATTATCCTCAATGTATCAGAACAAAACAAAAGTGGGATAATGGGGTACCAATTTCTTTTCATTTAGATTCATTTATCACAATTAAGCTCAAGCTCATATAATGGTAGCCAAATAATCAATGTAAATCATTCACACTTTAATTAAAAACATAAAAATAAACAAACCAAAGCAAATAAACACACCAAAACAAATAAAAATATTTAAACTACAAAGTGTCAACTAAATGTAGTAAGAAAGCAATAGTGGTAAGCATTCTCAAACTCTTGTTGTAAATGAACTAAATGTGGAGGAAAAACAATAGTGCATCACTCTATAAGCTCCTTCCTCTTCCTTACTTCATGAATTAACCATGTCCTGAAAATTGTAATGAATTAGTGAATTTTAAATAGAAAAGAATTGCTTAAGCATACCTAAGAGGTTGGCGTCCAATAGGTGTTGGTGCTTGGCGGTCGCCACAGGCGGCGTCTAACAAGAGTTGGTGCCTGGCGTTCGCCATTATGGGCGGCATGAAGGTGTGGTTCCAGTATGTTGCCTGGCATCAGGGCAAAACATAAGCCAATTTAATTCACAAAAGCAGCAATAATAAGCATTAAAACAACACACGACATGTTAATTAACCATATGATTAATCTACACGTAAGTACACATGATTTTTCATCCATTTACACACAAGTTCTACATGTTCTATAACAGTAAAGCTCTAGGATATAAAGATTATTACATCTAAGACATATAAGATTGAAAAATGCATACATTCATCCATTATAAGCTCATTCAATCACATCAAGTGTACATAGCATAGTACTATGCATAGTTTAAGAAATCCATTTTTGAAAATGTAAGCACAATGCAGCTCTATACTCTTATCACTGATTTTTGATTTTGTATAATGTCTGAAATCTGCAGAGAACTTAAAACAAGCAATGTTATAGGTAAAATAACTAAAAATGAAGAATTCCAAAGCTCATATTTATGAATTGTATGCATTGGAAGGGTAAATGATTCTCATTTATGCTCATGGAAGTTTTGGAAGTCTTAGGTAAGTAAAATGAAGGTTTTAAACTCCCTAGTACCTTATTTAGAACATAAAAAGAAGACAGGGGTTTTGGGCATTGTGATGGCGTCGAGACGGCACTGCTGATACCGCTCAAAACATCATGGCGGCAACCTGGTGCTGTGGCTGGTGGACGCCTGCAACTGGCGGCAAGCCGACGGCACACCGGTACTGTTGTGCTATTTTTCCTCGATCTTCGCAAAATTGCTTCCACTTGACTTTTACATGATCCAATTGCACCAAATCATGCACCTACAACACAGGAATATGTTCAAAAATATTATATTCAAAAACCACATTGAAATTCATTACTTATTAGCAATTTAAAATTTTGAAAATCTAAAAACTAGAAAATGAACTAAAAAAGTGCTAAAAAAGCTTGTGTTGTCTCCCAAGAAGCGCTTTGGGATTTAGAGTCTCCATCTAGACTTTTCTTGAGTTATTGACTCAAGATCCTTCTAAACTCCTTGTGTCATGTGCAATAGATGCACTTTCCTTATGACTCTTCACCAAACCTTAAAGAGTTGTTATCCACTTAATGTCTCTAAAATCTCCATCTTTAAGTTCAAAGTATCTCTTAACTCTATGTCCATTTACATTAAACTTGTCTCCTAACTGCTCATTTTGTAATGTTAAAACACCATTTGGAAAAACACTCTTAACAACATAAGGACCTATCCACTAAGATCTTAATTTACCATGAAACAGCTTCAATCTAGAATTAAATAAGAGTACTCGTAGCCCTTCTATAAATTCTTTATCTCTGATTGACTGATCATGAATCCTTTTTAATCTTTCCTTATATATTTTGGAAATTTCATAAGCATTCATCCTAAACTCTTCTAATTCATTCAATTCTAATAGTCTATTCTTGTCAGCATAATTTGCATCCAAGTTTAATGTTTTTAAAGCACAATAAGTTTTATATTCCAATTCAATTGGGATATGACATGTTTCCCATGGACGAGCTTAAATGGTGAGGTTCCTATAGGTGTCTCATATGTAATTCTATAAGCCCATAAAGCTTCATCCAAATGTCTTGACTAATCCTTTCGTGAAGGATTTACTACCTTTTCTAGGATTCTCTTAGTCTTCCTATTGGAGACCTCAGCTTGTCCACTAGTTTAAGGATGATAAGGGGTGGCAACTGTATGTGTTACTCCATATTTCTTTGATACGTTCTCAAAGATCTTATTACAAAAATGAATTCCTTCATCACTGATGATAGCTCTAGGTGTTCCAAACCTTGCAAATATATTTCTCTTCATGAAATTAACCACGTTTCTGGCATCATTAACTTGGCATGCTATAGCTTCTACCCATTTGTACACATACTTCACCCCTACCAGTATATACTGATTTCCAAACGACGAAGGAAATGGTCCATAAAATCTATCCCCCATACATTAAACAATTCTACTGGTAAATTTGACTGTTGTGGCATTTCATTATGCCAAGAGATTCCACCACTTCTTTGACATCTATCACATGTCATAACGAATTATTTAGTATTATTAAACAGTGTAAGCCAGAAAAAACTTGTTTGTAAAATCTTTACAGCTGTTCTATTAACTCCAAAATGTTCTCCAAAATGGCATCCATGACACTGTTCCAAAATAAATCTCTACTCTATTTCAGGAACACGTCTTCTTATAAGTGCATCCCCACAAATTTTAAAAAGATATGGTTCTTCCCATAAATATGACTCGGAAACATGTATAAATCTCTGCCTTTGTGGTTTCGATACATCTCCAGGTATTTTCCTTGTTACTACATAACTGGCTATATCACTATACCAATGTAGAGTAGATATTGCTTTCATCATTAATACATATTCATCAGGAAATTCCTCTTTTATGCACTTCTTTTGCTCTTTTTCCCCAAACTCAACTCCTTCTAACCTTGATAAGCAATCAGACATAGGATTGTCAACTCTTTTTTGGTCCTTTATCTCCATGTTAAACTCTTGCAGTAAAAGCACCCATCGAATAAGCCTAAGTTTGGCATCTTTTTTCATCAAAAGGTATTTAAGGGCAGTGTGATCACTATGAACAATAACCTTAGTACCTAAAAGATATGCTCTAAAGTTATCAAAGGCATAAACCATAGCTAACATTTCTTTTTCAATGGTAGAGTAGTTTCTCTGTGCTTCATTTAACAATTTGCTTGCATAATAAATGACATGAAAGACCTTATCCTTCTTTTGCCCTAATACGACCCCTACAGCTTAATCACTTGCATCACACATTAGCTTAAAAGGTTTTGTCCAATCAGGTGTTGTTACTATTGGTGCTTCTATCAATTTCTTTTTCAACAATTCAAAGGCCTTTAGACACTCTTCATCGAAATTAAACTTTGCTTATTTCTCCAATAGATTACAAAGTGGCTTTGATACCTTTGAAAAATCCTTGATAAACCTCCTGTAAAACCCTGTATGACCTAAAAAACTCCTAATGCCTTTTACATTAGTAGGAAGAGGTAATTTAGCAACCACATCTACTTTAGTTTTATCCATCTCAATACCTTTGTTTGAAATCAAATGTCCAATACGATTCCTTCTTTAGCAATGAAATTGAATTTTTCCCAATTTAGAACAAGGCGATAGTCAATACATCTTTGTAATACTCTTTCCAAACTCTCTAAGCATTTCTCAAATGAATTGCAAAAAACAGAAAATTCATCCATGAAAATCTCTATAATATCTTCATTCAAATCACTAAAGATTTACATCATACATCTCTGGAATGTTGCTGGAGCATTACAAAGCCCAAGAGGCATTCTTCTAAAGGCAGATGTACCTGAGGGGCATGTAAATGTGGTTTTCTCTTGGTCATCTGGGTAAATCAAAATCTGATTATACCCTGAGTATCCGTCTAGAAAATAATAAAATTCATGTCCTGCTACTCAATCTAACATCTGATCCAAAAAAGGTAAAAGGTAATGATCTTTCCTTGTGGCCTTATTTAACTTTCTATAGTCCATGCATACTCACCATGAGTTTGCAACTCTTGTAGCTACTAATTCACCTTTTTCATTTTCTATTACCGTCATACCTTTTTTCTTAGGCACACATTGAACTGGGCTTACCCATTCACTATTAGAAATGGGGTAGATGATTCCTGCATCTTTTAGTCTGATAATCTCTTTCATGACTACCTCTTGTATTACTGGATTCAACTTCCTTTGTCGCTCGGTAGTTGGACGAACAGTATCATCTGTGTTAATTTTAGGCATGCATATTGAGGGTAGTATTCCTTTAATATCTTTAATGGACCATGCAATTGCTTCCTTTTTGTCTTTTAACATCATAATCAACTTTCCCTATTGTTCTTGTGTAAGCAGTGAAGAAATCACCACTGGTTTAGTGTCATTTTTCCCCAAATACACATATTTGAGGTGAGATGGCAATGGTTTAAGCTCTATAGCCATGGTTTGTACTGTTTTACTCTAAGCTATCCTTAATCCATCAGCTATACAACCTTCAACTATTATATTTAACTGATCATAAATCTCTTTATCTTCTGCATCCAAAGTTTGTATCAATTTCTCTTCTACTTGCTCTCTTGAACACTTGACTCCCTCTTGATATTTCACACAACAATCTATTGTATCCAAGAATCTCAATTCTTCTTTATCAATCTCCGGCTGCTCCTTGGATTCTGTTTCCACATTTGATATTGATCTTTTGATTACCTAATTGTTGTTTATTTCTTCTAGAAGAAAAATGCCCTCCTGTATCTCATTTCTACATTCCTTTTTCTCATTTAGAAACCGAAAAGCATCCTCCTGAGCAATTTCTTTTAATTCCTTTAGCAATCTTACACATCTTATCTCCATAATCTTCAACAATTCGCCCAAGGATTGATTCATCATTTCTTTCATAAAGTCACCCTTCAAATCTTGATCTATCGTATAATCACGAGAATCATACGTAGTATCGAAATTATCATTTCCATGCAAATCATCTTTAGGTACGGGAATAACTAAAGCCATATCAATATATGCTAATGATATACTAAAATATCTTTAAAGAAAAGTCCAAAAGCTAATAAAACTACTAAGAATGCAAAAACAAGTAAACACCACAAACTCTCAACAACAATAATCACTCAAAAATAGACGAATCCCCGGTGATGGCACCAATTTTTGACGTGCTTTTGTCGTTGTAAAAATCTCTAGGCGAACACGTAAAAATTAAATTTATATTAACAAAACAAAAACACTAAAACTATAGTATTTAAGGTTTCGTTCCCATGAAATTTGTGGTATCAAGTGAAGTAGTTGTTGGGTTCGAGTCCTTACTAACTACAATTTCTAGTAGTTTTGATAACCCATGAATCTAGGTAAGTAAAATACGATAGTGATTTGGTAAAAATTATGCAAATAACAAAATAAAGAAAATAAGATAAGATGGGTAAAAGGCGGAAAATCACACCACAACTAAGATCCAAGGGGCTGTTGCTAAGCAAGTTATCATGCAATTGTTTAAGAACACTCTCTAATACCGTCGTCACCGAATCTATAAGGACTAGAACAAGCCAATAATAGAAATAGGTTCGTCGATCCTATCTATTATCAATCCTCTACTTTATCGACAACAAGATCGAGTAAATTATCCAATCTAAGACTACTTGTTCGAAAAAATAATGAAACTTGTAGCACAAGACAACACTATCTATCAACCACATGTTCCTCAAAATAGATAATCAACAACGAATCTCAGCAATAAAGTAGATTCAACATGTATATGGACGACAAGACAAAAAACATATCCAAAAATGGGAATTAATTATTCCTTACATGAAACTCACTTAACAATAAGCATGAATAACCAAAGAAGGGAACAAAAATCACATGGAAGTAATGAGAATATCTCGGAATAGTTTGATGAATAAGAAAGGTGAGGCCTTAGCATCCAAAATGTAAGATAACTCAACAATCCTTAGCACATCCACCATATTAAACCACAAACTAAATCCATTGTCTTTGCCCACATCTATTGGAAATCCACTACCCCCTATCATTTAGAAGGGTAGATTTCCCTAGAATCTACTTAGAACATGAGTGTTCTAAGAGAATTCATAGGGGGGTGTGTGTGTGTGAAAATGTGAGAAAGTGTATGTTTCTTCCTCCCTAAGCTAAAGTCTCTAAGTTATCTAAATTATAAAAAACACACTTATGGTGTGTTGTATATGATCTACCATGTCTTGACAAGGATTCTTGGCCACTAAGAAAGGTCCTAGAGGGAAAAAATGGGTATTACATAAGAAAAGTTACGCCAAGGGTAAAGTTAGAACTTCAGCAGTGGTTTTCCGAGCGATGACCAGGTGGTGGCACGTGGTGACGCCGAGGTCGGCGGTGGTCAGGCACTTATGCCGTGCGGACGCCAGTTTTGGCGGCGACCAGGCGTCAGTGCCCAGTGGACGCCAGACTCAAAATCTTCTTCAATTCGCAATGTTTCCAAACACTTCTCTTTAAGCTTCAATCTTGCGTGATTTCCTTATTTTCCAGCAACAGTCTTTAAGTTTTATCCAGAATCTCCAAAATGCCTCCTTACTACGAAATCATGCAAATCAAACCATAAGTACATTGAAAGCTCATAAAAGATGTCATATTCATTGAAAACTAACTAAAAGTAAGCTAAATATGTAAGAATTTGGGTCATAAAATGGTATATTTTAAAATTAATTTTTTATTTTTTTGAAACCAATTAAACTTTGTTCATCTAGCATTACTAAATTAATATTACCATTTTTGCTTAAAAAAAATAATATTACCATTTTGAATTGATGTGATTTTGAAAAATCTAAATTTGGAAACTTAAGTATGAACACAGCTTGGGAAGCACCCATCCCCTCTTCTTAAACTCAAAGAAAAGTTTAACTTCATTGGTTAGTTCTATTTAACCATTCCAATTCATATATTTTTATCATTTTTCTTCATCTTCATTTATTTTCTATTACTCAATGAAAGCTTTTTTTTTTTTTTTCAGCAGAAAAATAATGCAAAATGCATACTGGGACAACTTTAGAATCTACACAAAAAAGTTTACCAATACAAATCCCCCAGCCACCATAGCCAAAATATAGACGATTCTTGATTAAAGATTCCCAAAAAACTGGGCCACTTTGAAGGTTCTATGCCCAGGGATACATGTTATTAAGCCTAAACATCTTCTATATCTTACATGCACTTGTTCGAGATGGGAACATGAAAACAGCAAAATTCACGTAGACTTTAAAATTTTGGGGGAGAAATTGCAGCGGCCAGCCGTTTTAAGAAGGGACGCCCTCTGAAGCCAAAGTGTAAGGCCACCCCCAGGTTCCATTACATCAACTTGCTCAATGGGCGGTGAAAAGGACGGTAGCAGTTTCTATCACCCACAAGGCATTCAGCAATGCGGGTGTTAGGAAGGTGAAGAGAAACGGCACGGCCTTCCTGCAAAACAATCTTCGACTCCACAACTTTCACTATCCGTGTATGGCCGCCGCTGGTATCAGGCTTCAAATCCTCAACCTTAACAAAAACCGCCTTCCTCAACCCCGAGACAGCCACCGCATTCGACCACCCAGCAGCCATTGATCACGGCGGCGCATTAGTGCTCTAGGCAGCGTGCATGGATAGTGCGTGCATAATGCGTGGCAGTTTCGAGCAATGGAGGAGATCAGATCATCCTTTCCTCTTCAAATTAATTTCCAACCGTTTCAATATTTTAAATATATATGTAATCCTAAATCTACTTCACCATATCTCTTCTCCTCCATTGTTAAATTTTTTTAAAAAAAAATGTAATTTTTAATTTATAAGGATTATTGAAAGGAATATTAGGGGAAGCTCCGTTTTACAAATTGGGAAATGGGTAAAGGCAGCAAGCTACTTGGCAATACATAGCATACTTGGCATCAGGACTGTGCTGTGTTGCTACGTGTAATTTTGGGGTTTGGCAGCTATATATATTTGTTGAATTGAGGTAGGGTTTCAGTATTATAGCTGCCGTTCCATTCCCCGAAGGAGACCCCTCAGAAGAGTTAGCTAAAATATGGAGGATGACACCACAAGAGGCGGCAGCGGCAGCGGCAGCGGCGCAAGCAATTGTTGTAGCAGAAGCTGCAAAAGTTGATGCAGAAAAGGCTGCAAGAGAAGCGGAGGCAGCAAAGGCAGATGCAGAAGCAGCAATGGCTTTTGCAGAAGCAGCGATGGAGATACTATGGGAGAGACAAATCCAAGAAATGATGGTTCATGCTTCATGGATATTATGAATTTGATACATTTGTTTTTCTCATATATATATATATATATATATATATATCTTTGGAATTTTGATTTTAAAAAAATGGTTGTAAGGAATGAGAAGTGGATAATTAAAAAATGTGTTAAGAATTTATTATTTTTTCAAATCAAACTGCTTAAATATGAATTGTCTAACTAAATAATACACCTAATTACATTTTCAGTCATATCCACAATTGAGTTTGGCAAGGTGCACTATCCGTGCAAAAAAAATTTCTTTTTTAATTGTGAATATGCAAATCATCTCTAAGTAATTATACAGCAATTTCATTTCATAAAACTATTTAGATAAAGATAATGGAGTGAAAATCTTATTGGGATGGAGAAAGAGGTAATTACAGCAGTTAAAATAGGATGTAGTATGTAAAAAATTAAAAATGTCAATTAAAAGAAAATTTTACAATTACTCTAAAATGAATATTAAAAGACGGAGGAAGTAGAATTTCTCTTCAATGTATTCTAATTAGGGGTGTACACAGTCCGGTTTGGTCGGTTTGAAAGTAAAGGTATAGACCAAACCATAATATACGGTTTGAAATTTTTTCAAACTAAAATGGCCAATTTTATTTTTCAAACTAAACTGGCCTACCAGTTTTTAACGGTTTGGTTTGGCGGTTCGACAGTTTGGACCATTTTTTATTTATTTTTAAAGTCTACAAAATTATTTTCAAAGTCCAGAAACGTCTACATCCGTTCATGTGAATTTAAACTTATTTTTTTTTTCACAAAGACAGTCCACCACATCTCAGAACAACTAGACCCACGTCAAAAACAAATACTACCACATCAGGAAACGTCTACATCCATTCATGTGAATTTAAGCTATTTTTTTCACAAAGACAAACCACCACATCTCAGAACAACTAGCAGCACGTCCAGAAACGTCAACATCCATTCGTGTGAATTTAAACTAATTTTTTTTCACAAAGACAGTACACCACGTCTCAGAACAACTAGCAACCACGTCAAAAAACAACTAGCACCACGTCTAGAAATGTCTACCCCGATTCATAATTTAAGCTTTTTTTTTTCACAAAGACAACCCACCACGTCAAAAACAACTAGCACCACGACCAGAAATGTCTACATCCATTCATGTGAATTTAAACTGATTTTTTTCACAAAGACAGTCCGCCACGTCTCAGAACAACTAGCACCACATCAAAAACAACTAGCGCCACGTCCAGAAACGTCTACATCCATTCATGTGAATTTAAGCTATTTTTTTCATAAAGACAACCCACAACGTCAAACACAACTCGCACCATGTCCAGAAACGTCTACATCCATTCATGTGAATTTAAACTGATTTTTTTTTTTCACAAAGACAGTCCACCATGTCTCAAAACAACTAGCACCACGTCCAGAAACGTCTACATCCATTCATGTGAATTTAAGCTATTTTTTTTCAAAAAGATAACCCATCACGTCCAAAATAACTAGCACCATGTCCAGAAATGTCTACATCCATTCATGTGAATTCAAACTGATTTTTTTTCACAAAGACAGTCTGCCACGTCTCAGAACAACTAGCACCCAAGGAATGATTAATCGAAAGCTGAGAAATGATAAAAGAAAGTTTGAAAAATAAAGATGTTTAGAAAGATTTTGAAAATGGGTTAAATTCGCTATGAGGATTCATTCATAAGACAGCCTTTAAATAGGCATTACAAGGGAACATTATACAATCATGTAATCCGGTAATAAAGTCCGGAATTAAAGTAAATGAAATGCAAATTAAAAGTAAGTGCCTTATGACATATGCACTTACATCACCTATTACCCGACAAATGAAAAGTAAGTGCCTAATGACATATGCCCTTACGTCACCTATTACAATGATTACCTATTTTTAATTCCTAATTTTAATTCCTAATCTAAAAGTCATAGGGGTCCTGTGCTAAGGGGCCCCCAAAGGGATCAAATTCTTCTTCTACATCATGAGTCTGGGAAGATTGATTAGACTGAGACCAAATTGTGATATATCGGATGATACATGATGAGATGGAATTGCTGATGCTGGATTAATCAGAGGAAATGCCATCTTGGAAGTTGAACCAAATGCCTGGGCTTCAAGATAAGTCTTCAAACATTGATTTAGAAAATCTTGAACCTCATGAGTCTGAGTCGGAAATGGAGTAACTGCAACAGGAGTCATGACCGTACTTTGAGCAGGAGTCTGAGGAATGATCTTTTTAGGAAGAGGAACTGTATTTTTCTCTGGTGTTTTAGGATTAATTGGGTCTTTCAATGGAATATTTTTTGAAACTTGAGAAATAGCAATTTGTAATTTCTTTCCAGTTTAAATATACTTGATTACTGCGAGAGCATTATACTGATCATCATTAAACTGGTTCCACCATTTTACATTAATCTGTCGGATTAAAGCACATGGAGATCCTGGTTGAAGAGATTTTATCTGATAACTCCATGCTAGTATGTAAGGAACTCTAAATTCGGCATGAAATAAAAAATTAGCTTTATAATCTTCAAGCCTACATTTCTTCTTGTAGGTTTGAAAACCCATTTCTGCCTTAGGAGTAAGAATTTCAGGAATTGCGCCAAGCAATTTCCACCAATCATGAAACAACATGGGAACTTGTTGATTGAAATTAGACGAAAAACTAATGAACCAATAATGATTAAATGATCTAAAGTATAGACATCTATAAAATGCCTGAATGTAGTTAGTATAATTAAATCCATCAGGCATATATGGAATAGAAAATGAATTTCGGGAATGAATAGAAGGTAACTCTCTAAGATTTAGAATTTTCTTTATAATGAATTTAGAATAAGCACCTTTCGAGGAATCTTTTTTATCATTATAATGGGTGATTTCAACAGACTGATTATCTACTAAGATAAGCTCATAATATCTCTGAGTCTTTGAAATATCAGAAGGCATCCATTGATTAGTATGAAGGAAAAGACGGGAAACAAAATTTTTGACTTCATTATTTTCTGGAGGAGATTTGAAATGAGTAAGCATGAGATATTCAAATTCTTTTTTAGGAATATAAGGAGCCGCATTAGATGAGGAAGAATTAGAACTTTGAGGAGTGGTTTGTAATTTGGCTGAAGGAGACAAAACGACATTATGTGAGAGGAGGAAAGTCATTAGTCGGGACAGTAGGCTGAAGGGGTCTTGGAGGAGTAGACATTATGTAATCTGCAGGAGTTTTAGGAGGAGGTTTTCCTGGATCTTTAGACATGAATGCGACCTGTAAGAAATTCACGAGTTAGGAAGTCTGGAAGAGAATTATCATCGCCTTTAATAAATTCAATATCGAAATCAAAAACAGAAAGTATAGCTTGCCATTTGGCAAAAATTTGTTTTGAAACCAAATTTTTTACATCTTTTTGTAAAATTTCTTTAGCTGACTTACAGTCAACTCGTAATAAAAACTTTTTATTATATAAATCATCTTGAAATTTGGAAATACATAAAACAATTGATAAAATTTCTTTCTTAACAGTAGAATAAATCTTTTGAGGACCCGACCATATGCCCGAATGATACCTAACCAATTCTTATAATGCTGATGAATGCAATTTTTGCTTAAGTATGCATCCATAACCAATGTCAGATGCATCTGTCTCTATGATCATGAATGTATCAGGATGAGGTATGCCTAAACATGGAAGAGTTTTAATCTTTTCTTTAATTTCTTTAATTAAATTAGTATGAATTTCTGTCCAAGCTGGAGGGTTCTTCTGTAATTTCTCATATAAAGGACCACACATTGTTCTTAAATTAGGAAAGAAATCAGCAATATAATTCAAATAACCTAAGAATCTTTGTAATTGATTCTTATCTTTAATAACATCAGGAAGTTTATCAGTAAATTGAATAGTTCTTTGTATAGGTTTAATTTTACCTTTATAAATATCGTGTCCTAAAAATCTTATTTTTGTTTGAAACAGTTTCATTTTCTTTGCTGAAATTACCAGTCCATTAGTCTGAATTACATGTAACATAAGATTAAGATGTTTAAAATGCTAATCCACATTATTAGAAAATACCAGAATATCATCAATATACACAATCACAAAATTAATCATTAAAAATATCATTCATTATGCGTTGGAATTCTGAAGGAGCATTTTTCAATTCGAAAGGCATTACATTCCATTCATAATGTCCAAAAGGAACAGCAAATGCAGTTTTATATCTATCTACTTCATTAATTTGTATTTGCCAATAACCAGATTTTAAATCAAATTTGGAAAATATTTTAGCACTATGTAATCTATTTAATAAATCTTTTTTATTAGGTATCGGATATCTAATCCATTGCACAACTTTATTTAATGGTTTATAATTAATTACTAACCTTGGAATGCCTCGTTCCTTTTTAGCTTTATTATTAACATAGAAAGCAGCACAATTCCAAGGAGACTGTGATTTACAGATTAAATTTTTTATCAATTAAATTCTGAATTTCTTGTTTACAAAAATTAAGCAATTCTTCATTCATTTGGATTGGCCTAGCTTTAGTAGGTATATTGTTTTCATTAAATTCTCTAATATAGGGTAATGAAACAACATGTTTTTTCCTATTCTAAAACACATTAGAATGTTCTGAACATACTAATGTTTGAAATTTCTTTTCTAAATTACTGACTTTTATATTAACATTTTCATCTAATAATTTTTCTTCTATCTTAGAAAATTCTAATTCTGTTTGTAAGAACATAATACATTTCTTTTTCTTATTAATCATACAAATTTGTTTATATATAGAATTAGACTGAAGTAAATGTAATTCTTTTTTCTGTATGGGATTAATAAAAGGGAAAATAAGTTCATTACCTAAAAGATTTATTGAAATATGATCTGTGTGCTTGGTGAAAAGAGTAATCTGATATAAAAAAGGATTACCTAAAACAACATCAGTAGTAAAATTCTCAAGTATTAAAAAAGAATGTTTAAAACAATAACCATTATTACAAATATAACCATTATTTAATTCAGCATAAATATCAATTTCAAGTCCATTAGCAGCATATAATTTTTCTTTTGTTTTAGATAAATATTGATCAGGAATTATACCTCTACTGATACAAGATTGATCCGCTCCACCGTCCAGCATTGCCACACAAGTAGTCGTCCAGTCGTCTACTATTTTTACTTTATTAATTAAATTTAAAAAAATTTTATTATCAGGAATAGTTTCAGCTATGATGATTTCGTCTTCTTTTACTATCCTAGATGTAGATGCTATATTAGTCTGATCTTTTAAGAGTATCCTGGCTTCTAACTCTAAATCTTTAAGTTTTAATTCATTTAGTTCTTTATTAATTTCTTTAATTTCTTCTTTTAGCATTTTTATTTCTTCTTTTATATTACTACTTTTACGAAATCCAAATGTGTCTTCATTTTTATATTTTTCGATTAAACTATTTAAACTAAATGGTTCTTTAATATCAAAAATTTGATTATTCTCTTGTAGTACTAAGTTTTTTATTTTTTCTAGGTAATCTTTACGAACATTATCATCTTTTATTTATTTTATTATATAGAATAATAATTCTTTATTTAGATTATTTTTACTTGAATTAGTCATCATATTAATCATTTTTTTACATTCACAGAAGTCTTCATTATCTTCAAAACTAGATGAATCAGAGGAGTAATAAGGATCTTCTTCTTTTTCAGAATTAATTAATATAGACATTAATTTATTTTTTAATTCATCTTCTTCAGAAAATAAAACATTAATTTTCTTTTCTAATTTACAATTGGGAACTATATGCCCTAATTTACCACATTTATAACATTTAATTGGTTTTTTATTTTTCCTAAATTTCTTTTTCTTGTAGAATTCATTTTTATTTTGCCAATCAGGATTATATCTATTTTTTCTCTTATATTTACTAGATTGATATTGCCTAACTTTTCTAAACCTTTTTTCATTTATATTTACTAGATTGTTAAGTCATAGTATCTTAGAATTTTCTAAGATAGAAGAAAAATTATTAGATGAAAATGTTAAGATAAAAGTCAGTAATTTAGAAAAGAAATTTCAAACATTAGTATGTTCAGAACATCCTAATGCGTTTTGGAATAGGAAAAAACATGTTGTTTCATTACCCTATATTATAGAATTTAATGAAAATAATATACCTACTAAAGCTAGGCCAATCCAAATGAATGAAGAATTGCTTAATTTTTGTAAACAAGAAATTCAGAATTTAATTGATAAAAAATTAATCCGTAAATCACAGTCTCCTTGGAGTTGTGCTACTTTCTATGTTAATAATCAAGCTGAAAAGGAACGAGGCGTTCCTTGGTTAGTAATTAGTTATAAACCATTAAATAAAGTTTTGCATTGGATTAGATATCCGATATCTAATAAACATTTGATGAGTTATTGATTGATGAGTTCATATTCACCTTCGTTCTCCTTTCTCTTAAAACGATCTGATGCGAATCTAGCTGAAACATCAAAGAAGTCTTGAACATTTTGATTCTTGAAGTCCATTCAAATGAGGATCCAAAGGCTACCTCAATTCATGCCAAACATTACAACATTTTGCAAGTCTTGGATCTTGATCCAAATGGTGTGGGAAGCACTTTTTTATGAAGATTCCAGAAGTGAACATTTCCTCCGACATGCCCATGTCGCCTGAGGAAGGTTGGGCAGAATAGAACTTTTCCTCTGACATGCCCATGTCACCCGAGGAAGGTTGGGCATAATAGAACTTTTCCTCTGACATGCCCATGTCGCCTGAAGAAGGTTGAAAGTCGCATTTATGAGCTAAATTTGTGGACGAATTTTAACAGCTTTTGGGTGATATTTTCAAGTTGTTTTCTGCATTTTTTTTTTAGCATTTAGAAGATTAGAATTAAGTGCAAGAGTCTTTTAGGTCAAAGAGCTTTTCTAGGTCAAAGAGCTTTTCTTGGTCAAAGAAAAGTGTTAATGCTAGTCTTGACTAGAAGATTTAGAATTGCTACTTTAATCCTTTTGTAATTTTCAACCTTGGTCCCTCTTGAAACTCTATAAATAGGGGCCTTGGTTAACTATTAGAATTGAAGATTTGATGTTATACACTTTAAGGAATTTTCCTTTCTTTGCTAGTTTCTTAGTGAGCTAGTTTTAGTTTTGCAAGTATGCTTGCAAAACTTATTTGTCTTATCAACTAAAACTCTTCCTTTTAGTTGTGGCGCCTTCTACTCTTCTTTTCTAATTCATTTCATAATCCAAAGGTGTTAGGTTTATCCTAGTGTTGTTGGGTTTGAAAATTAGAGGGGTTGGGAATAGTAATTTCAAAACTACCATTTTATGATTCAAAGGTGATAGGTTTCATCCTATTGTTGTTGGGTCTATTTTGGTTTGGGTTGTTTTTTCTTGGATGATTTCAAGACATCTTTCAATATAGTGTGATTCAAAGGTGTTGAGTTCATTAATACTCAATATTGTTGAATCCACTTGAGCTAGTTGTTTTGTTCAAAAGATCAATCGAGGACGATTATACAATTCACGTGAATTCGTACCTTGGATTCACATCAGTTTGGTATCAGAGCTCAGTTTCCTTGATTTGATCATATCATTTTTCTTATCTTGCATCTTATTTTTATCATAGTTACCTTGTTTCTATTTGAAGGTTCAAGTTTGCAAGAAGAAAAAAAAAAAAAAAAAGATAGTCAAAAAAAAAAAAAAAGAAAGAGTACGTTAAAAAAAAAAAAAAAAAAAAAAGAGAGAAGAAACTATCTTTCTAGCTTCTTCAATTAATATTGCAAGGATTTGTGATTCCAAGTGTGGGAAAAGTTTTGAGGAAAAGATATCATCATTGTTTTCTTTCTACTCTTATAATTTCTTTCTAAATCTTATTCTTGTTTCTTTTACCTAATCATTGCATACTATCCTTTCTTTGACCTCTAAACTTTCTTTGTTGCCAAGTAAGAACTTTGAGTAGCATCTTGTAAGGGTTTAACGATTCTCACAAGAACTTGCAGGAGGAAAAGAGTGGTAAAATCTGAGTGCAAGTTACTCCTACTAGATCGGCCTTAAACACGAGTGAAAATTTCTTTTCATTTGGGTTAAGACATATTAGGGAAAGGGGAAAAGGGGTGCGAGGTACTTTTATCTTTTGTTCTAATGGCAGATCCAACCGGTGAAACACCTGAACAAAAAGCATGGAGGGAACACATCACAAGGCGATTGGAACAAATCATTGATAGGGTCACCACCCGAATGGACCAACTAGAACTTGTTTTTCAGCAAAGAGAAGAAAGGCAAGGAAGTCAACAAGATGATGCTCGTCGCGACACTAATTTTTATGTATGTGGGATCATTAATGACAAGGTTTGCCTTATCAACCTTGATTCTCATAATTCTACTAACATGGCTAGTACTTATTTGATTGAAAAGTGCAAACTATCTTCCTTTCCACATCCAAAGCCATACATGTATTCAAGTGAGTGTGGACTCGTGGAGGTAAAAGAAAAAGTGTTGGTTCCTTTTTGTTTTGGTAGATATCATGATTTTGTTAGTTGTGATATTGTACCAATGGTGTCTACAAATCTTCTTTTGGGAAAGGCATGGATGCATAATAAAAACTTTTTGCACAACAAATCAAGTGGAAAATATGTTTTCAATGCCTATGGCAGAAAAGTTACTCTTGCACCATTATCTCATTATGAGGTGCTCATGTTCCAAAGAAAAATGAAGCATATGAGTGAGAGTGGTAAAAGGAGTCATGAAAAAGCAAGAGTTGGTGAGAAGAAAAGCAAAGTGAGAGAAACAAAAAAAGAAAGAGACCTTAAGGAGAAAAACAATAGGAGTGAAAAATGGCATGAATCTTATGATGAGTTAGAAAAGTCAAAAGAGACAGAAAAAGAAATTTTTAAGGGATTGAAAATTTCAAAAGGTGATATTGAGAGAAAAGATGAACATGAACAAGTTTGTGAGGTAGATAGGACAATATCTTCCCCACCTCTCAAAGTACTTTTATCTCCTAACAATTTTCCATCTTATTTGGTTTGTAAAAGTGAGATTTTTCAGGGACTTGAAGATGAAGGTTCTAAGGATGCTTCTTTTGAAATTGAAATTGTCCAAGCAACACATAAACCATCTAGTTTCATTCGTAGATGTTTTGAGGTAAAGAAATCTATTTTTGAGAATAAGTTGCAAAGGCAAGTGCATACTTCTCTTGCTGGGTGTTTGACTTGTAAGTCCACTGATTCCCGAGAGTCCTTATATTTTTGTGAATACGTGAATGAGTTCTTAACACTATTTGGGATGTTTCATTGGCATGAGTTGCTACATCAATGTTCAGAGTTTTGTGAGTCTTTTTGCTTTAAATCTCACTTTTCATTCATTAGGAGATGCTCAAAATCTTGTGTGTTTTGGAACTCTTGTGAGTTGAATATTTCTTTTCCATTTTTGGACCTTTGTGTGAATTCTCATAAGTTGGATATTTCTTGTGCATATTCCAGATTTGGGTTTGTTTTCAATTTCTTGATATCATATGAATTTGGTGAGTTTTTGATGATTATGGAACCCTTGAACATACGTGATTCATCAATTGTATTCTTACAAGCACTTCAGGATCACCCATATAAAGGAATTCAATTTTTTGATTTGCTCATAAATTTTGTTTTGGAGTTAATTGGTTCATTGTGTTATAAATCTACTAGCGCTTCTCATCAGTTACTACATTTTTGGGAGATTTTAGAATTTTGGAGAGCAACGAAATTCTTAAAATTTTGTGAACTATTGATCATATGTGAAGTTCCGAAAGTTGTCACAAATCATCTGTTGGAAAATATGCATGTTTTTGGTCTTTTATGGATCATAAATTTTGATGTTAGCAATGAGTGTGGTGATAATTGTTTACACAATCTTGAGGTGTTTGTTCAATTTGAAGGAATTGTATTTTGTTGGAATATCTTTGTTACTTCTATCGTTAGAGATATACCAAGTGGGAAGCTTAAATTCAACACCAATTCTAATTCTATTTGTTTACCCGATTCAAGAAGTTGTAAGGTAAGACATTCTTTGTCTACTTCTTTAAGTGCTACTATTGATTCAATGCAATGGCGTATTGGTTCTATTTTTAGAAGGTTGGAATCCAAGGAGAGCCCAACTACCGAGCCTATGGTAACTTCTAATCATTTGGTGACATTGCATAATGTTCTTAAATCTTATGATTTTGAACTTGTTACCTTAAGTTTGGATTGTTTTGTTGTTAAGTGGCAAGACATTCCATTGGCACATTTGTGTGATAAAAAGCTTGTAAAATCATTGCCAATTGAGAATGACTTTAAGTATGCTCAGGAACACGTGATAGATGATGCATTGCACTTTGAGTTACAATTTGGACCCTATGTTACCCAAGTGTTCTACAAATTTTTCATAAAATTATCTCTTTTGTATAATTTGGGAAAAAGACATGTCTCATGGTTGGTGTTCATTAGAACTTTTCCATATATGATTAAGTTCATACTTGGAAAAGAATTTGTATATTTTGATAAATAATTTTAGTAGTAATTTTAGATTTTCATCCTTTTATAACTCTTGATAGCTTTTATTAATAAGGTTTTCTTATTTAGTGGTCTTTAAATTTAATAAACTTTTGCGCTGGTGTGACTGAATTCATGAATAGGCTTGAAGGATGCCATTGGGACGTGCACATATTTATGTGACTTTGAGAAAATGTGAGTAGAGTATATCCATGATGTGAGATTCCCATTCTAATATTTCTTTTTGGATCTATAGATCGATTCCAATTCGAGGACGAATCTTCTTCAAGAATGGGGGAATGATGCGAATCTAGCTGAAACATCAAAGAAGCCTTGAACATTTTGATTCTTGAAGTCCATTCAAATAAGGATCCAAAGGCTACCTCAATTCATGCCAAACATTACAACATTTTGCAAGTCTTGGATCTTGATCCAAATGGTGTAGGAAGCACTTTTTTATGAAGATTCCAGAAGTGAACATTTCCTTCGATATGCCCATATAGCCTGAGGAAGGTTGGGCAGAATAGAACTTTTCCTCTGACATGCCCATGTCACCTGAGGAAGGTTGGGCAGAATAGAACTTTTCCTCTGACATGCCCATGTCGCCTGAAGAAGGTTGAAAGTCGCATTTATGAGCTGAATTTGTGGACGAATTTCAACAGCATTTGGGTGATATTTTCAAGTTGTTTTCTGCATTTTTTTTTAGGACTTATAATATTAGAATTAAGTGCAAGAGTCTTCTAGGTCAAAGAGCTTTTCTTGGTCAAAGAGAAGTGTTAATGCTAGTCTTGACTAGAAGATTTAGAATTGCTACTTTAATCCTTTTGTAATTTTCAACCTTGGTCCCTCTTGAAACTCTATAAATAGGGGCCTTGGTTAACTATTAGAATTGAAGATTTGATGTTATAAACTTTAAGGAATTTTCCTTTCTTTGCTAGTTTCTTAGTGAGCTAGTTTTAGTCTTGCAAGTATGCTTGCAAAACTTATTTGGCTTATCAACTAAAACTCTTCCTTTTAGTTGTGGCACCTTCTACTCTTCTTTTCTAATTCATTTCATAATCCAAAGGTGTTAGGTTTATCGTAGTGTTGTTGGGTTTGAAAATTAGAGGGGTTGGGAATAGTAATTTCAAAACTACCATTTTATGATTCAAAGGTGATAGGTTTCATCCTATTGTTGTTGGGTCTATTTTGGTTTGGGTTATTTTTGCTTGGAAGATTTCAAGACATCTTTCAATATAGTGTGATTCAAAGGTGTTAAGTTCATTAATACTCAATATTGTTGAATCCACTTGAGCTAGTTATTTTGCTCAAAAGTTCAATCGAGGACGATTCTACAATTCACGTGAATTCGTACCTTGGATTCAGATCACGATCCTTTCTCTATTTGGTATCAAAGCCTGGATTATACAAAGCTTTTCAAAGAAAAATTTTTAAACTATTTTCAAAAGTTTTGATTAAAATAATTTTACAATCTAAGGTAAGGGTGAGTGTCCTGCATGCATCTATAGTTGGTAAGAGGTTGAAGCATCTGTAAACCCGTTGGTAAGCCGTAGATAGGTGTTCCCGGTCTGAGACTCCCTTGTTCCCTGTAGATCTATGCATACCTCCTTTTGCATTTAGATATGTAAGATTAGATTTATTCAAAAATAGCTAAAAGAGTACGAAAATTTCTCTTTGGAGAAACTAGTACATCTAGGTCTACATTCATTCTATCATCATCAACTGCATCATTATCTAATGTTCTTAATTCACATGAATTAATTCATGAAATTCTTCCAAGCGAGCATACTTCTGCAGTCTACTCATATAGTTTATTTGAGTTTAATAAGAGTTATTCTATTAAGATTCATGAAGAAATTTATCCCATGGAAGAGGATAAGAAAACGATTAATTTACTAAATAATACTGCAATTAATCATTACTAAATAATACTGCAATTAATCATTACTAAATAATACTGCAATTAATCATTATTTGAATAAAGGCTATAGATTTATGCATTATGGTTTAATTCAAGTTGCTTTACATCCTTTGATTAAATTAGGTGTTGATACTCCTGTGTTTATGGCTTTACGAGATGATAGATTAACTAATTATAATGATTATGTTCTTGCTTTAGTACAAACTAATTTGTGTAATGGAACTACTCATTTTAATTGTGCTCCTAATTTTTCTGTTAGCTTAGCGGATAAAACTATTATGAAATCTCTATTACTCGATATTCATATACTTAATAATATGAAGTTAGATCCTGAATCTGATAAGTTTGTTCTAATATATAAATTTATTTTAAATTAATGAAATCTATGATTCCTATTGCATTGAAATTAAGACCTACTAACATAAATGACTCTGTATTACTTGTGACTGACTCAGATAATACCCGGACTCAAACTCCCAGATTACTTCCCAGGAATGAGATAACAATTCTGGCTGAATTAATAATTGACCGACCCATAATTTCTCAGAGAAATCCAATTAAGACTACTGCAAAGATCGAAGAAATTCAGGATAATAAAATTTTAATTAAATTTGATACTATGTCTACTAGATCTTCTTCTTGCAGGTATCCTTTAGACAGTAGACCGAGATATTCAGTAGATCTTCCTAGTTCGTCTCAAGAACCTTCCAGGTATTCATATACTCATAGTCATAGTGATCCTAAACTTAAGTTTACTTCTCCTTTACCAGAAGTAATTCCTAACTCTAGTTCCTCTATAGGATCTCCAACTCATTCTCAAATGAAGTTTTCTGAAATTAATATGTTAAAGAAACCTTTTTTCCTAGATAAAGATTTTCTTAATAAAAATTATTATTCTCAAGAAAATAATGACAAACGAGAATGGTTTGAAAACTTTGATGAACAAATTATTTTAAAATTAAAAGAATAATGGGTTAATGATATAAATAAAAAACAAATTAATTTCCCATTTTTTACTTGGTTAGAATATTATTTTCAGAAAGAAAAAATTGGATATAAAAATACACCTACTATTCATGTTCAGACTAATTTATACAAAAAATGGAATCTCATGGATAATACTGTTTTGTCGTCAATTCATCCTCCTTTACAAACAGTTAAAATAACCGCTAAAGAAGGCAAAATTATTGCATCTCCTTTTAAAAAAGGCAAAGATAATAAAGAACTTGTTGATTCTGAAGATATAAAAAAGATTTATCAGCAAAATAATTTTTCTAATCAGATTTTACAAACTATTTCCCAGCAAGTTGATTTAATTTCTATAAAATTAGATAATAAACTTACAAATTCTCCTAATGAAATAGCTAAACCATTAGTAGCTCCTTCCCTTTCGAGAGAAATAGAAAGAGAAATATCTTTAGTTCAACGAATCAATTTTGCCATAGAAGGGACTTCTACTTCTTCTCCTTTGTCAGTTTTAAGTCAAATCGAAAAACAATTTAGTGGCCTTAGAATTAATGCAATTAATCGCAATTCTCCACGTGATGACTCCTCTAGTAGTCCCAATAATTCTGAATCTGAACACGATGAAGATAATTTAGAAGAATTAGAAAAACAATTCACAGATAATCCTCCTTTAGAACTTAATAAGATATCTCGGCGTCCTTATAGAAAGTCATATCGAAGTACTAAATGGTCTAATAAAGATTTAATGAATTATCATAGTAAACCAACTCCTCCTGATATTCAATTTGAGGAACGAAATAGGTTTACTACTAAATCATATGATGGTAGTGCTCTATATGAATGGAATATCGATGGAAAATCTGAATATGAAATAACTAATACATTGCATGAAATGGGTACAGCAAAAATAGCTTATAAAGCTAAATATCCTCAGGTGTCTGAACGACAAATTGCTGCCTGTTTTGTTTCTGGTTTTATTGGTCAATTAAAAAACTGGTGGGATAATATGTTTACTCCTGTTCAACGAATGCAAATTTTAGCTCATCAAACTGTGGTCCAGCGTGAAATAATAATTAATGATGAAGTTATTAGAACTACAGATTATGAATCTGATGGTGCTAGTTATTTAATATATGCTCTTTCTATGCATTTTGTTGGTAATCCAAAAGAAGAATTAACAAGTTTAAAAATTTCATTGACTAATTTGAGATGTCCTTTGTTTAAAGACTATTTTTGGTATAAGAACACTTTTCTTACTAATGTTTTACGTAGACCTGATTGTAATCAGTCGTTTTGGAAAGAAAAATTTATCACAGGTTTGCCTCCTTTATTTTATCAGAAATTATTTACTTTTCTTAATATTACTTATGGACAGTTATTTGCTTTTCTTAAAAAAGAAGCTTTGTCTATTTGTCAAGATTTTAAATTACAGCGAAAGTATGGTCTTGAACGTGAACAATTGGGAGCCTTCTGTCAAGCATTTGGCATTGCAGGTATTCATCCACCTTCTACTCAAAAAAATGGTTTAGAAAAGCTAGGCAATATCAATCTAGTAAATATAAGAGAAAAAATAGATATAATCCTGATTGGCAAAAGAAAAATGAATTCTATAAGAAAATCTACATCCATTCATATGAATTAAAACTAATTTTTTTTCACAAAGTCAATCCATCACGTCTCAAAACAACTAACACCACGTCAAAAACAACTAGAACCACGTCCAGAAACGTCTACATCCAGAAACGTCTAGCCCAACTTTTTATGTATGTTAAATACTGAATATATTTATAATATATACGGTTGAGTTTGGCCAGAGTGACCGGTTTTACAGCCTAACCCGTTGGCCGAACCGTTATTACGGTTTATAAATTTTTCAAACTGTCGTCTTATAAATATATATATTTAAACCGGCCAAACTAAAAAAAATAATTTGGTTTGACTGGTTTAAACGGTTTGGGCCGAACTGACACCCCTAATTCCAACAAAGGGGAAGTCAGCCCTTTTTATGTTACATCTTCAGCTTTAGAGTAAAACGACAATGCTCATGCTGATAGAAACGGTGACAGTTCGGGGTGCTATACAAGGAAGTTTTGAAAAGATTCGAGTTTAGACTGATAAGAGATAAATATCACAACAAAAGTTCACAAAATAGCTTACCAGCTTGAATTACAGAAATCTCAAAGGATGTTGTTTCTGGTATTGCCGCGGTGAGAGTATTCATGTTTATCTTATGATATTAGTTCTTTGGATTTTTGGCTTTTTTTTTTAACCTTTAATTTTTCTCCTCCTGCTTTAAAAGTTTTAATGATAATTTAAAATTATTTAATTAATTTGAAATATGATATTATATAAAAAAAATTAAGAGAAAACATTAAGATAAGATTGAGGGAAAAAAAAAAACATGAGATAGAAGATTGGGGAAACTCTTACTCGTAATTTAAATTTTATTAATTTATAACATAACATTATATTAAATTTTGTTTGATTTTGTTTCAGTTGCTGAATTATTATTATTATTACCACACTGTATTGGACAACGGTTGACAAGAAGATTTAGCCAATTAAACTTTGTTTATCTACCATTGCTAAATTAATATTACCATCTTGCTTCAAAAAAATTGATAGGACCCCAAAAACTGGGCGGTAATCTTTTAATTTGACATAATTATCTTTTGTTTTATTATTTATCGTCATAGTTTACCGTTCTAATTCTAATTTACTGCCCCAATCTAATTTACGAATATAATCCTAAAATATTATATTAATACAATAAAAAATAATAATTTTTGAGATAGTAATTTTTATTAAAATATTAAATAATAATAATTATTAATATTTTTAATTATAATAAAAATAAAAATATTTTTATTAAAATTCATAATTTAAAAAACTGTGTATAAAAAATAAATAGCATTTATTTGGAAAAATCCTAATTTGACAAAATATGATTCCTAGTTTAGCAAAAAAAAGTTTCGACAAAACCTTGTTTGACAAAACATGTTATTAGCAAAATCCTACTTTGGCTGCAAAAATAGGTCCGTTCTTGGCTTCTTATCAATTTTCAATTCATGTAAAGTAATGAACTTTGTATTTCTCCATTTATCAAACAGTTTCTGTGCACTTCAAATTGTCTCTGAGTTACAAAGAGTATCAAGTAACCTGTTATAAAATTATTACTAGTTACCGCCTCAGCTACCGCCCCCAATTTGGACAATAATGCCCTTAATAATACACTAAATACCTTAATGAATATTTAAATCAATAAATACTAAAATACCTAAACTACCCTCATACAATTTATGTAAAAAAAACCCTACAGCCCCTGACCCACCAACGATTCCACCCCTCCCTAACGAAACCCTAGCCGTCGCTACCCACCCTCCCCAAATCGGTTACCGGTGCCCTCACTTCAACTCCTTCCTCTAGCGAAACTCTAGTCGCCGCTGCCCCACCTCCCCCAAATCGGTCTCTTCTATTCCACAAACCGAAGCCCTTGTGGGAGTCCTGGTCGCGAAGTCGGGGTCGCGAAGCCGGAGGGTAGTCATCGCTGTGGTCGCGAAGTTGGTCACGCAGTCGATCACGAAGTTGAAGCCGGTCGCGAAGTCACGAAGTCGAACGCCGTGGTCGCAAAGTCGTTCGCGAGTCGGGGTCGGGCCGTGGTCGTGAAGTCGAAGTCGGAGGTCGTCATCGCCGGTTGTCGCAAGTCGGGGTCGAGCCGTGGTCGCGAAGTCATCGCCGGTGGTCGCGAGTCGGGGTCACGAAGTCGGGGTCGAGAGTCGGTCGTGAACTGAAGTTGCAGTCGTCGTTTCTCAAGCCGCGGCCTTGTGTATGAGGTATTCAAACAACAATAATGATTTTTGACTTCCTTTTTTTGTAAAAATTTTCTTGGGGGTTTGATTTTGATTTTGATAAAGAGTGATCCTAATTAAAAGATTTTGGGATTGGATGGTTTTTCAAAGAGGGCTAAATTTGTTCGATTTTATTGGATGGGCTAAATTATTGGATGGATTATTGTTCGATTTTGATGTTCTTCTGAATCCCAGAATCTTGTATACAATTGGAACTTTTGCTATTATGTTTGCAAAATTCTGTAGATAAATATCAGTTCTATTCCCTTCGGTCAAAATTGATCCTTCCGCTTCTTGAATCGTTACTTGTGTTTTTTGCCTTCATATTTGACAAGATTATCAAGAATGAAATACCCGCTAACATTGTTTACGAGGATGACAAGGTAGTACTGCCTTTCCGCTGTCATTAGTTGTTTTCGTTTTCTCTTTGTTCATGCAATTGATACTTCTCATTTCTAACCTTCTGGATGTGTTAATTGATCCCTAAATGGAGGAGAAATGAATATTTTAGCGATTGTACTCATAGAAGTAATTGAGTCCCGAAAATTTGAAGGTTATTTTCATTCATTGAAAATTGTTCTTTTGGGTCGAATTTCGCCTTTTTAGTATTGTTTTATGAGCATATTCACTACAAGTATTTGGAATTGTTTTTGCTTAGTAATGTGGCAGTTCCTTGTTCTGATTAACATCATAAATGTCCAATGTTTTGTTGTGTGTTTATTATTAAATATCATGATTAATTTAGCAGCTTAGGTAATTTTTATGGTTCATCCTGTCTGGATTTACATTGGTTTAACCCTTTGTGTTCCTGGTAGGTTTTGGCATTTAGAGATATAAATCCTCAAGCTCCTGTACACATTCTGCTAATACCTAATGTGAAAGATGGCGTAAATGGAATCTCCAAGGTAATTTCCATTTGCATAGTTATATGATATTTTGATATTGTCAGAATGTTGTGGAGCTCCTGAAAAGAAACAACTTGTGAACTGGAAATTATCCTTCATTAGCACCATATTTTGGTTCGTGATATTAGAAAGGCATTTTTAAAAAATATTATTTTACATGTTTTAAAAGCGGTAACAAAAATGAGACGGATATTTTTATTTCATTACAGGAACCTCTAGGACAATGACTTGTTAAATTATTGCTTTTGTTCGATAGGCATTATTGAGTGACGTAGAACAAAAACGAGATCTTGCTTATTCCACATGCGATAGTGGAAGGCGTAGATAGGCTTAGGGAGTAATTATGGGTCTGTGAACTGTACCTGTGATTGGGAGAAAAGAAAAATAAGTCAAATTTGGGAACAATTTACTGCTCATGCTAACCATAACTAGATAGTCCCGACAATCATTTAGTAATAATGGAGATATGAGGAATTTCGTGTATATTGAACAAAAAAGACCCTAAAATTTGAAGGTTGGTATATGAGTTCCAAATTTGATCTTAATCGGGAATTTCATGAGTCTAAGATAATGTTATTTGTGTATTTCTTTGTCTAGGCTAACTATTTACTTTTGTATATTGAGCTAAGGTATTTTACTTGCAGAAAATAATATCACTTACAAACAGTATAATTTTGATCGATAAGACGAGAGAGTGAACACCTTGTAGAGCCAGGATGGAAGAAAGGTATTATGAACAAAATCGGCTCTACGTGGTGTCGATTTTGTCAGCAGTGTTCGGTTCCAAGGAAGTGGAGTAATTGATGGCCCAGGAAGCAAATGGTGGGCTGCATCTTGCAAAAGGAACAAAACCAATGTAATAATAATTTGGTTTTTTTTTGTAACATATCTTGCCATTCATCTCATACAGATGGATCCTGATATTTCTGTTTTCTGTGGTTTTTTTTTTTTGTTTTTGCAGCCTTGTAGAGAAGCTCCAATGGTAAGGATTTGATGCCTCATAATGATCATTTTGTGGAGAATTGTCTTGAGTTTCTTATTTGGTTGCAATGATGTTTAATGCAGGCCTTAACAATAGATTCAAGCTCGGAAGTGAGGGTGAAAGGCCTGACGATTCAGAACAGCCAGCAAATGCATTTTGTGATTTCAAGATCAGATTCTGTATGTGTAACTTGTGTTAAAGTATCTGCTCCAGAAGACAGTCCCAACACTGATGGAATTATCATGTGATAGAGAGTTTGGGATGCTTTTATGTTATAGAGAGTTTGGGGCTCTCCTGCCTTGCTTATAACCTAAAAAAAAAGAGAGATTATATAATATATATCATGTGATCTATTCCAAATATGAAGGAATTGTTAGAATATGTACGAGTGGATTTTTGTACTTGTAGATTTCCCTTGATTGAGGTTTAGATGTACGAGCGGATTTTTCTACTTGTAGATTTTCATAATTGCAAATGTGCGTTTACAAATTGGTTAAATGTTATGGAAATTTTTACATTAATATTTAAAGTGAAATACATGATTGCTTCAAAAAAAAAAAAAAAAGAATTTCATGATGAGTGATCATCAATTTTTTTTTTTCATTTTCTTCAATACATAGCTTGTGTTGCTAGAATCAATACATAGTTTTTGTTGCTAGAATCTAAATTTTCGTTGTTCGTCAAAATTTCATTTTCGCATTTAACTCATTAACACTCAATGTAGTTAGATGAAATGAATTTTTGCCAAACAAATATTAAAACAAATATAACTCGTGGCCAACTAAGTGTTTGTTAAAACTCTTTTTTGCCAAACTAGAGTTTTGCTATAAACTATGTTTTGTCAAACAAGGATTTTGTCAAAAAAATTTTTTGCCAAATTAGGGTTTTACCGAGACTATTTTTTGTCAAACTAGGGTTTTGCCGAAACTATTTTTTGCCAAACTAAGATTTCGTAAAAAATCGTGTTTAGTCAAAATAGGATTTTGCCACACAAATGGTAATTATTTTTCTTCACCGTTTTTTAATTATGAATTATAATAAAAATATTTTTTATTAAAAAAATATTTTTATTATAATAAAAAAATTAATTATTTTTATTTTTGTTATTATTTAATATTTTAATAAAAAATTAATATTTTTAAATTTATTATTTTTCATTATATTAATATAATATTATAAGGTTATATTATTAAATTAGATTGGGGCGGTAAATAAGAATTGAGGCGGTAAACTAGGACAGTAATTAATAAATACAAAGGTAATTTTGTCAAATTAGGAAACTACGGCCCTATTTTTTGGGGCGATAACTAGTAAGCCCCCTGTTATAATCTAAAATACCCTGCATCATTATTATTATTTTTTTTTTTTTTTAGATTATCAAAAGCTAAGAGACACTTTCTTTATGTAAATATCTTTAGTTAAAACAACTATACTATACAAAAAATGTGTTTGGAAATTTGTCCAAAAAAACAAAAAAGAACAGATCACTAATGCCATTAACGAATGAACTCACTCATCCTAAAAAAAATGGAAGTTTCTACAAGTGAGTTTTGTAGAGAATTTCTTTCCAAACTACTAGACTTCCACAGTTTCTCCAACTCACCTCCAACATCAGCATACTACTTTGTTAAAGTTGTCTCAGAACCGGCCAACCCTTTTTTACAATGTCATTAATCCTGGCATCAATGTGGTTCTGGATTCTTGTTGGATAGAGTTCTGCTGCATAGCCATTAGAGACTCCTGAAGAGTTTGAATTATCTATAACTCATTAAGACTCTGTATATCTCATTGAGATTTTATTTAAAAGTTCAAATGTAGTTATTTAACCGAAACAATAATATCAAAGAGACTTTGAGAAAATTCTCAGTCTGAATATTTGACAGTGGCATATTTGCATTAGGGAATAGTTAAACAAAATATACATGTTGAGCCCACTAGATTAGAAGATAACGAGTGATGTGCTCAACAGGGGGAGACGTGTTGTACTCTTTTTTCCTTGACAATGGTTTTGTCCCAAAGGGTTTTCCTGGCAAGGTTTTTAATGAGGCAGCGTTACAAATTTCGAACATGTACTCTTTTTCTTTCACTAGGTTTTATCTCATTGGATTTTTTCTAGTAAGGTTTTGACGAGGCATCGTTCCATGGAGATGGACATTCAAAGGGGGAGTGTTATGAAAATATGTGATTGATTCTAATTGAATGTCCATAATTACTTTATGGTATAATTGAATGTCCATAATTAGTATATGAAATGATTTGATGTGATATTCAGTTTCTATATGTAAACTCGTTCTACTAATATAAATAGAAGGATTATTCATGTATTCAAAACACATCTAATGCAAGAGACTTTTCTCATATTTCTCTCTACCTTGTTCTTACATTATTCTGTTAGTTTAATTGGTAGTATTTTTTTATAACACTTATTACCATTTTTTTTTAAAAAGTAAAGTTTGATAACCAAAAAAGTAATTTTCAAAATATGATGATCAAAACCCAAAATCGACTATAGTATGATGATCAATTTTAGAATGTACTCTAAAATTATTGAACAAAATTTATTATAAAATAAATAACATAATAAATAATTAGCTTAACATAAGAAAATGAAACATAAATGTTTGGAGAAACAAGGATGAAAAACACAGAACATCTGCATTATATTGTTTTTATAATGGGAAATCCCAACCCCATAGCTACTTCCTTTGTCTCTCTTCAACCTTTATATTGAATTTGACTCACATCTTTGCCTTCCCTTTGCCTTTACGTCTCGCATTGTCCTTCATCATCTTCTCGTCCTCTTCCACCTTGCCCTTATTATACTATTTTTATTAGGAAAATGATTTAATTCTTACCAAAACCCAATTTAGGGTCATTTGTATTAGGGTAGTTTCAATTTTTGTCCTCCTTAAATATATTAAATACAACTATAATCTCTTCAAACATAGTCAGGAGGGGGCGCAATACTGCCAATACTTATATCATACCACTAGGAGTGCCATATGAGAGTGATACCCCTAGGAAAAAAAATTAAAAAGTAAATTAATTATTGAGAGAGTGTTTACACTCTCTTCTTGAAAATAAGGAAACATAAATAAGGAAACATCATTTAATGAGATGTTTTCTTGAAAATAAGGAAACATAAATAAATTAATAAAGCTGTCATTCTACAACTCACCACTTTCCAAGATAATGATAATTATTTCAATTTTCTAGGGAAATAAAACATATTCAAAATTACCATCAATCCTCACAATAAGTGCATGAGTTTAGTGATATAACCCATCAACAACAACAAAGAAATGACAATTTACACGAACAAAATAACCCATCAAAATACAAACTTGACAGTTCCAATAGATTAAAACCCACGTCGCCATTATATCACCATTTTGTACGATATTCCATCAATTCCATCAATCATCATCCGTCTCTTCGTCATCATCGTTCTTCATTTTGCCTGTACGTAAAGAGTTTTCCATCAACTTTGGACATATTCCATCAACTTTGGACATATTCCATCAACAAGAACAGATATCATACAACATTTTATTCCATCAAATTTGGACATATTCCATCAACCAGAACAGATATCATACAACATTTTATTCCATCGAGAAAAACAGATTCACATAAGTAACATGATTACCATCAATTCAATCACCATATGTACGATATTCCATCACAAATTGTGATATTCCATCAACAACAACAGACTAAAAATAAGTGCAGGAGTTTAGTGATATAACCCATCAACTTTGGACATATTCCATCAACTTTGGACATATTCCATCAACCAGAACAGATATTATATAACATTTTATTCCATCAAATTTGGACATATTCCATCAACCAGAGCATATATCATACAACATTTTATTCCATCGAGAAACAGTTTCACATAAGTAACATGATTACCATCAATTCCATCACCATATGTACGATATTCCATCACAAATTATGATATTCCATCAACAACAACAGACTAAAAATAAGTGCAGGAGTTTAGTGATATAACCCATCAACTTTGGACATATTCCATCAACCAGAACAGATATCATACAACATTTTATTCCATCGAGAAACAATTTACTCCATTCAAGTGATATAACCCATCAACTTTGGACATATTCCATCAACTTTGGACATATTCCATCAACCAGAACAGATATCATACAACATTTTATTCCATCAAATTTGGACATATTCCATCAACCAGAACATATATCATACAACATTTTATTCCATCGAGAAACATTTTCACATAAATAACATGATTACCATCAATTCCATCACCATATGTACGATATTCCATCACAAATTATGATATTCCATCAACAACAACAGACTAAAAATAAGTGCAGGAGTTTAGTGATATAACCCATCAACTTTGGACATATTCCATCAACCAGAATAGATATCATACAACATTTTATTCCATCAAATTTGGACATATTCCATCAACCAGAACAGATATCATACAACATTTTATTCCATCGAGAAACAATTTACTCCATTCAAGTGATATAACCCATCAACTTTGGACATATTCCATCAACTTTGGACATATTCCATCAACCAGAACAGATATCATACAACATTTTATTCCATCAAATTTGGACATATTCCATCAATCAGAACAGATATCATACAACATTTTATTCCATCGAGAAACAGTTTCACATAAGTAACATGATTACCATCAATTCAATCACCATATGTACGATATTCCATCACAAATTGTGATATTCCATCAACAACAACAGACTAAAAATAAGTGCAGGAGTTTAGCGATATAACCCATCAACTTTGGACATATTCCATCAACTTTGGACATATTCCATCAACCAGAACAGATATCATACAACATTTTATGCCATCAAATTTGGACAAATAGAGAGCAGGGGGTATACAAACCAATTAAATAGCCTATTCTTGGAAGATATGCCCAGTGTCACTATAAGAAACAGGAGTTTGAGGTGAAAAATTACACAGATGCAAGCTTTCTGACTCTACTTCTTCTATAATAAAGATGAACTTTCTTATCCATTTCCAGAGATGGGAGGAGGCTGGGAAAGAACACCAAAAGGGACCAGTTTCTTTCACAGGCAAAGTATAAAAAAAGGGGTCAATTTTTTCCAGCTCAATAGTCACCCTTCTGTCACTTTCATTTATACAAATTTCTTCTATATTCATGTTCGTGCATTTTTTTGCCATTTTCAACAATCCATTAATGCATTTTGCTAATCCTTCTTTCCTCAAATTTTTTTGTCCACAAATTACAGATTCTTTTGGTGGAAGTAATATTCCCACGCATCACATATATGGCTCTATCTCCATCATCTGAGCCAGCAGATCATGATAGAACATAGTATCTAAAATACTGCTAATGTTGTTCTAAGGAAATGCGATTAGTTAACTACTTTAAACGCTTAATTCAAGTTTCACCGAAAACCATTAACTCCATGAAGAATCCTAGGAATCAGAGGTATCTTCATTAAATTCCCAGATGGCGATATAAGAAGAGGGAAACAAACGCTAACTGAACAATTAAATAGCATATTCAAGGCCAAAATCGATGTCTTTGAAAAACGAATAAACCGATCCATCATTTCCAAATTGCAGTATTAAAACGAAAGCAATACCACCAAAGTTCAAGCGATTACAGCAAAGAACAAACTGTTCTCACAGATTATTTAAGAAAAAAATGAAACTTTGAAAACATTTCTTTCCCTGAATTTCTTGTAAATAATTGGGCTCCCTAAATAATTTTGAAAAGAATAAACAACCCGTCTGTTTTTTTGGAACAATAAACAGAACCCCACGTGGGAAAACAAAATTTTAGAAAGAAACACAACAAACCTTGAATTGGGTTCCAGATGCTTGACAGAAAAGGGAGGGCCTTTGGGGAGAATCTCAAAAATGGGAGCTTCTAAAGCCTTCGAAGGATTAGCCAAATTTTCTTCCTTAGCAAGAAAACAAATCACATCCACCAGAGAAATCTTCCCCAAGCATTGGCAATCAGGGCTCTTGTTTCCGCCAAATCCAATTACGTTATCGTTGTTATTATCGCAAGATAATTTCTTGGATGAGGAACAGTGAACAGAGCAGCTCCAGACGCTCACATGGCTGTCGCCGCCGGATCTCCTCAACGCCGACAATGCCTGAGAAACCGAAGCACCGACTGGTACCCACTTCAAAGGTGGCTTCCCTAGACAAAGGTCTGAAGCATCTCGATTGTTCAAGAAATTCACTGCCATACAATAACAAAAATCACCCTGGAGAATAATCTATGGACAGAGTTTCATACAGGACGAAGCACCCACTTCAACCGTCTGCAAACCTTCGAATTTCATACAGGACGAAGCACCCCACTTCAACCGTCCGCAAAAGGGTTTTGCGTTGGAACCTGCCGATTCCGCAACCCGCCGATTTCTCCATTGATGGCAGAAATTAATTTGTGCAATTTCCCATGAGTGACTGACGGCTGGAGAAAGAAGAAAGAGGAAAAAAGGAAAATGAGGGTTAAGGACGTACTGGTTAGGCGCGTGGAGGAAGGAAGAAAAAGAAAATTGGGAAACATCATTTAATGACATGTTTTATATATAAAATCTACTATGGGTACCATCCTACATGTACACCTAGTTGTAGGAAAAAAATTGCCCTCAAAACACTCCAACATTCAAAATAATTTGTCCTTAATTAATTTATAAAAAATTTTATAAGTCTCTTTTTAATCTACCAAAAATTTATAAAAATTATAAATAAAGTAGCATAGATGAGCGGAATTATAAATAAAATTTTTTGGTATTTTTAGTAAATTAATTAAGGGTATTTAGGTAATTTAATATATTTTTATATTTAAATATTATGATTGGTATTTCTTAATTTGTCAGGAATAATTTAGATATAAAAGGGACACAGAATAACAAAATAACGGGCGCGAAATAGGCTTTCACAAATAATTTAATTATAATGTTGTGTGCGTGAATGAATGAATGGACAGCATGAATGAATGGACAAAAATATCCTCAATAATTTGGACTGTTAGTGGGCTTCACTGCCGTTTGTAACGGAATGACCAAATTTAAAATTCAGATGTAAAAGTTAGTGACCTTTTTTGAATATTTAAAAGTTAGTGACAAAAACCTAAACTTTACCAAAGTATGATGGCCTATTTTGAAATTCACTCTATATATAAATATATATGTATATATATATATATGCTATTCATACAAATAAAATATTCACCTTATTAGCAATAGTATTACCCTTTACCCCTCAAAATAATAATTTTATTAGTTATAAAAATAGCATAAACAGTAATTAAAAATATAAATAGTGGGAACTAAAAATTAAAATATAAATAGTGGGAACTATAAATATGCTTTCCCTGACGAGTTATATACAATAATTAATGCAGTACTTACATGAAAAATTACAGCAGACATAACAATAAATGAGGCCACGTCTCAAATCAAAAGTTGGCTGATGATATGATGAAACAAATTGCGTTTGCCGCCCATGAAACCACACGCGTGAGGGAAAGAGATAAATGAGAAATGGGCAACTCATCACTAATTTGAAAAAATGTATAGAAAAATAGTTATGACGACAATGCTCAATGTACTCCTAGATGTAAGATATAATTTGCCCACTTTTGATACTTTTTAAAATTTAATTGACCAAAATAATCCTATTTAATTTGAATTTTTGTTATTTTAGTCTTTTTTTTAACAGAAAATATATTGACACATATTCAATGCTATCAAATTTAGACTAACAAAATAGAGATTGACTCATTTTGTGCAATTTTTTTTCTTCCTTATTTCTTTCTCTCAATCAGTTGCCACCCCAAACTCTTCTCATTTTCTTTTTTCGGCAGTTATTGACGCAGCCTACTACTGCCATCCTTCACCACCATCTTCCAGGTTCTCTTCCCCCACTCTCTGCCTTCTCAACTCTCTCTCTCTCTCTCTCTCTCTCTCTCTCTCTCTCTCTCTGTTTAGCTAAAAGATTTCCCCGTTGCCTTATCTTTCGATTGCGACATCAACACCACCGTCAATAGCTCGACATCGGCTGTTTGGTCGGCTCTAGTCAATAGCGTACTTCCCTCCTCTAGATCAACGTTCAAACCATATTTTTCCCCACTCGTTTGGCTCTGCTAGAATCCTAACCCCGTCACTCCACCATTAACCACCATCGCGGACTATCTTTCCTTTCTCTCAGTTCTCTTCCCCAAATGTCCTTGATTAGCTGTCGAAAAAGGAAAGAAGATGTGTTGGAGATGGTGGCCAAACGAGAGAAACGAAGAAGAAACGAAAAAAATTCTCATTGCATAAATGTCATTGATTTTTTTTCTTTTTAATTGGTTCCGAAATTTTTTTTAAAAGTTGATTTGGTTAACAATTAAATAAGTCAAAATTGACCAACTAGTTAATTGCTTAATTTTGTCGTAAGTAACAATAAATCAAATTAATCGAGACAATTTTGATCAACCAAAATTTAATACATACTAAAAGTGATATACTCTCTCTATTACGATAGAAAAAAAAGCATTTAATCCTGATCGAATGAGACATTGTTTTATTACATTATGTACGTGGGGTTTCTTTCTTTCTTTCTTTCTTTCTTTCTTTCTATTAGCATTACTTTTGACAGCATCATGTTATATTTGATCGACAATAGTGGGAAAAGGAAAGGAAAATGAAACATTAGCTATATATGAACAAATTACATGTATACATCTATGTGACACTGACCTTTATCCCTTCATCTCATACATGATAGAGCTAACGTGTGTATATATTTTATGCTTCTATGACCTTTCTCCCTTCACATACATCACAGTTTATGTGACCCGCACCATCACAATATGGACACTTGGTTCCCTCATCAATCCATTCCAGAAACTGCAAGAACAAAGAAACGGTTAATTCTACCAACTCCAGGACTGATTTACTGATCATCTATTAGTGTTGAACCGAAATAATGCTACTGCTAATCCATACTAACCTGTGGCTCAATGTTTGGCTCCCCACTCCCATCACATTCTGCATAGAAATATGATAACATTTACATTACCAGCTGAACTAATCTTTGCAAATAACTTCTTTCTTAAAACTGCTTTACAGGGTAGACTTGGCAAATAGAATGTCTGGTTCCAATCCAACAAGGAAGCCTGTCCTAAAATGATGGCTTAATGCGGAGAGAAGACAAAGAAAGAAATGACATACCCATGCATAACAACCGGCCTTCTCCACGACAAGCAACACATTTTATCATAGTTTTCTCACTGCCACTCTTTGTTTCAGGTGGTTTGTTTCTTCCAGTGAGCCTTGAAGGTTCTTCCCACCGATTTTCTCCGAGAAGAAAAACTCGATTTTGGGACACATCAAATTCTGTCTCTCTTCCTTTTTTGACAATTTTTTTCTCAAGTTCTGATCTTTCGGTTACCGAAGCGACAGCAGCTCCATTTGCACCCTTCTGAAAAAGAACCAACATAGAATCATGCACTTTGCTAAGTACTAGTCTGATTTTCAGCATGTTTCTAGGACTCTGGAATGTTGAAACTTTCCGTTTTCAATGTTTTCAACAACTTTACCTCAGAATTTTCATAACGTAACATTCAACTCGGGCACTAATTTGAGGAACAAAATGTCAACTACAGATTTTGAACTCTTGTTAACCAAAAATAGTCAGGTCGCACCAAAGGAAAATCTTTAACTGCTTTCCAAATAGGAGATTTCAATGCAACTTCTTGAGGTCATTCAATACATTTAGCTAATGTGAACATAATGTCTCGAACCATATAATATCAATCATAAACTCAGCAACGAGGGAGGGCATGTAACCAACACAGTAACACAAATGGCTATCTCAATCCAGTAACTTCTAGTGTCAACTTCACATGAAATCAATTAACCAGTGACCAGGAAGTGAAAATTAGAGATGGCAGTTTACGAGGGTCAAAGATGTGTAATAGATCGAGTAAGTTCAACAATTTCAATACGGAGTTATGTTATGGAAAAGCATAAACAGATTCGATTCATTGTCTTGGGGATAAAAGAAAATGTAAAATGTACCTTCTTCTCAGGAATTTTTGTATCAGATTTATCTGGACTTTCTCTTTCCCCTGAACTATGTCCCCCAAGGTTTTGATCTGCATATAGCCTTTCTAGAAGATCTGCAGTCATGATTCCATCTTCCAGGAAACCTAATGTAGACTGTAGATAAAAGCTCAAGTTAACATTAACCTTTCATGACTTTTCTGCATGAAGACTGAAGTCATAGTCATAACGTACTTGCCAAGTTTTCACAGCCCGTTCAGTCCCAGATGAGAAGCTGGAGAACTCCATGTCTTCCTCGCCAGAATAAAATCCTAGTTGTTGCAGTGCTTCCTATTGCAGGGGCAAGAATGTAACATGGAAACAGCATTAGTCTGTTTATAAAGATGAACTCCAAAAATAGTTGAATCACAATTAATTAAAAACCAGAACATAGAGGCCAATGAACAGAATGAGAACTTCTCAAGTGGAAACAATAGGACTCAGGTCTTTATCATATCAACAAATTTAAAGCCTTTCTCATATTATTCATGCTTAGTATCCAGTAAGCTTGTCCTCAAAGTTCTCCAAGCCTAGTGCTTCTTGTAACTAATGATTCTGGGCATCTTTTCAGTAGCTGAATACCAAGAAGGAACTCGGAATTTTCCCCAAAAGTAACTCCATGACGTCTATGACACTGGCCAGTTGAGAAAGTTCATTTCAAAAAGAAACCGAGAAATAGGACTACATTCTAACAGTAGCAAGTCTTTTGATGCCATGTTATAATGAAAGCCCTGCTTGTCACTGGTCACAGCCCAAGTTTTGCCCTAGTGAATGTGTGTCAAATGTAATTTCCAGTAATAGATGGATAAAAGTTATCTTTCTAAAATCTTTGGCATCAAACTGAAGTTGAAAATTCCTCCTAAAATTCCATTTTCACAGAGAACATGCTAATGAATTGTACTTGATGATTACAGCACTCCTCAAGTGAGAACAAAAAGGACATGAAGATAGAAAGTTTCTTAGTCATTTACTTTTCATTACTAAAAAAAAAAAAAAAAAAAAAAAGAAATCAAAGTTTCTTAGTCATTAGCTAGAAGATGAATGTAATTTTCAAACAAGAAGAGAAATCAAAGAGAGAATCATTTCAACAAAAAAAGACAAAAGAAAAAGGGACAAAAACGAACCAGACCAGAAATGATACCTGAAGAGAGAAAACCTAATAGAAATAAGGTTCAGAATAAGACTGGATGGTTTACTATATAGTACAGAAATCCAAATTGAAAGAATAACAACCTGCATTGCTTGCACATCATCTCCTTCTGATCCCATCCTTAGTGTTGCCCTCTTCTTCCCATTCTTCTCTGACTCTGGAGATTTAACAACTTCCTTTATTATCACTTCCTCCTCTTTCTGTACGGTTTCCACCACGAATGGCAGGGCAGTTGAATTACTCTGAGGAATTACGTTAACACTTTTTCCTGGCTCCCTCTCCTTTAAAACCTGAAATCAGACTAAGTAGTTCATTAATTTAGTACCATTTTAGTCCGTGGTTAACAATCGTTAATTGAGTCACTCATCGCGAGCGTCGCTTGAGAATACCAAAGGCTAACCACATTAAACGCTAAAACAAACTTTATAGTTCAGGATTAAAAATCAAAATATACACCCAAAATTATCCTACTCCAGCAGTCAATGGAGGAAAGCATTATAAAGGGAGCTCTCCCGCCACCAAAATGTATCATCACCCCAAAACTGTCATGAACCAGGCCTGATTCATCCCGCGGAAACAAGCAAGGCAACGTAAGGTCTATTTATTATTTCTTAACCTAATAAACTACAACAGGAAAGCTGAAATGTCTAATCACTGATTATCAATAAACCATTGGGGTTATAAACAGGGCAACATACTTCAAATTCAATAATTTGCTACTGAACAACAATATAATCCCAGAACATAGCACCAGTACCCATCATAAAGGCAATCACCAAATGATTCCAAAACCAAAATCCCAAATGAAAAATCAATGTATTACAATCCTACTCAAACAATTACACCAATTTAAGAAAATCCCACTTCTATACCTGCAACAACTTGGCGATATTAGCTATAGCCTCAGTAACAGTAGATTGTTGCACAGAATTCAGTCTTTCAAGTTCTTGCACCCGAAGACTTAACCTCTGAATTTCATTCAACAAGGCTTCCTTTTCACCTTTCCACCGTGACTCCTCACGAAGCCACCTCTGCTCCTCCCTGAACCACCTCTGTTCTTCCCGGAGCCACCTGGCCTCTTCCTCAGGCCCGTACCTCAAAGGGTTGTTGCTGCTGTTTGAGTTTGAAGGCGAAAATGCACAGCAAACATGTGAATACTTGGTTAAAGCATCTTGACATGGAAAAGAAGAACAAGAAGGAAATTTGAGAAATGGGTCATTCGGGATTCTATAAGGAAACGATTGAGGCGGATTTAAGTTGAAAAACAAAGATAAAGTCGAAGACATATCTCTGTGTCTATGCGGGTGAAGAAAGAGGGAAATGGCAAGGATAATATTTTAAGCACGTTGAGGTTTATATATCCGTTAATTGGAGTAATAGTAATAAAATTGGAGGTTTTGATTGAAAAAAATATAATTATAGTACAACATGTTTGTGATTTCACTCTTTTAGTCTAACATACTAGTACACACGCACGGGATGCAATAGGAACACACTAATTATTTATGGCACTTGAAAATATAATAACGACTGACATTATTATTTATAATGGTTATAAGAATTTAATTATTAAAATTTTTAGTTTTTAATCATAATATTTTATATGAATTGTAAATTGGTGTAATTATTTGTAATAGAATTCCTATAAGATTATTTTTTAAATTATAATATTATTAATTTATTTGTTAAATTGATTAATGACTATGAATCTCGATGAGTTAAATTCTGACTTAGATGAAGAAATTTTCGCATCAAGTAGGATTTTCTATGGTCTTTGCAGCAGATTGCAGATAAAGATGGCAATAATCTGCAAATGATTTGACAGGGACCAGAGACAGTACAGAAATGAAAAGGTAATGCTAAGCGGAAGAATTCATGTAAAGATATTATGCATTATTACAAATTCTGAAGTACTTTTTTATAAACTACATTTGTTGTAGTTTTGGCCAATTGACCATCCTTGTCACAAATGAGCACCTTCAATCATTGTCTTGATTTAACCCTGAATATTGCAACATAGAGTTGTCCATGAGTAAAAACCGACCATGGATTTAAAGAACCACAAGGACCATGAATCATAAATTCCTTCACAAGATCATAAATTTCAGGATCCATGTCTTTATCTGGAATTTTTGCACAAATGATATTGTCAATGTGATCGGCATCTGGAAACTTGTCTTCGGGATGCAAGAACAATATTACATGGGAGTGAGGGAGGCCTCGTTTTTGGAATTCCATTGTATATACAACTGCAAAGATAACATAATCAGTAAGTTAGGTAGAATATCGTATGCATTTCATGTCATTTACAAAATATATGTTACAATAACATTAAAATTATAAGATAAATACATTGAGAAAATAATAAGCATATGAGATAATTATGAGGTTGACAAAATGATATATTAAAGTATTTTATCAAAAATAAAATGACTATAAAGAATTATAATCGAAATAAAAGACATCACAATAAAAATTATAAAGTAATTATTCAATATTATTGAATTTAACTGCTTTAACTCGACCAAACAGCTTTTCATTATTCAATTCATTGATAAAGTGATCAAGTTTAATCTTGAAAACTCTAGAACAATGTATGGTCTATCCTCTGGTCTGAGCTCTCGGGAACTTACGAAATTGGTAATTTCTGGCCACTTAGAATTGCAAGTAAACGTGAGGAATAGATATGGAAATCCAAAAAACTTGCAAAGTGACATTGCATCAAGATAATTTTGTGCCATATATCTTTCACCACCAGTGAATGAAGAAGGCAATATTATTCGTTGTCCGACCAAGGAAGCGTCCGAATTTCCATTTTGAAATGTTGATGATAAATTTTGATAAGACTCACTCCTAAGAGCATGTTGGTTGGATCGAATATAAGAAAGCCTCTCCGCCTCAACCATTGTGTATGCATCCACCAAAAACTGTTGAAACAGTCTCCTTGAATCCTGAAAGCAAAAACTCTCTCATGCTCAATCTCTTTCTTTTCCTGGCAAAAGGATCGTCCAATTCTCTCAGTGAAATGTCAAATCTATATCCATCTTCTCTGTATGAAAAAAGTAATGGATATTGTAGCGGCAAGTAAGAAGGATGCAACTCATGTATCCGCTGCAGATTACTGGATTGAGTATCAACTACAATATCCCTGTTAGTAGTTCATTTATAATGTGTGTTATTTCGGATTTGGATGCATAGATTGAAGAAGATATTGAAGCAGAATTGTATTTGGATTCATACATTAAACATGATATGGAAGCTTGTGTTCATGAATTCGATTTGGATAATATAATAATATATAATATAATATAATATAATATAATGATGATTATATTATTATATATTAATTATAATTAAAAAATTATATCCACATGTCAAATCTAATATATATTATATATTATAATAAAACCAAAAAAACGAAAAAAAGATGTTGAGAAAGAATGAATGTATATATAATATATATTATATATTATAATAATGTGTGTTAGTTCAATGATTGGATTTGTATTCATATATTAAAGATTATATTAAAGAAAATATGGAAACATAATTGGATTTGGATTCATACATTAAACATGATATGGAAGCAGGTGTTCACGGATTGAATTTTTATAATATAATAATATATATAATATAATATAATGATAATGATGATTATTAGTTCAATGATTAGATTTGTATTCATATATTAAAGATTATATTAAAGAAAATATGGAAACATAATTGGATTTGGATTCATACATTAAACATGATATGGAAACAGGTATTCACCGATTGAATTTGTATAATATAATAATAATATATAATATAATGATAATGATGATTATATTATTATAATTAAAAAATTATATCAACATGTCAAATCTAATAAAATAAATTAAATAAGGCATAAAGAAAAACACGATTTAAGATTCATTATTCAAAATACATGGCAAAAAAAAAAAAAAGAGGTAAGATATCTAAAGGAGCTATCATGAGTTTATTTGTCTACTTTTTCCAATTTCACATGGAACTTTCTTTTTGTTGGAAATATTTCTGCATCAATATCTATTTCTGGCAGTGATATATGTCTCTTTCCATTTTTTATATTATCTGGACTGTTGATATACAAATAAGATGATTGATTATCAACATCAATAGTTGAAGAGTTTGAATCCTGACAAACAAATGATTTTAATAATTAGTTTATTTTGTAATAATATATATGTATAAACTCTTTTTGTGACAAAGGAAACATACAAATATGAATATAAGTAGTGTTGTGTTATTAATTTTGTGAACTTACATTAGAAGAACTTATGGGAAGAGATGCTGGAGAAAGTGATATATCATCAACATCAAGGATTTCCAATATCATTAAAATACAAATTAATAAATTCAATATGTTCAATCATGGATTTATAAATAATGTAACACCAAAATAATAATAACTACATTTTGATGTGAAGAACTGACAATGAACTTGTTGATGAGTTCTTGATCATTGCTTAGCTTATGAACTGTATAAATAGACCAGCTATTTTGAATATTATAATTGGAAATCTGGACCTTAAAAGGAACTTCTTGCCCACAAGATTATTTAACTCCGTGGGAAATAAATGTGTATCTTCAACCTATAAAATATCAATTTATAATAATGAGGATATGAACAAATGATTGAACATCAGAAGGATTTATGTAAATGTATAGTTATAACCTTTGATAACTCTTGCTTTAGTTCATTAGGAGTTTTATTCAAAACACCAACAACCTTGCGGTCAAACATGAGTAAGGATGCACTACCAGTGTGATTAACCACACGAATTTGAACTTTATACCTAAACGAAAAAAGTTTATTAATTAAAATAAATATAATGAAAAAATTTAGGAATATAATGAATCAAATCATATTGAGCCAACCTAGGTTCAACTAAAGAGGAAGGAACTTTCTTTTTACATTTCAGACATAAATAGTATGATTCATTCCTCTTATTGGCAAATTCATCAAGTGCGGATTGATTATCAGAAGGATGTTGATAATCAATGGACAAATCATCGTTAGTCACCTTCTTACTGCATTTTTTACATGCAATATAAAACCATTGATCTTCAGTTTTAAGAGAAACAATTTCTGCATGGATAATGCAAAAGGAAGCCTGCAAAATCAAAGATGTGAGTGAGATTCATATAATTCAAATGAATTTAGTGTATATATATATATATATATATATTGAACATACATCCATTATATCACGAATTTCATTGATAGTTTTTCTTTTGGATGGTTGCAAAAACTCCTCATGAGTAGATGGTGTAGTGTGAGATTGAATGTGAGCAATTCTTGGAAAAGAATTGTTATATCCATCGACAGCCATCATCCTATAATAATTAGCCAATAAAAAAATTTCTATATAAAAAAATTAATTATATATAAATATATATATAAATTTCCAAATAAATAAGAAGATTATAGGAATATACATTTACCTGTTTTTGTAATCTTGGATCTCGTCAATGTCATCGTTAATAATCATCCTTGTTGAGAACAATGAATTGGAAATATTGACTTGACATGTTGCATACATTATAATTAATATATTAACAATTATGAATGAAGAAAGTATGATGTGAAATATGCAAAGGAAGATTGATATTGATTAAAACCTTTCCAAATTCGAATTTTTGCAAATTGAATTAATAAGATGACATGATCTTGATTTTGATTGCTGACATAATTATACAATTGGTCAGCAAAGTTATTCGACAAAGTGCAGCTTAATTGATTTTTCCTACAAAAAAATTAATTCAAAAAATAAAATTTAGTTGAATGTATACAAAGTAATTATCAAAAGAGCACAAAACTTATAATTCATAATTACTCTAAATCTTCCAATTCTATGACAAGTCTTCGTGACGCCTTCCCATTCTTTTCTGTTACTTGAATAGAACAAACAGAAACAATTTCTCCAATGGCATCTACATGATAAGAGAGATATTATAATAATACATAATTTTGTAATACAAAATGTTTAATGAAAATTCAAAGTGATAATGAACACACATACCTATTAAAATATTGTCATCTAATGTGTTGGATATAATATCCTTGAAAGGCACAAATTTCAAACCGTATTTTGGAATGTTTAAAACGGTATAATTTGCAACAGATGTTGATCTCAAGAAATGAATCTTCTACTGGTGAGTTGTTTGCTTGTAGGATCCAGTGTTTTGGCCAACTCCAAAATTTCTTATGACAAAAAATCCTCCTTCCACAATTAGTGGAGAAAATTTTTCAATGAATGCCTTTTTGATGGCACCTTGTATCTTATCACCCTATAATTAAGCAAACGATGGGAAAAAAATGAGATGTTTAAATATAATGAAATCGCATTTTAAAAAAATTATATTATGGAGTTACCTTTTAATCCATAAGTACCATGTCGATACTACCATCTTCATTTGGATTACTATACAATGGTTGTTTCTATAATCGAATGATTCTGATCTGAATCTTCCAGTTTTCATTTGATGGAGTAATGTCTTTGATATAATTTAGATCTTGAACCATCATGATTTGAGTTGAATAATTGCAAATTTAGAATATGGAAGGAAATAATGTGAAGGTTGATATATAAAATGAGTTAGTTGGAATGAAGACGTTGAAGAATGTGATATGAAAGTTGAAATGAAGATTTTAGGAGATGATGATGCTTAATGCCACTGAATTTGATATATATATATATATATATATAATCTTAAATATAATGTGTGTTGTGTATGAAGATTGATAAATAGAATTATATAATGATTTTAAGAATTTGAAATGTAGTAGATAATTTAAATTGCAACTTAAAATTTTAAATATAATGATATATGTAATCTTAATACTAATTTGAATATTAATATATATATTCAAAAATTTTAAAAAGAATAATGATAAATTTATATATTCATATTCAAATTATTATTATGATTATATATATTATCATATAATATATATTAAAAATTTTACAAAAAGGATAAATTTATATATTCATATTCAAATTATATAATAATTATCTTAATTATGTTAAAAATTATAATTAATGAAAATTTTATAAATGGATATAATAATGATAATGTGGATAATTGTATTGTGGATAGCTTCTCGAATCATGAAGTTTCCATTTCACAATGGATGACTTTATTCTGGGGACATCTATATGTAATATTCATTAATAGTATAATTGGGATTAATTTTCTTTTATTCATTCGAATAGTAGCACTTTTTTAGTTTCATAATAAAATATATTTTGAATTTCTTAAAAATATTTTAACGTATTGAGAGCCCAATCTTTTGAGGTCCATTATATGCCATGATATAGAGGTAATTTATAAATGGATATATATTATATTTATTTTTCATTTATATGGAATTTTAGTATGTATAAAAATAAAAATATTGATAAATTATTATAATATAATTATGTGATTATTAAAATGTAATTACAATATTTTGTAAGGTATACTAAATTAGTGGATGAATTTTTTATATATTTTCAAGTTTGATATATATATATATATATGGTAAAGAAGTAAATATCAAAAAGTGAATATATAACATTTTTCAAATAAGAATTAGATAAGTCAATTTATAATTTATTGAAAATATTGTATTGAAATCAAAATAAAAAATATAACATCAACAACTAAATTCAAAATTTAAAATAAAAAATCAACTTGAAAATAACATTATTTAATGTTTTGCAACATTGCTGACAAAAAAAAAAAAAAAAACAAAATGTGTTGTAAAAACACAAATTCTTCATATGTCAATTCATCCAAGCTGCAAGATAAAATAAATAATTAATATTGGTATGTGATTTATTTTTATATTCTTATTTATTGAATTTATATTTGTGCTCAATAAATTTTTTAAAAAAATAAATTATTAAGTTAACAAATTTTAATACCACAATCCCCAAAATAGGATATTTGCCATCTTCGATGAGTTCAAGGCTATAATGTTGACCTTCTTCGATGTCCAATGCATTTCGAATCTCTTTCCATCCATGTACGATTTGGAAATGAGACTCATTTCTCTTCAATTTGACTTTCCATTCATTATCATAGGCGCCTATGATGATCATCTTGCTCTTCTTTAATAGACCAGTTTTTGTAGCAAATTCTATTGGTAAATTCTGAAAATAAAATAATATAAAATAATTAAAAGTATATAAAGTAATGGCATAAATAAAATAAATATATAAAGAATGATATTGTGAATGATAGTTTGAATTACCAAATAGGATCTCTTCATGCAATAAGGATTGAAATATGAAGTGAAACCTGGCGGATCATTCCTTGTACGCCGTTTGGATATCATCTCCAAATCTGGCCAGGTAAATCTTTTGGAAGATGGAGCAGTGGATATGTTTTGTGACTTGGATACTTCATTATTATGGAGCTTGGATGGAATAGATTTGATAAGGAAGGTATTATTATGCATGGTCAAAGAAGATGTAAGGAATTTAAAAAGAAGATAAAAAAGATTGGAGTCAAAAACATACAATTATGATATGTATAAAAAGATTGGAGACAACTATGATATAAAAGTGGAGTTGAGTGTTTGTGCAACAATTATTAGTATAAAAGAATTTAACAATTTTATCATTGGATATACTATTTGATATCAAATGTATTTATATAAAAAAATTTAAATTGAAAAATTGTTTTTTATAAATCGGATAAAATTTTTAAAATAAAAAAATGATAAGTATTATCTAAATGAAACAATCTTAATTTATAGAGTGAATTTTAAAAAAGGTCATCATACTTTGATAAAGTTTAGGTTTTGGTCACTAACTTTTAAAAATTCAAAACATGTAACTAACTTTTGCATTTGAATTTTGGTTTTGGTCATTCCGTCCATATTATCCGTGAAGCCCACTTACGGACCAAAATTTTGAGGGTATTTCTGTCCAATCATACCCAAAAAACCTATGTGCTTCCTTTTTTTTTTACTATTTATCTTTCTTCCCCTCATCCTCCCTTTTTTTTTTTTTTTTTTTCCGTATTCATCTTTCTTCTCCAGCCACCCTGCCACTCTTCTTGCCGGAAACAACAAAACCCATCACCATTCTCCCAGAAATGTCTACATCAATGCATGTGAATTTAAGTCGATTTTTTTCACAAAGATGGATGTGAAAAAAATTGACTTAAATTCACATGCATGGATGTAAACATTTCTGAATGTCTACTTTACATCCATGCATGTGAATTTAAGCTGATTTTTTTCACAAAGACGGATGTGAAAAAAATCGACTTAAATTCACATGCATGGATGTAAACGTTTCTGAACGTTTCTGGGAGAATGGTGATGGGTTTTGTTGTTTCCGACAAGAAGGGTGGCAGGGTGGCTGGAGAAGAAAGATGAATACGGAAAAAAAAAAAAAAAAGTGAGGGTGAGGGGAAGAAAGATAAATAGTAAAAAAAAAAAAAAAAAAAAAGGAAGCACATGGGTTTTTTGGGTATGATTGGACAGAAATACCCTCAAAATTTTGGTCCGTTAGTGGGCTTCACGGATAATATGGACGGAATGACCAAAACCAAAATTCAAATGCAAAAGTTAGTGACATTTTTTGAATTTTTAAAATTTAGTGACCAAAACTTAAATTTTATCAAAGTATGATGACCTTTTTTAAAATTCAAAAGGAAACACATGGGTTTTTTGGGTATGATTTGACAGAAATACCCTCAAAATTTTGGTCCGTTAGTGGGCTTAACGGATAATATAGACGGAATGACCAAAATCAAAATTCAAATGCAAAAGTTAGTGACCTTTTTTGAATTTTTAAAAGTTAGTGACCAAAATCTAAACTTTATCAAAGTACGATGACCTTTTTTAAAATTCACTCTAAATTATATAATCCTTTAATTCATTTTTAATGTATTAGATAAATAAAAAATTCAATTACAACTTTCAAATTTAAATATGATGATGTATATAATAGTAATAATAATTTTAAAAACAATATAATTTTATATATATTCAAAAAAATATAAAAAGGATAAATTTATATATTTATTATATTAAAATTTATTGAACTACGTTGAATATATTTTATCAATATGATGTGGTGAAGATTATGTAAAATTTATTATTTTAAATAAAGTACACAGATTAAAATCTTAATACTGAAGATCAACTTAATACAATCCAAAAGAAAAAGAAAAATAACATAAACATTAATCTAAATTCAAAATAAAATATCAACTTTTAAATAACATATACGATGATTGCCACTTGAGTGCTCGTGTATCTTGAATAATAATTTGGAGAGTTAAAAAAAAAGATATCAAAATAATTACAAAATTATCAATCAATAAAATAACCTTATAAAAAAATTATGAAACAAAGGAAATAAAATTGTAAAATTACCAAGGAGTGGTGTGCAAAGCAAGATTTAGTGATCTTCATTGTAAAAGAATATTCAACCCTTGTTCATAAAGGAGATATTTGTTGTTTTTGGTGATAATTGTTCTCCATAAAGGAACGAATCAATAAGAAAATATAGAGGGGATTAAATACTACTGTATACACAGATTATATATATAAGTAATTATTGAGAATTTAGAGTTTAATTGAAAGAAGAGTTTAAGTAATGAACAAATTCTTAATGTTTAAGGATACTATTATTAGTAAGTATAATATAAGTGAGATTGAAGAATTCAATAAAATTTTTTAAATTAATTAATTGAAAAAATTTGTCAAAAATCCACGTCATCAAGTTGGAGGCTCAATTGCTCAAGAAATTCACCTGCTAGAGTATATTTAAGATTAGACCTCTACTAAAAATAGCCATGATGTTTACATTTTTAAATTATTTTTATCCATACAAAATTTTTGACCTGTAATAATAGTTTTTTTTTACAAGCAACACAGTTAAAGGTAAAAAAAGGTTATTTTTAAAATATAAAATATTTAAATTCTTATTTTGTAATTAAGACAAAATATATCTATTATCTCCCAACTTTTTTTTTTTTTTTTTCTCTTCCTCCCTCACCTCTTTCTCCTTCACCAAACTTTTGATTTTCTCTTCCTCCCTCACCTTTCTCTTTTTTCTCTCCCTACTTTTGATTTTGGCACTTGGGTTTCGGTGCTCCCTGTGTTAAAAGGCCTTTTTTTGGGTTCGATTTTTTTTTTTTTCTAATACTACCATTTGTTTATTCTTTAGTGGGTGTAAGAAAGCTTACAATTTTTAAAAAAAGAGCAGAAGAAACATTCGACATGCATCACACAATCAAATTAATCCCTATAATTATACACGATTCTATCAAAAATTACAAACCCTAATGCACAAAAACATAGTTTGCAGACACACATTTTTTGGGAAGATTCTCTTTGGTTAAATCTTTCTTCTTAGGGTTCAACACCTCTTCGTTGTGCCTGAAAAAAAGGAAAAAAAAAAAAAAAAAAAACTCAACTCAAAACGGCAAAAGAAACGATATTTATACATATAATGTTTGTTGTATTGCGAATCAAAATGGCTTACTGTTTGATTGCTTTCGAGGTGGCCATCTTCTTCATTACAGCGAATTTGGGGGATTTCCTGGCTTTTCCCAATATTTTTACGAGGGCTTAGTTGCGAGCGTGGTTGCGTTGTGACTAGGGCTGGCAATTCGTGTCATGTTCGTGTTATCGTGTTCGGGTTGGCGTGTTGGGGTGTCGAGAAACCCCCAACCCTAACCCGACCCATTTAATTAATCGTGTCGAAAACTCCAACCCTAACCCGACCCATTTATAATCGTGTCGACCCGAACCTAACCCGCGTAACCCATTTAACTAAACAAGTAAAGTCAACCACCCGGCCACCCATAGATTTCAAGATCGAGATCCCATGCAGAATCGTTTTGTAATTAAATGTAAAAACACGCAACATATATTTCATACATCTTTTGTTCTTTTATATTATTATTATTATTTTTTTTAAGATCATGCATAAAGAAGATCTATTTTTGTGGGAAGACACATGTTCTTGATTTACACTGCCAAGTAAAATTCATCAATTGGAAAAATAAACTTAGAAATGAACCTGGAAGTTTCAATAAGCCCACATTAGCTAATGAGGTAGAAAGCAATAATTTTGAGTATTATAAGGTTATGCAAATGCAATAGTTAATCATTCGTCAAAATTGTAATAATAAACAGCTTTAAGGAGGAAAAGGCATCCGTCCAAAAGTCATCCATATTGTGCTGTCATTCCAAAAGTCTTCCGTTCAAAAGTCTTCCTTCTAAAAGCCTCCCTAAGTAATCTTTTTCACCTACAAATGATAGCACAATTCAACTAATAAGTAATAACAAAATAAAAATTTTAAAACGTCAACTCAAAAATTAACAAACATACCGAAAAGATACATCAATGGGAAGAAATCACATTAGAAGAAACACCTCCAGTTCCACCACCAGTGTTTGAATCCATAACATCTTTAGCTAGCTCATCAACTTTCAAATCATCCACAACTAAATATATATATATATAATCCATTAGTATAATATATAGAAATATTATATGTAATAACAGCTACTTAGAATATTCATTCTTACCTTGTTTTCCAAAAAGCCAATCTCGACAACATATAACCGATTCAACCATATCAGGAGTCATCGAGCTACAATATTGATCAAGAATTCTACCACCAAGACTGAAAGCTGATTCAGAAGCAACTGTAGAAACTGGAACAGCAAGAATATCCCTGGCAAGTCTTGCCAACTCCGGATATCTAGATTCTTCAACTTTCCAAAACTCAAGCGCATTAAGAGAGGCTGTTCTCGGTGTTCTTGGCTCATCCAAATACATCTCTAGCTGAGACCTTCTTCTACCAGTAGAAATGAATTCATCTCCATCATAGACATCAAATTCCTATTAAAAAAATAAGAAAAAAACCATTAAATCACAAGTCAAATGATAAACAAAAAAAAAATCATAACTGAAAATATAATCTAAAAAGTTGTATTAAATACCTGATAAAAGTTATGTGATGATGAAGCCTCACTTTCAAATAAAATCAGGGAATCATCAGTTTTGTGAGTAGAAGAATACCCTTGATTAGAAGAAGAAAATTGCTGCATATACTCATCAAATAGGCCGAAAAGTGTTTCCCTCACTTTTGCTAATTCTCTAGAATTTTGACCATATAACTTCCGATAGCTAAACTCAAGCAATTGAAACTTATACCGAGGGTCAAAAACAACAGCAACTGCCAATAGAACATTAAATTCAGCCCAATACTTCTCAAATTTCTCCATCATCTTTGTAGCTATTTTCCTCATATACAAATCAGGGCTTCTAATATGCTCAACCAACTTCGCTTGAATAAAAAAGACTTCAGGAAAATACAAGTTGGCAGTCGGATAAAGAGTCCCAGAGAAAGTGTTTGTGGCATTATAAAACATACTCATAAATTCACAAATCTTCTCAATCTTTTCCCATTCTTCTCGAGTTGGACAACTTTTAAAATTAAAATCACTCAATTGAAGATTCTCAAATGCACGACGAAAATAAAGAGCGCTAGCCCTTTCCTTGATTCCAAAGAAGTCTGTTGAATAGATAAAAGAAACTTTTCCTTTCTCGCTTGAGATCCTTTGACATACTTCACACAATCTCTAATTTTATCCACAGAAGTGTCAATCTCTTTCAAACCATCTTGTACAATCAGATTGAGAATATGCGCACAGCATCTCAAATGAAACAAATCACCATTTCTCAGCAATGCATTATTCAACACAAGTTGCTTCTTAAGTATACCAACACATGCATCATTCGCAGAAGCATTATCCAAAGTAATGGAAAACAATTTCTTTTCAATACCCCATTTCCTAACTAGAGTATAAATCTTTTCACTCAATGCTAAACCAGTGTGGGGGGGGGGTGTAAGGTAATAGAAGTTCAGAATCCTTTTTTGTAATACCCAATTTTTATCCACAAAATGAGCAGTTAAGCATAGATAACCATCAGTCACAATAGAAGTCCAAGCATCACTTGTCAAACATATTCTACTAGGACATTCTTGCAATTCAGATCGAATGTTGTTTGACTCTTTCAAATATATTTTCCGAATATCAGCTTTCACAGTATTCCTAGTAAATCTAGCAGCATCAATCTTGAGGTACTTAATCATTTCCCAAAAGCCATCATATTCAACAAAAGAAAATGGCAAATCATGTCGAATTATTGCATGCACAAACAATTCTCTAAATCTTTCTTGAGAGAAATTTGAGTCTCTAATAATACTCATGCTTGACTTATTATCAGAAGTAATCATATACTGACCAATGGTTTTAGTTGCCGTTTTCATGCACTTATCAACATGACGACGGAGATTACCAGTACCATTCTTAGTTTCAGCATTATATTCCTTACCACATTTGTTGCACGCACACATGAGTGGCTTATCAGGTTTGTTGGGATCTTTGGGAAGTATATGAAAATGGTTCCAAACTGTTGAAGAGAGCTTTCTTTGTTTTTTTTTCACGCCACCCGTGATTCTTGATCCCTCACCACCAACACCATCATCATCCCCCATAAATTCAGAAGCTGCACGTTTAATTGATTCTTCGTCGTCCGTTTCAATTTCAAAAGCATCGCTGGAATCAGGATTTGAGTCTTCCATAAGTTCCTAAAAGCACAAAAGAATCAATACAATGTATTCAGTAATGGAGGACCTGCTCAAGAGAAGTTGCTGCATTTTTGGTCAAGAAAGTTTCTGCTGTGCTGGTTTTGAGAATTTAACACAAAAGCTTGGAACATTGCTGGCTGCATGGCAACATTCTTAAACTGGAACAATTTTAAGGCTGCCAAAGCTACAAAGTAGTAATACTTAATTTAATCAACTGGAAAGCCAATCACTTAAGGCCACAAGAACATCTTTTTAAGCTGGATATAGATTAAATTATGATTTCTTGTGTGCTAGTTCACTTTTACTGCTTTCTTTCACTAGCCCTCTAATATATACTAATGAATGAAACAAGAAATAATACCCTGAATTAGGGAACTTCCGAGGTTCAGTGCTACAGAAGAGAAAACAGTGGACTTAACTGATGGTGACAGCCATTTAATTTCCTGTACTAATATCTCAGATATTTCAAGAATGGAACTGTCCAAAAACAAAGTGCTTTTAGCCTAAACAACCATGATGGCAAACAAACAGTTAGTCTTCTCCAAACAACCATGATGGCAAACAAACATGGTTTGATCTTATTATAAAAACCATTCACATACTTCTAGCCAAGATCATTTCTTAGGCTATGCTTTTTATCTACACAAATTAGAGTTTACTTCCTGCACTTGAAGAACCAATTCTATTCTAATCATGTTGCCTAGAAGTAGAACCCTTCCTTCAAGAATCCATCATGATAAGAAGAGAAAAAATATATTGGAGGGAAGATTTTCTAAAAGAAGGTGAGGAATTTTGGAGGAAATGGAAATTGATGTGGTTTGGTTACTATTTGAATAGATTTTTTTTCGACTTTTTTATGGGAAAAAAAGTAAACAAACACAGGCTAAGTGATACTCCTGAACTCATGTTGGAAGTCCACTACTGTTGCTATATAGAACATCTTATAAGGTTAAACCTGAAATCAGGCTTGATAAAGAGGATTATAGGTTCAAGAAAATAAGGCCCAAGCAGAACACACAAGTGTAGTCTCTACCATTTATGAGGCGGTCTCACCGAAAAGGAAAAACTCAAAAGAAATCAAATGCTACGGGACCAAGCAGAACACACAAGTGTAGTCTCTACCACAAAGATTCAAGCAAAACTAGTACCAAGTACCAGAACTAACCTTCTTTCCGCTTTTTGGTGCGTCTAATGCTACGCGACCGGAAGAAAGGCCGGACAACCAGCTGCGGCGAGGCTTGAACGGCAGAGGGAAGGGACAATCGGGGAGAGAGAAGAGAAAGAAAAAGAGAAGGGGATTGTAGGGTTTCTTTGATTTGGGAACAATTTTTAGTCATTTTTTTTAAAAATTTTTCGGGTTAGCAGGTCAACCTGTCAACCCGGCGGGTCGACCTGAACCTAACCTGGAGATAAACGGGTCGACACGAACCCGACCCGTTTACTTAATCGTGTCAAAAAACTCAACCCTAACCCACTTTTTTAGTGTCGTGTTGTCGTGTCGTGTCAGAAATTGCCAGCCCTAGTTGTGACCGATGGCAGCGTTGGCAAGGAAGAGCGGCGGCTGTTTGGTGAAGGAGGAAGACAGGAAAAAGAAAAAAAAAAAAAGGTTGGGAGATATATTTTGTTTTAATTACAAAATAAGAATTTAAGTATTTTACTTTTTAAAAACAACCATTTTTACCTTTGACTGTGTTGATTTGTACAAAAATCTGTTATTACAGATCAAAATTTTTTTTTATAAACTAAAATCGTTTAAAAATGTAAACGTCATAGGTATTTTTGGCGGAGTTTAATCATGTTGGACCAAAAGGATGAAATGACCAAACATGTTGGACCAAAATTGCATTTTTTCCAGGTTTTGATCCTGGTGTCATCCTTTCTGTAAATGAAAATTTAGGTGAAATATAACAATAAAAAAATTGTTGAAAAGGGTAAAAGAAAAAAGAAATTGGAGGAAAGAGAAAAGATTAGAAAGAGAGACTCAACCATTTTTTTTTTTTCTTTAAGTTCCTCTCCCATTTATTTAATACGGTAGCTCCCTTAAATATTCATTATTTCCTGTTTAGCCAATGTTATCCTGTTCTTTGTCAAAAGACACAATCTTTGATGTGGGGAGATTAAAGAATAATTAACTTAGATTTTCTGGAAGCAATTCTGGTATAGGATGATAGTGCCATAATTAATCCGTTAGTGGTACGATTAATTATGTAATTGATTAATTAATAAAGTAGAATTAATTATTTAATTAATTATTTCTAAGGTTAATTAAGTAATTAATAAAGTAGAATTAAATATTTAATTAATTATTTCTAAGGTTAATTAAGTAATTAATAAAGTGAAATTATTTAATTAATTAATTAAGTCTTAAAGTTCAAATAGAATTAGAAAATCCTAGAGATTAGGAAATCTATTTGGATTTGGAAATCCTATTAGATTTGAATCTAAATTGGATTTGGAAATTAATTAATAAATCCTAAACCCATTAGGAAGACCAATCCTAAACCAACTTAGGGTATCTCTTGTAACTCTATAAATAGATAAGATATTAGCAATTCAAAACACACAATTCATAAGTTTTCATGACAAGAAAACTAGAGAGAGAAATTAAATATTTCTTTCTCAAAGTCGGACTTTTTCTTCCTCTTTGTGGCGGCTCGATTCCCAAGGTGCGGCGGCGGGTGCTGATCAGACAGGCAGCTCATGGAGGCAGTCGGCGACGGGTGGACTTCAAGCCCGAGAGGCGGCGTTTGGTCAGATTTTTCCGGCGAGTTTTTTGTGGTGATTGCTCATCAATTGCTCGTTAGTTCGTTGCCCACATAACGTACGATCAAGTCTTGAGTTATACAAGAGAATCACCTAAGTACACGCTTCAAGAAATAATTCTTAAACTTCCACTTTTATTAAGAATTTGTTGTTGCGTGACAAATTGAACAAATACAAGCTATGATCTTGCACATTAGTTTTGTGCTAGAGCTTAGGCTGAAGGAAAACAGAACAAACCCGGGCTAAATCGAAAACCTCACTTTCGTGCAATGCATTCCAGAATCGGAAGCTTTCGACAAAGCTCAGGCTCAAATTCATTTACCCATGAACGGATCTAGGCTTACACTTATTTAATTTATTAATCAGGACACAAAAGTTACAATCTTTAATTAAAGCGGAAAGTTCAAAAGATTATACCTTTGAAGCGTGTCCCTAGCAATAAGAAAATCAAACCTGAAAATCCTGCTGTTTTCGCCCGGGACCAATCACGAGAGAATCCCGATAACAACTCTGTATCTACCTCAAAATCGCGTGGGCGACTATCCAAAAGGTATCTAAGACACTAAGGAAGAGATCCATATGAGACCCACTTCCAAAAACTCGTCAAATCCTCAGCAGATCGTTGCCCGAAGATTACTGCACTTATTTACCGCCTAGCTACGAAATCCACTTGAAATCCGAAGAATAACTCCAATTCGACTCCGAACTAGTGTGGGCTAGTGTCTACGGAGTAGCCCAAGGCAAAACGAAGAAATCCCAAGAAACCCACTTCAAGAATCACACAAATCTAAAAAAACAGATTTAGCCCGAGAACATAACTCAATCTGAAAATCCACACCAAAAGTGTCTAAAATGTGTTCCTGCTCGTAGATCTAGACTCTAGCGATCTAAGAATATCAAGCTAGAGGATCAACACAACAAGAATTAACAAACCCACTTCGAAAGGAGCAAAGCCACCGCCCCAAAAATAAACCAAACGCCGGCCGATCTATTTCCGGCGAACAAAACCCGGCGGCCGAGAAAGCCAATCAAAGGCAGCATCTTTTTACTCAAAAAATGGTGATCTAGGATTCTCTAGGTTATGGGCTTTTAGGATTCTCGAAGAAGAAAGCTCCAAAGTCGACTTCGAAAGAAAAACTACTAAGAAAGTTGAGAGCTTCTCTTTCTAGACTTAACTTTCTCTCACTAGGCAAATACCTCTAAGGTTTCTAATGTCTTGTAGGTTGCCTAACAAGGGATATTTATAGGGAGTTTCTAATGATACCTAATGGGCCTTTGAGTTGGGTCTTTTAATTTGACTTTCGTTAACCCCTTAGTCTTTCCTAGACTAGTCAACTCCAATCGATCCTTTTGAATTAAATTTTTAACCCACTTCGTTAATTTAATTTAATCGAACCCTTTGGATTAATTAATTCATATAGAATTAATTTTCTTAATCCACTTTGTCAATTAAGTATTAATTAAATCTTTAGGATTAATTAATTCACTTTATCGATTAATCAAACGCATAATTAGTCATACCACTAACTGACCAATTATGGAACTACCGCTCAAAAATGACTTTACATCGCGCCACTATATTTTCTTCCATCTCCCTACATTAAAGATCTAGTGCTCATCGGTTTATCAATTTACTGACAAACTAATTCACCGACTTCTTGGTATCCGAGTTTAGAACCACTCGACTTTCTTATTATACCGGACATAAAGTCCACCGGCCGGGTTTAGTATAATAAACTTTATGAGCTCATCTCGGGAGCACCATCAACCCGGCGAACCAGTACGTGGATTCCTCCGACTAGCAATGACACGTAAGTAGCTAAACACCGCATACCCAACCTACCGAGGTAGGCCTCAATTGACCACACTCTTTGGCAAATCAAAGCATACGATATCCAACTCTCACGCCCATCCCAATCTCGGGATTGAGAGACGGAATACTATGACTGAATTAACTATGCCGATCAGTATAAGTCAATTCTATCCAAACTGGTCATGCTCAATATGCCTCGGGCATATCCGTGTGATTTAATTAGTCTAGATAAACCAATTTCCAAACCACATGATAACCTATACCGATAGTATGTTCAGACTATCTCAGTTACGAGCATACTTTTAATATATCAATACTTTAACCAATAACAGTATCTACTGTGTCTTTCCACACCCCGTTATCTAGTTCTATGATATAATGGAATAATTTAATACTGAAAGAAAATGATATATCATCTGTGGATATTAGTTTTTGATACAAGCCATAGCTTTTCTGTATTCAAAACTAACAATCTCCCACTAATACTCAAAGCTATGCTAAGAAGTACAAAAACTGTCTAACCCGCTATTACACTGCTGTCATAGTGAAATCTACAGAACACCTTTAAGCTCACTCACATAGCTCCCTCAAGAATCTGACTCCCATGCCCTCTACATGTCTCTTAAAGACCTTTGGGCCAATGGCTTTGTGAAAGGATCTGCAAAGTTGTCATCTGATGCTACCATGGCCACGATCACGTCTCCCCTCTTTACGATCTCTCGTATCAGGTGGTACTTGCACTCTATGTGTTTACTCTCTTTATGGGCTCGTGGTTCCCTCGAGTTAGCAACTGCACCATTGTTATCACAGTAAACTGTGATAGACCTAGGCGACTTAGGAACCACATCTAAGTCCATCCGGAAGCTTCAGAGCAATACTGCTTCTTTCGCTGCCTCTGATGCGGCAATGTACTCAGCCTCCATGGTGGAGTCCACCACGCATTTCTGCTTGACACTCCGCTATACTATGGCTCCACCTCCTAGAGTAAACACAAACCTAGAGGTAGACTTACTCTTGTCCATATCACCTTGAAAGTCTGAATCTGTGTAACCCAGTGGTACAAGCTCCTGCGCTCTATAAACTAGGACATAATCTCTCATCCTGCGCAAGTACTTGAGAATGCATTTTACTGCCTCCCAGTGAGCCTTCCCAGGGTTACTCTGATATCTGCTAACGATGCCAACGGCAAAGCAAATATCAGGCCTCGTACATAACATAGCATACATGAGACTACCCACTGCAGAAGCATAGGGTACCGCCTGCATGGCATCTATCTCTTCAGCAGTCTTAAGACAATGCTCCTTAGACAAATGCACCCCATACCTGAAAGGTAGTGAACCCTTCTTGGAGTTCTGCATGTTAAAAAGGGCCAGAATCGTGTCTATGTAGGATGCCTGAGAGAGAGTCAGATAATGCCTCATACGATCTCGAATAATCTTGATTCCAAGGATATATCCAGCCTCTCCCAAATCCTTCATATCAAATTGCCTGGATAACCATGCCTTTACGTCTGACAACACCTTCTTACTGTTGCCAATCAGAAGGATGTCATCTACGTAAAGTATAAGGAACACCACCGTATTACCATCACGCCTACAATGAACACACTGCTCATCCGGACACTGAGTGAATCCATAGGACTGGATAACCTCATCAAAATGGATGTTCCAAGATCTGGATGCTTGCTTAAATCCACAAATGGACCTCTTAAGCCTGCATACCTTGTGCTCTTGGCCCTGAACAATGAAACCCTCTGGTTACTGCATAAACATGGTCTCCTCAAGATTTCCATTAAGGAAAGCTGTCTTAACGTCCATCTGCCAAATCTCATAGTCCATATGAGCAGCTATGGCCAAGAGAATCTAGATTGACTTAAGCATAGCTACCGGGGAAAAGGTCTCCTCATAATCGATACCCTCTTTCTAAGTATACCCCTTCGCCACAAGCCTAGCCTTGAAGGTCTCAACCCTCCCGTCAGATCCTCTATTTCACTTGTAGACCCATTTGCACCCAATAGGTCGAAACCCATCAGGAAGGTCTACCAGCTCCCAGACCTGATTTGAGTCCATAGAACCCATCTCAGCAATCATCGCTCTCTGCCAAGAATCTGCATCTTTATCTTGGAGAGCCTTATTTTAGCTAACTGGGTCTGGTTCATAAGCGCCAGGGATAAAGTCCAAAGACTCACCGAAACCCATGTACCTCTCGGGCTGTCTAGCAACCCTCCCACTACGATGAGGGACAACCTATATAAGAGCATCATCTGTGAAAGTGTGTGCAGTCTCTTGTGGTGTGTCTTCCTATACTTGTGTATCTGGAATAATGGACTGACTTCTAAGCTCTTCCAATACTACCTTGCTACTTGACTTATGATCTAAAATATAGTCTTCCTCAAGAATATGGCATTGGTGCTTACCACCACTTTCTGACCCTGAGAACTATAAAATAGACCATCTCTCGTTCCTTTGGGGTAGCCTACAAACATCATAACCTTTGATCTCGAATCTAACTTACTTGCATCAGCCTCGAGCACATGTGCTGGACAATCCCAAATCCTGAGATGTCTTAGACTAGGATTTTGCCTAGTCCACAACTCTAGGGGTGTTATAGGCACAGATTTAGATGACACGAGATTAAGGAGATAACACGCTGTCTCGAAGACATAATCCCAAAACGAGGTAGACAACTCACTATAACCCATCATCGATCTAACCATATCCATAAGAGTCATGTTCCTCCTCTCTGCTACACCATTCTACTGGGGTGTGCCAGGTGCAGACAACTGGGTCAGAATACCCTCCTCTGACAAATAAGACCTAAATTTACTAGAGAGGTATTCGCCACCGATATCAGATCGCAAAGCCTTGATACTCTTACCCAGATGGTTCTCCACCTCAGCTTTAAACTCTTTGAACTTGCCAAAGCATTCAGACTTGTGGCGCATCAGGTATATGTATCCATATCTAGAGTAATCATCCGTGAAAGTCACAAAATACTCATAACCACCTCTAGCCTGAACTGACATAGGCCCACACACGTTAGAATGAATCAACTCTAAAACCTTTTTGGCCCTATACCCCTTTGCCTTGAAAGGCCTCTTGGTCATCTTGCCCTCCAAGCAGGACCCACAGGTCGGATAGCTGTTAATATCCAATGAGTCCAAAGACCCATTATTGACCAACCTTTGAATCTTACTAAGGTTGATATGACCGAGTCTCAGGTACCAAAGATGAGTTTAATTCAAAGGGGAAGACTCGTTTCTCTTACTATGATTCGGTGATGAGTTATTAGTTTCTGTGTTTTGCATTACTGGGGAGTATGTCTTGATTAAAAAAAGATTGTCAACTAATGTACCGGAACATATAAGCTTCTGGCTTTTTCTAATAAAAAACAGATCTATCAGAAAAAGCACACTTATAACCATCCAAAATAAGTTTAGAAACTAAAAGCAAATTCTTATGAAAACTGGGTACATATAAACAATCTCTCAAATGTAAAACTGAGTTTGAAAAATAAAGACAAAGAACTCCCACTGCAACAACATAAATTCTGGTAGTTTCCCCAAGGTAGACCTATAATTCTCTCTCTCTAAGCAGCCGAGTCACTTGGAACCCCTGCAAAGAATTACAAACATGATCAGTGGCTCCTGAATCCACACACCAAGTATCTGTGGGAATAGCTGCTAAACACGTCTCAGTAACTAGGGAAAATTTACACATACCTCGAGGCTTTAGGCAATCCTTCTTCCAATGTCCTGCTTTGCCACATCTGAAGCACTTGCCTTTCTGCTTATGCTTCTTGGCAATGCCCGCCTTGGGTCCATGATCAGCTCCTGCTTTTTGGCCTCTCTTCCACTTTTGCTTCCTGGCTTTGGGCCCAGCAGAGGAACTTAAGGGACCAATAGTAGCCAAGGTTTGCTTCTTCTCTGCGAATAGGCCCTCATCAGACACCAATGCAGTCATGAGCTCGGGAAGTGAATATGAGAGCTGGCCCACATTATAGTTCAACCAAAACTGCTCAAAACTGGGGGGCAAGCTCAGGAGGATGATATCGACCTGAGTCTCCCCATCAATGTCACCTCCCAATACCTCAATCTCATTGATGCAGCTTATCATGTCCAGCACGTGATCCCACACTGAAGTGCCTTTAGCCATCCTAGCATTCATGAGTTTCCTCATAGCTGACTGCTTGGCTGCCCTGCCCTGATGTCCAAACATCTCCCTGAGGTTGAGCATCATATCATAGGCTGAGGTAAACAACTGATGCTAGTGCTGCAGTACACTCGACATAGAAGCCAAGATGTAGCACCAGGTCATCTCATCAGCCTTCTGCCATCTCGTATATGGCTCTCGCTGCTCAGGGGTGGCATCATCGCTGGGCTTAGGGGGACACTCCTCAGTGAGCACGTACTTGTAACCCTCAACGGTAAGGACAATGTCCAGGTTACGTTTTCAGTTAATGTAATTTTTACCCGTAAGTTTGTTCTGATTCAAAATGACAGCTAACGGGTTGAACGACATATCAACAACTGAAAAATAAACAGTCGAGTTTCAGTGTACTTTTTCGAAAATTTTGATATCCTCAAAACAATACAATCTCCTACTGACATCTCTCACACTGGGATTAACGCAGGTCACGTTGGGTGAACGTCTACGCCAACCCACATTCGTTTAAGAAGAACCGAAGTTCATTAATTCCATTATCTGACCAACAATCTTATGATCAATGAAATTAATAGTCGATAATTTTAGCCATACTCAATAAGCAGCGTAACCTCTTAGGAGGAATACTACAAACAGTACACTAAGTGTTTGCCATTACGTGACTTCTAAGCTAGTTACTTAAGATACTAATGCGCCTCGGTTAGCGAGGGTGTCACAACTTTCTCCAATTAAACTTGTTATAGTCATCCCTTTAAAAATTCAATCTAGTGATATCTCGGGGTTGAAGACTTATTTGTAGGGAAGAAGGCCCTTAGCCAGCGCGTCGGTCTAACCCACATCACATATGAATCCGTAATGGAGGCCATGGGATATTTACCAACCCGCTCCCACTTAGATTTTTAACTTTGACAATTTTTCCGTTTTAACATGCAATATCTTAACAAAGGATATTCGCACCCATAAAACCGTTGGAGTTTTAATATACGAATAATCTACCTTAGTTAATTGCACTTTACATTTAAAACGTTTTGGTTTGGTTTTCGTTCATCCAAAATAAAACAAAAAACACACAATCAACGAAAAGACATAAATATGGGAAATTAAAGAAATTAAAATTTCTAGACTATTATGGCCTTCTCTATCATTGATTCCTTGACGCCTCGGTGACACGTCCCGTCATGTCGCTCCCACTCGTTATTTGGATTCCTCTTGATTCACCCGCGTTTTCTCAGTTTTTTACGTAATTAGGAATCACCCAAAATTACGAAAAACCAAAACCCGGGAATATAAGTTACCCAAAATAACGTCTTCGTCATAATACATAAATTCCTATATACAAAGGCGTTTTTCTAGGAATTTAAAGACGACATGATTAGATCAAATCCTACCACAAGATTTTTCTAATCCTACATGGTGGTTATTACTATTACAAATATTTCCATTCAAAAACAAAACGAGCCCGGACATGTCCCGGGGTTTATGAATGAAAAATAAAATTCTACCATAATAGTCGGGAAACCAATAACCACCTGTTTAAACATTTCTACAAAAATAATAATGCCAAAATAAAGCCGTGTAAAAAATCAAACAAATATAAAGCCGAAACACTAGCTCTGATACCATTTTGAAGGAAAACAGAACCATCCCGGGCTAAATCGAAAATCTCACTCTCGTACAATGCATTCCAGAATCGGAAGCTTTCGACAAAGCCCAGGCTCAAATTCATTTTCCCATGAATGGATCTAGGATTATACTTATTTAATTTATTAATCAGGACACAAAAGATACAATCTTTAATTAAAGCAGAAAGTTCAAAAGATTATACCTTTGAAGCGTGTCCCTAGCAATAAGAAAACCAAAGCTGAAAATCTTGCTGTTTACCGCCTGGGACCAATCACGAGAGAATCCCGATAACAACTCCGTCTCTACCTTGAAATCGCATGGGCGACTATCCAAAAGGTATGTAAGACACTACGGAAGAGATCCATATGAGACCCACTTCCAAAAACTCGTCAGTTCCTAGCAGATCGTTGCCCGAAGATTAATGCGCTTATTTATCGCCTGGCTGCGAAATCCATTTGAAATCCGAAGAATAACTCCAATTCGACTCTGAACTGGTGTGGGCTAGTGTCTACGGAGTAGCCCAAGTCAAAACGAAGAAATCCCAAGAAACCCACTTCAAGAATCACACAAATCTAAAAAAAAAGATTTAGCCCAGGAACTTAACCCAATCTGAAAATCCACACAAAAAGTGTATGGAATGTGTTCCTGCTCGTAGATCTAGACTCTAGCGATCAAAGAAGATCAAGCTAGAGGATCAACACAACAAGAATTAACAAACCCACTTCAAAAGGAGCAAAGCCACCGCCCCAAAAATAAACCAAACGCCGGCCGATCTATTTTCGACGAACAAAACCCGGTGGTAGAGAAAACCAATCAAAGGCAGCAGCTTTTTACTCCAAAAATGGTGATCTAGGATTCTATAGGTTATGGCTTTTAGGATTCTCGAAGAAGAAAGCTCCAAAGTGGACTTCGACAGAAAAACTACTAAGAAAGTTGAGAGCTTCTCTTTCTAGACTTAACTGTCTCTCACTAGGCAAATGCCTCTAAGGTTTCTAATGTCTTGTAAGTTGCCTAACAAGGGATATTTATAGGGAGCTTCTAAGGAGACCTAATTGGCCTTTGAGTTGGGCTTTTTAGTTTGACTTTTGTTAACTCCTTAGTCTTTCCTAGACTAGTCAACTCCAATCGATCCTTTTGAATTAAATCTTTAACCGACTTCGTTAATTTAATTTAATCGAACCCTTTGGATTAATTAATTCATATAGAATTAATTTTCTTAATCAATTTGTCAATTAAATATTAACTAAACCTTTAAGTTTAATTAATTCACTTTATCAATTAGTCAAACGCATAATTATTCGTACCACTAACGGACCAATTATGGAACTACAGCTCAAAAATGACTTTACATCGCGCTACTATATTTTCTTCTATCTCCCCACATTAAAGATCTAGTGCTTGACGATTTTTCAATTTATTGACAAACTAATTCATCGACTTCTTGGTATCCGAGATTAGTACAATTCGACCTTCTTATTATACCGGACATAAAGTCCACCGGTCGGGTTTCGTATAATAAACCTTACGAGCTCATCTCGGGAGCACCATCAACCCGACAAACCGGTACGTGGATTCCTCCGACTAGCAACTGCACGTAAGAAGCTAAACACCGCATACCCAACCTACCGAGGTATAGACCTCAATTGACCGCACTCTTTGGCAAATGAAAGCATACGATATCCAATTCTCACGCCCATCCCAATCTCGAGATTGAGAGACGGAATACTAAGACTGAATTAACTACGCCGATCAGTATAAGTCAATTCTATCCAAACTGGTCGTGCTCAATATGCCTTGGGCATATCCGTGTGATTTAATTTGTGTAGATAAACCAATTTCCAAACCACATGATAACCTATACCGATAGTATGTTCAGACTATCTCAGTTACGAGCATACTTTTAATATATCAATACTGTAACCAATAACGGTATCTACTGTGTCTTTCCACACCCCGTTATCTAGTTCTATGATATAATAGAACAATTTAATACTGAAACAAAATGATCTGTCATCTGTGGATATTAGTTTTTGATACAAGCCATAGCTTTTCTGTATTAAAAACTAACATAGGCTTGGTCAAGAGTTTCGATTCTGGAATATGTAGCACGAAAGTGAATTTTTGACCGTGCCTGGGCAGATAATCTTTCAAAAGTAACTCGAATTATGCTGAAAATAACTAGGGCAGCCGCCACTCCTTCCCTCCACATGCACAAGCCTTCCTTCCTCAACCTTCTAGATGCCTTCCAATGGAAGTAACTTCTAGAATCTTCATAATGAACTTGTGTAATGTTGTGGGCTGAAACTCGGCTGGACTTGGACAAATATGGACACCATTTAAGGGTAAAAATCATCTATGAAGGACTAAAAACCCCTTAAAGAGCCCAAGACTCAAAACAATTAAAGGAGCCCGAGAAAGTAAAGTGAGGTGGCCGAATTTGGGCTAGCACATGCGGCAACATCTTCCATAAACTTCAAGTGATGCCTTGATCCAAATAAACACTTAAGGTGATAATCTCCTTGGGCTTGAGATCATCCTCGAAAATAATTTCTTTGCCATAATGCTCATGAACCATCAAATTAACATTTTTTCAACCCTCTTCGTCCTAGATCTTGTCATTGGACCTTGAATGCCTACCAATGGATCTCTTTGGTAGGTGCTACTAGGATGAACATAAGAACAAGGAATAGAGTCACCTTGAGATGAGCCTAGGTTCATAGCATCCTCTCCCTCTTGAAAATGATTTGACCTCGAATCAAGGCCTTCATCAAACTCAAAAGGTGTTAGAGCACAAACATTGAATGTACCTTGTACACCTTTCTCTCCTCTTAGATCAAGTTTGTATGCATTCTCGTTGACTCTTTCAACCACTTGGAAATGACCATCTCCTCTTGGACTTAACTTGCTCTTTCGCTCTTGAGGAAATCTTTTCTAAGATGTACCCAAACCCAATCACCGGGCTCGAATATAACTCTTTTATGGCCATAGCTTTGCACTCTAGCAAAGTGATATTGCTTCTTCATCAGCTCTAACCTTGCTTGCTCATGGATCTTCTTGACTAGCTTAGCTTTCTTCTCACCATCTAGACTTGCAACTTCTTTAGTTGGAATCGGTAGCAAATCCTAGGGCATTTGCGGTTGAAATCCATAAACTAGCTCAAAAGGTGAAAAACTAGTGGATGTGTGTGTAGTTTGGTTGTATGCGAACTCATATATAGGCAAAACATCCTCCCACTGCTTCAAGTTTTTCTTTATCAAACTTCTCAGCAATGCACCTAAAGTTCGGTTGATCACTTCTGTCTGGCCATCAGTCTGTGGATGACTTGAACTCAAGAATAGAAACTTTGTTCCTAGGTTGCTCCACAATGTCTTCCAAAGCATACTAAGGAACTTGACATCACGATCATTCACAATGCTGCTTGGAACGCCATGTAGTCTCACTACATCTTCGAAGAACAGGTTGGCTATTTCTTTCGTCTTCCTACAAGGTAAAAAAAGCGTCATCTTAGAAAATCCATCAACAATCACAAAGATGGATTCATTACCTCGATTTGTTCTTGGGAGGCCTAGGATAAAATCCATAGACAAATCAACCCAAGGGTTTGTAGGAATTGGCAATGGCAAGGATAATCTGTGCTGTTTGAAGGTGCTTTTCGCCTTTTTGCATTCAATGCACTTTTCACAAATGTATGCTACACTTTTCCTCATGTTCGGCCAATAAAAATGCTCTTGAAGAACATCTAAGGTCTTAAAGACACCAAAATATGTTGGTGTGTGTTTAGGCATTTAATTCAAAATTAAACGGCGGAATTCCTAAACACTAAGGATTCGGGTCTTACCCTCGATGCGTAATCGGTTGTGCAGTCGCCTGGCTCCTCTGAGAAGATGGCGTTCACCAACAATTCACGTGAATTGTCTCTACGATCTTGCACTGGAGTCTCTCAGAATCGGTGCTAGCCCAAAAGTGCCTGTCAAGAGAAAACAATTTTCTCTGGGGAAGAGTTTTGGAAGAGCGTCTGTTTTTTTTCTTGAGTCAGAGAGAGTTCTTTCAAAATCTTTTTAAAACCGTCTTTCAACTGAATTTTGTTAAAATTCATTTAACAGACTCCCAGATACTTCTCTGATTTGAGAAGTATCTGTTTTAATAATAATAAATAATAATTAATAAATTATTTACTGAGTTGGGTTTAACCAACACCATGGATCAACCCATTGATCCATGGATCAGGCTGATGGGTCAAGGACCTTAATTCACAATTAGGTCCCTTGATTTATCAGCTCAACTCAATTCTTCCCAGGTAATTAATTAACTTTTAATTAATACCATAAAATTCTTCAATAATATTTAATTAAACCATTTAATAAAATATTATCTATTTAAGCATAACTCTTATACTTATTACAGGCAATTTAATTCTGAATCATCAACTCTCTTATGTGCGATCCTGTAGGCCCATTCCAAATTGACAATGAATAAATTAATCTCATTAATTAATCCATAAATCATTAGTGGTCTCTAGCAAGACATAATGACTACACAATTCAGAACGGAGGGTCGAATGGTGATTCAACACAACCTTCCGAGTATACTACGTAATGTCCTCTACACTGATATCCAGTTTACCATAAGGCATGGAACCAATCATCCTTATATAGCTAAACGTTTTACTTGATCTCTTAGTGACACTGAACTTAATCAAGCAAATGATAACCCTTATCATTTCTTGGGCACGGCCATGCACTTCTTAGTTCACTATCAAGCGGCCAAGATATCATCTCTCATTTAAGAGAGACTCCCATCACTTCACCTACATACCTTAGCGTGACTCATAGTGTACCCAATCATACCCGTACTTGGCAACCTGTTACGGTCCCGTTAGGCATATGTCAAAGCACACTCTAATTCACCTAAGACTATGCAGTGATTTCTGGTCTAAGGATCATCGCACGAGTACTACTCAAAAGAATCACTCATGATCTAACAGTCCATGGAGTGTTTCTTTTGGCGGATCGATTTCATGAAATTCAATATGCACAAGAATATAATTTCATGAAACTAACTCATCAGATAAATAATCAATCAAACGACAAATGTCTTATTTACATAAATAACCCTCAAAGTTTATTTACATAAATAGCCCTCATTAGGGCACATACACCAACAATCTCCCACTTGCCCGTTGAAGGGCTATGTCCTAAACTGTTTAAGACCAAGCTCTATTACATGTCTATCAAACTTTGACTGCGGTAGAGCTTTTGTGAGAGGATCTGCTACATTGTCGTCTGACCCTATTTTGCACACTTTCACATCTCCTCGATCAATGATCTCTCGGATGAGGTGAAAACTTCTGAGTATGTGTTTGGTTTTCTGGTGTGACCGAGGCTCCTTTGCTTTTGCGATGGCCCCGTTATTGTCACAGAAAAGTTCTATCGGATCTTGGATACTCGGTATCACTCCGACGTCTGACACGAGCTTTCTCAACCAAACAGCTTCCTTTGCAGCATCTGATGCAGCAATGTACTCAGACTCTGTTGTAGAATCGGCTGTTGTATCTTGCTTTGAGCTTTTCCAACTTATTACACCGCCATTCAGACAAAACACGTAGCCTGATTGTGACTTCATGTCATCTTGATCTGTTTGGAAAGCAGCATCAGCGTAACCTTGTACGATGAGCTGTTCTTGTCCTCCATACACTAGCATCAATCCTTTAGTCCTTCGCAAGTACTTTAGGATTGCTTTGACTGCAGTCCAATGATCTATTCCAGGATCTTGTTGGTATCTGCTAGTCATGCTCAGTGCATGTGCGACATCCGGGCGGGTACACAACATGGCATACATGATAGATACTATTGCCGAAGCATGTGGAACTCTACTCATTGTATCCCTCTCATCTCTTGTTGAAGGACCTTGGTTCTTCTTCAAAAGAAGGCCATGTCTAAATGGTACCATACCATTCTTAGAGTTAGACATATTGAACCTCTTCAATATTTTGTCTATGTACCCTTCTTGACTTAGTCCTAGAAGCCTCTTTGATCTATCTCTATAGATTTTGATACCCAGTATCATTTCAGCTTCTCCTAAGTCTTTCATAGAAAATACACTCCCCAACCATTGTTTGATATCTTTCAACATGGGAATGTCATTTCCTAAGAGTAGGATGTCGTCCACATATAGGACAAGGAAAACTATCTTGCTCCCACTAACCTTCTTGTAAACATAAGGCTCATCTTCGTTCTTTATGAAGCCATAACCTTTTACTGCCTCGTCAAAACGAAGATTCCAACTCCGAGATGCTTGCTTTAGTCCGTAGATGGACCACTGAAGCTTGCATACACGATTTGGATGCTCTTGATTGATGTATCCTTCGGGTTGTTTCATATAAAAATCCTCGAGTAGGTTTCCATTCAGGAATGCAGTCTTAACATCCATCTGCCATATCTCATAGTCATAATATGCAGCTATGGCGAGCATAGTCCGAATGGACTTGAGCATCACGACAGGGGAGAAGGTTTCATCATAGTCTATACCATGAGTCTGTCTGAAACCTTTAGCCACTAGTCGTGCCTTGAAGATCCCACCAGGTTTTAACTTGAAAATCCACTTGCAATCGACAACCTTTGCCTGAACAGGAGGGTCAATCAAAGTCCATACTTTATTGTCCCTCATGGATTGCTTTTCAGATTCCATTGCTTGTAGTCATTTATCTAAATCTGGACTTTCTAAAACCTATTTGTAGTTCACGGGCTCATTAGAGTCCGTCAAGATCAAATCTTGATCGTCAGTCACGAGAAATCCGTATCTCTCGGGTTCATGACGAGATCTACTAGACCTTCTAGGTTCTTGTGTTGTTGACTCAGGCTGCTCATCTTCATGAGTTTCCATGTCAACTTCCATCTGAGTTTCTATAGATCGTTCTATATTCTCTTGTGGTTCTGGAACTTCTCCGAGTTCTATTCTACTCCTACTATCTTTCTTGTAGAGAAACTCTTTCTCTAAGAAAGTGGCTTTTCGAGCAACAAACACTTTGTTCTCCGTTGGATTGTAGAATTGATATCCTTTTGTTTCCTTAGGATATCCCACAAATAGGCATTTGTCAGTTTTAGGTTCAAGCTTACTACTTTGTAAACGCTTTACATGAGCTTGAGAACCCCAAACTCGTAGATATGACATATAGGGTTTTTGACCCGTCCACATCTCATATGGAGTCTTATCTACTGCCTTAGATGGAATACGATTTAGTAAGTAGGCAGCTGAAAGGAGGGCATAACCCCAAAAGGACATAGGGAGAGTCGCTTGGCCCATCATAGATCGAACCATATCTAATAAGGTCTGATTCCTCCTCTCGGATACACCATTCCATTGAGGTGTTCCTGGTGGAGTCAGCTGTGAAACAATTCCACACTGTTTTAAATAGCCATCGAACTCATCACTAAGGTATTCACCTCCCCGATCGGAGCGAATAGCCTTAATCCTTCTATTTAACTGATTTTCTACTTCGTTTTTAAACTCTTTGAACTTTTCAAAAGTTTCATTTTTATACCTCATTAAGTAGACATAACCATATCTACTATAGTCATCGGTAAAAGTCACGAAGTATTCAAATCCACCTCTGGCTTGTGTGCTCATTGGTCCACATACATCTGTATGTATTAGAGCCAATAGCTCACTAGTCCTCTCGCCTTTCTTGCTGAAAGGACTCTTCGTCATTTTGCCTTGCAAACAGGGTTCACATGTGTCATATGATTCGAAATCAAATGACCCAAGCACTCCATCCTTATGAAGTCTCTGAACTCGCTTCTCATTTGCATGGCCTAGACGACAGTGCCACAGATATGTTGGACTTAAATCAGATTGAATTAATTTGGCTTTCTTTTCAATGTTATATACCGGTTTCTCTAGGGTCAAATCCAAGATATATAGGCCATTGCACAAATTTGCAACTCCATATAAAACATCTTTTTGATATAAAGACAACGATTTATTACCAATAATAAAACGAAATCCTTTGATATCCAAACAAGAAATTGAAATAATATTCCTACTCATAGTAGGTACATAATAACAATTCTCTAAAACAATGTTTAAGCCAGAAGGCAAAGACAAAATGTAATCTCCAACTTCAACGGCTGCAACTCTTGCCCCGTTGCCCACTCGGAGATCTACTTCGCCTTTCTTTGTCATCCTTCTATTTCTCAGTCCCTGCACATCAGTACAAATGTGAGCCCCACATCCGGTATCTAATACCCAAGGTGGACATAGAAAGATTAATTTCAATAACAAAGATACCTGAAGCCGAAGTATTCTATTTCTTCTCTTCAAGAAACAGCTTGCAGTTTCTTCTCCAATGCCCCTTTTGATTGCAATGGAAACATACTGCGTCCTTCTGAGCATTTTTCTTAGCAGGAGGAGTTTGAGGCTGAGCCTTAGGAGCAGTCTTACTGCGAGGCTTCTTGTTTTCAGCAACTTTTGCTTTGCCTTTAAACTTTCTCTTGTTGCCCTTACCTTTTTCCACAACAAGTACTGGCATTGCCTTCCGAAGGGTTTGCTCAGTATTTTTAAGCATTCCATGGAGCTCAGGAATCGTCCTCTCCATGTTATGCATGTTGTAGTTCACCACAAAGTCATTGTAATCATCAGGCAGTGAAGCCAATATGATGTCAATGGCTAACTCTCTAGAAAGAGGTGCATTTAATCTCTCTAGGGTATCAATATACCCCTTCATCTTGATCAAATGCGTGCTTACTGACGAACCCTTCGCCATCTTGCACGAGATCAATGCTTTTATCGTAACGAACCTTTCGTTACGGGATTGTTCACGGAACATTTCCGTTAGTGACACATAAATTTGGAACGCTTCCGAATTCATGAATTCTTTCTGAAGCTCGCCTGACATAGTCGCGAGCATCAGACATGTCACGTCATCGGAATCGCTTTTCAGCTTTTCCCATGCTCGTTGAATAGCAGCTGTAGCATTTACAGGTGGTTCAGGTAAAGCAGCGTCTAAGATATTTAGCTTCCTTTCTTGTTTGAGAACAATTCTCAAGTTTCTTTCCCAATCTAAAAAGTTTGGACCAACAAGTTTTTCTTTGTCCAAAATGCTTCTTAGAGTGAGATTAGATGTATTAGTGCTAGTAGATGCCATTTCTACAAAAGAAAGATGCAAAACATTAGAATGAGTTTTAAAATATTTTCCACAATAGCCAAAATTGAAATCCCAAACAATTTTGTGTTGGTGCTAGATTGTGGGCCGAAAATCCACAAAGAGTCAACCCCAGTCTTGCTTTGGCAAGTATCGTAGGGATTGGGCTCTTTTGGTAGGCAACGTTCAAATCACATCCCTATGTAATTTAACGATTTCCAATTGCATCACTATGCAACTTTTCGGTGATAGGATGAACATTCCAAATGTTTGACACCATCCTATCTTTGCAAAATTAATCCCTAGTCAACTTATCGGGTCAAGCTAGGATTAATTTTCCCAAGTTAAACCATCTCTCAAGGCATCACATCAATAGACACCCACACAGTTTTTCCATAACAAGTGGTAGTGATAAAGTTGAGCATCTAATACCCAAACAGTTTTTCCACTCATTAATGGTAGTGATAAAGTTGGGCACTATTATGCAACAACCCGCCGCACGAATAAAACCTGAGGCCCTTGGGCTCTCCAAGTCCACCAGACGTTCAACGCTCAAGCGGGCCCTCAAGTATGGAAGCAAAATCTTGGGTTTTTGGGATTTAAGTTTGATCGGCATAACATGCATTGTCGTTTTCATTCATTCACAAAACATAAAATTGCGGAAATGCGATGAATTGGGCTCTAATCTATTACAGGGCCTTTAAAAAAAAACTTCTTTTTGGGCCTCCATTTTGGGCTTCCGTTCCTGGGCTCCACCATGGACTCCTTCGGAACTTCCTTTTTGGGCCTAACTATTACATAATTATTTAATAGGCACGCAGACCCAATTTTAAACTGGCTCGCAGGCCCAAAATTTAAATAATAAATTTTAAGCCTAATTCATGCATAAAAAACACATAAATGCATATGCTTCATACAAGCCAATTTTATCAAGCCGAATCATTTAATTAGGGATTGTGTAACTCTTACACTATTAAAATTGATCATGTCATGATCAATTTTAATCAATTCCATATTCATTCATTTTAATCGAATGATGCATGGTCATACCAATAATGCGTGCAATTATTTAAACATTTTAAATAAATAACACATTATTTCGGAAAATGAATAAATAAATAAAACATAATAATTAATTAACTAATCTTATTAATTAATTAATTATTTATTTATTCATTTAATTATCTAATTTTATTAAGATAATTTTTTTCTAATTTTAAAATTTAAATATTTCTAATTATCCTAATCTCATTAAGATAATTATTCAAAATTCTAAATTTTAAAATTCTATAGGATAAGAATTAAATCTAAATCTAATCTTATATTATCGTGATTTAAAAATCTGGTAATATGTTTTAATTTATCCTAAATTATAAATTAAAATATTATCAAATTTTAAAATTCAGAAAATTAAGGTTTTTCTGAAAATTTTGAGGCCAATCTGTAATTTACAAAACCTCTCGGGCTAGGGTTTTAAGGTTTAAAACTTCTGGGGTTGTTTTGCAAATTTTTAAAACAATTTTAAAAGGCTGGCATTTCCGAGATTATGGAGTGCGGCGGGGGCAATTTGGTCATTTCACCCAATTAGGGCACCAGCCTCCCGCCGCCTCCTTTCTTCTCCGGCAAACATGCCATCGAGTTTTAGCCGGCTTCCTCGAATCCCGGCGACACTCGCCGTTCATCTCATCCGGCTCGGTTCCGACCGATCGTCGGCTCTCCGTCGCTGCAATCGTTCGGCGACCAGAAAATTTCCGGCCCCGATGGAGATTGACCAGCCGCGAACCCAGCGACCGCTTCGATGAAAACGAAGCAGCTCGCCAACATGGATTCCGGAGAAACGGACGACCCAATCACCTGCAAATCAAAACGGGAAAAAACACAGCAGCCCAGCAACTAGTTTAATCCAAAGCAAGCTTTCCGAAAACAGAAATCGGCGGAAGTTTCCGAAACCCAGAGCAAAAATTGAAAAACCATTTCTTCGTACAAAATGCAAGCATCCAGATTTTCCAAAATTCGATTTCCGGCAATGAAATATACACCAAAATGAAACCCAAGTTCTGGCGAATCAAATTGAACCCAAAACTTTCAAACCCCAACAGTGTTTGTTTCGATAATCAGTACCGGTAATACCAAACCAGAAACATGTTTTGAAAACCCAAACAATACAAAATCGTTCCCCATTAATAAAAGAACAAAAGGCACAGGAAAAATTCAGGCCAAAACCAATTTTTCTTTCCGTTTGCGATTTTCCGGCGAACTTCCGGCCGGCCGGAACACCTTTCCGACAACCATTCCCAGAAAACCGGCGACAACATCTTATGTTTTCTTTTCTTTTCAAAAATTTTTGTTCAAGAAAGAAAAACTTATACCATTTCTAAACTCTTTTGTTTCAATTAAAACATTTTTCATTAAAACAAAATTAACCTCGCTCTGATACCACTGTTGGTGTGTGTTTAGGCATTTAATTCAAAATTAAACGGCGGAATTCCTAAATACTAAGGATTCGGGTCTTACCCTCGATGCGTAATCGGTTGTGCAGTCGCCTGGCTCCTCTGAGAAGATGGTGTTCACCAACAATTCACGTGAATTGTCTCTACGATCTTGCACTGGAGTCTATCAGAATCGGTGCTAGCCCAAAAGTGCCTGTCAAGAGAAAATAATTTTCTCTGGGGAAGAGTTTTGGAAGAGCGTCTGTTTTTTTTTTCTTGAGTCAGAGAGAGTTCTTTCAAAATCTTTTTAAAACCGTCTTTCAACTGAATTTTGTTAAAATTCATTTAACAGACTCCCAGATACTTCTCTGATTTGAGAAGTATCTGTTTTAATAATAATAAATAATAATTAATAAATTATTTACTGAGTTGGGTTTAACCAACACCATGGATCAACCCATTGATCCATGGATCAGGCTGATGGGTCAAGGACCTTAATTCACAATTAGGTCCCTTGATTTATCAGCTCAACTCAATTCTTCCCAGGTAATTAATTAACTTTTAATTAATACCATAAAATTCTTCAATAATATTTAATTAAACCATTTAATTAAATATTATCTATTTAAGCATAACTCTTATACTTATTACAGGCAATTTAATTCTGAATCATCAACTCTCTTATGTGCGATCCTGTAGGCCCATTCCAAATTGACAATGAATAAATTAATCTCATTAATTAATCCATAAATCATTAGTGGTCTCTAGCAAGACATAATGACTACACAATTCAGAACGGAGGGTCGAATGGTGATTCAACACAACCTTCCGAGTATACTACGTAATGTCCTCTACACTGATATCCAGTTTAGCATAAGGCATGGAACCAATCATCCTTATATAGCTAAACGTTTTACTTGATCTCTTAGTGACACTGAACTTAATCAAGCAAATGATAACCCTTATCATTTCTTGGGCACGGCCATGCACTTCTCAGTTCACTATCAAGCGGCCAAGATAGCATCTCTCATTTAAGAGAGACTTGTAGTCCCATCACTTCACCTACATTCCTTAGTGTGACTCATAGTGTACCCAATCATACCCGTACTTGGCAACCTGTTACGGTCCCGTTAGGCATATGTCAAAGCACACTCTAATTCACCTAAGACTATGCAGTGATTTCTGGTCTAAGGATCCTCGCACGAGTACTACTCAAAAGAATCACTCATGATCTAACAGTCCATGGAGTGTTTCTTTTGGCGGATCGCTTTAATGAAATTCAATATGCACAAGAATATAATTTCATGAAACTAACTCATCAGATAAATAATCAATCAAACGATAAATGTCTTATTTACATAAATAACCCTCAAAGTTTATTTACATAAATAGCCCTCATTAGGGCACATACACCAACAAAATATCCCATTAAACCTCCACTATGAGCCTCACGAACAAGTAACTCTCTTCAACTAGATTGTGGTACAAATAGATTGGCTTCTTTGATGTAATAACTCGCCATTTCTCTAACATGAGTTAGGTTCCTATAACCAAACATTTCAACCTTGTTAGAGAATAAACTAGAAGCATTATCTTGATACTCTAATAAAGTATATTTCATTCTTTCAATAAAGTTAGCAATAACTTTATAATCTTGCAAAATCAATCCTTTAATGCCCACTCTATACATGCTAAATTGTAAATCACAAATACTTTTAAATAATGAAAAAGTAAGGTGAAAGAAAAGCTCCCTCTTAAGTGAAGTCGACACTTGATGCTTTCATTGCCTTTGTTGAGACTTTTCTTCCTTTGATGCAATTAGAATGGAATTCATCTTAAAGGCTAGTCCACACATTCCAATGTTAGGACAAAAATTCACACTAGACTCAGAGTCGGATTATTGTGGACAATCATATGAATCTAGCTCATTGTTGGACCTTTGAGCAGGTGGTTTGGTCCAACTCTTCTCTGCAGGGGATACTCTTAGTCTTTGGTGAAGACTCCTCATCCGAACTAGAATTGGTTGAGCTTGGTTCACTCCAATTCTTATGCTTAATAACCCGCATTCTTGCTCTTCTTTTTCTTTTGCCTTTTGCAGTACTTTGGAGTGAATCTTTCTCTCTTGCTCTAGCTTCCCCTATCTTTCTGTGTACTTCTCTTACCTATGAAATAAGCATATTTCTTACAACCATAAGTAAAGGAATGCCTATTGGCGTATCCATTATAGATGACTCGTCTATCAAATTGCCATGATCTTCTTAGTAGTAGGTGAGCGACATCCATGGGTACCACATCACACACAACATGATCTTTGTACCTTTCAATTTTGATGGGTATATTGCATTGCCTACTCACTTCAACGTTATTTCCATTGTTGAACTACTGCAACGGATAAAGGTTAGGATGATCGAAGGTGGCAAGGTTCACAAGAGTCACAAAATGGTTAGAAACAATATTAGTTCCACTACCACTATCAATTATGATCAAACACATAACCTTACCAATTTTACTCTTAATGTGAAAAACATTACCTCTTTGCTCGGCACAATGTGCAGCTTGAGCAAGAATTTTTAAGGACTTTGTGTGGCTCGTTTCTTGTGAGGATGAAGGGTTTCCCAAATTTGGTATGGACACAAAACAAGATCCTTCTTCACATGCATTTTGCTCATCACCCTCATCACTCTTAATTTCCTCCTCTTGATCGATTTCTTGAGGTTGAATTTTGGTCTCTTCATCTTTCTTCATTCTCTACAATTGTTCCATCTTTTAGTGCAATCATGGTTCTCAAATTAGAACATTGAGATTGCATATGACCTTTGCCTAGACATTTAAAACAAGTAATCTCCTTGGTAGGAGGTTTGTTAGTAGCATTTGCACTAAACACTTGAAGGATTAGAAAAGGTTTAGATTGTACATTGCTCTCATTTGAGGACTTACTTTGGCCTGAGCACTTGGTACATTTTGGCTAGTACCTCTCCAACCTTGGTTGGTTGTGGTGTAACCTCGGCTTCTTTCATTTTTCATTCTAGATTCCCCTAAGGTAGCCTGATGTATCAACTCATCCATTTTCAAGTAATGATGAATCTAAACTATACTTGCAATCTTAGGGTTCAAGCCACTTATGAATCTTGACATGGTGATTTCTTCTTCTTCTTGTACGCCACTCTGAATCTTGATATTCTCAAATTCTCTTGCTTGCATAATTTCCGACACTCTTTGTTCCTTGAACAAATTTGTTAAGAGTATTGAGAATTGATCTTGTGTAGCTTGGAGGTACGTATCTCTTATGCATGATCTTCTTCATATCATCCTAATGAGTGATTGGTAGCTATCCATTTTTCCTTCTTTGTTGAGTAAAGTAATCCCACCAGTTGAGGGCATAATCTGTCAACTCTGAAGATGTTATCTTGACCCAATCTTCCTTGGGGTAATTGCTCACAACTAGAAGAGAATCCATCCTCTTTTCCCACAATATGTATGCCTAGAGGTCAACTTTGCCATTACATTGTGGAAGTGTAAGCTTAGGCCTATATGATTGCATATTCCTTGGTAGCTCTTCTTGAAACTCTTCATCATGCATTCTTCTTTCATTCCTTGGTTCATGATATTCTTCATCAAACTCTTCCTCATAGAGTTCGTTGTTTCTTATTCTTTGAGGTTGAAAATTTTGACCTCTCCCTCTTGAGTATTCTCCTTTTCCACGACCTCTTCTATACATTTTTGGCTCATCCCATCTTTCATCCCAAAATTCTTCTTTTGTAGGAGAAGCAAGGATGCCTTTGTCTTTGGATGTAGAAGGCTTAGAATTTGGATTTTCTCTTGAGGTGAAAGCTTTTCAACTTTCATGGTCAAAATCTCTTATGATCTCCTCAAATACTTTTGTGTGTTCTCTGAGCAAAGATTGGAAGTATTCTTGATCTCTCTTTGATGGTTTTGCTTCTGTTTGAGGTGAAGACATGTTTACTTCAAATAACTCACAAATTGGTAGAAGTAAAGATTTGTCCTTATGAACCAAAGTTAGTAACAAAAGATACGAAATGATAAACTACTAAAAAGTTCAAAAATTCAAAAACTCAAAAATACCAAATGATGTAACTAAATTACAAGAATTTAAAAGATACCAAATGATAAAAATACCAAATGATGCAATAAAAATCAAAACAAAACTCAAAATGCCAAAAAAATTTCAAAATAAACCAAAAAAAAATCAAAAATCACAAATCACACAAAATTCGAAAAATCACACAAAAAGTGCAAAAACAAATAAAATTACAAATACAAGTTGGGTGTGTGAAATTGATCCAATTTTAAGTCACAAAGCTAAAGAAATTTTGGCCTTGAGTTTAACCCTTAAAGTACAACTCACTTTTCATTTTTCGGTTCTCAATTTTTGAGCAAGGAGACACAAGATTAAACCCAAAATTCGAGTGAAACCTTCCCCTCACATTTACTCAGTCAAGTGTGGTTCCTAATGTTAAGACATCTACAAGTATCTCACTTTTAATCTTAGAACCCCTTCCTTAGTTCAAGCGTAAGTTTTTTAGACTTATACTTTCACTTTGGACACTTGAATAGCCTTGACTTTTTCTTTTGATTTTCTTTGAGAACTGGCTATGTATTTTTCTTTTGACACCTTTTATAGACACAAGGTGTTCTTTTCTTTTTATTGTTGCTTTACACTTTTTTCAAGGTGAAAATTTTTATTCTTTGAATACTAGCAACTTTTCTTTTCAAACTTTGAGCGAACCGTTTTGACAAACTTTGCTCTTTAGGTACAACTTTTTTTTGTTCTTTTTCCAACAAAGCGGCATAAGCCAACTTAGACTCAAAACAATAATGAAATTCTAAAAAAAAAATATTTTTGACACAAACTAAATGACTCAAGTAAGAAAGCCACAAAGTGTAGGGTTTTAAAGCTAATGGTTGGTTCTCAAGACTTGACCTGAATCAAATATCTCTTTTTCAATTCTTGAAGGATACCTTCTCTACTTAGAACTCACCAATTTGCTTTAATATGATGCACTCTATGGGTATGAATGAAAAAAAAACTTTCTTAATCCTTGTTTAATGTTAAATTATGGTGGGAATGAATTTTGAAATCACTTACACAAAAAATAAAACAATTAGCAAGAATAAAGCAAATCTGACTCTTTTTGCAGTACTATATTCTTATTTTTCAAAAACTATGATGAAAAATTCCAAAAAATGAAAGTAATATACCTATGGATTTCTTAAAACTCTTAGTTTTATATTGCAAATTTTGGTAACAATAAAACTATGGATCATATGAAAAATGACAAAAAACTGAAAATATGCAAAACTGAATTTTTTGTTGTGCTGAATTTTCTTGTATGGTAAAAATAGATGCAAGACTCTAAAAATTCCAAAAACACAAACAAAACAAAACTAGAGATCTAAAGATTAGATCTGGAGTTTTTTACACAAAAAAAAAAATCAAAAAGATATTCAAGCAAGACAAAACAACCAAAACAGAACAAGTTAAAAAGTAAAGATTTTAACCTTCACTAGTCTTCCTACTTTGAGGTGAGTGTTTTCACCTTGATTGATGGATATATCCTGAGGTGGTTGATATCCCAGTCTCGGCCAACTTTGGATACCAATCAAAGCTTCGGATTGACTCGATAATATTTCCTTGTCAAGAATTTCGAAAAATTCCCTTCAAAGAATGGGGGTTCCCGCCTCGATGGACAGGATCACAATAACCTTCGTTGGACTATGGGCAATTAGGATCTAGTCTCATCCGACTTAGTTTATCCAATTGAATCCTCCAACTTGTGAAATGGTAGATGTGGAAGAAATAATATGAGAACCTTTTTTTCGAAAGGTTACTCCTTCTTCTCGCCTTGACCAACAAGTTGTCTCTGATACAAAATGATGCGGAATCCAGATTGCTCCGATGACGGTGTTGTTTTTAGGAATGTGTTGTAGCAAGGTTACCTCTAAGGGATTGCAGAATAAGTGTTAGGAGGAAGAATTCTAGCAATAATTCCGGTAGAATGACTCCACAATAGTACCTAACTCTACTATTGATAAAGTCGAGGTTTTTGGTTAACGTATTAATCAAAGAAACAGAAACTCACAAGTTTCAAACAAAGGGTTGTATTATATTCTCAAAAGTGTGTCTTACAATGAAGCACAAACCCCCTATATATAGTAGTAGGGTGGCCAGCCATCAAGTAAGAAAAAGGGCAATAAAACAATCTTGCAAGATTAGGAAATTACACTTTAGGAAAAATTTCCTAATCTCTAAAGATGCTTGCAATCAATCTAAAGAAAATAAGGAATGATTTAATCTTGATTATGTCTTCAAGAGTAAACCTTATTTAACATAAATCTACTGAAATTAACTCCAATTATGCTGAAAATAACTAGGGCATCCACCACTCCTTCCCTCCACACGCACAAGCCTTTCTTCCTTAAACTTCTAGATGTCTTCCAATGCAAGTAACTTCTAGAATTTTCATAATGGACTTGTGTAATGTTGTGGGCTGAAATTTGGCTGGACTTGGACAAATATGGACACCATTTAAGGGTAAAAATCATCCATTATGGACTAAAAAACCCCTTCAAGAGTCCAAGACTCAAAACAATTAAAATAGCCCGAGCAACCAAAGTGAGGTGGTTGAATTTTGGCTAGCACATGCGACCACATCTTCCATCAAATTTAAGTGATGCCTTGATCCAAATAAACATTTAATATGAAAATTTCCTTGGGCTTGACATCATCCTTGAAAATAACCTCTTTGCCATAGTGCTCATGAACCTTCAAATTAAGCTTTCCTTCAACCCTCTTCGTCCTAGATCTTGTCATTAGACCTTGAATGTCTACCAATGTTTCTCTTTGGTAGGTGCTACTAGGATGAACATAAGAATAGGGTATAGAGTTACCTTGAGGTGAGCCTAGGTTCACATCACGTGCTCTTGTCATTGTAAAAAGGTTTAGGCGAGCAAGCAAAAATAAAATTTATAATAAACAAAACAAAACTCTAAAACTATAGTGTTTAAGGTTTCATTCCCATGAAATTTTTGATATCAAGTGAAATGGTTGTTGGGTTCGAGTTTTTACTTACTACAATTTCTAGTAGTTTTAGTAGCCTATGAATCTAAAAAGTAAAATAACATAGTGGTTTGGTAAAGTCATGCAAACAACAAAATAAGGAAAATAAGATAAAATGGGAAAAAGGCGGAAAATCACACCACAACTAAGATCAAAGGGGCTATTGCGAAGTAAATTATCATGCAATTGTTTCGGAACATTCTTTTAATACCATCGTCACCGAATCTATAAGGACTAGAACTAGCCAATAATAGAAATAGGGTCTTCAATCCTATCTATTATTAATCCTCTACTTTACCGGCAATAAGATCGAGTAAATCATCCAATCCAAGACCACTTCTTTGACAAAACAATGAAACTTGTAGCACAAGACAACACTATCTATCAACCACATGTTCCTCAAAATAGATAATCAACAACGAATCTCAGCAATAAAGTAGATTCAACATGTAGATCGATGACAAGATAAAAACATATCCAAAAATTGGAATTAATCATTCCTTGCATGAAACCCACTTAACAATAAGCATGAATAACCAAAGCAGGGAACAAAAACCACATGGAAGTAATGAGAATATCCTAGAAAATTTTGATGAATAAGAAATGTGAGGCCTTAGCATCCAAAATGTAAGATAACTCAACAATCCTTAGCACCTCCACCATATTAAAACACAATATCATCACTAATTCCATTGTCTTGCCCACATCTATTGGAACTCCACTACCCCCTATCACTTATAATGGTAGATTTCCCTAGAATCTATTTAGAACATGAGTGTTCTAAGAGAATTCATAGGTGTGTGTGTGTGTGTGTGAGAAGGTGAGAAAGTGTGTGTTTCATCCTACCTAAGCTAAAGTCTCTAAATTATCTAAATTATGAAAAACACACCTCAGGTGTGTTGTATGTGATCTACTATGTATTTATTAGGAGTCTTGGACACTAAGAAAGGTATCAGAGGGTTAAAATTGGTATTACATAAGAAAAGTCACGCCAAGGATAAAGTTAGAATTTCAGTAGTGATTTTCCGGACGATGACCAGGCGGTGGCGCCGAGGTGACGCCGAGGTCGGCGGCGGTCAAGCATTGGTGCCGTGCAGACGCTAGTGTTGGCGGCGACCAGGCGCTAGAGCCTATTGGACGCCGGACTCAAAATCTTTTTCAATCCGTGCTGATTCCAAACTCATCTCTTTAAGTTTCAATCTTGCGTAATTTCTTCCTTTTTCCAGCAAAAGTCTTTAAACTTTATCCAAAATCTCCAAAATGCCTCCTTGCTACAAAATCATGCAAATCCAACTATAAATGCATTGAAAGCTCATAAAAGATATCATATTCATTGAAAACCAACTAAAAATAAGCTAACCATGCATGAATTTGGGTAATAAAAAGGTATATTTTGGAGTCACGTCACCACCCACACTTAAGACTTTGCTTGTCATAAGCCTGAATTTAATGGTTGAATTTAGTGCAAATTGAATGCCAAATTAATTAATTTTATGACTGAATGGGCTGTATTTTACCTGTATGAAGAGGTGGAGTTCATTGGAGCCGAATACGCGATTGAGACATATTTTTGGAAAAAATGAGAGATTGGACAGATTGATATCAAATTAGACTTGCGTGAAATATTGAACTGTGAAAGAATGAAAGAAACGACTCAATTGGATTTATTGAGTAGACCCAAAATATAGTAGATTGCATAATGGATATTATTTAATTAGTTTTCAAAACTTATTAGGAATTAGTTTAGTATTAAAAGTAATTATATATATTTTAAATGGTGGGCCGCCGGATTAGGAGTATATATATAGTTATAATTTAGTAAGTAGGTTACGTAAGTTTTTTGGCTACAAGCTTGCGACGGCAGCTTTTGTTCTTGGTTTTGTGCGGCGGCCATTATTAGTACTTCTATTTTGCTTATTTTTAATTAATGCATTATTATTTTTATATTATGAATTCTTTTGTTTTTTCAACTATGCGTAACTAATTTCTTTAATATAGTTAAAGGAATTTAACCCCTTGACGATTAAATTGTGAGATCTAATTTTATTTATATCAATTGATTTATAATTAGTTCATGATATTCTTCCTCAAACTCTTCTTCATCGAGTTCATCGTTTCTCATTTTTTGAGGTTCAAAATTTCGACCTCTTCCTCTTGAGTATTATCCTCTTTCATGGCCTCTTCTATACATTGTTGGCTCATCCCATCTTTCATCCTAAAATTCTTCTTTTGTTGGTGAATTAAGGATGCCTTTATCTTTGGATGTAGAAGGCTTAGAATTTGGGTATTCTCTTGAGGTAGAAAACTTGTCAACTTTCATGGTCAAATATCTTATGATCTCCTCAAATATTTTTGGGTGTTCTTTGAGCAAAGATTGGAAATATTCTTCGTTTTGCCTTGAGGTGAAGACATATTTACTTCAAAAGAACTCACAAATTGGTAGAAGCAAAGACTTCTCCTTATAAACCAAGATAAGTAACAAAAGATACCAAACGATAAACTACTAAAAAGTTCAAAAATTTGAAAACTCAAAAATACCAAATGATGTAACTAAATTACAAGAATTTAAAAGATACCAAATGATAAAAATACCAAATAATGCAATAAAAATCAAAACAAAGCTCAAAATGTCAAAAAAAAATTCAAAACAAACCAAAAACAAAATTCAAAAATCTCAAATCACACAAAATTCAAAAAATCACACAAAATTTGTAAAAACAAATAAAATTACAAATGCAAGTTGGGTGTGTGAAATTGATCCAATTTTAAGTCACAAAACTTAAAAAATTTGGGCCTTTAGCTTAACCCTTAAAGTACACTTCACTTTTCACTTTTTGGTTATCAACTTTCGGGTAGGGAGACACAGGATTAAACCCAAAAATCGAGAGAAACATTCCCCTCGCCTTTACTCAGTCAAGTGTGGTTCCTAATGTTAAGACACATAGAAGTATCCCACTTTTAATATTAGAACCCCTTCCTTAGTTCAAGCGTAATTTTTGTAGACTTATACTTTCACTTTGGACACTTGAATAACCTTGAATTTTTCTTTTGAATCTCTTTGAGAATTGGCTATGTCTTTTTCTTTTGACACCTTTTATAGACACAAGGTATTCTTTTCTTTTTATTTTCTTTTTCTTGTTGCTTTACACTTTTGTCAAGGTGACAAATTGTATTCTTTGAATACTAGCAACTTTTCTTTTCAAACTTTTGAGCAAAACTTTTTGACGAACTTTGCTCTTTAGGTACAACTTTTTTTGTTCTTTTTCCAACAAAGCGGCATAAGCCAACTTAGACTCAAAACAAGAATGAAATTCTAAAAAAAATATTTTTGACACAAACTAAATGAATCAAGTAACAAAGCCACAAAGTGTATAGTTTTAAACCTAATGGTTGGTTCTGAAGACTTGACCTTAGCAAATATCTCTTTTTCAATCCTTGAAGGATACCTTCTCTACATAGAACTCACCAATTTTCTTTAAGCTAACGCACTCAATGGTTCAAACTCAAAAAAAAAAAAAAAATTTCTTAATCCTTGTTTAATGTTAAATTATGGTAGGGATGAATTTTGAAATCACTCACACGAAAATAAAACAATGACTAGACTTAAAAGAATTTTTGACTCTTTTTGCGGTACTGTTTTCTTATTTTTCAAAACCTATGATGAAAATTTCCAAAAAATGAAAGTAATACACCTATGGACTCCTTATAATTCATAGTTTTAGAGTGATGATTTTGGTAACAATGAAAAATATGTAAACAATGCAAAATGACCAAAAATTGAAAACATGCAAAACTGAATTTTTTTGTGGTGCTGAATTTTCTTGAATGCAAAACCTTTATGCAAGACTCTAAAAATTCCAAAACCTCAAAAAAAAAAAAAAAAAAATAGAGACTTAAAGATTAGGTCTGGAGTTTTTGACACAAAAAAAATAATCAAAAAGATATTCAAACAACACAAAACAACCAAAACAAAACAAGTAAAAAAGTAAAGATTTTAACCTTCACTAGTCTTCCTACTTTGAGTTGAATGTTTTTACCTTGATTGATGGATATATCCTGAGATGGTTGATATCCCAGTCCCTTCCAACTCTGAATACCAAGCAAACTTCGGATTGACTCGATGATATTTCCTTGTCAAGAATTTTGAAAAATTCTCTTCAAAGAATGGGGGTTCCGGCCTCGATGGACAGGATCACAATAACCTTCGTTGGACTATGGGCAATTGGGACCTAGTCTCCTCCGACTTAGTTTATCCAATTGAATCCTCTGACTTGTGAAATGGTAGATGTTGGAGACACCAAGTTGAGAACCTTCTCTTGGACAGAGCTCTCGATCTCCTCGCATTGAACAACAAGTTGGCTCTGATAACAAATGATGCGAACTCCGGATTGCTACAAAGACGACGTTGTTTCTAGGAATGTTTTGTAGCAAGGTTACCTCTAAGGGATTATGGAATATGTGTTAGGGGGAAGAATTCTCGCAAGAATTCTGGTAGAATGACACCATAATAGTACCTATATCTACTATTGATAAATTCAGGATTTTTGATTAACGCATTAATCAAAGAAAAAGAAACTCACAAGTTTCAAACAAAGGGTTGTATTATATTCTAAAAAGTGTGTCTTATAATGAAGCACAAACCCCCTATCAATAGTAGTAGGGTGGCCGGCCATCAAGAAAGAAAAAAGGCAAGAAAACAATCTTGCAAGATTAGGAAATTACACTTTAGGAAAAAATTCCTAATCTCTAAAGATGCTTGCAATCAATCTAAAGAAAATAATAAATGATTTAATCTTGATTATTCCTCAAGACTAAAACTTGTTTAACATAAATCTACTGAAATTAACTCCAATTATGCTGAAAATAACTAGGGCAACCGCCACTCCTTCCCTCCATACGCACAAGCCTTCATTCCTCAACCTTAGAGATGCCTTCCAATGCAAGTAACTTCTAGAATCTTCATAATGGACTTATGTAATGTTATGGGCTGAAACTTGGCTGGACTTGGACAAATATGGACACCATTTAAGGGTAAAAATCATCCATAAAGGACTAAACAACCCCATAAAGGGCTCAAGACTCAAAACAATTAAAATAGCTCGAATAAACAAAATATTGTGGTTGAATTGTTGGGTTTGAATACTAAAGCTTTGCTTGTATTAAACTATTTCCCAGTTTAGATATCAATTAAATATTTCAGTTAAATTGTTATATGTTTTGCATATGTTGTCCATTTATATTATGTAGTTAGATGATGAGGTGTCTGGTGTGACATGTTAGATCCCATCATTGGTTAAAAGACATAATATATAAATGAGGTTCGTAACCGAGACAGTTTTGGACACACTGTCAGTTTAGGTTATTGTGTGATTCAGAAATTAGTTTGTCTAAACTAATTGAATCACATATATATACCCGAGGCATATTGAACTTGACCATTTAGGACGAATTGTCTTGTACTGATTCAATAGACTATTCGATCCTAGTATTCTATCTCTTAATCCCTAGACTTGAGCAGACATGAGGATTAGACATAGTGTACTTTAATCAGCCAAATAGTGAGGTCACTTGAGGCCAATAGTCTAGGTAGGTTGGGTGCGCATGTTTGATTTCTTGGTGTGATGTTGCTTGTCAAAAGGAAGCCATGTACCGGTGTATCTGGGGTGATGGTGCTACTGAGATAAGCTCGTTATGTTTATTATACTAAACCTGGCCGGTGGACTTATGTTCCGTACAGTAAAAAGGTCGAGTGGTACTAGTCTCGGATTATAAAAAGTTAATTAGTTTATCAATAAATTAATAAATTAGCGAGCACTATATCTTTGATGTGGGGAGTTTAAAGAATAATTAATTTAGTTGTTCCGAAAGCAATTCTGGTGTAGGATGGTAGTGCCATAATTAATCCATTAGTGGTACGATTAATTATGTAGTGGGTTAATTGATAAAGTAGAATTTATTATTTAATTAATTATTCCTAACGGTTAATTAAGTAATTAAAAAAGTAAAATTATTTAATTAATTAATTAAGTCTTAAAGTTCGATTGAAATTAGGAAATCTTACAGATTAGGAAATCTATTTGGATTTGGAAATCCTATTAGATTTGGAACCTGATTGGATTTGAAAACTAATTAATAATCCTAAATCCATTAGGAAGGCCAATCCTAAACCAACTTGAGGTCTCTCTTTACCTCTATAAATAGACAAGAGATTAGTAATTCACAATACAAAATTCATAAGTTTTGAAGACAAGAAAACTAGAGAGAGAAAAGCAATTCTTCAAATCCTTTTATTCCTCGAAGTGGCAGCCATTCTTCATAGTTCTGGTCGGCGCATGAGGTCGGGTTCGAAGGCGGCGAGCTTTCCCAGCATGAAAGTCTTCATTTTTAACCATGCAGGAAAGTCTTCATGGCGGCGCCTTTGGTATGCAACAGGTCAGAGATGGCCGTCGATTTTGCAGCAGAGGTTTTGTGGTGAATTGCTGATCGTCGCTTCATTAGCTCATTGTCCACCCAATGTATGAGCTGGTATTGAGTCATAGCAGTGATCACCTAAGTACACGCATCAATAGGTAATTCTTCAACTTTCGCTTTCATTAAGAATTTATTGTTGCGTGGCAAATTGAACAAGTAGAAGCTAAGATCCTGCGCAATGATATTTAAATAAAGGGTTGGAATAGTAATTGTGCTAGAAGTTAGGCCTGGTCAAGAGTTTCGATTGTGGAATGCATAGCACGAAAGTGAATTTTTTATTGGGTCCGGGCAGATAATCTTTCAATTGGTATCAAAGCCTGGTTTTGGCTTTGTGTTTGTTTGGTTTATTACAAGGTTTTGTTTGCAGGTGGTTTAGAAATCCCAGCTGTTATGGTTGCATTTGTATGTTTTAATTAAACCCCGGGACATGTCCGGGATGTTTTTTTTTACGAATACTTGTAATAGTAAAACCACGTGCTGGAAGCCGTGTAGGATTAGATGATATATGTAGTAGAATTTTTTCTATGTAATTTTTTATTTTATTTTCCTATAAGCCTTGTAGTAGGAAAATTTTATGCAATCGAAGATGTTATCGTGGACAACTTGAATTCGAGGGGTTTTGGTTTATTGTTAATTCGTAGAAAATCAAGAAAACCCAGAACGAATTGCAAGAAGACCAAATAATGAAGTAGTAGCTGGAGGCGGAAAACAGCGCAGGGTGTCGGAAGACGTCGGCAAGAATTTTCGGGCAGAGGTCGCCGGCGCGGCAGGGCTGTGGAAATGCCGTAGCGCCACGCTGGGCAACTTGCAACAGGACTGCTGCGTGCGGCCCCTTTGGTTTGCGCGTGCGGTTCATTTTTTCTATTTTTGTCTTTTCTGAAATCCAATTTTCAAGACTCAATCCATCGAGTGGCGTGACATGACACGAGATCAAGGCAACAGATATACACAATTAAGACCATAATAGCTGGGAAATTTATTTTACGCATTTATTTTCTGTATTTACAGTTTTAATTATATGCTTTAGTTTTTGTGCAGTATGTTAGATGCATAATTTAAAGCATGCTGGTTTTATGTTGCACATAACTTAGGATGAGGTAATTACGTTAAAACCTGAAAAACCCTCATTTTAGAAATCTAAGTGGGAGTGGGTTGATTAATATTCCTATAGCCTCCATTACAAATTCATATGTGATGTGGTGGACTTGCGCGTTGGCATTAGGGTCTTCCTCCGTATCGGATGAGGTCAACCATAAGATCACTAGCTTATGAGTTTCTAAATAAGATAGCTAGAGTAAGCTGAAGTTGGAGAAATGCGATGCCCTCTTTATCTGAGGCACACTATCCTAAGGTAACAAACTCTTAAGTCAAGTAATGGCACACACTAAGTGTACGATTTATAGTATTTCATACATCAAGGTTACGCTGCTTATTTGTACGGCTAAAAGCACTGACTATTAGCTACATTGATCAATAGGTCGTCTGGTCAGATAGTGTAGTTACTTAGTTCTTTTCAAACGAATGTGGGTTAGTGTAAACGTCCACAATATCATGGCTTGCAAAAATCTCAGTGAATAAGATGTCGGGGGATTTTATTATTGTTTGAAGGATGTCAATAATTGTAGAATTTATTTTTCAAAGTTCTATGCTTAAGTTTACTAAAACATTGTCTGTTTATTTAGTTATAGTATCGATATGGGATTTAATCCGTTAGCTAAAATATTGAAGGACAACAAACTAACCGGTCCGAACTATGTCGATTGGAGTCACAACTTGGACATTGTCCTGACGATTGAGCAGTATAAGGTTGTGCTCACCGAAGTTTGTCCAGATGTGCCTACTGATGATTCTCCTCAAGAGAAAAGGGATGTCTATGTGAGGTGGAGAAAAGTGGATAAGATGGCACGGTGTTACATTCTGGCCTCTTTTTCGAATGTTCTGCAACATCAACTTCATCTCATGGTCTCTGCTTTTAACATGATGGCTCACCTGAGAGAGATGTTTGATTATCAAGGCAGGACAACAAGGCAATCAGCAATGAAAAAGATAATGAATACTATAATGGCTGAAGGCTCATCGGTGAGAGATCATATGCTTCAGATGATCAATAATATCAATGAAATAGAAGTGTTGGGAGGTGAAATTGATCAAAAGAGTCAAATCGATATCATCCTCCAGAGCTTACCTTCTAGTTTTGAACAGTTTCGGGTAAACTACAATATGAACCAGAGAGTGTATACTCTTCCCGAGCTCCTAATAGCATTGGTGTCGGCTGAAAGCATATTCCAAGAGAATAAGTAAGCTTTGGTCACAATGAAGGCTTCGAGTTCATCTTCTGTGCCTAAGAGCAAGAATAAAAAGAAGAAAAAAGCCAATAATCATATTGCCAAGCCGGAGATCGCAAATAAGAAGAAGCCTAAAGGTAAATATTTCAAGTGTGGTAAGACTGGACATTGGAAATCGGATTGTCCAAACCTCAAAAGGTACGATAGTTTCTGTCATAATTACTGAGACGTGTTTAGCGGTGATTCCCACAGATACTTGGTGTGTGGATTCAGGCGCCACTGACCATGTTTGTAATTATTTGCAGGGGTTCCAAGTAACCCGAAAGTTTAGAGAATGTGAGCTTGAAGTCTACTTGGGCGACACTACAAGAGTGTCAGTAGAAGCAGTGGGAGTATTAACTATTAGATTTGAAAATAGTAGTTTAGATTTAGTCAATTGTCTTTATGTACCGAGTTTTAGAAAGAACCTTATTTCAGTTTCTAAACACATAATGAATGGTTATAAGTTTATTTTTTCTGATAAATCTGTTGTTGTTAGAAAAGATGGCAAACTTGTTTGTTTTGGTTCATTAGTAGACAATTTGGTTTTGGTCAAATCAAACTCCCCTGTTGCGCAAAACACAGAACTAAATAGCATATCATCTAACCAAAATAAGAGAAAAGAACCTTCTCAAAGAATCAAACCTATCTTTGGCATCTTAGACTAGGTTATATAAATCTTAGTAGGATTCAAATGTTAGTCAATGATGGATCTTTAAGTTCATTAGAGATTGATAGCTATTTAACCTGCGAATCTTGTTTGGAAGGTAAGATGACCAAGAGACCTTTTAAAATGAAAGTTTATAGAGCCAAAGAAGTATTAGAGTTGATTCACTCTGACTTGTGCAGACCAATTTCGGTCCAAACACGAGGTTGGTTTGAGTATTTTGTGACATTCACATATGATTATTCAAGGTACGGATCCATTTACCTAATACGCCACAAGTCTGAATGCTTTAGTAAATTCAAAGCGTATAGAGCAGATGTTGAGAAACTTCAAAGTAAAAGTATCAAAACACTACGATCGGATCATGGTGGAGAGTATCTGTCCCACGAATTTTGAGAATACCTCATTGAGATCGGAATCCAATCTCAGTTGTCTGTACCTGGCACATCACAGCAGAATGGTGTAGCGGAAAAAAGAAACAGAACTCTCATAGAAATGGTTAGGTCAATGATGAACTATAGTGATTTACCTAGTTTGTTATGGGGATACAATTAGAAACTTCAATGTACATTCTAAATATTATGTCATCTAAAACCGTGCCTTCAACCCCTACAGAGATATGGAACGGGCGTAAGCCCAGTCTAAGACATCTCAAAATTGGGGTTGTCTAGCAGATGTGCTTGAGGCAGATGCGGCTAAGTTAGATGTAAGAACATAAGTAATGCTGTTTGTAGGATATCCTAGAGGAACGAAAGGTGTTCTGTTCTATAGTCCTAAAGATCAGAAGGTGATAGTTAGCACTAACGCCTGATTTTTGGACGAATAATATATTCTAGATCACAAGCCCAAGAGTAAGATAATACTAGAAGAACTTAGAAAGCAATTTGATAATCCTGATGCACCAGTACAAGTAGAAACACCACACACTACACGAGATACCACAGATGATGCGCCTACATAGTTGGTGCCTCGTCGTATTGGGAGGGTTGTAAAACAACCCAACAGGTTCATCGGCACGGAAGAAGCCTCTGATCTGAACCAGATCCAGTGACCTATAATGAGGCTCTCCGAGATAAAAATGCAGAATCTTGGCGAAAGACAATGGCATCCGAGATGGGGTCGATAGACCACAATCATGTCCGGGAGCTTATGGACCTACCTGATAGTTTCAAACCCATTAGATGTAAGTGGGTCTACAAATACAAGAGAGGACTTAACGGAAAGGTTAAAACCTTTAAAGCTAGGCTTGTGGCAAAGGTGTATACTCAGAAAGAAGGAATCGATTATGAGAAAACCTTCTCCCCGGTGGCCATGCTTATGTCGATCTGGATTCTCTTGGACATAGCTGCTCATTTGGATTATGAGATATGACAGATGGATGTCAAGACAGCTTTCCTTAATGGATGTCTTGAAGAAACCATCTTCATGCAGCAACCAGAGGGATTCGTTGAAAAAGGGCAAGAACATAAGGTTTGCAGGGTTAGTAGGTCAATTTACGTACCTAAGCAAACATCCAAATCTTGGAACTTCTGGTTTGATGAGGTAATCCAATCTTACGGATTTACTCAGTGTCCAAAAAAAATGTATGTACCGCAGACGTGATGGAAATGAGGTGGTGTTTCTTGTGCTTTACGTAGATGACATTTTACTAATTGGCAACAATAAGAAAGTGTTATTAGACGTAAAGGCATGGCTGTCCAGACAGTTTGATATAAAAGACATAGGAGAGGCAGGACATATCATTGGGATGAAGATAATTCGAGATCGTATGAAACGTTCGCTAACTCTCTCTCAAGCTTCATACATAGACACGATTCTGACTCATTTTAAGATGTAGAACTCTAAGAAAGGTTTTTTACCTTTTAGACACTGAGTTCATCTATCTAAAGAGCAGTCTCCGAAGAATGTTGAGGAGATAGAAGCCATGAAGATAGTTCCTTATGCCTCTGCAATAGGAAGTCTCATGTATTCAATGTTGTGTACGAGGCCTGATATTTGCTATGTTGTCGGCATTGTAAGAATATATCAGAGTAACCCCAAAAAAGCTCATTAGGAGGCAGTAAAATGCATTCTCAAATATTTGCACAAAACGAGAGATCGAGTGTTGGTCTATCAGGCGCCTGAGCTTGTGGCCCGAGGTTACACAGATATAGATTTCCAAGGCGATAGGGACAAGAGCAAGTATTCCTCAGGGTATGTGTTTACTTTAGGATGTGGAACCATAGTATGACAAAGTTTCAAGCAGAAATACGTGGCAAACTCTACCATGGAGGCTGAGTACGTTGCAGCATCAGAGGCAGCGAAAGAAGTAGTGTAGTTCAAGAACTTCCTAGTGGACTTAGATGTGATTCTTAGTTTGCGGAAGTCGATCACAGTATACTGTGACAACAACAATGCAGTAGCAAACCCGAAGGAACCACGTGCCAACAAGGCGAGTAAGTATATACAGCACAAGTACCACCTAATACGAGATATCTTTAAAGAGGAAAGACATTGTCATGGCGAAGATAGCATCGGAAGATAACCTTGTAGATCCATTCACAAAGACATTGACTGCAAAAGTCTTTGAGGCTCACGTGGAGGGCATAGGGATCAGATACTTAGTAGAGCCATGATTGTTTTTCTATACATTATTGTAGTTATAAGATTGATGTAGTTTAATACTTATAGCGCAACTTAAGTATTAGTGGGAGATTGTTGGGTTTGAATACTAAAGCTCTGCTTGTATTAACCTATTCCCCATTTTATATATCGATTAAATGTTTCAATTAAATTGTTATATGTTTTGCATATGTTGTCCATTTATATTATATAGTTAGATGAAGAGGTGTATGGTGTGACACAGTAGATCCCATCATTAGTTAAAAGACATAATATATAAATAAGGTTCATAACCGAGACAGTTTGGGACACACTGCCAGTTTAGGCTATTATGTGATTCAGAAATTGGTTTGTTTAAACTAGTTGAATCATATAGATATGCCCAGGGCATATTGAACTTGACTATTTAGGACGAATTGTCTTGTACTGATTCAATAGACTATTCGATCATAGTATTTTATCTCTTAATCCCTAGACTTGAGTAGGCATGAGGTTAGACATAGTGTACTTTAATATACCAAAGAGTGAGGTCAGTTGAGGCCAATAGTCTCGGTAGGTTAGGTACGCGTGTTTGATTGCTTGGTGTGCTGTTGCTTGTCGAAAGGAAACCATGTACTGGTGCGTCCGGGGTGATGGTGTTCCCGAGATGAGCTCATTATCTATAGTAAAAAGGTCGAGTGGTGCTAGTCTCAAATTATAAGAAGTTAATTAATTATTTTATCAGTAAATTAATAAATTAACGAGCATTGTATCTTTGATGTGGGGAGATTAAAGAATAAATAATTTAGTTGTTTCAGAAGTAATTCTGGTGTAGGATGGTAGTGCCATAATTAATCCATTAGTTGTACGATTAATTATGTACGATTAATTATGTAGTGGGTTAATTGATAAAATAGAATTTATTATTTATTTAATTATTCCTAAGGGTTAATTAAGTAATTAATAAAGTGAAATTATTTAATTAATTAATTTAGTCTTAAAGTTCAATTGTAATTAGGAAATCCTAGAGATTAGGAAATCTATTTGGATTTGAAAATCTTATTAGATTTGGAACCTAATTGAATTTGGAAACTAATTAATAATCCTACACCCATTAGGAAGGTCAACCCTTAACCAACTTGGGGTCTCTCTTGTAACTCTTAGAGATGGTGATTTGCTGGTCTACTTGGGCGATACTACCAGAGTATCAGTTGATGCAGTGGGAGTTGTTAAGCTTGTTTTTTCAGATTCTGCTTTAGTTTTGAGACATTGTCTTTATGTACCCAGCTTTATAAAGAACTTGCTATCGATTTCTAAGATGATTTTGGATGGTTATAAGTTTGTATTTTCTGATGATTCTATTATTATTAAGAAGAACAATAACCTTATATGTACCAGTGCATTGGTTGATAATTTGTTTCTAATTAAGACTAACTCCCCAGTAGTGCAAAACATATAAATTATTGACACATCATCGAATCATAATAAGAGAAAAGAGTCTTTCCCTTCGAACCAGATTTATCTTTGGCACCTAAAAGTAGGTCACATCAACCTTAGTAGGATTCAGAGGTTGGTCAATGATGCGCCCTTGGGTTCATTGGAGATTGACAGTTATTCAACCTGTGAGTCCTGCTTAGAGGGTAAAATGACCAATAGGCCTTTGAAAACAAAGGGGTATAGGGCCAAAGAGGTTTTAGAGTTGATTCACTCTGACTTGTGTGGACCTATGTCAGTTTTGTGTGGACCTATGTCAGTTCGGGCTAGAGGTGGTTATGAGTATTTCGTGACATTCACAGATGACTACTCAAGATATAGATACTTTCATTTGATGCACCACAAGTCTGAATGCTTTGGAAAGTTCAAAGAGTTTAAGGCATATGTGGAGAAACATCATGGTAAGAGTATCAAAACCCTGTGATTTGATTGTGGTGGTGAATATCTCTCTAGTGAATTTATGACCTATTTGCCAGATGAGGGTATTCAGTCCCAGTTGTCTGCACCTGGCACACCTCAGCAGAATTGTGTAGCAGAGAGGAGGAACATGCCTTTTATGGATATGGTTAGATCAATGATGAGTTATAGTGAGTTGTCTAATTAGTTTTAGGGATATTCGTTGGAGACATCATCATATATCCTCAACCTCGTACCATCTAAGTCTGTGCCTACGGCCCCTATGAAATTGTGAACTAGGCGAAAGCCTAGTCTGAGACATCTCAGGGGGTTGCCCAGCACATGTGCTTAAGGTAGATGCAGGGAAGTTAGATACGAGGTCAGAGGTTATGCTATTTGTAGGCTACCCCAAAGGAATGAAAGGTGGTTAATTTTATAGTCCGCAGGATCAGAAGTTGGTGATCAGCACCAATGCTAGATTTCTAGAGGATGATTATATTTTAGATCACAAGCCTAGTATCAAGATCATACTAGAAAAACTTAGGGGTCAGTCGAGTATTCTAGATGCACAAGTACATGATGACACACCACAAAGTATTGCAGAAACTATGACAGATGATGTACCTACACAGGCTGCGTCTCATCGTAGTGGGAGGATTTTCAGAAAGGCCGAGAGGTACATGGGTTTGGGTGAGTCTTCGAACTTTATCTCTGGCACTCATGAACCAGATCCAGTTAGCTACAATGAGACTATCTAGGATAAAGATGCAGATTTTTGGCAGAGATCGATGATTGCTGAGATAGGTTCTATAGAGTCAAATTAAGTCTGGGAGTTTACAGACCTTTCTGATGGGTTTCGACCTATTGGGTGCAAATAGGCCTGCAAGTGAAAGGCAGGATCTGACAGGAGGGTTGAGACCTTCAAGGCTAGGCTTGTGACGAAAAGGTATACTCAAAAAGAGGGTATCGATTATGAGGAGACTTTTTCCCCTGTAGCTATGCTTAAGTCGATTTAGATTCTCTTGGCCATAGCTGCTCATATGGATTATGAGATTTGACAGATGAACGTCAATACAGCTTTCCTTAATGGAAGTCTTGAGGAGACCATCTTTATGCAGTAACCATAGGGTTTCATTGTTCAAGACCAAGAGCACAAGGTATGCAAGCTAAAGGGGTCTATCTATAGACTTAAGCAAGCATCCAGATATTGGAACATCCATTTCGATGAGGTTATTCAGTCCTATGGATTCACTCAGTGTCCGGATGAGCAGTGTGTATACCGCAAGCGTGATGGTGATATGGTGGTGTTCCTTGTACTTTACGTAAATGACATCCTTTTTATTGGCAACAGTAAGAAGGTGTTGTCAGACGTAAAGGCATGGTTGTTCCAGCAGTTTAATATAAAAGATTTAAGAGAGGCTAGACATATCTTTGGGATTAAGATTATTCGAAATTGTAGGAGACGTTTTATGACACTCTCCCAGGTTTCAGACACAGACAAAATTCTGGTCCATTTTAACAAGTAGAACTCCAAGAAGGGTTCGCTACCTTTCAGGCATAGAGTGCATTTATCAAAAGAGCAGTGTCCTAAGACTGCCGAGGAGATAGATGCCATGAAGGCAGTACTCTATGCATCTGTAGTGGGTAGTCTCATGCATGCTATGTTATGCACTAGGCCTGATATTTGCTTTGTCGTTGGCATGGTTAGCAGATATCAGAGTAACCTTGGGAAGACTTATTGGGAGGCAGTCAAATGCATTCTCAAGTACTTGCGCAGGATGAAAGATTATGTCTTGATTTATCGAGCGCGGGAGCTAGTTCCATTGAGTTACACATATTCAGACTTTCAAGGTGATATGGACAAGAGCAAGTCAACCTCTGGGTTTGTGTTTACTATGGGAGGTGGACCCATAGTGTGGCAGAGTGTCAAGCAGAAATGCGTGGTGGACTCCACCATGGAGGCTGAGTACATTGCCGCATCAGAGGCAGTGAAAGAAGTTGTATGGCTCAGGAACTTCCTGGTGGACTTAGATGTGGTCCCTAAGTTGGCGAGGTCTATCACAGTCTATTGTGATAACGATGGTGCAGTTACTAACTCAAGGGAACCATGAGCCCACAAGGCGAGTAAACACATAGAGCACAAGTACCACCTGATACGAGAGATCATAAAGAGGAGAGACGTGACCATGGCCAAGATAGCATCAGGAGACAACCTTGTAGATCCTTTCACAAAGGCAGTGACCCGAAAGGTTTTTGAGAGTCATCTAGAGGGCATGGGAGTCAGATTCTTAAGACAGTAATGTGAGTGAGCTAAGAGTGTTTTGTAGCTTTCATTATGACAACGGTGTAATAAGTGGATTGAACAGTGTTTTTATACTTCAGAGTATAACTTTGGGTATTAGTGGGAGATTGTTGGTTTTAAATATTGAAAACCTATTGCTTGTATAAAAAACTAATACCCAGTTGACATATTATTTTGTTTCAGTATTAAATTATTCCTTTATATCATATATCCAGATAACGAGGTGTAGAGAAACACAGTAGATCTCGTTATTGGTTAAAATATGATATTTAAACAGATACTCATAACTGAGATAGTTTCAACATACTATCGATTAAAGTAATGATTTGGAAATTAGTTTGTCTAGACTAATTAAATCATACGGATGTGCCTGGGGCATATTGAGCATGACCTATTTGGGATTAAATTAACTTATACTGATCGGCGTAGTTAATTCGAACAAAGTATTCTAATCTCTTAATTCTTAGATTAGAGAAGGCACGAGAGTTAGATATCGTATGCTTTGATTTTTCAAAGGGTGCGGTCAATTGAGGCCTAAATATTGGTAAGTTGGGTATGCGGTGTTTGGCTTCGTTGTGTGCCGTTGCTAGTCGAAGGAATCCATGTACCGGTTTGCCGGGTTGATGGTGCTCCCAAGATGAGCTCGAAAGATTTATTATACTAAACCTGGCCGGTGGACTTTATGTCTGGTATAATAAGAAAGTCGAGTGGTACTAATCTCGGATACCTAGAAGTTAATAATTAATTTGCCAGTAAATTTATAAATCGACGAGCACTAGATCTGTGATGTGGGGAGATAGAAGAATAATAAAGTGAGCGCAAAGAATTCATTTTTGAGCGGCAATTCCATAATTGGTCCGTTAGTGGTACGACTAATTATGCGTTGGACTAATCTACAAAGTGAATTAATTAATCCTAAAGGTTTAATTAATATTTAATTGAGAAAGTTGGTTATACAAAATAATCCTAAGAGTTCGATTAAATTTAATTAAAGAAGTGAGTAAAGAAATTAATTTAAAAGGATCGATTGGAATTGATTAGGGAAGACTAAGAATCAACAAAAGTCCAACACTAAGGCCCTACTCAAAAATCCACTGGGTCTCATGTAGAACTCTGTATAAATAGAAAGCTTAAGCTTTAAGAAAGTTAAGAAAAATCTTGCAAGACAAGTAATGCCTCTTAGAGTGGAAAGTTCTAGAGAGAGAACTTTTTCTTCCTGAAGTTTTCTTTCAAAGTTGAACTTGAAATCTCACTTTCTCGAATTAGATTTAGTCCAAAAATCAAAGCTTTGCGCAGCCCCGTTTGATTTTCGATCGTTGCGGGTTTTTCTTGATTGCCACCCTCGAGTAGTGTTTTTCAGCGACTTTGATCGACGATTCTTGGTGCACTTGATTTGGATCCTCCGCATTTTGATCTTTGGCTGGTGATCCACGGTTGGGTCTGTCTAGATTGTGGCTAGGTGTCGGTATTAGCTATCGGTCGATGAGATTTTTACAGCGGGCGGCAGTGTTGTGCGACGGTCAAGCGGTGGCTCTGCGCGGTGGACCTTATGTTGAAGTTTTGATCAGTTTTTGGGCAGGTTAAATCTATTTTGATGGATTTTTCATAAGGAGCTTTTATTGCTTTTTGATAGCACATCTCGATAGTTTATTGACTACACGATATTCTAGATTTCTTGGAGGCATCAAAAGGATTTTTTATGGTATTCGCTTTGGTTTTCTTATTGCGAGGGACACGCTTCAAAGGTATAATCTTTATACTTTCCATTTTAATTAAAGATTTAATTTTTAGCATGTCGATTTAATAAATCGAATTCGTATAAGTTTTGATCCGTTCAGGGGAAATGATTTTAAGCCTGAGCCAAATTAAAAGTCTCCGATTCTGGAATGCATAGCACAAAAGTGAGATTTTTGGTTTATCCCGGGCTAGATTTGTTTCCTTCAGTAGCGGCCAATCTTCATAGTTCTGGTCGGCGCTTGAGTTCAGGTTCAGAGGCGGCAAAATTTCCCGACGGCGCGTGTAGCCACTCGCGGAAGTTTTCTTTGAAGGAAAACTGAACAAGCCCGGGCTAAATCGAAAACCTCACTTTCGTGCAATGCATTCCAGAATCGGAAGCTTTCGACCAAGCTCAGGCTCAAATTAGTTTACCCATGAACAGATCTAGGCTTATACTTATTTAATTTATTAATCAGGACACAAAATATTCAATCTTTAATAAAAACAGAATTTAAAGATTCTACCTTTTGTAGCGAAGTCCCTTTCCTAAAAAAAAAAAATCCAATCTTTGTTGCGATTACCACAAGAAATCCGAAGAATGACTCCGATACAAACTCCGAAATAGTGTGGGCTATTATCTACGGTAAAATATAGAAAACCAAAGGAAACCCACTTCGGAAAAATCAAATCTACCCAATAATCAAAGCTGCCCAATAACTTCCTGCGCAAGTTTTTCAAAAAACAGCAGCTGTACTTCCGAATTAAACCAAGAAGCCGAAATCTTAATCACTCAATCACGATCTGTACGTGGGCTCAAAGCTAGATAGCCAAGCCGGCGGACCAGTGTAGCGAGCAACCAAGAACCAGCCCTGGAAGAAACCGGACAGCAGCCAAAAACCGCGCCTGGCGATCAGTCCGTACTGCCGCTGCAAAAAACCCAGCAGCGACTGGTCCGATCAAGCCAAGCGAGCAACCAAGAAAACTAGCACTTGAAGAACCGGACAGCAGTAGAAATCGCACCAGGCGATCGGTCTGCACTGCCGCTGCAAAAAACCCAGCTGCGAATGGTCCGATCAAGCCAAGAATCCGGCAGAAAAATTGATGATAAACAATGGGCTGCTTTAATTAATCTATGGGCTTGAGTTTCCCGAAGAAGAGAAAGCTATCCTAGTCGACTTTGAGAGAAAACTTGACGAGGAAGACAACGTTCTCTCTCTAGACTAGACTTTCTCTCACTAGGCTTTTCTTGGCCTTCAAGTTTCCTTAATTCTTTTCTTGCCCAATAAGTTGTATTTATAAGGAGCTTCTAAGGAGACCTAGTATCAATCCTTTAGGTCTTCGTAAGTACTTATGGATTGCCTTGGCAGCAGTCTAATGAGCCAATCCTGGATCTTGTTGGTATCTGCTAGTCATGCTTAGTGCATGTGTGACATCCAGACGGGTACATAATATGGCATACATTATAGATCCTATTGCCGAAGCATATGGAACTCTACTCATTATTTTTCTCTCCTTTTTAGTTGAAGGACATTCGTTCTTCTTCAAGAGGAGGCCATGTCTAAATGGTACCATACCATTCTTAGAGTTAGACATATTGAACCTCTTCAATATTTTATCTATGTACCATTCTAGACTTAGTCCTAGAAGCCTCTTGGACCTATCTCTATAGATCTTGATAGCTAGTATCGTCTCGGCTTCTCTTAAGTCTTTCATAGAAAATACACTCCCCAATCATTGTTTGATATCTAACACCATGGGGATGCCACTTCCTATGAGTAGGATGTCATCCACATATAAACACAAGGCTCATCTTCGTTCTTTATGAAATCGTAACCATTACTGCCTCATCGAAACGAAGATTCCAACTTCGAGATGCCTATTTTAGTCCGTAGATGGACCTCTAAAGCTTGCATACTCAAGTAGGATGCTTCTGATCAATGAATCCATTGGGTTGTTTCAAGTGAACATCCTCGAGTAGGTTTTCATTCAGGAAAACAGTCTTAACATCCATCTGCCATATCTCATAGTCATAATATGCTGCTATGGCGAGCATAGTCCTAATGGACTTGAGCATCACGACAGGGGAGAAGGTTTCATCATAGTCAATACCATGAGTCTGTCTGAAAACTTTAGCCACTAGTCGTGCCTTTAAAGATCCTATCAGGTTTTAACTTGAAAATGCATTTGCAATCGTCAACGTTTGCCTAAACAGGAGGGTCAATCAAAGTCCAAACTTTATTGTCCTTCATGGATTGTATTTAGATTCCATGGCTTGTAGCTATTTATCTGAATCTGGACTTTTTAAAACCTGTTTGTAGTTCGCGGGCTCATTAGAGTCCACCAAGATCAAATCTTGATCGTCAGTCACGAGAAAACCATATCTCTTGGGTTATTGACGAGATCTACTACACATTCTTGGTTATTGTGTTGTTGGCTCAGGTTGCTCATCTCATGAGTTTCCACACCAACTTCCATCTGAGCTTTTGTAGATGGTTCTACACTCTCTTGTGGGTCTTGAACCTCTTCGAGTTCTATTCTACTCCCACTGTCTTTCTTGTACAGCAAGTCTTTCTCTAAGAAAGTAGCTCCTCGAGCAACAAACACTTTGCTCTCAGTTGGGAGGTAGAATTGATATCCTTTGGTTTCCTCAAGATACCCCACAAATAGGCATTTGTCAGTTTTAGGTTCAAGCTTATTACTTTGTAAAGGCTTTACATGAGCTTGACAACCCCAAACTCGTAGATAGGACATATAGGACTTTTGGCCCATCCATATCTCATATGGAGTTTTATCTACTTCCTTAGATAGAATACGGTTTAGTAAGTAGGCAGCAGAAAGGAGAGCATAACCCCAAAAGGACATAGGGAGAGTTGCTTGGCCCATCATTGATCGAACCATATCTAATAAGGTCCAATTCCTACTTTCAGATACACCATTCCATTGAGGTGTTCCCGGTGGAGTTAGTTGTGAAACAATTCCACATTGTTTTAGATAGCCACGAACTCATCACTTAGGTATTCACCTCCCCGATTGGAGCGAATAGCCTTAATCCTTCTATTCAACTGATTTTTTACAAAGTTCTTGAACTCTTTGAACTTTTCAAAGGTTTTACTTTTATACCTCATTAAGTAGACATAACCATATCTACTATAGTCATCAGTAAAAGTCACGAAGTATTCAAATCAACCTCTGGCTTGTGTGCTCATTGGTCACATACATCCGTATGTATTAGAGCCAATAGCTCACTAGTCCTTTCCCATTTCATAAAATGGACTCTTTGTCATGTTTCCTTACAAGCACATTTCACATCTGTCATGAGATTCATAATCAAATGACCCAATGACTCCATCTTATGAAGTCTTTGAACACTCTCGCTAATGACAGTGCCATAGCTATGAAGGATTTTTCTTGACACACTTTACATTTTCTATTCCAATGACATTCATTGTAATAGAAAAATGTAGTGTCATTTTCGAGTTTTGACTTAGAATCTGGCTTGGCCTTAACACCAATCTTACTGCGTGCCTCCTTGTTCCCAACAATTTTGCCTTGCCTTTGAACTTTTTCTTGTTCACTTTGCCTTTTTCAACCACTAACACTTGAGTACCCTTCTCAAGGGCCTGCTCAGTGTTTTTTAGCATCTCATGCATGTTGAAATTTACCACGAAGTCATTGTACTCATCTAGCATCGAAGCCAAGATGATGTCAATGTCTAATTTCCTGAACCAAGGTACACCTAGTCTCTCTAGAGTATCAGTATACCCTTTTATATTGACTAGGCAAGTACTCACAGATGAACCCTTCGTCATCTTGTAGGAAATAAATGCAATGTAATGACCCTTTCGTTACGAACCTGCTCTTAGAACACTTTTCCTTAGTGATGCATAAATATGGAACGCTTCCATGATCATGTTTCTGAAGTTGTCCTCAAAACATGTCGCATAATTGGATTTGTTCCTTTTGCCTTCTAAAGGCCTTTCAAGCAACCTTTGTAGCATTTTTCGGGTATTTTGGGCAAAATAGCTTCTAAGACAATAACGCTTCCTTTCATGTTTTAAAATGTTTCTTATAGACAGTGATTTGAAATTTAAGTGCAAGATAATGCCATCCACAAACGAATAATGCAAAATATTAGAATGAGTTTTAATAAAATCATTTCCACAATAGCCAAAATTGAAATCCCATACAATTTTGTGTTGGTGCTAGATTGTGGACCGAAAATTCACAAAGAACCAAACCCCAGTCTTACTTTGGCAAGTATCGTAGGGATCGGACCCTTTTGGTAGGCAACGTTCAAATCACATCTCATGCAATTTAACGCTTTCCAATTGCATCACTGTGCAACTTTTCGGTGATAGGATGAACATTCCAAATGTTTAACACCATCCTATCATTGCAAAACCAGTCCTAGTCAACTTATCGAGTTAAACTAGACCAATTTCCCAAAGTCAAACCATCCATCGAAGCATCACATCAATAAATACCCAAACAATTTTTCCACATAGTGGTAGTGAGTAAAGTTGGGCACTTATTATGTAACAACACACCTCATGAAGAAAACCTGCGGCCCTTGTGCTCTCCAAGTCCACAGACGTTCGACACTCTGGTGAGCCCCCAAGTATAGAAGAAATTTACGACTTAGGTTTTTAGGGGATTTCGTTTGAGCGGCTTAACATGCATTTCATTTTCGTCATTCACAATAACATATATCAAATATATTTAAAGCGAATAAAATGCAATGAATTGGGCTCTAGTCTATTACAAGGCTTTTAAAACTTTGTCTTCTTTTGGGCCTCCATTATTGGGCTCCAACTCCATGACTCCGTCTTGGCTTGTTGGAATTTCTTGGGCCTAATTTCTAATTTATTCTATTACAATAAATTTTAATAGGCTCGCAAGCCCAATTTAAATGGCTCGCAGGCCCCAAATTAAAACAAAATAAATAAAGCCCAATTCATTCATGAAAACACATAAAATGCAAATGCTTCATACAAGCCCATTTTAATTAAGTCAATCAATTTAAAAGATTGTGTAATTGAATATTTCCAAAATATTCTATACAATTAAAATTGATTGTGTCATAATCAATTTTAACCAATCTTTCCTTTTTCTTGTTCAATCATTTGTGATAAATGATGCATGAACATACCAAATATGTATGCAAATATTTAAACCATTTAAATAACTCATACCGTATTTGAAATCATAAAATAATCAAATTAATTATACTATTTATGAGCTAATTATTCTAATCTTATTAAGATAATTAATTTAAGATATTTTGAAATCTTAAAATCCAATTTTAACATTTTAAAACTATAATCTAATAAGATTTGATTTAATTCCAAAATTAAAATTTTAAAATCTTACCAAAATTCAGAAAAGTTTGGTAATTTAAATAAAATTCTGGGCAATGTTTTAAAAAGGACTCAAAGTCCAGGGGCCATTCTCCAATTTTAAAACCATTTTAAAACTTGGGCTCATTAGGGTTAGGGTGCGGAGGGGCAGTTTAGTAATTTAAGCCTATTAGGGCATCTGTCACCTTTCATTCCATTTTAGGGTCTCATGGGCGGCAGGGCATTTTTGTAAATTCAGCCATAAGGCTACCCTTGCCGCCGTTGCCAACCCTTCTTCCCCAAACTCGCCGCCGGAAACCGCGACTTCCGGCGTCCAATGACGATCGTCTTCTCCGGCGTTGCGTCTTCGACTCATCACCTTTCTGATCACAGCCTTCTTGTCCTATGAAGAAGACTCGATCAGAGATGACGAACTAGCAGCGATCGATGATCCGATCATCATCTGATTCCAGTTCGACACACCGATAACTGAAACCAAGCAACAACGGACACGCCCAGAACATTTTCAGCCTTCGTCGACCATCGGTATATAAAAAAAAACGACACGCCCGGAATGTTTTCGTCGTTCATGTTTTCCCGATAAAACCAGCACCTTCGAAATAATGAAAATAGCAGCCCAGAAAATATTGAAACCACCAAATCAATTTTGAAAACCCAAAAGAATTTCATTCAAAATGTTTCTCGGGCAAGTTCAATGAAAAATCAGAAATCGACTCCAGGGGCCTGTTTTTCCGATGACCTTAGCGGCCAAAAACCATGAAAACGTTTTACTAATCCAACGAAAACAATAGCAGCCTAGAAACAAATCCATTTCTAATCTTTGGTAAAAAAACCCTCATTTAAACCAAACAAAAAATCGGAACTTTTCGGGATATTTTCGCGACCAAAAAACCAATTTCAAAATCAGTTTTTCAGGCAACATATGACCAAAAATTCGAAAGACCCACAATCAGTGCTCTCATCAGAACTATTTTGGCATTGGATTAAAACCCAAAAGAAAGCAATTTTCTGTTTTACCCATTTTCAATAATTTTCAGGCCTTTTACGGGAAAGAAAATTAATTTTCCTTTTTCCTTTTGGAATGAATTTCTAACTTCAATTAAAATCAAGTTTAATTAATATTCAAAACTTTTAATCAAAATCATTTTTAATTCTAACACTAAAATTAATTTGAGCCTAGCTCTGATACCACTGTTGGGATCGGAGGCATGATTTTCAAAATTTTATGCAACGGATTCATGCCAATTCCAATTTCAGTGTTTAATTAATCCTACGTTCAAAGCTTTTAAAGCTTACCCTCGTAGCGTAATCGGTTGCCGCGTCTGGATCCTTGTTTGATGTTAGTCCAAACATTCTGCTCTGGTTACGTTTGTCACCACCAAAATCCTTCCTTGAAGAACTCTCTACTTTCAAGCACTGAAGTTCTTTGCAGATCTGGTGCTAGCCGTTTTTTTTTTTTTTTGGTATACGAAGAGAGTTTGGGATTTTGTGTATATTTTGCTTGTTCTGATTTTCTGATTTGAAAAATTATCATCCTACTACAATAATATCCCTAGGATATTTGTAGAGTTGAAATTTCCAAAATCAGTATTTAATCAATCAATTATTACTTAACTGATTTAATCGTATTCCAAATCAGTATTATTACCAAATATTATTTTACTGATTTCAAATCAGTATTAAATAATATTTACTGATTCCAAATCAGTATTAAATAATACCTTAATGATTTAGGTTATACACCAAGCCCATGGATCAACCTATGACCCATGGATCAGGCTAATGGATCAAGAACCTCAATTGCAATTAGGTCCCTTGATTTATCAGCTCATCCCAATTGTTCCCAGATAATTAATTAACTCTTAATTAATACCACAGAAATTTTTAATAATATTTAATTAAATTATTTAATTAAATGGTATTTATTTAAGTATAACAATTATACTTATTATAGGCAAGAATACTTATTCTGCATCATCGAACTTTCTTATGTGTGATCCTGTAGGCCCATTCTAAATTGGCAATGGATAACACAATCTCATTGATTAATCCATAAGTCATTATTGGTCTCTAGCAAGACATAATGACTACCCAATTCAGAATAGAGGTCGAATGGTGATTCAACACAACCTTTCCGAGAAAATTGCGTATAATCCCTTACATTGATATCCCGTTTAGCATAAGGCATGAAACCATTATCCTTATATAGCTAAACGTTTACTTGATCTCCTATTGACACTGATTCTATTAGAGAAAAAGATAACACTTACCATTTCTCGGGCATGGCCATGCACTTCTCGGTTCACTATCAATTGGCCAAGATATCATCTCTCATTTAAGAGAGATTTGTAGTCTCATCACTTCACCTACATATCTTAGCGTGACTCATAGTATACCCAATCATACCCGTACTTGGCAACCAATTATGGCCCCATTAGGCGTATATCAAAGCACACTACAATTCACCTAAGACTATGTAGTGATTTTTGGTCTAAGGATCCTCGTACGAGTACTACTCAAAAGAATCACTCATGATCTAAAAGTCCATGGAGTGTTTCTTTTGGCGGATCGATTTTGTGAAATTAATGAAATTAACTCATCTGATAAATCATCAATCAAACGAAAAATGTCTATATATAGCCCTTAAAAAGGGCACATACACCAACATAAACATTGTTACGTTGTTATGTTGCACTTGTGGTTGTAGTTAATACTTTTAAATGCAATTTTTTCTAGCAATGTTATGTTTTTCAAAATTATCATTTTTAAGCAATCTATCAAGTATCAATTTTGTCTCGATTGTGATCTTGGCTACCAGAATAAGTCTTCACTTCTTTAATAATTAAAAAAATGTTAGGATATCAAGAACGCGAAGGACGCTTTAACAAGGCAGAACATTCTACCTATTTAAAGCCTCTTTGGCGCTCACGTAGAACATTCTGCCTGGTAGAACGTCCTTGGCGTTTGGCGCTCCCAAACGCCAAGGACGTGATAACCAGGCAGAACATTCTTCCTATTAAGAATAACCAATGTCATTAAATTCGGATTCAGGGAATCCAAAATTATATAAATTCGGATTCCCTAAATCCAAATGTCTCCATAATTCGGATTAAGGGAATCCGAATTTAATTAAATTCGATTTACCACGCAGCAAAAAATTTTTAATTAAAAGCGAAATCTTAGAAAAGTACCTTTGAAGTGTGCACTCAGGTGATTCTCTAGTATGCCTCAAGACTTTACTTGTATGCTATGTGGGCAGCAATCTAACGAGCAATTTGATCAGTTAATCACCACAATCCAGTTGCCCGAATAAACCAGCACCTCCGCTGCCCGCCGGAAAAACCAAACGCCGCCGCCTGAAAATAAACAGGACAAATCGCCGCCAACTAGGAAACCGGACTGCCGGTAAAGGAGTGACAAAATCCGACTTCGAGAGCTTGAATTCTAATTCTCTCTCTAGGATTTTATCTCTCTAGTTTTCTTGTCTTGAAAACTTATGAATTGTATATTGTGGAATAGCTAATCCCTTGTCTATATATAGAGTTACAATAGAGACCCCAAGTTGGTTTAGGATTGGTCTTCCTAATGGGTTTAGGTAATTAATTAGTTTCCAAATCCAATTAGGTAACCAATCTAATAGGATAAACCAAATCCAATTAGATTTCCTAATCTTTAGGATTTTCTAATTCTAATTGAAACTTAAGACTTAATTAATTAATTAAATCATTCCACTTTGTTAATTACTTAATTAACTCTTAGGCCTATCGATGTATAGGCCTCAATTGACCTCACTCTTTGGCAAATCAAAGCATACAATATCCAACTCTCACGCCCGTCCCAATCTCAGGATTGAGAGACTGAATACTAGGACTGAATTGACTACGCCGATCAGTACAAGTCAATTATATCCAATATGGTCGTGCTCAATATGCCCCGGGCATATCTGTTTGATTTAAATTATTCTAGATAAACTAATTTCCAAACCACACGATAACCTATACCGATAGTATATTCAGACTATCTCAGTTACGAGCATACTTTTTATATATCAATACTTTAACCAATAACGGTATCTACCGTGTCTTTCCACACCCCGTTATCTAGTTCTATGATATAATGGAACAATTTATTACTGAACAAAATGATATGTCATCTGTGGATATTAGTTTTTGATACAAGCCATAGCTTTTCTGTATTTAAAACTAACAATCTCCCACTAATACTGAAAGCTATGCTAACAAGTACAAAAACTGTCCAACCCGCTATTACACTGCTGTCATAATGAAATCTACAGAACACCTTTAAGCTCACTCACATGTCTCCCTCAAGAATCTGACTCCCATGCCCTCCACATGTCTCTCAAAGACCTTTGGAGTCAATGACTTTGTGAAAGGATCTGCAAGGTTGTCATCTGATGCTATCTTGGCCACGGTCACGTCTCCCCTCTTTACGATCTCTCGTATCAGGTGGTACTTGCGCTGTATTTGTTTTCTCGCTTTGTGGGCTCGTGGTTCCCTCGAGTTAACAACTGCACCATTATTATCACAATAAACTGTGATAGACCTACGCAACTCAGGAACCACATCTAAGTTAACCAGGACGTTCTGGAGCCATATAGCTTCTTTTGATGCCTCTGATACGATAACGTACTCAGCCTCCATGGTCGAGTCCGCCACGCATTTCTGCTTGACACTCCGCCATACTATAACTCCACCTCCTAGAGTAAACACAAACCCAGAGGTAGACTTACTCTTGTCCATATCACCTTGAAAGTCCAAATCTGTGTAACCCAACGGTACAAGCTCTTGCGCTCTATAAACTAGGACATAATCTCTCGTCCTGCGCAAGTATTTGAGAATGCATTTTACTGCCTCCCAGTGAGCCTTCACAGGGTTACTCTGATATCTGCTAACCATGCCAACGGCAAAGCAAATATCAGGCCTCTTACATAACATAGCATACTGAAAGGATTGCCACATAGGATCTGGGTTTGCACTTGCTCGATTTACCACGCAACAAAAATTTCTAATTAAAGCAGAACCTTACAAAAATACCTTTGAAGCGTGCACTTGGTGATTCTCTTGTATGTCTTGTATGCCTCAAGACTATGACTTCACGTTGTGTGGGCAATGAACTAGAAGCCAATTGATCAGCTACTCACCGCAATCCACCTGCCAGAAAAATCCAGCACCTCCACACCTAGCACGTACTGCAAATGCACTGCCCGGAGAGATAGAAAACAATTCACGTAGCCAGCGAAATTCAGCCAAAATTCGGCCAAATAAACAAAAGGGGCCAGCCACAAATTGTTAAGAAAATTCGACTTGGAGAGAGAAAGTTTTCTCTCTCTAGAAATCATGTGGATTAATTGTTATGTCTTGAATAGCTAATCCCTTGTCTATTTATAGAGTTACAAGAGAGACCTCAAGTTGGTTTAGGATTGGTCTTTCTAATGGGTTTAGGTAATGAATTAGTTTCCCAATCCAATTAGGCAACCAATCTGATATGATAAATCAAATCCTACTAGATTCCTAATATCTAGGATTTCCTAATTCCAATTGAAACTTAAGACTTAATTAATTAATTAAATAATTCCACTTTGTTAATTACTTAATTAACTCTTAGGAATTAATTAAATAATTCCAATTTGTTAATTTCTGAATTAACCCTTAGGAATAATTAACCAATTAATTAATTAAATCTACCTATTCAATTAACCCATTACAAAATTAATCGTACCACTAACGGATTAATTTTGGCACTACCATCCTACACCAAAATTGCTTCCGAAACAACTTAATTAAATTATATTCATTTATCTCCCCACATCAAAGATATAGTGCTCGTTAATTATAAATTAATTTACTGATAAATTAATTAAGTACCTTCTTTAATTCTGAGACTAGTACCACTCGACCTTTTTACTATACCGGACATAAGTCCACCAGTCGGGTTTAGTATAATAAACATTTCGCTCTCATCTCGGGAGCACCATCACCCCGGACGCACCGGTACATGGTTTCCTTTCGATAAGCAGCAACACACCTAGTAACTAAGCACGCACACCCAACCTATCGAGACTATTGGCCACAATTGACCTCACGCATAGGCAGATTATAGTACACTATGTTTAATCCTCATGCCCGCTCGAGTCTAGGGATTAGGAGATAGAATACAGGGATCGATTTGTCTATTAAATCAGTACAAGACAAATCATTCCTAAAGGTCAAGTTCAATATGCCTCGGGCATATCTATATGATTCAATTAGTTTAGACAAACCAATTATCCGAATCACATAATAACCCAAACTGATAGTTTTTCCAAAACTGTCTCGGTTACGAACCTCATTTATATATTATCTCTCGTATCAGGTGGTACTTGCGCTCTATTTGTTTACTCACTTTGTGGGCTCGTGGTTCCCTCGAGTTAGCAACTGCACCATTGTTATCACAATAAACTGTGATAGACCTAGGCAACTCAAGAACCACATCTAAGTCAACCAGGACGTTCTGGAGGCATATAGCTTCTTTCGCTGCCTCTAATACAATAATGTACTCAGCCTTCATGGTGGAGTCCGCCACGCATTTCTGCTTGACACTCCGCCATACTATAACTCCACCTCCTAGAGTAAACACAAACCCAGAGGTAGACTTACTCTTGTCCATATCACCTTGAAAGTCCGAATCTGTGTAACCCAACGGTACAACCTCTTGCGCTCTATAAACTAGGACATAATCTCTCATCCTGCGCAAGTAGTTGAGAATGCATTTTACTACAACCCAGTGAGCCTTCACAGGGTTACTCTGATATATGCTAACCATGCCAACAGCAAAGCAAATATCAGGTCTCTTACATAACATAGCATACATGAGGCTACCCACTGCAGAAGCATAGGGTACCGCCTGTATGGCATCTATCTCATCAGCAGTCTTGGGACACTGCTCTTTAGACAAATGCACCCCATGCCTGAAAGGTAGTGAACCCTTCTTAGAGTTCTGCATGTTAAAATGGGCCAGAATCGTGTCTATGTAGAATGCCTGGGAAAGAGTCAGAGAACGTCTCCTACGATCTTGAATAATCTTGATCCCAAGGATATGTCCAGCCTCTCCCAAATCCTTCATATCAAACTGCCTGGATAATCATGCCTTTACGTCTGACAACACGTTCTTACTTTTGTCAATTAAAAGGATGTCATCTACGTAAAGTACGAGGAACACCACTGTATCACCATTACGCCTACGATATACACACTGCTCATCCGGACACTGAGTGAATCCATAGGACTGGATAACCTCATCAAAATGGATGTTCCAAGATCTCGATTTGAGTAGCTATGGCCAAGATCTGCTAAATCTCATAGTCCATATGAGTAGCTATGGCCAAGAGAATCTGGATCGACTTAAGCATAGCTACCGGGGAAAAAGTCTCCTCATTATCGATACCCTCTTTCTGAGTATACCCCTTCGCCACAAACCTAGCCTTGAAGGTCTCAACCCTGCCGTTAGATTCTCTCTTTTGCTTGTAGACCCATTTGCACCCAATAGGCTGAAACCCATCCGGATGGTCTACCAGCTCCCAGACCTGATTTGAGTTCATAGAACCCATCTCAGCAATCACCGCTCTCTGCCAAGGATCTGCATCTTTATCCTAGAGAGCCTCATTGTAGCTAACTGAGTATGGTTCATGAGCGCCAAGGATAAAGTCCGAACACTCACCCAAACTCATGTGCCTCTTGGGCTATCTGGCAACCCTCCTCCTACGACGAAGCGCAGCTTGTGTAAGAGCATCATCTGTGATAGTGTGTGCAGTCTCTTGTGGTATGTCTTCATGTACTCGTGCATCTGGAATAATGGACTGACTTCTAAGCTCTTCTAATACTACCTTGCTGTTTGACTTGTGATCTAAAACATAGTCATTCTCAAGAAATCTGGCATTGGTGTTGATCACCACCTTCTGATCATGAGGACTATAAAATAGACCACCTCTCATTCCTTTGGGGTAGTCTATAAATAGCATAGCCTTGGTTCTTGCCTCTAACTTGTCTGCCACTGCCTCGAGCACATGTGCTGGACAACCCCAAATCCTGAGATGTTTCAAACTCGGCTTTCGCCCAGTCCACAACTCTACTGGGGTCGAAGGCACAGACTTATATGGTACAAGGTTGAGGATAAAACATGTTGTCTCTAAGGCATAACCCCAAAATGAGATAGGCAACTCACTGTAACTCATCATCGATCTAACCATATCCATAAGAGTCATGTTCGTCCTCTCCACTACACCATTCTGCTGGGGTGTGCCAGGTGCAGACAACTGAGATTGAATACCCTCTTTTGATAAATAGGACCTAAATTCACTAGAGAGGTATTCACCACCGCGATTAGATCGCAAGGCCTTGATACTCTTACCCAGATGGTTCTCCACCTCAGCCTTAAACTCTTTGAATTTGACAAAGCATTCAGACTTGTGGCGCATCAGATATATGTATCCATATCTAGTGTAATCATCCGTGAATGTCACGAAATACTCATAACCACCTCTAGCCTGAACTGAAATAAACCAACACAAGTCAGAATGAATCAACTCTAAAACCTCCTTGGCCCTATACCCCTTTGTCATGAAAGGCCTCTTGGTCATCTTACCCTCCAAACAGGACTCGCAGGTCGGATAGCTGTCAATCTCCAATAAGCCCAAAGGCCCATTATTGACCAACCTTTGAATCCTACTAAGGTTGATGTGACATTTGGTTTATCAATTTACTGACAAATTAATTCACCGACTTCTTGGTATCCGAGATTAGTACCACTCGACCTTCTTATTATACCAGACGTAAAGTCCATTGGCCAGTTTTAGTACAATAAACCTTACGAGCTCATCTTGGGAACACCATCAACCTGACAAACCGGTACGTGGATTTCTCTGACTAGCAACGACATGTAAGAAGCTAAACGCCGCATACCCAACCTACCGAGGTATAGGCCTCAATTGAATGCACTATTTGGCAAATAAAGCATACAATATCCAACTCTCACGCCCGTCCCAATCTCGGGATTGAGAGACTGAATACTAGGATCGAATTGACTACGACGATCAGTACAAGTCAATTATATCCAATCTGGTCGTGCTCAATATGCCCCGGGCATATCCGTGTGATTTAAATTAGTCTAGATAAACTAATTTCCAAACCATACGATAACCTATACCAATAGTATGTTCAGACTATCTAAGTTACGGGCATACTTTTTATATATCAATACTTTAACCAATAACGGTATCTACTGTGTCTTTTCACACCCCGTTATCTAGTTCTATGATATAATGGAACAATTTAATACTGAAACAAAATGATATGTCATCTGTGAATATTAGTTTTTGATACAAGCCATAGCTTTTCTGTATTCAAAACTAACAAAAATGCCACTACTATGTGTGAATTAAAGTGTATAATATGTGTTTCTATCCTAACTCGGTAATTACATAAAAAAATGAAAGAATTAGAGAATTACATGTCCAAATTGGGAAATTAACACTAAAATTTCTTAAGGGTATTGTAGTAAAAAAATAGGCAAATCTTTAGTAGGCGTCCAGGTGGTTTTGGCGTCTGGTGGGCGCCTGCATTTTCTTGGTCTTCACGTGTCGAGGTGGCCACGACGCCTACTGGATGCCACCAGCTTCTTTTGACCTTAACATCCACCATGCTGTGGCACCTGCTTGCTGACACCTATTGTGGTTGAATACTGGTATCCACCTTGCTGCAGACAGCTGGTCGTCACTCTTCAATTTCAAGTCTTGCCTTCTGTAAGTTTTCTCTCTATTTTTTTTTTTTCATTTTCTTATCTTTTCAGCTACAAAATCTTTGTATATCATCTTCAACTCCACATATTCATCAAAACTCAACAAAACACACAAATTTGGCCATAAACTACAATTTAAAGAACATTGAGATTAAGAATCTATCAAAACTACCTCAATTTTGCATGTTAGGTTTAAATACATAAGCTATGCTTGTATTGTACCTTTTTCTCAGTTAATATATCAATTTAATGGTTTGGTTTATATGTTGTGCATGTTTAGTCCATTTATATTATGTAGTTAGATGATGAGGTGTGTAGTGTGACACAGTAGATCTCATTATTGGTTAAAAGACATAATATATAAATGATGTTCGTAACCGAGACAGTTTTGGACACGCTTTCGGTTTAGGTTATTATGTGATTTGGATAATTGGTTTGTCTAAATTAATTGAATCATATAGATATGTCTGGGGCATATTGAACTTTACCATTTAGAATGATTTGTCTTATACTAATTTAATAGACAATTCATTCTTAGTATTCTATCTCTTAATCCCAAGACTTGAGCGGGCATGAGAATTAGAAATAACATACTTTGATCTGCCAATGAGTGAGGTCAATTGTGGCCAATAGTCTCAGTGGGTTGGGTGTGTGTGTTTAGTTACTTAGTGTGCTGCTGTTTGTCGAAAGGAAACCATGTACCAGTACGTCTAGGGTGATGTGCTCCCGAGATGAGCTCGTAAAGTTTATTATACTAAACCCGGCCGGTGGACGTTATGCCCGGTATAATAAGAAAGTCGAGTGGTACTAGTCTCGGAATTAAAGAAGTTAATTAGTTAATTTATCAGTAAATTAATAAATTAACGAGCACTAAATCTTTGATGTGGGGAGATTAATAATAAATTAATTTAGTTGTTCTGAAAATAATTCATGTGTAGGATGGTAGTACCAAAATTAATCCGTTAGTGGTACGATTAATTGTGTAGTGGGTTAATTGAATAAGTAGAATTAATTAATTATTCCTAAGGGTTAATTAAGTAATTAACAAAGTAAAATTATTTAATTAATTAATTAAGCCTTAAATTTCAATTAAAATTAGAAAATCTAAGAGATTAGGAAATCTAATTGGATTTGGATTATCCTATTAGATTAGTTACCTAATTAGATTTGAAAACTAATTAATTACCTAAACCCATTAGGAAGAACAATCCTAAACCAACTTGGGGTCTCTCTTGTAGCTCTATCTATAGACAAGGGATTAGCAATTACATAGTACACAATTCATAAGTTTTCAAGACAAGAAAACTAGAGAGAGAATTATTTTCTCTCCCAAATTTTTGGATTTCACAAGCTTTTTGGCCGGCTGGATTTTCTCTAAAAACCGGCGGCGCGTGAGCTTTCTCTTGGGTCCTAGGTGGCGAGTGTAATAAACGCACTAGGGGCGGTGGTTGCTGAATTTTTTCGGTGACCCAGTTGTGTAGATTGCTGATCAATTGCTCGCTAGATCGTTGCCCATACAACGTGCGATCAAAGTCTTGAGTCATACAAGTGATCACCTGAGTTCATGCTTCAAGAGGTACTTTCTATGATTCCGTTTTTAATTATAAATTTTTGTTGCGTGATAAATCGAATAAGTGCAAATCATGATCCTGCGCAATGTTATTTCAAGCAAGGCTTGGAATAGCGATTGTGCTAGAGTCTACGCCTGATCAAAGATTCTAATTCTGGAATGCGTAGTATGAAAGTAAATTTTTGACCAGGTCCGAGCAGATAATCTTTTAGTCCTCAGGCGTCCAGGTGGTCACGATGCCTGCTGGATGCAATCAGCTTCTTTTGACCTTAACATCCATCATGCTATGGCACCTGCTTGCCGACACCTATTGTGGTTGAATACTGGCGTCCACCTTGCTGCAGACAGCTAGTCGTCACTCTTCAATTTCAAGTCTTGCCTTCTCCAAGTTTTTTTTTTTTTTGGTTTCATTTTCTTCTCTTTTCAGCTACAAAATCTTTGTATATCATCTTCAACTCCACATCTTCATCAAAACTCAACAAAACACACAAATTCGGACATAAACTACAATTTAAAGAACATTGAGATTAAGAATCTATCAAAACTACCTTAATTTTGCATGCTATTTACTCAAAATAAGATGTGAAGTTGATTCACATCAATATTCTATGAAAATGTTAGTTTTCTCAATTTTAATGGAGTTGAATTTTCTTAAATTGAATACTTTTGGTTATTATTGTTGTGTTCACCTTCTTATAAGAATTTGTGGTTTCGATAATAAGAGTTTTTGCAGGCTTTCTATTTAGTATGTTGTATTCTTAAAACTAGCACGGATGTCTAGGTTGTTTTACTTAATTAATTGACGTTAAGGTGATTAAATAAATTTTGGGATTGGAATAGGTGTTGAAACTGGCAAATTTCAATTTCTAACGTCATTAATTCAATACATTTATTCTGTAAACCCATGTGACTAATATAAAAGACTTACTAAAAAGTTTAAACAACGTTTCTTTTGCATCAAGAAAAATTAAGGATCTTAAAAGGAGATATGGATAATCCTTGGACATTAGCTTACTATAAAAAAAAGTGAAATTCAAAGTTTGATACAAGAAACTATTAATGTCAATGATTCCATTAATTCTTAATAAGAATGACCATTATCCTCACCCACCACACGTAAGAATTATGCATTTACATACCAAATATAACTTGTCCCAACAAACTATTTAATATTAGTGATTGCCTTAGTCCATGATAAGAATTAACAAAAAAATCTAATGATATCTTCACCGACCAAACATGAATATATGTATGTATATATATATATATATATGCCAGACAACATTTTTTTTTTTCAGGAAAATTACAAACAACCAATAGTGAGAAAAAAATAAATAGAAAAATATATATCTAAAATGAAGTTCATTTTGAATATGGTAGTATTTGTCCTAGCATTTAGCATAATACAATCAAGTGAGTTTGGATGTCATAATAATAATTGGACTGATATCTTTTAGAATATTTGATTGTTTTTGCTTTTCAATTAGTTTGGATAGCATATTAAAAATATGAATGATTAATTGTTTAAAAAAATATTGTTTGGATCCTTTTGGTTGTCATGCAGATCCAGATTGCATAGATGTATGTACAGTTCTGGGTACAAGAACTTGGTGTTGTGACAAGGCACATCAACAATGTTTGTGTGACAAGCCCTGTAACAGTATCAAATCTTAACCAATTTTCACCCCAATTCTAAATTAGTAATCTACAATATTGAAAAACTACTCTGTGTTCCTCATTGAACTCACATGTGTATACTTCAACGAAATGAGTGATTAAAACCTTTTAATAAAATTTTCCTTTTCAAATTATGCATCATTTACAATTTTTAGTGTTTTGTCACTTTCTATATCTCAATTTATATATTTGATACAATATTAATCACTTTTATTTTTAGTTTTACCTTTATTTATTTTTATTTCTCAATGTCATAACTTTATCATTTCAATATGTAATTTGACTCTCCAACATTAAAATTCTTGCATAAGCTATCTCTCCCCCAAGTCTCCTCTACCGCTCTAGATTAGGGTACCAAAAATTGCAAAATGACATTTTTGCAATGATTCCATTGATGGAAGCCATGTCTCGTGGAAGCAAAATTCACCCGTTGAAGGGCTATCTCCAGAAGGGCATCCAAACAAATATTTATCCCCTTCATCATGTATTTGTAAAACATATCACATTAGACCAAAGATTCTAGCATAAACAAAACAATCATCCTTTTAAACTAGCCCAAACGAGAATGGTGACTCAAACATGGAAATCGTTTATATACTCCTTCAAGGAGTGGGCGAATCTATTTTGAAATCCCTGATTATTAAATGTTTGGGTAAGTCACCTGGATAAGTGAAACTAAACAACCACAAAAAGCCTTTACAGGTTGTCTAATGATACGAATTTGATGGACACTCAAAACCGATACTTCACCATCCGATTCACGTGCAAAGTTGAGTTTGATGAGAAAATAGATTCCGAGAAAATATTTATTGATATTTAAATTTTATTTATGGATGAATATTTCAAACATAAAAACTCAGTCTTTTAGTTGTAGTTTATTCCCAATTCCAGGTTGATTGAATTATGGGTTGGGTTAGGTGTGCATTGGATGCTCAAATCCACCTTTGGTTAATTAATTTAAGTCAATAAGGACATTCTTAGTTATAGCTCATTTCTAGTTACCAATTTTCGAAAAGTTATGTTTGCAAATATAAGTAAATTATATTTAGCTATATAGTGGTCCTATCCACCCAATTTTATTAAGTTTTTTTTCCCTCTTCTTTAATTTAAATTGTTTTTTAATAAACAGTTCTACAAACCCCAACAGGTAAGGACGACCGGCGGGATTAGCTACCCTTTTATTAATAATAAAATATAATAAAGAAAGGTGTTAGGGGCAGTGCATATCTCTAATCCAATCCTCCTACAATGTAACCAACCAAATCCAACCTACATTATACAGACACCAATCTCCTATCTAACACGCAGTGCAGGAGTTCCAACTGCATCCAGAGCTACTAGTCCTTGAAATCACCTGGGAGTAGAGCTACTAATAAGAGATGAAATAGACTTACCCGAAGATCGCATTTTTCATAAGAAATCAGCCGGATAATTATCCTCCCTCAAGAGATGAAGAACTGATGAAGAGTCTGATAGGAATTGACAAATATCTCGTAGAACATAATATTCTTTCAATAAAAAAGGCCCTCCCTACACAATTATAGAGACCAAAAAAGAATTATTTGAAAGGAATTGAACTCCAAACAAACATACCTACAATATTGTGTTGCCCCTTCCTAAATATTTTTAAAAAGTTATAAAATTTTTTAAAAATTAATTACAACCTAAATATTTGTATTTTGGTCAAAATGACTTATATATTGAAATGAAGAGAGTATTAATTTGGGAGAGAAAGAGTAAGAGTTTTTGCAGCCTTTCTAATGAGTATGTTGTATTTTTAAAACTAGCACGAATTTCTAAGTTGTTTTACTTTATCAATTGAGGCTATGGTGATTAAATAATTTGGGGATCGGAATAGGTGTTGAAACTGGCAAATTTCAATTTCCAACGTCATTAATTCAATCCATCTATTATGAAAACCCACGTGATTAATACAAAAAACTTACCCACATGGATAATCATTGGACATTATCTTACTATAAAAAAAGTGAAATTAAAAGTTTGATACCAGCAATTATTAATGTCTATGATTCCATTAATTCTTAATAAGAATGACCATAAATTCAAATGTTATCTTTACCTATCACAAGTGAGAATTATACATTTACATACTTAATATAATTTGTACAAATAAATTATTTAATATCAGTGATTCCCTTAATCTATAATAAGAATTAACAATAAATTTTAATGATATTTCCACCTAGCGCACATAAATGTATATATATATATGCCAAGTAACATACTTTTTTTTCATGAAAATTACGAATAGTCAATAGTGAGAAAAAAATAAATAAATATATATATATATATATATATTTAAGATGAAGATCATTTTCAATTTGGTGGTATTTGTCTTAACACTTAGCATAATACAATCAAGTGAGTTTGGATGTCACAACAATAATTGGACTGATATGTCTTCGAATATTTGATTGTTTTTGCTTCTCAATTGGTTTGGATAGCATATTAAGAATATGAATGATTAATTGTTTAAAAAAATATTGTTTGAATTAAAGCAGGTGTATGGTTTGGAACGGAAGGAAGGGATCCGATTGGGGTAGGCCCTGGTCCTTTTGGTTGTCATGCAGATCCAGATTGCAAAGATGTATGTACAGTTCTGGGTGCAAGAACTTGGTTTTGTGACAAGTCACATCAACAATGTTTGTGTGACAAGCCCTGTAACAGTATCAAATCTTAACCAATTTTCACCCCAATTCTAAATTAATAATCCACAATATCGAAAAATTACTGTGTTCCTCATTGAACTCACATGTGTATACTTCAATCAAATAAGTGATTAAAACCTTTTAATAAAATTTTTCTTTACAAAATATTCATCATTTACAATTTTCAGTGTTTTGTCACTTTCTTTATCTCAATTTATATTTTTGATATATTATTTATTACTTTTATTTTTATTTTTCAATGTAATAACTATCATTTCAATATGTAATTTGGCTCTCCAACACTAAAATTCTTGCATAACCTATCTCTCCCCGAGTCTCCTCTGCCGCTCTAGATTAGGGTACCAATAATTACAAAACGACATTTTCGCAATGATCCCATTGATAGAAGCCATGTGTCGTGGAAGCAAAATTCACCCGTTGAAGGACTATCTCCAGAAGGGGATCCAAACAAGTCTTTATCCCCTTCATCATGTATTTTTAGAACATCTCACATTAGACAAAAGATTCTAGCACAAAGAAAACAATCATCCTTTTACATTAGCCCAAACGAGAATGGTGACTCAAACATGGAAATCGTTTATATTGTCCTTGAAGGAGTGGGTGAATCTATTTTGAAATCCCTGATTACTAAATGTTTGGGTAAAGCCAACTGGATAACAACCAAAAAAAGCCTTTAGAGGTTGTCTAATGATACGAATTTGATGGACACTCAAAACCGATACTTAAACTTCTGATTCACGTGCAAAGCTGAGTTTGATGAGAAAATAGATTCATAATATTTAAATTTTTATTTAAGGATGAATATTTCAAACCTAAAAACTTAGTCTTTTAGTTGTAGTTTATCCTAATTAAAGGTTGTTTGAATTATGGGTTGGGTTACATGTGCATAGGATGCTCAAATCCACCTTTGGTTAATTATTTTATGTCAATAAGGACATTCTTAGTTCTAGCCATTTATAGTTACCAATTTTAGAAAAGTTATGTTTGTAAATATAAATAAATTATATTTAGCAATTGGTATATAGTGGTCCTACCCACCCAATTTTTAGTATTTTTTTTTTCATCTTCCTTTTATTTTTATTTTTTATTTTTAACAAACAGTCCTATAAGCCCCAGCCGGCAAGACAGACCAGCTGGATTGACTACTCTTGAATTTTGAAGCTGGTCTCGATCCAATCATCTTCTGGGCTCTCGATCTAATAACTGGTCCAACGTACTCAGCTTGTGGATAACGTTTGAAAACGTTGGGATGTACTGTGCGCCACTTTTTCTCTCTCCTTAGGAAAATTATGCTCTTTTAGAGTAGATGAAGAACTGGCTCTGATTGCTAGTTCTTCTTCTGAAGGAGAGTCTACCGCCATGATGTTCACATCATCCCCTCCCGGTCGAAAGCAATTCGTCCTCGACTCTGATGTGTCTGCACAATCAAATAAAAGATTAGAAAGCACATTAGAAAAACTTTCTAATTTACAGGCTTTAGGATTCTTAGATCTTTTGGAACGTTTGGGTTGAGACTTCCGGATTTGCTTAAACATTTCAGTGGACCTTTTTCCCTATGCCATAACGTCAAAAAAGGATAATAAGGAACATTAAAAGTTTTAAGAAGACAATTATGCCCTGAATTGAAAGATTATCTGCTTGGGCCTAGCCAGAACTCACTTTCGTGCTATGCATTCCAGAATCGGAATCTCTGACCAGGCCTAGACGCTAGCACAAACGCTATTCCAACCCTTGCTTGAAATAACATTGCGCAGGATCTGGGTTTGCACTTATTCGATTTACCACGCAACAAATAAATTCTTAATTAAAAACGGAAACATAAGAATTACCTATTGAAGCGTATACTCAGGTGATTCTCTTGTATGACTCAAGACTTTGCTTGTATGCTGTGTGGGCAGCAATCTAACGAGCAATTGATCAGCTAATCACCACAATCCACCTGCCGGAAAATTCCAGCACCACTGCACCTGGAATGTGTACTACACGCGCCGCCTGGGAGGAGAGAGAAAACCACAAGTGCCAGCCAAAATTAGGAAAAAAATAGGCCAACTATTTAGCTTGAAAAATCTGAAATTTAGAGATAGAAAATTTTCTCTCTCCAGATTCTTGAATTATGAATCTATTGAATTGTATATCTTGAATAGCTAATCCTTTGTCTATATATAGAGTTATAAGAGAGACTCCAAGTTGGTTTAAGATTGGTTTTCCTAATGGATTTAGGTAATTAATTAGTTTCCAAATCCAATTAGGTAACCAATCTGATAGGATAAACCAAATCCTACTAGATTCCTAATCTATAGGATTTCATAATTCTAATTGAAACTTAAGACTTAATTAATTAAATAAATAATTATACTTTGTTAATTACTCAATTAACCCTTAGGAATAATTAATCAATTAATTAATTCTACCTATTCAATTAACTCATTGCAAAACTAATCGTACCACTAACGGATTAATTTTGGCACTACCATCCTACATCAGAATTGCTTCCGGAATAACTTAATTAATTTATTCATAATCTCCCCACATCAAAGATATAGTGCTCGTTAATTTATTAATTCAATGTTAAATTAATTAATTAACTTCTTTAATTCCGAGACTAGTACCACTTGACCTTTTTACTATACCGGACATAAGTCCACCAGCCGGGTTTAGTATAATAAACATCACGAGCTCATCTCGGGAGCACCATCACCCAAAATGCACCGGTACATGGTTTCCTTTCGACAAGCAGCAGCACACCAAGTAACTAAACACGCGCACCCAACCTACAGAGACTATTGGCCACAATTAACCTCACCCATTGGCAGATTAAAGTAAACTATGTCTAATCCTCATGCCCGCTCAAGTCTAGGGATTAAGAGATAGAATACCAAGAACGATTTGTCTATTAAATCAGTACAAGACAAATCATTCTAAATGGTCAAGTTCAATACGCCCCGGGCATATCCATATGATTCAATTAGTTTAGACAAACCAATTATCTGAATCATATAATAACATAAACCGACAGTTTATCCAAAGCTATCTCTGTTACGAACCTCATTTATATATTATGTCTCTTAATCAATGATGAGATCTACTATGTCACACAAGACACCTCATCATCTAACTACATAATATAAATGGACAAATAATGCACAACAAAATATAACCAAAACATTAATCGATATATTAACTGGGAAAAAGTACAATACAAGCATAGCTTATGTATTCAACTCCAACAATCTCCCACTAATACTTAAGCTGTGCTTTAAGTATACATCTATATTCAACTCCTATACATCTGCTACTATATATCTAGAAAAAACTGTCATGGCTCTCCTAAGTATCTGATCCCCATGCCCTCCACGTGAGTCTCAAAGACTTTTGAAGTCAATGTCTTCGTGAACGGATCTGTATGTTTATCCTCTGATGCTATCTTAGCCACCTATGTAGGTACATCATCTGTGACATCTTGAGCAGTATTCTGTGGTGTATCTACTTGTACTTGTGCAATAGGAGTAGTGGATTGTACTCTACGTTGTTCTAGTACGATTTTGCTATTGGGCTTGTGACCTAAAATATATTCTTCTTTTAAAAATCTGGCGTTAGTACTTACTACCACTTTCTGATCGAAAGGACTATAGAATAAACCACCTTTTGTACCTTTTGGGTATCCTACAAACATCATTATTTTTGTTCTTGCATCTAACTTACTCGCATCTGCCTTGAGCACATGTGCTGGACAACCCCAAATTCTGAGGTGTCTAACACTGGGTTTTTGCCCATACCACAACTCCACAGGGGTTGAAGGCACGGATTTAGATGGTACAAGATTTAGAATGTATGCAGCTGTTTCTAACGCATAACCCTAAAACGAGTTTGGCAAATCACTATAACTCATCATAGACCTAACCATTTCCATAAGAGTTTTATTTCTCCGTTCTACTACTCCATTTTGCTGGGGTGTGCTGGATGCAAATAATTGAGACTGAATACCTACCTCTACTAAGTAATTTTAAAAATCACCTGATAAGTATTCACAACCACGATCTGAGTGTCTTGATACTTTTACCATGATGTTTCTCCACATCTACCCGATACTCTTTGAACTTGTCAAAACACTCAGACTTGTGGCACATCAAATAAATGTATTCGTACCTCGAGTAATCTTCTGTGAATGTCACAAAATACTCAAAACCTCCTCGAGCTCGAATAGACATTGGTTCACACAAGTCAAAATGAACCAGCTCTGGTACTTCTTTGGCCTAATACCCCTTTGCCTTAAAAGGCCTCTTGGTCATCTTACTTTTCAAGCAAGATTCGCAGGTTGAGTAATTGGCAATCTCTAATGAACATAAATGTCCATCATTGACTAACCTCTGAATCCTACTAAGGTTTATATGATCTAGTTTTAGGTGCCAAAGATAAGTTTGGTTCATTTTCAGAATGCCCTTTTCTCTTATTATGGTTTAATGATGTTTGATTTGTAGTTGCATATCTAGTAGGAGAAGTTGGTTTTAGAATAAACAAATTGTCTACCAAAGAACTATAAAAAATGAGTTTCTTATTTCTTCTAACAAATAAAGATTTATCAGAAAAAACAAACTCATAACCGTTCTTTAAAAAGTTTAGAAACTGAAACAAGGTTCTTTCTAAAACTAGGAACATAAAGACAATTTTCTAAAACAAGCTCTTGATTTTCGAAAATCAGATTGACCTTTCCCACTGCAACAACTAACACTTTCGTAGTGTCGCCCAAGTAGACTTGCATCTCGCTTTCTCTAGCTTCTGGGTCACCTGAAACCCTTGTAGAGAATTACAAACATGATCAGTGGTGCCTGAATCCATACACCAGGTATCCGTTGGAATCACCGCTAAACATATCTTAGTAATTAAGGCAGATATTGTCGTACTTTTGTTCTTTGAACAATTCTCTTTCAAATGTCCAGTCTGATTGCACTTGAAGCACTTGCCCTTTGGCTTCTTCTTTGCAATCTCCAACTTTGGCACAATTTGTGCATTTTGAGCTATTCTCTCGAGCTTTCTTTTATTCTGTCCAGCCTCGGGCTTAGAAGAAGATTTTAAAGCTTTGACTGCGACTAAATCTCGCTTCTTCTCTTAAAAAAGACTTTCAGCCACCACCAACTCTGCCAAGAGGTCAGATGAAGTACATAAATCTGACTTATGTTGTTGTTCAACCGAAACTGCTAATAGCTTTGAGGCAAGTTCTGGAGGACAATATCCACTTTGATTTCACCATCGATTTCGCCTCCCACTACTTAACCTCGTTGATGTTACTAATAATGTCAATGACATGATCTCTCACAGGAGCGCTCTCAGCCGTTAGGACAATGCCCAAGTTATGTTTCTAATTGATATAGTTAAGACCAATTAACTTGTTATCTTTTAATATAATAACTAATGAATTAAACGCCATATCAAAAACTGTAAAAATAAATAAACAGAGAATGTTTCAGTACATATGAATTTCAAACAAATATTGCAAAATCCCTCAAAAAAATATTTAAATCCACCGACATCTCGTTCACTGGGATTCACGCAAGTCACGTTAGTGTGAACGTTTATGCTAGTCCACATTCGTTCGAGAATAACTATGTTAATTAATTTCACTATCTAACCAAACGATCTATTGATTAATGAAATTAATAGTCAGTGCTTTTGGCCGTACATAAAAGCAACGTAACCTCATTGGGAGGAATACTACAAATTATACACTAAGTGTTGTGCCATTACGTGACATCTAGATTCATTACATAGGATAGTGTGCCTCAGTTAGAGAGGGTGTCACATTCTACAATTTTAACTTACTATAGTCATCTCGCTTAGAAATTCAATCTAGTGATCTTATGAGTTGGACTCATCCGTTATGGAGGAATGCCCTAATTCCAACGCGCAAGTCCACCCACATCACTTATGAATTTATAACGGAAGTCATGAGAATTTAAACTAACCCGCTCCCACTTAGATTCTTAAAATGAGGGTTTTTTCTGGTTTTAACATGCAATTAACTAATCCTAAGTTATGTGCAACATAAAACCAACATGCTTTAATCATGCATAAAATAAAACACAAAATTAAAACATGTAAACAAAATTAAAACAATAAAACACAAATAAATCCGTAAAATAAATTTCCTAACTATTATGGTTTTAATTACTTTCATCCGTTGCCTTGTCTCGTGTCATGTCAAATCACTCTGATGGATTGAGTCTTGAAAAAATGGATCTCAAAAAATAAATTTGAAAAAGGAAACATTTGCGACTGTGCACAGTGCCCACATTTGCGACTCCTGCACCGAACGAAGGTGGCAAACCGTTGGTGCTGCCGCGCACAGGGTGCACGCTTGCCGGGCCTCCATTTGTTGATAACTTCTGTCGAAAATTCCCTCGCTGACATCGCCTTCCGGGTCTTCCATCTTGCTCCCACTAGTTATTTGGACTTCTTGCAATTCGTCCGGGTTGTCTACGTAATCCTTGGAACTACCCAAAGTAAGATAAATCAAAACACATGAATTCAAGTTGCCTACAACAACGTTTTCGATTACATAAATTTCATAAATACAAGGCTAGATTTTTTTGAAAAATAAATCGACAATTAAATAGAGAAAATTCTATTACAGATTTAATCAAATCTGATACGGCTTCCAGCACATGATTTTACTATTACAAGCATTCATATAAAAATCATCCGGACATGTCCCGGAGTTTAATTAAAACATACAAATGCAACCATAATAACCGGGATAACAAAAACCACAAGCAATAAAACCATGTAATAAATCGAATTAAGATAAACCAAAACCTCGCTCTGATACCAATTGAAGGAATTATCCACCCGGTCCTGGTCAAAACATTCCACTTTCGTGAATTGCATTCTAGAATCGGGAATCTTTAACCGAACCCGAACGCTCGTGTAATACGATTCAAACCTTTTTGAAATACCACACGAGCACCAGATCTTAGTTCTACTTTATTCGATTTATCACCCATACAAATTTATGATAACTAATAAAAGCGGAAAGATAGAAATCGACCCTTGAAGCGTGTCCCTTAAGTAATCGTTTGTATGACTCTTAAATGAGATTCGTACGTTGTGTGGGCAACGATCTAACGAACAAGTTGATCAGTAATTACACAAAAATTCTGCGCTAAAATCCAAGCAAGCTGCCCGGAGATCCTGCCGCCACCGCACGTGCCTCCACCCACCACCACATTGTCCTTGCGTGTACCTAACACGCTGCCGGAGTCACCGCAGGAGAGAAGCCATAAAATTTAGCTGCTAAAGCTGCCGCCGCCTTCTTATGCCTATTCCGACACGTGCCAAAGAAAGAAACCCAAGATGAATAAAGCTTTATTTCTCTTTCTCTCGCTAGCTTTCTCTCTCTAGATTTCAAGAATTATGAACCTTGAATTGTGTCTTGAATATTGCTAACCCTTTATCTATTTATAGAGTTACAAGGGAGACCTTAAGTAGGCTTGAGTTAAGCCTTCTTGATGGGCTTTGGATTTACTAATTACAAAATCCTAATTAGTTTCCAAATCTTATTAATTTCCAAATCCAATTAGTAACCAAATCTAATTATATTTCCTAATCCAATTAGATTTTTCTAATTCTTGGATTTCCTATTTCTAATTGAACTTTAAGACTTAATTAATTAAATAATGTCACTTTGTTAATTTACTAATTAATCCTTAGAAATAATTAATTATTAATTAATTCTACTTTATCAATTAACCCACCACATAATTAATCGTACGACTAACAGATTAATTCTGGAATCACTACTCAAACTGAAATTGTTTCAGAACCACTAATTAATTAATTCTTTATTTTCCCGACGTTAAAGATATAGTGCTTGTTAATTTTATTAATTTACTGGTAAATTAATTAATTAACTTCTTATTATCCGAGACTAGTACCATTTGACTTTATTACTATACCGGACATAAAGTCCACTGATCAGATTTAGTATAATAAACCTTTCAAGTTCATCTCGAGAGCACCATCACCCCGGACGCACCATACGTGGTTTCCTTCGACTCGCAATGAAACACCAAGCAATTAAATTTGCACAGCTAACCTACTGAGACTATAGGCCTCAAACGACTGCACTCTTTGGTAAATCAAACTACGTAATGCTCAATCCTCATGCTTATTCTCATCTAGGGATTAATAGATAGAATTCAAGGTTTGAATTAACTATGAACATTACAAGTTAATTAAATCCTAAACGGTCATGCTCAATATGCCCCAGGCATATCTACATGATTCAATTAGTCTAGATCAACTAATCTCAAAATCACATAATGGCTTAAACCAACAGTATATCCAAACTCTCTCAGCGACGAGCCCAATTTATATCAAGACTTCAAACAATGATGAGATTTACTGTGCTACACTCGACACCTCATCATCTAGTTACTAGATATAATTGGACCATATATGTAAAACACATATTATTTAACTGAAATATTTAACTCGATATACATGAGAAATAGGTTTTCATACAAGTTTAGCTTTTTAGTATTTAAAACTAACACTTCTCTCTCTCCAAACCCACTGATCCCTCTCCCTTCTCTCCGCTTAATCTCCCTCACTTTCTCTCCCCTGATCTCCCTGGTTGAAGAAGAAGAAGGAGGAGGAGGAGAATAGGAGCGGCAGGCGGCGGCGGTGGGGCGGCCAAAAGAGAGAAGAGATGAGGAAATAAAGAAATTAGGGTTTGTAGGGAAAAAAGTTGGAAAGAAAAAATTGCAAAAAAGTCCTTTTTTTAACCCTCATTTATTGTCAAACGTTAGTTGACCGAATTTTTTGTCCAAAAGGGCTAAAATTACTTTAAAAAAAAAAGATAGGGTCTAAACTTGTCACTCAAAACATAAGAGGGACCAAAAGTGAAATTACCCTTATTATGAGGGACCAAAACTGCATTTAAGCCATTTATTTTAGTTTCGTAGGGTCAATGTAATTGTAGTTTAGTTAGTTAAGGGAGTTTTTGGATCTTTACTAAATATCAGGCGGGTATTTGATTTATAAATAAAGTACAGGGGTTTCTTATATTAACCCAAAAATTTATCACTGAAGTACATAAATAAAAAATAGTAAATATACATTACAAATTTTAATATTTAAAATTTTGGTTTGGATAACACACATTACTATAAATATAATTATATATGTGTAATTTTGCTTAAAAAAATATAATTTATAATATGAAAATATATAAAAAATATCGCATAAAAATAAATCACGGTTCTTTTTTTTGAAACAAAGCAGGCTAACACATGAATATGCGTGAAATATTATATAAAAATACATTATTTTTTTAAATTTAAAATATATCAAATATAACTAAATAATATATATTAAATATAATAAAATAATAATAATAAAATATACTCATAGTAATATGATATAATTTGCATTAAATGTGCATTTCAAAATTAAGATTTTCATAATCCCATCAATGAAATTATAATTGATGACTGAATCCTTCCCCACATTTCTTTCCAAATGTAGAATTAAGAAAGCATTAATTATAAATCTTAAATTACTATATTAACTTATTTGTTCCTATCATCATTGTTATTTTTCTATCTTTGTTTCTTCACCAGAATGAGATATATGACTATTTTTGAAGACGAAATCACATTATCTTTAGGTTGAAATTAAATTTATAAACTGCCATGCGAACGTCTATTGTTGTCGTTGATTTATGTATAGAGATTTCGTTGTCTAAGCGTACGCGTGTAGACATCGTTTCAATTGATTAAGTTTGGATTTCCCACGTATTTTGTTGGTTTCTTTGAACAACTAACGTTAATTTTACATCTTTGTTCGTCTAAAGTGAGACATCATTTAAAAGAAAAAAAAAAAAAACAGAAGGGAGGCATTTTTTTAATTTCTTTTTTAGTGATTATACAATAATATATTGTTTGACATTTTGTAAATTTCTGTTGTCCTCGGAGACAAATTGTTCACGGTTGGGTCGAGGTTTTCTTCCATGGGAAAGGTCTCGTATGAAAGAAGAAATTATAAAAATTATTCGCACTTTAACTTGGCGGATAATTACATAATGTTTGACATTTTGTGAAGTTCTTGATGAATTTATTAGAGATGAAAACTAATCAATCCAACCCTCTACAAAATATTTTACAAATCAATCAATTAGAATATAATTATGGGCATTCATAAGTAAATTACTTATAACACCCCTTGAATGTCCATTTTATAAGTAAATTCTATTGGGATAAACCCTTATCGAAAAAAAAAAAAAAAAAACATAATCCTTTTAATATATAAAGGATGTTGCCTCATTAAAAACATGGCTAGAAAAACTTAGTAAAACAAAACCATGACCTAGAAAAAAAAAAAGTACAGCAATGAATCATGAATATATAGGTTAAAATCATTGAATCGACATAGTCTAATATATATGATGAATCAACTTTTTAAATGTTGGAGTAGGCAGCGTCCAAGTAAATATACCTGCAAAACTTGAGTTCGTATACGGTGGGCCTATAGGAGTAGGGTGAATTTTACTCCTACTGTATCCCGCGCGCATTCCCAGTTGCATTATACACGCGTGTAAACACGAGATTTAATTAAACCCGAATAATTTCCTTTCTCCCGCTCTGAAATTGAAAACTCAAAACCCCTCCTTCGCGCTCTCAAAACGATTTCATCCCCACGATCTTCATCTTTCTATTAACAACATCAGATCACCGCAATCTAAATTTCTAACCTCAAATACGTTCAGAGACCACTGCATTTCGAATTTCTGCTCTTCTTCCGGTTCAGAAAATACCATAACCATCATCTGCGTGAAGAACAACTTGCTGTTCAACTCAAACGCTACAAAAAGTTTCCAAATCGGAAGAAAAACTTGCTGTTTTTCTCAAACCAACGTTTTTCCTGCTTCGACATTTATCTATAGGTGCAAACCCTAATTTTTTAACCATTATACATACATATTATAGGATTTCAATTTTATGACCGTTATTTTCTTTGAATAATTAGGGTTCTGATGTCTGTATTCTTCTAATCTGATATATGTTTTCAATTGATTTGAAGTCTGTTTATGCTGTTAATTTTGTTTTTGTTCTTCGAAAGTAACAAAAACAAAATTTTGTTATCTGATATAATTAGGGTTCGAAATTTTGTTTTTGTTGATGTCTGATATATGTTTTTGTTTATTTTGTTAATTTCTATCAAAATTAGTGATCTGATGTCTATATTTCGTTGATCTGATATATGTTATATGTTGCTCTGATCTCTGTATTATCGTGATCTGATGTCTATTTTAGTTCATTGAAATATTTTCCTTCAATATTTTGTGACCTGATGTCTGTATTCTTTTGGTCTGATATATATTTTCAGTTGATTTGATGTCTGTTATATGCTATTAATTTTGTTTTAGTTCTTTGAAATAATTTTTTATAAACATTAGTGATCTGATGTCTATATTCATGTGATCTGATATATGTTTTCAATTGATCTGATGTCTCTTATATGCTTTTAATTTTGTTTTAGTTCTTTGAAATAAGTTTCTATCAAAATTACTGATCTGTTGACTGTATTCTTTTGATCTGATATCTGTTTTGTTTTGATCTGATATATGTAGTTAGTTGATCTGATGTCTTGTTTTTTCTCAGTTAATCTTGACTGTTAATTTTGTGTTAGTTATGTGAAATGGTTTCTTTCAAAAGCAGTGATCTAATGTATGTTTTTTCGTTATCTGTTTCCTGTTTTTCGTGATCTGATGTCTTTTGTATTTTGATTTGATATTCAATGTTATGGTTCTTTTAGTTCTGTGAAATGATTTTCTATCAAAATTAATGATCTGATGTGTGTTTTCAGTTCATCTGATGTCTTCATTTTCTTGATCTAATATAAGTTATATCCTGATTTGATTTATGTATTAAATTTATTTTCTTTCTGTGAAATGATTTTCTTATAAAATAGTGATCTGATGTCCATTTTTTGTTAATCTGATGTGAGAATTAAGTTGATCTGATGTGTGTTTTTGCTTGATCTGATGTATGCATTCAGTTGATCTAATATCTGTGTTTTCGTGATCTGATGTCTGTCATATACTGATTTGATGTGTTCATGTTGTGATCTGATGTCTTATATCTGCTGATCTGATATCTGCTTTCTTTTAATCTGATATCAACTTATTTTTGCTAACATACTTTTACTGACATATTACAGGAAACAACAATATAAACATAATGACTGATAAAACCAAGCAAGTTATTCAAGCACAAGATGACAGTTCAGATTTTCAAGAAACTCCTAGCAAGTCGTTACAACATACGTACAAACGTAAATCAGACAAGAAAAGAAAAGAACAGGAAGTTGTTCAACCATCCCAAAAGGAGCAAACAAGTAAAAGAATGAAACTACCTGCAAAGAAGAAGACAAATAAAGAAATTCTTCAATAATTGCAGAAGAAGGATCTGCAACAGAAACAGCAACAGAAAAGGACCAATGTGATGGTCAATAAGGAAAAAAAAACAGGGCGATGTGGATGTCCAAATCACAAAAAAAGAGAAAAAAGAAAAGAGAAAGGACAATGATGATGATAAAGCTGATAATGAGATGAGCAAAAGATTCAATTGCAGTACATCTCGAAAAGGTATAAGTTTCGTGGTTTCTAGACTCTCAGAACCACAAAGAAATGCTGTGAGGGATATAGTTTTGGCAGCTTCCTTAGTATCAACTACACCAAGATGCCAAACAAATTGGGACAATACCTGCTCAAAAAATTCAACTCTCTCAAGTTGAGACTGGAGCTGGAACAAGATACAGTTATTCCCATTGCTGAAGAAGATGGGGAATTGGTTCTTGGCTTCCCAAGAGGTCCAATTGAAGTTGAAGAATACACAGCTGCTGAGTCAAAGGGTGAAGATTATGAGCAGAATGTCGAACGCTATTGTCAAAGGTTTGGCATGCCACCCACAAAAAGACCAACCATCAAGCAGCTTGAGCAGTACATTGTCAACCATCAGGACTACAGTGACATCAACTTCGTCCAGGATTTCCTTATCTACCTGGCCACCACATCTCTATACCATCATGGGAGCATCAACAACATCAGATATCGGCTCCTCAAATCCCTAAACAACATTGATCAAATAAGGCAGCTGAACTGGTGTAGCTACACATTCAGAGTATTAGTGGAATGCCAAGAGAAGTATTTTCACAAAGATGGCACAACATCAACAGCCTACAATGGACCACTCTCTTTTCTGGTTGTAAGTCTCTCATCTGGCTTTTCTGTATTCATTTGATTACTGATCTGATGTCTGTATTATTGTGATCTGATGTCTTTTATATGTTGATCTGATGTGTATATTTTCTGATCTGATGTCTGTTTTAGTTCAGTTAAATATTTCCTTTCAATAATTTGTGATCTGATGTTTGTATTCATTTGATCTGATATCTGTTTCCTGTTGATCTGACGTCTGTTATATACTGTTAATTTTGTTTTAGTTGTTTCAAATAATTTTCTATCAAAATTACTGATCTGATGTGGGTGTTGTTGTGATCTGATGTATGTTATATGTTGATCTGATATCTGTTTCCTTTTGATCTGATGTCTGTTTTAGTTTGTGAAATGTTTTGCTTCAAAAATTTTATTTTTTTAACTCACACCTAACATATGTTCATCAGTTATTTTATGTTGATAGGGTTGTGTATGGAATTCACAAAGATATTCCAACAAACCTACCAACATTCACAAACTGGAGTCAGAGTCAACTCTTTGAGAGAGCAAGACTCGAAAAGAAAAAGGGAGGACATGGTCAAGGCTGGATAAGAGAAAGGGCTACAGCCGAGGTGCATGTGGAAAAACAACAATATGCACATGCTTCTGAAAAGAATGGCAAATCGAAACAAGCTCCAACCACATCAAAGAGCAAGGTAAACTTCTGATCTGATATGTTTTATTTGATGATCTAATGTATTTTTTTCTTGATCTGATGTCCCATTGTTAAGTACATTTTATTTCTATAGTATGTTTTCTTTTATAGTTCTGATCTGATATGTGTTATGTGTTGATCTGATATTTACTATTTGATGATTTGATTTCTATATAATGGTGCTTTGATCACCGTTTTTTTAATTATGTTTTCGTTCTATAGTATGCTTTCTTTCATAGTTCTGATCTGATATGTCTTATATGCTGATCTGATGTCTATTTTTTCGTGATCTGATAAATCTTTTATATAGTAATATGAAACAAACTAACTACAACAATTATCTTCTACAACAGGATTTTGAAAATGCTGATGAAATGACGCAATCAGTGGTTCAATTTGCAAAGTCCATGATGGCTTTCATCAAAGCATGGTACAATGTTGGGGCAACAAACAATCCAGAAGGTGCTGCAGCATTTGCCACAATAACAAGCACAGTGGAGGGGATTATCCATGACATGAGGGAGAAAAATACAACTCCTGAGCAACAAGGTCAATCCTCAAAATCCCAAACAGAAAAAAATGAACCAACGTCATCACAGGATGCAAGGTTCTATGCGGCATGTGCAGAAATTACGGATAAACTACAAGAGGATTACAACAATATGCAGAAGAAATAAGCCACTGTACGCTTGGAAGATGATATGTCAAATTTCAACCTCTGTACACCTTCAGAAGATGAAGCAGCAGAAAAAGCAGAACAAGAAAATGTGGTAGAGAAAAAGGAAAAAGAACCCCAGCCACCACACATCTCTCTAATAACCCTGGAACAAAAAGAAGTTGAACCAAAAGAAATGGAAATGGAAGAGAGCAGAACAAAGCACAAGAAATATCCAATTGCAAAGCAATTGGTTTTCAGCATGTTACTCAAGGAGAAAGAAAAACCATATAATGTTGAGAAAGAAAAAGATAAGGAGCAAGAGAAGCCTGAAGAAACAGAAGCACAAGATGATGAAGATACTAAAAGAATGGTGGAGGATGCAATACTGCTTGCTACAAACATCAATGCAATCATTTCAGAAGCAGATCAGACTCCAAAAGAAGCCATGATTTCTAAAGCTAATAAAGACATAGCAGAGCTCATAACGTAAGTAAAAACACACTACAATCTGATATGATATCTTTAATTGAATAATTTGATATGCTATATCTACTGATATGAACTTTATTTCCAGCATGATCAATGAAGAGCCAGACAATACTGAGGAAGATGTCATCTTGCCACCAAACTCAAGACATCGAGATAGACAACTCCCTGTACGTTTGAGATCAGATTTTTGGCTCAAGACGCCTAGACCGTTTTTGATGATCACAAGGAGAGAGAGACTGTTCACCGATTATGCTTACCTAACAGGGAAAAAAGAAAATAAAATCAGTGAGCAGTAAGTTCTAATCTTGTTTTTTGATATGATATGTGTAAAATGCATGATTTTATCATTTCTAAAAAATGTATGATTTCTTTTATATTATAGATCTGATATAAATTGTCTTCTGATCTGATGTCTATAGTCCTCTGATATGATATATATAGTCTTCTGATCTGATGTCTATAGTCCTCTGATCTGATATCTACTGTCTTGTCATATGATATCTGTTATATAAATTGATCTGATATCTGTTATATTCCAAATTTCACAATTGTTCCAAATTCTATCAAAATGGTCTATTTTCTGTTGTTATATGATATTTATTTTCTGCTGATGAAATCATATCTAATATCATATCAATTAACAACTAATATAGAATCAAGTAGTAACAGATTAATGTATCAAATCAACTCAAACGTAATATCAGATCAATTCATAACTAATATTATATCAACTAACACCTAATATGATATCGCATTATTGATATGATATCTATAATACTTTGATCTGACATCTATAGTACTCTGATCTGATCTCTATAGACATCTGATCTGATCTCTATATACTTCTGATCTTATGTCTATATTCCTTTGATCCGATGACTACAATCCTCTGATCTGATCTCTATAGCCATCTGATCTGATGTCTGTAATACTCTGATCTGATATGTATAATCCTATGATCTGATATCTTCTAGTCATTGTTATGAAATAACTAAGTATAGTAAAAAGAAATCACATAAAATAACTATCAACTCACAAAAAATATCATATAACATACAATCTCTCCCCACACAACAACAAGTCATTTAATGTTTTGTATCAACAAACTAAATAAACTACAACTACAACTACAACTTCTCCACAACAGGATTTACAAAATTACCATCAACAACTCCACAATTTTCAATCCCCATTGATGCGACCCGTTCTCTAGTACACAATGCAAATGCTTCTGCTTTCTTCTTCTTTCCTCTTGCCCTATTGCACATTTTACCCGCAACGTTTTTTGGACTAATGTTTCTAACACAATTTTCTCTTTTTCTTTTCGGATCTCTAATATCAGCAATGTTTGAACCTTTGTCTTTTTCACCAACATAGGATGGACCAACCTCTGATTTAATAGAAACTCTAGCCAAATTGAAGTGTTTGTCAAGAATAGAACGTGCAACAGAACTAGACTGTGCATGTCTAATTAAATCCTAATATTTTCTGCTTGCTTCAACTCTCCAAACAGAATCTGAATCTTTCTCAAAGCTACTTGATGTCAACAAACAATCTTCTTTCGAATAATAATCACAGCTACTTGCACTCTTAGTCCACCTTTTCAATACATACTCATCAGGGATTCTCTATAGTATATAACAAATATAAAGTTAATCATATCAGATCAAATAATAACTAAGATCATATCAAGTGACAACTAATATCAGATCAACCACATTACATATAGAATAATCATTAGCAAACTAAAAAAAAATCACATCACTCAATTGTAATATCAGATCAACTCAAACATAATATCATATCAAATTGAACCTAATATCAGATCAACTAAAAAAAAAAACTCTGAAGTTGCAATATATATGTACCGAGTAATTATTCAGATTTAGCACACGAAGAGCATGCGAGCATAATAACCCAGCCTCAAAAAAAAGATTACAAGTGCAGCTCACTGTATACTCATTCTCATCAATACGAACTACGTGTCGAAACAAATCAAGTTTGGTATGCCAAACCTGATATTCATAAACACCATTATCGCTACTCGTCTGCAAGTGATTATATGATAACATCTTGATATACAGCTCTGAAATCTTACAAACACCTCTATCATATAAACCTCAGCAGCATGTTGAAGCATTAATGAATCTCCAACAACAGGATCAACCCTTCCTCTACATCTAAAATCTTCTGCAATGCCATTGTTTCTTCACTCAGTCACAACATCAAGAAACTGCTGATAGAATTCACACAAAGTAGAAGTTTTCGACAACTTCATTGAAACCGAACGATTGGTTGTCTCATATTTTGGGAAGAAACTGCCCCTCCAGAAAAATATTGTTTACTGATTGCAGGGCACCACTTCTCTTTTATCTCATCTAATTTCTTCAACCAAGTGTTGCCTTTGCAATTGTAATCTTTCAACAAACTGATGGAATAAAAAAAATAACTGATTAATATATCAGAACAATTCATAACTAATATCAGATCAATTCATAACTAATATCATATCAGCTTACATCTAAAAAAGAATAAAGTAGTATAATAATAATATATCAGATCAACCCAAACTTCATATCAGATCAATACATAACTCATGTCAAATCACCTAACAACTAATACAGAAAAAACACACATCTATTCCAGAAGTGATTAAATTAAGCTTCTGTGCAAACTTGATTAAGCAAGAATTGAAAGGCATCTGAAAATCCTTATTGACTCATCAAATGAGGTATATTACTACGAGCATTCTTTGCAATGTGCCAAACGCAAAGACGATGATGAACATTTGGAAAAACCACACGCACAGCAGCTGCCATCGAAAAATTATGGTTTTTCATAAATATCACTGGTTGCTTGTTCTCCATCAATCTCAAAAATGTACTAAACAACCAAATAAACGACTTCACCTTCTCATTTTTTATGAAACTCATACCAAACATAACATTACGACAATGGTTGTCCATACCAACAAAAAGGTCCACAGATCATGTCGTATTTTTTTGTCCGAGAAGTTGTATCATGAACCAACAAATCCCCAAATCTACTATAATCCTCCTTCATCTTCTGATCTCTCCAAAATACACTACATAATGAAGACTCCTCATCCAAATCAAAATCATAATAAAAATCCTTCTCATCTGTAAATCTCTGTTTTAACATTTTGATCAATGCATTACTATCACAACCATTAATCTTTCTCCTATTCTCTTGTTCCAAATGATTATATACATCTTGCATGGTATAACCAATATTTGATGAACCTCCAGACTGAAAAATACACATATCAAATTAAACAGAAAAAATAATATCAGATCAACAGGAACATAATATCAGATCAATAAAAAAGTAATATCATATCAACTCAAACGTAATATCAGATCTTAACAAATATCACATTTATGTATATTCATAAAAAATAAACTGAAAGTATAACTAACCTCTTTGGAAAATATATGATAACCATCCGTTACATGAACACCTGAACTTTTCGATTCCTCAAAATACTGTAATGCAGAATCATGAAACTTCCTCTGAGAACGTAAAAACTGCTTCTCAGCTACAGGACACAGTTCATGATTATGCTTCCTGAAATGCTTTTGGACAATCCAACTCCCATATTCTCTTTTCTTAAATTCAATAAAAGCTTTACATCTAGATTGCATATCAACTTTCGTATAAATCTTCTTCAAATTATCCTTGCATTGTTTAGCTCATTCTCTATTACAAAGATATCTTCTTAAATACCTGATTCCAGTAGTTTTGTTTTTACGATCTTTACCTTTCCTCACACTAAATCCTAACCTAAAAGGATAATCATTATATAAATTGTATGCTGCTTCTTCATTTTCAGCCACTGATTTACACAAATATTCCATAGATTCATCATCTGAACCTGTATAAAAAATAATAATATCATATTAGTTTAAACATAGTTGATCTGATATCTATAGTCAGTTGATCTGATATCTATAGTCAGTTGATTTGATATATGTAGTCAGTTCATCTGATACCTATAATCAGTTGATCTGATATCTATAATCAGTTGATCTGATATCTATAGTCAATTGATCTGATATCTATAGTCACTTGATCTGATATCTATAATTATAATACTCCTTGTTCAGTATGTTTGGTTCTATTGTATGATTTGTATTATATTATTGATCTTATATCTATAGTACGTTGATCTGATTTCAATTACTTTCTGATCTGATATCTACACTCCACTGATCTGATATCAACTATCATCTGATAGATTCAGAACAATATATTGAAAATGTATCACATCAACATAGAACTAAAATCAGATCAATGAATAACTAATATCACATCATCTAAAACTAATATCATACCACAATACATATAGATACAAAACAATATACTGAAAACATATCATATCAACATAGAACTATTATCAGATTAAAAAAAAATGTAATATCAGATCAATGAATAACTAATATCACATCATGACTTACTTTCTAACATAGATACCACAGATTCTTCCTGTTTATCAAACAATTCAGGAGCATCTTCTTCGTGACTATATCACCAGCCGTATCATCCATTGCAATTTCTTCAATCCAGAATGATCTATCAACAAAAAACAGACGTTAAGCAACAATATTCGATGAAAAACAAAATGCGAAGAACAACAGAACCGTAAAAACAACAATTTCAAACACATAAATCAATCAAAAAGATCAAAACACAGGAATAATTACGTTAATTATCAAATTCGATGTAAAAACTCCATCGAAAGATAAAACAGAGCACAAACGGCAACAAACTAAGCAAAAAACGAAGATGAAAAACAGAGAAACAACAAATTCTTAAACATAAATCAATCACAATCATCAAATACATACCGTAATCAAAATGGGATCAAATTTGGAAGCAAAAGAATCCAAGAGAAAAACGAAGACCAAAAATGGCAACAAAAGACGAAGCAAAATATCGGCAACAAACACGCTGAAAAAAGAAAAAAAAAGAACCTTATATAGCTTTGGGTAAGTAAGGCGCGTGTCCGATTATTTTAAAAAAAGAAACTACTAATACAATTGGGGGGCTAAAATAGAAACTATTACTATATTAGGGGTGAGAGTAAAATTGCATGGTGGTCCTATAGGACCACCATATAAATTACCGCAAAACTTTTACTGAAATATAGATTTTCAGAATAATTATTTTACCTCTCTTCGGGAGATTATGGGTGAAAATGAGTTTGTTGAAATATATTTGGCTCTGTCATCATCTAATATATTACTCTCCAGTTTAAAGATAGCTGAATGTTCATATCTATTTTTTTTTAATTTCTTCAAATATTGTCAAGATTAAATAATACAGAAACTATATTAATTTGTTCTATAGAATGCCATAAATGTTCAAGACATGCAAAATCAAATCTTGACAGGACTTTTTTTGTTAAAAAATATATTTCGATAACACTTAAATATAGCACTTTCAAACGAGGGGTGCAAATGAGTGGAGCCGCTCGTGAGTAACTTGGTCAGAGTTTGGCTCGAGTTTGAATTTGACCAAATTCGGATCGACTAGTAACGAGTCGAGATTAAACCTTAAACGTAGAGGTTCGGTAGTCTCGACGATCCTAACGAGACTATACTTTTAAATATATTTAATTTACTCTAATTATATTCTTAAAAAAAATTTTAATCCATATTTCCAAATCTCTCTGTTGAATTTTAGTTTGTTTTGCTAAATATATGAAATCTTTGTGTGTGAATTGAATGGGAAGAGGCGAGTACTTTTTGTTGTATTTTTTGAGATTTTTTTCGTTATGCGTTTTTCTAGGTTTTGTTGGGTAAATTTGAATTTTTCTGTCTTTCTTATTATTTGGTTTTATAACAAGAAGATATAATTTGTTTTAATTAAGCTGATATAATTTTTTAAGATTTTTTTTCTAGAAATTGTACAAAAGAAATAAAGTTTGAGATCAAGCTCAAGCTCGAATCAAACCAAATTTGAGTTCAAGATATTAGACTCGAATAAATTCGAGATTAGACTCGAGTTTGTCTATTTTAAGACAAGCCAAATTTGAACAGCACAAAGCTCGAACTCACTCATTTACACCCTTACTTCTAAACTATAATAATTTTAAAATAAATAAAATTAATAACTAACCAATACAAATTAAAAGAATACCAACGGTAGGCGCCATCCTTTTCTTTGGGCCAAGGGGTCTCGTAGTCGATCTGCAATGGCACCAGAGCTACTTTAGCAAAATTTTTCTTTAGCAAAATTTGTGTCGAATTTCTACTAATCCAGACAGTGGAATTTTTTTTTTTTTGCGTACTTTTCGAGAAGAGTAGTTCATTATTTTTTTGGTTGTTGCTAATCTAGTGTTTCATGAATGCACCAAACATATAGAGATCGATTGTCACTTTGTTCAGGAAGCAATTGTTCAAGGCCTTATTGCAACTCACCATGTCTTTACTCAGCAACAGTTAGCTGATGTCTTCTCTAAGGCTTTGGGTCATGTGCAGTTCGATGGATTACTTCGCAAGTTAGGCATTTGTGATTGTGATCTGCATGCTCCAACTTAAGGGGGTGTGGAAATAGTTAGGAAACTAGTATAGTTGTAAATATACTAGTAGTTTATTATATTTAGTATAGTTGTAATTATAGTAATTTACTATTTTCTGTTCTTCTAGGATTATGAAACTGATTCCAATCCTGTTAGGATCTTAGGCACAGTTATCAATAATTTTTTGCAGCGTATTCATGCCTAATCTGATTTTAGTGTTAAATTCTTATGTTTCAAAGCAGGTAAACCATACCCTTGAAGCGTAATCGGTTGTTCGTTCATCTGGATCCTCGTTTGGTGTTGTTAATTACCGTATATTATTCCAAAAAGAATCCTCTACTCTCAAGCACGAGCGTTCTTCATAGAGTGGGTGCTAGCCCTCTTCAAACCTGTAGAGATAGTTTGAGAGTGTTTTGGTTTTTTCCAAAAAAACGTGTTATTATCTTTGAATGAAACAGATCTGGTCTGGGCTAAACCGAAAATCTCACTTTCGTGCTATGCATTCCAGAATCGGAGACTTTCGATCGAGCCTAAACTCTAAAATCATTTCCCCTGAATGGATATAGGCTTATACAAATTCGATTTACTAAACTGACACACTAAAAATTAAATCTTTTATTTAAAGTGGAAGACATAAAAATTATACTTTTGAAGCGTGTCCTCAAACAATAAGAAATCCAAAGCCTGAAAAGCGAAAACCACATTGAATCCCTTGAATGACTCCAAAAACTCCCAAAGTTGTGTCGGCGACAATCTATGGGGTGGCTACGGTACTAAATAAGAAATCCAAAAGAAACCCACTTCGAAAAACTCGACAGACCCTTGACGGATCGTTGCCCGAAGTCGTCTCTCTAGACTACTCCTTCTCTCTCTAGGCAACTTTGCCTCCAAGTTTCTTAATGTCTTAAAATGTCTGACATTAGCTATTTATAAGGAGCTTCAAGGGAGACCTAGTAGGCTTTTGACTTGGACCTTAGTGTTGGACTTTCGTTGACTCTCTTAGTCTTCACTAGACTAGTCAACTCCAATCGAACCTTTAGAATTAATTCCTTAACCCATTTTGTTAATTAAATATTAATCAAACCTTAGGATTATTTCGTATACTCACTTCATCAATTAAATATAAAATTAACCCAAGGGTAATTTATTTAATTCACTTTGTCAATTAGTCTTACGCATAATTAGATGTACCACTAATGACCCAATTATGGAACTACCGCTCAAAAACGAAATTACTTTGTGCTGACTTTATTATTCTTCTATCTCATCACATCAAAGATATAGTGCTCGTCGATTCATAAATTTACTGACAAATTAATTCATTGACTTCTTCTTATCCGAGATTAGTACCACTCGACTTTCTTATTATACCGGACATAAGTCCACCGGCCGGGTTTAGTATAATAAACCTTACGAGCTCATCTCAGGAGCACCATCACCCTGGGGAACCGGTATATGGATTCCTTTTGACAAGCAATGGCACACTAAGATGCTAAACACGCATACCCAACTTACCGAGATCTAGGCCTCAATTGACCGCACCCTTTGGCAAATCAAAGTACACAATGTCTAACTCTCATGCCCACTCTAATCTAGGGATTAAGAGATTAGAATATTATGTTCGAATTAACTACGAGGATTAGTACAAGTTCATTCAACCTGAATAGATCTTGCTCAATATGCCCCGGACACATCCGTACAATTTAATTTGTCTAGATAAACTAATTATCCAAATCGTACAGTAACCTAAACTGATAGTATGTTCAAACTATCTAAGTTACGAGCGTCTGTTTATATATCATAAATTTAACAAATGATAAGATCTACTGTCTACACCCGGCACTTTATCATCTATGCATATGATATAAAGGAATAATTAATACTGAAAAATAATCGATATGTAAACTGAGTATTAGTTTTTTATACAAGCAACAGCTTTCTAGTATTCAAAACTAACAATCTCCCACTAATACTGAAAGCTATGCTCTGAAGTATAAAAAAACTATTCAATACACTTATCTGCTATCTGTCATACTCATAACAACAAAACCTCATGGCTCACTTAAGTATCTAACTCACATGCCCTCCATGTGGCTCTCAAAGACCTTTGGAGTCAATGCCGTCGTGAATGGATCTGCAAGGTTGTCTCCTGATGCTGTCTTGGCCACGACCACGTCTCCCCTCTTTACTATCTCTCGTATTAGGTGTTACTTGTGTTCTATGTGTTTACTCGCCTTGTGGACTCGTGGTTCCCTTGAATTAGCAACTGCACCATTGTTATCATACTAAACTGTGATAGATCTTGACAACTCATGAATTACATCTAAGTCCACTAGGAATTTCTGAGCCATGCAGCTTCTTTCGCTGCCTCTGATGCAACAGCGTATTCAGCCTCCATGGTGGAGTCCGCCACACATTTCTGCTTGACACTCCGCCAAACTATGGCTCCACCTCACAGAGTAAACACAAACCCAGAGGTAGACTTACTCTTGTCCATATCACCTTGGAAGTTTGAATCTGTCTAACCCAATGGAACTAGCTCTTACGCTCGACAGATCAAAACATGGTCTCTCGTCCTGCGTAAATATTTGAGGAGGAGCTTTCCCAGGGTTACTCTGATATCTGTTAACCATGCCAACAATAAAGTAAATATCAGGCCTAGTACATAACATAGCATACATGAGACTACCCACTGCAGATGCATAGGGAACTGCCTTCATGGCCTCTATCTCCTCAGCGGTCTTGGGACACTGTACTTTTGATATATGCACTCTATGCTTGAAAGGTATGTACCCTTCTTGGAGTTCTGCATGTTAAAATGAGACAGAATCGTGTTTATATATGAGGCCTAAGAGAGTGTCAGCGAACGTCTCCTACGATCTTCAATAATCTTGATCCCAAGGATATGTCCAGCCTATTCCAAATCCTTCATATCAAACTGCTTGGACAACCATGTCTTTACGTCTAACAAGACCTTCTTACTGTTGCCAATAAGAAGAATGTGATCTACGTAAAGTACAAAAAACACCACCATATCACCATCACGCCTGCGGTATACACATTGCTCATCCAGACACTGAGTGAATCCATAGGATTGGATAACCTCGTCAAAATGGATGTTTCAAGATCTGGATACTTCCTTAAATCCATAGATAGACCTCTTGGGCTTGCAAACTTTGTGCTCTTGGCCTGATGCAACGAATCCCTCTAGTTGCTGCATAAAGATGGTCTCTTCAAGATTTCCATTAAGGAAAGTTGTCTTGACATCTATATGCCAAATCTCATAATCTAAATCAACAACTATGGCCAAAGGAATCTGAATCAACTTAAGCGTAGCTACCGGGGAAAAGGTCTCCTCATAATCGATACCCTTTTCTGAGTACACCCCTTAGCCACAAGCCTAGCCTTAAAGGTCTCAACCATCCGGTCAGATCCTCTCTTTCGCTTGTAGACTCATTTTCACCCAATAGATCGAAACCCATCAGGAAGGTCTTCCAGCTCCCAGACTTGATTTGAGTCCATAAAACCCATCTCACCAATCATCGCTCTCTGCCAAGAATCTCCATCTTTAACCTTGAGAGCCTCATCGTAGCTAACTGGGTCTGGTTCATGAGTGCCATGGATAAAGCCCGAAACTCTCCTAAGCCCAAGTACCTCTCGGGTTTTCTGATAACCCTCTCACTATGACGAGGTGCAGCCTGTGTAAGTGCATCATTTGTGATAGTTCGTGCAGTACTCTGTGGTGTATCATCCTGTACGGGTGTATCTGGAATACTCGAATGACCCTTAAGCTCCTCTAGTATGATCCTGCTACTGGGCTTGTAATCTAAAATATAATCCTTCTCTAGACATCTGGCATTGGTGCTGACCACCACCTCCTGATCCTGAGGACTATAAAATAGACCACTATTTGTTCATCTGGAATAGCTTACAAATATCATAACTTCAGACCTCGCATCTTGCTTGGTTGTATCTGTCTTAAACACATGAGCTGGGTAACCCCAAATCCTGAGATGTCTCAGACTAGGCTTACGCCCAGTCCACAACTCCATAGGGGTCGAAGGCACAGTCTTAAATGGTACGAGGTTGAGGATATGGACTGCTGTCTCTAAGGCATATCCCCAAAACAATTTGGGCAACTCACTATAACTCATGATTGATCTAACCATATCCATAAGAGTCATGTTCCTCCTCTCTGCTACACCATTCTGCTGGGGTGTACCAGGTGCAGACAACTGGGACTGAATACCCTCATCTGACAAATAGGTCCTAAATTCATTAGAGAGGTATTTGTCATCACGATTAGATCACAGGGTCTTGATACTCTTACCATAACGCTTCTTCACATATGCCCTATACTCTTTGAACTTACCAAAACACTCAGACTTGTGGTGCATCAGGTAAATGTACCCATATATAGAGTAATCATCTGTGAATTGTTAGTTTTGAATACTGAAAAGCTATGGCTTGTATCAAAAACTAATATCCACAGTTGACATATCATTTTGTTTCAGTATAAATCTGTTCCTTTATATCATAGAACTAGATAACGGGGTGTCGACAAACACAGTAGATACCGTTATTGGTTAAAGTATTGATATATAAAAAGTATGCTCGTAACCGAGATAGTCTGAACATACTATCGGTATAGGTTATTGTGTGGTTTGGAAATTGGTTTATCTAGACTAGTTTAAATCACACAGATATGCCCGGGGCATATTGAGCACGACCAGTTTGGATAGAATTGACTTGTACTGATCGGTGTAGTCAATTCAGTCCTAGTATTCCGTCTCTCAATCCCGAGATTGGGACGGGCGTGAGGGTTGGATGTCGTATGCTTTGATTTGCCAAAGAGTGAGGTCAATTGAGTCCAATACCTCGGTAAGTTGGGTATGCGGTGTTTAACTTCTTGCGTGCCGTTGCTAGTCGGAGGAATCCACGTACCGGTTCGCCGGGTTGATGATGCTCCCGAGATGAGCTCGTAAGGTTATTATACTAAACCCGGCCGGTGAACTTTATGTTCGGTATAATAAAAGGTCGAGTGGTACTAATCTCGGAAACCAAGAAGTCGGTGAATTAATTTGTCAGTAAATTGATAAATCGACGAGCACTAGATCTTTAATGTGGGGAGATAGAAGAAATAATAATGGCGCGATGTAAAGTCGTTTTCGAGCGGTAGTTCCATAATTGGTCCGTTAGTGGTACGACCGATTATGCGTTTGACTAATCGGCAAGGTAAATTAATTAATCCAAAGGGTTTAATTAATATTTAATCGACGAAGTGAATTTAGAAATTAATTCGATTTTGAATTAATTAATTCTAAGGGTTCGATTAAATTAAATTAACAAAGTGGATTAAATAAATTAATTTAAAAGGGTCGATTGGAGTTGATTAGTCGGGAAGACTTAGCGGTCAACGAAAGTCAAATTTTAAGACCTAACTCGAGAGCCCATTAGGTCTCCTTAGAAGCTCCTATAAATACAACATATTGGGCAGCAAAAACCCTAAGAAACTTGGCAGCCAAGTTAGGCTAGAAAGAGAAAGTTTGGTCTAGAGAGAGAACGTGTCTTCCTCGTCAAGTTTTCTCTCGAAGTCGATCAAGAAAGCTTTCTTCTTTGTCAAGAAACTCAGCCCATGAATTAATAGAGCAGCCCAGATCATTTTCTTAGCCCAGCCCACCGGTTTATTGTTTATTTCACCGCTACTGTCGGCCGATTTTTTCTTGCGCAGCACAACGGCGGTTCATCTTCCACGTCCGGCGACTGTTCGTATCCCAGGGTGCTGAGCCGGCTATCCCATCGCGTTGATCTCTCCATGGGCTGGTGATCCGCGGTGGAGGCTGTACAGATCGCGGCTGGGAAACGGCAGTTGCAGCGGTCGGACTTCGCAGCGGTCGGAGGTTTTAAGTTGCAGCGGCGGACGGTTTATTTTGTCCTGGGCAGCTACAGTTTTGAAAAGAAAAATCTGGGCAGCTTTATTTTGTTAAAAAAAATTCTGGGCAGCTCAATTTTCACAAGAAAATTCCGGGCAGCTTAATTTTGAGTTTCTTGATAAGCAAGTTTCTTGGGTTTTCAGTCGGATTGCCGTGGGTAGCTCCGTAGACGATAGCCCACACTATCTCGGAGCTCGTATTGGAGAATTCTTCGGATTTCTTGTGGATTTCGCGCTAAAGAATTGGGTTTTCTTTTAGGCGAGGGACTTCGCTACAAAAGGTATAATCTTTAAGTTCCGCTTTAATTAAAGATTTAATTTTTTGTATCCCGATTAATAAATTAAATAAGTATAAGCCTAGATCCGTTCATGGGTAAACTAATTTGAGTCCATGATTAGCACCTGCCTTCTGACCCTTCTTCTTCTTCTTCTTCTTCTTCTTCTTCTTCTGCTTTCTGGCTTTGGACCGAGAAGAAGAACCTAAAGGTCCAGCAGTCACTAAAGCTTGCTTCCTCTCAGAGAAGAGGCCTTCAGTTGACACCAACGTAGTCATGAGCTCGGGTAAAGTATACTGAAGCCTATTCATGTTATAGTTCAACCAAAATTGCTCAAAACTTGGAGGCAAACTCTGGAAGATAATATAGCATTGAGTCTCGCAGTCGATATCACCTCTCAGCACCTCAATCTTGTTGATGTTGCTAACCATGTCTAGTACGTGATCTCTCTTAGGGGTGCCTTCTGCCATCTTGGCACCCATGAGTTTCCTCATAGCTGACTGCCTGGCTGCCCTGCCCTGATGCCCAAACATCTCATTGAGGTTAGTCATCATATCATAGGCTGAGGTCATTAACTGATGCTGGTGCTGCAACACATTTGACATAGAAGCCAAAATATAGCCCATGGTAAGCTCATCAGCTTTCTTCCACCTCGTATATGGTTCCTTCTCCTCAGGGTTGACATCATCTCTAGGTGTCTCAGGGCACACCTCAGTGAGCATATACTTGTAACCCTCAGCAGTAAGGATAATGTCCAGGTTACACTTCCAATCAATGTAATTAGGACCAGTGAGTTTGTTCTGATTAAGTATGACAACAAGTGGATTGAACGACATATCGACAACTGAAAAATAAATAAACATCCATGTTTTAGTATTTTATCTTTTTAGAAAATATTGATATCCTCAAAACAATATAATCATCCACCAACATCTCTAACACCGGGATTCATGCAGGTCACGATTGTGTGAACGGCTACGCTAGGCCACATTTGCTCGAGAAGAACATTAAAGATTTTCTCCCCAGGACCGGTCAAAAATTAACTTTCGTGCTATGCATTCCAGAATCAAAATTCTTGACCAGGTCTAGACTCTAGTACAATCGCTATTCCAATCTCTGCTTGAAATAACATTGCGCAGGATCTTAGCTTATATTTGTTCGATTTATCATGCAACAATTAATTCCTAATTAAAACGAAAGTTTAAGAATTACCTCTTGAAGCGTGTACTTAGGTGATTCTCTAGTATGACTCAACACTTTGATCGTATGTTGTGTTGCCAACAATCTAACGAGCAATTGATCAGCAATCACCATAATTCACAAAGCAGTCACCAGAAAAGACCCAACAGCTAATGCCACTCCGCTCGTGGAATTTACGCGTCGACCGAGAACTCTACGCACCACCAGGAATTAGGTGAGATGAACCGCCAGCCGATTCTCGAAGAAAGTGTAGCTGCCCGGTGTTTGGAAGATCAAACTTTCAGAGGAAATATTAATTCTCTCTCTAGGATTTTCTCTCTCTAGTTTTCTTGTCTTGAAAACTTATGAATTGTGTATGTAGAATTGCTAATCTCTTGTCTATTTATAGAGTTACAAGAGAGACCCCAAGTTGGTTTAGGATTGGCCTTCCTAATGGGTTTAGGTAATTAATTAGTTCCCAAATCCAATTAGGTAACAAATCTAATAGGATTTCCTAATCCAATTAGATTTCCTAATCTCAATGATTTTCTAATTCTAATTGAAACTTAAGACTTAATTAATTAAATAAATAATTCCACTTTGTTAATTACTTAATTAACTCTTAGGAATAATTAATTAAATATTTAATTATACTTTATCAATTAACCCACTACAAAATTAATCGTACCACTAACGGATTAATTATGGCACTAGCATCCTACACCATAATTGCTTCCGGAACAACTAAATTAATTATTCTTTAATCTCCCCACATCAAATACATAATGCTCGTTAATTTATTAATTTACTGATAAATTAATAATTAACTTCTTATAATTCGAGATTAGTACCACTCGACCTTTTTACTATACCGGACATAAGTCCACCGACCAAGTTTAGTATAATAGACATAACGAGCTCATCTCGGGAGCACATAACCCCGGACGCACCGGTACACGGATTTCTTTCAACTAGCAACAGCACACCAAGCAACTAAACACGCGCACCCAACCTACCAAGACTATTGGCCACAAATGACCTCACTCTTTGGTAGATCAAAGTACCTATGTCTAATCCTTATGCCTGCTCAAGTCTAGGGATTAAGAGATAGAATACTAGGAACGAATAGTCTATTAAATTAGTAGAAGACAATTCATCCAAAATGGTCAAGTTCAATATGCCCCAGGCATATCTATATGATTCAATTAGTCTAGACAAACCAATTTCTGAATCACATAATAACCTAAATCGACAGTGTGTCCAAAACTATCTCGGTTACGAACCACATTTATATAATATATCTTTTAACCAATGATGAGCTCTAATGTGTCACACCAGACACCTCATCATCTAATTACATAATATAAATGGACTACATATGTAAACACATAAAGAATTTAACTGAAACATTCAATCGATATATAAAATAGGAAAATAGTTTAATAAAAGCAAAGGTTTAGTATTCAAACTCAACAATCTCCCACTAATACTTAAGCTATGCTTTAAGTATAAAACTACATTAATCTTACAACTACAATACGACTAGAAAAACTATAATGGCTTTACTAAGTATCTGATTCTCACGCCATCCACGTAAGCCTCAAAGACTTTTGTAGTCAATGTCTTCGTGAATAGATCTGCAAGGTTATCTTCCGATGCTATCTTTGCCACGACCACGTTTTCCCTCTTTATGATATCTCGTATTAGGTGGTACTTACGCTGTATATGCTTACTCTCCATGTGGGCTCGTGGTTTCTTTGAATTTGCTACTGCAGTTGTTATCATAGTACACTGTGATCGACTTCGGCAAACCAGGAATCACATCTAAGTCCACTAGGAAGTTGTTGAGCCATTGCTTCTTTCGCTGCCTCTGATGCTGCAACATATTTAGCCTCTATGGTGCATTTCTGCTTAACACTCTGACAAACTATGGCTCCACCTCCCAAAGTAAATACATACCCTGAGGTAGACTTGCTCTTGTCTCTGTCGCATTGGAAATCTGAATCTGTGTAATCTCGGGGTACCAGCTCAGGAGCCTTATACACCAATACTTGGTATCTCGTTCTGCGCAAATACTTGAGAATGCATTTTACTGCCTCCCAATGAGCTTTCTCAGGGTTACTCTGATATCTTCTTACAATGCCAAGAGCATAACAGATATTAGGTCTCGTACATAACATAGCATAAATGAGACTTCCTTCTGCAGAAGCATAAGAAACTGTCTTCATGGCTTTTATCTCTTCAATAGTCTTAGGAGACTGTTTTTAGATAGATGAACTCCATGTCTGAAAGGTAAAAAACCTTTCTTGGAGTTCTGTATGTTAAAACGAGCCAGAATCGTGTCTATGTATGAAGCTTGAGAGAGCGTTAATGAACGTTTCCTACGATCTCAAATTATCTTGATCCCAAGGATATATCCCTCTTCTCCTAAGTCTTTTATATCAAATTGTTTGGACAGCCATGCGTTTACGTCTGATAACACTTTCTTATTATTGCCAATTAGTAAAATGTCATCTACATGAAGGACAAGAAACACCACAGTGTCTCCATTACGTCTGTGGTACACACATTGTTCATCCAGGCTCCGTAGGGTTGGATTACCATCGAGCCGGATGTTCCAATATCTAGATGCCAGCTTAAGTCCATAAATGGACCTCTTAAGCCTGCAAACCTTATGCTCTTGGTCTTTTTAAATGAATCCCTCTAGTTGCTGCATAAAGATGACTTCCTCAAGACTTTCGTTAAGGAAAACTATCTTTATATCCATTTGCCATATCTCATAATCTAAATGAGCAGCTATGGCCAAAAGAATCTAGATCGACTTAAGCATGGCCACCGGGGAGAAGGTTTCCTCATAATCGATTCCCTCTTTATGAGTATACCCATTCGCCAAAAGCCTAGTTTTAAAGGTTTCAACCTTTTCGTCAGGTCCTCTCTTGCGTTTGTAGACCCGCTTATATCCAATGGGTATAAAACCATCAGGTAGGTCCACAAGCTACCAGACTTGATTGTGGTCCATCGACCCTATCTCAGATATCATTACTTTTCACCAAGATTCTGCATTTTTTATCTTGGATAGGCTCATTGTAGTTTACCGGATCTGGTTCAGGTGTACCTGTGATGAAGTCAGAGGCTTTTCCCACGCCAATAAACCTATCGGGCTGTCTTACAACCCTCCCACTACGACGAGGCACCACCTGTGTAGGCGCATCATCTGTGGTATCTTGTGGAGTGTGTGGTGTATCTACTGGTGCTGGTGCATCAGGGTTATCAGATTGTTTTCTAAGTTCCTCTAGTACTATCTTACTCTTGGGCTTGTGATCTAAAATATAGTCTTCCTCTAAAAATCTGGCGTTAGTGGTAATTATCACTTTTTGATCTTTAGGACTATATAACAGACCATCTTTCGTTTCTCTAGGATATCCTACAAATAGCATTACTTATGTTCTTTCATCTAACTTAGCCGCATCTGCCTAAGCACATGTGCTGGATAACCCCAAATTCTGAGATGTCTTAGACTGGGCTTGCGCCCGTTCCACAACTCTATAGGGGTTGAAGGCACGATTTTAGATGGTACAAGATTTAGAATGTATATAAGAGTTTCTAAGGCATACCCCCAGAATGAACTCAGCAAATCACTATAGCTCATCATTGACCTAACATTTTCTATAAGAGTTCAGTTCCTTCTTTTTGCTACATCGTTCTACTGTGGTGTGCCAGGAGCAGACAACTGAGATTGAATTCCGATCTCACTGAGGTATTCTCAAAATTTGTGGGACAGGTACTCACTACCATGATCTAATCGTAGTGTCTTAATACTTTTACTGTGATGTTTCTCCACATCTGCCCGATACTCTTTGAATTTACTAAAGCATTCAGACTTGTGGTACATTAGGTAAATGTATCCATACCTTGAGTAATCGTATGTGAAGATCACAAAATACTCAAATCCACCTCGTGCCTAGACCGAAATTGGTCCACACAAGTCAGAGTAAATCAATTCTAATACTTATTTGGCTCTATAACCTTTCGCTTTAAAAGGTCTCTTAGTCATCGTATATTCCAAGCAAGATTTGCAGGTTGAATAACTTTCAATCTCTAATGAACTTAAAGGTCAATTATTGATTAACCTCTGAATCCTACTAAGATTTATATGGCCTAGCCTGAGATGCCAAAGATAGGTTTGATTCATTTTAGAAGGTTATTTTATCTTATTTTAGTTAGATGATGTGCCATTTAGTTATGTGTTTTGCACAACAGGGGAGTTTGATTTAACCAAAAACAAATTGTCTACTAATGAACCAGAACAAACAAGTTTGCCATCTTTTCTAACAACAACAGATTTATCATAAAAAACAAACTTGTAACCATTCATTAAGAGTTTAGAAAATGAAAAATAAGTTTCTTTCTAAAACTCGGTGCATAAAGACAATTATGTAAATCTAGCCTAGAATTTTCGAAAAATAGGCTAACTACTCTCACTGCTACTACTGACACTCTTGTAGTGTCGCCTAAGTAGACTTTTAGCTCGCCTTCTCTAAGCTTCCGAGTTACTTGAAACCTTTGCAAAGAATTACAAACATGGTCAGTGGCGCCTGAATCCACACACCAAGTATCTATGGGAATCGCCGCTAAACATGTCTCAGTAATTAAGGCAGAAACTGTCGTACTTTTGAGCTTTGGACAATCTAATTTCCAATGTCCCGTCTAATTGCACTTGAAGAACTTGACTTTTGGCTTTTTTTTTGCAATCTCTGGCTTTGGCGCAATTTGTGCCTTTTGAGCTATTCTTTCGAGCTTTCTCTTTTTCTTTCTAACCTCAGGCTCAGAAGAAGATTCTAAAGCTTTGACTGTGACTAAACCTTGCTTCTTCTCCTAAAAAAGACTTTTAGCAGCCACCAACTCTGCTAAAAGCTCGGATGAAGTACTCAAAAATTGACTTATGGTGTAGTTCAACTGAAACTGCTCATAGTTTTGAGGCAAGTTCTGAAGGACAATATCGCCTTTGGTTTCACAATCGATTTCTCCTCCCACTACCTCAACCTCATTGATGTTACTAATTATGTCAATGATATGATCTCTCATAGGAGTACTCTTAGCCGTTAGGACAATTAGGGCTGGCAATTCGTGTCGTGTTCATGTTATCGTGTTCGGGTTGGCGTGTTGGCGTGTCGAGAAACCCCCAACCCTAACCCGACCCATTTAATTAATCGTGTCGAAAACTCCAACCCTAACCCGACCCATTTATAATTGTGTCAACTCGAACCTAACCCGCGTAACCCGTTTAACTAAACAAGTCAAGTCAACCACCCGGCCACCCATAGATATCAAGATCGAGATCCCATGTAGAATCATTTTGTAATGAAATGTAAAAACACGCAACATATATTTCATACATATTATGAACGTTTTTGTTGTATGATATGATTTTTTTATTCTTAATCTGATATCTATAGTCTGTTGATCTGAAGTCAAGTATTCTATGATCTGATGTCTATACAATCATGATGTGATCTCCCTTGTTAAGTATGTTTCAGTTATATTGTATGATTTCTTTTATATTCTTGATCTGATATCTATAGTCTGTTGATCTGATGTCTAGTATTCGCTGATCTGATGTCTATATAATCCTGATGTGATCTCCCTTGTTAAGTATGTTTTAGTTCTATTTTATGATTTCTTTTATATTCTTGATCTGATATCTATAGGTTGTTGATCTGATGTTTAGTATTCGCTGATCTGATGTCTATATAATCCTGATATGATCTCCTTTGTTAAGTATGTTTTAGTTCTACTGTATGATTTCTTTTATATTCTTGATCTGATATCTATAGTCTGTTGATCTGATCTCTAGTATTCTCTGATCTGATGTCTATATAATCCTGATCTGATCTCCCTTGTTAAGATGTTTTAATTCTATTGTATGATTTCTTTTATATTCTTGATCTGATATCTATAGTCTGTTGATCTGATGTCTAGTATTCTCTGATCTGATGTCTATATAATCCTGATCTGATCTCCCTTGTTAAGTATGCTTTAATTCTATTGTATGATTTCTTTTATATTCTTGATCTGATATCTATAGTCTGTTGATCTGATCTCTAGTATTCTCTGATCTGATGTCTATATAATCCTGATCTGATCTCCCTTGTTAAGATGTTTTAATTCTATTGTATGATTTCTTTTATATTTTTGATCTAATATCTATAATCTGTTGATCTGATATCTACTGTATTATTATTTTTTAAAAAAATTTCGTTCATAATATGTATCATAATATCTAAAATTATTTAATTATAAAACAAATAAAATGATAATTTAATTATAAAACAAACAATTTTTAGTCAGTTTTTTGTTTTAATTTTTTGGGTTAACAGGTCAACCCGCCAACCCGGCGGGTTGACCTGAACCTAACCTGGAGATAAACGGTCGACACGAACCCGACCCGTTTACTTAATCGTGTCAAAAAACTCAACCCTAACCCGCTTTCTTCTTGTCATGTTCGTGTCGTGTTGTCGTGTCGTGTCAGAAATTGCCAGCCCTAAGGACAATGTCCAAATTTTGACTCCAATCGACATAGTTCAAACCGATTAAATTGTTGTATTTCAATATTGTAGCTAACGGATTAAATGCCATATAAAAAATTGTAAATAAATAAACAGACAATGTTTCAAAAAAAATAAATACAGAATTTTGGAAAAATTCAAGTAATTATTGATATTCCTCAAACAATAATTAAATCTACCAAAATCTTATTCTCCAGAATTTTTGCAAGCCACGATAGTGTGGACGTTTACGCTAACCCACATTTGTTTAAGAAGAACTAGGTACATTAACTACAATATCTGACCAAACGATCTATTGATCAATGTAGTTAATAGTCAGTGCCTTTCAGCCGTACAAATAAGTAGCGTAACCTCGATGGGAGAAATACTACAAATCGTACACTAAGTGTGTGCCATTACGTGACTTCTAAGTTTGTTACCTTAGGATAGTGCGCCTCAGATGGAGGAAGGCCGTAATACCAATGCGCAAGTCCACCCACATCACATATGAATTCGTAATGGAGGCTATAACCCGCTCCCACATAGATTTCTTAAATTAGGGGTTTTCCTGATTTTAGCATGCAATTAACTAATCCTAAGTTATGTGCAAACATAAAACCAGCATGCTTTAAAATTATGCATCTAAAAAACAGCACAAAAATTAAAGCATAAAATTAAAACTATAAATATGAGAAATAAATGCAAAAAATAAATTTCCTGACTATTATGGTTTTAATTGCTTCCATCTGCTGCCTTGATCTCGTGTCCCGTCACATCATTCAATGGATTGAGTCTTGAAAGTTGGATCTCAAAAAATTTGAAACAAATGAAAACGAAAAACGGCTCGTGCATATAACCCAAACGTGTCGGGCCGCGTGGGCCACACTAGGCCATGCGCGCGCATGCAGAGCGGAACCAGTGCTGCCTGCACCACAATTTTGTAGCGTAACACTGGTGTTGCCATGCGCTACCATGCGCCTGCTCGTGCCCCGTCTTACCGGCAACTTCTACCTGTGATTTCTTCGCCGGAGTCACCCTCCGGGTTCTCCATCCTACTCCCACTTCGTTATTTGGTCTTCTTGCAATTCGTTATGGGTTTTCTTAGTTTTGTACGAATTAACAATAAACTAAAATCCACGAATTCAAGTTGTCCACCATAACGCCTTTGATAACATAAAATTCTCCTACGACAAGTCTTCTAGGAAAATTAAATAAAAAATTACATAGAAAAAATCCTACTATAGATTTGATCTAATCCTACACGGCTTCCAGCACGTGGTTTTACTATTACAAGCATTCATTAAAACCAAACCCGGACATGTCCCATGGTTTAATTAAAACATACAAAAGCAACCATAATAGCCGAGATTTCTAAACCACTAGCAAACAAAACCATGTAACAAATCGAACAAGCACAAAGCCAAAACCAGGCTCTTATACCAATTGAAAGATTATCTGCCCGAGCCTGGTCAAAAATTCACTTTCCTGCTATGCATTCCAGAATCAAAATTATTGGCCAGGCCTAGACTCTAGCACAATCACTATTCCAATTCTTACTGGAAATAACATTGCGTAGAATCTTAGCTTATACTTGTTCGATTTATCACCCAACAATTAATTTCTAATTAAAGCGGAAGTTTAACAATTACCTCTTGAAGTGTGTACTTAAGTGATTCTCTTGTATGAATCAAAAATTTGATCGTATGTTGTGTGGGCAACAATCTAACGAGCAATTGATCAGCAATCACCATAATTCACAAAGCAGTCGCTGGAAAAGACAAAGCAGTAGCCGCCGCACACTACTTCAGCTGGAATATGTGATTTTGTAATTCTTTTTGGATCACTAAATGAATCTGGAAATTGATTTGTTATTCCTTGTAAATGAATGATCCTTTGAACTTCTAGTTCACAATCTTTGGTATAGGGATCAAGATGATTTAATAATGTCTCATTCCATAAAATTTGTTTCTCTAATTGCTTTTCTGATTGCTTATCCTTTCCCCCCAATTTAGGAAACAAAGCCTCATTAAAATGACAATCATTAAATCTTGTAGTGAACACATCCCCTATCATTGGCTCAAGATATTTAATTATTGAAGGGGATTCATATCCAATATATATTCCCAATCTCCTTTGAGGTCCCATTTTGGTTCGATGTAGGGGGCTAATAGGGATGTAAACAGCACATCCAAATGTCCTCAAGTGGGATATATTTGGCTCCTGGCCAGAGACCAACTGTAATTGTGAAAACTTATGATAATTTGTTGGTCTAATTTGTACAAGTGATGCTGCATGTAGAATTGCATGTCCCCAAACAGAATTTGGAAGATTTGTTTTCATAAGCAAAGGTCTAGCAATTAACTGGAGTCTTTTAATGAAAGACTCTGCTAAACCATTTTGAGTGTGAACATGAGCTACTGGATGTTCAACTGTAATTCCAATTGACATGCAATAATCATTAAAGGCCTTAGATGTAAATTCACCAGCATTATCCAGACGAATTGTCTTAATATTATATTCTGGAAAATGTGCTCGTAATCGAATTATTTGAACCAATAAACAAGCAAATGCCATATTTCTGCTAGATAATAGGCAAACATGTGACCATCTTATTGATGCATCAATCAACACCATAAAATATTTGAATGGTCCACATGGTGGATGAATTGGTCCACAAATATCACCTTGTATTCTTTCCAAAAATTTAGGTGATTCATGTTGAATTTTACACGGTGAAGACCTAATAATTAGCTTTCCTTGAGAACAAGCTAAGCAAGTGAGTTCATGGGATTGAAGAATCTTCTGGTTCTTTAATGGATGACCACATGAACTTTCAATAATTTTTCACATCATTGTTGAATCAGGGTGACCCAATCGATCATGCCAAGTAAGAAATGGATGTTGGCTAGCAAACTGCTAGTTTACTACCATATTTGATTCAGGAATACATATATATATATATGCAATATAAGCCAAATGAGAGAGCTACTAATTTCTCCAATATATATTTCTTTCCCATCACTAATTTTGTGATGTATAAATATTCATTATTTCCCTCATTTATATTCTCATCCATTACTATGGATATCCTTAAAAATTAACAAGTTTCTGCGGGATTTCGGAGAAAATAAAGTATTTTCAATCATAAATTTGGTCCCTCCTGGTAGTGATAAATTAGCTCTTCCGGAGCCTTCAATTATTTACTTACTACTAGATATTGTATGCACAAAACTTTCTGGCATTTTTATTTGAGGGAAATATTTCTTTTCTTTAAGTATGGTATGCGTAGTCGCACAATCCGCAAGACATGAATCTTCTAGATTCATTGTATCTTCATAATATTAAAACACACATATAAGAAATAATAAATGAAAATGAATTATAAGAAAATAAATTATGAAATTATAATTGCTTGAATTCAATTGATCAAACAAGAATGAGGAAACATTGAAAATTACTAATAACAATCGAATATATAAATCAATCAATTGGCATTAACATTGTCATCTCCAATTAAATGATCTATTTTTGCCTTCTGGATGCTCAAAGAAATCTGACACATATAAATGTGTAGCATCAAATGAGCCATGAACCTCATGATCATCATCAAAGACATCTTTTTCAACCAAGTTTGCTTCAATGTGTTTCTTTTTCTATGACTCTTTGTAGAGATCAGCTAGGTGCTTTGGTGTATGATAAGTACGACTCCAATTGCCAGTTATTCTACATCGAAAACATTTAATCTTAGTTCTTTGCTTTGACCCATTACTGTTATACTCTTCAGGAGTTTTCTTTTTGAATGATGCATTTCTGTGACCATCTTGAGAGTTATTATAAATCTTGTGATAACCTTTGCCATATCTGTTGGAGTTGAATACATAAGTTATGCTTGTATTGTACTTTTTCCCAGTAATATATCGATTTATGTTTTGGTTATATCTTGTTGTGCATGATATGTCCATTTGTATTATGTAAGTAGATGATGAGGTGTCTTGTGTGTCATAGTAGATCTCATCATTGGTTGAAAGACATAATATATAAATGAGGTTTGTAACCGAGACAGCTTTGGACCAACTATCGGTTTAGGTTATTATGTGATTCGGATAATTGGTTTGTCTAAACTAATTGAATCATATAGATATGCCCGAGGCGTATTGAACTTTACCATTAAGAATGATTTAACTTGTACTGATTTAATAGAAAAATCATTCTTGGTATTCTATCTCTTAATCCCCAGACTCGAGCAGGCATGAGGATTAGACATAGTATACTTTGATCTGCCAAAGGGTGAGGTCAATTGTCGCCAATAGTCTCAGTAGGTTGGGTGCACGTGTTTAGTTACTTGGTGTGCTGTTGCTTGTCGAAATGAAACCATGTACCGGTGCGTCCGGGGTGATGGTGCTCCCAAGATGAGCTCTTAGAGTTTATTATACTAAACCCGGCCGGTGGACTTATGTCCGGTATAGTAAAAATGTCGAGTGGTACTAGTCTCAGAATTAAAGAGGTTAATTAATTAATTTATCAGTAAATTAATATATTAACGAGCACTATATCTTTGATGTGGGGAGATTATTAATATAATTAATTAAGTTGTTCCGGAAGCAATTCTGGTGTAGGATGGTAGTGCCATAATTAATCCATTAGTGGTACGATTAATTATGTATTGGGTTGTTGACAAAGGTAGATTTAATTAATTAAGTAATTAATTAATCCTTGTGTCAGTTGGTAGTGAATCATCCCAGGAACTGGTTTGGGATAAGCGAATCCCTGTATCAGTTGGTTGTGAATCAAACCAGGAACTGGATTGGGATAAGTGAATCCCTGTGACAGTTGGATGTGTATCGGTCTAGGAACAGGATTGAAGGAAAATAGAAATCCAGTAGGAAGACCAATCCTAAATCAACTTGGGGTCTCTCTTGTAACTCTATATATATACAAGGGATTAGCTATTCAAGACGCGCAATTCTATAGATTCATAATTCAAGAATCTAGAGAGAGAAATTTTCTCTCTCCAAGTCAGATTTTTCAAGCAATTTGCGGCTGGTTTTTGCTTACTTTTGGCCGAATTTTGGCCTGTTTTTACCAGTTGCGCGCAGCTTTCTCTCTCTGGGCGGTGTGTTTACAGTACATGCTAGGTGCAGCGGTGCTAGAATTTTCTAGTTGGTGGATTGTGGTGATTAGCTAATTGATTGCTTCTAGTTCATTGCCCACACAACGTGAAGTCAAAGTCTTGAGGCATACAAGAGAATCACCTGAGTGCACGCTTCAAAGGTACTTTTCTAAGATTCCACTTTTAATTAGAAATTTTTGTTGCTTGGTAAATCGAATAAGTGCAAACCCAGATCCTGTGGCGATCTTTCAATTGGTATCAAAGCAAGGTTTTGGGTTCTGCGCTTGTTCGATTTATTAAATAGTTTATTTGTAGGTGGTTAAGAAATCCCGACTATTATGTTTACGTTTGTATGGGTTTTAATTAAACTCCGGGACATGTCTGGATTTGATTTTATTATGAATGTTTGTAATAGTATAACCACGTGTTGGAAGCCATGTAGAATTAGATTAAATCTGTAGTATGATTTTTTCTATGTAATTTCGATTACTTAATTTTCCTAGAAAGCCTTGTAGTAGGAGAATTAATTTTTGTAATCGAAGGCGTTATGGTAGGCAACTTGAATTCGTGGGTTTTGGGTTATCGTTAATTCGTAGAAATCCAGGAAAACCCAGAACAAATTGCAAGAAGACCAAATAGAGTTGGAAGCGCGTGTGGCCCGTTCGGGCTACGGTTTTGGCCCGGTTTTTTCCTCCAGTTTTCGTTTTTGAAGTTCAAGACTCTTTCCATCGAGTGACGTGACGGGAGACAAGATCAAGGCTGAAGATGGAAGTAATTAAAACCATAATAATCAGAGAATTTATTTTTCGTATTTATTTCCCATATTTATTGTTTTAATTTTTATGCTTTATTTTTATGTTGTATTTAGATGCATGATTTTAAAGCATGTTGGTTTTATGGTTGCATATAACTTAGGGTTAGTTAATTGCATGTTAAAATCAGAAAAAACCCTCAATTTGGAAATCTAAGTGGGAGCGGGTTGGTTTAATATTCCCATGGCCACCATTACGGGTTCATATGCGATGTGGGTGGGCTTGCGCGTTGGCATTAGGGCCTTCCTCCATTCGGATGAGTCCAGCCCCGAGATCGTTAGATTATGAATTTCTGAGTAAGATGACTAGTGCGAGTTTAACTAGGAGAAATGCGACACCCTCTCCATCTGAGGCACACTATCCTGAGGTAACAAACTCAGAAGTCACGTAATGGCATACACTTAGTGTACGATCTGTAGTATTCTTCGCAAGAGGTTACGCTGCTTATTTGTAGGGCTGAAAGCACCGACTATTAGCTATATTGATCAATAAATTGTTTGGTCAGATGGTGTAGTTAATGAACTTTGTTCTTCTCAAACGAATGTGGGTTAGCGTAAACATCCACACTGCGTGGCTTGCGAGAATACTGGTGGATGAGATGTTGGTGGATTATAATTATTGTTTTGAGGGAAGTCAATAATTAATAGAATTTCATGTTTTCAAAATTCTAGGTTAATAACTGAAACATTGTCTGTTTGTTAATTTTACAGTTTTATTGATATGACATTTAACCCCTTAGATGCTATTTTGAAAGAAAATAAATTAATTGGAACTAATTATGTCGATTGGAGTCATAGCTTGGACATTGTCCTTATGGCTGAGAGCACTCCTATGAGAGATCATGTCATTGACGTGATTAGTAACATCAACAAGGTTGAGGTAGTGGGAGGCAAAATCGTTGGTGAAACCAAAGTCGATATTGTCCTCCGGAGCTTGCCTCAAAGCTATTAGCAGATTCAGTTGAACTACAACATAAGTATGATGTTGAGTACTTCATCCGAGCTCTTGGCAGAGTTGGTGGAAGCTAAAAGTCTTCTTCAAGAGAATAAGTGAGCTTTAGTCGCAGTCAAAGCTTTAGAATCTTCTTCTGAGCCCGAGACTGGAAAGAAGAAGAGAAAGCTCGAGGGAGTAGCTAAAAAGGCACAAATTGTGCCTAAGCCAGATATTGAAAAGAAGAAGTCGAAAGACAAGTGCTTCAAGTGCAATAAGTTGGGACATTGGAAATCAGATTGTCCAAAGCTTAAACGTATGAAAGTTTATGCCCTAATTAGTGAGACATGTTTAGCGGCGATTCCCACAGATACTTGGTGTGTGGATTCAGGTGCCACTGACCATGTTTGTAATTATTTTCAAGGGTTCCAAGTAACCCGAAAGCTTAGACAGGGCGAATTGGATATCTACTTGGGTGACACTACGAGAGTGTCAGTAGAAGCAGTGGGAGTAGTTACTCTGAATTTTGAAAATTCTAGTTTACAGTTAGTTAATTGTCTTTATGTACCGAGTTTTAGAAAGAACCTTATTTCAGTTTCTAAACTCTTAAATAATGGTTATAAGTTTGTTTTTTCTAATGAGTCTGTATTTATTAGAAGAAATGGGAAACTTATTTGTTCTGGTTCATTGGTTGACAATTTATTTGTGGTTAACTCTAATTCCCCTGTTGCACAAAACACAGAAACATATAGCTCTTTATCTAACATTAATAAGAGGAAGAAACCTTCTGAAATGAATCAAACCTATCTTTGGCATCTCAGGCTAGTTCATATAAACCTTAGTAGGATTCAGAGGTTGGTCGATGATGGACCTTTAGGTTCATTAGAGATTGACAGTTATGCAACCTGCGAATCTTGTTTGGAAGGTAAGATGACCAAGAGACCTTTTGAGGCAAAAGGTTATAGAGCTAAGGAAGTATTAGAGTTGATTCATTCTGACTTGTGTGGACCAATGACGGTCCAGGCACGAGGTGGGTTCGAGTATTTCGTGACGTTCACGGATGACTACTCAAGGTACGGGTATATTTACCTAATGCGTCACAAGTCCGAATGTTTCGGCAAGTTCAAAAAGTTTGGGGTAGATATGGAGAAGCATCATGGTAAGAGTATCAAGACACTGCGTTCAGATCGTGATGGGGAGTACATGTCCCATGAATTTTGAGAATACCTCAGGGAGGTCGGAATTCAGTCTCAGTTGTCTGCACCAGGCACGCCACCGCAGAATAGTGTAGCTAAAAGGAGGAATCGAACTCTCATGGAAATGGTTAGGTCTATGATGAGCTATAGTGATTTGCTAAGTTTGTTCTGGGGATATGCCTTAGAAACAGTGATGTATATTCTTAATCTTGTACCATCTAAAACCGTGCCTTCAACCCCATTGGAGTTGTGGAATGGGCGCAAGCCCAGTCTAAGACATCTCAGAATTTCGGGTTGCCCAGCACATGTGCTTAAGGCAGATACTGCTAAGTTAGATGTGAGAACTGAATTAATACTATTTGTAGGATATCCTAGGAGAATGAAAGGTGGTCTGTTTTATAGTCCTAAAGATCAAAAGGTGGTGGTTAGTACCAACGCTAGATTTTTGGAAGAGGACTATGTCTTAGACCACAAGCCCAAGAGTAAGATAGTGATAGAAGAGCTTAGACGACAAACTACTAATCCTGATGCACCTACACAAGTAGATACACCACACACTGCACATAAGATCACAGATGATGCGCCTACACAGGTGGTGCCTCGTCGTAGTGGGAGGGTTGTGAGATAGCCCGATAAGTTCATTGGCGTGAGAAAAGCCTCAGACCTAGTCCCAGGAGTGCCTGAACCTGACCCGATTAACTATAATGAGGCTCTCTGAGATAAAGATTTAGAGTCTTGGCATAAGGCAATGATATCCGAGATGGGGTCAATGGACCACAATCAAGTCTAGGAGCTTGTGGACCTGCCAGATGGGTTCAAGCCCATTGGATGTAAGTGGGTCTACAAATGTAAGAGAGGACCTGATGGGAAGGTGGAAACCTTTAAAGCTAGGCTGGTGGCGAAGGGGTATACTCAGAAAGAGGGAATTGATTATGAGAAAACCTTCTCCCCGGTAGCCATGCTTAAGTCGATCCAGATTCTCTTGGCCATAGCTGCTCATTTAGACTATGAGATTTGGCAGATGGATGTCAAGACAGCTTTCCTAAACAGAAGTCTTGAGGAAACCATCTTTATGCAGCAACCAGAGGGATTCATTGAAAAAGGCCAAGAGCATAAGGTTTGCAGGCTTAAAAGGTCCATTTACGGACTTAAGCAGGCATTCAGATCTTGGAACATCCGGTTTGATGAGGTAATCCAGTCCTTCATATTTACTCAGTGTTCGAATGAGCAATGTGTGTATCGCAGACGTGATGGAAACTCAGTGGTATTTCTTGTGATTTACATAGATGACATTCTATTGATTGGCAACAACAAGAAAGTGTTATCAGACGTAAAGGCATGGCTGTCCAAGCAGTTTGATATGAAGGACTTAGGGGAGACAGGACATATCCTTGGGATCAAGATAATTTGAGATCATAGGAAACGTTCATTAACGCTCTCCCAAGCTTCGTAATAGATACGATTCTGGCCCGTTTTAACATGCAGAACTCCAAGAAAGGTTTTTACCTTTCAGATACGGAGTGTATCTATCTAAGGAACAGTCCCCTAAGACTGTTGAGGAGATAGAGGCCATGAAGACAGTTTCTTATGCTCTGGCAGTAGGAAGTCTCATGTATGCCATGTTGTGTATGAGGCTTGATATCTGTTATGTTGTGGCATGGTAAGCAGATATCAGAGTAACTCTGGGAAAACTCATTGGGAGGCAGTAAAATGCATTCTCAAGTATTTGCGCAGAATCAGGGACTAAGTTCTGGTCTATCAGGCGCCTGAGCTGGTACCCCGAGGTTACACAGATTCAGATTTCCAAGGCGACAGGGACAAGAGCAAGTCTACCTCAGGGTATGTGTTTACTCTGGGAGGTGAAGCCATAGTTTGGCGGAGTGTCAAGCAGAAATACGTGGTGGACTCTACCATGGAGGCTGAGTACATTGCCGCATCGGAGGCAGCGAAAGAAGCAGTATGGCTCAAGAACTTCCTAGTGAACTTAGATGTGATTCCTGGTTTGCAAAAGTCTATCATGGTTTATTGTGATAACAAAGGTGCAGTAGCAAACTTGAAGGAACCACGAGTCCACAAGGTGAGTAAACATATACAACGCAAGTACCACCTGATACGAGACATCGTAAAGAGGGAAGACGTGGTCATAGATAAGATAGTATCAGAGGATAACCTTGCAGATCCGTTCACAGAAACATTGACTTCGAAAGTCTTTGAGGCTCACATGGAGAGCATGGGAATTAGATACTTAGGAGAGCCATGACAGTTTTTCTAGATATATAGCAGCAGAATGTATAGGAGGTGTATGTAGTTGTATAATTAAAGCACAGCTTAAGTATTAGTGGGAGATTGTTGGAGTTGAATACATAAGCTATGCTTGTATTGTACTTTTTTCCCAATAATATATCGATTTATGTTTTGGTTATATCTTGTTGTGCAGGATATGTCCATTTGTATTATGTAAGTAGATGATGAGGTGTCTTGTGTGACACAGTAGATCTCATCATTGGTTCAAAGACATAATATATAAATGAGGTTCGTAACCGAGACAGCTTTGGACAAACTGTCGGTTTAGGTTATTATGTGATTCAGATAATTAGTTTGTCTAAACTAATTGAATCGTATAGATATGCCCGGGGTGTATTGAACTTGACCATTAAGAATGATTTGTCTTGTACTGATTTAATAGACAAATCGTTCTTGGTATTCTATCTCTTAATCCCTAGACTCGAGCGGGCATGAGGATTAGACATAGCGTACTTTGATCTGTTAAAGGGTGAGGTCAATTGTGGCCAATAGTCTCGGTAGGTTGGGTGCACGTGTTTAGTTACTTGGTACTGCTGCTTGTCGAAAGGAAACCATGTACCGGTGCATCTGGGGTGATGGTGCTCCCGAGATGAGCTCGTAAAGTTTATTATACTAAACCCGGCCGGTGGACTTATGTCCAGTATAGTAAAAAGGTCGAGTGGTACTAGTCTCAGAATTAAAGAGGTTAATTAAATAATTTATCAGTAAATTAATATATTAACGAGTACTATATCTTTTATGTGGGGAGATTATGAATATAATTTAATTAAGTTGTTCCAGAAACAATTCTGGTGTAGGATGGTAGTGTCATAATTAAACCGTGAGTGGTATGATTAATTATGTATTGGGTTGTTGACAAAGGTAGATTTAATTAATTAAATAATTAATTAATCCTTGTGTCAGTTGGTTGTGAATCATAGCAGGAATTGATTTGGGATAAGTGAATCCCTGTATCAGTTGGTTGTGAATCATCCCAGGAACTGGTTTGGGATAAGTGAATCCCTGTATCAGTTGGTTGTGAATCATCCCAGGAACTGGATTGGGATAAGTGAATCCCTGTGACAGTTAGAAGTGTATCAGTCCAGGAACAGGATTGAAGGAAAACAGAAACCCACTAAGAAGACCAATCCTAAACCAACTTGGGGTCTCTCTTGTAACTCTATATATAGACAAGGGATTAGCTATTCAAGACACACAATTTCATATATTTATAATTCAAGAATCCCGAGAGAGAAAATCCTAGAGAGAGAAAATTTTCTCTCTCCAAGTCAGATTTTTCAAGCAATTTTGCGGCTGGTTTTTTGTTACTTTTGGCCAAATTTTGGCCTGGTTTTTACCAATTGCGGGTAGCTTTCTCTCTCTCTGGGCGGTGCGTTTACAGTACGTGTTAGGTGCAGCGGTGCTAGAATTTTCTAGCAGGTGGATTGTGGTGATTAGCTGATCGATTGTTTTCTAGTTTGTTGCTCACACAACGTGAAGTCAAAGTCTTGAGGCATACAAGAGAATCACCTGAGTACACTCTTCAAAGGTACTTTTCTAAGATTTCGCTTTTAATTAGAAATTTTTGTTACGTAGTAAATCGAATAAGTGCAAACCCAGATCCTGTGGCAATTTTTCAATATCCTCTATCGCGATCACAACCTCGATAGGTTCTTTGTCCTCTTCCTCGCCCATGAACAACATATGTTGTCTCATTCACTTCAGGGAATAGAGTAGAACCAGTGGGGCGGGTTTCGTGATTTTTTCAGCAAGAGCTTATTATTTTGTTCAACAACAAGAAGACAAGATATTAACTCAGAATAAGTTTTGAAACACTTTTCTCGATATTGCTGTTGTATGAGCAAATTCGAGGCATGAAATGTGGAGTATGTCTTCTCTAACATATCATTATCAGTCACAGCATCTCTACATAATTTCAATTTGGAGGTAATTCTGAACATTGCAGAGTTGTAATCACTTACAGTTTTGAATTCTAGAAATCTCAAATGCATCCAGTCAAAACGAGCTTTTGGAAGGATCACCGATTTATGGTGATCATATCTCTCTTTCAAACTTTTCCAAAGGACTATTGGATCTTTGATTGTCAAATATACAAGCTTTAGACCTTCATATGGATGATGATGAAGGAAGATCATGGCCTTGGCTCGATTTTGTAGAGATTCTTTGTTTTCACTTTTGATGTGTCTTCAAGACCCATTGCTTGCAAATGAACCTCAACATCTAGTATCCATGATAAGTAATTTTTTCCAGAAATGTCGAGAGCAGTGAATTCAAGCTTTGTTAAGTTTGACATTGCCTATATAACAAAATTAAAACCAATTAGAATGATTGTAATGTTCATTTCTTCAGGAAATAAAGGTACTAAAAACAAAGATTTAGTTCTTTCAGGAACTTATAATGAATAATGGATACTAGTTCTTCAAGAACTAAAATATATAATGGAAGGTGAACTGTAGTTCTTCAAGAAAGAACTAAGATTTTAATAGCAAAATAAATATTGGTTCTTTAGGAACTAAGATTAAATATTAGTTCTTCAGAAACTACAAGTGGATATTAGTTCTTCAGGAACTAACAATTTAGTGATTATACAAGAGACATATAATATGTAAAGACAAGAAACATTAATATAGATTTTGAAAAACAAAACTGTTTTCTTGTTTTAGGAGGATAAAACGTGTATAGTATAATCATATGAACAAACTAAAAAAATAAATTATGTTGATCATTGCCTCACACCAAAATCATAGCCAATAGCTCTTTGATTGACATAATAATATGATCATGGGTATATTAAAATCATAATAGTAGAGAAAATAAACTTAATATCGCAGTTGAAGCTTCATGCTGGTAACGTGTTAAAAAATAATGAAGAGAAAAGAAAACAATATGAAAGAGAATTCAGAGAATGAATATATTGTATCTTCTTAGTGTGTAAAATGGACAGTGGGGGGCTCTTTATATAACCACCACTGACTTAACTCTAAAGCAACAATCAATGACTAAAATACACTAAATCAGATATAACGGTAGATTTCAGTAGTTGATTAGGATTAGACATCCAAACTCTAATATTCTCATAACATATTGAAGGTTTTTTGCTATATATTTTACGTTTCAGAATAATATTTTTTTTATAGTATTAAAGATAGTAATATATTTCAAATGAGGAAGAAAGTGAAATCCTGTATCTCTTTTCTTTGATTTATAAGTAATTTTTGTTTATTTAATTATTTTCAGAAAAAATCATCCTTAACTATCTAGGTATATTAAAATGAGAAGAAATGAGTGCATAATTTAATTTAAATAATATATTAATTAAAAATATAAATAATTATCATTAACGAAATATATAGTTAAAAAGGATCTTACTATTTGTAGCTCAAAAAAAAAAGTGAAATGACAAAATTGCCCCTAACAGCAGAAAATGTGAAAATTCAATGAAAAATCGGATCCAATGTGCGAAATAACTTGGTAAAATCGGACCCAATTTGCAAAAAACTGGGAAAAAATCACCTACAGTACGTGAAAAAACATGAAAAATTCGCCCACATTAGGCGAATTTTCTGTCAAAATTCGCCCAGAACAGGCGAATTTTGACAGAAAATTCGGATAAGTGTGGTGAATTTTCTGTCTGGGCGAATTTTGACAGAAAATTCGCCTAATGTGGGCGAATTTTTCATGAAAATTCGCCTAATGTGGGCGATTTTTTGGCCGAAATTTTGTTGTTATATTTGTTTGCAAACCTTACAAAATCATAAGTCATTTCAGATTTTCTTAGCAAAACTCTCTCAGACCAACGAAAAAATTTTGTAAAAAATCGCACGTAATGGAAGCAGGCGGATCTCAACCACCACAGCGTCCCGGGAAGGGGAAAGGATTGTTTAGCAAGGTAAAATGCGTTAAATTTCGTTTAAAAATATATATATAACAATTTTTTGACTAAATAAAATTAATTTCGTCTTTTAATTCAATAAAAATATTTACGTCAACCATTTTTTTATTTACCATCCCTTAAATTATTATTTTGTCCTATTTTTTATTAAAATGTAAAAACGGTAAATAAAAAGATGCCGTATTTAAATACCCTTAATTTACTCTTGAGATGCGGCTATGGCTAGCTTTGCAGAACGTGATGAATTTTGTAGTTTTCCAATTTTAATTTCATAAGTGCACTAAAAAAAGGATTAAACATGTCATATATAACGTAACAGAATCCTCATAGCATCACAAACTAAATAGAATAAATGTAAATATAGTAATATACTACAATCAACCAGCCAAATGCCATCTATCTATCTCCGCCCTCAACCTAGCCTCCATTTCTTCCGTCTCAGCTAACCCACCACGTCTGATGATCTGTACGGCGTCCTCACCGAAATTTCGCCACCGGCGGACCCACTACAAAGACAATACATTGCAATGATTACGTGCACTTATTCGATAACAATATAACATTATACTTAATCAAATTATGTAATGAAAAATACTTACATATTCAGTGTTGGTTCGCGGCGGAACTCCACCATCATCAGCTGGGGGGCCATCGATGAACAGGTATGGGTGGGAGTGCTGACGATACCATGTAAGGTAATCGTGGGTGGCTGCGCCGGGAATGTCAGCAGGCTGCAAGTCATCGGGACGTATACAAGCCATACGTGGTGCCCGCCATATACTCTTGGCGAACGCCAAGTCATAAACCACACTATACCCACCACTGTACGGCCGAAACGCCGTCTTCGGACGGAGGATGTCGGCTGGGATATCCTGCACGTATCCAAACTGACGGACGCACCTATCTGGCATGTACGGCTCGACCTCACCACCACATGCGATCAACCCCCTGTACGTGGTGATCGGGGTGCGTACGTGCGGAAAATGACCGTATGGGGTCCATGTCACCTGTAATATATAAAATTAATGTCATATATGTGCAGCAATTACATATTTACGATTTATCATAAACATTTATTACTAAAATCGGCAAATATATGTTGACATACCTCCTCCGGACGCAAGTGGTCAAGGGCATGCCGGTACCTCTGCAGACGGGAACTGCTGGCCTGTCGGGGTCCAGTGGTCCACAAAGCAGCGCGCGGGGTGTGTGGATCATCAGGCATCGGCACTGAATGCGGTCTGAACGCTGGGAAGTGCTCGTATATCCATGCCTGCAATAGGGTCATACAACCCGCCATCCCGCTGCAAGATCCTCTACTAGCCTTACCTAGATGTCTATACAAGTAGGCTAATGTAGAGGTACCCCAAGCATTCTGATGCACAGTCTGCAACTGTCCCCGAATATGCACAAGGTGTTGTGGTTTAATCCTATTGGAACTCTTGTCCACAAAAAGAGTAGAACCAATAGTCAACCACAACCAAGCCTCCAAAGCTCGCGGCAGGTCCGTAACTAAAGCTGACCCCCTCCTAAGCACGTAGTCAACTAGAATGCCACCATCGGTGTGGCTCGCCAACCAATCCGCGTCCCTCTCGGACACATGAAGCAAATCTACGCACAGGCTCCAAAGCACTGACTTGTCAGTGCTGTCAGCAAGCATGGGACCATCCACAGGGATACGAAGTATCTCCCACACGTCGTGCAGGAGTATACTCATCTCACCGACAGGGAGATGAAACGTGTTCGTATCCGGCTGCCACCGCTCAATAAATGCAATAAGCAGTGGGGTATCGATGGACGTGTGCATAATGTACGGCAAGTGTGCTAAACCAGTGGCGCGCAACAAAAGCTGGCAGTCAGATGACATCGAAGCCAACCAAGATACCAGACGCTCACACACACCTGCCCTATTTTGGCATCTCAGTTGGGACCTAGGTGGTACGACCTCCTCACCCTCCTCTCCGTCCGGTCTATACCTATAGGCCACATGGCCCTTCCAACTAGGTATCACCGACCCATCAATAGGGCCACCCGTACACGCCTCAGTCACAATCCAAGACGTATCGCTCCGCCCACGCCTATTCGTAACTAATTTCAAAAATATGAACTATAAATAAACTTATTTAAAAAAACATAAAACAAATACATTCAATAATTTAATTGAAATAGCAACACATAATCATTTGAAATAGAAACACATAATCATTATAATCAAATTACATAAATAATAAAAATTGAATAATGTAATTTAAATAACACCATATTATCATATAATCAAATTACACAAATAATTATAATCACGGATGCACTACAAAATTTAAATAATAGAAATCAAAACATATACATGATATTAGTGCATTATATTTAAAACTTACCTCGTGGGGGCTCCTCAGCGCGTCCTGAGGGCGACGGAATCTCCTCGCCGCCAGCAAAATGCTGCTCCTCCTGATCGGAGTCCTCATCTACCAGCGTATGTGCAGGCACACGTCGCGCTGCTTTCTTCATCCGAGCAGAAGCAATGGGCCGCTGTCGCGGGAGGGTTTTCCCCGCAACCTACAAGAAAGTGCAAATAATAAGTTAGAAACATGCAAAATATAAATAATATTTAAAAATAATACAAAACTAATATAAAAAAATTTTGCCCAAAAATTCGCACATCATGTGCGAAAATTTTGGCAAAATTCGCACATGATGTGCGAATTGTACCGAAAAATTCGCACATTTTTCCCAAAAAATCGCACATCAAGTGCCAATTTTTTGGCGAAATTCAAAAATTTAACCGAAATTTTACGCTTTTTACCTGTCCAAACAATCCTTTCCCCTTCCCGGGACGCTGTGGTGGTTGAGATCCGCCGGCTTCCATTACGTGCGATTTTTTTGCAAAATTTTTTCGTTGGTCTGAGAGAGTTTTGCTAAGAAAATCTGAAATGACTTATGATTTTGTAAGGTTTGCAGACAAATATAACAACACAAAGCGTCCAAAAATTCGCCTGTTCTGGGCGAATTTTGACTGCAAATTCGGATAAGTGTGGCGATTTTTGCATGATTTTTCACGCATTGTAGGTGATTTTTCCTGCGTTTTTCGCAAATTGGGTCCGATTTTACCAAGTTATTTCGCACATTGTATCCGATTTTTCATTCAATTTTCACATTTTCTCCTTTTAAGGGAAATTTTGTCATTTCATCAATTTTTTTGAGCTACAAATAGCAAAAACGAGCTACAAATAGCAGCCCAGAGTTAAAAATTACTTATAATTAGGGACAGAAAATATTTGAATGGACAGCTTCTTCTCAAAGTAAAGTGGGGACCTTTGCATCCAATTAAGGAGACACAGACTGGGAATTTCACAAGCAGCAAAACCAGTGGATTAGATTGCTTTTGCAATATCTATAAATAAATAAATATATATAAATATATTAGAGCCTATTCAGACTAAAATTAATTAAGACATAAATAAATATATATATATATAAATATATTAGAGCCTATTTAGACTAAAATTAATTAAGACAAAGAGAGATGTTTCCTACCAGAATGGAGTTCTGAGTTAGGAGTTAATTCGGTGATAAGTATTACCTGTTAAAAATAATAAATATTGAGTTTGAATCATCTCTGTCTGAAAAAAAAGCTAAAATTAATTAGATGGTCCTTTCTAATTTTATTGGCGAAATTGCTATTAAATTGTAAGATAATACATAAAAGGACATCTTTATGTGATTTGATTTTTTCTTTTTTAGTATAAAAAAAAGACGTTAGCCTAGTTTTATTTTTTTATCCAACAAAGATACACTACGCCTACGCCTATATTATCCTGCTCAATCCATTTTCGCACAGCATCAACAGGATCTGGTGTGAATCCTCTATGTGATCTCATTTTTAATTGGGTGCACAATTTGAAATATATATATATATATATATATATGATTTTATTTTATTTTTTAAAAAAAAAGAGTTTTAATTTACATCATCTTGATAAAAAGGCAATTGGGCCCACTAACTGATGGATCAACTGTAATTTTCCAAGGCCCCTCCCCCAATTCCAAGTCAAAAAAGAAGAATGATCTCTTATGCAAGAGTCCAACCAGCAAAGAGCCACCAGCATTCTTCTCTCTGCTGCTCCCCCCTCCTCTCCTTTCTTTCAACACCTCCCCCCTTTATCTTCTCTTTTTCACATAATGACCAAAGAAGGCAAATTTTTTGAGAATTATTGCAAAGTGTTGAACAAATCAAATGGGATATTTTTAGTCATCAAAACCTACAATTTTAATAGAAATTGCTGGTAAAATAAATGTCTTTGTACTCTTTCTAATTATGTTTATGCTAATTATCTAGTGTGTTGTGCTAAAAATAGAAAAAAAAAAAACTTTTAAAATTTTTTTGGGGGCAAATTGCAGGAAAACCCTTTGTGATAGAATTCAATACGAAATAGCCTGGAGTTACAATAGTGGTGTGACATCAGAGCCTTATAAATTTATATTAAACGTTAAGAATTCAAATCAAGTGGGCTATTCCATCTTAAACTTGTTATATCTTTTTTTTTTTTTTTTTTTTTTTTTTTTTGGGGCAAAGTCCAAAGTCTGGGACTGAAATCCCGTGGAAGAACCCTTCAAAAATTACAATGAGACAATGTTTTTGTTTATCTGTTACTATTTTTAATCCCTATACAAAAGAATAAAAAAAAAGCTATCCGTGCCAAAAAAAAAAAAAAAAAAAAATTACCACTATATACATCTATTCTCCATTCTGATTTCATACTAACTGCACCTTCCTAATCTAATTCCAAATTTACTTGATTCTCGGAACTGGAACTTCTCCATTTTGTTATATCTTCTCTCAGTTTAAACAAAAAAATAAAAAACAGAAAATATATCATATATTGAACTATTTTAACCAAATAAATTGGGCTCTGGAAATTTTATTTTACTATTGACTAAGTAACTTATATATAAGTTTTAGTTTCATAAACTATTAATCACTTGAATGAATCATTATAGAGTTGCGATGTTATAAAGGTTTCCCTTCCTATCTTGTGTTTATGTGTGTAAAAATGTGAAATGATTAGCCGAAATCTAGTTTGGAATCGTCATTGTATGAGGATATCATTGTAAATTCATAATGAAGAGAGGGACACCATAATAAGATGGAAAAGTACTAGGTCACATGATGTTCATATATATCTCACCTTGTTGAGGAAGCTATGCAACCCTACAATCAAGACATGTTCCTTTGTTGATATTCAAAATCTGCCTTCCTGAATTTACTTCTGAAAATCAACAACCAAAAAAGAAAGCCTTTCCCCTTCTCTCTTCTTTAACATTTTCAACCTTGGCTTGTCCAACTGGTTCATGGATATTGATCTCCTGAGGGACATTGGGGGGTGGTTTTTCATCTTAATCTCAATTCATTCATGGCAGCAAAATCTTTCAAGAATTCTTCAAAACAAGCCCTTTTCCTCCTTGGAATACTAGTACTCTTGATTGCTTCCTCACTATGTTATGGTGATTGCCATCATTTTTCAGGCATGTTTGATCAGGCTTCTTCTTCAGCTCCAAGATCAGCTGGAAGATCCCTTTCGGAGAATCCTCCTACAAACAACAAGCAATCCACCATGAAGTTTCCTGAAGAAAAAAGTGGTCAAATTCCTACTTCTTCCTCAAGTACTACTGCTGGAGCTGTTGCAAGTAAAGATAGAGAATTTGGGATGGCTGCTCATGATGTTCCAAGTGGACCAAACCCTGAATCCAACTGAGGAATCCTAAAATTAAGCAATTTATACCTTTATCTCTGCATGCCCCTTTAATTATGACTAGTATGCCTCCTTCCCTTCATTTATGAAGTTTCTTTCATTTTTCTATTTATTATTACTACAAATGAAATGAGATCAGGGGCTTCATCAGCATTGTGATATTTATTACAGTCAGTTTGTTTCTTCCTATGTTCTTAGTAATTCCTTGTTCATTTTTTAGTGTAAATAAATAATTATGGTTGTTTGTTTTGTTAATTTTTCACTCTAATTAGCTACACATAGTTGAAACATTCCCTACTTCAATCATCCCAAAGGAAAGAAGGAAGAGAATTATTTTTCTTGAAATAAAAGACGTACTTTAGATTTTGAAATCTCAATTAGAACATGGTATGGAATATTTTATTTCTTTTTAGTGTGTAATAACCAAATGACGCTTTGTCCAAGAACAATATAAAAACCCTCCTTTCTTAGTGCAAAATAACAAAATAAAGAATCTTTGGAACTAAGGAATGAGGCAAAAAAAAAATCAAGATAGTTAGAAAGATCCACTTTAATTCTCTTGATAATACAATAAACCTCAAAGTTAATTATCAGATGCATCTTTAAAAATGCAGAGTGTATCAAGAAAATCCCTCTTGGATTCTTCTTTCTAAATTTATGATTTTTTTTTTTTTTTTTTTTTTTTTTTTTTTTTTTTGTGGACGACATGAATTACCTGAAGAACATGCATGTATGGGGGAGGGTTTCATATATTTTTGTATTCTTGCTGTCATGAATCTGGGCAAGACAAATCATTGTTTTGTTACCAAAAGAAATATTGGAAGGGGTGGGTAAAAGGGTATAAGCTTCCAATTTGATGTTGCAGTGATACCAGATCTGTGATTTTCTCACAACAGTAGTGCTGATTCAGCTTTTTAGCCATTTGAAAGAGAAATTACACTTGTTTCTGAGTGCGCCATGGGATTTTTCTGCATAGGTCTTGTCAACTACAAAAGATGGTCGCCATGGTCCCTTCAAAAGTACTGATGAACTATACTGTGTATATGTACACTGCTGTGCAAAAGTTATCATTGTGAAATGATTTCGCAATTATAGGACTCCATCCAAATTATTGCATTCACTGTATATACACCCATCATAATCACAATTTATATACCATACAACTATAGTAGTATGGTGCTATTGTACCCGCACTTATACACCCAATACGCGCACTTTTGTTTCCCACCAAAATTCAATATAGTGTTTTACATCCCGAAACAAACAATGCGCAGCCTTTTCACATCACTTCAGCTTCCGCAACTCTTCCAGAGAACGCGATCTTCAAAAAACAAAAAGTAGCTTCGATTCTACGGAAAACCAAAGATTATATCAAAGAAACCTCCTGCAACTCCGGCAACCGAATCAAAACCACCACATTATCCTTATCATCGACCTTACAAAGTTACAACTCTTCACAAAATACCTCTATAAAACAGAGGTAGTACGGACAGTCTCAGAGAACAACGGTTCCTGACACAAATTTCAAAACGATCGAAGAAATATTGCAAATACAAAAGGTACAATTCATAATATAATCATCTTTTATTGATTTCTTACTAGTATAATCAACTTCTATGCTATATAATGTATTTTTTTGTTGTTATAATGTTCATCGCAAACTACTGTTTTAGTTTTAGGTTTAATCCGATGACGGCGATTTAATCCGTTCACGATATCTGTGATTATTGCTCAAGAAAACAGTATAATCTATTTAAATAGATGATTTCTGCTTGATATAAAAAATATATCTGCACATATGTTTGTTTGGCACCTTTTCATCACATAAATATGTAAAACATAATACTAGTTGATAAATATTCTTCTACATATGATAGAATGCATTCAAAACGTTTGAACAAATGTCCGACTGGTGCAAAAAATACTTGTTTGATTGTCTATTAGATATAAAATTTATCGTTTGTTAATATAATGAATCTATCATATTAATATAAACCCAATGTTTTCTGCTCACTATTGGTTAAAAAAATTATAGAATATGACTGATGTAAACTTTGCAGTTGGATGATATAAACTTTATATTTTACTGATATAAAGAATTACACATTCAAATACAATATATGTTTTGGTCTTTGTTTCCTGGAAGATATAAATTTTCATGTTATGCATGATATAAACTTGAACTTCTTTTGATATAAACCACATTGCATGATGATATAAACTTCAACTTCTTTGTATATAAACCACAGTATATGTTATGAAAAAATATTAACTTTTTCACGTTGTAGGTAAAATGGATTCAAGTAACAACGACAACGACTTTACAGTAGATAATACAAGATATAATAGACAAGTTCCGAAAGAAGAGAAAAGCAAGCACAAAAAAATCTACTCAACAGGACAATCCTGAGAAAGAAAATCCTGCACCAAACAATCCCAAAAAAATTCGTATCAAACTCCCAACAAATAGAGTCCAAAAGAAACATTTTGATGCACCAACAAAATCAACAAGGCAGCAAACGTCACCTGCTGCAAATCCATCACATACTCCTACACCAAAAGTATCCCCTGTTGCAATACCAAAAGCATCGCCTTCTTCAATGCCATCGCCTGCTGCAAAACAAAAGGCATCAACTGCTGATCCTGCTCTTGCTCTAAAACCGAAACCAAAGCCATCCACTGCTGCTGCTGCTCCTACTCCAAAGCCAAAACCAAAGCCATCCCCTGCTGATACTGCTCCTACTCCAAAGCCAAAAGATTCCCCTGCTGTTGCAGACAAAAAGAAAAAAAATAGCACAAATTGTGGAAATCCAGAAAAAAGAGGAGAAACTGCAAACAGAAAATAAACAAAAGAAAAATCAAGTTGCTGAAGTGAAAGAGAAGAAGAAAGAACCTAGGAGATTTCTTAACAGAACATCCCCTTAAATCCTTGAGTACTTTGGTTCAATCCCTGAACGACCAACAAAGAAATGCTGTTCGGGAAGTTGGTTTGGGAAGCATGCTACAACTCAACTACAATTATCTCCCAAATGTCTTGGGAGAACAGTTGTTAACATTGCTGAACCCGATCAACCTCACATTACGCATTGAAGACCGCATCATCCACATTGAGGAATAAGATGTAAATCATGTCCTTGGATTCCCTATTGGTACTGTTGCAATAGAGGAATACACCTTCAAAGAAGAAAGGACAGAGGACTATTAAAGAGCAATAAAAGCCTTCGAAAATAGACATGGCGGTAAAAGGCCAACGCTTCCTCAACTACGGGATTACATAGCAACCCATGACTACCATGACGTTGCGTTCATTCAAGATATCATCATTTAGATGGTATCAACATTCATCAACAGCTATGACACTGATATAATCAGGTATAGGTTGTTGAAATCACTCCAAAACATTGAGAACATCAAAAAGCTCAATTGGTGTAGATACACCATAAAGTCCTTGGTGAATGGCCACAGGAAATACTTCAGAAAAGATGGAAGGAAGGTCCCACCTTTCTGTGGCCCGTTAACATTCCTAATTGTAAGTATTCTATTCGAAATAGTTTGATTACTTATGCATGTCATATGTTATCTGTTTCTATATATGATATAAATATATGGTTTCAATGATATAAAGATATATTTACTAAGATATAAATTCTTTATTTATTCTTCATATAAACATCTCTTTTACATGATAGAAAACTATATCTTATTACATATAATTTTTTTGTAGCCGTTTAATGTTAACCGAGTAATATATGCTGGCCGTGACGATGCTTAAAGGAACATTCTCATATTCACAAATTGGAGTGAAGAAATGTTTTTTGAAAGGTACCTCATGGAAATAGATATGGGTGGTTTTACCAAAGGATATGTAAGACAAAGGCCAATTCTCAGGGGATCACATTCAAGCCCACCACCAAGTTCAAGTTCAAGTTTAAGTTCATCTCACAAAAAGGATGCAAAACAAACTCCTCATGCCAGTCCTCCTTCCTCACCAGATAAGAGAGATAAGGTATACTATTACACTTGACGCTACTTGTTTGATTGTCTATTAGATATAAACTTTATTGTTTGTTAATATAATGAATCGATCATATTGATATAAACCCTATGTTTATATCAATATGATATAACATTGATGTAAAGTTTTCATTTGGATGATATAAACTTTATATTTTGTTGATATCAAGAATTACAATATGTTTTGGTCTCTGTTTCCTGGAAGATATAAATTTTCATGTTATGCATGATATAAACTTCACCTTTTTTTTTATGTAAACCACTTTGCATGATGATATAAATTTCATCTTCTTTGGATATAATCACAGTATATGGTGATATAAACTCTTCATGTAGTTGATATAAATGCTTTAAAAAGTTATATAATCTATTATACAAGAAGATATAATGCCAATGTTATTAACACAAGAAGAAGAGGATGACATTCAAATCATGAACAGAACAGCAACTGCATTGGCCCATGCAGTGATGGATTTCATGAGGTCTTGGTGCAATGCTGGTGGAATGAGAAATGAAAGTGCCGTAACAACATTCAAGTTAATTACAACAACACTTGGAAATCTCTTTGGCACATTCCAGTATATGACCTCAAAAGCAGAAAATGAAGCATCATTATCCACTCCTTTAAGAGCTTTTGACACCACGCCATCTCAACATTTCAAGTTTTTTAGTGAAGTTGTCAAATTGATTGACGAATTAGAAGAAAAACGTAAAAGAAGGACATCAGAGTTCACACCTCCATCATTTGACCTCAACATCTCACAAGATATTGAGGATTTCCAAAACCAGGAAAAGCAGAAGATAGCAACCAACAAGGGAAAGAGAAAGAGGAAGAAGAAAACAAGAAAGAACAAGACAAACAGAATAAGGAAGAAGAAGAACAAATAACAAATGAAATTCGACAGAATTTGGAAAAGAACCCCAACTTCTATAACATTTCAGATATGATGATGATGAAACTGAATAAATTATGAACTCTGTAGTGTCATTGGCAACAAAACCAAAGAAGCTGAACATTGATGATTTAGAACCAGAATCAGCAAAAAAAACTGTCTGCATTGAGAAAGTAAGTAAGACAATTTCTATTATATAAGCATTATACATAATTCATATTAAAAAAATACTATTACTGGTTTATATAATTTCATAATTTACAGGTTCATTAATGATAACCCAGATAACTCAATGCAGACAACCACGATCAAGGAAAACCAAGCTCATAGAAATAAAGAGCTCCCTGTGGCTTTAAGGTCGGATTATTATGTCAAACTTCCTTCTGGATCAAAGCTGAAACTGACAGAGAGGGAAAAACTTTTCACCGATTTCCTGTGACTGAAAGACAATAAAGAGAAGGGAATCAATGAGCGGTAATAAAATTATATAATTTTTCTAATACTGTAAAGTCAAGTTATAATTGATATAATATAATATTAACAATGATAAATAATTCTGTTTTGCAGTGATATAATATTTCAAGGTTCTTCTTTCTTTTTAATTGATAGAGTAGCTTTCAGAACAATGGTGCCAAAAGAATGGTTGTCAATTAGTGTTACTGAATCTTGGGTGTACCATTTGAACAACAATCTAGAAAGACAAAAAGAGAACCCACAAAGATTTTACTTTCCATGCAGATTTACAATAAGTTAAAACATATGGCTGATATATAACACAACTTCTGTATTTTGATATAAACATACATAATGCAAGATATAATCATTTCTTATACCTTATATAATGCAGAATCAGATGTCGTTTAATATTTCAAAATTTCTGAAAGAATATATAAAAGCAGAAGAGAGCAAGCATGCAAAGGGAAAGAAAACAACCAAAAAGGCTCAACAAGTACAAGAAATACGAGACGAACCACCATTTGAAGAATATGACAGCAAGCTAGATCCTGAAATGATGGAAATATGCAAGAACAATTTCAATGAAACTTTGAAAGCCTGCAAGAGAGACATAAATACATTTACTGCAAAATTGGTAAGAAATTCAATATGAATATTTAATCCATTGAGATTAACTAATAAATAATATTTTCAAGCAGGTGTTCTTTTAAGTTCATGCAAGGTTTCACTATTATGTGGTTTGTATAAATGCAACTAGAAAGGTTGTTACAGTTCTGAATAATAAGACCACTAAAGTCTACCCTAGGATATGGTACAGACATATGCCAGAACAAATTGTAAGTACTATTATAAACTATTCATATTTTATATATAAACTCTACTTTCTTCTGATATAATATAACCATACTTAATTTTTACCACCACAGAGAGATTACTTTGCAGAGGTAATCAAAGGCACACCGGTAGCAAAAATTTTCAAGGATATCAAGTCTTATGGCATAGAATTTCCAGTGCTTGCATGACAAGATGATACCAACAATACTGATTGTGGAATAATGACAATGAGGCACATGGAAATGTACAAAGGTCAAACAACAGCTAGTTGGGATAGAGAACTAACATATGCAGCTCTCAACCACAGCGATGAAAGATATTTGCCACATAGGATCTGGGTTTGCACTTGCTCTATTTACCACGCAACAAAATTTTCTAATTAAAAGCGAAACCTTAGAAAGTTACCTTTGAAGCGTGCACCTGGTGATTCTCTTGTATGCCTCAAAGAATATGACTTCTTGTTGTGTGGGCAACAATCTAGAAGTCAATTGATCAGCAACTCACCACAATCCACTTGCCAGAAAAATTTAGCACCTCCGCACCTAGCACGTACTGCAAACGCACTGCCCGGAAAGAGAGAAAACTTTAATCGCAACTTAAGAAAAGTGACCAAAATTTTCGGCCAACTCTCCCAAAATCCAGCCACAAATTTGTTTTTAAAATTAATTTAGGAGAGAGAAATTTTTCTCTCTCTAGAATTTTATCTCTCTAGATTCTTGAATTATGAATCTATTGAATTGTGTGTCTTGAATAGCTAATCCCTTGTCTATTTATAGAGTTACAAGAGAGACCCCAAGTTGGTTTAGGATTGGTCTTCCTAATGGGTTTAGGTAATGAATTAGTTTCCAAATCCAATTAGGCAACTTATCTGTTAGGATAAACCAAATCCTACTAGATTTCCTAATCCCTAGGATTTTTTAATTCCAATTGAAACTTAAGACTTAATTAATTAATTAAATAATTCCACTTTGTTAATTACTTAATTAACCCTTAGAAATTAATTAAATAATTCTACTTTGTTAATTATTGAATTAACCCTTAGGAATAATTAACCAATTAATTAATTAAATCTACCTATTCAATTAACCCATTACAAAATTAATCGTACCACTAACGGATTAATTTTGGCACTACCATCCTACACCAGAATTGCTTCTGGAATAACTTAATTAAATTATATTCATTAATCTCCCCACATCAAATATATAGTGCTCGTTAATTAAAATTAATTTACTTATAAATTAATTAATTAACTTCTTTAATTCAGAGACTAGTACCACTCGACCTTTTTACTATACCGGACATAAGTCCACCGGCCGGGTTTAGTATAATAAACATTTTGAGCTCATCTCGGGAGCACTATCACCCCGGATTCACCGGTACATGGTTTCCTTTCGACTAGCAGTAGCACAGCAAGTAACTAAACACGCGTACCCAACCCACTGAGACTATTGGCCACATTTGACCTCACCCATTGGCAGATCAAAGTACACTATGTTTAATCCTCGTGTCGAGTCTAGGGATTTAGAGATAGAATACAAGGATTGATTTGTCTATTAAATCAGTACAAGACAAATCATTCCTAAAGGTCAAGTTCAATATGCCCCGAGCATATCTATATGATTCAATTAGTTTAGACAAACTAATTATCAGAATCACATAATAACCTGAACCGACAGTTTGTCCAAAACTGTCTCTGTTACGAACCTCATTTATATATTATGTCTTTCAACCATTGATGAGATCTACTTTGTCGCACCAGACACCTCATCATCTACTTACATAATATAAATGGACAATTAATGCACAACAAGATATGACTGAAACACTAATCGATATATTAATCTGGAAAACTGTACAATACAAGCATAGTTTATGTATTCTACTCCAACACGCGATCTCGCAGAAGCAATGGATATATTGAGGATAAAGTATGCATATGCATTGATTATGAGTGATTTCAACAATCTGAAAGGTGACCTCAAGACAATGATAGAAAATATTTATATCTGAATCTAGATGAATGTTTGTCAATTACTGAACAGTTGTAGTTATTACTGAATAGCTTTAACATGTTTTAATGAACAGTAATTTAGTAGCTATTACTGAATAGATTAGTTTAGTTAGTTACTAATATTAGTACAAGTAGTAAAATGAATATTTCTAATGAATTTCAGTTTTTTCCATTTCATTAAAATTTTTTCTTCTATTCTTTATAGTTATTGTTCATTTACATCACTGTAAAAACATATATTATATCAACCTTCAATACTCTTTATATACCTACAAACACAATATTATATCAATACCAAAAATATTATTATAAACTTCACTTTCCTTAATAGTTAAAAAAAATTGGTTAAAATAACCAAAAAAAAGTATTATATCAAACTTCACTTTGCTTTACATAACCAAAAAAGTAGTATTATATCGACCCTCCTAAACAACTGGATTCACAAAATTCCCATTAACATCACCATAACTCTCAGATAAAATTGACAAACCAGCTTTCCTTGTTTGCACTGCAGCTGCTATTGAATTTTTTTTCTTCCCTTCGCTTTCATACACCGTTTCTCTACAATACTCTTTTCTCGAACGTTTTGAACACCTTTTGACCTCCTGCTCTTAGGATCTCTAACAACAGCATCATTTCTTGTTTCTTCAACCTCCCCCACATAAAAATAGCTAGTTTCAAAAATAATCGACTCTCTAGCCAAACCAAAATGCTTATCAATGATACCACGAGCAATAACACTAGATTTTGCACATCTAATCAAATCAAGAAATTTCCTGCTCATTTCAGCCCTCTAAACAGAACCACAATCTCCATCATCTGTTCTGCCTTGACTATCAACAATACAATATATACCAACAATAACACTCTTAGTCCATTTCTTCAAAATATTCTTGTCCGGAATTCTCTATCAAAAAATAAAAATTTATGAATAATAAAATCAAATTATATCAAACAGTAACATGTCATTCATTAATATACAACACAAAAACTTAAAACACACAAAAATACCTGGAAACAACCAATAAGGTTCAAAATCCGCAAAGCATGTGAACATAAGAAACCAACTTCAGAATACGTCTTGCAAGTGCACGTTACTGAATAATCATTCTCATCAAAAAGTACAACATGTCAAAAAAGATCACATTCAGGCCTCCACAACTCATATGTATGCACACCATTATCAGTACTCTTCAGCTGATGTTCGTATTTCAAAATTCTCACAAAATACTCTTCAAAAATAAGAAACGCTTCAATTGTATAAACTTCATTAGCACGTTTCAACAAAAAACTATTTGGAGCTGGAGTATCAACTTTCCCTCTACATCTAAAAGCTTCACAATATTCATTATTTAGCCATTCATTCACAACATCAACAAATTGTTGATAGAAATCACAAAGACTAGATGTCTTTGATAACTTGCTCGGTACCGAACGATTGTTAGTTTCACATCTTTGAGAAGAGAGTGCACCTCCAGAAAAATAATCTTTACTAAATGTTGGGCACCACTTTTCTCTAATACGATATAATTTGTCAATCCAAGTGTTACCACTGTAATTATATTTATCCAACATATTGCCAAATATATATGTATATTCTATATCAAAACAATGATTAATTTATATCACTATAAACATAATTTTATATCAATTTAAATCAAATAAAAAAACATACCACTTCCAATGAAAATCAAACTGCTTCTGTAGAAACATGCTTGAATAAAGTTTGAAACAAATCAACGAAACCCTCCCGCTTTCTCAAATCATTTATATTGCTGATAGAATTCTTCCCTATATGCCAAGTACATAAACGATGTCATACTGCTGGAAAAACTTCAGGTATACCAGCAGCCATGGAGAAAGCTTGATCAGTTATCAATGTCACCAGTTGTTTACCACCCATAGACCTCCAAAATGTTCTAAACAACCAAATAAACGACTGTACTTGCTCAATATTCATAAAACCAATACCAAACATCACATTCCAATTATGATTATCCATACCCACAAAAGAACCGCATATCCTGCCATACTTATTTATACGATATGTCGTATCATGCACTAACAAATCTCCAAAAAATTCATAATCCTTCTTCATCTGAGAATCCCTCCAAAACAAATTACACAAACAAAAATCGCCATCCAAATCAAAATCATAATAAAAATCTTCCTCATCTTTGAACCTCTATTTCAAAATGTTAATCAATGCATTTGAATCATTTCCATTAAATTTAATCCTCTTTTCTGTCTCTAAAGCATTATAAACATCACGCAAAGTATAACCCATATGAGATCAACCACCAAACTGGGAGAAAAAAATAATATCAACAAATGCTTAATTTTATATCATGAATAACTATAGTTTATATCAATTGTAAAGGAGGATTATATCGCTTACCTCTTTGCACAATACATTGAAACCGTCATAAACACATACCCCAGAACTTTTAAAACCTTCGAAATAATGCAGTGTAGCTTTAAGGAAATTCCTCTGAGATCTCAAAAGCTGCTTCTCATGTTCAGGACACAAATCATGATTATGATCCGTGAAATGCTTTGTAACAATCCAACGATCATCAATACGTTTCCTAAACTCTATAAAAGCTTTGCATCCACAATAACTATCCATTTTTGAATAAACCTTATTCAAATTGTCTTTATTAAGTTTCGAACACTATCTACAACATTCAAACTTCCTCCAATATCAAATTCCAGAATGCTTTGATTTACGATCTTTACCTTTTCTAACACTAAATCCTATTCTAAAAGCATACTGATTATATTAGTCGAAAGTAGCATTCTCGTTCTCAACAATCTCACCAATTAAAGATTTGTTTGAATCATCAACAAATAATCAGAACCTACAAACAAAAAATAGTTATTAAAGCAAAAAAATATAGAATCACATAACATAACAATTAACGTAACTTCAAACAATTACCTTCACCGGAAGCAATAACATCACTTCCTTATATCGCGTTATCAATTAGCTTGGATATTTCCTTGCCTCCTATATATTTCACAAAAAAAAAAAAAAAGATTATATCATACAAAACGTTAGTTTATATCAGAGATAACTCCTCCTTACATCATAAAAACGTGTAACAATATACATACTAAACCAAACCATACCTTATACCAACCATATATTAAGATTATATCATGGAAAAAGTTAGTTTATATCATAGATAACTCCTCCTTACATCATCAAAAATGTTAAACAATATACATACTAACCCAAACCGATACATTATATCAACCATATCTCAATATTATATCATACAAAAAGTTAGTTTATATCGATGATAACTCGTCCTTATATCATAAAAACGTGTTAGAATATATATCGACTAACACTTTAATTTATATTAACCATATTAAACCATATCAATACTAACCCAAACCGATACCTTATATCAACCATAGCTCAATATTGTATCGACTAACACTTTAATTTATATAATTCATAACCAACCTTCAGCTAAAACAACAACATCTTTCAAAACAGAAATCTCATCCGATGGATTATCATCTCCTCAACAAAAATTCACTGCAAGTCCAAAGAAAAACAGAACAGGTATTCAGATTCGATAGGGTATCCAAATTATAAAATAAAAAATCATTGGAATATCATAAAACAAATCGAAAATACCTTCTCCGTTCAAAACATTACAATCACTTCCGAATAAATCATCAACCGATCGATTTCCATTAAAGTGATCACAAATCTCCTTTCTAAACGAAGAATTACCGACAAAGCAAAATATCACAAAATAAACGAAGAACATATATCTTCAGCAATAAAAAACAAGAAAAAAACAACATACCCGCAATCCGATCGATCAACATTACTAACGCGATCAAAAATCTCCTTTCTTAATGAAAAATTACCGACAAAGCAAAATATCACAAAATAAACGAAGAACGTATATCTTCAGCAATAAAAAATAAGAAATAAACAACATACCTACAATCCGATCGATCAACATTACTAACGCGATCAAAAATCTCCATTCTAAACAATCGAGAAGCAAAAAACCTGCAGAAATAAAAAACAGAGTAATAGACGAAATTTGGTAAATTGCATGAATGCAGTATTTGAAAACGAAAAAAATGCGGCTTATATATAGAAACTATCCAGCTAAACATCAACGGGCGCATGAGGCAAATAAATCCGGACAAACCGACTCAATAATTAAAAAATGTGGGGACCACTAATTGAAACCCACTCCTATACAAAAACCACCCCGGGTACAATCGCATGGTACTGGTACTACTATAGTAGTACCATATAATTTGCCTATACATTTTTTAAAAACCTTTTACCTTCTAAAAAATAGTGACGGAACAGAACTTGGTAACTGCAAGATTAATTGGTCGATATAGCACAATTTATTTTTAAAAATATTAAAATAAATAAAATATATATTATAATGAAAATATTATTTAAATTATTTTATATTTAATGAAAAGAAAAAATATTTAATTTTAATTATTAGACACTAAAGAGCAATAATAATTTATATAATTAAATTTAATAATAGTAATTTAACATACCAAATTATCTAATAAATTGTAAAAGTATAATAGTAATTTTAAATTTTCATTTATTTAACACCTAAAATAAAATAACAATTAAAAATAAAAATAAATAAAGAGATTATTAAATAACATTATTAAAACAACACAATTACACTATCATTTAATCAAATTTAATAAATTTTAAATTAAATAAATACATAACAAAAATTACACATCATTTAGAATATATATAAATATATATTTAATTACTGGATTTGCCTAAAAATTAGAAGTCCAATTATAATCCAACCCACTAAATACATAAGCCTACTAAAATTAGAAAAGTCATAATTACAACTATGTCATTTTACTTATATTTTTTCTAAACAAAAACAAAAACACACTTTGACGGATTCGTATTCGTAGGCCTATAGGCCTACGGTGAATATTACTCCTACTGCAGCCCGCGCACAACACCAGTCGCACTAACACGCGTGTAAACACGTGACTTAATTAAACCCGAACACTTTTCTTTTTCCCGCTCTAAAACTGAAAACCCAAAACCCTTCATTCTCGCTCTGAAAGCGATTTCTTCCCCACGATCTTCAACGTTTCATTAACAACATCAGATCACCACAATCTAAATTTCTAACCTCAAATACGTTTAGAGACCACTGCTTTTCGAATTTCTGATGTTCTTCCGGTTCACAAAGCACCATAACCATTATCTGCGCGAAGAAAAACCTGTTGTTCAACTCAAACGCTACAAAAAGTCTCCAAATAGGAAAAAAAAACTTGCTGTTTGTCTCAAACCAACGTTTTTCTAGCTTCGACATTTATCTACAGGTAAGAAAACCCTAATTTTTTAACCATTATACATACGTATCATAGGATTTCAATTTTATAACCGTTATTTTCTTTCAATAATTAGTGTTTTGATGTTTTTATTCTTGTAATCTGTTATATGTTTTCAATTGATATGATGTCTGTTATGTGCTGTTAATTTTATTTTTGTTCTTCGAAATGAATTTCTATCAAAATTAGTGATCTGATGTCTATATTATGGTGATCTGATGTCTGTTATATGTTGATCTGATCTCTGTATTATCGTGATCTGATGTCTGTTTTAGTTCATTGAAAAACGTCTAGCACCACGTCCAAAAATAACTAGCACCACGTCCATAAACGTCTACATCCATGCGTACGAATTTAAACTGATTTTTTTCACAAAGACAACCCACCATGTCTCATAACAACTAACACCACGTCCAGAAACGTCTACATCCATGCATGTGAATTTAAGCTATTTTTTTCACAAAGACAACCCACCACATCTCAGAACAACTAGTACCACTTCAAAAACAACTAGCACCATGTCAAAAAACAACTAGCACCACGTCCAGAAACGTCTACATCCATGCGTGTGAATTTAAACTGATTTTTTCACAAAGGCAGCCCACCACGTCTCAGAACAACTAGCACCACGTCCAGAAATGTGTACATTCATGCATGTGAATTTTATGATCTGATGTGTGTTTTTAGTTCATCTGATGCCTTCATTTTCTTGATCTGATATAAGATATATCCTAATTTGATTTATGTGTTAAATTTGTTTCCTTTCTGTGAAATTATTTTCCTATGAAAATAGTCATGTGATGTCAATTTTTTGTTGATCTGATGTGTGTATTAAATTGATCTGATGTGTGTTTTTCATTGATCTGATGTGTGAATTAAGTTGATCTGATATGTGTTTTTCCTTGGTCTGATGTGTGTATTTAGTTGATCTGATGTCTATCATATGATGATCTGATGTGTTCATCTTGTGGTCTGATTTCTTATATCTGCTTATCTGATATCTGCTTTTCTGATATCAACTTGTTTTTGCTAACATACTTTTACTGACATATTACTGGAAACAACAATATATACATAATGGCTGATAAAACCAAACAAGTTCTTTTAGGACAAGATGATAGTTCATATTTTCAACAAACACCTAGCAAGTTGTTACAACATGTGTACAAACATAAATCGGACAAGAAAATAAAAGAATAGGAAGTTGTTCAACCATCCCAAAAGGAGCAAACAAGTAAAAGAATGAAACTACATGCAAAGAAGAAGCCAAATGAAGAAATTCTTCAACAATTGCAGAAGAAGGATGTGTAGTAGAAACAGCAACAGAAAAAACCAGTGTGATAGTCAACAAGGAAAAGAAATAGGGTGATGTGGATGTCCAAATAAAAAAGAAAGAGAAAAAAGAAAATAAAAAGGATAATGATGATGATGATGATACTCAGATGAGCAAAAGATTCAGTTGCAGTACGTCTCCAAATGGTATCAGTATATGGTTTCTAAACTTTCAGAACCACAAAGAAATGCTGTGAGGGATATAAGCTTTCGCAGCTTCCTCAGTATCAACTACAGCACGATGCCAAACAAATTGGGACAGTACATGCTCACCAAATTCAACTCTCTCAAGTTGAGACTGGAGCTAGAACAAGATACAATTATTCCCATTACTGAAGAAGATGTGGAATTGGTTTTTGGTTTCCCAAGGGGTCCAATTGAAGTTGAAGAATATACAACTGCTGAGTCAAAGGGCGAAAATTATGAACAAGACGTGGAACGCTACTGTCAAAGATTTGGGATGCCATCCACTAAAAGACCAACCATCAAGCAACTTGAGCAGTACATTGTCAACAATCAGGACTACAGTGACATCAACTTCGTCCAGGATTTCCTTATCTACTTGGCCACCACATTTTTGTACCATCATGGGAGCATCAACAACATCAGATATCGGCTCCTAAAATCCCTCAACAGCATTGACAAAATAAGGCAGCTGAACTGGTGTAGCTACATATTCAGAGCATTGGTGGAGTGCCAAGAAAAGTATTTTCACAAAGATGTCACAACATCAACAGCCTACAATGGACTACTGGCTTTTCTGATTGTAAGTCTCTAATTTGATGTTTGTATTCATTTGATCTGATACCTATTTCCTGTTGATCTGATGTCTGTTATATATTGTTAATTTTGTTTTAGTTTTTTAAAATAATTTTCTTTCAAAATTACTGATCTGATGTCTTTATTGTTGTGATCTGATTTCCTTTATATGTTGATCTGATGTGTATATTTTGTAATCTGATATCTGTTTTAGTCTGTAAAATGATTTGCTTTCATAAATTTTAATTTTTTAACTCACATCTAACATATATTTTTCAGTTATTCTATGTTGATAGGGTTGAGTATGGATTTCACAAAGATATTCCAAGAAACCTACCAACATTCACAAATTGGACTCGTAGTCAACTCTTTGAGAGAGCAAAGCTCGAGGAGAAAAAGGGAGGACATGGTCAAGGTTGGATAAGAGAAAGGGTTATGGCCAAGGTGCATATTGAAAATTCACAACATACACACGCTTCTGAAAAGACCAGCTCATCCAAACAAGCCCCAACCACATCAAAAAGCAAGGTATACTTCTGATTTGATATGTTTAATATATTGATATGATGTTTTTTCTCTTGATCTGATGTCCCTTTGTTAAGTACATTTTATTTCCACAGTATGCTTTTCTTATATCATTGTGATCTGATATGTGTTCTATTGTGATTTGATGTCTTTTTTTCTTGATCTGATGTCTATATAATGGTGTTTTGATCTCCATTTATTAAGTATGTTTTAGTTCTATAGTATGCTTTCTTTTATAGTTGTGATATGATATGTCTTATATGCTGATCTGATGTATGTTTTTCAGTGATTTGATATCTCTTTTATATAATAATATGAAACTAACTAACTATAACAATTATCTTCTGCAAACAGGAATTTGAAAATGCTGATGAAATGACACAATCAGTGGTTGATTTAGCAAAGTCCATGATGGCTTTCATCAAAGCATGGCACAATGTTGGGGCAACAAACAATCCAGAAGGTGCTGCAGCATTTGCAACAATAACAAGCACAGTGGAGGGGATTATCTATGACATGAGGAAGAAAAATACAACTCCTGAACAACAGAGTCAATCTTTCAAATCCCCAACAGAAGAAAATGAACCAATGCCATCACGAGATGCAAGGTTCTATGCAGCATGTGCAGAAATTGCAGATAAACTACAAGAGGATTACAACAGAATGCAGACGAAATCTGCCACTGCACAATCTAAGGATGATGTGCCAAAATTCAATCTATTATCATTCTCAGAAGATGAAGAACCTGCACCTGAAGACAGTTTTGATGAAGCAGAAGAAGAAGCAGTACAAGAAAATGTGGTGGAGGAAAATAAAAAAGGACCTCAGTCTACACACATCTCTCTAATACCCCTGGAACAAACAAAAGTTGAACCAGAAGATATGAAAAGGGAGGAGAGCAGAACAAAGCATAAGGAAGATCCAATTGCATAGTAATTGGTGTACAACATGTTAGTCAAGGAGAATGAGAAAGAAAAACGAGATAATGCTGAGAAAGAAAAAGATGAGGAACAAGAGAAGCCTAAAGAAATAGAAGCTAACAAATAGAAAGGGTTGGATAAAGGCAAAGCTTCTCAAAATTTGACATATCACAAGATGATGAAGATACTAAAAGAATGCTGGAGGATGCAGTACTGCTTGATTCAAACATCAACACCATCATTTCAAAAATAGATCAGACTTCAAAACCAGTTCAGACTTCAAAAGTTGATGAAATCTTAACAGACCTCATAACATAAGTAAAAACACAAACCTTTCCATCAGGTCCTCTCTTGCGTTTGTAGACCCACTTACATCCAATGGGCTTGAACCCATCAGGCAGGTCCACAAGCTCCCAGACTTGATTATGGTCTATCAATCCCATCTCGGATATCATTACATTTTGCCAAGATTCTGCATCTTTATCTCAAAGAGCTTTATTGTAGTTCACTTGGTTAGACTCATGCGCACCTGGGACTAGGTCTAAAGCCTCTCCGACACCAATGAACCTGTTGGGCTGTCTCACAACCCTCCCACTACGACGAGGCACCACCTGTGTAGGCGTATCATCTGTGATATCTTGTGCAGTGTGTGGTGTATCTACTTGTGCTGGTGCATTAGGATTATCAGTTTGTCTCCTAAGCTCTTCTAGTATTATATTGCTCTTGGGCTTGTGATATAGAATGTAGTCTTCCTCTAAAAATCTGGCGTTGGTACTAACCACCACCTTCTAATCTTTAGGACTATAAAATAGACCACCCTTCGTTCCTCTAGGATATCCTACAAACAACATTACTTTAGTTCTTGCATCTAACTTAGCCGCATCTGCCTTAAGCACATGTGCTGGGCAACCCCAATTTCTGAGATGTCTTAGATTGGGCTTACGCCCATTCCACAACTCTACTGGGGTTGAAGATACGGTTTTAAATGGTACAAGATTAAGGATGTACATTGTTGTTTCTAAGGTAAACCCCCAGAACGAACTCGGCAAATCACTATAGCTCATCATTGACCTAACCATTTCCATGAGAGTTCGGTTCCTTCTTTCTACTACACCGTTTTGTTGTGTGCCAGGTGCAGACAACTGAGACTGAATTCTGACCTCGCTGAGGTATTCTCAAAATTTGTGGGACAGGTACTCACCACCATGATCTGATCGTAATGTCTTGATACTTTTACCGTGATGTTTCTCCACATCTGCTCGATACTCTTTGAATTTACTAAAGCATTTAGACTTGTGGCGCATTAGGTAAATGTAACCGTACCTTGAGTAATCATCCGTGAACGTCATGAAATACTCAAACCCACCTCGTGCTTGGATCGACATAGGTCCACACAAATCAGAGTGAATCAACTCTAATACTTCTTTGGATCTATAACCTTTCTCCTTTAAAAGTCTCTTAGTCATCTTACCTTCCAAGCAAGATTCGCAGGTTGAATAACTGTCAATCTCTAATGAACTTAAAGGTTCATCATTAACCAACCTTTGAATCCTACTAATGTTTATATGACCTAGCCTGAAATGCCAAAGATAGGTTTGATTCATTTTAGAAGGTTCTTTCCTTTTATTAGTGTTTGATGATGCACTATCTGTCTCTATGTTTTGCACAACAAATGAATTTGATTTAATTATAAACAAATTGTCAGCTAATGAACCAGAACAAATAAGTTTCCATCTTTTCCAATAACAATAGTGAAAGATTATCTGCCCGGGCCTAGTCCGAAACTCACTTTTGTGCTACGCATTCCAGAATCGAAATCTCTAGCCAGGCCTAGACGCTAACACAATCATTATTCCAACCCTTTTGAAATAACATTGTGCAGGATCTGGGTTTGTACTCATTCGATTTACCACGCAACAAAAATTCTTAATTAAAGCGAAAACATAAGAATTACCTATTGAAGCGTATACTCAGGTGATTCTCTTGTATGCTTTAAGACTTTGTTGTATGTTGTGTGGGCAGCAATCTAACGAGCAATTGATCAGCTAATCACCACAATCCACCTGCTAGAAAAATTCCAGCACCGCTGCACCTGGCCCGTACAATCCACACACCGCCCGGAGAGAGAAAGCCACACAAGCCGCCAAAAACTTGGACAAATTTCAGCAGCCTTAAGGCTTAAGAAATCCGAATTTAGCGAGAGAAATTTTCTCTCTCTAGAATTTTTTCTCTCTAAGTTTTCTTGTCTTGAAAACTTATGAATTGTATATTGTGGAATGGCTAATCCCTTGTCTATATATAGAGTTACAAGAGAGACCCCAAGTTGGTTTAGGTTTGGCCTTCCTACTGGGTTTCTGTTTCCTTCAATTCTATTCCTGGACTGATACACAACCAACTGATACAGGGATTCACTTATCCCAATCCAGTTCCTGGTATGATTCACAACCAACTGATATAGGGATTCACTTATCCCCATTCCAGTTCCTGCTATGATTCACAACCAACTGACACAAGAATTAATTAATTACTTAATTAATTAAATCTACCTTTGTCAACAATCCAATACATAATTAATCGTACCACTAACGGATTAATTATGGCACTACCATCCTACACCAGAATTGCTTCCGAAACAACTTAATTAATTTATATTCATAATCTCCCCACATCAAAGATATAGTGCTCGTTAATATATTAATTTACTGATAAATTAATTAATTAACCTCTTTAATTCTGAGACTAATACCACTCGACCTTTTTATTATACCGGACATAAGTCCACCGGTCGAGTTTAGTATAATAAACATAACGAGCTCATCTCGGGAGCACCATCACCCCGGACGCACCGGTACATGGTTTCCTTTCGACAAGCAGCAGCACACCAAGCAACTAAACACGCACACCCAACCTACCGAGATTATTGGCCACATTTGACCTCACCCTTTGGCAGATCAAAGTACGCTATATCTAATCCTCATGCCCGCTCGAGTCTAGGGATTAAAAGATAGAATACCAAGCACGATTTGTCTATTAAATCAGTACAAGACAAATCCTGCTGCACCGCGCGGTAGCAGTCCTGCTGTGCACCAGTGGTTGCAGGCGGTGGCTCCCACCGGCGAGTCATCACCGGTGCCGCCCCTTGCCACCAATCCCTCCTTCGCTTTTTCTACTCTATTTCGTCTTCTTGGAATTTGTTATGGGTTTTCTTGGGTTTCTACTGATTAACGAAAACCCAAAACCCACGAATTCAAGTTGCCCAACATAACGCCTTCGATTATAAAAATTAATTCTTCTACTACAAGGCTTTCTTGGAAAATTAAAGAATCGAAATTACATAAAAAAAATCCTACTACAGATTTGATCTAATCCTACACGGCTTCCAGCACGTGGTTATACTATTACAAACATTCATAATAAAATCAAATTCGGACATGTCCCGGAGTTTAATTAAAACCCATACAAACGTAACCATAATAGTCGGGATTTCTTAACCATCTGCAAATAAAACCATGTAATAAATCGAACAAACACAAAACCCAAAACCAGGCTTTGATACCAATTGAAAGATTATCTGCTCGGGCCTAGCTAGAAACTCACTTTTGTGCTACGCATTCCAGAATCCGAATCTCTAGCCAGGCCTAGACGCTAGCACAATCGCTATTCCAACCCTTTTAAAATAACATTGCGCAGGTTCTGAGTTTGTACTCATTCGATTTATCACGCAACAAAAATTCTTAATTAAAAACGGAAGAATAAGAATTACCTATTGAAGCGTATATTTAGGTGATTCTCTTGTATGCCTCAAGACTTTGCTTGTATGCTGTGTGGGCAATAATCTAATGAGCAATTTGATCAGCTAATCACCACAATCCACCTGCCGGAATAGACCAGCTGTCACCGCCTAGCGCGTGAAGACCGCACTCCGCCGCCTCCTCTGAGACCGAGCTCCACGCACCGCCGCTCTCCTACTACACGCGCCGCCATAATTTGGACAAAAACCGGCCTCCTGAAATCCGTGAAGAGCTTCCGCACTTGAGCTTAAAAATCCAACTTTGAGGGAGAACTTTATTTCTCTCTCTAGGATTTTATCTCTCTAGTTTTCTTGTCTTAAAAACTTATGAATTGTATATTGTGGAATAGCTAATCTCTTGTCTATATATAGAGTTACAAGAGAGACCCCAAGTTGGTTTAGGAATGGTCTTCCTAATGAGTTTAGGCAATTAATCAGTTTCCAAATCCAATTAGGTAACCAATCTAATAGGATAAACCAAAACCAAATTAGATTCCTAATCTTTAGGATTTCCTAATTCTAAATGAAACTTAAGACTTAATTAATTAATTAATTAATTAATCTACTTTGTTAATTACTCAATTTACCCTTATGAATAATTAAGAGATAGAATACTAAGAATACTTGGCCACAATTGACCACGAGATTATTGGCCACGAGAATACTTGGCCACTAATAATACTTGGCCACGAGATTATTGGCCACAATTGACCTCACCCATTGGCAGATCAAATTACACTATGTCTAATCCTTATACCCGCTCGAGTCTAGGGATTAAGAGATAGAATACTAAGAACGATTTGTCTATTAAATCAGTACAAGACAAATCATTCTAAATTGCCAAGTTCAATATGCCCCGGGCATATCTATGTGATTCAATTAGTTTAGACAAACCAATTACCCGAATCACATAATAACCCAAACCGACAGTTTGTCTAAAACTGTCTTGGTTACGAACCTCATTTATATATTATGTATTTTAACCAATGATGAGATCTACTGTGTCACACAAGACACATCATCATCTAACTACATAATATAAATGAACAAATAATGCACAACTAAATTTAACCAAAATATAAATCGATATATTAACTGGGAAAAAGTACAATACAAGCATAGCTTATGTATTTAACTCCAACAGTTTCAACCCTCCATCCACAGAAACAACTACCCACTCCTTCATCTAACGCACCTGTCTTCAATCAGTACTTTTTATGTTCAAAATCTTCTCCCTCCTTCATCTCAATTGGGTGTCCTTAGATCCATCAGAGACAAAGTTAAAAGGATCTACCATCGACCGCCTCGTCTTACATCCCGACCGACCAATACCACCTCCATCGATTCGGTCGTTCCATTCGCGTTTGCCGCTGCTCTGTCCCATGCGTGAAATTATCTTTGTTCTTCCCTCTTCCGTGCTGTTTCTAATTCCCGAAAATACCTTTACTGGTGAGAGGATTAATTTTTATTTAATGGTGGTGTCTTATATTTTTTTTTTCTCCTTTGTGTACTGTGATTTTTCTAGAAATTCTTCAACAATAGAGTTGGTTGAAGGTGAAATGAGTTTTGGGTTTGGATGAAGGTATGATTTTGGGTTGGATGAAAATAAGAATGTGTTTGTTTATTTATTTTTTTATAAAAACTCTGATTCAACAATGGTGAAATGTGAAAGGGTTTAGTTTGAGATTGTGTTTGGGTCAGAGTTTGCCGCCGTGTTGGCAGCCGTTTGGTTGGGTGTTATGGTGGTGGAGGATGAGATGATGGTGGTTGGTTTTTGCAGCGGTGGACAGGTGGTGTTCGAAAAACACAGGTTACTGTGGAGATTGGAAAAACAGAGAGGCCATTCTCAATCACAGTTAAACCAAGCACCAACAATCTAATTCAACAAATCCATTGCCATTCCTAATTACTTTCATTCTCATACTAATTCCGATTACTGACCAGGAACCAAGCAGACCCTCAATTTGCTCTAAATAAATAATATCAAGAGACTGATTAAAATTAATGACTTAATTGAGCTTTTTTAACTTAAAAAGAAGAAATAAATAAGAAGCAAAATCCGAGGGACCAAATGTGTTATTTGGCCTTTTATATTTTGTTTTGCAAAAATCGACGTAGGGGTGCCCTAGTGTGCGTTAAGTTCCACTTTTCCTTGTAAGTTGTATCTCATTTTCCCGCTCGGCGCAAATCTCCTCCTCTGTTTCAAAACATTAGGCGGTCAATCTCCGGCGAGACAATTGTAGTCCATTCGGAATTCCCCCTTAAATCAACCTAAGATCGGAGATCACTACCCGCTTCTCATAAGTTTACGTACGTATGAAATCGCATTGGACTTGTTTGCAAAATTGAGGTAATATACGACCACGTTTTTCCCTTCTTGTTCTGAATTGCGTCAAAATCGAGTCTGGTTTTTTCGTCTTTATGATTTTATTTTAGTTGACGAACTTATGAGATCCATAGGGCCTCATTTTCATGCTTGTTTGGTTGCGTCTGTTCGTTCCTTTGAGAGGTCTGGTAGTGGTAGTTTGTGTTTCTTTGTAGGCGAAGAAGGGTTTGAAGAAAGAAAGACGACAATGATTGCTCGTGTTAGTGATTGTCTTTCGTTATTGGGAAGGGCTGGTCGAGATGTTGATTACCACGAGAAGCCGTGTAAAGCATTGTTCACTAATCTATCAAGGGGAGGCTTCCAGAACGTCTGTTGAATCTGGTCCTTATCTTGTCACTGATTTGTAGAAGAAGTGGCATGCAAGAAAGAATGCAAATGCAACGAATAATGTTAATTAATCTTGGGAAACGAAACGAAGAGGCAAAATTAATATTGGGAAACGAAACGTCAAACAAACAAAGAGGCAAAATTAAATGGATCAAAATTGCGTTAATTAATTAGATGGGAAGAATGGGATCTTTTCTGTTTGTTTTTTCTCCTCGACAAATTTTATATAATCGTTCTCATTGCATAAATTCTTTAAGCATTCTTCCTCTTTATCTTCGGTCTCACCCCTTTTGTGTTCTTTTCACTTTTAATCCGTTGGTAATTTCCCATATGAGTTCCCAGGACGCAAATGAGGAGAAGCAGCAGCAAGGCCGTTCTGTGAGTTCAATGTGCACTTTTTTTGGAATTTTCTTCAGTATAAACATGATATAAACAGAATCGCTACCTTTTTTAAATAATTTTTTTTACTTCATGGTTGTAGTTAAGTTAATTTATTAGGCCGTTTGAGCTGGCTGGCAGGTATGATGTGTTGCTGTTCTTAGTTAGAGCTGGATCTAGTGTGTATGATTTGAAATATTTTCCGTTTAGTGAACCTTGTTTGAGATTAACAGTCACATTTTATTCAGCTATAATATGGATGTACTAATTTTCGTGAAGAAAGCAGTTTTTAAGTACTATTTGAATGTAAGTTTTAACCGTTGTAATTTGTAAAGCACGGTGGCTGGTTGTTTTGGTATGTTTGATTGGCTGCCACAAGCAGAAACAAAAAAGCTGATTACCTAGAGACCTTTTGATTGTTGAGTTAGTAAAGTTCCTGTTGATTATAAAGAAATGAAACAAATTTCTGGATTTGTATTCGTCTGATAGATACTTGTTATGTTTTAACTTTCAGGGCCGCAATGCTGGATCTGTTGGAAACATGAGCGAGATTGAGGGAGGTTTAGCATCACCCCATCGGTTCCTTCATGATAATCAGAATTGTTCTTCATCAGACCAGAGCCTTAGATTGCTGGATGAGACATCAGTAGAAACTAATCAATCAGGCGCCCTAAATAGTCCAAGGAATGATGTTCCTTTCCAAGGCAGTGGTAAAAGATCGGCCTGTTCCTGGAATGTAAGAAAGGGCACCTCGAAGTACGTTCCAAAAAAAAGAGATGATGGAAACTCTTCCTCTGCTGATGATTCTGCTGGCACTGGCAAGGCTGTTGGGAAGATAATGGAGATTAAGGAAAGTAAACAAGAGAGAAGAACTAATATAAACTTCCAAACTCAAGATTCAGTTTTCTGCTATGACATCTGCCCGCCAAACTTTAGACCAAATTTCAAGCTTAAAGTTCCTCTTCACGTGAAGAATAAAGAAATAAGGAAAGGAAATAATCGCAGTGCTGACGGATTCCACAATATTGAAGTATTGAGGGCTGGAATGTTTCTCTTAAAGCACTATATTTCCTTGGAAGATCAGGTTCGAAAATGACTTCTTGTAACAATAACTGATCAACTACTGTTTTTTTATAAACTAGCAAGTTCAGTTGATATTTCAATGGATGGAGGTAAATTATTTACCAGAATCTCATACTTGTTCAATAACCTTGTACATATAGGTTAAAGTGATAAGGAAATGCAAGGACCTTGGAGTAGGTCCTGGGGGTTTTTATCGGCCTGGCTATGAAGATGGAGCTAAACTAAAGCTGAAAATGATGTGTCTAGGGAAAAATTGGGATCCTGAGACGGGTGAGTATGGTGATGTAAGGCTTTGTGACAGATCTAAACCCCCACGTCTTCCTGAAGAATTTAATGATTTGGTTCAGAAGGCCATAAAGGAGTGCCATGAACATTTACTGAAACGGTGCAGAAAAGAAAATCTTGAAAATATATTACCATCAATGACACCTGACATCTGCATTGTCAATTTCTACTCAGAGACTGGTAGACTGGGTCTTCATCAGGTCCTTATTCTAATCATCTTTTTTTTCGCCCACTGCATTATGCAGAATATGTAACTACTGATGCATGTTGCTTTTATTTGTGCAGGATAAAGACGAAAGTCCAGAGAGTCTTGGCAAAGGACTGCCTGTGGTATCTTTTTCGATTGGTGATTCTGCAGAGTTTTTGTATGGTGACCAGAGAAATGTTGACAAGGTGAAGAAGATAATTCTAGAATCTGGGGATGTGTTGATATTTGGTGGTAAAGCAAGGGATATCTATCATGGCGTGTCGACGATTTTTCCCGACACAGCTCCTAATTATCTGGTAGAGCAATCAAATGTAAGACCCGGTCGTCTTAATCTTACTTTTAGAGAGTATTGACAACTTTGTTGTTAGGAAAATGTGTGCAATCACTTGAATTTATTGCTTCATTAGAAGCTTTAGTATATCAAACAAAGGTTGGTGACCTGCTTTCGATTTGTATGCTTTTAAGATTGTTGTTGCATTTGTGAACTACTTCCTGCTTTATTTTACTAGCTTTCTGTCTGCCAAACTTTTTACAGACCTGGAATAGAATTCTTGAACGTCTTTGACCCTATCCATTCTGCATTTTAGGATTCAGCAAGAGAGTATAAGATCTTAGGCTAACTTTCTTAACCTGCAATGGATGACCTACCTAGCCTACCGATGAAAAGTTGTTGGCAACTCAATCTTGTTAATTCTTGCTTGAAAGCTATATATATATATATGTTCATGAATGTCCATCACGGCCGCAAGTCTATATATCATTCTTCTTAAGTTAATAAATCATATGATCCTTTATGGAATCTGCAAGGGGATGAAAGGAAAAAGAAACATGGTAATCGAGAGGGGAATCATTTATGGGTAGCAGAAGATGGAGAAGCAGGGCACATGCTCAATTTTCAGGCATGAATATATGATGTTCTGCTTGTGCCCAACTCCTCCATCTCCGGCCACTCCTATATCATGCAAGGAGAGCTGTGTATCCAAGAACAATGTTACAGTGAAGGTGAGTTTTGGACGGAAACATGGTGAATAAAGATTTAACTGCATTTTTTGTTCTTTTCTAGTTAGAAAACGTTTGACAATAAAAAGAGTAACTAATCTCGACAATCCTTCATACTTGTTGAGGTATGTGATACTTTTTTTTTTTTTCTTAAAAATGAAGTTTGCACCAATCCTGAAGTTTCCACCAATCCCTTGTTCTCTGAGTCTGAATTTTTGCTTAGCCTATGCAGCCATTTATTTGTATGCTTAAGTTGTGACATTGTAAGAGCAATGTAGTGACCAGGATAAATTGGGTGGGGAGGTATTGTAAGATGTGTTTTATTCAAATTGAAGCGATAAAAAATAAAAATTAAGAGTCTTTTTACCGTCTCCTATGTCATATTTAGTGTGTCACTCTCTATTTCATGTGGATAAAAAATTTATATTTTTTGTTAATATTTATACCATTAGTATCGTCATTCTCTTAGTTAATTTAACTATAATTTTTTTATTATTTTATAATAAAATTATTTCCTATTTATTGATTTTTTTTTCTAATTGAAATGGAAAAAAATTAGAAAAAAATATACCCTACCTTTAAAAAAGTAAACTCTTAAAATTAAAATTTATTAAAATATAAAGACATACTAATAGTATAAATATTAAAAATAAATATAAAATTTAAATTTAGTAATTAAAGAGTAGAATACGATAGGAAGTTGAGGGAAAAATGAGCTAATGCATATAATCATAACCCCCAATTAGAGACAGAAGCCGTCTGTCTAAAATAGGGCTGTCAATTCGTGTCAGCGTGTCGGGTTCGTGTCGGGTTGAAAGAGAAATTTATAGTTTTGCCCTCGACCCGAACCCGACCCGAACTTGAACGGGTTGAAGAATTACCAACCCGAACCCGACCTGTTTTTTATCAGGTCAACCCGAACCCGACATGTTCAACCCATTGACTTTGGTCAACGGGTTGACCAGGTCGGGTTCGGGTTGTTGACCCGTTAACTCGAACTCAACCCGAATTTTCACAAAAAAAAAAAAAAAAAAAACTCAAAACAATTAGTAAGAAGTTATAATTTATAAAGCTACTACATTCCAACAAGTGTCAGTACTAATCTTTGTTCTCCAAACAAAATAAACTCCAATCAAAATTCAAAAATTACAAACCAAATCCAAACTCCAAAATAAATAACAAACACCAATATAGAAATCAATCTTTCACAATCTTCAAATCTTCACACCTAAACATGTGTCACCTACAAAATAACATTTTTAAAGACAGAAAACTTACTAAATACTATCAATTATATTATTGACTCAATAATATAATTGAAGTAAATCAATTATGTATTCGAACTACCGACCTCAGATTCTCCTTCTTCTCCTCCAATTTTCAAATCTAGGATATCTTTGATTAACTCATCAGCTTTGAAATCCTCAATTACTAAAAAGACAAATCACAATTAATATATGTGACATACATAAAAAAATGATAAACATGATATCGAGCAAGTTGCTTACCTGCTTCTTCACTTCCAAATAGCCAATTCCTACAACATATCATTGCTTCAACAATATTGGGAGCTAGCGAGCTATGATAATGATCTAGAATTCTACCACCAAAACTGAAAGCTGATTCAGAAGCAACGGTTGATATTGGAATAGCAAGTATATCTCTAGCAAGTCTGGCCAAATCTGGATATCTGTATTCTTGAGATTTCCAAAAATGAAGCACTTCCAAATCGGTCTCAATATCGGTCATTGGCTCATCCAAGTACAACTCCAATTGAGACTTTCTTACATTACCATAACTGAGCTTTTTGCCTTGAAAAACTCGAAATTCCTATATAATGAACACGAAAAAGAAAACTTTCAATCATAATGAAATTATTGAAAAAAATAAGAACATACAAAAGAATTTGAAAAATTATAAAGTATACCTGTAAGACATTAGAAGAACCCACACCCAAAGATTCCTCATCATTACTTCTTCTGTTCTTGGAAGCTAAAATAGACCTTTGATCAAATGAAGAAACCTGCTCATACTCACCAAAGAGGCTAAAAAGTGTATCCTTCACTTTTGCCAATTCACTAGAATCCGCTCCATATAACCTTTCATAACTAAACTCAAGCATTTGGAACTTATACCGAGGGTCAAACACAACAGCAATTGCCAACAAAACATTAAATTCAGCCCAATATTTTTGAAACTTATCTAGCATCTTTCCAGCTATCTTGCTCATATACAAATTTGAGCTCATAGATTCCTCAACCAATCTCACTTGAATCATAAACACTTGAGGAAAATACAAATTGGAAGTTGGATAAAGAGTTCCAGAAAAAGCAGTAGTGGCAGAATAGAATACACCAAGAAACACACAAATCTTCTCAATTTTTTCCCATTCTTCTGAAGTTGGGCAGCTTCTGAAATTCGAATCACTTACTTGAAGGATCTCAAATGCAAGACGATAGTAAAGGGCACTTGCAAGCATCTTATAAGTAGAGTTCCATCTAGTAGGCACATCTTGCAACAAACCTTTCTTACCATTCAAAGAAGATTGTTCAATACATAAATTAAACTTTTCCTTTCTCCCTTGAGACCCTTTAACATATTTCACACATTCTCTTACTTTTTCAACAGAAATATCAATTTCTTTCAAGCCATCTTGAACTATCAGATTGAGAATATGGGCACAACATCTCACGTGAAATAGATTACCATTACTCAACAAACCATTATTCAATAAAAGCTGTCTCCTAAGTAGACCAACACAAGCATCATTTGACGAAGCATTATCCAAAGTGATAGAAAATAATTCACCCTCAATACCCCAGCTACTTAGCAATGCATAAAGCTTCTCACTTAATAGTAGACCAGTGTGTGGTGATGGCATGTAAGAAAAGTTCAAAATCCTCTTTTGTAAATTCCAATTCTTGTCAATATAGTGAGCAGTCAAACAGATATACCCATCCGTCACAATAGAAGTCCAAGCATCACTAGTCAAACTTATTCTACCACGACATTCATCCAACTCATTGAAAAGGCGATTAAACTCTTTCATATATATTTTCTTAACATCAGCCTTAGCAGTATTCCTACTAAATCTAAGAGCACCAGGCTCAAGATACTTAAACACATTCCATATCGCATCATATTCAACAAAAGAAAATGGCAGATTATGTCGAATTATAGCATGTACGACCAGCTCTCTAAATTTCTCTTGAGAATAAGTAGACTTTGACATCAAGGCAGAATTTTTATCAGCCACAATCATATATTGACCAATCTCGTTATTAGTTGTTTTAATGCATCTCTCAACATGGCGAAGAAGATTACCTGTGCCATGTGCGCTACTCGCATTATATTGCTGCCTACATTTAATGCAAGCACATTTAAGAATCCCCTCGGTTTCTTCTAAAGGAAGCATCTTGAAGTGAACCCAAACACTTGAGTTAAGTTTTCTTTTTTTCTTATCTCCTTTCTTGACTTGCGATGATGATCCCTCTACTCCAGTAACTGAAGCATCCTCCCCATGGTTTTGGCTTTCTTTGCTTCCTTCCATTATTGCTTTATGTTAACCTGTTGCATGAACATGAACGAAAGAAAAGTGAGAACTAATGCAAGCAACGAGATTAAAAGAATCACCACCCAGAGGAATCGAAAGACAATATTCCATTGGTTTCTTGATCTTTTCATGATTAAAAGAATCGCACAGATGAGGGCAGCTTGTGAACTGGTTTTTCAAAAAAAAAAAAAAAATTTAGTTTAACAAACACGGCTACTGTTACAAAATAGAATAATTACACTTTAAAACATCATAGATCACACAAAAACCAACTACTGATTCGAATATATTCGTGAAGCACTAAATAAAACTCAAAGACAACACCAAGACCACTATAATACTCATGTCTCGGTCTCTTGACTATGGGAAGTAAAAGCTATAGTCTGCAACAACTTGAGGCAGCAAAGCTCCAGATCTTTATTATTTTATTAAAATTAACATGTAAAAGAGATGAAAGTTCAAACTTCTGCAGAGTGATTACAAATGAATCATACTTAACTCTATCATGAGAACTTTATGACCAATTTAGACGAACTTTTCTTCAGAATGTAAATTAATGAAAGAGCATATTTAGACAGTTTCCTTAGAAGCTTCAGTGCATATATCTAGAAGTGATATGCATAGAATAGAGTTTGAAATTGAAGAAAAATTGAAACCAGACTAAAGGGAAAATGTTCAAATTTAAAGCTGTTCCTAAGACTTATATAAGATATAAAATTGAATAACAAAGTGGGAAATCCTGGCACTTGACCTCAGAATGAACAGACTAATATTCTGCTGACATTTCAGATGAACCGAGCAATAAAGGTTTCTGTATGGAAGGAGCATCAACAGATACTAGCAAGCACAATCACAGGGGGTAAAACATGAAATTAGCACAATGAAAGATCAAATCAGCAGACGTGCCAGCAAAAAAAGCAAATAGCCGTTGCATATTTTAACCAGTAAGATAATATGGATCGAAACAGCAAATAAAACTGATTCCAGCAATGTATATACTTTGAGTTCAATGTATTAAAAAAACAGTAGCACCAAAGTTCTGTAGAACCTGAAGTTACCTAAGGCAAAGTAGCAAGATTAAGGGAGAAAAAACACTTAAAGAGACAAAGCAGAACCTCTCCTCAATGATTAAGCGGAGATAATAAATTAACCATGCTAATGTTGAAAATTAATTCGGATTATATAAAAGCACGCTATTCAATCACTATAGAAACACTGTCCATTGACACAATGGTTTTCGATCAATAATCTCTCTCTCTCTCTCTCTCACACACACACACTAGCATTGTGTTCAATGAATGAAGTGGTTGAGTTTCAGTCATCCAGGTAAGAATATTCCAACAATTGTTCAAAGTTGTGTCATGAAACTAACAACGTTTTGGTGGTTACTTTAAACATAAATAAATTTGATACTAATCTTGTTTGTGCTAGTTTTGCTAAGGAACCAGCTTAGCTAGCTTTTATGGCTTTAAGAGGAAATTTCAAGATCCATTATGGAAAGAACAAACATTCATCAACATGATGCTGAAAAAGTAAGCCAATTGTCCAAAATTTTCCTTAAGTTCCCTTGCATCAAACTAAGAAAATAAACAAACAGGATCCAAGAGGACAGTCCACCAGAAGTGATGCTGTAAAGTGTCATGCTTCTAACAGCTTCATTTTGATACAGAAGATTTTAATTACAAAGACAACCATGCAAGAACCGTACGAGTACTAAATGATTCAAATATAAATATAACACATATTGATGGATATATTTATGCTTTGGAATGTGTTTGTGCTTGTACATCCCGCAGGTAGCAATAACTAAAGAACTGGACTCAAAGTATTAAAGCACAAACTTTTGAAGAGATAATGATCAAATTAAATAATGAATACTCTACAATGGACGAACTTTATAAGAATTCCAGCTACGTTGATATGGATACCAAAAGGGACAAATAGAAGCTGCAAATGGGGGCGGTGAAGACCTGATGGCTCAGCGACGGCGATTTGGCGGAGGAAAAGGTGCGACGCAGCGGCAGGCAGGGGATGAATGAAATCGGGGAGAGATAATGAAAGGGAGAAGAAGGCAGAGAGGGAAGCTTGTTGGTGTCGATCGAGGAGTGGTGGCGGTGAAGAACCGATGGCTTGGCGACGGCGATTTGGCGGAGGAAAAGGTGCGGCGCAGCGGCAAGCAGGGGATGAATAAAATCGGGGAGAGATAATGAAAGGGAGAAGAAGAGAATACCTAACCTGCTAATACCTAATCTATCGGGTCATCAGGTCAACCCGGCAACCAGCCGGGTTAACCTGATTCTGACCTTGTACTGTTGAACCCGACCCGGACCCGACCTGATTTTTTTCGGGTCCAAAATCCTGACCCTAACCCGACCTGTTTCGTGTCGGGTTCGTGTCCGGTTTCCGTGTCGTGTCAGAAATTGCCAGCCCTAGTCTAAAACCCCCGACACAGTTTCACACCATCCCATCTCTGGTACAATGGAGCCATCTGAGCCCCAGAAAAACAACAACCCTAAGTCGTTTGCCAGCTTATTCCAGGAAAATCACCGATCCCCCACTCCACAACAGCGCATATACCTTGTACATTGTGTACATGTGCCTAGTGTTTATATCCCACTCTCACTACTATATATAGTAACTTTCACGCGTGCGCGAACCCCGTCCAAAACCCACTTGCTAGCAGTTTCGTTTTTCAAAACCCCAACTCCTTCCGCTCAAAGTATTCCATAACTGCCAGAGATCAAACCCTACAAAAACTGATTTCTACTTCCAATCTTCGAAAATCCATACGAAACACGAATCGGACGAAATTTTTGACAAAGTTTCCGACAAGGAAGAGCAAAAACCCACCAGAACAACTTCAATCCAGGCAACCTACGTCCCGCAAAGTTAATACACTTCATCGAAACTTCTTTCTTCAACCCCACAAAACTACAGGTAATACATTGCAAAATCTACTATATCGTTTACTATAAACTGCTTTTGACTGGAATTGATGGATTTTCGAAACCCTATTTTCCCATATTTGCTGCATTCGATTATATTGCTATACTAGACGTTGCTCTATTACTCTTCAAACTACTGTAAATAATGCTCTATTACTGTAAATAATGCTCTATTACTCTAAAATTTACTAGACGTTGCATCGTCTTTGTTATTTCTATTTGTACTGAAATTAAAATTCTGTGTTTCCTTATCGGACGTTGCGGTAGTAATTTTTGGGACGTAGATGAACGTGGTGGGTATGTAACTTCACATTGCGGTTTTTTTTTTTGCTAAAAATAGAATTGTTTTTGTTTCAAATTTGACGTTTTGATATATGTTATACGAATTAGAGAATTCACAATCTGTTTCATTTTTGAATTAGAGGAAATAACAATTTTTTTTTTTGTGTTTCCTAATGGATGTTGCGGTAGTAATTTTTGGGACGTAGATGGACGTGGTGGGTATGTAACTTGACATTGCGACTTGTTTTTCTGCTAAAAATAGAATTGTTTTTGTTTCAAATTTGACGTTCTGATATATGTTATCCGAATTAGAGGATTCACAATCTGTTTTGTTTTTGAATTGGAGGAAATAACAATTTTTTTTTTTGTGTTTCCTATTGGACGTTGCCGTAGTAATTTTTGGGACGTAGATGGACGTGGTGGGTATGTAACTGGACGTTGTGGTTTGTTTTTCTGCTAAAAATAGAATTGTTTTTGTTTCAAATTTGACGTTGTGATATTTGTTATACGAATTAGATGATTCACAATCTGTTTCGCTTTTGAATTGGAGGAATAACAATTTTTTTTTTTGTGTTTCCTAATGGACGTTGCGGTAGTAATTTTTCGGACTTAGATGAACGTGGTGGGTATGTAACTAGACGTTGTGGTTTGTTTTTCTGCAAAAAATAGAATTGTTTTTGTTTCAAATTTGACGTTGTGATATATGTTATACGAATTAGAGGATTCACAATCTGTTTCGTTTTTGAATTGGAAGAAATAAGAATTTTTTTTTTTGTGTTTCCTAATGGACTTTGTGGTAGTAATTTTTGGGACGTAGATGGACGTGGTGGGTATGTAACTAGACGTTGCGGCTTATTTTTCTGCTAAAATTAGAATTGTTTTTGTTTCAAATTTAACTTTGTGATATATGTTATTCGAATTAGTGGATTCACAATCTGTTTCATTTTTGAATTGGAGGAAATAACAATTTTTTTTTTTTTGTGTTTCCTAATGGACGTTGCGGTAGTAATTTTTGAGACGTAGATGGACGTGGTGAGTATGTAACAGGACATTGCGGTTTGTTTTTCTGCTAAAAATAGAATTGTTTTTGTTTCAAATTTGACCTTGTGACATATGTAATACGAATTAGAGGATTCACAATCTGTTTCGTTTTTGAATTGGAGGAAATAACAATTTTTTTTGTGTTTCCTAATGGACGTTGAGGTGTCTTTATTTTTTGTTTAATTTAATAAAAGTAACATTGTGTTTGTGGTAGGTATGTTATGGAAATTCGGTGACCAAAAATGTGTTTTGTGTTTTGTATTTATGAAAAAATAATAAATTTTTCGTCATTGTTGTTGGACGTTGCATTAGTTTTTTATCCTGACGTAACGGGATGTTGTACGCATAATGTGAACAATTTTGTGTGTTTGTTTCTGATGATTATTCCCCTAGTTCATTGCAGGATGGTTAACTACAAACAATCCGCAAAATGATCAATACCAAATACAGATGATGAAGATACATATGATGATTTCGTCACAGATTCCACACTATCACCAACACCAAGTAAAGATAATAATGCCGCACCAAGTGAAGACGACTCCCAATTAAACCAATACATACTCAAAAAAAGAAATGTCAGCCCTCAAATTTCTGCAAAAAAACCGGATTCCCTTGTTGATGCGGCAACAAAACACATCCTCAACCATCAAAAAAATCCACAGCCAACAAAACATCCTGTTGCCCAAAAACCACCAACAAGACTTAGAGATGAAACAGAATCAGAAGAAGATGAACCACAATAAAAACAGAAACAGCCTGTTAAAACCAAAAAAACACAAACAAAAAAGCAACATGTAGTAGGAAAACCTACAAAAAAACAACCAAAAAGACCAAGACTTCAATCAGGTATGAAGACTTTGTGATCTTTTCACTTTCATATTTTCTATTATTATATCAACATGTTGTTTGAGGACATTGCGGTAGTTATTTTATGGACGTAACGGGACGTGGTATGTATTATAATAGACATTGTGAAATGTTTTTTTTTTTTGGTGACTGATTTTTTTCATTTATTTCCATCACAGTCAGTCAAAAAACATGAAGAAAAAACATCTCCTAAGAAGACCAAATTTCAAACAAGGACCAGCATTGCTACATTGTACAAACTTGTAAGAAATTTGACTGAGCAGCAAAAACAGGCAGTGAGAGATATTGGATTCGGATAGTTGCTCGAAATCAACTACCATGTGGATTAGGAGAACATCTGTTGCGGTCTTTCACAATCTCAAACAACCGGTGCAGAATCCAGTTGAATAGTGGCAACATTGATATTGAAGAAGAAGATGTCAGTCATGTGTTTGGAATACCACGTAGTGGTATTAATATTGAAGAATACACATCTTCTGATCTATACTCTGATAACTACAAGAAAGAAATGGAAAACTTCCATTCCAGACATCCAGGATCCATTAACAACGAAGGGAATCAAATAAAACTAACCACAACACAAATGACAGATTATATCAAGCAACACAAAGACTATGCAGATGAAAACTTCAAAATAGACTTCACAATCTACATGGCAACAACTCTCATTTGGGCTTACACGGATTTAAGTTGTTGACAATCACTACTGAAGAGTGTCAGAAATGTAGATAACATCAGAAACACGAACTGGTGCGAGTTCACCATCAGAGGCTTGATACAATCAGTCAACCATTGGAATGACACAAATCAAAAAGTAATCTTTAAAGGATCGTTCCTCTTCATTGTGGTAAGTACTTCCAAGCTACTATATAAACGTTGTGCACTTGATTTTCATCAAATGTAACTAATATTTATTCTTTCATTTTTTCAAGCTACTGTATCTGGACAGAGTCAGAATTCGTGGTGAACCCGTACGTCCAAGAAACGTGCCTCTACTCTCATATTGGGACTATGAAAAGTATATAAGAAGAGAGACAAACGAGACAACAATGGGGAGGATTTGGAAGGGGTAGAATATTGACAAGAGATGAGATGAAAAACCAGTTAGAAGATGATGAAATCCCACAAGACAATCAAATTCCAGAAGATCAACATCAGGTAATATTCACATTTACAAACACAAAAGCATTATTTGTTCTAGACGTAAAAGGATGTTGTGGATATTATAATGAACGTTGTGGTTATTGACTTACACCTGTCTCTGTTTCTGTTTTTATTTTTAAAAGCATAGGCCTCATGATGTTGATTACGATAATAATGATGATGATAATGCTGAGATCAGACATCAAGAAATACCAGAGAAGCAAGATCAGGTAAAATTTGAAATCCAAAATTACTATTTCTCTTACACATTAACTGGACGTAACTGGACGTTGTGGCTTTGTTATTGGACGTTGCGTGTGTGTAACAGGATATTGCGTGTATTATTCACTCACAATAACTCCTTTGTTGTTCATTTTTTTATTGTGTACAGCCTGTTGATAATTTTGATGAAGCCAAAATCAAAAGACTTAATCAAAGAATGACTCGATTACTCAAGGAATACACCAACTTCATCAAACTTGTAGAAGATACAAAGGAAATACAAGATTGAAAGATTATCTACCCGGGCCTAGCCAGAAACTCACTTTCGTGCTATGCATTCCAGAATCGGAATCTCTGGCCAGGCCTAGACGCTAGCACAATCGCTATTCCAACCCTTTTGAAATAACATTACGCAGGATCTGGGTTTGCACTTATTCGATTTATCACGCAACAAAAATTCTTAATTAAAAGCAGAAGAATAAGAATTACCTATTGAAGCGTATACTTATGTGATTCTCTTGTATGTCTCAAGACTTTGCTTGTATGCTGTGTGGGCGGCAATCTAACGAGCAATTTGATCAGCTAATCACCACAATCCACCTACCAGAAAAATTCCAGCACTGCTGCACCTGGCGCGTAAAATTCACGCACCGTCCGGAGAGAGAGAAAGCTACACCTTGCCACCAAAATTTGAGGAAAATTTCGGTATGTATAAGCTATAGAAAATCCGAATTTAGAGAGAGAATTTTCTCTTTCTAAGTTTTCTTGTCTTGAAAACTTATGAATTGTGTATGTTGAATAGCTAATCCCTTGTCTATATATAGAGTTACAAGAGAGACCCCAAGTTGGTTTAGGATTTGTCTTTCTAATGGTTTTAGGTAATTTATTAGTTTCCAAATCCAATTAGGTAACCAATCTGATAGGATAAACCAAATCCTATTAGATTTCCTAATCTCTAGAATTTCCTAATTCTAATTGAAACTTAAGACTTAATTAATCAATTAAATAATTCCACTTTGTTAATTACTTAATTAACCCTTAGGAATAATTAATCAATGAATTAATTCTACCTATTCAATTAACCCATTACAAAATTAATCGTACCACTAACGAATTAGTTTTGGCACTACCATCCTACACCAGAATTGCTTCCGGAACAACTTAATTAATTTATATTCATAATCTCCCCACATCAAAGATATAATGATAGTTAATTTATTAATTTACTAATAAATTAATTAATTAACTTCTTTAATTTCTGAGACTAGTACCACTCGACCTTTTCACTATACGGGACATAAGTCCACCGGCCGGGTTTAGTATAATAAACATTACGAGCTCATCTCGCCCCGGACTCACCGATACATGGTTTCCTTTCGACAACTAGCAGCACACCAAGCAACTAAACATGCGCACCCAACGTACCGAGACTATTGGCCACAATTGACCTCACCCATTGGCAGATCAAAGTACACTATGTCTAATCCTCATGCTAGCTCGAGTCTAGGGATTAAGAGAGAGAATACCAAGAACGATTTGTCTATTAAATCAGTACAAGACAAAACATTCCTATTGGTTAAGTTCAATACGCCCCGGGCATATCTATATGATTCAATTAGTTTAGACAAACCAATTATCCGAATCACATAATAGCCTAAACCGACAGTTTATCCAAAGCTGTCTCGGTTATGAACCTCATTTATATATTATGTCTTTTAACCAATGAGGAGATCTACTGTGTCACACAAGACACCTCATCATTTAACTACATAATATAAATGGACAAATAATGCACACTAAATTTAACCAAAACATAAATTGATATATTAACTGGAAAAAAGTACAATACAAGCATAGCTTATGTATTCAACTCCAACAAAATAATCCAGCATTGAGAATGCTTGAAGTGACATTAAAAATATGGAAAATCGCTTCAACAATGTCACTAAAGAAACAGTACAAGATGAAGATGCTGTTGCTATTGTACCAAGTCAACCTTCCACTGACTTTGAACCAATGTTGAGTCAAGTTGAAAGGATTTTCAAAAAACAACAAAAAGAACTCAACAAGAAGATTGATGCTACACAACCAACACAGTATCCTGCTGATATTTTGAGTCAAGTAGATAAGATTGTCCAAGAAGTGATCGACAAGAAGTTTGCTACATTTGTCACACCACAAAATCAGATTGATAAAGATAATATTGCTGCACTTCTTAGTCAGATTGATAAGATAGAAAAAGAACAACAAGAGACAAACAAGAAGCTTAAAGAAATTAAAGAAATCATACCACCAAGCTTTGACCTCGGCGTAGACTTGTCACAGCAGCATCAGCCAAGGCCAAAGAATCTACAAAAGGAGTATGATGCTTCTCAGTAGATACAAGCTGATCCACATGATCAAAAACTGGAAGAAATCAGACAGTAAGTAATACTGTAATTCATTCATTTTGTATCATAATATTATTATTGACAGATACATTTTCATTATTTCTCTACAGAATCATCATGGATGAGAAAGACAATCTGCTGTAAAAATATGATGAAAATCCAAAGCCAAACCCAAAGCATCGCCAGATCAAGCTTCCATTGGCACTGAGGAGTCCATTTTACTGTTACATCAAGCCTCCAAAGAAGAAAATACTGGATGTAAAGCTTTCAGAGAAAGAGGAACTGATGATCAATATCGCATTCCTCATTAAGGATAGGAAAAGGGATAAGACTCACCACAAACTGAAAATACATCCAAAATATTATCATCCAACAAAATTAATTATTTATCCTTACTAACTTATGATCCAACAAATGCAGTGAAACACTCTACAACTTTGGAAGAACGGTCTTGACTAGGCTAGACTTCCACACTATGTCACCAAATAAATGGCTTAGTATGGAAATCCTAAATGCATAGTGCGCCCACGAAAACTACATAAGAAGCTTTCCTAGCAAGATAAGAGATGCATCTGGGCTAAAACAGTTTTTCTTCACAACCAGATTTTCGGTAAGAACATTTATATTTGCAATAAATAACAACTATTTATATTTGCTTGTCGAATGTTGCGGTAGTTAATTTTTGGACGTAGGAGTATTATAGTGGACGTTGCGGTAGTTGATTTTTTGGACATAGGGGGACGTGGTAGGTATGTAGCTGGACGTTGTGACTTGTTAACTGTTTCTGTTTGATATAAAAATAGCATTTCCCTTTTTGCTGTTGGAAAACCTTTAACTGACGGTGTCTATTAAATTTGATGCAGTTAATTTTCACAAGTTACAAAAAACGCTTAGAACAAAATGGTGAAAATGGACAACAAAAATGTTTTTGTGATTGGATGCAGGAAGAACTTGCTCGATTCCACCATAGCTTGAAACATTTCAATACATTTACAAAATCATTCATTAAGTATACATTTCAAAATCTATTTTATAAATTTTTTTTTTAATCACTACAAGGTTTATTTCCCCATCATCGACGGTGGATACTTCACTACCCTGGCCATTAATATCTAGGATGCATGAGCCAAAGTTCTCGACAACTTTGGACCAAATCAAAATCGGTTGCGTAATGATGTCCTAACAATGCTTGCTAGCATAATGGATGAGGAGAAAAAAGGACAATATCCAGAATTCCAACAAATGCAGAAAAATTTATTAGAATATGCTGATCTGCCTTGGAAAGATGAAAATAACAAATGCGATTGCGGAATATACACCATAAGATAATATTATTTCTCTTACTACTTGTTGTATTACTTGTTTTTGGGACGTAGATAGACTTGGTGAGTTAGTTAATAATTGCTGTTTCTGTTTGCTGTCAGACATTGCGATAGTTGATTTTTGGGACGTAGGGGGATGTTGTGGGTATGTAAATGGACGTTGTGGGTCATTGCTATTGCTTATTATGGTAAAACTGCTATTTTGCAAAATAACTTCCACTAGTTTGTGTTTACTATCAGGCACATGGAGATGTATGAAGGTGATTGGATTTCAATTATGACAATCTTCTCATCCAAAGTAAGAAGGCCAATGACAAAAGCGTATTCAAGTTGTGAGCCAAGTATTCATACAACATCCTGATGTCTCCATCAAACATGATAAAAGATGAGATCAAGCAAAAAACATTGGACTACTACCAGAAGAATTATCATCTTTTATCAACCATGACACAGAAGTCAAAATAAATTACACAAAATAAATTACACAATGATGAATCGTTGTCCAGCTCAAAATCAAAATAGAAATCATGTTCATCACAAGACCTTTTATTTTAATATCTCAAAAAGTGTATTTGCATCACAACCATCAATGGTCTTCTTCTTCTCAATTTCCATACGATTATAAACATCTCTTGAAGTAAAACCTACTTAAGATGGTTCACTAGCCTGTTGTAAAAAAAAATAAATAAATAAAAGTTATGACTACAACGTCCAGAAACGTCTATAATAATACTCTCGCAACGTCCACTTACGTCTACAGAAAAATCTATGTAAAGTCAATTACCTCTTCACACAACACTCTGTAACCATCTCAAACACGAACACCAGAATCCTTCAAAGTTTTCAAATAATCAACTGATAAAGAATTCATATTTCTACTAGAACGCAATAAGTGTCTCTGATGTTCAAAACACATCTCGTGATTGTGTTTCCGGAAATGCTTTTGCATCTCCCAAATACCATCATCAATTCTCATAAATTCAACAAACGCATTACATTTCATTCGAACATCCAATTTAGAATAAATCCTCTCATTCTCAGTCTTATTTTTATAATCCTTCTCACATTGCTTCCAACACACAAACTGTCTCATATATATCCCATCTTCCTTGCTACGAGACCTATGCTTCCTAATACTAAAACCCAAATCGAAAGCATATTTGTTATAAAAATCGTATGCCTCAACTACGCTACCAACTCTCTGACCAATCAAAAATAGCATCGACTTATCATCCATTGATTGCATATCTGAAAAAAAACAAAACAGGGAAAAAATAATAATAATAACAACTTAAGCAACGTCCCAACACGTCCCACTTATTACTTACGCAATGTCCAGAAAAACATCACATAAAAACTAGGGAAAAAACTCATATCCCGCAACGTCACACTACGTCCCACTTATTACTTACGCAACATCCAGAAACATCACAACAAAACTAAAATAAACAACATCGCATTAAGCAACGTTCCAAAACATCCCCACACGTCCAAGTTATACCTTACACAACGTCCAGCCACATAATATAAAAACTAAAAAAAAATAACATCCTATCCCGCAACGTGCAAATTTATGCCGCAACATTCAAAAATACATACCAACAATGTCCTCGAACACAACGATCATAATAACATCATCACAAAAATGAATCATACGAATGGAACAACAATTTTCAACCAATCGAAAATCATAATTCGCAAAAACATACTATAAGAGCAATAATTAAACAACAAAAACATCAATAGCAAAAAGAAAAAAAATCGATGATCATCATTGTTCTTCGATCTGATACCTTTATTAACAATTTCAATGCTTGCAGAATGATTTCAAAAGCAACACAATTCGAAAATCGCTGGTTAAGTTTTTGATCGCTCTCATTCAGTTTTTTTAAAAAAAAATGCAACCACCACGTTTTGAATATATATATATATACCACGGCGGGAAAAGAAAAAAAAAAAAGAAAAACTGGGCGCATCACTAAATATTACTAAAAATGGAAACAAGACAGTTGGCTCAAAAAAAATTACTAATTATAGTAAGTGGTACATGTACACAGTGGTACAACATATAAATTACCCATTCCACACAATCCTAAGCCGGACGAATTTGTAAATGGGAAACCATAGCTAATATATGATGAAGAAGAGTTCCAAAAACTCATTGAACCTCACATATGCTCAATGTCGGCAAATTTGCCTTCGGAAGGCCTAAGATGAAAGAAATAAGGAAAGAATTCAACAAGCTAGGTTTCGAAGGGAATTTGGAATTGGGACTGCTCAACCCCATACACATACTAATCCGTTTTAAGATAGATGTGGACTACCAAAAATGTTGGTTGAAGGTGAATTGGTCGATTGGCGGATTCCAAATGAGGGTTCTCAAGTGGACTCCACACTCTTACTTCAAGGAAGACCCTCTCATCGTCCCAATCTGGGTCTCTCTACAAGTGCTTCCTGTCGAATACATCAATCGAGACTCTTTGTTCTCCATAGCTTCTGCAGTGGGTATCACTCTCTAGATCGATGCCCCTATCCTGAATTTGTCTCGCCCCTCGATCGCGAGATTCTGCGTTGTTGGTGTATGTTCCCTTATGAGGGTTATGTATTGACATTTGTCGTTTGATTGATATCAAATATCAAATGAGTTAATTTCATTAGTTTAATATTCTTGTGCATATATAAATGATGAAATGATCCATGTACTAGAATATTGGCTTATAAATGAACCTTGAGAGTGTCTTGGTTGTGAAACCCCTAAAAATGTTCTAAGTACAAAGCTATCTCTAGTCAGTTATTGACGTGGGAACGAAATTATGATAAGACTAGTATGTGTTTTAGTATTGGTAGAGTTTCACTAGCCATGATGTAGTGACATCAACTAAAGACATAAATGAATATGTTTGGAAATATATCATTGGATTGATCCTCCAGAAGAAACACTCAATGGACTACTTAGATCATGAGTGATTCTTTTGAGTAGTACTAGCACTAGAATCCTTAGACCAGAAATCACTACATGGTCTTAGGTGAAGAGTAGTGTACTTTGACATACGCCTAACGAGGCCATAACTGATTGCCAAATACGGGTATGATTGGATATGCTATGTATCACGCTAAGACATGTGAGTGAAGTGATGAGACTACAAATCTCTCTTAAGTGAGATATGATATCTTGGCCACTTGATAGTGAACTAAGAAGTGCATGGCCATGCCCAAGGAATGATAACTGTTATCATTTGCTTGATGAAATTAAGTGTCACTAAGAGATCAAGTAAATATTTAGCTAAATAAGGATGATAGTTCCATGCCTTATGCTAAACGGGATATCAATGTAGAGGATCCTACATAGTATGCTCTAAATGTTGTGTTGAATCACCATTCGACCCTCCGTTCTGAATTGGGTAGTCATTATGTCTTGCTAGAGACCACTAATAACTTATGGATTAATCAATTAGATTGAGTTATCTATTGCCAATATTAGAATGGGCCTACAAGATCGCACATAAGAGAGTTCGATGATACAAAATAGGTAATCATGCTTGCACTAAGTATAATTGTTATACTTAGATAAATAATGCTTAATTAAATGGTTTCATTAAGTATTATTAAAAGTTTTATGGTATTAATTAAGAGTTAATTAAGTACCTAAGAGCTATTGGGATAGACTGATAAGTCAAGGGACCAGATTGCAATTGTGGTACTTCATAACCCAACAGCCTGATTCATTGGTCACTGGGTTGATCCATGGGTCCAAATCAGTAAAAGTAATATTGGAATATTACTTACTGATTTGTTTGAATTCTCTTATATATCTATGTGAGATATACATTCAAGGGGCTTAGGATCTTCTGTGACACTTTCCTGTGACATTCCCTGTGACAAACTTCAATTACTTTGTTTAGATATTATATTTTTAATTAATTTTTATGTAATACATAATCATTTACATTCGTATATTTTTTAACACGACGGGTTCACTTTTTTAAAGGGTTAGGGTATATTAAATTGTTAAATATAATTTGTTAAAAAATCTCAAAAATATATAAAAAATAAAATAATACTAAAAAAATAAAGTATGAAAATAAAAATAATCTACTAAAACTATATGTGGCCAATATATATAAATTAACATGAAATACAATATATAAACAAAGTAATTGAAGTTTGTCACAGGAAGTGTCACATAAGATCCTAAGCCTGTTCAAGGAGATTAGAACTTTAGAACAGAAAAAATATCCCAAAATCTTCTGTGTAGGCTTGAAGGGCTAGCAACCATTCTGTGAGGGCTCCCGTGCTTGAGAGTAGAGAAATTCTTCAAGTAAGAATTTTAAAGATGATCAACCAAAACCAGCAAAGGATCCAGACAAACGGGCAACCGATTACACTTCAAGGGTATGATTTATATGCTTTGAACATAAAATTAATAACCCGATGCTAAAATTTTTGAAAAATCATGCCTAGATCCTAACAATGGTATCAAAGCTTGGGCTCGATTTTTAGTGTTATTAAAATTAATTGATTAAAACAAATAGTTTGTTTTTTGAAAAATAAATTTTTTATTCTAGATTGCTATTTGTATAACTAAATTTCTATTTGTATCACACAAAAAAATCAAAATAGTTATGAAATGACGAAAAGGGCCTTATGAAGGAAAAAGGTAGAAAATGGCTAAGTAAATACCGAAAACGCAACTAAAATACGTTTTCTCCATTTACACAAACGCAGAGAATAACGTTTCTGACCTGTAAAATTTAGTGCCGATGACGTTTTAATACAACGAAAACATTAAAATTCTCCGATAATGAAAAGGAAAAACGTATCACTTTAACATTTCATGTTTAATAAAAACGTCAAACTGGAGCGTTTCAACCTTGGTTCGCTCGTTAAAATGGTGCGTTTCCACCATGACTCGCTCGTTAAAATGTCGCGTTTTAGTACAAGTACTTGGCCAATTTCTCAGGTGTTATGGGACGTAGCTGGATGTAGCTGAACGTATCTGGATGTAGCTGGACTTAGCGGGACGTAGCTGGACGTATCTGGATGTGGTGATAGTTGTTTTGGACGTAGCGGATGTATCTGGACGTAGTTGGACGTAGCGGGACATAGCTGGATGTATCTGGACGTGGTGCTAGTTGTTTTTGACGTAGCGACACGTGGTAAACTATGTTCTGTGAAAAATTTAGCTAAAATTCACACGCATGGATGTAGATATTTCTGGACGTGGTGCTAGTTGTTTTTTACGTGGTGCTAGTTTTTCTGAGACGTGGTGGACTGTTTTGTGAAAAAATTCTATTTAAATTCACATACATGGATGTAGACATTTCTGGACGTGGTGCTAGTTTTTTTGGACATAGAGAGACGTGGTAAGCTATGTTCTGTGAAAAATTCAGCTAAAATTCACACGCATGGATGTAGACATTTCTGGACGTGGTGCTAGTTGTTTTTTACGTGATGCTAGTTGTTCTGAGACGTGATGGACTTTCTTTGTGAAAAATTTTGTTTAAATTCACACACATGGATGTAGACGTTTTTGGACGTGGTGCTATTTTTTTTGGACGTAGCGAGACGTGGTATACTATGTTATGTGAAAAATTCAGCAAAAATTCACACGCATGGATGTAGACATTTCTGGACGTGATATTAGTTGTTTTTGACATGGTGCTAGTTGTTCTGAGACGTGGTGGGCTGTCTTTGTGAAAAAATTCTGTTTAAATTCACACACATGGATGTAGACGTTTCTGGACGTGGTGCTTGTTGTTTTTAATGTGGTGCTAGTTGTTTATACACTACACTTTAGCTATTTCGCCATGGATCGCTCGTTTTTTTGCTGCGTTTCATACTTCTATTATGTAAAAAGTGTTGCGTTTTTTATATGTATCATATAAAAAGTGCTGCATTTTTTATATGTATTATGTAAAAAAAGCTACATTTTTTATATATATTATATAAAAAGTGATGCGTTTTCAGGTACTGAAATCATGAATATTTAGCGTTTTTGTATAGAAGAAACTAAATCTTGTTGCGTTTATTGTATATTGAATCGTTAAAGAAATGCATTTTCTTTTTGAATCATGTAAAATATGTTGCGTTTTTTTGTAAGAATCGTTAATGTGATGCGTTTTTGGTAGAAATAATTGCAATTTAAAATACATTGCGTTTTTTGTATGAGAATGGTTAAAGTGTTGCATTTATACTGTTACATATGTAATTTTGATTGCATTTTTGTATAATTGAATATTTAAAGTGTTTAGTTTTAATTTATGTGTGTATTTACATACAGGATGACGATGATGAGTATGAGGAGAAGGATGAGGAGTTTTGTGAGCAGGAGGAGGATGAAGAGGAGGATGAAGATGACAATGAGACGGATCATGCTCAAGGAGAGGCGGTGGAACTTGAACCTGACGCAGATTTGAGTGGTTATTTCAGATTGATAAAGAGTTTCGCACTATTAGTGCTGCTTTGAAACATTGCCAGAAAATAGCTAACCAGCTTAAGTTCCTCATTACAAAGAGAGGGGGCAATCAAGGCTTGGCCGACGTAGTACTCGAGCAATGTGGATGCGTGCCCAAGGTAACACATGGGATTCCCTGTGCTTGTGACATATTCAAAGCACATTCATTGTCAGACTATCCCCTACTCCTATGCGTACATGAGGTTTGGAAGAGGTTGACCATTGTGCCATCACAGGGGGATTCGAATTACATTGATGAGGACATCATATACTTTTTAATATATGTACTTTAATAATGGTCATTCGATTTCATCTATGATAATTTTTAAATGTAGTTTACATTTATTATATTTATTTGTTAAGGTATTTCCACGAGACTATCGTTCCTACAGTCTCTACCAGTCCGTCTTTTTTGGCCCATCTGTTGAATAGGACATATGTAGAAGAGATGCACCCTGACATGACCAATGTTAGAGAGCCAGATGTGTCGGGGGCCCAAAGGGGGCGGCCACCAAGTAGATTACACCATTCTGTGATGCGCGAGTGGAACGCAAGAGAGAGAGCGACACGTGGCCTACGTGGCATGGGTCATTTATGTTCATCCGGCCGATCAACTGGTCACTCACACAGCATTCATACAAGCTCAGATGATCATTCTCCATTACGTATAGGTAAAGAAGCATTTTGTTATGTTTAATTACAAAATGATGGCTAGGATGTAGATTGTTATGTGACATATGATGTATTATATACTGCCACCACGGTATATGTGAATTTAACCTGATTTTTTTTCACAAAGACAGTCCACCACGTCTCAGAACAATTAACACTACGTCAAAAACAACTAGCACCACGTCCAGAAATATCTACATCCATTCATGTGAATTTAAACAGATTTTTTTCATAAAGACAGCCCACCACGTCTCATAACAACTAGCACCACATCAAAAATAACTTGCACCACGTCCAGAAATATCTACATCCATTCATGTGAATTTAAGCTGATTTTTTTCACAAAGACAGTCCACCATGTCTCAGAATAACTAGCACTACGTCAAAAATAACTAGCACCATGCCCAGAAATGTCTACATCAATTCATGAGAATTTAAGCTGATTTTTTTCAGAAAGACAGTCCACCACGTCTCAGAACAACTAACACTACGTCAAAAACAACTAGCACCACGTCTAGAAATGTCTACATCCATTCATGTGAATTCAAGCTGATTGTTTTCACAAATATAGTCCACCACGTCTCAGAACAACTAGCACCACGTTCAGAAATGTCTACATTCATGCGTGTGAATTTTAGTTGCATTTTTCACAGAACATAGTCTACCACATCTTGCTACAACCAAAACAACTATCACCACGTCCAGATACGTCTAGCTATGTCCCGCTACGTCCAGCTACGTCCAGATACATCCCGCTACGGCCAAAACAACTATCACCACGTCCAGATACGTCCAGTTACGTCCCAGAACACCTGAGAAATTGTCCAAGTACTTGCACAAAAACGCGACATTTTAACGAGCGAGCCATTGTGGAAACACACCATTTTAACGAGCGAACCAAGGTTGAAACGCTCCAGTTTGACATTTTTGTTAAACATGAAATGTTAAAGTGATACATTTTTTGTTGTCATTATCGGAGAATTTTAACTTTTTCGTTGTATTAAAACCTCATCGGCATTAAATTTTACAAGTCAAAAACATTATTATCTGCATTTGTGTAAATGGAGAAAACGCATTTTAGTTGCGTTTTCGACATTTACTCAGCCATTTTCTACCTTTTTCCTTCATAAGACATTTTTCGCCATTTCATAATTATTTTGACGTTTTTTGATACAAATAGCAATTTAGTTATACAAATAGTAATTCCCTTTTTTATTCCTGATTGGTTTGTTGGAAATTGTTCTAACAAAAGAAGAAAAAGAAATCTTTGAATTTCTGGGTTGACGGGCTTCATATATTATTACCGGAAATCTGATTTGTTTTGTCTCAAAACGATTTGTTGGTTCTGGGTTTTCAAAACATCGCCGGAAAAACAAAGATGGTTGAGCATTGCTTTTTTTTTTCTTATGTTTTGACGGAACCAAAGTATTGGTTTCTGAGCTGTATTTTTTATTGCAAAAAAGAATCTCGGGTCTTGTTTTCTTGGTTGATTTTGCTTTGGCCAGAAACTGGGTTTTGGTTGTTGCTTCACCAGGAAAACGAATCAGCTGGAAACAGTTTCTGGGATGGTTTGTTTTTATCTCATCGGTCTTCTAAGGAAGTTAAAGGGTTAGTTTCGCCTGGAAAACTTGAATACCAGAGAGGTTCTGGGCGTTTTGTTTCTCTCATGCCGGTGGTCGACGAAAGGCCAGAAATGTTTCATCTTGACTTCGCTGGTTACTTGGTTTCGGTCACCTGTGTCAGACTGGAATTGGGCGATAATTGGTTCGTCGATCGCCGCTGCTTCGCCATCTTCGACGAGTCTTCTTTGTTGGACGAGGAGGAAGCGATCAGGAAGGTGATGGCTGGAAAAGGCAAAAACAACACCGGAGAAGATGGCCGGAGGAGATGAACAGCGTTGGACGCTGGGCATCAACGATGCCGAACAGAATGATCGAGGCGGGTGGTTGCTGGGGGGCAAAAACCCTAATGGGTGAAATGTCTAAAAAGCTCCTGCCGCCCATGAATCCTATTGGTTGAGAGACACGACAAGGGTAAAAGCCCTAAAACGGCTGAAATGATCTTAGTGCCCCCGCCGTATCCCTGAAACCCTAAAGGGGCTGATGGTTTTAAAATTATTTTAAATTGCAGAATGGCCCCTGGACTTTGTGTACTCCTAAAACTCTAGCCCAGAATTTTAATTTATTTACCAAATAGCCCTAAAAGTTTCAGAAAAATAGTTTTTCTGATTTTTAAATTTGATAAGACTTTCATTTTGATCTTATTGGATAAAATAAATCTTATCAGATTTTATTTTAAAATATTTAAGATCGGATTTTAAGATTTTAAAATATTTAAAATTTAAAATTTAATTAATTATATTAATTTGATTAATGATAATTAATTAAAATTTATTTTAAAATCTTTGAGATATGATTTTTAAATTTTTGAAGTATTTAAAATTTTAAATTTAATGGTCTTAATGAGATTAGGATAATTAGATAATAAATAAAATAATGAATTAATGAGATTTATTTATTTATTTATTTATGCTTTCAAATATTTATGTGATTTATTTAAATGATTTAAATGTTAATTGCATACATATATTTGATAAGCATGTTCATGCATCATTTGACAATAAGTGCAATGAGCAAGAAAGATTGATTAAAATTGATTATGACACGATCAATTTTAATAGTGTAGAATATTTTGGAAATATTCAAATACACAATCTCTTAAATTATTCAGCTTAAATTAAAAATAGCTTGTATGAAGCATTCTTAATTCTGCATTTATGTGTTTTCATGCATGAATTGAGCTTTTATTATTTTTGTTAAATTGCTTGTAATTTTGGGGGCTTGCGAGCCTATTAAAATTATTTATAATAGAGATTAGAATAGATTACATAGGCCCAGTTGTAATTCAAAGGAGTCCAATACGGAGCCAAGGAATTGAAACCCAACAAAGGAGGCCCAAATGAAGACCAAGACAATTTAAAAGTTGTAATAGACTAGAGTCCAATTCATTGTATTTATTTATTCAGTTATATATATATGTGATATATATTGCGTGAATGATGAAAACGAAATGCATGTTAAGCCGTTCAAACAAAATCCCTAAAAACCTAAGTCATAAAATTGCTTCCATACTTGGGGGCTCGTCAAGGCATCGAACATCTGATATGAACCACTTGGGGTGACCAGGGGCTGTCAGGTTTTCTTTTTTAGGCGAGTTGTCACATAATATGGTACACAACTTTATCACTACCAATGAAGATGAAAAAATTGTTTGGGTATCTATTAATGTGAAGTTTCGAGAGAAGGTTTGACTTAGAAAAACCTAAAAACCTAAGTGGTAAAATTGCTTCCATACTTGGGGGCTCGTCAAGGCATTAAACATCTGATATAAACCGCTTGGGGTGACCAGGGGCCGTCAGGTTTTCTTTGTGAGGCAAGTTGTCACATAATATGGTACCCAACTTTATCACTACCACTGAGGGTGAAAAAACTGTTTAGGTATCTATTGATGTGAAGTTTTGAGGGATGGTTTGACTTAGGCAGATCGGTCCTAGGTGTACAACCATACGGTTGACTAGGATACGGTTTTTTCGATGATAGGATGGTGTCAAACATTTGGAATGCTCATCCTATTACCGAAAAGTTGCATAGTGATGTAATTGGAAAGCGTTAAGTTGCATGAGATGCGATTTGAACGTTCCCAACCAAAAGGACCCGATCCCTACGATACTTGCCAAAGCAAGACTGAAGTTTGGTTCTTTGTGGATTTTCGGCCCACAATCAAGCATCATTGCAAAATTGTACGGGATTTCTATTTTGGCTATTGTGGAAATGTTTAAAAAACTCATTATGACATTTGCCATCATTCTTTTGTAGAATAAATGACATTATCTTGCACTAAAATTTTCAATAACTTTCCATAAGAAACATTTTAAAATAAGAAATGAAGCAATATTGTCTTAGAAACTACTTTGCTCGAAACACCCGAAAAATGCTACAGAGGTTGCTTAAAAGGCCTTTGGAAGGCAAAAAGGAACCAATCCAATAATGTGACATGTTTTGAGACTTTCTTCAGAAACATGAATATGGAAGCGTTCCATATTTATGTATCACTAAGGAAAAATATTCTAAGAGCAGACTAGTAACGAAAGGTTCATTAGATAGCATTAATTTTCCTGTATGATGACGAATGGTTCGTCTATGAGTACTTATCGAGTAAGATGAAAGGTTATATTGATACTCTAAAGAGACTAGGTGTAAATCTGCCCAAGAAACTAGACATAGATGTCATCTTGGCTTCGATGTCATATGATTTCGTGGTAAATTTCAACATGTATGAGATGCTGAAAAACACTGACCAGACCCTTAAGAAGGGTACTTAAGTGATGTGAACATCAAAACGGTAGACTCTCCATCAGAAGAAAAACCAGTAAGCAGTGCCAGTTCTTGCTCCACTCTAAAGACTTTGGTGCATAACTTCCTTGAGGAGAGAGAAATTACAGCCCAAAAGTCTACTCGAGGAGCGTATGTGGATTCCAACATTTTCTCACGTTCTACACAATCTCGGTATGTTGGTCCAGTTACTAGATCAAGAGCTCAGAAGATGATTGGATCGAGTCCAGTTTCAAAGTTCACGATCAAGTCCAAAGCCCAACTGGCCCAAGTCCATCTACAAGTTTGGAAGCCCAAGGCCATTAAAGTCACGAGATTATTTGATAATGGACCTGCAGACGCAACGTAGATGAGAAATGAAGCCCGAAATAAAAATTGTGAAGACTTGTAATTGCCTATAAATAGGCCATTCCCCCTACACAAAATATAGACTTGACATTATTCTTGAATTGGTTTAAAAAATTGTGAGTTGTGAACTCTCTAAAATCTCTTTGAGTGAACTTACGAGATCATGAGTTGTCCTTGCGAGGAAAATTACAAACCTTTGTTTCATTGGTTATAGTTTAGGTTGAACTATAAAACAATGGTCATGTATTGACTAAAATATCTCATGAACCATCACCTATCCTCGGAATTATTTTTACATAAAGAGGCTAAATAATTGTGCATTTTTCTTGAACTGAATGATTCTGTTGTTTAATTCTTGCTTGTAGAGATAATAGGTAAAAAAGACGAGAAAGGTCCGTTAAATTGTGGTTCTTGTTCATTAGCAAGTAGCTGGTCAGAACCGCTTTCCCGTTAAATTGAATTTCGACCAAGATAACCCGTCAAAAACTAGTATCAGAGCCTATAATCTTGAAGACTCACAACCTTCGCTCAGATCCTAACCCGTCAAAGATTGGTATCAGAGCTCAAGGTCATTTTTGTCCTTTTCTTCTGTTATTTTTTTCGAAATTTTTATTTTAGTTTGTGTCTTTTTAATTTTGATGTTTCAAAATATTTTGAGTCTATTGGTTAAAAATCAGTCCAATTTTCAGTCCAAATATCTGTGTCAGAAGTTGTGTCTGAGGCCCCCTTAGGGAACAGACATTACTTCGTTTTTGAGTCTTTTTGTTTAATTTTTCTTTTGTTTGAGTCTAGAAGTCCCCCTCTAGGTTTAATTTGTGTCGGTGTCAAGTTTAGGTGGTAGAAAAGTCAATTTTACCCTTTGTCAAAACGCTTTGAAACTTGCCAAAAATACCCCTTTTAGTGAGTTTTAAGGGTCTCAAAATATTTTGTGTATTTCTTTATAGTGTCAAGGTTGTTTTTGTTCTATTTAAACTATTTTTGGATTTTTCTGACAGGTAGTATGAGTTTGGAACTTGCAAGGGTGAAAATGTAATTTCACAAATTGGTGCACGAGGATCACGGAGTTTGACAACTCTGAGGTTTGTGGGTTTGATTTTGATTTTCTTGAGAATACTTGAAACTCGATAACCTTACCCTCTTGTTGTGTACTTGAGGTAGAATTCCCCATCACAAGTAAATAGCAGTTCTAAACTCCCAGAAAAAGTCTAAATATAGTGAGAAAAGGCAAGAGCCAAAGAGCCATCCTTAAGAATGTGACAAATTATGTGAAAAGAATAGCTCTACTGTAAAAGTTTGGCTAAGTAAAGAAAAAACAACCCGAGATTACAAAAGTAACAGTTCTTTAAATTAGTAGGGAAGCAAACAGAATCAGAGATAGGAGTGATCACACCTTGAAAATTGGGAGTATAGGGTCATCAATTGCCCTAAGGTTATATTGCCCAGTGTGTGTATAAACTCTTTCCTCTCCCACGGTAGTTGAGCTCGTGTTCTTGAGGGATCAAAGTTTGACTCAAGAGAGTACCTACTGATTTTGGTTTTGTTTGACTTTTGTGTGACTTAATAAGCATCTATATCTATATAGCTACTTGTTTTTGTCACCTTTGTTTATTTCAGATTTTTACTGTTTTGTTAGACTTCTCCTTTGATTGCTAGTTAGTTTTTTAGTCTTTGTTTTGTTGAGTCTTGTGAGTTTTAAGTTTTGCTATTGAGTCGTAAGAAAAGGAAACTCGATTGAAAGCTGAGAAGTTAGGCCCTAGACCCTAGTCCTAAAGTTGTCCACCTATAGCGACACTTGACCAGAATTTTCGCTAAAAGACACACAAAAGAAGCCACCCACTACCGCATGAAATCTGTGACTGACCGCCGTCCGTCGCTAATTCTTGAACTCGAGCGCGATGTGCGCCAGGTTTTGGTTTTTTTAATTCCTTTCCTTTTCCGTTCTTTACTTTTAGTTGTTTTGTTTCTTTTATTTATTTTTCTTTTTGAGTCATTGTTATATTACTTGGTAGTTTTCTTGGTTATTTACCTTCTTTTGCAAGATGGTTCGTGCTACTAAGAATGCAAACTGAAATGATCAAGTTGATCAAGAAGTCGAGGAACCTTGGTAGCAAATCTCAATGGAGCAAATTGTAGCTTCTCTTGCATGTTTATAGATGCAGTTGACAGAGATGAACCAACATATTGGCAATCTAGAAGCCAATAGTAGGGAAGGATAAGTTAACCAATTTGTAGGATCGACATGACAGAGAAGGCCAAACCAGGGTCCCAGACATGAAAAAAATCCTGAAGTTTCTTCCAATCTAAATTATGATTCTGATGATTCAGTAGCTCGTGTTGCATGCCACAGAGCTCCTATTTTTAGATATCAAGATAACATTAAGTTTGAAATTCCTGAATTTGTAGGTAAATATGATCCTGAAGCTTATCTTGATTGGCAGTTTCAGATTGAACAAATCTTCAATGCCAACGAAATTCAAGCATCATGCAGCAATTTGGTGGGCAACAACAACTCGTGAGAGACGACGTACAGAACGTCCTCCAGTCGCGAGTTGGGAAGAACTCAAGAAACTTATGCGCAATAAGTTCATTCTTTCGCCTTTTATTCATGATTTACATAGAAAATTGTATAGTTGCAGGCAAGGATTGCGAACTGTTGCTGAGTATTACAGTGAACTCGAGTCCGTCCAATATAGATCAGAAATCTATGTGGACGATGATGCAACAATTGCAAGGTTTCTCGGTGGCCTTAGCAAAAACATCAGTCAGAGGATAGAGCTCACAGTTTACACCGACTTAGAGGATTGTTTTTAGAAAGCCATGTTGATTGAAAAGCACCTAAAAGATGGTGGCAAATCAAGTAGCAGAAAGCAGTCTTCTAGTAGTAGTTGGTCACAGGGAAAGAGTAGAACGCCTCAAAGAAAATCGCCGCCCACTTCCCCTAAAACCAACGCACACATAGCCACACCTATCCCTCTAAAGTCTTCTGATTATCGACAGTTTGTAGCTCAGAGTAGTAAGAAACCCGTTGCTTGTTTTAAATGTAATTGCATTGGTCACCTACAAGCCAATTGCCCCAATAAGAGTACTTACACTATGAGAGACAACCAATTATATGTAATAGATGAGAAGAAAGATAGTGACAGTGATTGTGATGATATGCCATCTCTTATAGAAGAAGGTGAAGAGGACGATGAACTCTTCATTGCAACAGTGAAGCAGTCGAGGAGGAAAACTAACAAAACCTCCTTTCCTTACATCGTGATTGTCCAGATGAGCACCACGATGGACATTTGGTAAGAAATTCTACACTTGTAATCATCCATTTGTTGAATGCTCACTACTCTCCAAATTTGAACCCAACACAGTGCAACAAAATATTTCATATGTGGTGTAAGACAGCAGATCAAAAGAAGCATATAATGATCGTTGATGGTGGAAGGTTCACAAACGTCGTAAGTGAGTCTTTGGTTAACAATTTATCACTAACATGTTTGCCCCATCCTAGGCCTTACAGGTTATAGTGGCTCGAAAAAGGTGGAGAGAAGAAAGTCCAATATGAAGCACTAGTCACCTTCTACTTTAGCCCGATCAAGGAAAAAATCTTATGTGATGTGGTGCTGATGGACGCCTGTTATATACTTCTAGGGAGACCTTGGGAGTATGACAGAAGGGTCACCTTCGATGGTTTGACCAACAGGTATTCTTTAATGTTCAATGGTAAGAAAGCTAACTTGTTACATTTGTCTCCTGCACAGGTTTCTAGCGTACAAGAAAAAATGCGAGAAGAGAATAACAATGCTAAACAATTTAAGCCAACAAAGTCGGAAGCAATACCGGTAGCTAAAGGCGACTCAAAATTAGCATTGACGTCCCGAGGGAGTCCTGCGTAATTTTAGCCTTGCCAAGGGCATAATTGTCTTCTTAAAACTTTTAATGTACCTTATTATCCTTTTTTGACATTGTGGCATAGGGAAAGAAGGTCCACTAAAAGGTTTAAGCATATCTGGAAGTCTCCAAGCAAACGTTCGAAGAAATCCAAGAATCTTAAAGCTGGTAAGTTAGAAAGTTTTTCTAGTGTGTTTTCTAATCCATTGTTTGATTATACAGACACATCAAGATTCAAGGACGAATCACTTTGGGCTGGGAGGGGATGATGTGAACATCAAAAAGGTAGACTCTCCATTAGAAGAATAACCAGTAAGCAGTGCCACTTCTTCCTCCACTCTAAAGACGTTTGCACACAACATCCCTGATGAGAGAGAAATTGCGGCCCAAAAGTCTACTCGAGGAGCACATGTGGATTCAAACATTTTCTCATGCTCTCCACAGTCTCAGTATGTTGGTCCAATTAATAGATCGATAGCTCAGAAGATGATTGGATCAAATCCAGCTTCAAAGTTCATGATCAAGTCTAAAGCCAAACAGGCCCAACCCCATCTATAAGTTTGGAAGCCCAAACCTATTAACATCACGAGATTATTCAATAATGAACTTGCAGACGCAACGTAGATGAGTAATGAAGCCTAAAATAAAAGCTAAGTTTGATTAGAGAAGTATAAGGCCTAGAGTCGAAAATCCAAACTTCCCTTAATCCAACTGAAGCTGGAAAATACAAGTTTCTTCCAAGTAGGATTATATTGTCTTTTACTTATCATATTAGGATAAGATGTTAGAAGTATATCTTATTTAAAATAGGATATACTAAGTTTTTCCTTCTTGATTAGGAATTAATCTTTGTCTTTATTTCTAATTCACATTGGCCAAAATTTTGGACTAATTATAGTAGTATTAGGATTAGTTTTATTTTGTTTTCAAATCTCTAAATCACTTGGATTTGAGATTTCCTTATTAGTTTAGAAAGATAAGACTTGTAATTGCCTATAAATAGGCCATGCCCCTACATGAAATATAGACTTGACATTATTCTTGAATTGTTTTCAAAAATTTTGAGTTGTGAACTCTCTAAAATCTCTTTGAGTGATCTTGCGAGATCGTGAGTTGTCATTGCGAGAAAACTTACAAACCTTTGTTTCGTTGGTTATAGTTTAGGTTGAACTATGAAGCCATGGTCATACATTGACTAAAACCCATCATAAACCATCACCCATCATCTGAATTATTTTCGCATAAAGAGGCTAAAAAATTGCGTGTTTTTCTTGAATTGAGCAATTTCGCCGATTAATTCTTGCTTGTAGAGATAATAGGTAGAAAAAAAGAGAAAGGTCTATTAAACTGTGGTTCTTGTTCGTTAGCAAGCAGCTGGTAAGCATTGCTTTCGTGTTGAATTGAATTCTGACCAAGATAACCCGTCATAATGTGTTGCTGGTTGTAAAGGGCAAAGTGAACAATAGAAAATTCAAGGGAAAGGCAAAAAATTGTTGAGAACAATAAGGCACGCTGTAAGACTGCTGCCAAGGCCAAGCCAGATTCTAAGACTAAACCCAGAAATGACAGTACATGTTTCTATTACAATGAATGCCATTAGAAGAGAAAATGTAAAGTGTGACAAAAAAAAAAAAAAATCCTTCATACCTATGGCACTGTCATTAGCAAGAAACGTGTTCAAAGACTTCATGAGATAGAGTCATTGGGTCATTTGATTAAGAGTCTCATGACACGTGTGAACTATGCTTGCAAAGAAAATTGACAAATAGTCCATTTTATGAAATGGGAAAGGACTAGTGAGCTATTGGCCCTAATACATACAGATGTATGTAGCCTAATGAGCACACAAGCCAGAGGTTCGTTTTCTTCATCACTTTCACCGATAACTCTATGAGATATGGTTATAAAAGTGATACATTTGAAAAGTTCAAAGTGTTTAATATGAAGTAGAGAATCATTTGGCTAGAAGGATTAAGGCTATTTGCTCCGATTGGAGAGGTGAATACCTAAGTGATGAGTTCGATGGCTATCTAAAGTAATGTGGAATTGTTTCACAGCTAACTCCACTGGGAACACCTAAATGAAATGGTGTATCTGAGAGGAGGAATCGGACCCTATTAGATATGGTTAGGTTAATGATGGGCCAGGCAACTCTCCCTACGTCTTTTTGGGGTTACACGCTCTTTTCAACTGCCTATTTGCTAAATTATATTTCATCTAAGGCAGTAGATAAGACTCTATATGAGATATGAATGGGCTTGTGTATCATACCTACGAGTTTGAGGTTGTTAAGCTTATGTAAAGCATTTACAAAGTAAAAAGCTTGAACCTAAAACTGACAAATGCTTATTTTTGGGTTATCCTAAGGAAACTAAATAATATCAATTCTACAACCTAATTGAGGACAAAGTAGATATCGTCATCAACCTGAGTGATATGATTTTCTCGTGACTGACGATCAAGATTGGATCTTGGTGGATCATGATGAGCACACGATCTATAGACATGTTTTAGAAAGTCCATATTAAGTTAAATGGCTACAGGCTATGGAGTCTGAAATACAATCCATAAGAGACAATAAAGTTGGACTTTGATTGATCCTCATGTTCAGGCAAAAGTTGTCGATTGCAAGTGTTGGTGAATGTGCCCTAATGAGGGCTATTTATGTAAATATACTTTGAGGGTATTTATGTAAATAAGACATTTTTCGCTTGATTGATTGTTTATCAAATGAGTTAATTTCATGATAGTAATATCCTTGTGCATATTTAAATTCATGAAATCGATCCGCTAAAAGAAACACTCCATGGACTAATTAGATCATGAGTGATTCTTTTGAGTAGTACTGGTACTAGGATCCTTAGACCAGAAATCACTACATGGTCTTAGGTGAATTGTAGTGTGCTTTGACATACGCCTAACGGGGCCATAATAGGTTGCCAAGTACGGGTATGATTGGGTACACTATGAGACACGCTAAGGTATGTAGTGAAGGAAAACTGAACAAGCCCGGGCTAAATCGAAAACCTCACTTTCGTGCAATGCATTCCAGAATCGGAAGCTTTCGACCAAGCTCAGGCTCAAATTAGTTTACCCATGAACGGATCTAGGCTTATACTTATTTAATTTATTAATCGGGACACAAAAGATTCGATCTTTAATAAAAGCGGAATTTAAAGATTATACCTTTTGTAGCGAAGTCCCTTGCCTAAAAGAAAAATCCAATCTTTAGCGCAATTTCCACAAGAAATCCGAAGAATGACTCCTATACGAACTCCGAAATAGTGTGGGCTATCATCTACGGAGTCACCCACGGCAAATCGAGAAATCCCATGAAACTTGCTTTGCAAGAAACTCAAAACTGCCCTCTAATTAACCCCTATTTCTGCCGCTTAAAAACCCCAAACTGCCGCATTTAGAAAACCAATTCAGCCCCTTTGATCGGACTCCAAAACCCGCCACGATCTGCACCACCACTGTTGCGGATCACCGAGATGAACAAGAGATCAATGCAGCAATGGCAGGATCAGCACGCAAGCAAGGAATCCAATCACAGAACTGGGCGAAGAAGTTCCTGCTGCACTGAAACTGGGCAAATGAAGAACCCACAGCGCAAGCCCTTGCTGCGCTAGTACTGGGCAAAACGAAGAACCCACAGCACAAGCCCTTGCTGTGCTAGTACTGGGCAAAACGAAGAACCCACAGCGTAAGCCCTTGCTGCGCTAGTACTGGGCAAAACGAAGAACCCACAGCGCAAGAACTAGGCGGAAGAAAATCCAGCAGCGCCGGAAGTGGGTGATTGAAAATGAAGCCGCGACGCTGGAACTGGGCACATGAATTGAACCCGTGGCGCTGGAACTGGGCGATTGAAGAAACCCCGCTGCGCTGGAACTGGGCGGTTGAAGAAACCCCGCAGCGCAGGAACTGGGTTTTCGCCACAGCGCACGATCTGGGTTGTCGAAGAAAACCCCATAGCGCAGAAAAAAACAGCAGCAAAAAAAACTGGGATTTTATGTGCTTGAGTTTTCTGCGAAGAAGAAAGCTTTCTTAGCTGACTTCGAGAAGAAATTTCGACAAGGAAGACGAACTTCTCACTCTAAGCTAAACTTTCTCTCACTACCCCTTACTTGGGTACCAAGTTTCTCTTATTTCTTACTTGCCCAATAAGTTGTATTTATAAGGTGCTTCTAAGGAGACCTAATGGGCTCTCGAGTTAGGCCTTAAAATTTGACTTTCGTTGATCGCTAAGTCTTCCCGACTAATCAACTCCAATAGACCCTTTTAAATTAATTTATTTAATCCACTTCGTTAATTTAATTTAATCGAACCCTTAGAATTAATTAATTCAAAATAGAATTAATTTCTAAATTCACTTTGTCGATTAAATATTAATTAAACCTTTTGGATTAATTAATTTACCTTGTCGATTAGTCAAATCATAATCGGTCGTACCACTAACGGACCAATTATGGAACTACCATTCGAAAATGACTTTACATCGTGCCATTATATTTTATTCTATCTCCCCACATTAAAGATCTAGTGCTCGTCGATTTATCAATTTACTGACAAATTAATTCACCGACTTCTTGGTTTCCGAGATTAGTACCACTCGTCCTTTTATTATACCGAACATAAAGTTCACCGGCCGGGTTTAGTATAATAACCTTACGAGCTCATCTCGGGAGCACCATCAACCCGGCGAACCGGTACGTGGATTCCTCCGACTAGCAACGACACGTAAGAAACTAAACACCGCATACCCAACTTACTGAGGTATTGGCCTCAATTGACCTCACTCTTTGGCAAATCAAAGCACACGATATCCAACCCTCACGCCAGTCCCAATCTCGGGATTGAGAGATGGAATACTAGGACCGAATTGACTACGCTGATCAGTATAAGTCAATTCTATCCAAACTGGTCGTGCTCAATATGCCCCGGGCATATCTGTGTGATTTAAACTAGTTTAGATAAACCAATTTCCAAACCACACAATAACCTATACCGATAGTATGTTCAGACTATCTCGGTTACGAGCATACTTTTTATATATCAATACTTTAACCAATAACGGTATCTACTGTGTTTGTCGACACCCCGTTATCTAGTTCTATGATATAAAGGAACAAATTTATACTGAAACAAAATGATATGTCATCTGTGGATATTAGTTTTTGATACAAGCCATAGCTTTTCTGTATTCAAAACTAATATGTAGGTGAAGTGATGGGACTACAAATCTCTCTTAAGTGAGAGATGATATCTTGGCCACTTGATAGTGAACTGAAAAGTGCATGGCCATACCCAAGGAATGATAAGGATATCATTTGCTTGATGGATTCAGTGTCACTAAGAGATCAAGTAAACGTTTAGCTACATGAGGATGATGGTTCCATGCCTTATGCTAAACTGGATATCGATGTAGAGGATCGTACGCAGTTTGCTCGGAAAGGTTGTGTTGAATCTCCTTTCGACCCTCCATTCTGAATTGGGTAGTCATTATGTCTTGCTAGAGACCACTAATGACTTATGGATTAATCAATGAGATTGAGTTATCCGTTGCCAATTTGGAATGGGCCTACAGGATCGCACATAAGAAAGTTCAATGATCCAGAATAAGGATTCTTGCCTACAATAAGTATAATTGTTATACTTAAATAAATAAGATTTAATTAAATAGTTTAATTAAATATTATTGGAAAGTTCTATGGTATTAATTAATAGTTAATTAATTGCCTGAGAACAATTGGGATGGGCTGATAAATCAAGGGACTTAATTGCAATTAAAGTTCTTGACCCATCAGCCTGATCCATGGGTCATGGGTTGATCCATGGGCTTGGTGTATAACCCAAATCATTAAAATATTATTTAAGGCTGATTTGGAATTAGTAAATAGTATTTAAATACTGACTTGGAATCAGTTAAATAATATTTGGTAATAATACTGATTTGGAATATTACTAAAATCAGTTAAGTTATAATTGGATAATTACAATACTGATTTTGGAAATTAATTCTCTACAAATATCCTAGGGATATAATTGTAGGAGAGGATTTTTGGAAGGATTCTCATCAGACAAAAATACACAGAATTCCCAAATTCTCTTAGTAGGCAAGATCGGCTAGCACCAACCTGCGAAGACTTTCGTGTTTGAGAGTAGAGGATCATTCGAGGAAGGATTTTGGAGACAACAAAACGCCATCTTCTCAGAAGAGCCAGGCGACGTGCGCAACCGACTACGCTTCAAGGGTAAGACCCGATCCTTAGTGTTTAGGATTCCGCTGTTTAATTGGATTAAACACCTAAACAATTCCCAACAGCAAGTGGATTTTCAAGTAAAAACCTGGAAAGATCTTCAAGGCGCGACTAGTTGCTAAAGGTTTTAGACAGACTCATGGTATTGACTATGATGAAACCTTATCCCCTGTCATGATGCTTAAGTCCATTAGGACAATACTTACCATAGCTGCATATTATGACTATGAGATATGAAAGATGTATGTTAAGATGACTTTCCTAAATGGAAACCTCATCGAGGATGTTTATATGAAACAACCTGAGGGATACATCGATCAGAAGTATCCTAATCGAGTGTGCAAGCTTTAGAGGTCCATCTATGTACTGAAGCAAGCATCTCAAAGTTTGAATTTTTGTTTCAATGAGGCAGTAAAGGGTTACGGCTTCACAAAGAACAAAGATGAGCCTTGTGTTTACAAGAAGGTTAGTGAGAAGAAGAATGTTTTTCTTGTCCTATATGTGGACTACATCTTACTCATAGGAAATGACGTCTCATGTTGTTAGAGATCAAACATTGTTTGGGGAGTGTATTTTCTACAAATGACTTAGGGGAATCTGAGACGATACTAGGTATCAAGATCTATATAGATAGGTCTAAGAGGCTTTTGGGACTAAGTCAAGAACAGTACATAGACAAGATATTGAAGAGGTTCAATATGTCTAACTCTAAGAATGGTATGGTACTGTTCAGACATGACCTCCTCTTAGAGAAGAACCAATGTTCTTCTACTAAAGATGAGAGAGATACGATGAGTAGAGTCCCACATGCTTTGGTAAGAGGATCTATCATGTATGCCATGTTATGTACCCATCCGGATGTCGCACATACGCTTAGTATGACGAGGAGATACCAACAAGATCCAAGAATGGCTCCTTGGACTACAGATAAGACAATCCTTAAGTACTTATGAAGGACTAAAGGATTGATGCTAGCGTATAGAGGATAAGAACAGCTCGTTATACAAGGGTACACAGATGCTGCTTTCCAGACAGATCAAGATGATATGAAATCACAATCAGGTTACGTGTTTAACCTGAATGATGATGCAGTGAGTTAGAAAAACTCAAAGTAAGATACAATGGCCGACTCTACAACAGAATCTGAGTACTTTACTGTATGAGATGTTACAATAGAAGTGTCTGGTTTATGGAAGTTTGTGTCTAACATCGGAGTGATACTGGGTACCAAGATCCGATAGACCTTTTTTGTGATACCAACGGGGCAATCGCACAAGTTAAGGTGCCCTTATCATGCCAAAAGACCAAATAATACTCAAAAAGTTTCACATCATTCAAGAGATCATCGCACAAGTTAAGGTGCCCTTGTCATGCCAAAAGACCAAATAATACTCAAAAGGTTTCACATCATTCAAGAGATCGTCGATTGAGAAGATGTGAAAGTATGCAAAATAGGGTCAGATAACAATGTAGCAGATTCTCTCGCAACACAGTCAAAGTTTGAGAGATGTAATAGAGCTTGGTCTTAAAGTGTTTAGGATATAGCCCTTCAACGGGAAAGTGGGAGATTGTTGGTATATGTGCCCTTATGATGGTTGTGTATTGACATTTGCCGTCTGATTGATATAAAATATCAAATGAGTTAATTTCATCAGTTAATATTCTTGTGCATATATAAATGATAAAATGATCCGTGTACTAGAACATTGACTTATAAATGAACATTGAGAGTGTCTTAGTTTTGAAACCCGTTAAGCCAGAAAATGTTTTAAGTACAAAACTATCCCTAGTCGGTTATTGACATGGGGAACATCAATATGATAAGACTAGTATGTGCTTTAGTGTTGGTAGAGTTTCACTAGCCGTGATGTAGTGACATCAAATAAAGACATAAATGAATATGTTTGGAAACATATAATTGGATCGATCCGCCAGATAAAACACTTCATGGACTACTTAGATCATGAGTGATTCTTTTGAGTAGTTCTTGTACTAGAATCCTTAGACTAGAAATCACTACATGATCTTAGATGAGGAGTAGTGTACTTTGACATACGCCTAACGGGGCCATAACTGGTATCCAAATACGGGTATGATTGGATATGCTATGAATCACGCTAAGATATGTGAGTGAAGTGATGAGACTACAAATCTCTTTTAAGTAAGAGATGATATCTTGGCCACTTGATAGTAAACTGAGAAGTACATGGCCGTGCCCAAGGAATGATAACTGTTATCATTTGATTGATGAAATTCAGTGTCGCTAAGAGATCATGTAAATGTTTAGCTAAATAAGGATGATGGCTCCATGTCGTATGCTAAACGGGATATCAATGTAGAGGATCCTACGTAGTATATTCTAAAGGTTGTGTTGAATCACCATTCGACCATCCGTTCTAAATTAGGTAGTCATTATGTCTTGCTAGAGACTACTAATAACTTATGGATTAATCAATTAGATTGAGTTATCCATTGTCGATATTAGAATGGGCCTATAGGATCGCGCATAAGAGAGTTAGATAATACAGAATAAGTAATGATGCCTGCACTAAGTATAATTGTTATATTTAGATAAATAATGCTTAATTAAATAGTTTAATTAAGTATTGTGAAATGTTCTGTGCTATTAATTAATAGTTAATTAAGTACCTAGGTGCAATTGAGATAGGCTGATAAGTCAAGGGACCAAATTACAATTGTGGTGCTTCTTGACCTAACAGAGACTAATCCATGGGTCACTGGGTTGATCTATAGGTCTAAATCAGTAAAAGTAATATTGGAATATTACTTACTGATTTGTTTGATAATTCTGTTATATATCTATATGAGATATACGTTCAAGGAGATCAGAACTTTAGAATAGAAAAAATATCCCAAAATCTTCTCTGCAGGCTTGAAGGGCTAGCAACAGTTCTGTGAGGGCTCCCGTGCTTGAGAGTAGAGAAATTCTACAATTAAGAATTTTAGATGTGATTGTCCAAAACCAGCAAAGGATCCAGACGAACGGGCAACCGATTACGCTTCAAGGGTATGATTTACATGTTTTGAACGTAGAATTAATAACACTAAAATCAAAATTGGCATGAATCCACTGCTAAAATTTTTGAAAAAAACATGAGTAGATCCTAACATGCGTCGAGGTTGATCTCGAAAAAGAGCTTCCTGAAAGCATACCCCTGGGCACGAAAGGTAAGAAATTTGAGCATTTTTACCGCTATGAACACATCCCCAAGTACTATTTGGGATGCCGGAAGATAGGGCACAGCCTTGACACCTGCAAAAAGGAAAATAAATTCTATCATCTCGGGCCCAAAATGAAGAAATGCCCAAGTCTGATACCAGAGCCCAAAAGCCAGAAGCAGAACCCCCAAGTCAGCAGTTGCCAACAGGCCGGGAACTCACATTCGACAAGCTGCCAGAAAGCCAAGCTACTGGGGATAAGAGTAACCCCAATTGCCACGGTTTGCCCAGACTTACAAGTCTTTCCTAGCTCCACTCTCATTGTGGATTTAAGCGTGTGGTCCTCCAAAGAAAAAAAAATCTACTTTGAGCTCTTTGATCCTTGTCTCCCCAACATTCGCAAAATTGAAAGACTCAATGGGAGCTACTCTCTGTTCTGAGAATGAATTAGTGAGCTTCAGGATTCCCATGAACTTTCCAGACCCCTCCCTGAATTCGGAGAAGAACACCTCAATGACTTGGCTTCAGAGAACGAATTATCGAGTAGTAAGAAACATGGCAGCACAACAGAGGAAGACCCTGACTATCGCCCAAGGGATGATTGCTTCATCCAAGTCAAAAGGAAAAAGGACGCCGGAAAAGCCAAATTGATTGGGACCTGTCCCTTGCAGGTTCCCGGCGTTCAAGGAGAATAAAAGTCCGTCTCTATACTATTTCTCAATGTTAAGTATCATTATTTGGAATATAAGGGGTATCGACAACCCCAAGTCTATTAGCTGTTTACGTTTTCTAGGTAGTATGCATAAAGTATCGATGATCTGTGTGTTAGAGCCAATGCTTGATGCTAGTAATTTAAATATGCTGTGTAAAAAAATTTGATTTTATGCTGGTATATCCTTTCAGTCTGGAATGATATGGGTCATTTATTGTCATTCGGTTGTGGTGGATTTGATAAATGATGCTGGCCAATCTTTAAACTGCGAGATATCTAATAATTCAGTGACGGAAGGGTACTTTTCTCTTTTATTTACGGAAGTTCAGATCACAGAATGAGGAAGGAACTTTGGAAAAGCCTTTTGTCCTTTAGAGAACATAACAGTGGAATCCCTTGGCCTGTGGGGAGGTGGGGGGATTTTAATGTGACTAGAGAACTGACAGAGTACAATAGGAACTCTTTGCCACGATTCGGTCCGATTAGTGATTTCAACGAATGCATTGCTGCTCTAAACTTGGAGGAACCTGTGTGAAGAAAGAGCAATCGCTACTCAGTTCTATATTTCATAATACACAATATACACGCAGTACTATTTTATAATACAAAATGTATGACCAAGTCCAGTGATAAGATAACCATGATCTCTAAAAATCCTGAAAACTCTATCCTATCTACAACAAATACTACAGTTGTACACGTGGGATAATCTACACACCCCCTCAAGCAGGATCCAGCAGGTTGATGGAGCCGAGCTTGCCGAGTAAACGATGGAATTGCACCGTGGAGAGAGTTTTGGTAAAAATATCCGCTAATTGATCCGAACTACGAATATAACTAGGGAGAATGAACTTGGAGTGGACTTGATGACGAATAAAATGACAATCAACTTCAATGTGTTTTGTTCGTTCGTGAAAGACTGGATTGGCCGCAATATGCATTGCAGCCTGATTATCACAAAACAAAGTAACCGGAGTAGTAAACGAGCACCCAAGATCAGTCAAGAGAGATTTTAGCCAAACAAGCTCACAGGCAGCTGCAGCCATTGCCCGATATTCTGCTTCGGCACTCGAACGAGCAACAACATGTTGTTTTTTACTTTTCCAAGACACCAAGTTACCACCAATGAAGATACAATAACCAGTAGTAGATCGACGATCTATCACATTGCCAGCCTAGTCAGAGTCGGTATACCCAATGATATCTGTATGTCCATGAGGAGCCATCAAAAGTCCACGACTGATAGTACCCTTCAAATAACGCGGAATGCGTTTAACTAACTGGAAATGACACTCGGTTGATGCATGTATGTGCTGACTGACTAAACTCACTGCATACGCAATATCTAGCCGAATGATAGTCAAATAAATCAATTTTCCAACCAGTCGTTGATACACCTGTGGAGAAGATAATAGCGTGCTTTCGGATTGCAACCGAAGCTTACTATCCAACGGTGTAAGCACTGGTCGAGATGACATAAGATTCGCATCACGAAGTAGATCAACAATATACTTGCGTTGATTCAGGAACAATCCTTTGGACGAAGTTGCCACTTCGATATCAAGAAAATACTTTAAAGGTCCAAGATCTTTAACTGGAAACTGTGCTTAAAGTTGCCGTTTCAACTCAGAAATAGAATTCGAGCAACTGCCTGTAATGATCAAATCATCGACATAAATCAAAACCAATAAGAATTCCTGCTTGTGGCGACGAATGAAACCACACTGTTCAAGTGCATTACTCAACTGTGCATGCCATGCACGAGGACTTTGCTTCAACTCATAGATGGATTTGTGCAACTTGCAAACCAAACCAGGCTGATGTGCCTGAGGATGACCCGGGGGTAATCGCATAAAGACCTCTTCATCAAGCTGGCTGTGTAAAAAAGAATTCTTGACATCCAATTGGGAAAGCTGCCAACCATAGTTAACAGCAATGGACAGAAGAACCCGAACGGTTGTCATCTTTGCAACAGGTGCGAAAGTCTCTTTGTAGTCTACCCCGTATTGCTGAGTAAACCTCTGAGCCATAAGTCGTGCCTTATGTCGCTCAATCGATCCATCAGCATTGAACGTGCCTTATGCCTACAACATGCTTGCCTGGAGGCAACGACACCACACTCCTTGTTTAATTTTCTGCAAGGGCTAACAGCTCATCCTCCATGACCTGGTGCCATTCTGGATATTTGACGGCTTCACGAAAATTAGGTGGTTCAGGCGCATTGGAGATGGCTGAAAGGAAAACCTGATGAGAAGCTGAAAAAAGATGTAAGGCTGTTGTGTCAAGTGCTGAGATAGTAAGAGTAGCAACATAGTCATTAAATTTTGCTGGGCGGCATCGTGTTCGATCAGGATTCCGACGAACAGGAGCGGAATCAATGGTAAAACTGTCGGGAGGAGTGAGCGGTCCAAGCAATTTGGCAGTTTCTGACGAGTCGACCATGACGGGCAGAGGAACCAAAGTCGCAGGCTCATCAGGAGAATGAGTTTCAAAAAATGGAGTAAATTTGAGAAACTCAACATCGCGACTAACATAAAGTTTCTTGCGCAAAGGATCATAACACTTATATCCTTTCTGAGTGGCAGAATACCCCAAAAAAATACATTTCATTGATCGCGGGTCCAATTTGTCACGACAAACATCCAGAATATGAACGAAGCACTTACACCCGAACACACGCAACTAGGATAAGTCCAGTTTTTGACGTGTCAAAACTTCAATCAGACATTTAAATTTCAAAATTTGACTAGGCAATCGATTGATCAAATAAATTGCCGTCAGAATACCATATGACCAGTAAACTTTGGAACATTCATATGTAACATAAGGGCACGAGTCTTCTCCAAGAGATCGCGATTCTTATGTTCAGCAACTTCGTTTTGCTAAGGAGTATAAACGCAACTCGTCTGATGCACAATTCCATTATCTGCCAAATAAGACTTCATGTCACTAGAACCAAATTTTGCACCATTATCAGACCGCAAAATTTTAATTTTAGCATCAAACTGGTTAGTAACCATTGCAAGAAAACCTTTGAAAATGGGAAAAACCTCGCCTTTAGATTTTAAGAGATAAACCCATGTAACCCGAGAACAATCATCAATAAATGTAACAAAAAACTTGAACCCATCAATCGAATCCGAAAATGGCCCCCAAACATCACTATGGACAATTTCAAACAAGCTTTCAGATTTAGATAATGAAACACCAAAAGGCAATCTAGTAGACTTTGCAAAATGACACACATCACATGATCCACACGTCTTAGACGCTTGAGGAAATAAATAAGACATGACTGAATCGGAGGGGTGAGCAAGATGGTAATGCCACACAAACTCTTTATTAGCCATAGTCGAATTCATCAAAGCAGTAGAATTTACTGCACCCTCGCAGCCAAAATCAGACAACGGCTGGTCAAAAACTGCGGCTGAACCAGCACCAAATGCAGTTGATTTGGCGGCTAAAAAATCAAATATTGCGGCTGAAGGATGCTTACAAAGTGCAGCAGCTGGCTGGTCAAAATATGCGGCTGAACCAGCACCAAATGCAGCTAATTTTGCGGCTGAAGGATGCTCACAAACTGCAGCTACTGGCTGGTCAAAATCTGTGGCTGAACCAGCACCAAATGCAACTTATTTTGCGGCTGAACCAGCACCAAATGCAGCTGATTTTGCAGCTGAAGGATGCTCACAAACTGCAGCTGCTGAATCAGAAATTACGGCTGGTGTTAAACAATCCTGAACTGCCGCACAACCATCATGAGTTGCGATTGGTGAACACGCTGAACAACCAGGACTCGCAACAGAATTAGCAGCGCATTTAATCCTCAGTTCCGAAGACAATACTGGAGGCAATTTATTCAACCCCGAAATAAAATAGTACAACCCATTTCTATAGAAACCCTCACCAATCATCTTCTTGGTGAGGCGATCCTGAAAAAATACATGGTCAGAAGTAACATGAACCTCACAATCCAACGCAGAAATCAAACTCTTCACGGACAATAGTTGTAATGAAAAATCAGGGACATATAAAATGTCAGAATCAATAGATGAAACCAACTGAATTTTTCCTCTGCCCTCTATTATCACCCCCTTTCCATTAGCCATTGAAATCTTAGCAGGAAAAACACAAGAACGATAATCATGAATGGACGCACGACGGTTAGTAACATGATCCGTCGCACCAGAATCCACAACCCAAACATTATACAAAGTACTCCGGAAGATGACTTGGGAGTTAGGCACTTTTGCATCATCCAGAAACTCCGGAAGATGACTCAAAAAAGCCTTAGAACTCTCTGATCCTTTAACAGTAGAGCTGAATTGTCTAAAGCCCAAGCTCTGCTACTTAGAAAGCTGTCTGAGTAAGAGAAATTCTTGAAGCAAAAATCAAGAATCAAGTGGCTAATTGAGGGAGACAAGAACTCAACATACTTTCATGTAGCACTAAATGATAGGAAGCAAAGGCAGCATGCCCTAAAAATCAAGAACGGGGAAAGACAATAGCTAACCGATCCAGGGGAAATTGAAGCAGAGGCTATTTTATTCTACAAGGTGCTCTTTAATGTAGAAACAAACCATACTCAGACGATGACAACCTTTCTTCAGGACATCCCGAACACCATCCATCCGGATGAATCAGGAAATCTGTTAAAGCCCTTCACGATGAAGACGGTAAAAGATGCAGTTTTTGCTCTGAACCTGGACAGTGTTGCCTGTCCAGACGGTTTTTTGGGGGGCTTTTTCTAGATTGCATGGAGTATTATTAAGGAGGATCTTTTTGCAGCTTGTCAAGAATTCTTTGTCTGGGTTCCAATACCAAGAGCCATAACATGTACTCTACTAGTTCTCATCCCTAAGAAAAAAGAATGCAATTCGTTCTCAGATTACCGGCCCATCAGCTTAAGCAACTTCGTATGTAAGGTTTTCTCTCATGTTCTAAAATAAAGGATGGCTCTTTTAATGAGTTCTCTAATCTCTGAGGAGCAGACAGGGTTCCGTATGGGCAGAGATATAATCGACAACAACATTTTGGCCAAAGACATGGCATTCTTCCTTGACCATAAGGCAGCTGGTCACAATGTGATGATTAAGTTAGATATGCTCAAGTGACGAGAAAAGCTAACCCTTCCTTAAGGAACAAGTCACCGATGATAGCGTAGCTGTTAGGATGATATGCTTCCCGAAGGTTCAATATAATCCCGATTGTTTGTCTGGTCATTTCGAACTATCCTTTTCTATATCTTGATCAATGAATTGAATGGCGGAATCACTCAACTCACAAACACACAATTCTTTAACCTATTTGTGTGAAATTATCTAAGAGGATGGATGTTGGTTTATAATGAATTTTTTCACAGCGGACACAAATTAATAGTTCAACCAAAACTACTAAGACCAAGGGGTGCATTTTTGTGGTTGCTATTCAATGATACTCACGATCTCGCAAGATCACTTTGAACTAGAGATTCCGGGTGAAAGAAAGGCACCAACCTAGCTTTCAAAAAACTCAAGATAACAATCGTGAAAATTAAAACTGAATTTTCAATTCAACCTACTAAAAATTTCGGCTAAGAGGCCTTTAAATAGATTACAAGAAGTCCTCTTCCTTTTCTAAAAAGTAATCACTTAATCTTAGTGAGAGAGAGATTGAAAAATAAAATCCTATACCAACTCTACTTGCCTTATAGATTTTCGGCCACTTTGAGTAGTATTAAAAGACAAATAAAAGTCCTAATTTAGAAGGAAAAACTCTATATATCCGAGTTGAATTAGGATAAACTTACAAAATATTCTAGAACTAATAAAGTAAATAACAATCCTAATAGGAAAGGACTTTATTAGTCTCAGATGGGCTTAGGGAATGGATGAGCCTTATAGTTAAGCCTTTATCTCCTTAACAAAATCTTCAACCTTTATTCGTGGGCTTCAATCCACATCTATGTTGTATCTGCAAGTCTATTATCGAACAATCTCTTGGCGTTAATGGGTTTGGGCCTTATGGATGGTAGATAGGGTTGGGCCTGTTATTGGCCTTCTTGATCAGCAATCTTCAAGGCTTCTTCAATCCTTTCATTTACTTATCATCATAGGTCCAACAATATCTACTAATGGATCTCTCTTGAGGCTATCTTGATCCAAAATAGGAGAATCCATGGACTCTCATTGGGAATTTCGTAACTAGGCATGTCCTGAAATTTGAACATGCATATTGATATCATGTGACATCTCTTTAGACCCGTTTGAGGGGCTTGACAAATATGTTGACCCATGTATCTTTTAACATGATAAAATATTCAATTTGTGTTCATTTTAGGTCTTTTTGGGGCCCCCTAAACCAAAGCTGCGAAAATCCCTTGTCAGTTTAGGGAGATGCTGCGCAGTTTTGAAGGGAGTAGAGAAAGAGTTCATGATGTTCACATCATCAAGACATTTGATAGAGTGTCAAGGATTTTTCTTGAGTCTCTTATAATCAAGTTTGGCTTTCCTTCTCATTTTATTCAACTTATTATCAACACACTCAGCAATAACATGATCTCGGTCCTTTTAAATGGCAGCCTGGTCAGTTTTTTCCCTCTCTTAAGAGAATTAAAACAGGGAGATCCCCTTTCCCCTTTCCTATTTATACTTGCATATGTGGCATTCTCCAGAATGTTTAACAAGTTGATGGTGCAGGGCTCCATTCAGAATTTTGGCACTCTAGCAGGCTCACTGAAAATCACACACCTAGCATACGTGGATGATCTCCTCATTTTCACAAAAGGAAAAGCATGATCATTGCAAGCCTTGATGGATCTCCTAAAAGATTATGAAGCCACAACCGGATAGAAAGTAAACAAATCTAAGAGAAAATTTTACATATTTGGAAAAGTCCCTGAAGCAACAGAAACCCGAATCGCAAACATCCTTTCCATGTCTGAAGGGAGCCTCCCAATTATGGCTGTAATCGAGCCGGGACGAGCCCAAGTAGTGCCCTCTTGATGTAACCCAAATTCATCACATTTTTATAGTTATTCTAAGCATGATTCTTACATAAGTTGCATACATTTTATAGAACTAAGTGCCTATTTGTGCTTAATTTCTAATAAGTGCAATCTCATGTATGTCATGTGTATTTTGTAGGAAAATGGTGAATTTTGGGTCACATCTAGCTCAATTGGATAGAGAAGAGCAAATTAAGAAATTGGGATGTGTGAAGGGCCAAAATTGCACTTAAATTTAACAAGAGAAAAGAAGTATCTAAATAATGAAAAGTCCACAGCACTCCAGAGTGCTATGGACATGCTAAAGAACCCGAAAGCTGAAGAGTCCACAACACTCCAGAGTGCTGTGGATATGCTAAGTGGGCAGTATGCTGGAGAGTCCGTAACATTCCAGCGTGCCATGGACGCTCCAAACATGTGACAACAGCGGGTTTTGACTTTCTTTCAATTATAAAATAGCCCCAAAACTTTTTATTATTGTATTATTACCCCATTTGGTCAAGCCCTTATAAATACAACATTTTGTACAGATTTAGGGTATGTTTGGTGGGTTAGCCTCTATTGATCCTACGGTTTCTCCCTAGTTATATTTTATTCTCTTTTGCTTTGTTTACTTTTTCTTTTCTTGTTGTAGTGTAGATCCATGTTTTAGCAACCCATTTGTATGGATTGATGATTGTCTGTATGGGAATATTCATGGGTTCTTCATTTGGTGCCTTGATTTATTGCTTTCATGCCATTTATACTTAAAGATAATTTCTTTAGCTTTGGATGTTTCCCATTTGATATCTATGAATGTTCTTATGTTGATTTTGAGATTCTTACTTGATGGGTTGTTAATCTACATTCCCTTGGATTTGTTGGTTGTGAATCCCATAGGCAATTAATCTATATACTAGTATTCTCATTCTGTACACTCGCAAAGAATGATAAGTCTTGAAGAACGGTGTGGGTTGATCGGGTTAGTCTTGTGACCAGTATTCTCATTTTGCGTGACGTTGCACTCACATAGGATGATAAGTTTAGAAGAACGCATAAGCTAATCTACCATGGGTGGAGCAACTAGCAAATCCAAGTCCACCTTTACCCTCGCCTACTATCATTTGGGGTAGCAAATTTTTCACTTTTTGTTTCTTCTTTCTTTTTGTATTTTTCTGTGATATTTCTTTCTTTCTTTATTTTTTAGAATAAGCACCTAAATCTAAATACAATAATAAATGCAATGTGTTTTGTGTGGTTCGACACCCTTACTACTACACGACAGGATTTGTGGTCCTAAAGTGTGCTAAAAAGGGTATTATTAGTGTGTGTACTTTTGGCACATCACATTTTGGCACCGTTTCCGGGGAGCCATTTATGTTTGTTTTTGCATTTAGGTGGAGTTGTGCATTTTTCTTTTCCTTCATTATTTGTTGTTTTCTTTATTTTCTCTTTTGTATAGAAAAATTTGAAAATCCAAAAACAATGAAAAATTTTAAAATCCATAAAAATAAGAAAATTTAAAAATACCAAAAAGATGTAAGTAGTTGGTATATTCTCTTTTTTTTTTTCTTGAGATGAGTGGTATTTGGTTGGAAATGTTCTTCACAGGTTGACCATTTCATTGAGGTAATAAAGATGTGAGGTTCAAGATTCATGAGATATGCTATATTGATAAATTTTGATTCTTGAGATTCTTGAACTTACATGTCTTGTTTACTTTTATGGAGTGCATGCTATTATCTTTCCAATAACTAATTCATCTTTTGTGAATTATATATAGACCTCTTAGATTGATAATGAGAATTTGTTTTGTGATGTTTGGGTGAAGGGAGAAAATGCTCTTCAAAGCGAGGAACGAAAAGGTCAAAACTAAAAGGCAGCAGTAACTGGGTGCGTATTTAGCTCATCCACACAGCTACTGTCAACCTTTTCTAAATTCATCTAACCCTCTAAGCTAAGCTCCAAAGTTTCCTTGCAGGGTTGTTTTTGGTGCTACTTTCTTTCTCTAGTTATTCAATCTCTTCCTTATCATCTAATTCATCTTGTGCTTTATTGTGAATATTTTCTAAATATCAATTTTGGAAGCCTAGGTATGATTCACTTTCTTCTCTCTATTCTTAGTTTTGTGTTGTGGATGAGATATTGGATTGGATGGTATAGTACAAACTAGGCTTGCTGTTTAGATACTTCCTGTAAAGTTACATTGTGATTTATATTTTCGAACCAGGCATGTTGCATTATACATTCTTGAGCTTCATTGAAAAATAAACATGTTTTGGTTTTGTCGATTCATCTAACTTAGCAAGTTGCTTCAATCAATTGGTAATTGGGGAGAATGTTGTACTAATGGTTTTTGAATTTTCAGCACACTTGTTATGCTGGAATGCAATTGGTTGCACATATATCCTACAAGTTCTCATGGTTTCTCTTATAGGTGTGGAACATTGCAAGCTTCCAAAGCTATTCTAGCTTATCAATTGTCATCTACGAGCCCCCACATTCATCATCTCCCATTCACTAAACTAGGGAGAAGAGAGAAGGTTACTTTTCCTTTTTATTTTTCAGTTTTCATTCCTTTTATTCGTTGTAAAGCTTTATGTATACAACTTGTGTACATGATTACTTGTGCATATGATGAGTATACTTTTTTATATACTAAGTGTACGTGGTTGTAATTGTATATGATGAGCAGATTTTTTCTTTTAGTTTTCTTTTATTTTTCTTTTAAGTATGTATGGGTTGAGTCATTGAGGGTATTTGGTTGGCATAGTTGATATTTAAATGATTTATGGGTGTTGTGCAAAAATTCTTAATTATGTTTGTTAGATGTGATACTGATTCTTAATGCATACACATGTGTCTTTAGTCATTATTCTTATTTGAACTCATTGTCAGTTACATTACTCTTGTCTTTTCAGCCTTTTTGGCAAGAATTGTGGTTAAAAGCTTAATGGTGATAAAGCAAGTTCATGTAGTTTATTGTTGTGGCGAAAGCACATGCATATACATAAAGAGCCATTTGACATACGTACATATATACACCCTAGCTTTGTTTATACCATTTGTCTCTTCCTACCTCACACTTAATGTCTTGCTCTCTTTATCCCACTTGTGTTGTGATGGTTAGTACATTGAGGACAATGTACTGTTTAGTGTGGGGGGAGTTTAGTCCTCAAGCAATCCTTTGAATGTCTTATATTCAAATTTTGGATGATTTGTTCAAATTTCAAAACATCCCTTTTTTACAAAAATTTTTCCAAAAATGTGTTTTGAGCATCATTTTTGTTATAATTTGGCATTAGTGACTTGGATCTCACTTGGCATTTGGTTTTGTGTGGTATGAGTTTGTATCCATTTTGAGCATTCTAGATTTAATCACACGTGTCCTTAATGTCTTGTGAGCATGAATTTTAGCCTAATGAGCATATTTTGATTTCTTGCTCATTCTCTTTGTTGTGTGATTGTCTTGTGAATGAAAAGATCTGAGGATTGGCTTGTGTATACATGTCATTACTACTTTCGTTTGTGGCAGATTGAGATGACAAAAGCACCTAGTAAACCCTTGTGTATCTTTTCTTTGTTTTCCACACCCGAATAGCAAGTACCTTTAGGATTAACCCCTTTGAGCCTTGACCATTCTTTGTTGTTCTCTAACACCCATATTCAGCCCCTTAAACCTTTATTTTCTTGCCTTATACATTTGTGAAACCCCCAAAGTTGCTTAGTTGTGGTTTGAACACTAAAATTGCTAATGTATGTCATATGGATTCTTAGTAAGTTTTATATAATATGTGTGTTTCTTTAATGCAGAAAAATAGAAAAATGGAGAAGGGAGAGACTTTTAAGCTATGTACCTCCATGTCAAAAAAAATAGAGTAGCTTTTAATGAAGAAGTGAGGGACTTTAAAGACCTGTACCCTTATATGTTTGTTGTAAAAGAATCCACAAACAAATCCTCTAATGAAGTGTTTAAATTATGATTAAGTGCTTTGGATTTTAAACCTTCATTTCTAGCCTTAGCCTATTTTATACCTTTAGCCCTCTCAACTTCTCTTTACCCCAATAAAAGTCCTTTAGATTAATGTGCTGCTTGCTTGAGTGGTGGAGATGTGATCTAAGGCCAAGCTTTGGTTGAGAATTCATTACACAATGACTTGAGAGCTACATAAATAATTACCTAAACACTTGTGTGTATGAGAGAAATCCTTAGTGTGAGGGCAATTGGCTCTATTGAGTGCTCTTTGTTGATGCATTCTCATGCAATACATTCTCTTTTGTGCTTGGTGAGATCCTTTGATCATGAATGCTTAGTATCTTGTTTTTAAATGTTAAGAATGCTTGAGATAGATAAATCTTTGGAGCTAAGCTTTTATGATTTTCCACCTTGTGCATTTTGATTGGGTTGACTTTGCTTGAGGACAAGCAAGATCTTTAGTGTGGGGGAGTGATGTAACCCAAATTCATCACGTTTTTATAGTTCTTTTAAGCATGATTCATACATAAATTGCATAGATTTTAAAGAACAAAGTGTCTATTTGTGCTTAATTTCTAATAAGTGCAATCTCATGTATGTCATGTGTATTTTGTAGGAAAATAGTGAATTTTGGGTCACATCAAGCTCAATTGGATGGAGACGAGCAAATGAAGAAATTGGGATGTGTGAAAGGCCAAAATTGCACTTAAATGTAACAAGAGAAAAGAAGTATCTAAATGATGAAAAATCCACAGCACTCCAGAGTGCTATGGACATGCTAAAGAACCCGAAGTCTGAAGAGTCCACAGCACTCCAGACTGCTGTGGACATGCTAAGTAGGCAGCATGCTGGAGAGTCCGTAGCATTCCAGCGTGCCATGGACGCTCCAGACTTGCGACAGCAATGGATTTTGACTTCTTTTCAATTATAAAATATACCCAAAACTTTCTCTTATTGTACTATAACCCCAATTGGTCAAGCCCCTATAAATACAACATTTTGTACAGATTTTAGGATATCTTTGGTGGGTTAGCCTCCATTGATCCTAGGGTTTCTCCCTAGTAACATTATCTTCTCTTTTTTCTTTGTTTCACTTTTATTTTCTTGTTTTAGTGTAGATCCATATTTTAGCAACCCAATTGTACGGATTGATGATAGTCTATATGAGAATATTCATGGGTTCTTCATTTGGGGCCTTCATTTAATGCTTTTATGCCATTTATACTTAAAGATCCTTTCTTTAGCTTTGGATGTTGCCCATTTGATATCTATGAATGTTCTTTTGTTCATTTTGAAATTCTTATTTGATGAGTTGTTAATCTACATTCTCTTGGATTTGTTGGTTGTCAATCCCAATGGGCAATTAATCTCCATACTAGTATTCCCATTCTGTGCACTCGCGTAGAATGATAAGTCTCGATGAACGGTGTGGGTTGATTGGGTTAGTCTTTTGACCAGTATTCTTATCTTGTGCGACGTCATACTCGCATAGGATGATAAGTTTAGAAGAACGAATAAGCTAATCTACCATGGGTGGAGCAACTAGCAAATCCAAGTCCACATTTACCCTCGCCTACTATCCTTTGGGGTAGTAGTTAGATTAGGATTTTCTCTTTTTGTTTCTTCTTTCTTTCTGTATTTTTCTTTGATATTTCTTTCTTTCTTTCTTTTTTAGAATAAGAACCTAAACCTAAATACAAGAATAAATGCAATGTGCTCTCTGTGGTTCGACACCCTTACTACGCGGCAGGATATGTGGTCCTAAAGTGTGCCAAAAAGGGTATTTTCAGTGTGTGTATTTTTTGGCACATCACCTGATCGAGCTCGGCTCAGCCAAAAATTCACGGGCTCGAGCTCGGTTTGTTTTACAGCTGTCGAGCTTGAGTCAGGCTCGAAAACTTGACCGCACAAAAGAATTCGGCAAAAAAAAAAAAAAAAAAAACCAGCAGGCCAAAATTCAAAGAACAAAAGATGTCAACAAAAAAGAAAAACATCCATGCTCCATATCTAACATCCCCACTCCAAATCTGCTCCGATCTTCCATAAAAATTTTAGATCTCTTGTTGCCACTGTTTCTCTGACCCATTCTCTTTAGATCTGTGAATGAGAGAAGCTGTGAAAAAGGAGAAGGGAGGAGAATAATGTTAGACGCGGCAGAGGAGTGGTGAAGAAGGTGACAGCGGTGGGAGGCATGAGGAGGAGTGAAGTAGAAGTGGCGGGAGGAGAAGATTATGAGAGGGAAATGGCGATAGAGGATGAGGAGGTGATGATGGCGGTGGTGATGGAGAGGGAGTTGTATGGCGTTTGGTGAATGAGAGAAGAGGTGTGGGCGGAAGGAGAGACATGAGGGAGAGATAGAGAGAGGAGTGATTAGCGTTTAGATTTAGAAAGGAGGGAGAGATAGAGTGAAAAAGTAGTATTTAAGTGTAGGGTTTTGAGAGGTATTAAATTACCATTTTATCCTAACATTAATATAAAAAAATATATTAATATATTAGCTAGGCTCGCGAGCCTACCGAGCCTTAAATTTACAGCTCGAGATCAAGCTCGATTATAATCGATCTCGACTCGAGCTCGACTCGAGTTTTGACAGCCCTACTCCCAATGCCATACATCGGGGGACAAATTTTCAAAGGGAAACCAAAGGCCGAACACTACAAACAGCTGATCGAAGAAATTGATAGGAAGCTGGACTCATGGAAGAACAAGCTGCTAAGTTTTGGTGGAAGAGTATCACTGCTGAAATTAGTGCTATATGCTATCCCATCCCATATGATGATGGCACTAGAACCTGACGTACTCTTGTCATTGTAAAATTTAAGGGCAAACACTTCAAAATAAATTTATAAACAAACAAAACAAAAATACCAAAACTATAGTACTTAAGGTTTCGTTCCCATACGAATGTTGTGATGATTGAAGTAGTAGTTGGGTTCGATTCCTTACTTACTAATGTTTTAGTAGTTTCTGACCTAAGAATCGAACAAAACAAAAGGTAATATAGTGAATTCAAGTGAATCATGCAAAAGCTAAAATAAACAAAATGAAATATAATGTAGGTAGAAGCGGGAAAATCATACCACAACAAGATTCAAGGGGCTATTGGTAAGTTAAATATCATGCAATTGTCCAAACACTTAGATTTTGCCATTCCTATTATGCACACAAAGACCAGAGATAGCCAATAATAGAAATAGGGTCGTCAATCCTATCTATTATCAATAATCTACTTCTTACTTTGAGATTAAGCAACCTTACCAACTTTCATAGTAAATGAACAAAGGAAAAACTAAGCTTGCAATACAAAAAAGCATAATCAACCCATAACACATGCTTACACAAGTTATGCAATCCTCAATTCTACCAAGTAGTGAAGTAGATTCAACATATATACTAACATCAAAGCAAATTCACTAGGCATACATGAATTACTTCATTTGCATGAAACCCAGATAACAATATGCATGGAAACCCATAGAATAGAACAAAAGTAACATGGAAATGCAAAGCCCATCATAAAATAACTCAATTAATAAAGAAGGTAAGACCTTTTCAACAATAAGGCAAAGAACACTCCCAACTCATGAACTTCCATCATTAAAGAGAGAAACTTCTATTAAATCCATACTCTTTTTTCTACATCACTTGGAAATCCACTACCCCCTATCACTTAGAAGGGTAGATTTCCCTAGAATCTACTTAGAACATAGTTGTTCTAAGAGAATTCATAGTATGTCTGTGTGAAAAGGTGAGAACGTGTGTGTTTTTCTTCCTCCCTAAGTTACTCTCTCTAAAACTATGAAAAACCTATTAAGGTGTAATAGTATGTGTCTTTGTAAATGGGCCTTGGCCATTAAGAAAGGTTTTAGAGGGTTAAAATTAGAATTACATAAGTTGAATCACGCCAAGGGCAAATTTGGACTTTCAGCAGCATTTTTTGGGCGATGACCAGGCAGTGGCCCGGTGTGGACGCCGAGGTTGGCGGCAAACAAGCGCTAGTGCCCAGTGGATGCCGGTCTAAGAATCTTCAACTCTTTTTGCTATTTTCCAAATTCTTCTCTTGAAGATTCAATTCTGCGTGTTTCCTTCCTTTTTCCAGCAAAAGTCTTTAAGTTTCATCCAAAATCTCCAATATGCCTTTTCACTAAAAACCATGCAAATTCAACTATAAATGCATTGAAAGCTCATAAAAGATATCATATTCTTTGAAAATCAACTAAAAGTAAGCTAAACATGCGATTTAGGGTCATAAAAAGGTATATTTTGGAATTATGTCACACCCCCACACTTAAGACTTTGCTTGTCCTAAAACAAACTAACCAAAAAAACCAATAGAAAGTGAGTCCAAAATAAAATAATTCGCTCTAGGATGGTTTTTCTTCCCCCTTCAAGCTAAACATGAAAGGCATGCACTCACTTTGCACTCATCATGTGATATAACTTCAATGATCAAGCAAAACAAGCATGATATGGATTCTCAGTCAACATCAATTGACTTCATCACCTCACACTATCAAGGATTCACTCAATAACGCTCATAGTGTATAGGCTTAGAAATATTCAATAACGCTCAAGTCAATTGCATGAAAAATTTTCAACCATAAGCTTGACTCAAGATCACCTCGCCACCCGCCTATTGCGAATGTAACACATCGATCAAAATGACTTTTATTAGGTATAACGGGGCTAAGAAAATTAGCTAGGGACAAGAAAATGTCAAGTCTTGAAAATTGGAGTTATTGCAAAGAGAATTACATTGATTGGATGCTTCATCAACTACTTCTACTTGGATTCTTCTTCTACTAATGAAGGTTTAAGGCTTAGATGTCCTTTAATTCCCCATCCTTATTCTTCAAACTTTAAAACTCAAACACTTTTTTTTTTTTTTACTTTTCTTCTTTTAGAAACTTCTAAAAACTGAAAACTAATATACTTCGAATCCATCAATTATTTTTCATTTTCACATCCAACCACATACAAACGCATTAAGGGTCCAAAAACAAAGGTTAACAAAGAAAAAGGCTCAAGTTGGCTTATTAGGACAAATATAAATCAAAGAAAAGATGGGGCTTAACTTTTTTATGCCTAAGAGGATAAAGATGATTACGGGTAATGTAAAACAAAGAAAAGGTAAAAATAAAAGCTAACTAATTGCCTTCATCACTTCAATATATTACAAACATGTAAAAGGTCTTGATATGCATGCTAAATACAAGTTCTAGATTCAATCATTCATGCAAGAAAAATCATACAACCAAAGAAATATGAGCAAGCAAATAAGATATGCAGGCTTAAATTAAAGCTCACATAAAACAAGCGTTGAAATGTGATTACATCTCAAGATGTAAACTAAGAACTCACATCATACCTATTAATACTTAACCATTTTCATCATATTTCCATCAATCATGCAATCAAATACCAAAACTAGCTTGAAGGGGTCTTTTTGTTTTGAATTTTTTTTTTTGCAAAATCCAAAATAAAGCAATTTTTTTAAAAATAATCCACAAAATAGACTCATTTTCACTATTAGTTTCTCAATTAGCAAGCATAAAGACTTATAACAACTTATGTTCATCCCCCCACACTTAAGATATACATTGTCCTCAATATATCAAAATAAAACAAAAGTGGGAAAATGGGGTGCCATTTTCTTTCTTTGAATTCATATATCACAATTAAACTCATGCCCATATAATGTTAGCCAATAACCAAATGTAAAGCACTTACACTTTAATTAAAAACCTAAAAAAAATTAAAGACACCAAAGCAAATAAAAATAACTAAATTGCAAAGGTGTCAACAAAATGTAGTAAGAAAGTAATAATAGTAAGGATTCCCAAACTCTTGTTGTAAAAGAATTAATTGTGGAGGAAAAGCAATAGTGCATCACTCTATAAGCTTCATCTCTTTCCATTATAGCTCATTCTTCTCCTTCCTTACTTCATGAATTAATCATGTCCTGAAAATTATAACGAATTAGTGAATTTTTAAGAGAAAATAAAATGGCTTCAGCATACCTCAGGGTTGGCGTCCAACACCTGGAGGTCACCAGTATGGGCGACATGGTGGCACGGTGCCATCACGTCGCCTGGTATCAGGGCCAGTCAATATAAGCCAATTTAATTCACCAAAACAGTAGTAATAAGCATTAAAGCACCACAAGACATGTTAATTTAATACATGATTGATCTAAACATAAGAATACATGATTTCTCATTCATTAAAGCACAAGTCATGCATGTTCTATAATATCAAAGCTCCGAGAAATAAAGATTAGAACATATACAACATATAAAGTTGAAAAATACATATATTCATATCATTACCAGCCCATTCAATCATATAAAGCATACATAGCATAGTACTATGTAAAGTTTAAGAAATTTATTTTTTCAAATTTTAGCACAAGGCAACTCTATAATCTTACCATTGACTCTTGAACTTGTATGATGCTTGAAATCTATAGAGAACTTAAAAGCAACAATGTTATAGGTAAAATCACTAAAATTGAAGAGTTTTAAATCTCAAATTAATGAATTTGATGCCTTAAAGGTGCAAATAACATTCTTTTCAGCTCTAGGAAGTTTTGGAAGTTTTAGGTAAGTAAATGGAGGTTTTAAACTCCATAGTACCTCTTTTTCATCATAAAAAAAAAAAGGGAATCCGGGCACTGTGGTGGCGTCAACTTGGCGTTGCTGATACAGCCCAGAAGATCATAGCATCACATGGGCGCTGTGCCTAATAGTCGCCTGCAGCTGGCTTCGTATCGGCGGCACATTGGCGCTCAAATCCGTTTTTTTCTTAATCTTCGCAAAATTGCTTCCGCTTGACTTGTACACCATTGAATTGCACCAAATCATGTACCTACAGCACAGGAATGTGTTCAAAAACATCATACTCAAAAATCACCTTGAAATCCATGGCTTATTAGCAATTTAGAAATTTGAAAATCTAAAATCTAGAAAATGAAATAAAAAGTTTTGAAAATGTTTGGGTTGCCTCCCAAGAAGCGCTTTGGACTTCATAGTCTCCGGCTAGAATTGTCTTGAGGTAGGGACTCAAGATCCCTCTAAACTCCTTATATCATGTGCAATGGATACACTGGCCTTGCTTCCTTGAACCAAACTTTTCAAATCCTTGTAGTTTTGCTTTTGTTTTTCTCTCATTTTCTTTCTCTTCATCCTAAATTTCTCCCTTCTTGCTTTATCACTATGGTTGTCAATGGCTAATTCTTCATCAAACTCCTCATTTTCTTGATTGTATGGCATTTCCACATTCCTCAATGCTTGAGCTCTAAATTCTATTCCCTCAACCTTCCTTTCTACTTCATAAAGTCTCCTTGAGAAATCACAAAAACAATTTCTCTCTTGCAACATCATGGCTAGAATCTCCTTTTGGAGGTTGAGAGATTTTTTCACTAACTCCTTAAGCTCTTCATTGGAGTATTTCAATGCCTTCAAGTCCCACTCTTTCTTGAACTTTGTGATAATCTTCCTTGTTTCCTTATCCTTGTTGGTCATATTCTTTAACATTCGATTAGACACTTTATGGAATGGTATGAGGTCTAAGGTCTCTTCCACAATTGGATTTCTTACTTCATTGGTCATCTTCTCAAATTCATCTAGAAGATTCTTAGGCTCCTCTTTTCCTTTTGAGCTCCTTCCATCCTTCTTTTTGCTTGGAGTTTCCTCATTTTCTTTTGGCTCAATGATAGCTCCTACCTTGATGGTTGCATGACTAGGCATAAGAAATTCCTCAAATGGGTGCATATTGGACTCTTTGAATGAACACTCTCTTATATCCACACCTTTCAAGTATTTGGTCCAAGGTCTTTCCCATTGATTTTCTTGACAACATTGTACAAATTCATCCTCATGTCCATTGTATTAGATCCCATTAGACATGCCTTCTTGACCTTAAATTCCTTTTTGTTTCTTTTGTGTTTTTTCCATTGGCAACTCAAAATTTTCATCCCATTGGAAACTCATTCTCAAGTCCTTTATGAGATTCTATGCCCGCTATTTCTTTTTCTTGTTCTAAGGCTTCTTTCTTTAATGATTCCCCCTTAGTTGTTTCACTTTCATCTTCCAACATGATAGACTCTTGAGTAATTTCCCCCCACAATTGTGAGCTAGATGATGAAGTCGGTGTTCCCATTATCTCATCATTATCTTCATCATCTATCTCCACATCTTCGCAATACTCCCTATCATTTGAGTAATTCATTTGCATATTCTTCTTCATCAAACTCATTCTCCTTCAGCTTCTCATCATCAAACTCTCTCATGTATCCTTCAATCCACTCTAAGTAAGTTGAATTTCTCCACACTAAGTAAGTTGAATTTCTCCATTGCCTCATGAAATCCTTCACCAAAGCACCTATTTCCTAAACTGGTAACAAAGCATAATTAAGCTACTTTAAAAGCAAATTACCAAAATGAAACTTCATAACAACTGGATTTTATTCAGTTACAACGTTCAACCTACACTATTACAGCTTCATTGTTTACAAATTTATAATTATCCCAACCTCCCCCAAGTTTCTCCTAAGCTTGTCTCCGGTAATCTCCTACCTGGATCACATTCAAAGATAAAAAGGACATATGTATGCTAAAAGCATACCTAATGAGGGTCACCTCCTGGACCTAACAGTATCAAATAAAAGCAACCAAGATAACCAACCAACGTGGATCCTAGAGAGGTTCTGATTATCACAATTAGAATCCTCCCTAAGATAATCCGTACCAACCAACTGGATCGGGTTTCACACCAACTAACTGCACTCCGCCAACAAGCTACAATCCTCCAAAGGTACCCCAGGCCATATCGACCTGTGACTGTGCCACAGATCGGCCCTTATCCCAATAGAATGGCGAGAAAATGACGGGATCCCTAAAAGATGCAAGCATATACATGACTCATAAGTAAACCAACAATAACTAGTACGAATAATTATACAGTTGTGCAATAGACTCTACAGGAAATTCGACAGCACAACGACAGTAAATGCAAGAATCCCAACAAGACAAACATCACAAAAACTTCCAAACAATAGCACAATATCCAACCATCAACACTATAACACATGTACAATAGATCTAAACCCTTTATGCCGGCATGGCCATAATCTTCTAAACAGAAATCATAAATGAACACATGCATAATATAAACTTCAAATGTGATCCAGGTTATACTTAGGTTACACCTATATGTCCATAGTGAAGAAAACAGATCTGGTCTGGGCTAAACCAAAAATCTCACTTTCGTGCTATGCATTCCAGAATCGGAGACTTTCAATCTAGCCCAGACTCTAAAATCATTTCTCCTGAATAGATCTAGGCTTATAAATATTTAATTTATTAAAATGACATGATAAAAATTAAATCTTTAATTTAAAGCGTAATACAAAAGGTTATACCTTTGAAGCGTGTCCTCAAAGCAATAAAGAAAACCAAACGCCAACCGCGAGAGAATCCCGAAATAGACTATGACAACCTCCAAAGTCATGTGGACAACTATCTATGGGGTGGCTAAGGAACTAAATAAGAAATCCAAAAGAAACCAAATTCAAAAAACTCGACAGATATTTGACATATCGTAAAGCCTTGTCGCCAAACTTCCGCCAAATGCCTGGAATATGAACGGTCAATTAGATTAATCGGACCGTGATCTAGACACTAAATGGTGTGGATCGCAAGCTAGAAGCTGCGATCAAACACACCACAAGTGGATCTGCAAGACGGATGTCAAAAATCGATCGTCGAACTCAACAAAAAAAAAACTTCTAAAAATCGCGCAAGCGGCGGAACTTTAGACCGCAACAATCAAGGAAAAATCCCCGGCAATAAACAAGTTAAGTTTTTCAAATGAGAAAGATCCTTAGTTGAATTCGAAAGAAAAATTTGATGAGGAAGATGAATAGATCATTTGGTCAGATAGTGTAGTTAATGAACTTGGTTCTTCTCAAACGAATGTGGGTTAGCGTAAACGTCCACACTATCGCGGCTTGTGAGAATCCTGGTGAATGAGATGTTGGTGCATTAAATTATTGTTTTGAGGGAACTCAATAATTGTTAGAATTTCCTTATTTTAAAAATTCTAGGTTAGATAACTAAAACATTGTCTATTTAATTTACAGTTTTTTGATATGGCATTCAACCCCTTAGCTACTATATTGAAAGACAATATGTTAACTGGACCTAATTATGTCGATTGGAGTCGTAACTGGGACATTGTCCTTATGGCTAAGAGCACTCCTGTGAGAGATCATGTCATTGACGTGATTTGTAACATCGATAAGGTTGAGGTAGTGGGAGGCGAAATCGTTGGTGAAACCAAATTCGATATTGTCCTCCGGAGCTTGCCTCCAAGCTATAAGTAGATTCGGTTGAACTACAACATAAGTAAGATGTTGTGTACTTCATCTGAGCTCTTGCCAGAGTTGGTTGTGGTTAAAAGCCTTCTTCAAGAGAAGAAGCGAGCTTTAGTCGCAGTCAAAGCTTCAGAATCTTCTTCTGAGCCTGAGCCTAGAAAGAAGAAGAGAAAGCTCGAGGGAATAACTGAAAAGGCGCGAATTGCGCCTAAGCCAGATATTGCAAAGAAGAAGTCGAAAAACAAGTGCTTCAAGTGCAATAAGACGGGACATTGGAAATCAGATTGTCCAAAGCTTATAAGTACGATAGTTTTTACCTTAATTACTGAAACATGTTTAGCGGCGATTCCCACAGATACTTGGTGTGTGGATTCAAGTGCCACTGACCATGTTTGTAATTCTTTGCAAGGGTTCCAAGTAACTCGGAAGCTTAGAGAAGGCGAATTGGATATCTACTTGGGCGACACTACAAGAGTGTCAGTAGAAGCAGTGGGAGTAGTTACTCTGAATTTCGAGAATTTTAGTTTAGAGTTAGTTAATTGTCTTTATGTACCGAGTTTTAGAAAGAACCTTATTTCGGTTTCTAAACTCTTAAAGAATGGTTATAAGTTTATTTTTCTAATGATTCTGTATTTATTAGAAGAAATAGAAAACTTATTTGTTCTGGTTCATTGGCTGACAATTTGTTTGTGGTTAATTATAACTCCCCTGTTGTGCAAAACATAGAAACAGATAACTCTTTATCTAACATTAATAAGAGGAAGAAAACTTCTGAAATGAATCAAACCTATCTTTGGCATCTCAGGCTAGCTCATATAAACCTTAGTAGGATTCAGAGGTTGGTCAATGATAGACCTTCAGGTTCATTAGAGATTGACAGTTATTCAACCGGCGAATCTTGCTTGGAATGTAAATTGACCAAGAGACCTTTTAAGGCAAAAGGTTATAGAGCTAAAGAAGTATTAGAGTTAATTCATTCTGACTTGTGTGGACCAATGTCGGTCCAATCAAGAGGTGGGTTTTAGTATTTCGTGATGTTCACGGATGACTACTCAAGGTACAGGTACATTTACCTAATGCGTCATAAGTCCGAGTGCTTTAGCAAGTTCAAAGAGTTTCAGGCAGATGTGGAAAAACATCATGGTAAGAGTATTAAGACACTGCGATCAGATCGTGGTGGGGAGTACCTATCCCACGAATTTCGAGAATACCTCAGTGAGGTCAAAATTCAGTCTCAGTTGTCTGCACCTGGTACGCCACAACAGAATGGTGTAGCAGAAAGAAGGAATCGAACTCTCATGAAAATGGTTAGGTCGATGATGAGCTATAGTGATTTTTTGAGTTCGTTCTGGGGATATGCCTTAGAAACAGTGGTATATATTCTTAATCTTGTACCATCTAAAACCATGCCTTCAACCCCAGTAGAGTTGTGGAATGGGCGAAAGCCTAGTCTAAGACATCTCAGAATTTGGAGTTGCCCAGCACATATGCTTAAGGCAGATGCGGCAAATTTAGATGCGAGAACTGAATTAATGCTGTTTGTAGGATATCCTAGGGAGCGAAAAGTAGTCTGTTTTATAGTCCTAAAGATCAGAAGGTGGTGGTTAGTACCAACACTAGATTTTTGGAGGAAGACTATATTCTAGATCATAAGCCCAAGAGCAAGATAGTACTAGAAGAGCTTAGGAGAGAAACTAATAATCCTGATGCACCAACACAAGTAGATACGCCACACACTGCACAAGAGATCACAGATGATACGCCTACACAGGTGGTGCCTCGTCGTAGTGGGAGGGTTGTAAGACTGCCCGACAGGTTCATTGGCGTGGGAGAGGCCTCAGACCTAGTCCCGACACGCCTGAACCTGATCCGGTTAACTACAATGAGGCTTTCCGAGATAAGGATGCAGAATCTTGGGGTAAGGCAATGATATCCGAGATGGGGTCAATGAACCACAATCAAGTCTGGGAGCTTGTGGACCTGCCTGATGGGTTTAAGCCCATTGGATGCAAGTGGGTCTATAAATGTAAGAGAGGACCTGACGGAAAGGTGGAAACCTTTAAAGCTAGGCTGGTGGCGAAGGGGTATACTCAGAAAGAGGGAATCGATTATGAGGAAACCTTCTCCTCGGTAGCCATGCTTAAGTCGATCCGGATTCTCTTGGCCATAGCTGCTTATTTAGATGATGAAATATGGCAGATGAATGTCAAGACAGCTTTCCTAAATGGAAGTCTTGAGGAAACCATCTTCATGCAGTAACCAGAGGGATTCGTTGAAAAAGGCCAAGAGCATAAGGTTTGCAGGCTTAAGAGGTCTATTTAGGGACTTAAGCAGGCATCCAAATCTTGGAACATCTGGTTTGATGAGATAATCCAGTCCTACGAATTTACTCAGTGTCCGGATGAACAATGTGTGTACCACAGACGTGATGGAAACTCAGTGGTGTTTCTTGTACTTTATGTAGATGACATTCTATTGATTGACAACAACAAGAAAGTTTTATCAGACGTAAAGGCATGGTTGTCCAAGCAGTTTGATGTAAAAGACTTAGGGAAAACGGGACATATCCTTGGGATCAAGATAATTCGAGATCGTAGGAAATATTCGTTAACGCTCTCCCAAACTTCATATATAGATATGATTTTGGCCCATCTTAACATGCAGAACTCCAAGAAAGGTTTTATACCTTTCAAACACAGAGTGCATCTGTCTAAGGAACAGTCTCCCAAGATTGTTGAGGAGATAGAGCCATGAAGATAGTTCCTTATGCTTCGGCAGTAGGAAGTCTCAAGTATGCCATGTTGTGTACGAGGTATGATATCTGTTATGTCGTTAGCATTATAAGCAGATATCAGAGTAACCCCAGAAAAACTCATTGGGAGGCAGTAAAATGCATTCTCAAGTATTTGCGTAGAACGAGAAACCAAGTGCTGGTCTATCAGGCATCTGAGCTGGTACCCCGAGGTTACACAGATTCAGATTTCCAAGGCGACAGGGACAAGAGCAAGTCTACCTCAGGGTATGTATTTACTCTAGGAGGTGGAGCCATAGTTTGGCGGAGTGTCAAGCAGAAATGCATGCCGAAATCTACCATGGAGGCTGAATACGTTGCCGCATCAGAGGCAGCCAAAGAAGCAGTATGGCTCAATAATTTCCTAGTGGACTTAGATGTGATTCCTGGTTTGTAGAAGTTTATCACGGTGTATTGTGATAACAACGGTGCAGTAGCAAACTCGAAGGAACCACGAGCCCACAAGGCGAGTAAACATATACAGCGACAGTACCACCTGCTATGAGATATCGTAAAGAGGAAAGACGTGGTCGTGGCTAAGCTAGCATCAGAGGATAACCTTGTAGATCCATTCTCAAAGAAATTGACTTCAAAAGTCTTTGAGGCTCACGTGAAGGGCATGGGGATCAGATACTTAGGAGAGCCATGATAGTTTTTCTAGATATATAGCAGCAGAGTGTATAGGAGTTGAGTGTAGATGTATACTTAAAGCATAGCTTAAGTATTAGTGGGAGATTGTTAGAGTTGAATACATAAACTATGCTTGTATTGTACTTTTTCCTAGTTAATATATCAATTTATGTTTTGGTTAAATTTAGTTGTGCATTATTTGTCCATTTATATTATGTAGTTAGATGATGAAGTGTCTTGTGTGACACAGTAGATCTCATCATTGGTTAAAAGACATAATATATAAATGAGGTTCGTAACCGAGACAGCTTTGGACAAACTGTCGGTTTAGGTTATTATGTAATTCGGATAATTGGTTTGTCTAAACTGATTGAATCATATAGATATGCCCGGGGTGTATTGAACTCGAATAATAGGAATGACTTGTCTTGTACTGATTTACTAGACAAATCGTTCTTGGTATTCTATCTCTTAATCCCTAGATTAGAGTAGGCATGAGGATTAGATATAGTGTACTTTGATCTGCCAATGGGTGAGGTCAATTGTGGCCAATAGTCTCGATAGGTTGGGTGTGCGTCTTTAGTTGCTTGGTGTGCTGCTTTGAGCACCATGTACCGGTGTGTCTGGGGTGATGGTGCTCCCGAGATAAGCTCGTAATGTTTATTATACTAAACCCGGCAGGTGGACTTATGTCCGGTATAGTAAAAAGGTCCAGTGGTACTAGTCTCGAAATTAAAGAAGTTAATTAATTTATCAGTAAATTAATAAATTAACGAGTACTATATCTTTGATGTGGGGAGATTATGAATTTAAATTAATTAAGTTGTTCCGGAAGCAATTTTGGTGTAGGATGGTAGTGCCAAAATTAATCCGTTGTGGTACTATTAATTTTGTAATGGGTTAATTGAATAGGTAGAATTAATTAATTGATTAATTATTCCTAAGGGTTAATTGAGTAATTAACAAAGTGAAATTAATTAATTAATTAATTAAGTCTTAGTTTCAATTAGAATTAGGAAATCTTAGAGATTAGAAAATCTATTAGGATTTGGTTTATCCTATCAGATTGGTTACCTAATTGGATTTGGAAACTAATTAATTATCTAAACCCATTAGAAAGACCAATTATAAACCAACTTGGGGTCTCTCTTGTAACTCTATATATAGACAAGGGATTAGCTATTCCACAATATACAAATCATAAGTTTTCAAGACAAGAAAACATAGAGAGAGAAAATCCTAGAGAGAGAAAATTTCTCTCTCTAAAATCGGATTTTATAAGCTCAAAGCTGCCTTTTTTTCCTTCCTTTGGCCGGCCAGATTTTGGCGGTGTGTGGGAGAGTTTCTGGCAGGACATGAGTTCTCTCGGAGTCCCAGGTGGCGCGTGATCTTCACGCACTAGGGGCAGGTGGTTGCAGAATTTTTCAGGCGACCCAGTTGTGGTGATTAGCTGATCAATTGCTCGTTAGATTGCTGCCCACATAACATACAAGCAAATTCTTGAGGCATACAAGAAAATCACCTAAGTATACGCTTCAATAGGTAATTCTTATTCTTCCGCTTTTAATGAAGAATTTTTGTTGCGTGATAAATCGAATAAGTGCAAACCCAGATCCTTCGCAATGTTATTTCAAAAGGGTTGGAATAGCGATTGTGCTAGCGTCTAGGCCTGGACAGAGATTACGATTCTGGAATGCATAGCACGAAAGTGAGTTTCTGGCTAGGCCCAGGCAGATAATCTTTCAGACTATACAGCCGAGGGGTTTTCCCTTCGAAGTGAGAAGAATTAGTGAATTTCTGGAACAGCCATAACAATATTTGAGATGAAGTTTTCCAAATTTTCAAGGGGGGATTTTTTGAGAGGGCCAACCACCATCCAAGGAGAGAGTTCTAACCAAAGTGTCTCGGGATGCCTAGGCCAGAAGCTGCCAAAAGAGAATTCCAGAAGACCTTAATTTCGAGGCAGCTGAAAAAGTAGTGGCCAATGGATTCTGAAAATCAACAACAAAACCTAAGAGGGGAGGTGAATTATGTTGTTTAAAAAATTTCCTTAAAACTGAACAAATCTTAAAATAATTTCTTTTTAAAATAAACAATGGCTATCTATGTGTATAAAACAAATACCAAATAAGTCTAAATTAAAATAGTATTAAAAAAAAAGAATAATAAGATTATTAAACAATATAAAAGTATATAAGGAAACAAGAAATTGTTAGTTAACAATATATAATAATTAAATTAAAATAAATGTCAAGTATGTGACTTGAAATGGACAAGTCTTGAAATTAAATAATTTAGAATAAAGTTCAAGTATTGACTTGATTAACGACAAGTCTTTGACTTGAAATGGACAATTCTTGAAATTAAACAATTTAAAATGAAACTCAAGTATTGACTTGATTAAGGCCAAGTTCTTGACTTGATAAGGAAAAGTCTAAGATAAAGTAAATACTTAATTAAAGAAGGTTAGACTTGAAATAAGAACAAGTCTTAAATAAAATCTTGAAATTAAAAATGTAAGACTTTAATTGAACAAGTCTAATGACGATGTTTTATGATGCAAGAAATATAGAAGAGAGAGTATGGATGCAAAATGAAATGGAATGAAAGAGACAAGATTTTTAAAGTGGTTCAAACTTGTAACCCCCATACAAGCTCTACATTCACTCCCCTGAAGGAAACAGATATAGTCCGAGCTAAAACAAAAATCTTATTTTCATGCTATGCATTACAGAATCGCAGACTTTCGATTCTGCTCATGCTTAAAATCATTTTCCCTGAATGGATCTAGGCTTATATTAATTCTATTTATTAAAACAACACGCTAAAAATTGAATCTTTAATTTAAAGCAGAAAGTATAAAGATTATACCTTTGAAGCGTGTCCCTCGCAATAAGAAACCCCAAAGCCAGGAAACAACGAATATCACCAAAAGTCCTGAGAATGACTCCTACAACTCCAAAATCGGGTGGGCGATTAGCTACGGAGCGGCTAATAGCACTAACGAAGAAAACCAAAAGAAACCCGCTTCAAAAAAACTCAAAAAACCACGATAAATTTTTGCCTGGATGCAATCTACGCCTAATCTGAAATCCTAACAAGCACCGCCGGGAATCTCGCTGGAAAGGAACCATTCACCCAGAGATCTAGACTTTGGCGAACCCGGAGGAATGAGCCAAAGGATCAGCATGATGGAAAAACAATGCCCACAAAATTTTGGCCGCCGGACAGCTCACCCTCGAAAATCGTGCGGTGCCAGGAATCTTGCGATGGAGGAATTCGAAAGGGCATGGCGAAGTTTCCGAAAACAGGCAACGATCTCTCAAGGGATTTCTAGGCTGAAGAACTAGTTGAGTTCTCAAAGAAGAAGAATCTAAAACCGACTTCGAGAAAGAACTTATCGTTGAAGATGAAGTTGTCTCTCTAGGTTCTTCCTTCTCTCTAGAGGCAACTTAGCGTACAAGGTTTCTTAATGTCTTTAAGTGCCTAACATTAGCTATTTATGGGGAGCTTCAAGGAAGACCTAGTGGGCTTTTGAGTTAGGCCGTAGTGTTGGACTTTCGTTGACCTCTTAGTCTTCCCTAGACTAATCAACTCCAATCGATCCTTTTAAATTAATTTCTTAACCCACTTCGTTAATTAAATTTAATCGAACCCTTGGAATTATTTCGTATAACCCACATTGTCAATTAAATATTAATTAAACCTTTAAAATTAATTAATTCACTTTTTCAATTAGTCCAAAGCATAATTAGTTGTACCACTAACGGACCAATTATGGAACTACCGCTCAAAAATGAATTTACTTTGCGCTCACTTTATTATTCTTCTATCTCCCTGAAAGATTATCTGCCCGGGCCTAGCCAGAAACTCACTTTCATGCTATGCATTCTAGAATTGGAATCTCTGGCCAGGCCTAGACGCTAGCACAATCGCTATTCCAACTCTTGCTTGAAATAACATTGCGCAGGATCTTGGTTTGTACTTATTCAATTTATCACGCAACAAAATAAATTCTAATACAAAGCGAAATCATAGAATATACCTCTCGAACCGTGTTAACTCAGGTCATTCTCTTGTATGCCTCAAGACTTTGATTGCACATTGTGTGGGCAACGATCTAGCAACCAATTGATCAACTAATCACCACACCTGGGTTGCCTGAAAAGTTCAGCAACCTCCTGCCCCTAGTGCGTGAAGATCACGCGCGAGAGAACTCACGCACCGCCGGAAACTCTCCTACGCGTCACCAAAATCCGGCCGGCCAAAGAGAGAAAAAAATGGCAGCTTTGAGCTTATAAAATCCGATTTCAGAGAGATAAATTATTTCTCTGTCTAGGATTTTCTCTCTCTAAGTTTTCTTGTCTTGAAAACTTATGAATTGTATATTGTGGAATAACTAATCCCTTGTCTATATATAGAGTTACAAGAGAGACCCCACGTTGGTTTAGTATTGGTCTTCCTAATAGGTTTAGGTAATTGATTAATTTCCAAATCCAATTAGGTAACCAATCTAATAGGATAAACCAAATCCAAATTAGATTCCTAATCTCTAGGATTTCCTAATTCTAATTGAAACTTAAGACTTAATTAATTAATTAAATAATTCCACTTTGTTAATTACTCAATTAACCCTTAGGAATAATTAATCAATTAATTAATTCTACCTATTCAATTAACCCATTACAAAATTAATCTTACCGCTAACGGATTAATTTTGGCACTATCATCCTACACCAGAATTACTTCCGGAACAACTTAATTAATTTATTCATAATCTTCCCACATCAAAGATACAGTGCTCGTTGACTTATTGATTTACTGATAAATTAATTAATTAACTTCTTTAATTCTGAGACTAATACCACTAGATCTTTTTACTATGCCGAATATAAGTCCACCAGCTGGGTTTAGTATAATAAACATAACGAGCTCATCTTGGGAGCACCATCACCCCGAACGCACAGGTACATGATTTTCTTTCGACAAGCAGCAGCACACCAAACAACTAAACACGCGCACCCAACCTACCGAGACTATTGGCCACAATTGACCTCACCCATTGGCAGCTCAAAGTACACTATGTCTAATCCTCATGCCCGCTCAAGTCTAGGGATTAAGAGATAGAATACCAAGAACGATTTGTCTATTAAATCAGTACAAGACAAATCATTCTAAATGGTTAAGTTCAATACGCCTCGGGAATATCTATATGATTCAATTAGTTTAGACAAACCAACTATCCGAATCACATAATAACCTAAACTGACAGTTGTCCAAAGCTGTCTCGGTTACGAACCTCATTTATATATTATGTCTTCAAACTAATGATGAGATCTACTGTGTAACACAAGACACCTCATCATCTAACTACATAATATAAATGGACAAATAATGCACAACAAGATATAACCAAAACATAAATCGATATATTAACTGGGAAAATGTACAATACAAGCATAGCTTATGTATTCAACTCCAACACTCCCCACATCAAAGATCTAGTGCTCTTTGATTCATAAATTTACTGACAAATTAATTCATCAACTTCTTGGTATCAGAGATTAGTACCACTCGACTTTCTTATTATACCGAACATAAAGTCCATCGGCCGGGTTTAGTATAATAAACCTTTCGAGCTGATCTCAGGAGCACCATCAACCCAGCGAACCGGTACATGAATTCCTTCAACTAGCAACGGCACACAAAGAAGTCAAACACCGCATACCCAACTTACCGAGATTTAGGCCTCAATTGACCGCACTCTTTAGCAAATGAAAGCATACGATACCTAACTCTCGTGCCCGCTCTAATCTAGGGATTAAAAGATTAGAATATTATGTTTAAATTAACTATGCCGATCAGTACAAGTTAATTCAATCACGAACAGGTCGTGCTCAATATGCCCCGGGCACATCCGTATGATTTAATTAGTCTAGACAAACTAATTTCCAAATTATACGATAACCTAAACCGATAGTATGTTCAAACTATCTTAGTTACGAGCATCTATTTATATATATTACTTTAACCGATAACGAGATCTATTATGCTTTTCTACACCTCGTTATCTAGATATATGATATAAAAGAACAATGTAATACTAAAACATAAACGATATGTCAACTGGCTATTAATTTTTTATACAAGTAATAGCTTTTCAGTATTCAAAACCAGCATCCCCAACTTCTAAAGTTGAGGCTCTTCCTATTTCTTTCTCAAAGAAACAAAAATTCCTTAAGGTGGAATTCAACTTTTACAAATCTCCTAAGAACAACTTAGTAACTCTACTAATAGGTTCTTCACTACTCACCCTCTAACTTGTTCTTGACTTGTAACCTCTTGCTTTCAAGAACAATAAAACCTTTTTGTGTGCAAAGTGTTTATGGTTTACAACAAAGTTCTAGTTTAAGATTGACACTTTGAAAAATAACTAGAACACTTTAAAAATAACTAGAATTTGAAAATGAGCACTTGAAAACTTGAGAGAATTTGACACTAATAAAAATGCCTTGATATTTTGTGTGTTGAATGTCTTCACCTATGCTCTTATTTATAGGCAAATTTGAACTCCAATTCAAACACTTGAATTTTGGCTGCAAAGGTGATTTGACATAGGCTGAATATTCTTTCTGTTTTTTTGACCTCTTGCAGCTGCTTTTGAATTTTTTGTCACAAATAAATATTGTAGATATTTCTCTTCACTTTCAAAGACCTTCAAAATCAGTTGATTTGTAGCTCAAGTTACATATAATTTACTGAACTGTGACATTGCTGTGACATAGTTTCTTTTTGGTCTATTTTCACCAAAATTCCATTGGAATTTCACATTAACCATAGAAAAAATTATTTAGATAATTGAAAGAGATTTTCAAAACATCCAAAATCTTAATTTTTGGCTAAGTGAAACAAACGTTATGCTCATTTGAAATTGAATGTATCAATCTGAAAATTTGCACTTTCTACAAAAAATAATTTTAGACAATTTGAGAAATTATTAGTTTCACATATTTGTTTTTTTATTATTAAAACCAAAGTTGAAACACTTAAATTTAACAATCTCCCCCTTTTTTATGATGACAAAAAAAATGATATTTTAAAATGAAAGTACAAGTAACAAGTGAACTCCCCCTTACTTTGACAATAAAATTTTAAAACTAGGTAGTTTGTCATGTTTCCCTTCTCCCCCTTTTAGTCATGAATAAAAATTTAGGCATGAAAAAAAAAAAAAAAATGGGAACTCAATTTTTTTTTTACATGTGTAATATAATGATAAGTCAAGAATTTGACTTTGGAATTCATCACTTCCCATACACATGTTTGCATGCACAAACAATCAAATAAGGTCATGCATCACAAATTCTATATTTCACATATTTGGTTTTAGGTAACCCTTTTACCGATTTTTTTTTACCAGTGTTCATTCAAATAATCCATACTAATATGAGCAAATCTTCTATGCCACAACCATGTGTTATCAACTAATACATTCAAACAATGTTCACTTTGATCCATCAAATTTTCAATATTTAACACTAAATATTTGAAGTTTTACTGCTGGTATAAATAATATTATCATTAGTGGGATCAACAATATAGCATGCATTTTTTTAAAAAAATTTACTCCTAAATTTTTATCACAGATTTGACTTATGCTAATCAAATTGAATTTCAAATTATTAATCAAGAGCACATTTTCAATTATATCACTATGCTTAGAAGAAATGTTACCTATACCAAAAATTTTGCCTTTTGCCTCATCACCAAAAGTCACATTTCCGGTCATGTGCCTTGAGCATCCACTATCCAAGTACTATTTTGTTTCTTTTAAACTTTTTCTTTCCTACAAAAAATAAATAAACTTATAGGTCCCCAACTTTAATTGGGTTCTTGAAGGTTAGAGGATTTTTTAATCTCCATTCTTTTAAATCATTTTCTACATCAATTCTAGAAAAACATCTAGGAGAGACATGCCCAAAAACTCCACAATAGTTACAAGTTAAATGAAAGTTAGAAGAACTAGGAATTTTGTAACTAGCATATTTCATATGATAATTATTTCTTGTTTTTCCATGCATTCTAAATGAATGATCATTATTTTGTTGCATAAATGAAAAATGAGGTGGGGTATAAAATTCATAAAATGGGGTAGAAACATGTGAAACATGATTTTCATTATATTTCCAAGCATGAAAATTTGGTGTTTTGTTAGTGGATGCTTGTGTATTTGAATGTGAATATCCTAATCCACTTTTATCATCACAAACTTTTTGATTACCCAATAATTTTTCTAAATTATTTCTCCCTTTGGTAAATTTTGCAAGACTATTACTTAAATCTTCAATTCTACATTTAAGTTCTTTATGTTCTAATTTCACCTTTTCATTGAAAGATAATTTTTCTTCTATCAAATCTTTGTTTTCATTCTTATGTTCAATAATTTCATTATCTTTTATTTTTAAATTTTCAACATGCAAATTATTTTCCTTTTCTAGAGTATGTACTTTTGATTTCAAAGATACATCTCAAAGATAGTTTGAAATTTCGTATATTTTTTAGATTTTTTTAACATTGGAAAAGAAAGTCTCACTTTAATTTTTGACCAGGATATCTTGGATTGAGGCTAGCTGTGGACAATGGGGGATGCATTGAGGTCACCCAGCCTGCTGAATTTGAAGTTAAGCAGGATAACAATCTCTTTGCCGTGGAGTATGAGCTGGTGAATGTTGGTGGTGGTGAGGAGGACTAGTGGATTCTGCTGTTTTCATGTTCCCATCTCGAACAAGTGCATGTAAGATATAGAAGATATTTAGGTTTAGTAACATGTATCCCTGGGCATATAACCTTCAAAGTGGCCCGGTTTTTTTAGGAACCTTCAATGGATCTTATGAAGGTAGCTTCCTTCCTACCAGAGAGGAGGTTGCAGAAGATACTACAAGGGCAAAAGTAAGTAGAAGCCCTCTGGAGATGTGGAATGGGGTGATAATAAGTTGATAGCAAAGTTTGAGAAGAATTTGGATATGTGAACTTAGCTTTGTAGATGTGATGATTGCTTGGAATGTTTTTGATTGGGACAGATATTATATGAGTGTGAGATGAATATATGAGATCTCATTCTATTCTTTCATCTTGTTTGTTTGTTAAACTTCAAATTGCACAAACATCCTTTGCAAAAGTATTATTAAATATGAAATGGATGGAGTAGCCAATAGTCAATTTATAATGCATGTGATTTCTGTCTCTAATAAGTTGTCTTCTTTTCTGTAGATACTATCGTGCAATATATGTGCCTCACTAATATTATTGGGCAATTTATCCTTCACAATAATAATAATAATAATAATAATAATAATAATAATAATAATAATAATAATAATAATAACAATAATAATAATAATTCACAAGTGTGCGTTTTATCAACAAGTAAATGAAAGTAAACTGTGAAAACAAGACACCTAACATGTAAAATCACACTTGGCAGCAAAATAGTTAGAAGACCAAAGCATAATAATAATAATAATAGTAGTTAAGTTTGAAAATTAATCTTCATATAATTATAATAATTTACCACTAAAATATAAACACTTGATATAGAACCAAATAACAAACACTTAATCGCAAATGATGTCCTACTCATTTCACCCACCCGATGCAGTGAAAATCATAAAGTAGACTGGGAATTATAATTTAGTAAGGGGTTGTGTGTTTCCTCTTTTCTATGGGTATGAAGGGAAACTAAACAAAGTCGAAGTGTTAAACCAAACCATACCAAATAAATTTGATCTTAATTCCCGAAATTAATCTCTCAATTTTGTATTTCAATTTTTTTTTTCTCTCAATCCTTTCTCCTAATCTTCTCAACCAATCCCCTTCATCTGCATAATCCTCTGTTAAACCATGAGGGACTATTCTCTGTCATCACATCACAACCCTAAATACCAACAAAAAAAAAAAATGAAAGTCTTAGTTTGGCACACGATCCTCGCACAGGATCAATTTCCTCCCATTAAATAACTTTGAAGGCTGAAGATATAATTTCCCTGCAGCTTGGCCTGCTTACTGTTTAATTTTTTGTAGGTCAAAATGTCTTAAAAATAATAAGGCCACTTGGTAAAAAAAAAAAAAAAAGGGACAAACTATAATCCATCCCATTTTTTTTTTTTTTCGTACAAAAAGAGAGGCTAAGGCCTTTATCCTAGCACATTGCGTGGGTAAACAATTCCCCTCGCATCATTCTCCAGCCACTTTTTAACTGCCAAAGGGGCCTCATCCAATCTCACGAACCCACTCGGGATCTCTAGCGCTGCCTTTGCCAAACTATCAGCTGCCTGATTCGCTTCTCTATAAACATTGACCACTCTCACCTGCCATTCCCTCGTCAGCAAAATGCGAATGCTGCGTACCAGATTTGTCTGCGTCCCACTATCAGTGTCCAGCTCTGTAACCAACTTAACTGCCTCCACATTATCCAATTCTACCACTAACTTGCGTACCCCCTCATCCCAGGCAAAGTTTAGCCCCTGAAACAGACTCCACAACTCTGCTACCAAGCAACTGCATACCCCAATATTCCACAAAAACCCCGACCTCCAAGCACCATCCTGAACCCGGAGTAACCCTCCTGCTCCAGCGTGGCCCTCACTTGAGACCGCCCCATCAACATTCAACTTCCACCACCTATCAGGCGGTTTCTTCCACCTTATCCACTGTTGCTCACGGATCAACCCACCCACAGCCAGACGTTTGATAGATTGCCTGGTTGTTCTTATACACGCTACCCTCGTCCGGATGTCCTGAACTATCACCTCTGGTGACCTGGAACTCCCCTTGAAAATGATAGCGTTTCGACCTTTCCAAATCAACCTTACAGCAACCCAAAAGTCACTCCACAAAGCTCATCCTGCGAGTTATCGACCATATGCAAAGTAGCGTGGATCCAGCTCACTACTTCAGTTGCGAAGAAAGTTTCCCTCCGGCCCACTGGTACTAACCTATCCCATACCGCCCTCGCCACTCGACACTCCCGGAGAGCATGGCTCAGCGACTCCATCGCCGACCCGCATAACTCACAAACTATAATCCATCCCATTTTAACGCGAACATTTTTACCTTCAAGTGGATAATGAAATGAAAATAAGATTTCATTCCATTATCTCTATCCAAATAATTTTATGAAATGAAATTGTGCATAATTACTTACAGATGATTTGCGGATTCACAACTAAAAGAAGCAAAAATTTTTGGACGGATAGTGCACCTTGTCAAACCCTATTGTGGATCTGACTGTAGATGTAATTAGGTGTGTTATTTAGTCGCCAAACCAGTTTAAGCAGTTTGATTTGGAAAGTTTAGCTATTTCAGAGACATTTTATATTTTTTATAAAAAAATAACAAATTCACAACGCAAAATCTTCATCCACATCTCATCTCTGAAAACCATTTTTTTTAAATAAAAATTCCAAAGAATAATATATATGACAAAACAAATGTATCAAATTCAATGTCTGCAAAGCACGAACCATCATCTCTTGGATTTGTCTCTCCCATAGTATCTCCATCGCTGCTTCTGCAAAAGCCATTGCTGCTTCTGAATCTGCCTTTGCTGCCTCTGCTTCTCTTGCAGCCTTTTTCTGCATCAACTTTTGCAGCTTCTGCTACAACAATTGCTTGCGCCGCTGCCGCTGCCGCCTCTTGTGGTGTCATCCTCATTTCGGGATTGGAACGGCAGCTATAATACTGAAACCCTAGCTCAATTGAACAAATATATATAGCTGCCAAACCCCAAAATTACACGTAGCAACACACCAGTCTTGATGCCAAGTATGTTAAGTATTGCCAAGTACCTAGCTGCCCATATCCATTTCTCAATTTGTAAAACGGAGCTGCTTCTGAATATTATATATCTTCAATAATCCTTATAAATTAAAAATTAAAATTTTTTGATAAAAAATTGTAACAATAGAAGAGAAGAGACAGAGTAAGGATTAAATATATATTTGAAATATTAAAACTGTTTGAAATTAATTTGGCCGATTTAGTCAGTTTGACTTATTAAAACTTTGAAGAGGAAAGATCATCTCATCTCCATTGCTCGAAACTGTCACGCATTATGCACGCACAATCCATGCACGCTACCAAGGATGATCTTCATCGTCTATGCTCTCTTCCTGCTGAACGCAAGGATTGACATGTACAAGGGGAGCATGAGGCTAGCTGTGGAGCCTGCTGCATTTGAAGTTAAGCAGATTAGAATCTCTCTGCTGTGGAGTATGAGCTGGTGAATGTTGGTGACAGTGAGTGTTGAAATAATGAAAAATGTCCATGTTAAGTTGTTCCACATGAAATACTTAGACACCTTGAGGGGAATGAAAAAAAAAGATCTTCAATAATCCTTATAAATTAAAAATTAAATTTTTTTTAAAAAAATTTAACAATGGAAGAGAAGAGATAGGGTGAAGTAAATTTAGGCTTAAATATATATCTAAAATATTGAAACCGTTTGAAATTAATTTGAAGAGGAAAGGATGATCTCCATTGGTCGAAGCTGCCATGCATTATGCACGCACAATCCATGCACGCTGCCTAGAGCACTAAGGCGCCGCCGTGATCAATGGCTGCTGAGGGGTCGAATGCAGTGGCGGTGGTGGGGGGTTGAGGAAGCCGGTTTTTGTTAAGGTTGAGGATCTGAAGCCTGATACCAGCGGCGACCATACACTGATAGTCAAAGTTGTGGAGGTCCAAGATTGTTTTGCAGAAAGGCCGTGCCGTTTCTGTTCACCCTTCGTAACACCGGCATTGCTGAATGGCTTGGTTTATTAGTTCCGTCATGCTTAGCCGCATTGAGGCAATCCCATTTCTTTGAACACTTGATTATGAAGATCAAATGAGAGAGCAACCAATGGATGCAGTTATTGACAAAAGCCCTCGAAAAGCTGTTACACATATACCATGGAAAAATGTTGTACTGGAATTTCTGTCCAGGCGTTGGTGCTCAGTGAGTAAACCTCAACCCGGGTGGCAGTCTTCTTCTTATCAGGATCAACTTTATTTTCATCACCGCTACCACTACCACCACCACCACCACCAGCCTCAGACATCATCAGATTCTCTCTGCTGCATTTGAAGTTAATTAAGCAGGATAAAATTCTCTCTAGTGTGGTGTGGACTATGTTACATGCTGTCCTGTATAGAAATGAGGGGGATTGATCGATTATGGGGGCAAATAGTGAGTAACTAGGGGAAGTGGTTATAGTAAATTATTAAGTAGAAATATGTTGCGTTATGTCCACTATGATATAATTTGCCCATGCTATAAGCCCATGTGCTACAATTTTATGACCAATTGATTTTGATGGAATCGTGGGTTTATATTGGCTTTCAACTCCGAAGAGGACCGTGACTATTTCTGTAATGAAATGAAATCAAACAATTTTTTTAAAAGCAAAATCAAACGAAATTCCATATAATATCATGTTATAAATTAATAAAGTTTAAATTACGATTAAGATTCTCCCCAATCTTCTATTTCAATTTTCTTCTCTCAATCTTTTCTCCTAATTTTTTTATATAATGTTATTTTTAAATTAAATAAATAATTTTAAATTGTAATGAAAACTTTTAAAGCAGGAGTAGAAAAATTGGAGGTTAAAAAAAAAAAAGAAAAAGCCAAAAAACTAGAGAACTAATATCATAAGAGAGAAATAAATTACGAAACCCGACCCACAAAAAAAAAAAAAAATCAATACAGATAAAGGTGGGTGCAAAACAAAACCTGTTTTATGTTAATTTTCGTATCCTTTTTTAAGATAAATTAACGTAGTTCCCCTTTAAACAAAAATAAATTAATTAATTAAAACTAATGAAAGGTTAATTTTCTTATATATTGGGAACGAAATTGAGAAAAAAAAAAAAAATATTGCAATTTTACTAGACTATTGAAATGGGTACTACTCGTGCAATTTAATTTTTGCATCATGCACCTTAAATGCACAAATTTTTTTTTCACAGAATATATGATTTATTAATTTTTTATTCAATACAATTATTTAATTAAAAATTAATTAGTAATGAGCAGAGAAACTTTTAAATTATTTATATTAATATAAACTTTCCATACAAAATTGAAATTCTACCATTATACATCATTACTTCCAAATTGTTCTCAGAACTTTGCTATCAACTCTCACAACTGCATGTTCTTCCTCAGCAACAATTCATTCATTTCTAGTCATTAGACCATTCTGCTTCATCTGAACAACCGGCGCCAGGACTGGGAACTCATTGGTATTTTCTAAGGTATTATCACCCCATTCCACGTCTCTGGAGGGCTCTCACTTACTTTTTCCCTTGTAGTCCCCATAGCATGCTGCAACAGCGGCCTCTAGCGATGAGGGTTAATCGGAATATTATTCTTTTGGCGCATGAAGTATTTTCGGAAAAACTTTCATTTATATTGTAATTGAAAATAAATGAAGATGAAAGAAAATGATAAAGATATATGTATTGGAATGGTAGAATAGAACCTAAGGGATGAAGGTGATATTTATTTTGGGCATGACATTTGTTTGAGGATTAAGAACGAGGGCATGGGTGTAATAGTAATTTAGTAACAGTGGATGAAACGAAATTAAACAAAAGTCCCATTGGTTAAAGATTTTCTCAAAGTTTGGTGTACTCGTTGGATTAAAGGAATATGTTAAAATATACTTTGCTAAATTTTAATCATTTCATTTTTTTTTTTTTTTGGTAGTGCTAAAGCCGGGCATGTATGCATTTCTTAAATTTTAATTTTTTTTTAATGTGCAAAAACTGCGCATGTATGATTTTTATAGTTAAAAATTTTTAAAAAGCGTGGCAGACATTAAAAATTGTGTATTGAAAATAATACAAAACATATTTTGAGTTATAATTCAAAGGAAATCATATTACTTTCATTGATAATGATGAAAGGTTTATTAAAGTACAAGTTATTAATTTAAATTTCGTGAAAAAATAATAATAGCTTATGAGTTAGGTTATTATATCAATTTTGTATTGACATTGTGGCTATCTGTAACATTCATTAAATGATTTATATTAATTTTTGTATAATTTTTTTAAATGTATTCACCTTGTAATTCTTTTAAACAAACAAATAAATAAATAAAAACTGATGAAAGGTTAATTTTCTTACACATTGGGAAGGCAATTGAAAAAAAAAAAAAAAAGTACAATTTTACTATACTATTGAGATGGGCACTACTCGTGCAATTTAATTTTTGCATCATACACTTACAATGCACAAAAGTTTTTTTTTAAAATTTTTTTGGCACATGATATATGATTTATAACTTTTTTATTATTTAATACGAGTATTTAATAAAAAAATAGTAATAAGTGAAAAAAATTTAAATTATTTATATTAATCAAAATATATATGTAATTTTTAATATAAAATTGAAATTCTACCATTAAATATTCGTACTAAAAAGAGTCAAATAATAAGAAAAACGGGCATTTAAATGTATGATATAAAAGGACAAAGGAATTTATGTTTAATAAGTTTATCATTCAATAAATTACCCTAAAATTTTATTATAGTAATCACATAAATTTAAAACTGTTTAGTAAGGAAGGATGAAACAAAAATAGAAAAAGTCTAATTGACTAAAAATTCTTTTCAAACTAGTGAAAATCATAGAGTAGATTGGCACTAGTAACTATGGATGAAACGAAACCAAACAAAGTCCAACTCATTGTGCACTACCGTGAGTCTGAGTGTTGATACAATGATCACTTCGTTCTCTTTGCCCTTGGAATTGCTCAACGCTCCAGGTAGGCTACCAAGAGCAGTGCAGTATTGGGCAATTTTTTTCCTACAACTAGGTGTACATGTAGGATGGTACCCATAGTAGATTTTATATATAAAACATGTCATTAAATGATGTTTCCCAATTTTCTTTTTCTTCCTTCCTCCACGCGCCTAACCAGTACGTCCTTAACCCTCATTTTCCTTTTTTCCTCTTTCTTCTTTCTCCAGCCGTCAGTCACTCATGGGAAATTGCACAAATTAATTTCTGCCATCAATGGAGAAATCGGCGGGTTGCGGAATCGGCAGGTTCCAACGCAAAACCCTTTTGCGGACGGTTGAAGTGGGGTGCTTCGTCCTGTATGAAATTCGAAGGTTTGCAGACGGTTGAAGTGGGTGCTTCGTCCTGTATGAAACTCTGTCCATAGATTATTCTCCAGGGTGATTTTTGTTATTGTATGGCAGTGAATTTCTTGAACAATCGAGATGCTTCAGACCTTTGTCTAGGGAAGCCACCTTTGAAGTGGGTACCAGTCGGTGCTTCGGTTTCTCAGGCATTGTCGGCGTTGAGGAGATCCGGCGGCGACAGCCATGTGAGCGTCTGGAGCTGCTCTGTTCACTGTTCCTCATCCAAGAAATTATCTTGCGATAATAACAACGATAACGTAATTGGATTTGGCGGAAACAAGAGCCCGGATTGCCAATGCTTGGGGAAGATTTCTCTGGTGGATGTGATTTGTTTTCTTGCTAAGGAAGAAAATTTGGCTAATCCTTCGAAGGCTTTAGAAGCTCCCATTTTTGAGATTCTCCCCAAAGGCCCTCCCTTTTCTGTCAAGCATCTGGAACCCAATTCAAGGTTTGTTGTGTTTCTTTCTAAAATTTTGTTTTCCCACGTGGGGTTCTGTTTATTGTTCCAAAAAAACAGACGGGTTGTTTATTCTTTTCAAAATTATTTAGGGAGCCCAATTATTTACAAGAAATTCAGGGAAAGAAATGTTTTCAAAGTTTCATTTTTTTCTTAAATAATCTGTGAGAACAGTTTGTTCTTTGCTGTAATCGCTTGAACTTTGGTGGTATTGCTTTCGTTTTAATACTGCAATTTGGAAATGATGGATCGGTTTATTCGTTTTTCAAAGACATCGATTTTGGCCTTGAATATGCTATTTAATTGTTCAGTTAGCGTTTGTTTCCCTCTTCTTATATCGCCATCTGGGAATTTAATGAAGATACCTCTGATTCCTAGGATTCTTCATGGAGTTAATGGTTTTCGGTGAAACTTGAATTAAGCGTTTAAAGTAGTTAACTAATCGCATTTCCTTAGAACAACATTAGCAGTATTTTAGATACTATGTTCTATCATGATCTGCTGGCTCAGATGATGGAGATAGAGCCATATATGTGATGCGTGGGAATATTACTTCCACCAAAAGAATCTGTAATTTGTGGACAAAAAAATTTGAGGAAAGAAGGATTAGCAAAATGCATTAATGGATTGTTGAAAATGGCAAAAAAATGCACGAACATGAATATAGAAGAAATTTGTATAAATGAAAGTGACAGAAGGGTGACTATTGAGCTGGAAAAAATTGACCCCTTTTTTTATACTTTGCCTGTGAAAGAAACTGGTCCCTTTTGGTGTTCTTTCCCAGCCTCCTCCCATCTCTGGAAATGGATAAGAAAGTTCATCTTTATTATAGAAGAAGTAGAGTCAGAAAGCTTGCATCTGTGTAATTTTTCACCTCAAACTCCTGTTTCTTATAGTGACACTGGGCATATCTTCCAAGAATAGGCTATTTAATTGGTTTGTATACCCCCTGCTCTCTATTTGTCCAAATTTGATGGCATAAAATGTTGTATGATATCTGTTCTGGTTGATGGAATATGTCCAAAGTTGATGGAATATGTCCAAAGTTGATGGGTTATATCGCTAAACTCCTGCACTTATTTTTAGTCTGTTGTTGTTGATGGAATATCACAATTTGTGATGGAATATCGTACATATGGTGATTGAATTGATGGTAATCATGTTACTTATGTGAAACTGTTTCTCGATGGAATAAAATGTTGTATGATATCTGTTCTGATTGATGGAATATGTCCAAATTTGATGGAATAAAATGTTGTATGATATCTGTTCTGGTTGATGGAATATGTCCAAAGTTGATGGAATATGTCCAAAGTTGATGGGTTATATCACTTGAATGGAGTAAATTGTTTCTCGATGGAATAAAATGTTGTATGATATCTGTTCTGGTTGATGGAATATGTCCAAATTTGATGGAATAAAATGTTGTATGATATCTGTTCTGGTTGATGGAATATGTCCAAAGTTGATGGGTTATATCACTAAACTCCTGCACTTATTTTTAGTCTGTTGTTGTTGATGGAATATCATAATTTGTGATGGAATATCGTACATATGGTGATGGAATTGATGGTAATCATGTTATTTATGTGAAACTGTTTCTCGATGGAATAAAATGTTGTATGATATATGTTCTGGTTGATGGAATATGTCCAAATTTGATGGAATAAAATGTTGTATGATATCTGTTCTGGTTGATGGAATATGTCCAAAGTTGATGGAATATGTCCAAAGTTGATGGGTTATATCACTTGAATGGAGTAAATTGTTTCTCGATGGAATAAAATGTTGTATGATATCTGTTCTGGTTGATGGAATATGTCCAAAGTTGATGGGTTATATCACTAAACTCCTGCACTTATTTTTAGTCTGTTGTTGTTGATGGAATATCATAATTTGTGATGGAATATCGTACATATGGTGATGGAATTGATGGTAATCATGTTACTTATGTGAAACTGTTTCTCGATGGAATAAAATGTTGTATGATATATGCTCTGGTTGATGGAATATGTCCAAATTTGATGGAATAAAATGTTATATAATATCTGTTCTGGTTGATGGAATATGTCCAAAGTTGATGGAATATCGTACAAAATGGTGATATAATGGCGACGTGGGTTTTAATCTATTGGAACTGTCAAGTTTGTATTTTGATGGGTTATTTTGTTCGTGTAAATTGTCATTTCTTTGTTGTTGTTGATGGGTTATATCACTAAACTCATGCACTTATTGTGAGGATTGATGGTAATTTTGAATATGTTTTATTTCCCTAGAAAATTGAAATAATTATCATTATCTTGGAAAGTGGTGAGTTGTAGAATGACAGCTTTATTAATTTATTTATGTTTCCTTATTTTCAAGAAAACATCTCATTAAATGATGTTTCCTTATTTATGTTTCCTTATTTTCAAGAAGAGAGTGTAAACACTCTCTCAATAATTAATTTACTTTTTAATTTTTTTTCCTAGGGGTATCACTCTCATATGGCACTCCTAGTGGTATGATATAAGTATTGGTGTTTTGAGGGATGCAGTTTTGATTCATTTTCCCTCAATTTTTAACCCTTCAACTGTTGAGGAAGTGATGTTGGGTGAAGGGTTAAAAATTTTTTCCGTCCGTTTTTTTTAAACAATTCATTATTTTTTTAATATTTTGAATTTTATAAAAAAATATTTTTAAATTATCATTTTATTTGTTTTATAATTAAATAATTTTAGATATTATGATACATATTATGAACGTTTTTGTTGTATGATATGATTTCTTTTTTATTCTTGATCTGATATCTATAGTCTGTTGATCTGATGTCAAGTATTCGCTGATCTGATGTCTATATAATCCTGATGTGATCTCCCTTGTTAAGTATCTTTTAGTTATATTGTATGCTTTCTTTTATATTCTTGATCTGATATCTATAGTCTGTTGATCTGATGTCAAGTATTCGCTGATCTGATGTCTATATAATCCTGATCTGATCTCCCTTGTTAAGTATGTTTTAGTTCTACTGTATGATTTCTTTTATATTCTTGATCTGATATCTAAAGTCTGTTGATCTGATGTCAAGTATTCGCTGATATGATGTCTATACAATCCTGATCTGATCTCCCTTGTTAAGTATGTTTTAGTTCTATTGTATGATTTCTTTTATATTCTTGATCTGATATCTAAAACATACTTAACAAGGGAGATCAGATCATGATTGTATAGACATCAGATCAGCGAATACTTGACATCAGATCAACAGACTATAGATATCAAATCAAGAATATAAAAGAAATCATACAATAGAACTAAAACATACTTAACAAGGGAGATCGGATCAGGATTATATAGACATCAGATTAGCGAATACTTTACATCAGATCAACAGACTATAGATATCAGATCAAGAATAAAAAAGAAATCATACAGTAGAACTAAAACATACTTAACAAGGGAGATCAGATCAGGATTATATAGACATCAGATCAGCGAATACTTGACATCAGATCAACAAACTATAGATATCATATCAAGAATATAAAAGAAATCATACAGTAGAACTAAAATATACTTAACAAGGGAGATCAGATCAGGATTATATAGACATCAGATCAGCGAATACTTGACATCAGATCAACAGACTATAGATATCAGATCAAGAATATAAAAGAAATCACACAATATAACTAAAACATACTTAACAAGAGAGATCACATCAGGATTATATAGACATCAGATCATCGAATATTTGACATCAGATCAACAGACTATAGATATCAGATCAAGAATAAAAAAGAAATCATATCATACAACAAAAACGTTCATAATATGTATCATAATATCTAAAATTATTTAATTATAAAACAAATAAAATGATAATTTAAAAATAATTTTTTTATAAAATTCAAAAACATTAAAAAAATATTGAATTGTTTAGAAAAAAAAAACGGACGGAAAAAATTTTTAACCCTTCACCCAACATCACTTCCTCAACAGTTGAAGGGTTAAAAATTGCGGGAAAATGAATCAAAATTGCATCCCTCAAAACACTCCAACATTCAAAATAATTTGTCTTAATTAATTTATAAAAAATTTTAAAAGTCTATTTTTAATCTACCAAAAATTTATAAAAATTATAAATAAAGTAGCATAGATGAGCGAAATTATAAATAAATTTTTTAGGTATTTTTAGTAAATTAATTAAGGGTATTTAGGTAATTTAATATATTTTTATATTTAAATATTATGATTGGTATTTCTTAATTTGTCAAGAATAATTTAGATATAAAAGGGACACAGAATAACAAAATAACGGGCGCGAAATAGGCTTTCACAAACAAATTTAATTATAATGCTGCGTGCGTGAATGAATGAATGGAAAACATGAATGAATGGACAAAAATATCCTCAATAATTTGGACTGTTAGTGGGCTTCACTGCCGTTTGTAACGGAATGATCAAATTTAAAATTCAGATGTAAAAGTTAGTGACCTTTTTTGAATATTTAAAAGTTAGTGACCAAATCATAAACTTTACCAAAGTATGATGACCTATTTTGAAATTCACTCTTATATATATATTTGTTATCTAATGAAGATGAATAGCATTACCCAACATATATAAGATTAACCAAATGATAAAACTAACCAAGATGTATAAGATTATAAATGGACACATCCACTTGATTCACTCATTTTTCGTGATTTTTATCAGATTCAGTAGACGAAAATATAATTTACTAAACACGATCAATCTTTTTTATACAAAATTCCATCATCTTTCCATTAAATTTCATCATTTTTCAGAACTAAAATGAAATTCCATCACTTTTCGAGATTTTCCATCAAAACAGAAATATAAATTACTAAAAACGATCAAGCTTTTCTATGCAAGATTTTATTATTTTCAGAACTGCATCTGATGGGATTTCATAACTCTGTTTGGAGAGATTCTCGTCAGGAATATATTTCTATTTTCTTTTTTTTTCTTTGTTTTCTTCCTCTTTTTCTTCATGGCCTTTTTCTTCATCTATTTCTTTTTCTTGTTTGGGGCAAAATGTGCCAAAGTTTTAAAGTCACCGTCAAAGTCTTCTACCAGAATTTGTTGTCTTTTGCCTGCAAGCACACTTTCAAATCAATTACACAGTTTCCTTGGTATTCAACATTAGTTTCATCAGTTTCCATCATATTCCAATTCATCAATTTTCATCAGTTCAATATTATGTTTCCATCAACATTAGTTTGCATCAGTTTAACCCATTGGCCAATACACGAAATTCAACCTTAGTTTCCATCATTTTACAGCAAATTCATCAAATGTTAACACTATTACTATCAATTTTATACTCATTCAAGTTATCTTGTAAAACATAAGTGTCCATCACATTCATATTTAGTTTCCATCAAATACACATTCAATTTCCATCATAAAACATAAGGTTTCATCAATTTCTATGATATTCAACCTCAGTTTCATCGTATTCCATTTTGTCCATAGAAGATTCATCAGTTTCTTAATATTATGTTTCCATCATTTTACACTAAATTCATGAAATGTTATCAACGATTTTTATCAATTTTATATTTATTCAAGTTATCTTATAAAACATAAGTTTCCTTCAAATTCAAACTCAGTTTTCATCAAATTCTCAAAACATGAACATGAACAATGTCCCATCAAGTTCCAAAAACATAAACAATGTTCCATCAAGTTCCAAAAAAATATCCAAACAATGTTCCATTAAGTTCTGTAAACAAACAATGTTCCATCAAATTCTGCCAAATATCCAAACAAACTAAAAAATGTCCACTAAGTTCTGAAAACATAAACAATATTCCATCAAAAGCAGAACATTTTATAGTTCAATCGAGAAAAAAGAGATTGATTATCAATACGTTCTGGTTCAATATCAAAAAAAAAAGAAAGAAAACGATTGATGAATGTCATACATTCTTTTCTTTCATTTTCCTCTTTCTCCCATGATTGATTTTGGGTTTTCATCTTCGACTTTGATTTTTCTTCTTTCTGGGCCATTTTTTTTTTTTATCTTATTTGATGTTTTTCCACTGATCATGGAGCGGTTTTTTAGTCTTCACCATTGTGGGTTGATAGAACTTCTGTTTTTTTTCATCCTCCTGGACATCGTGGCAAGCAGTGACAGTTTCATAAATGGTCGTAGCAGTAGTTTCGAAAGCTTCCAGCGTTGTTACCGGTCGTGGGCAGTAGTTTTTACTCTGACTTGACGTTTTTCTCTCTTCTTTAATGGTGGCGAGCAGCAATTTTTGCTCTGACGAATTTTTCTCTCTTCTCTTTGTGGCTTCCGCCGAATTTTGCTCTTCGTGGAATTTTTATTTTGTGTAGGGGTTAATGAAAGTGGGAAGTTCAATTCCCAAAATTTGAAAGCATTATTTTGGGCACTAGAAAGTTGATTTTTTAGAAGGTGGTGGAATGATACTTATGTGTTTCATTTGTATGTGTATTCTTTTATTTATTTATTTATTTTACTATGATTACCAAGTAGAATACTATTTCTAGTTGTATTATATAATAACTGTAAAAAGTAACACAATTCAAAAAAACATTTAAACCTTTTTAGAAATATTACTTAATCAAATTTGTACCCATGAGCCTCCGAAATAGAGACTCCATCACTAATATTTTGTGCCCGAGCACTATTCTTGTTCATTGTTCTCATAGATATATTTTATGTGTAGATAAAAATTCTCTTGTGTTTTTTATTTCTTTTCTCATTTTAATTTTTATACCGTAAAATTTAGCCAAAAGAAAGTAAAATTATTTTCAGAAACATGACAGGTGTTGATATGGGGGGTCGGACTGGAAAAATTCAAAATTAAGGGGAGTGGACTGAAATATTTGAATTTGGGGGGTTGTGGACCGAAAACATGCCTTTTGAATTCGCTAAATCCGAAATTGTTAATTAATTAAAGATTCAGATTTTACAAATCCAAAATCTTAATTAATTTTAAAATTCAGATTTTATAAATCCGAATATATAATAGTCATAAAATTCGGATTTAATTTTTAAAAGTTATGAAAAAAATTAATAGAAAAATACAAAGGTAAACTCGGATTTACAAAATCCGATCTTTAAGAATTCGGATTTCAGAAATTCGAATTCGTATAATATTAAGAAAATGATAGGCTAATTTTTGAAGTTTGAAAATTAAATTAAATAAAAAAAGAAAGTAAAAGTCGGATTTCCAAAATCTGAATATTAATAAAATTCGGATTTGAATTTTAAAAATCCGAACTTCTATTGAATTTTCGTCCACCGGACAGAATTAATTGAATTCGGATTTACAAAATCTGAATTTCATTGAATTCGGAAATCCGAATTCTGACGGGGGTATAAAAACCCCCCAAACCCTTATTCTTCATTCTTCCTCATTCCCAAAACCGCCAACCCCTTGTCAAATCCAGCCACCACACCCCATTTACCATTCGACCATCAAAAATCACATCTAAACCGATTAAAACCTTTCCCTCATCACAATGAACAAAACCATACCATCCATTCTCAATTTTTCTTTGAATTTCTCTCTCTACAAACCCATTTGGTCTCGCCGTTATTTTCATATATTCCTGCCAAACCAGACCGATTTTTTCAATCTCTCTACATAAAAACGTTCCCTAACCTTGTAGTTCAAAACTCATACAATTTTTTGGCATTGCAAAATCTCTGTCGTCGGACCGCCACTGCACCACCGGTGGAAATCACCACCGGAAGTCTATTTGTCCATCCATTCAATCGCCATTAAATTATACAATACTTCCATCTTTATTCCGGCAACTTCAGTGGTAAATTTTTTTCTATTATTTATTTTGTTTTTGGATTGTTTTATTTATTTGTTAGTAATTGTTTTTTTTAATTCATATTTTAGTCATATTGAATATTTGGTGCTTAGTTATAATCATATTTGTGGGTTTGAGATATTTTATTTATGCATTATTATTAATTATGCCCTTGTCGGCGCATATTTAATGGATTTTTTGATTATTTTAATTATTGCATGATAATTTTATTTACGTAGTTGGTGGATTGAATTTGATGGATTGATGATTTTATTATTATTTGACTGTTTTGGGTATTTGGATATGTTGATTTTACTGTCGGTGGATTGAATTTGATAGATTGATGATTTTATTATTATTTGACTGTTTTGGGTATATGGATATGTTGATTTTACTGTCGTTATACCAAAATTTCTTTTAAAAAATGACATATTGATTGGTTATGCAATTTTGTTATGTGTTGTTGTAGGTATGACACGCTCTGGTCGTTGTAAAAAGTTTTAGGCGAACACGCAAAAATAAAATTTATAATAAAACAAAACAAAACACTAAAATTATAGTATCTAAGATTTTGTTCCCATGATATTTCCGGTATCAAGTGACATGGTTGTTGGGTCCGAGTCCTTACCTACTACAATTTCTAGTAGTTTTTATAACTAAGAGTCTAAGAAAGTAAAAGTAAGATAGTGGTTTGGTAAAATCATGCAAAATAAAAAAATAAAGAAAATAAGATGATATGGATATAAGGCGGAAAATCACACCAAAACTAAGATCCAAAGGGCTATTGCTAAGTAAATTATCATGCAATTGTTTAAAAACATTCCATTAATACCGTTGTCACCAAATCAATAAGGACTAGAACTAGCCAATAATAGAAATAGGTCAATCCTATCTATTATCAATCCTCTACTTTACAGCAATAAGATCGAGTAAAATCAATCCAATCTAAGACCACTTTGTTCGACAAAACAATGAAACTTGTATCAAAAGATAACACTATCTATCACCACATGTTCCTCAAAATAGATAATCAACAACGAATCTCATCAATAAAGTAGATTCAACAAGGAGATCGACAACAAGATAAAAAACATGTCCAAAAATGGGAGTTATTCATTCCTTGCATGAAACCCACTTAACAATAAGCATGAATAACCGAAGAATGAAACCAAACCACATAGAAGTAGTAAGAATATCTCGGAATAGTTCGACGAATAAGAAAGGTGAGGCCTTAGCATCCAAAATGTAAGATAACTCAACAATCCTTAGCATCTCCACCATATTAAAACACAAAATCATAACTACAACCATTGTCTTACCCACATCTATGGAAATCCACTACCCCCTATCACTTAGAAGGGTAGATTTCCCTTGAATCTACTTAGAACATGAGTGTTCTAAGAGAATTCATAGGTGTGTGTGTGTGTGTGAAAAGGTGAGAAAGTGTGTGCAAATAACGAGTGGGAGCGATGCAACGGGACACATCAACAAGGCAACAAATAGAAGCAACAATTAAAAAGGTCATAATAGTCGAGAAATTTTAACTATACATTTATTTCCCGCTTTTATTGTCTTATTTTTGTTTGCATGTTTTTAATTTATGTTTTGATGCATGATTAAAAACATGTGGTTTTATGGGTGCAAATAACTAAGGTTAAGAAACTGCATGTTAAAACCAGAAAAACTCTCAATTTAAAAATCTAAGTGGAGCGGGTTGTTTGATATCCCCATGGCCTTTATTACGAATTCATATGTGATGTGGATGGACTTGCGCGTTGGAATTATGACTTTCCTCCATATGGGATGAGTCTATTTCATAAGATCACTAGATTGAATTTCTAAAGAGATAACTATACTAAGTTAAATTGGAGAAAGCGACACCCTCTCTAACTGAGGCGCACTATCCTTGGTAACAAACTTAGAAGTCATGTAATGGCATACACTTAGTGTACTGTTTATAGTATTCCTCCCAACGAGGTTACTTTACTTATGTGTACGGCTAAAATCACCGACTATTAATTTCATTGATCGATAGATCATTTGGTTAGATAGTAAAATTAATGAACTTGGTTCTTCTCGAACGAATGTGGACTAGCGTAAACATTCACACTAACATGACTTGCATGAATCCCGGTGAACGAGATGTTGATGGATTTGATTATATTGTTTTGAAGGTGTCAATATTTTCTAAAAAGATAAAATACTAAAACTTCTATGTTTATTTAGTTTTCAACTTTCGATATGACGTTTAATCCATTATATGTTATACTAAAAGAGAACAAGTTGACTAGTCCAAACTATATCGATTGGAAACGTAATTTGGACACTGTCCTTATGGCGGAACAATACAAGTTCTTGCTCACCGAGGTATGCCCAGAAATGCCTAGTGACGAATCAACTCCTGAGCATAGGGAAGCCTATCAAAAGTGGAAGAAAGTTGATGAGATGGCACGGTGTTACATTCTGGCTTCTATGTCAAATTTTCTGTAACACCAGCATTAGTTGATTACCTCAGCTTTTGATATAATGGTTAACCTAAGGGAGATGTTTGGTCACCGAGGCAGAGTAGCTAGATAAGTGACTATGAGAAAGCTAATGACTAGCAAGATGGCTGAGGGACCTGTGAGAGACCACGTACTTGGGATGATTAGTAACATCAATGAGATTGAGGTATTGGGAGGTGAGATTGATGGGGAAACCCAGGTTGACATCATACTCCAGAGCTTGCCTCAAAGCTTTGAGCAGTTTCGGCTGAATTACAATATGAATCAGCGAGTCTATACTCTATCCGAGCTTTTAGCTGCATTGGTGTCTGCTGAAGGTCTCTTCCAAGAGAAGAAGCAAGCTTTAGTGATAGTCGGGGCTTCAGGATCTTCTTCTAGGCCTAAATCTGGAAAGAAGAAGAAGAAGACCCAGAAGACTGCTAATCATGGGCCTAAGTTATACATTGCCCAAAAAAAAATCCGAAAGGCAAGTGCTTCAAATGTGGCAAGGCAGGACAATGGAAGTTGGATTGTCCAAAGCTCAAAGGTACAACCATTTTTGCTTTGGTTACTGAGACATGTTTAGCGCTGATTCCCACATATACTTGGTGTGTGGATTCAGGAACCACTGATCATGTTTGTAATGTTTTGCAGGGGTTCCAAGTAACCCGGATGCTTAGAGATAGCGAGATGAAAGTCTACTGGAGGGACACTACCAAAGTGTCAGTTAAACCAGTGGGAGTGGCAAGACTTATTTTTCAGAATATTGTAATAGTTTTGAAGAATTATCTTTATGTTCCGAGTTTTAGAAAGAATTTACTTTCAGTTTCTAAACTCTTGTTGGATGGTTATATGTTTGTTTTTTCTAATAATTCTATTGTTGTTAGAAAGAATGAGAAACTTATATGTTCTGGTTCAATGGTAGACAATCTCTTCTTGATAAAAACTAACTCCCCTGTTGTGCAAAACACTGAAATGAATGACAAATCATTGAGCCATAGTAAGAGGAAAGAACCGTCTGAAATGAACCAAACTTATCTTTGGCACCTTAGACTAGGTGATATAAACCTTAGTAGGATTCAGAGCTTGGTCAATGATGAGCCTTTGGGTTCATTGGAGATTGACAGTTATCCAACTTGTGAATCCTGCTTGGAAGGTAAAATGACCAAGAGGCCTTTCTGAAAGAACTAGTCGGTTCGGACCCAATCAAAAATTTCACTTTCATGCTATGCATTCCAGAATCGAGAACTTTCGATCTTGCCCAAACACTAGTACAAGTTCCTTTGAACCCGATCTAGCTTATACTTGTTTGATTTACTTTATCCATTAAAATTTGAATCTTTAAATTAAAGCGGAAGGATTAAAGATTCGACCTTTGATGTGAGTCCCTCGAAGAAATTAGTTGAGAAAGATAAAAGTTTCCACATTTGAACCAAATATCCAACTTTTGAAGCTTCTTCCCCAAGAAATCTCTCGAATGTCTCCAATATAATCAGAAAATGGTGTGGGCAATTATCTACCAGATAAATCCATCAAAGCCCATGAAAACCCCAAAAGAAACTCACCGAAAAACTCAAAATCTGCCCATAAAGAAGGGAGATCAGCTGGAAATTCCTGCTACCGAAAAATTCCAAAACTGCTGCCAAAAAATGGAGTAAATCCAGCCGTCGGAAATCTCCAAACTTGTCAAAATTCTGCCCCGAAAAAAATGGTCGGATCTCTTGGTCCGAAAATCCAAGCTTTGAGTCTTCGAGGGAGAGATCTAGACCGACTTCAAGTGGGTCTCGATTTTACTATTTCTTCAAGTCCCTCTCTAGCCTTTCTCTCTCTAGAGGCAAGACTAACTTGTGTTGCAAGTTTCTTAATGATTCCAAGCCTTAACTTATCTATTTATAGGAGCTTCAAGAGAAACCTAGTAGGCTTTTGAGTTGGGCCTTCTAGTTGGACTTTTTTAATTAATTCTTAAGTCTTTACAAGACTAATTAACTCTAATTGACCCAAAGATAATTAATTAAATAATTAAATCAACTTTGTCAATTAATCCAACACATAATTAATCGTACCACTAATGGATTAATTATGAAACTACCGCTCAAAGGGAAATTGCTTCCGGGTATCACTTTAATTATTATTTTATCTCCCCACGTCAAAGATATAGTGTTCGTCAATTTATTTGTTTACTGATAAATTAATTAATCAACTTCTTATCATCTGAATTAGTAACACTCGACCTTATTACTATACCGGACATAAGTCCACCGGCCGGGTTTAGTATAATAATCCTTACGAGCTCATCTCAATAGCACCATCACCCCGGATGCACCGGTACACGTTTCTTTTCGAGAAGCAACGACACAATAAGAAATTAAACATATATATCCAACTTACCGAGATATAGGCCTCAAGTGACCACAATCATTTACAAATCAAAGTACACTATGTCTAATCCTCATGCCCCCTCTAGTCTAGGGATTAGGAGATAGAATACAAGGCTCAATTTAACTATGAAGATTACTACAAGTTAATTTGATCCTAGATCGATCCTGCTCAATATGTCCCGGGCACATCCGTATGATTCAATTAGTCTAGACAAACTAATTTCCAAATCATACAATAACCTAAACCGACAGTATATCCGAACTGTCTTAGTTAAGAGCATTATTTATATATCATAACTTTAACCAATGATGAGATCTACTGTGTCACACCAAACACCTCATCATCTAGTCATTATGATATAAGTGGACAACATGTATAACATGCAATTATACATTGAACACAATCGATATGAAACTGAGAAATAGTTTTTCATACAAGCAAAACTTTTAAATATTCAAAACTAACACTTTCAAGGCAAAGGTGTTATAGGGCCAAAGAAGTTTTAGAGTTGGTTCACTTTGACTTATGTGGACCTATGTCAATTCAGACTAGAGGTGTGTTCGAGTATTTTGTGACCTTCAAAGATGATTACCTGATGTGCCACAAGTCCGAATGCTTTGGCAAGTTCAAAGAGTTTCGGGCAGATGTAGAGAAACATCATGGTAAAAGTATCAAGACACTACGATCTGATTGTGGTGGCGAATACCTATCTAGCGAATTTAGGAGCAACTTGTCAGAGGTGGGTATACAACCACAGTTGTCTGCACCTAGCACACCCCAGTAGAATGGTGTAGCAGAACAGAGAAATAGAACTCTTATGGATATGTTGAGATCTACTATGAGTTATAATGAGTTGCCCAATTCGTTTTGGGGATATGCCTTGAAGATGTCGGCTTACATTCTGAATATTGTACCATCTCAATCTGTGCCTTCAACCCCTGTGGAGTTATGGTCTGGGCGAAAACCCAGTGTCAGGCATCTCAGGATTTGGGATTGTCCAGCACATGTGCTTAAGGTAGATGCGGGTAAGTTAGATGTAAGAATAGAAGTAATGTTATTTTTAGGATATCCCAGATGAACAAAAGGTAGTTTATTCTATAGTCCTAAAGATCATAAGGTAGTGGTTATCACTAACGCTAGATTTTTAGAAGAGCAATTCTAGATCACAAACCAAGTACTAAGATTGTGCTAGAAGAGCTTAGGGGACAGTCCAGTATCTCTGATGCACCAGTATAAGTAGATACAATACAGAATACTGCACAAGATGTCATAGATGATATGCCTACACAAGTTGTGCCTCATCGTTGTGGGAGGGTTGTGAGACAACCCGAGAGGTACATGGGCTTGGGAGAATCTTCAGATTTCGTCCTTGGTGCTCATGAAGTAGACCCAGTTAACTACAATGAGGCTTTCCAAGATAAAGATACAGATTCTTGGCCAAAGGCAATGATATCTGAGATGGGTTCAATGGACTCGAATAAGGTCTGTGAGCTAGTAGACCTGCCTGATGGTTTTTGACCAATTGGGTGCAAATAGGTCTACAAGCGAAAGAGAGGATTGGATGGGAAGGTTGAAACCTTCAAAGCTAGGCTTGTGGTGAAGGGGTATACTCAGAAAGAAGGTATCGATTATGAGGAAACTTTTTTCCCATTAGCTATGCTTAAGTCGATTCAGATTCTCTTGGCCATAGCTGCTCATTTAGATTATGAGATTTGGAAGATGGATGTCAAGATAGCTTTCTTTAATGGAAGTCTTGAAGAAACCATCTCCATGCAACAACCAGAGGGATTCATTGCAAAAGGTCAAGAGCACAAGGTTTGCAGGCTTAAGAAGTCTATCTAAGGACTTAAGCAAGCATCCAGATCTTGGAACATCCATTTTGATTAGGTAATCCAGTGCTATGGATTTACTCAGTGTCCGGATGAACAGAGTGTGTACCACAGGCATGATGGAAACTTGATGGTATTTCTTATACTTTACGTAGATGATATTCTTCTTATTGACAACAGTAAGAAGGTATTGTCAGACCTAAAGGCAGGTTATCCAAACAGTTTGATATGAAGGATTTGGGAGAGGCTGGACATATCCTTGGGATCAAGATCATTCGAGATTGTATGAGACGTTCACTGACACTCTCTCAAGCTTCATACATAGACACGATTCTGGCTCGTTGTAATATGCAGAACTCCAAGAAGGGTTTTCTACCTTTTAGACACGGAGTGCATCTATCTAAGGAGCAATCTCCTAAGACTGTTAAGGAGATAGAAGCCATGAAGACGGTTCCTTATGCATCTGCGGTAGGAAGTCTCAAGCATGCCATATTGTGTACGAGGCCTGCTATTTGCTTTGCCATTGACATGGTTAGCAGATATCAGAGTAACCCTGGAAAGGCTCATTTGGAGGCTGTCAAGTGCATTCTCAAGTATTTGCGCAGAACGAGGGACCAAGTCTTGGTCTATCAAGCGAAATATTTGATTCTAAGGGGTTACACAGATTCGGATTTCTAAGGTGATAAGGACAAGAGCAAGTCTACCTCTAGGTTTGTGTTTACTCCGGGAGGTGAAGCCATAGTTTGGTGGAGTGTCAAGTAGAAATGCGTGGCAGACTCTGTAATGGATGCTGAATACGTTGCAGCATCAGAGGCAGTGAAAGAGGCTGTATGGCTCAAGAACTTCCTAGTGGACTTAGATGTGATTTCAGAGTTACCAAGGTTTATCACAATTTACTTTGATAACAATGGTACAGTTTCTAACTCGAGGGAACCACGAGCCCACAAAGCGAATAAGCATATAGAGCACAAGTACCACCTAATACGAGAGATCATAAAGAGGGGAGATGTGATCGTGGCAAATATAGCATCACCGGACAACCTTGCAGATCCATTCACGAAGCCATTAACTGCAAAAGTCTTTGAGACCCACGTGGAGGGCATGAGAGTTAGATACTTGAGTGAGCCATGATAGTTCTCTGGATTTTGGTATGATAGTAGAATAAATGTATTAAACCAGTTTTTATACTTAAAAGCGCAGCTTTGAGTATTAGTGTGAGATTGTTAGTTTTGAATACTAAAAAGTTTTGCTTGTATGAAAAACTATTTCTCAGTTATATACCGATTGTGTTTTAGTATATATGTAAACACATGTTATACATATTGTCCTTTTATTGAAGGAAACAGATCTGGTACGAGTCAAACCGAAAATCTTACTTTCGTGCTATGCATTCTAGAATCAGAGACTTTCGATCGAGCCCAAACTCTAAAATTATTTCCCATGAGCGGATCTAGACTTATACATGTTAGATCTATTAAACGAAACGCTAAAAATTAAATCTTTACAAAAGATGGAATTAAAAATTATACCTTTGAAGCGTGTCCCTCGTAAATAAAAAAAAGGTTGAAACTTTGATTGCGACGTCCACTAGAAAATCCCTCGAATGACTCCGAAAACCCCCAAAGTTAAGTGGGCAACTATCTGCGGGGTGAATCGAGCAAAATGCAGGCAGCCCACAAGAAACCCACTTCGAGAAAATCCAAAACTGCCCAAAAGATGCGAGGTTGGACACCACGAGAAGCCTGTTGCCCAGTCTGCAAAGAAACTGCCCAACAGCGTTTAGAAGAAGCCACAATCGAGATGCGGTGTGTTAGCGCTTTGCGGATCTGCGCGCTAATTCAACAGCACCGACTGCCGGAAAAAAAAGCCACCTGCCGAAAAATAAATCCGGTCAAAAAACCAATAAAAAAAATCGGGCAACACTTCTCTAAAACTAAAGATCACACTTTTGGGCTGAATTTCTTGAAGAAGAAGGATCCTTAGTCGACTTCGACAGAGATCTCTAACGAGGAAGATGAAATTCTCTCCCTAGACTACTCCTTCTCTCTCTAGGCTAATTGCTTCCTAAGTTTTTAATGTCTTGAAGGTTCAAGACTTTAATTATTTATAAGAAGCTTCAAGGGAGACCTAATGGACTTTTGAGTTGGGCCTCACTAATTAGATTAATTGACTTTCTTAGTCTTCCCTAGACTAGTCAATTCTCAATTAGCCCAAGGATTATTTATTCCACCCACTTCGTCAATTAAATATTAATCGACTCAAGGATTATTTCGTAACCCACTTTATCAATTAAATATAAAATTAACCCAAGGGTAAATATTAATTAATCCACTTTTCCAATTAATCTAATTCATAATTAGTCGTACCACTAACAGATTAATTATGAAACTTTCGCTCAAAAATGAAATTACTTCCTGTACACCTTATTATTCTTCTATCTCCCCACGTCAAAGATATAGTGCTCGTCGATTTATTAATTTACTGATAAATAAATTAATCGACTTCTTGGTTATGCGAGACTAGTACCACTCGACCTTTTTATTATACCGGATGTAAGTCCACCGGCAGGGTTTAGTATCATAATCCTTACGAGCTTATCTCGGGAGCACCATCAACTCGGACGAACCGGTACATGGATTCCTTTCAACAAGAAATGACACACTAAGAAGTCAAATATGCATACCCAACTTACCGAGATCTAGGCCTCAATTGACCGCACTCTTTGGCAAATCAAAGTACACTATGTATAACTCTCATGGCCGCTCTAGTCTAGGGATTAAGAGATTAGAATATTAGGTTCGAATTAACTACGAAGATCAGTACAAGTTAATTTGATCCCAAATAGGTCCTGCTCAATATGTCCCAGACATATCCGTATAATTCAATTAGTCTAGAAAAACTAATTTTCTGAATCATACAATAACCTAAACCAACAGTATGTCCAAACTGTCTCGATTACGAGCGTTTATTCATATATCATTACTTTAACCAATAACGAGATCTACTGTGTCTTTCCACACCTCGTTATCTAGATATATTATATAAATGGGCAATATAAAATATTAGAACACAATAGATATGTAACTGGGAAAGAGTTTTTCACACAAGCAAAGCTTTTCAGTATTCAAAACTAATAATCTCCCACTAATACTCAAAGCGATGCTTTTAAGTATAAAAACTGGTTTAATACACTTATTCTAATGTCAAACCAAAAATCTAAAGAACTATCATGGTTCAGCCAAGTATCTAACTCCCATGCCCTTCACATATGTCTCATAGACTTTTGCAGTCAATGCTTTCGTGAATGGTTTTACAAGGTTATCTACTGATACTATCTTCACCCACGTCTCTCCTCTTTACGATTTCTCGTATTAGGTGGTACTTGCGCTCTATGTGTTTACTCGCCTTGTGGATTTGTTGTTCCTCTGAGTTTCTCACTATACTATTGTTCTCGCTGTAAACTGTGATAAACCTGGGCAACTCAGGAATCACATCTAAATCCACTAGGAAGTTCCTAAGCCACACTGCTTCCTTCGCTGCCTCTGACGCGGCAACGCATTAAGCCTCAATGGTGGAGTCTGTCATCCATTTCTGCTTGACAATCCACCACACTATGGCTCCACTTCCCGGAGTAAACACAAACCCAGAGGTAGACATTCTCTTGTCCTTATCACTTTGGAAATCTGAATCTGTGTAACCCCTTGAAATTAGCTCTTGTGTCTGATAGACCAAAACTTGGTCCTTCATTCTGCGCAAATACTTGAGCTTTTTTTGGGTTACTCTGTAATATACTAACTATGCCGATGGCAAAGCAAATATCAGCCCTGTACACAACATAGCATACATGAGACTTCCTACCTCAGATGCATAATGAACTGTCTTCATGGCTGCTATCTACTTAGGAGAGAGCTCCTTAGATTGATGCACTCCATATCTGAAAGGTAGGAAACCCTTCTTGGAGTTCTGAATGTTAAAATGAGCCAAAATCATGTCTATGTAGGAAGCCTGAGAAAGTGTCTGTGAACATCTCCTATGATCTCGAACAATCTTGATCCCAAGGATATGCCCAGCCTTTTCCAAATCCTTCATATCAAACTTGCTTGAATGACCATGCCTTTACGTCTAACAATACCTTCTTACTGTTGCCAATAAGAAGAATATCATCTACGTAAAGTACATGAAACACCACTAAGTTTCCACCACTCCTATGATACACACAATGCTCCTCCGAATACTGAGTAAACCCATAGAACTGGATTATCTTATCAAACCAGATGTTCTAAGATCTGGATGCTTGCTTAAGTCCATAAATGGACTTCTTAAGCTTGCAAACATTGTGCTCCTGGGTCTTTGCAATGTAATCATTGCCCTTTGCCAAGAATCTGCATCTTTATCATGGAGTGTCTTATTGTAGTTTACTGGGTCTGGTTCGTGAATACAAGGGACCAAATCTGAAGATTTTCCCAAGCCTACGTACCTCTCGGGTTGTCTCACAACCCTCCCACTTTGATGAGGCACTGCCTGTGTAATCGCATCATCTATGACAACTCGTGCAGTACTCTGTGGTGTATCTACCTGTACTGGTGCATCATAAATACTAAACTGCCCGTTAAACTCTTCTAGTACAATTTTGTTACTTGGTTTGTGGTTTAGAATATAGTCCTCTTCTAAACTCTAGTGTTGGTACTAACCATCACCTTCTGATCTTTAGCACTATAGAATAAACCATTCTTCGTTCCTCTGGGATATCCTACAAGTAGCATTACCTCTGTTCTTGCATCTAACTTGCCCGCATCTGCCTTAAGCACATATGCAGGACAACCCCTGATTCTGAGATGTCTAATACTGGGCTTTTGCCCTGACCATAACTCTACAAGGGTTGAAGGTACGAACTTAGATAGTACAAGATTTAGATTGTAAGCCGTTGTTTCTAAGGCATATCCCCAAAACGAATGGGGCAACTCACTGTAACTCATCACGGATCTAATCATTTCCATAAAAGTTCTACATCTCCATTCTGCTACACATTCTGCTAGAATGTGCCAGTTGCAGACAACTGGGATTGAATCCTTATCTCTGATAAGTAGCTCCTAAATTCACCAGATAGTTATCTGCCACCATGATCGAATCGTAATGACTTGATACTTTTATACTGATGGTTCACCACATCTGTCCAAAACTCTTTGAACTTTTCAAAACATTCAGACTTATGGCGCATCAAGTAAATGTACCCGTACATCGAGTAGTAATCTATGAAGATCACAAAATACTCAAAACCACCTCTGGCCTGAATTGTCATAGGTCCACATAAGTTAGAGTAAACCAACTCTAAAACCTCTTTGACCCTGAAAAACTTCTTGGTCATTTTACCCTCCAAGAAAAATTCATAAATTGGGTAATTTTCAATATCTAATGAGCCCAAGGGTCCATCATTGACCAAACTTTGAATTCTACTAAGGTTTATAAGACCTAGACTTAGGTGCCAAAAATGATTTTGGTTCATTTTACACGGTTCTTCCCTCTTATTATGATTCAATGATGTGTTATTTATCTCAGTGTCTTGCACTACAAGGGAGTTAGTTTTTATTGAGAAGAGATTGTCCACCAATGAACCGGAACATATAAGTTTCTCGTCATTTCTAATAATAGAATTATTAGATAAAATGAACTTATAACTATCCAATAAGAGTTTATAAACATCAAGTAAATTCTTTCTAAAACTCAAATTATAAAGACAATTCTTCAAAAAACTATTACAGCATTATTTTGAAAATAAGTCTAACCACTCCCACTACTGTCACTGACACTCTGATAGTGTCACCCAAGTAAACTTCCATCTCGCCATCTCTAAGCTTCTGGGTTACTTGGCAAACCCTGCAAAGAATTAAAAACATGATCAGTGGTTCCTGAATCCAAACACCAAATATTTATGAGAATCACCATTAAACATATCTCAGTAGTTAAGGTAGAGATGGTCGTACCTCTGAGGTTTGGACAATCAGACTTCCAATGTCATCCTTTGCCACACTTGAAGCAGTTGCCTTTCGGCTTCTTTTTCTTTTCAATTTCTGGCTTGGGCTTATGATTAGCAGTCTTCTGGGCTCTCTTCTCCTTCTTTCTGGCTTTGGGCCCAGAAGAAGAACCTGAAGGCCCGACTATGGCTAAAGTTGTTTCTTCTCTTGGAATAGGCCTTCAATAGACACCAATGCAGCTAAGAGCTCGGAAAAAGTGTAACATGCTGCTTCATGTTATAGTTCTGCCAAAACCGCTCAAAACTTTGAGACAAACTCTGGAGTATGATATCGACCTGGGTTTTCCCATCAATATTTCCTCTCAGTACCTCAATCTCATTGAAGTCACTAATCATCTCAAGTACGTGATATCCCACAGACATACCCTCTGCCTTCTTGCTAGTCATTAGCTTTCACATGACGACTTGCCTAGCAGCTCTGCCTTGGTGACTAAACATCTCCTTTAGGTTTTCCATAATGTCAAAAGCAGAGTTCATTGACTGATGCTGATGTTGCAATGCATTCGACATGGAAGTCAGAATGCAGCATCTGGTCATCTCATCAGCCTTACTCCACTTTTGATAGACTTCCTTATGCTCAGGATGAGAGTCATCCCTAGGCTCATCTGGGCATACTTAAGTGAGGACGTACTTCCACCGCTTAGCCATGAGGATAATGTCCAAATCGCGTTTGCAGTTGATGTAATTTGGACCAGTTAATTTGTTCTCCTTTAGTGTGATAAATATTGTATTAAACGCCATATCAAAAGCTGAAAATAAATAGAGAAGTTTCAGTATTTTATCTTTTTAGAAAATATTGATACCCACAAACAATATAATCAATCCCACCAATATCTCATTCACCAGGATTTATGCAGTTCACGATCGTGTGAACGTCTATGATAGTCCACATTCGTTCGAGAAGAACCAAGTTCATTACTATCTGACCAATGATCTTTTGATCAATGAAATTAATAGTCTGTGATTTTAGCCCACACACATAAGTAGTGTAACCTCGCTGGGAAGAATACTACAAACGGTACACTAAGTGTATGTGATTACTTGACTTCTAAGTTTGTTACTTAGGATACTAGTGCGCTTCAGATAGAGAGGGTGTCGCAGTGTTCTCTAATTAAACTCAGTATAGTCATCCCTTTAGAAATTCAATCTAGTGATCTTACGAATAAAGACTCATCCGATATGGAAGAATGCCCTAATGCCAACGCGCAAGTCTATTCACATCACATATAAATTCGTAATGGAGGCCATGTGGATATAAACCAACCCACTCCCACTTAGATTCTTAAATTGAGGGTTTTTACGGTTTTAATATGCAATATCTTAACTTTGGTTATTCGCACCTATAAAACCATTGGAGTTTTAACATGCAAATTTTCTACCTTAGTTACTTGCACCCATAAAACCATTTGTTTTCGATCATGCATAAAAACATAAAATGAAAACACACAAGCAACAATTAGGACATAAAGCGGGAAATAAATATGCAATGAAACATTTTCTGACTATTATGGCCGTCTCAATCGTTGCTTCCTTTTGACACCTTATTGACACGTCCCGTCGTGTCGCTCCCACTCATTATTTGGATTCTCGGTTTTCTATGTAATTAGAAATCATCCAAAATTACGATAAACCAAAACCCATGAATATGAGTTACCCAAAATAACATCGTCATTTTACATTAATTCCTATATACAAGGCTTGTCTAGGAAAATAAAGATGACATCTTTAAATAAATCCTACTATAATATTTATCTAATGCTACAAGGCTTCCAACTCGTTATTATTACTATTACACACATTCACATTCAAAATAAAACGAGCCTGGACATGTCCTGGGGTTTATAAATAAATGTAAAACCATAATAGTCAGGAATAATAACTACCTGAAAACAAAACTGACAAGGCTGGGTAATAAATCAAACAAGTATAAAGCCAAAACCTTAGCTCTGATACCAATTTGAAGGAAACAGATCTGGTCCGAGGCAAACCAAAAATCTCACTTTCGGGCTATGCATGCCAAAATCGGAGACTTTCGATCGAGCCCAAAGTCTAAAATCATTTCCCATGAGCGGATCTAGGCTTATACATGTTAGATCTATTAAACGACACACTAAAAATTAAATCTTTACAAAAGACAGAATTAAAGATCATACCTTTGAAGCGTGTCCCTCGTAAATAAGAAAAAGATTGAAACTTTGATTGTGAAATCCACTAGAAAATCCCTCGAATGACTCCGGAAATCCCCGAAGTTGAGTGGGCAACTATCTAAATTGAGCAAAATCCAAGCAGCCCACAAGAAACCCACTTCGAGAAAATCCAAAACTGCCCAAAAGAAGCGAGGTTGGACACCACGAGAAGCCTGTTGCCCAGTCAACGAAGAAACTGCCCAGCAGCGCTTAGAAGAAGCCGCGATCGAGACACGGTGCGTTAGTGCTTTGCGCATCTACCTGCTAATTTAGCAGCACCGACTGCCGAAAAAAAAGCTATCTGTCGGAAAATAAATCCGTTCAAAAAGCTAACAAAAAAAACTGGGCAGAACTTCTCTAAAATAAAGATCACACTTTTGGGCTGAATTTCTTGAAGGAGAAGGATCCTTAGTCAACTTCGAAAGAGATCTCCAATGAGGAAGATGAAGTTCTCTCTCTAAACTACTCCTTCTCTCTCTAGGCTAATTGCTTCCTAAGTTTCTTATATCTTGAAGTTGCAAGACTTTAAGTATTTATAAAGAGTTTCAATGGAGACCTAGTGGGCTTTTCAGTTGGGCCTTACTAATTAGATTTAATTGACTTTCTTAGTCTTCCCTAGACTAGTCAATTCTCAATTAGCCCAAGGATTATTTATTCGACCCACTTCTTCAATTAAATATTAATCGACCCAAGGATTATTTTGTAACCCACTTTGTCAATTAAATATAAAATTAACCAAAGGGTAAATATTTAATTAATCCACTTTGCCAACTAATCTAATTCATAATTAATTGTTCCACTAACGGATTAAATATGGAACTACCGCTCAAAAATGAAATTACTTCGCGCACACTTTATTGTTCTTCTATCTTCCCACATCAAAGATATAGTGCTTGTCGATTTATTAATTTACTGATAAATAAATTAATCGACTTCTTGGTTATCTGAGACTAGTACCATTCGACCTTTTTATTATACTGGACATAAGTATACCGGCCGGGTTTAGTATTATAATCCTTATGAGCTCATCTCGGGAGCACCATCAACCCGGACAAACCAGTATATGGATTCCTTTCGACAAGCAACGGCACACTAAGAAATCAAACATGCATACCCAACTTACCGAGATCTAGGCATCAATTGACCGTACCCTTTGGCAAATCAAAGTACACTATGTCTAACTCTCATGCCCGCTCTAGTCTAGGGATTAAGAGATTAGAATATTAGGTTCGAATTAACTATAAAGATCAATACAAGTTAATTCGATCCTGAATATGTCGTGCTCAATATGCCCCGGGCATATCCCTATAATTCAATTAGTCTAGACAAACTGATTTTCTGAACCATACAATAACCTAAACCAACAGTATGTCCAAACTGTCTCAGTTACGAGAGTTTATTTATATATCATTGCTTAAACCAATAACGAGATCTACTGTGTCTTTTCACTATTCGTTATCTGGATATATGATATAAAAGGACAATATAAAATATTGAAACACAATCGATATGTAACTAGGAAAGAGTTTTTCATACAAGCAAAGCTTTTTGGTATTCAAAACTAACACTTATATCATATGACTAGATGATGAGGTGTTTGGTGTGACACAGTAGATCTGATCATTGATTAAAGTCATAATATATATAAATGCTGCTCGTAACTGAGACAGTTTGGACTTACTGTGGTGTAGGTTATTGTGTGATTCTGAGATTGGTTTGTCTAGACTAATTGAATCATGCATATATACCCGGGGCAAATTGAGCAGGACCGATGTAGGATCAAATTAACTTGTACTGATCTTCGTAGTTAATTCTATCCTTATATTCTGTCTCTTAATCCCTACACTAGAGCAGACATAAGGATTAGACATAGTGTACTTTGATTTTCCAAAAAGTGCGGTCACTTGAGGCCTGTAATCTCGGTGGGTTTGGTATACGTGTTTAGTTTCTAATTGTGTTGTTGCTTATCGAAAGGAAACCATGCACTGGTGCGTCCGGAGTGATGGTACTCTCGAGATGAGTTCGTAAGGATTATTATACTAAACCCGGTCAGTGGACTTATGTCCGGTATAGTAATAAGGTCGAGTGGTACTAATCTTGGATGAGAAAAAGTCGATTAAGTAATTTGTCAGTAAATTAATAAATTGAAGAACACTATATCTTTGACGTGGGGAGATAAAAGAATAATTAAAGTGGTACTCGGAAGCAAATTCGTTTTGAGCGGTAGTTCCATAATTAATCCGTTAGTGGTATGATTAATTATGTGTTGAATTAATTGACAAAGTGGATTTAATTATTTAATTATTTAATTAATTGACAAATGAATTAATTAGTATTGACTAGTCTAGTAAAGACTTAGAAGTCAATAAAAAGTCCAACTAGAACCCAACTCAAAACCCCACTAGGTCTCCCTTAAAACTCCTATAAATAGGTAAAGTCTTGCCCTTCAAACATAAGAAACTTGGAAGACAATATGTCTTGCCTCTAGAGAGAGAAAGGCCTAGAGAGGGACTTAGAGAACTAGTCAAACTAAGACCCCACTCGAAGTCAGCTTTAGATCTCTCCTTCGCGGAAAAGGTGCAGCCCGAGGATTTCCAGCAGATCTACATTTTTCCGGCATGAGCATAATTTTTCGGCGTGCAGGATTTTTCAGGTGAAGCTCGAGGCTTTTCGCGGTGATCTCGCGGCCTAGAGTTTTTCCGGCCAGATCTGTATTTTCAGTGGTTCTTGTTTTTTCGGCGGGATCTTAGTGTTTTTTGAGGTTTTCTTGAGCTTGTTTTCGCGGATTTTGACAGTTCTATCCTGTAGATAGTTGCCCACACAATTTTCGGATTTATCTTGGAGATATTCAAGGGATTTCTTGAGGGAGAAGCTTCAAAGGTGGAACCTTTTATCTTTCTCAATTGATTTCTTGAGGGACACGTCACAAAGGTCAAATCTTTAATCTTTTCAGTTTAATTTAAAGATTCAATTTTTAGTGGGTACAATAAATCGAACAAGTTAAAGCAAGATCTGGTTCAAAGGAATTTGTACCAATGTTTGGGCTTGATCGAAAGTTTCCGATTCTGGAATGCATAGCACGAAAGTAAAATTTTTGATTTGGCTTGGACCGACTAATTCCTTCATTGGTGTCGTGCAGACGCTAGTGTTGAGGGCGACTAGGCGCCAGTGCCAAGTGGACGCCGGACTCAAAATCCTCTTCAATCCCCGCTGCTTCCAAACTCTTCTCTTTAAGCTTCATTCTTGCGTGATTTCTTCCGTTTTCCAGCAAAAGTCTTTAAGTTTTATCCAAAATCTCCAAAATGTCTCCTTACTAAAAAATCATGCAAATCCAACTATAAATGCATTGAAAGCTCATAAAAGACGTCATATTCTTTGAAAACCAACTAAAAGTAAGCTAAACATGCATGAATTTAGGTCAAAAAAGGTATATTTTAGAGTCACGTCACCCCCCCAACACACACACATACACTTAAGACTTTGATTGTCCTCAAGCAAACTAGTCAAGAAATCAAATAGAAAGTGAGTCCAAATTATAACAATTAGCTCTAAGATGGTTCTTTTTCCCCCTCCAAGCTAAACATGAAAAAGCATGCACTCACTTTACACTTATGATTTCATATGATTTCGGTAATTAAGCAAGACAAGCATGATATGAATTCTCTATTAACATCAATTGACCTCATCACCTCACACTTTCAAGGATTCACTCAATAACGCTCAAAGTGTATAGGTTTTGAAATATTCAACTACGCTCAAGTCAATTGCATGAAAGATCTTCAACCACAAGCTTGACTCAATATCACCTAGCCACCCACCTATTGCAAATGCAACACATTGATTAAAAGGAATTTTATTAGGGTGTAACGGGGCTAAGAAAATTGGCTAGGGACAAGAAAATGTTAAGGCTTGAAAATTGGAGTTATTGTAAAGAGATTTACATTGATTCGATGTTTCATCAACTACTTCTACTTGGATTCTTCAACTACTAATGGAGGTTTAAGGCTTAGATGCCCTTTACTTCCACATTCTTATTTCTTCAAACTTTAGAATTTTCTCTCTTTTGTTTTTTGTTTTTTTTTTTTTTTTTTTTTTGAAACTACTAAAAACTGAAAACTAACAACTTAGAATCCATCAATTATTTTTCATTTCCACATCCAATCACATACAAACTCTTTAAGGGTAAAAAAACAAGGCTTTAACAAAGAAAAAGGCTCAAGTTGGCTTATTGGGATAAAATAAAATAAAGAAAAATATGGGGCTGAACTTGGTTATGCCTAAGGGAATAAAGATGATTACGGGTAATGTAAAGCAAACAAAAGCTAACTAATTGCCTTCATCACTTCAATGTATCATGAATACGTAAAAGGTCTTGATATGTATGCTAAATTCAAGTTCTAGATTCAACCATTCATGCAAAACAAATCATACAACCAAAGAAAAATGAGCAAGCAAATAAGAAATGCTCAATAAAGGCACAAATAAGCTCACATAAAATCAAGGGTTGAAATGTGATTACATCTCAAGATGTCAACTAATAACTCACATCATTCCTATCAATACTCAACCATTTCCATCATATTTCCACCAATCATGCAATACAAATACACAAAACTTGCTTGTAGGGGTCCTTTTGTTTTGGAAAAATTTTATCAAAATCCAAAATAGAGCAAATTTTTGAAAATTAACCACAAAATGGACTCAACTTCACTACTAGTTTCTCAATTAGCAAGCATAAGGACTTTTAACACTTATGTTTATCTACCCCTCCCCCCCTTCCCCCCCCTCCCCCCCCCCCCCCCACACACACACACCTAAAATATACATTGTCCTTAATGTATCAAAACAAAACAAAAGTGGGCTAATAGGGTACCAATTTCTTTTACTTTAGATTCATTTATCACAATTAAGCTCATTCCTATATAATGTTAGACAAATACTCAATGTAAATCATTCACACTTTAATTAAAAACATAAAAATAAACACACCAAAGCAAATAAACACATTTAAATTGCAAAGTATCAACAAAATATAGTAAGAAACTAATAGTGGTAAGGATTCACAAACTCTTGTTGTAAAGGAACTAAATGTGGAAGAAAATCAATAGTGCACTCTATAAGCTTCCTCTCTCCCTCTATAGCTCATCATTCCTCTTCGTTACTCCTTGAATTAACCATGTCCTGAAAATTGTAACAAATTAGTGAATTTCAAACAGAAAAGAATGGCTTCAGCATACCTCAAAGGTTGGCATCCAACAGGTGTTGGCGTCTGGCGGTTGCCACAGGTGGCGTCCAACAAGTGTTGGCGCCTGGCGGTCGCCATCATGGGCGGCATGAAAGCGTGGTGCCAGCATGCCGCATGGCATCAGGGCCAGTAAATATAAGCCAATCTAATTCACTAAAGCGCAGTAATGAGCATTAAAATACCACAAGACATGTTAATTACCTATATGATTAATCTACACATAATAACACATCATTTTTCATCCATTTAAGCACAAGTTCTACATGTTCTCTAACAATAAAGCTCCAGGATATAAAGTTTAGAATATCTAAAACATATAAAATTGAAAAATACACACATTCAACCATTATAAGCTCATTCAATCATATCACGTATACATAGCATAGTACTATACATAGTTTAAGAAATCCATTTTTGAAAATGTAAGCACACGGCAGCTCTATACTCTTAATATTGATTCTTGATTTGTATAATGTCTGAAATCTGCAGAGAACTTGAAAACAACAATGTTGTAGGTAAAATCACTAAAAATGAAGAATTTCAAATCTCATATTCAAGAATTGGATACATTGGAAGGGTAAATGATTCTCATTAATGCTCATGGAAGGTTTGGAAGTCTTAGGTAAGTAAAATAGAGGTTTTAAACTCCATAGTACCTCATTTAGAACATAAAAATGAAACAGGTGATCTGGGCATTGTGACGGCGTCGAGACGGCGCAACTGATACCGGCCAAAGCATCACTGCGGTAACCTGGTGTTGTCGCCTGGTGGACGCCTACAGCTGGCGGCAACCCGACTGCACACAGGTGCTGTTGTGCTATTTTTCCTCGATCTTCACAAAATTGCTTCCACTTAACTTTTACACGATCCAATTGCACCAAATCATGTACCCTACAACACAGGAATGAGTTCAAAAACATTATACTCAAAAATCACATTGAAACTCATAACTTATTAGCAATTTCAAAATTTAAAAATCTAAAAACTAGAAAATGAACTAAAAAATGCTAAAAATGCTTAGGTTGCATCCCAAGAAACGCTTTGGACTTTATAGTCTCCATGCTAGACTTTTCTTGAGGTATAGACTCAAGATCCTTCAAAACTCCTTGAGTCATGTGCAATGGATGCACTTTCTTCACCATTCTTCAACAAACCTTCTACCCTCTCCTTATACTTCTTCCTATACCTATCTCTCCTTCTTTTTTTCTTCAACCTTCACTATTTTTGACAATGTCTACCTATTTGTCTAATTCCTCATTTATTTCATATGGTGGCATTTCCTCATTCCTCGATGCTTGAGCTTCTCTAAATTCAATCCCTTCAACCTTTCTTTCTACTTCATAAATTCTTCTTCAAAAATCACAAAAGCAATTATTCTCTTGTATCATCATAGCCAATATCTCTTTTTGTAGATTAAGGATTCTTTCACCAATTCCTTAAGCTCTTCATTGGAGTGCTTCAATGTTTTCATATCCCACTCTTTCTTGAACTTTGTGACAATCTTCCTCCTTTCTTTGTCCTTATTTGTTACATTCTTCAAAATCCAATTTCCTACTTTGTAGAGTGGAATGTAATCTAAGGTCTCCTCAACAATCAAACTCCTCAACTCATTAGTTAACTTATCATGTTCCTCCAATATGTTCCTTGGTTTATCTTTCTCTTCAAAGCCCTTTTCATTCTTCTTTTCACTAGAGGACTCCTTATCTCCTTTTTCCTCATTGATAGCTCCCACTTTAATGAGTTCACAACTAGGTTTAAAAATGTCCTTTAATGGGTACATCTTGGACTCCTTGAATGAACATTCAACAACATCAACACCCTTCAAATGTTGATTCTCTCCATTTGGTCCTCTTGACAACATTGCATACATTCATCCTCATGACCAATATAGTTAGAGCCCATTAAACAAGCTTTCTTGACCTTAAAATCCCTTGACACACTTGCTACTTCTCTTAGTGGCAATTCAAGGTTTCCGTCAACTTTCATTTGAGATTCACTCTTAAGTACTTCCTCTTTATGCCCCAAGGCTTCTCCTTCTAATGAGTCCAAGGATTCCTCCTTAGTTGTATCATTTTCTTTTTCCAACATACGTAGGGCATTCACCGTTTCCATAATAAACTCTTGAGTGTTTTCTCCCCATGATTGTGTGCTAGATGATGGAATTGATTTTTTTCATTATCTCATCATCATCATCTATCTCCACATCTTTGCAATATTCCTTATTCCACTCAAGAAGTTTATTTGCATGTTCCTCTTCATCAAACTCTTCTTCTTTGAAATCTATCTCATCCAAGTCTCTCATATACACATCAATCCAATCATCATAAGACATATTCTTGATTTTCTATATTGTCTCATAATATCCTTCTCCAAAATAACCGCTATATATTGAACCTTCTTGGACTTGATTACAACTTCCATCACCCCAATTTGACAAACCGGCTCCAAGTGAACACCTCACTTGGGGTGGTTTTGGCTCCCTTCCATATATATCATCTATACTCCTCATGTTGGTCATTGAGAACATTGTTGGATAATTGCAACCATTCCAAGATCTTTCTTCATTATAATAACTCATTTTCTTCCTTAATCCGGCTACCTCACAAAAATGAACAAGTAAATTATGTAAGAATAAGTTAAGACACGAAAAACAAGACAAATAAAGAAAATTACTGCACTTAATACGTCACTCACAAGTACACAAAAGCTCATAAAAACTCTAAAAACTACTAAAAATGCAAAACAAGTAAATACCACAAACTCTCAACAACAATAATCACTTAAAAATAGACAAATTTCCGTCGACGGTGCCAATTTTTGACGTGCTCTTGTCGTTGTAAAAAGTTTTAGGCGAAAACGCAAAAATAAAATTTATGATAAAACAAAACAAAACACTAAAACTATAGTATTAAGATTTCATTCCCATAAAATTTGTGGTATCAAGTGAAATGGTTGTTGGGTCCGAGTCCTTACCTACTACAATTTCTAGTAATTTTTATAACTAAGAGTCTAAGAAAGTAAAAATATAGTGGTTTGGTAAAATCATGCAAATTAACAAAATAAAGAAAATAAGATGATATAGATAAAAGGTGGAAAATCACACCACAACTAAGATCCAATGGGCTATTGCCAAGTAAATTATCATGCAATTGTTTAAGAACATTCCATTAATACAGTCGTCACCGAATCAATAAGGACTAGAACTAGCCAATAATAGAAATAGGGTCTTCAATCCTATCTATTATCAATTCTCTATTTTACCGCAATAAGATCAAGTAAAATCAATCCAATCTAAGACCACTTTGTTCGACAAAATAACGAAACTTGTATCAAAAGATAACACTATCTATCACCACATTTTCCTCAAAATAGATAATCAACAACGAATCTCAGCAATAAAGTAGATTCAACATGGAGATCGACGACAAGATAAAAAAATGTCCAAAAACGGGAGTTATTCATTCCTTGCATGAAACCTACTTAACAATAAGCATGAATAACCAAAAAATGGAACAAAAACCACATGGAATTAGTAAATCTCGGAATAGTTCAACGAATAAGAAAGGTGAGGCCTTAGCATCCAAAATGTAAGATAACTCAGCAATCCTTAGCATCTCCACCATATTAAAACACAAAATCATCACTACAACCATTGTATTTGCCCACATCTATGGAAATCCACTACGTCCTATCACTTAGAAGGGTAGATTTCCCTTGAACCTACTTAGAACATGAGTGTTCTAAGAGAATTCATAGTGTGTGAAAAGGTGAGAAAGTGTGTGTTTCTTCCTTACTAAGAAAAAACTCTCTAAACTATCTAAATTATTAAAAAACACACTTAAGGTTTGTTGTATGTGATCTACTATGTCTTTACAAGGAGTCTTGGCCGCTAAGAAAAGTCTAGAGGGCCAAAATTGGTATTAGATAAGAAAAGTCACGCCAAGGGTAAAGCTGAAACTTTAGCAGTGCTTTTACGGGCGACGAATAGGCGGTGGCGCCGTGGTGATGCCGAGGTCGGCGGTGGTCAGGCATTGGTGCTGTGCGGACGCCAGTGTTGGTGGCGACCAGGCGCCAACGCCAAGTGGACGTCGGACTCAAAATCCTCTTCAATCCACGCTACTTCCAAACTCTTTTCTTTAAGCTTCATTTTTGCGTGATTTCTTCATTTTTCCAGCAAAAGTCTTTAAGTTTTATCCAAAATCTCCAACGTGCCTCCTTAGTACAAAATCATGCAAATCCAACTATAAATGCATTGAAAGCTCATAAAAGATGTCATATTCATTGAAAACCAACTAAAAGTAAGCTACACATGCATGAATTTGGGTCATAAAAAGGTATATTTTAGAATAACGTCACAATGGCATCATCGAGCCAAAGCAGTCAACAATGCAAGTATCTCAATCCAGGACCCATCGATCGGGAGTTACTTTATCTCCAGAATAAACACCAATCTTTATTGGTGTACCAGGATGCGCCAGGGTTTCAAAAAGAAACCCTCAAGTGTAGACGGGCAGATAGTGGTATGTGGAAACATTTGTCATATGAACCACCCCAAGTGTAGGATGAGATTGACAAGGTTGGATTTGGGGGAGCTACTCATGTGGGGTTGATTAAACTCGAATTGGCCCTAATAATGGCATTGGTCAAGAGATGGTGCCCAGAAACACACACTTTTCATTTTCATATAGGTGAGGCCACTGTCACTTTGCAAGATGTTCAAGTCCTTTTTGGTCTCCGGACAAGACGGTCCAGCTGTTACGGGTACTTATCCTCAGAGGACGACCCAAGAATGGATAGTTGAATGTGGCCGATTGTTGGGTTTTCATCTGGAGCCAGAGGATTTGAGGAGCAACACCTTACATCTCACCCATTTAAAGCGTGTGATTGTTACGTGAGTCCAGGCAGGGGTTGATCGGGAACGTTATATACAGCGGGCTAGGTGCTAAATTCTATACCTGCTATATGGTATGATATTTCCGGACAAGGCAGGGAACTACATCCCTCTACACTAGCTTCTAAATATAGAGTTCCAGGAGAGGTGTACAACACTTAGTTTGGGTTCGACGGCCCTCGCCAGTTTATAATGAGGCATGTGCAAGGCTTGCGTGCACGAGGTCAGGGACATAACCGGTTGTCTAGTCCTCCTACAAGTAAAAAGATTTAGTGTTATTTTGGAAAATCCATATGTTTTATGTTTTTATTTATTTTTTATTAGTGTTGTCACCTTATATAGCTTTATATTATAATTTATTTGTTAATGGAATTTGATTAGTTTATACAAGTATGGGCTTGGGAGCGTATTCCTCGCGTCAGCCCGCGGAGAGTGGCAGATAGTGACCGACTTGAAGTTGGTCACCCTTTGGCACAACGGTGGGACGTCCGTTTCACATATAAAGACGTCACTTCTCATGTCTTGCCCATGTTCTAAGATTAGTTAAACGGTCTCCGAAATGCTAACGTAAGTTTCAATATTTATTAGATTCGGTGATGATATTACTATAGTATTATATTTATCAATTTTTTTATAAGTTTGTGAAATTTTTTTTTCCTAGTTCAAATGGCTGTCTTACGCTGAGGACAGTATGCTCGATTATCTCTCCGCTTACTGCCGAGATGACTCGGGTGTTTGGATGTCCCGAACTTGGCTAATTTTTTGGGACTGCCACGAGCCTCATGGGGCTGATAGGGTCCTTCGACAATTTGGATGCCATCAATATGTTCCTGGGAACCCTCAAATTTTTCCTTTGACTGAGGAGAAATATAAGATAGGCATTCCAATAGAAGGCAAGGCAAGGGGTACATCAATTATGGCTCAGACGGTTTCATATACACTATCGATTGGGAAAATAGGACAGAATTAGAGCGAACTGATGTTCAACCAGAGGATCCTCCAACAACAGACGAGGAGTACCATAGGTGGTATAACCGCCATACACTCAAACTAATCAATGATCCAAGATTGATTTTGTCAAGGCATACCGAGGTGCTTCTACCCGAGAGAGACTATATATGAGTGTTCAATTTAATAGTTTATATGTGATTTTTGCATCTTCGCCAAGATTATCGAATTTTTTTATAACTATTTGATTTTTTTTTTAATGGTTTGTAGGCGGAGGCGGTGAGTGACGCATACAATAGGGGCATGGAATTCTAAGCTAATTACATTGGTGGTGACCCTGCAATCCAGTAGTACGTGGAAGAGATAACCAACTCTTTCCACAGTGTCCTCACATTTGGTGGCGCTAATTTTGAGGCAGTCGAGGGTAGCCAAATTCTCACCGATGTTCCACCTACAATCTCTTAGGCCCCACCTCCGAGTCGCCGAATAAGGAACGTTCCTCCGAGGGAGGAGGCAGAAAAAAGAGGGCACCCAAAGACCGCAGTGTATAAATATGGAAATTATTAGTGGTGAAGATGAAGAAGAAGAGGACGACAATGATGGAGATTCGTCGTTACCACATGGTGGAGGTCCACATGGTCCATAGGGTGGATGTGGAGGTGGAGGTTCATAAGGTACATATTCAAGCACATGCCCTATTTCTAAGAGAGTGGGTAGAAGACAGACGCCTCCACCTCGTCGATATGGATTTGATAGTTAGATATTTAGGTTTTCCTTTGGATGTGTTTTGGATTGATATTTAGAATTTATCGTATTTTAACATTTCGGATTTTTTTTTAATATTATGGTTAAATATGTTCTTTCATATTGATTTATTTACATTCTGTTTGAATATTAGAATTTGTGATTTCATTGTTTCTAACATATCAAATCAATCATTTTTTTCTATGTATTAATTTTTTTATATATATATTTTAACTAAATTCGGATTTACAAAATCTAAATTTTAGTCAAAATGACCAAAAATTCAGATTTTGTAAATCCGAATCCTTTATTTAATAATATTCGATTTTAAAAATTTTATTTTTTAATTTTCTTTAGTTTTTTTTTAAATTCAAATTTTATTAATTTAATTAATTAACGTAATTAGTTTGGTCATGATTCGAATCTATTTAAATTGGATTTGTAAAATTGTAAAGGCCTAAATACGTCCACAATTCCGAATTACATATTTTGCCTTCCACGATTTGATTTTTAGAATTCTTTTGTTCAAAAATTCTGTTGATATGCTCTTTCTGTTCATTGGTATACAAAACTTGCCTTGTTTTTCCTTTTTTGTTGAGGATTTAGTAACAAGAGACTTAAAGACGTATCCACAGACGAGTTTTTCCCAGATGTGGAAAAGACACCTAGTTGGAACACCTGGATGTACATCCCGCCAATTCACTTCCAAATACTAATAAAAATAAGCACACAATAATTCCGGCGAAGCCAGCCACGCCCACGTCCCAGTCAGTCAACACGCGTCCCGAACCATACTCTTTCTGTACATGTGTTGCTCTACCATAGCGCCAACGCCACCATTTGCTCCATCTTTTTCATTTACTTCTCTATAAACCGCCCCTACTGCCCCACCCAAATTCCCTCAACATTTCTTGTGTTTCTTCGTGTAGTATTAATCAAGAATTTGATCAAGCTTCAGCTCTCGAGGCAAATTATGGAATCCCAGTTGCATCGCCCTGCTGCCCATACTTATGATCAAGATCCACATAATGCAGGCTTACACTATGGTAGTAACAACCTTAACTTTCTCTACTCCTTTTATTGTTTTACGTAGCTTCTATGCAGATTTTCCTCTTAGTTTTGATCTGGAGCGGTCGTTATTTTTCAAGAACCAAACGAATTATTATCAACAGTTTTGAGTTAAGATTCATTTATTACAGTCGTATTACTTGAGGATGGCTTTTTTTTTTTTTTTTTTTAAATCTTTCTGTTTTTAAGTAGGACAAGATGAAGGTGAACAACATCATCAAGAGAAGAAATCAGTGTTGAAGAAAGTCAAGGATAAAGCGAAGAAGATCAAGGAGAAACTTCATGGACATGGTCATGAGAACGAAGAACATGATTTTGTTCATGGTGGTGATCATGATGACCATGAAGAGGAAGAAGATGATGACGATCATGAACTGATTCAGGACCCTGAAGTTCATGGTGCCCCTAGTATGTTTTCTCCCTTTCATTCCATTGTAATTTCTTTTCATAAGTGCTCTTGTTCTTGATCATTTACACTTAAAAACATCCTCGTCTGAAATGTTTGTTCCGATGGCACTGTTGTGAACTATCTTTTTGGGTACTGGGCTGCTAAAATTGTTGTAATTGAAAACATTTTGGCTTTACGGAGTAGGCGGGATATGAATCCTCTTTAACTATAATATAACCTTTGATGGTTTTGGAGAAGACAATTTTCAAAACGAGGGGAAAAAATTATAATAATAACTATGGATGGATTTTGTTGCAGTGTATGAATCGGTTGCTATTAGGAATGCAGCCCCTGCCCATTATGACAATCCTAAGAGGGATTATAGAATGGAAGAAGATAATGTTAGATTTGGGCAGGACAGGCCTAAAATTGGTGTTACAGGAGGCCTCCAGGAGGATCCTCATTCGCCAAAGAGCCGCCCTGGTGAAATTCTCGGTTCTAATTATGAGAGTAAAGTCCAAGATTCATCTGGAGAAGGTGGCGAGGAGGTTGATTTGAGCTCATTGGCTGGTTCACTTGATAAGATGGTTATTTCCGAGAAGAGAGTGGGAACAGAATCCGGCTATACGGGAAGCCATGATCAGTTTGGCCCACAGGATACTCCAACTGAAGGTGAATTCGGTCCGAAAACTTCTTCAGGCCCTGAGTCTGCGACGGGGAAATCATCTGAGGGGAGTGGCTATGTGGAGAAGATATCAGTTGCTACATCCATGATTGCTGATAAAGCCCTCTCTGCTAAGAACGTTGTTGCTTCGAAGCTGGGATATGGGTGGACTGAGGGTGTCAAAGGCCAAATGGAGGAAAGTAAGGATGCGGCAGGAAAAACAGGAGCATCGGCATCACCAACAGAGTATGTTTACAAAGTTGCTGCCACTGTGAGTGAAAAGCTAGCTCCAGTTTATGATAAGGTTGCCGGTGCGGGAAGCTCCGTGGTGTCAAAAGTGAAAGGTAGTGGTGCAGCAGGACATGAAGGAGCAACGGCTGAGACAAGTGGCGGCGTTGCTCCTGATAAAGGGGTATCTGTCAAGGAGTATCTGGCGGAGAAACTGAAGCCTGGGGAAGAAGATAAGGCGCTTTCTGAGATGATATCGGATACCCTGCATAAGAAAAAAAAAGATTCGGGGAAACCAGTTGCACTGGATCCAGCTGGGAAGGTAACTGAGTCGGAAGAGGTGGCAAGGTATCTGGGCAGTGGAATGGAGAATAAGAGAGAAGGGGAAGATGCCATTGCCGCCGGTAAAGAAAGTAGTGGAAGTGGAGTGATGGATAGGATCAAAGGAGCAGTGAGTTGTTGGATAGGTAAAGGAGCTGAGCAAGAATATACGAAAGGATCAGTGGAATCTTCATATGGTAAAGAATATCCTTTTCTCTATGAATCAATTTCCAGCATTTTGTGAAATGTTTCCTTGTTTAAGCTGGTTTTCTCATGTTGTTGCTGCCTTTCATTGACAGTGGACAATCAGCCTTCTGCTGCCACCGCCGGTGACATTGGACATCAACCGGAGAGCACCACCGGACGTAGACTTGAAGAATCAGGGCACTGACACTGAACGCCATTTGGGAGCGTCCTTCTGATGCTATGACATGCTGCTATTTAGTCTCTAGGACCATATAGCCGGATGGCCGTTGTTTCATGTAAGAGTTTGTAAAATACTGATGTCGACAATGTCTTTGGTTAATGTTCTGTTTCTGCGAAGAAAATCTCATCTCCTCTGTACCCAGTCAGCTGTGCTTATGAATAATCACAAATTTCGAAAAATTTTCCGCACACATCTTTCCTGCATTCCATTTTGTGCATTGGCAGTTCATTCCAAGAAGCAATATACAAGTAGAAATCAGCTCTAAAAATTCCATACATTTTGACCAAAAAATAGGGGGCAGATTAACATTAAGTCAAGCAAATGAGTGCTGTTTGCTATTAAAATGAAGTTTGGTTTAGAAAAATAGCGTACAAGAATAATATGATTGATTCTAAAGTTGTTCTTCCTCCGTGTCTCTGAGCAAAGATTTCAGCAAAAGTTGAAGAACCTAGAGATGAATACAACAACCGTGTGCCATGAAAAATCCGAGTTATTCATAACCATGGTAAATGTTTATTAAACCCACATCAGAATTTGCAGGATTTTTGAATAAACGATGCACAAGTGGCGCTTTCTTCTATTTAGCCTTTCACCCAAACTTCCCTGTGGTGAAAATAAAGACGACGTCCAGAGCTTTTCTTCTGCTTCGACCAAGAGTCCCAATAAGAAGCGAATTGTTCCATCTTCTTGCTGTTGTGGTCTTCAAAGATTTGTTTTCGGTTTGTTGGCTGCGGAAACGCGCCTAGTCTCTGACCGCATGGTAACGAACTCCTCTGCAGCAGAAGGGTGTATGCCCACCTGAAATTCAAATGAAAGGGGTATATAAATGCTGCAACAATTTCTCTGATTTGGCTTAGTACCATTATCATTTTGTTTTAAGTTTTTAAAGCTGAATAAACATTCAAGCAATTTCTTCATCTGGCCAAAATGAGTATTGTCAGTTCAGTTAACAAATACATAAAGAAGAAAATAAGTGAGGATTGATCAAAGGAAAACAAGCTCACCGTGCTATCAAATTGTGCTTTAGTTGCTCCACATTTCAGTGCAATAGCAATGCCCTGCAGTAAGGGTCTAAACTATTACATAAAGCAGAACCAAAAAGGAAAAAAGTAACCCTGCAAACTGGGGTCTTTCAAACATTGTTATATACAGAAAGAATGCAGCTTATAGAGAAGAATATATTCAAAAGCGGTAGATATTGCAATAAAAACATGACCAAAATGTAGGTGAGTGATATACCAGTCATTCCAAGTTATCACAACAAGGATAATCTCTACTTTAATTTCTTTCTGACAGTCAAAACGGACATTTGTCCGTAAGATCATCAAGTAGATAATTCTTTAATAAAGAATCCTAAATTTATTAATAAAGCAACAGCGAGAAGCAAATTGAGATAAACCCAATTGGAATTTCCGTGCTGGAGTCTGCTAATTTTTGGTTCAGCCAGAGAATAGATACAGAATTGCAGCAACCACAAGATAGGTCCGGAGTCATAAACACACATGTATAGAAGCAAGTTTAAAACATATGAGTCGCGTTCATTATGCACAAGCTGCTAGCAGCCCATCAACCTAGATGATCATACTTAACAAAATTTTGACCTGCATAATTTCAGGAGCATCTGGACCACACATGGAAGCTCCAAGAACTTTATCTGTCTGAGCATCAACGATAAGTTTCATAATTGTTTTCTCCTGACGCCTACAGAAAGAAATGCAAATTTCAGAAGACAATAGTTCCAAAATAGGTACGCAACCCAGACTAGAAGTGTAACTTGCATTGGAGAATTATGGTTGCCCAGAAACCACACTAAAATGCTCAATTTGTGAAATTTCAACTAATCCACTTTCAAACAACGAAAATATCCAGCTTGATAATTTTTCAATTTCAAAAACCCATTAAAATCATGAATATAACAGAACTACGATGAATGATGCCTAGAATAAGGAAATAATCAACTCTAAAGTCATGAATAACTCGATGATAACTATCCCACTTTAAATCTATTATAACAAATGCCATCATACCCGGAAATTGTATTCTTCATCGGATTGAATGTCGATGTGAAAACCTTTATTTCACCTTGGGTTTGCTCAATAGCCTGCTCTTCACTAAGTCCAACCACAGATAGAGGTGGTATGCTGTTAAGATAAATGCAAAACAGTCACTCGAGAGCATCTCTATGGGGTAAATGCCAGAAAAAGTAACATGCACAAAAATATTCCCAGATTTACAAAGCAGTTTTGAAGAAAAAATTTTAAAAGCATAGATCTCCAAATGAATTGACCTAATATTAAACATTTGGTAAAATTTTGGCAATCACAATGGTAAAAGGTCAAGGGACATTGACTTTACACTTAATGTTGCACAGACAATGCATTAAACTTGACAATACAAGCAACGTTTAAACAGAGAATAAAAACAATGTTTATTGAAAAAAAGTCCAGTTATTGCAGTTTGAAGGCAACAAAAAGACACCAAATACTGAAACAACACCCAACCAAAACAGCGTGACAACAAAATTAAAAATCTGCAGAGATACAGACTATGTGCATGAGTTTTCTAATTGACAGGAGCGGGCAAAATATGTTATCTACATCATCCATCAATAAACTTGGATTAACTCTTTAAATAATGCCCCTAAAAACAGCCACTGCATAGAATATTATTTTTAATACTATTTTAGTGTTAAAAACAGGAATTAAATTTTGGGATAGAGTACAATATAAGCGAGTAGCGGTTGGCCACAAGCACCATCAAACCATCAAAAGAGTAACAACATTCCAAACAGCTCAGAGGATGAAAGCTAATACCAGAAGACAGCACAAGGAACATTGTCGTAGTCAGGTTTCTGAGGCTGTCCACCAAAAACAGTTTTCTGCAAGAAAATATTGAACACCATATACAAAAGTAAAGATAAAAGAAGGCGACATAGGAGTTGAAGATTATCACAAAATTCAGACCAAATTCTAGTCTAGTAGAGAAAACATACAGCAAAACAACTTCCTTCCATCAAGGCAACAGGAGTAAGATTGACTCGATTCGTAACATCACCAATTGCCCATATGCTAGGTATGTTTGTTTGGGAATATTCATTTACCTACACAAGGAAATTAGAAAAAGAAATGGTAATTGTGAGAATTAATTAAATTGGCAGATATCAACTTTTAAATAAACACATTTTGCTTAAACATGAAATAGATAAATGAAGTAAAGATGGTAAGAGGAGAGGCTCATGACACATTCTTTCGATGAACTTCAATTTTCCCAGATGTATGATCAAGTGTAGCTTCAACTACAAGTTTCAAGAACAAATAAGAGAATCCAATAAAAGCAAGCAAATCAGCGCTAAATGTCCATGAATAGAAGATACAGCATATAAATTAAATTTGGGACAACAACAGACTAAATAATTCGCAAACAGGAAATTTAGAATGGTAAGGCCTCCCCAAAGAGGGGAAAAGAAAATATCCTCACAAATGATTTTTGCAAGGAGCATCAGGTAGTTCAAGTACTTAGTTCGAAAACAGTTGGAACCTAAGCCATTTATAACCTGCTGGTCATGCGCAACTTAATTTGCAATACCAGCTTCTCGTCTTCCAAAGTTCTTAACATCTTCCACTAGTCCACCATAAAGAAAGAGAAAATATAGAGAAGTATATCAAGGTTAACCTTTATGGCTCCGACTTTATCTAGTTCCACACCCACAGCTTGCAAGTTCAACCTTTTTGAGTTTGGAACCCTGCCTGAAATCACCAACAAATTAAGAATAAATTAACTGAAAACAAGTGCACGAGGATAGAAAGTATAACTTCAGAAATTCCTAGTATGCCTCAAGATAAAATCTACAGTAACGATTCTATAGGAATATCACAGAAGAATTAAATGAGAGCAGAACCTAACAAGCTAAAAGATCATATGGGCAAGAAAACATACAACTCAGAAATTCGTTTCAGTAATATCAAAAAAAGCAAGCCTACAAATAATTGGCAAACGTCATCCTAAAAATCTACTAATAATGTCAAATACTACCTAGATAGAATTCATTTTATGTTGGCATAAGGATATGATCTACCACATTTTTCTTCACATAAGAATGACAATCATGGGAAACCATAACCACCTTTGATTACAACCAAATATTGGAAGTATCTTTGGGGCCAAACGAGATAGGAAATGATGGACAATAGATCCAAGAAGTTATGATTCAGAGACAAAAATAGGAAGTAACTCACGGAAAAAATACACTGCAAACATGACTAGAAGATTAAACAAATTGCTATAATGTATAAATCCTTGGGAATTTCAATTGACTCATATTTGAAGGAAGTGGTTCACGCTTTTAACTCATCAATGCACTCATGACATATCCAAAGACCAGCAGTTCATTCAAGAAATTCTAACCTCTCTGCATATATCTGAGATGTTTGGAACTTTCTATAACTCCATCGACATGGAGAATAGAAATGATATCCACTTGGTGGAAGGAATAGAATAACTCACATTCTCATTTGAAATAGAATTAACTCGTAGCATCGACTATGTAAAATAAATAGGTCAAAGAGATCGATTGAAAATCATTTGGCGGAAGAAAATATTTTCAAAACAATACAACCCTACACTGCCTTTTCCCTTTAATTCTTTTATCTTTCTATCCTGTTAACCAAATAGTGGTTGATTCAGTCACACCGAGAGGACTTTAGTAAGGGCCACCTAAATTAATCGCAAATAGTCATACAGAGGTACCAACACCTTTCATCCTTAAAGCCCATAATACCAGAAGCAATTTTAGCATATCAAAGACTAAGTTTAACACACTGATACACAGAGTAATTTCAGCAATTACCTGTGGCAAAGAGCACAGCATCTGCAATCAGTTCATCCCCATGATCTGTGCGAACTTTTATGCCTTCCGCTGTTTTAACCAACTGAAGACCCAAATATCCATACCATTATAATTAGAAGTTAACAAAGTCACAACCTTAAAGAGCAGTAAATTGAAAATGTCAACACAAAGCAGTTGAGAAGAATCCACTCTTTTTCGTCTTCAACATCAAATTATCAATTCAATTGCTTGCTTCAACACTACTATCAGCTAACATGTACCTCGCTCAAGTTTGTTTGAGGATGCATACGTATTCCCCTCCCTTCCAGATTTCTAGCAACTACCGCCCGCATCTCATCATCAAATCCTCTGCATATACAGATTGCGGAGGATCACATGACAAAGACTAAATGCTAACAAATTCAACGGAAAAGTAATGCCAAAAGAATATGCATTAAAAACTAAACAGTTAAAACTAAGCAGATTAGACAAACCGATTAGATATCTTGATCCATATTTCTGCTACATCGACTATGGAAAATCAGTTGTACAGCTCTCAATTTCTTGGGTTTTCAGAATTATAAATGAGATTTTGAAAATATCAACAGCTAAACAACTTTACTACAAGGTGCTTAATGCTTAACTGCCAGGAGAGAAAAAAATGCTCTTTTCGAAGTTGAACAAAGAAACCAACAAAAAAAAAAAAAAAAAAACAATTAACCTCAATGGAAGTTCCTTTCTGAACACTAGATCCACCGTTGCACCCATGCCACGCCATATTGAAGCAAACTCAACAGCAATATACCTTTTTAACAAGTTAAGTTAGACGAGCCTGAGTCATACATGTAAAGCAGAACATAAAGAAATAAAGAGGCAGACTAACCCCCCTCCAAGTACCACAACACGCTTAGGTAACTCCTCCAAGCTCAAAGCCTCGTCAGAAGTAATGGCTAGCTCCTATATCAAGCACATGCAACAAATAAGAAAAGTGGCCAACATATAAGTAAAAAAACCAAAAGAGCAAGGAAAGTATACAGCAGTACCAAAGCAAAGGGAAATAAAGATTGTCAATGAGTGCACACATGAAGGAGATATAAGCACAAGACTTGCTGTAATTATAATAATACACCACTTCATCAATGTCATACTAAATCATGGATAAAAAGATAAAGCCACTAGAAGAATAGAAAAAGGCATGATAAGCTATACAAATGCATAATAGTGATCGTAATTGAAAACAGGAGAATAACAAAAGCATTGTTGCTGTTGCATGACCAGAAAAAGTAGATAAAGCATGAAGCAATTTATACTAATTTAAAATAAAATTAATACTATAATAATAATAATATTAAGTACAATGCCATAGCTTCACGAGAAATTCTTAAACAATAACAGAGTTGCAATAAAATAAACGACAAAAACATGAGAAATGACACAGGTGAAGAAATTTAAGAATCAAATAAAGTTCTCTCAGAGACAAGGCCCGCAAGCGAAGAGTTCTCTATAATGAACCAACAATTATGGAAATTGATTTAAAAGATAAAAATAATATTTACCTGACCAGGAATAGCTGGGCGCTGAGCCCTGCTTCCAGTTGCAATCAGGATATGCTTCGCCGAATAGCTAATTTTGGTACCATCCAGTTGTGTCACTTCAACCTCATGTGGGCTAATAACCTTTCCCTCTCCTTCAAAGAGTTTAACCCCGGCATTAGAAAGCAGCCTCTTATATATACCATTTAATCTGAGTATTTCCTCTGTCTGCATAAAACACATGATAGATTAATATATAATCCCTGGACAATCACCAACTCTGTCGACTACAGAAGGGTAGGGACAAACTGCAGGAACTTACTGACATAAACAAAACTGAAAGTTAGTCAAGTGATTGAAAATTGTATTCACATAGAATATTATAGGTGCACCCTCCAACTTCTAATTCAGTCATTAAATCAAGAGTAACTACAATCAGTATTAAATTTTCAGATGTTATCAAGCTTTGCTGTCTACAAAAGCACAGCATAATCTCCAGTTTTCCTTTGGCAAGTCAGTTTTGGGCTTTTCAGTCAGGACACATCAAAAACAGAAAAATAATTTGCCAGCAATCAAACATTTTCCCAAATTCTTGAACTTGGGAACTCTAGCTTCCAAGTCGAAAGGGCTTCTGAATTGGAATCTTAAACTCCAAAGTTTCCAGAAACCAAATAAGAACTTCATTTTATGTAGATACCGAGTTTAAATCAAAAAAATTCCATGTTTTAAGCCAAATCTTATTCATGGGTCTTCCAGACCAGAGTACAACCACTGCCGGCCAATTAGATATATCAAAACAAAAATAAAGTGCTCCAGGTTCTGAACAGTCTGAAGCCTAACAAATCCGTTAAACAAGTGGACAAAGGCAAGCACTACTAGACATGGAAAGGGGTTTCAGAGTAAAATCTACTACCAAGTGTAATTTCAATACCATTGCTGCAATTTTTTGGTACTACCCATAGTGTACAAAGGTTGCCCTACTAAGTTTTTGACTATTGCTGCTTAAGGCTTTTAAACAGGAATGAACTTATCAAAAGCACAAACAAAATTGACATCCCAAACCTTCTTATGTAAAAGTTTCTTCCAATTGAAATCAATCTTCTCATTCAATTCCCATCCATAGTTTCGGGCATCCTGCATAGGTATTAACTCAGATAATCAAAAAGTAAGACATAATTGAAACAAAATCATTCATCAATTAATTTCACTTCAAAAGAGGCTCAGAAACCAAATTACTAGTAAGAAATAACAAAAAGCAATCCTATCTTTAGTCCAGGAAGGTGCAAAGTCTTCACGTGCATCTAATGCCCATGACAATGAGAACTTCAATGCACATGCAGAGCAGTATTCGGATCCCATAATTAATAAAATTCTACTCTAATTGCCTAAACTATTCAATCCCAAAAATACAATACTGCACATCCACATGCATAATCTTTTCCGTTGCAGTAAAGTCGTCAAGTCACCTCAAGTTCAGGCCCAAAGGATGCTCCATAGACCAATATCTTCTTGGGAACACAACCGCGAATCACACACCTGTAAAGAGATCAATCTATTCTCAGCACCACAAACAACTCTCCACCATCAATTTCAATAATTCAACTGAAGGGGAGGATGGGGAAAGAGGAACAATTCAACAAAAACGACACCCAAAAACCTCACATCAAACTAAGATGTCAAGAAAACCCCTCAGAGCAATTTAAAAAATGCAACTCTCAAATCCCATGCTACCAATTCTCGATGCGGCATTACACAAGCAATACATCTAGCTACCAGCACAACTTCCTGAGAGATCAATAGAGTCATACTAATGTTTCTCTTTCAAAATTGCAGGTCAACAAGACATGAAAGAATAAGAATCTGAAGCCGCCAAAACAATGACAAACCCAGAGACTTGATGCATACCAGGTAAGATATGAAAAGATAAAGGCCAAAGTTGCAACCAAAAAGTCAACAGAAATTACAATTTTGATTTACTTACGTTCCACCAACTCCTCCAATAACTTCTGAACTGATTGGGTGAAACGGAAGTTCACAAATCCCAACCTAGAAAAGAAAATTTTATTACCAATCAGCAAGATATATTCAGTAGTGCCTAAAGCCCGGAGCAAAACTGGCAGTAGAGAAAACACTAGCAAGAGAAAGATTGTGCACAAAACTTAAACCTCAAAAACTGATTATTGCCTGGTAATGCAAAAAGGTGGTCTGATTATAAATGCACACAGATTCCTTTGATTGACTGATATGGGAAAATGCTATACCAATACCCATCCAAGTTTCTTCCAGTTATTACCATTAATAGAGTCTCAGCTCCAGGATATGTAATACTTTCTTTCTCTTTAATAGGTAAATTGTATCTGATGCTAACCTACCAAAATCTCTTGTTTGAACACTACAAATACATACCCATATGTTTTAAATTCCACTATTGAAGTCCCAGATCAACTGATGCGTTCAAACAAGTTTTACATGTGTCAAGCAAATATCTAAATTCCCATTGCTCAAACTGGAGAAGAGAATTCACTACAAAGTTTAAGTTATTCTTAGTGTAATCATTGAGTGCGTAAAATTGCCTGAATGATGCAATAAACACATAAATCGTTTATCCGTGATAGACATTTAACTATTAACAAATGCACCAACCCCGTAGCTAAAGAACTCCATACTAAGAAAGCATGCAACAATCCAAGGTTCAGGGCCAAGCTTATAAAATCATTATAATAACAACCGCATACCGAAACTATAGGTAGCGTATAAGCAGTCATTGTAACATAACTCTGAAAGTATAATTCAGTCATAGATATGAAATAAATGAAGGCATCACAACACCAATATGATGAAGGCAAACCTTCTTGGCTCCATACTGAGCTGAGAAGCGAGAAGCACGAACGCCACCACTCCCAGCACCAATCACAAATAAATCAAAATCATAGTGAGCATCTCCTTCATTTGGGCTTTCCGCCACACCATCAATCTTCATCTTTCTCCCCAAACTTGTCATGATATTAAAAAATGCTGCATACACACAATCCAAAGGCAACTATAAGCGCAACAGAGGATAAATTAGCACTAAAATGAAGTACTACAGTGTGTTCTATACAACAAACGAAAAGACCCTGATCAGAAGTAATGAATATCATTACAAAACAAAGTGCCCATCTTCTAAAATTCCACAAACAAAACGAAAAAAGGGAAATGGGAAATGGACAATTTACAGTAAAAAACACTCAGAAAGAACATCTTAAGATTACTAACTTTGGTTTCTTCTCCTTTTTTCTGTAACTTGAAGAAAAGAATCACACAAGATCAGAAGGGATTAGATACCGGCGTTTACCTTAATTAACCTGAAAGCAAAATTCCAAATGATCTTCTCTTTTATTTTCTTCCTTGACGACTTTTCGCTTTGATTTGTACGGACTTCCCAGAATTTATAGGAGGATACGGCAGGCTTCAATAGAATCAAGTTAAACAGCCGTGGGGAAAACGTCTGTGTATATACTGTCACTGTGTACGTTTCTTTTTTATTCTTTTTAGAATGAATTGTAAAACAGGTCATCATACTTTGGTAAAATTTAGATTTTGGTCACTAACTTTTAAATATTCAAAAAAAGTCACTAACTTTAGCATTTGAATTTTAGTTTTGGTCATTCCGTTAGAATGAACCGTTAAGTCCACTAACAATCCTATATTTGGAGGGTATTTTTGTCCATTCATTAATGTTGTACACATGCTGCTCGCGCTACAGTAACGCGCTACAGTTATTTTTTTTTTAATGCATAGCCTTTTTTTAAAACAATATACTTTTTTTAACAAAATACTTTTTTAAAAAACAAATAATTTACTAAAAATATCAAAAAATTTTATTTATAATTCCGCTCATCTATGCTACTTTATTTATAATTTTTTGAGCGGAATTATAAATAAAATTTTTTGGTATTTTTAGTAAATTATTTTTTTAAAAAAAGTATTTTGTTAAAAAAAGTATATTGTTTTAAAAAAAGGCTATGCGTTAAAAAAAAATAACTGTAGCGCGCACTGTAGCGCGTTACTGTAGCGCGCACTGTAGCGCGAGCAGCATGTGTACAGCATTAATGAATGGACAAAAATACCCTCCAAATATAGGATTGTTAGTGGACTTAACGGTTCATTCTAACGGAATGACCAAAACTAAAATTCAAATGCTAAAGTTAGTGACCTTTTTTGAATATTTAAAAGTTAGTGACCAAAACCTAAACTTTACCAAAGTATGATGACCTTTTTTACAATTCACTCTTCTTTTTAATCAAGCAAAATAGATTTTTATGTTTAAGTAAATTACTAAAAATCTTTTCAAGAAAAAAAAATTACTAAAAATTATTATTAAACAAACTATCCATTATTATATGGGTGAACTCTTTTTTTTAAAATATATGGGTGAACTCTTAAATATAATTTTTTTATTTTTTTGAAATAGTCATTTTTTTTATTAATGCCCATGATTACTAAAATCCCTTACAATTTTTTAATATTAAAAAAATCTAATTTAAAAAATTATCGAAATACCCATTTGAAATGGATCTCCTCTCCTCACACCACATCTCTCTCCAAATCTCTAAAATTACCGTTACTTCTCTTTTCATGTACCAATAATATATGGTGTAATTTTTGTCATAAAACCTATTGACGAGTTCAGATTTATACAAAAGGTAACTTTGTAAGTAATAGAGTTGGTAAGTCTCCAAAAGAAGTGTGAAAATAGTTAATTCATGATGTACTGGACATTGTTTTCGAACAAAATGTAATCGTCTAATGGTTCTGATAGGACTTATTCGAGTCAATCCCAAAACTCCAAGAAAAAACAGAGGAAGAGGAGAATAATTCAACTTTTTACTTACTTCCCGGAGTAATTCTCTGATGGTTTATATAATTACATTCATGATAGGTGTATTCCTATCTCTGCGCCATTTACACACTACTCCCACTTTTACCACAAGTTAGTAAATTGTGGGAAATCTTTGATAACTGCCTTTCTAAATTATCACACAAAATCTGATTTCCAACTGGGCTGATGTTTATCCAGCGTTGACCTACGTGGCTGTGTCATCATCCTATCATTACCCCTCCCTGCTCGAGCGACCTTATCCGCAAGGTCGTAAGAATGAACCAACTCAGGGAAAACAGAACGTATGAGAGCTGCATCTTCCCATGTATCATCTTCACCAGAAAGAGATGACCAACGGATGAGATATTGGTGGGGAGGCGGGTTAAAGTGATTTAGGATCCGAGAATCACCAATGGCATCAGGAGTTACAACTGGATGGCCCTCATCATTAGTGAAAGGAAGATTTGGGCAATCTGAAGGAGGATCACCATAGTAAGGACGGAGTTTCGAGGCATGGAAAACCGGGTGGATGAGGGAGGACTGCAGCAACTGCAGGCGATATGCGACGTGACCAATCTTCTTCAAAATTTGGAAAGGACCAAATAACCTGGGACTCAATTTTGTGGAAATTCGTTGAGATGCTGAAATTTGTCGAAAAGGCTTTAATCGCACAAGGACCCAATCACCAATCTGAAATGATTTATCTTGCCTATTTTTGTTGGTCTGTTGTTTCATTTGTTGCCTGGATGTGTGAAGGGCAGAACGGACATGACTAAGGATCTCTTCACGGGTCTGCAGAGAGGTATCGACGGCATGGTTGATTGATCGTCCTGACTGGTAACATGGTGGAGCCAATGGGTTTCGTTCGAACATGGCTGCAAATGGGGTAGTCCGGATCGCAGTATGGTATGAAAAGGTGTACCAAAACTGAGCAAGATGAAGGAAACGTGCCCACCGCTTTGGTTCTTGTCCAGTAAAACACCAACGATAAGATTCCAATGTACGATTAACCACTTCGGTTTGTCCGTCAGATTCTGGGTGATAGGCACTGCTGTAGTGAAGCGTTGTACCGCATTGCTTAAACAACTCTTGCCAAAGATTGCTGAGAAACAGAGGGTCATGATCATAAACAATAGAACTTGGCAACCCATGGATCTTGAAAACATCTTACATGAAGATAGAAGCCAGGGAAGCAGCAGTAAATTTTGGAGAAAGCGGAATGAAATGAGCAAACTTGGTGAAACGGTTGACAATAACCCAAATGGCGATGTAGCCTTGAGAAGGAGGAAGATGGGTGATGAAATCCATGCTAATACCTTCCCAAACGCGTGTTGGTACTGGAAGGGGTTACAAAAGGCCATAAGGTCGCTGATGAAGAGCCATACTACGTTGACAAATTAGACAGCACTGGACAAAGGTGTGTACTGATTTTCTCATGCCCGGCCAAGTGAAATTCACGGCCAATCTAGCGAGAGTGGCACAGACACCAGAATGACCTCCGAGAGAAGAAGAATGGAATTCCCGGAGTGGTGCCTGTTGGAGATCCGGAACTGGAATGTACAACTTACTATGACAATAGATGAGACCGTCTTTGATATTAAAAACTCTAGTGGAAGAAGCTTCAAGACTCATTTTCTGGAATAAATCTTTCCCAGTGGTATCATGAGCATAATAAGTTCGCAAGTCTGAAATCCAGTTAGCCGAAGGGCTAGAGATGACCGCCAAGGAAGGAATTTTGACTCTGGAAAGGGCATTAGCTACCTTGTTGTCTTTGCCAGGGGTATATTGAATGGTGTAGTCATACCCTATGAGTTTGAGAAGCCAGCATTATTGCTCTGGTGTTTGTATTTCTTGCGTGAGAAGATTCTGAAGAATCATTTGATCAGTGTTGATAAGGAAGGGTTGGTCTATGAGGTAATGACGCCATTTTTGGACTGCCTCAGTAATGGTGTATAACTCCCTCGAGTAAGCTGAAGCTGATTGCATCCGGGGTGGAAGTTTCTTACTGAAAAAGGCTATGGGGTGTCCTTTCTGTGACAGTACAGCGCCAATGGCAACTCCCAAAGTGTCTGTTGTCACTTCGAATTTCTTGTCAAAATCCGGGAGAACCAGAACTGGCAGGCTAGTCATAGCGCTTTCAGATGGTTGAATGCGTCGTCTGCTGCTTGATTCCAATGAAATCCTGAAGATTGTAACAAGTTAGTTAAGGGCTCGGCTATAGTGGCATAGTGTTGAACAAATCTCCGATAGTATCCTGTAAGACCTAGGAAACCTCTCAAGGCTGTAATATTAACAGGTCTAGGAAATTTTTGAATAGCCAAAATCTTATCAGGATCAACTTGAACTCCAGAAGCCGTGATGATGTGCCCCAAGTACTGGACTTTAGAAACGCCAAAAACACACGGAATACTTAGCATAGAATTTTTGAGAAGATATGAGTTGAAAAACCTTCCTGAGATGCTGCAAATGTTATTGGATGTCCTCGCTGTAAATCAATATATCGTCAAAAAATACCAACACGAATTTACAGAGGTGAGGTATGAACAAATCATTCATGGCTGCTTGAAAGGTGGAAGGCGCATTGGTGAGGCCAAAGGGCATAACCAGGAACTCATAGTGGCCATCACACGTGCGAAAAGCCGTCTTATGTGTGTCCTCAAGAGTAACTCGAATTTGATGGTATCCAGCCCGCAGATCGATCTTGGAGAAGATGGTAGCACCTCTAAGCTCATCTAGGAGTTCATTTACTGTTGGGATTGGAAATCTATCCCTGATGGTGATGGCATTGAGGGCTCTATAGTCAACGCAGAAGTGCCAAGTTATATCTTTCTTCCGGACAAACAGCACAAGAGATGAGTAATGACTTGTACTAGGAATGATTAGTCGGCTTAGAGCATTTCTGAGACCAAACGGGTCATGATTTTCTTTTGATAGTGGGGATAGCGATAGGGTTTAACGTTCACTGGGTGACTATTTGGTTGAGGATGGATGTGATGGTTATGAGGGCGTGTAGGTGGAAGTGAGATAAGAACTTCAAAAATATGGCTGAAAGAAGTGCAAAGGGACTGAATTTCTTGATCAGGGAGTTTTGGTTCTGGTTCAGTCATAGACTTTGTATTGTAAAAGGTTTGAAGTATATGGTAGAAGACTTGGACTGTTTTGGATTTGACGAGGCATTTGATATGTGATGCTTTAATTTCTTGGATGGAAGCTATTCCCTTAAGTTGTGTCCACTGGCCTTGATGAGAAAAACTAAGAGAAGGGACAGAGAAATCTGCTAAAACTGGGCCCAAAGTGTTAAGCCATTGCATTCCTAATATAATATCTGCAGCAACAAATGGTAATATTAGTGGTGAAAATAAAAATTCACGTCCTTCCAGCCCTAGAGGTAAATCTCCATATCGTCCCTCGCAGTGAACTCGGTCTTTGTTGCCCACCACCACTGACGTTCCTTGTGATTTCTCAGAAGCTAATTCTAACTCTTCCACCAGCCATGGTTGAATAATATTGTGTGTACTGCCAGAGTCTATGAGGATCGTGACTGGCTTCCCACAGAGTTCTCCTTTTACCCACAAAGTGTTTGATGATGGTAGCCCTCGGAATGCGGCCAATGTTATTTGACAAATCGGAGAATCATCTTCGCGATGGAGTAACGACTCGGATGGCACAGAAGGTTCTCCGGTCATTAATTCGTCCTTTTCTTGTTCTACGAAATCTTCAGGGAAATCGGTCAGTGCAAGGAGAGCCAAAAATTGGGCTGCCTTACAACGGTGTCCAGGGATAAACTTCACATCGCAGTTAAAACATAATCCCTTGGCTCTCCGCTGTTAAATTTCCATTGGTGAGAGACGGCGTATTGGCAACAGTTGTCACCCCCGGTCTAGTGCTGGGAGAATGGCCGCAGACTATGTCAGAATTGTCGCTGCCGGCAACAACTTGTTATTGGCTCCTGTTGCAGATTAACTCATAAATGTTGAGGAAACCCTGCCGGAGGAGAAAAAATGAATGGGAAGGAAACTTCTGGGCTTACTATCTGTTTGTTTTGTTTCTATTAGTTTTGCCAAACCAATAGCTTCATTGATGGTTCCAGGATGGTGAAGGACCAATTCATCTTGTATCTCAATTTTGAGTCCCGAAACGAAACAGTCCAATATAGCATTTGTTGGTAAGCCCACTACGTAATTGCTTAATTTTTCAAATTCAACCTGATAATCTGAGACTGATCCTTGTTGTCGTAATTTGAACAGAGCCGCCTGAGGATTCTCATACCTTGTTGGCCCAAACCTGACTTGCAGTGCGTGAACAAAAGCTTCCCATATGGAGAGAAGATGGTTGGTGTGCATCCACTTGAACCAACTCAGAGTGTTTCCCTGTAGGTAAAAGGAAATTATGGGTAAACGTTAATTTGTTGGTATTTGATACAAGTCAAAATACTGTTCTGCTTGGAATAACCAGTCAAGTAGGTTAGCTCCGTCAAAGGTATTGAGGTGGATTTTGGGTGGTTTAATGGTGGAGAATAGTGGATTGGTATGATGTTGGGAGTTGTTGCTAGAGGATGTTTGTTCTTGGCGATAGGGTGGGGGTTCGGTTGGTGGCTTGGTCTGCAGGTGTAGGTTGCCAACGTAAGTGGTAAGAGCCTGAATATCTAATGATATTTTTTTGTTGTGTTCTTGGGTTTACTGAGTTTGCTGTTGCAGTTGTTGAGTTTGATGCTGCATTTGTTGGGTTTGCTGATGCATGTCTTGTACTGCGTCTGCTAGAGCGCGTATAGTGTCCTCCGAAGAATGAGAAGAAGCTCTAGATTGTTCTTTACGAGGAGGCATAATCTCTCAAAGAAAGCACCAAAATGATAGGACTTATTCGAGTCAGTCCCAAAACTCCAAGTAAAAAACAGAGGAAGAGGAGAATAATTCAACTTTTTACTTACTTCCCTGGGTAATTCTCTGATGGTTTATATAATTACATTCATGATAGGTGTATTCCTATCTCTACGCCACTTTTACCACAAGTTAGTAAATCGTGGGAAATCTTTGATAACTGTTTTTCTAAATTATCACACAAAATATGATTTCCAGCTGGGCTGATGTTTCTTTCGCGTCGACCTACGTGGCTGTGTCATCATCCTATCAAGTTCACGTCTGACATTCTTCTTTGTAAAAAAAAAAAAAAAAAAAACCTCATTTTTTTACTCCCAATCTCTCTCTTCGTCACTAACCTAATTTAATAATTTTTAAACAGTAAATGTAACTCAAACTTTAATACAAAAATTTAATTTTTGTTTTCATTAATCTTTTTAAAAAACCGCACATTTATTATTATGTTACATAATCTAAAAAAAAGTTAAATTTGTGTTACAAATTTTAATATTTTAATTTGTGTTACAAATTTTAATATTTTAAAAGTTCATTTAAAGGTTCTAGTCAATTAAATTAAGGATGGAGATGGTTTAACAATATTTGAAAATCGTTGTTACTACACCGCATTTATGGTAAAAAATATTTACGATTTAATCAAATTATTTTAAATTAATGTTTTTTTTTCTTAATTAATGGACTCATAATTTTGAACAAGGTAAATTATATCATAATTCACTAGCAGCAGACTTCATTAAGTATGTGTGTTTGGTGGGAATGGAAATGGGGCGATTGTCATTACTACTTTTTTAAATAGTAAAAACAAAGACAAACGTGATATGATAATAACTTAATCATTTAAATGAGAATTTTGTGTTACCAAACATGTCAAAGGCAATCAGATTGCTTTGATGAATGAGTTTTTAATTTAGCAAACAAAATAAAAAACAATCAGATTCCTTTAATGATTATTAAGTTATCAAATTCATATTGTTTTCATTCTCATTTCTAGCTAACAAACGCACCCTTATTGTATTCTCCAATTATATTTAATGTATTCTCATATTTTGGGAAGTTGTGCAATCTCATATAATATTTTATATATTTTCATGTATTTAAAAAATTATGGATTTAAAAATTATGTTTTGGGAAGTTGTACATTATGATTTACTATTTATAACAATTTTTTATTATTTGTAACTCTATTTTTGAAGTGTGCTTCCCAAAGTGCCCCTCTAGCAAAAAAATAAGGCATCTCTACGGTAAGTCACGTCAAAATACACTCTCACCATAGTTCAGCCACGTTAAAATGTAATCACGTCATGGTTCGCCAATGTCAAAATGCAATCCCGCCATGGTTCACCCCTTCAAAATGCAGTCCCACCATGGTTTGGGTTTGTGCCTCAACCATGATTTGGGCGTAACACAATGTGCCCCAACCACAGTTGGTTCACGTCAATTTGTGGCTCAACCCACGACCGTCCACGTTGGTTTGTCACTCAACCCATGATCGTCCATATTCGTTTGTCACTCAAACCACAATCGCTCACGTTCAAGGGCGTTTTGCAATAGGCGGGTCACTTTTTCGTGTGCTTTTCGCCAACCAAAAATTAAAATAATTTCAATTCAAATTAAATTAAAGGACAAAAAAAACTTACAATTTTAGTTCTTATTTATTTCTTACAAATTTTAAATTTGAATTCAAAGTAATTTTAACAAAATAATTATTTCTATATGTAATTGTAATATTTAAAATTTTTATTTAAATTATATACCAAAGAAATACTTTATATTATATTTATATGAGATATAAATTTTATTATTATGAGATATAAGAAATATTTTATGTTATATTTATTTTGAAAAGAGGAATAAAGTATAAGTTGACATAAAAAAATCAGACAAATTAACCTCATATTATGGTGTAAATAAGAAAAGAAAAAATAAAAGTAAATCTAAATAAGAAGGCTAGAGACAAAACTAAACGCAGAGATTATATGGTGGTCCTACCACCATGTAATTTGTTCCTATTCCGAACATAGTAATTTTTTGGGATGGGAACATGCACGCGACATTTAGCGTGATGCTTTTTTTATTTCTTTTTTTTTCTACCACGATGTCGTGGACTTCATAACAGCGGATTCCTTCTTTCTTTTTCCTTCTTTTTCTATTATAATATTATTTCTATCTTTTCAATGGATTTTTTTCTTCTTCCTTGAGGCTTCTTTTTTCGTCCCTTTTTTTCTAAACAATTCAGTATTGTTTTTAATATTTTTGATTTTTTAAAAAAATTATTAAAAAATATTTTAAAATTATTATTTATTTATTTTATAATTAAATAATTTTAAAATTATTTGATTATGTAAATCATGAAAATATATTTAAAAAAATAATATACAAGATTTCATATCATGTAAAGCTTGAATTCATATCAAGCCGAACAAGATCTCGTATCATATAAAGCTTGATTTCATATGAACACAATGGATATAAACAAAAAGAAGAGAATGAAATTATATCAAGGGACATAATATATCATATCAGTTAATATAAAAAACATATCCAGATACATAGTATATCGTATAAGAAAATACAAGCTTTCATATCATACAATAGAACGGATATAACCAGAGAGCATATAATGCATTCATATCAGGGGACATAATATATCATATAAAGTAATATAAGAAATCATATCATGATATATAATATATCATATCAAAAAACACAAGATTTCATATCATACAACAGGACGGATATAAACAAAAATCAGGGAATACATTCATATCAGTGGACATAATATATCATATCAACTAATATAAGCAATCATATTAGAATACATAATATTTCATATCAAAAAAGACAAGGTTTCATATCATACAACGTAACGGATATAAACAAAAATAAGAGAATGCATTCATATCAAGGAATATAATATATCAAATAATATAATAAATCATATCATGATACATAATATATCATATAAAAAAACACAAGGTTTCATATCATACAACAGAACGGATATAAACAAAAATTAGAGAATGCATTCATTTCAAACAATATAAGGATTCATATCATATCAAACACTACTATGCATGATATGAAAACATGTTCTATCTGATATGAGATTATGTTTTACGTGATATGAACCCTTTGTTTGCTTTCATATCATACGTTTTGTTGTAGTGATATGAAAGTATACTATACACCATATTGTATTTGATATGAAAGTCCGCTACGCATGATATGAAACCATATTTTATATGATATGAACATGAATTAATTTTCTTTATAACATGAATTTTAAAAATAAAAAGTTACTATTTTATATTAAAAATATAAGAATGAAAAAAAATTATATATGATGTTAGATTTTTTTTAAAATGTGAATTAAAAATAAAAGAAATAAAGTGGCTAGTTGAAAAAAAAATAGAAAAAATAAAAAAATAAAAAGAAAATGGGGTTAGGAAGAAAAATTAAAAGAAGAAATTTTAAAAAAAATATGAGGGAGGGACGTGCATCGTCATTGACGCGCCTCAGTCCTATAGAGACACCAAAATTGGTGCAAATTATTTCTTACTCGTAGGAGTAAAGGCCCAGATATAAACCCACCCGCGTTTTGATAAAAAAATTGGGTTTATTGGACAAAAACGGGGTACAAATCGGGTTTTTTTTCAAAAAGACACAAAACATGTGGGCCAAGCGCACTTAATGTGTATTAAATACTCCTATCCCCTTCCCTCCTCACCTTCTCTCTCCCTCTCACTCCTCACGCGACTCATTTGTTTGAATTCTCACTCCACATAAAAGTTTATGTAAATTGCCTTCATATAAATAGCCAGTTCACTTCTTCCTCTTCAAAAATCTCTTCTTCTTCTTCAAAAATAACTTATTCTTCTTAAAAAATCACTACATTATAAAGTATGAACTGCATTTGATGAATTTACGAAACCTTATTTTCACAATTTGATGTTGGGTAATATATTAATGATGTTATATTCGTGTTTTCTTATTCAAATAATATTCTATTACTCCGAAATATGATATATAAATGTTTTCCATAAGGTATTGACACTTTCATGTAAAATGGGTTGCTTCTGATTCCTCCCCGCTGCTGGACGTGGTAGAAGGTGTTATGGGACGTAGCGGGACGTATCTGGACGTGGTGATAGTTTTTTTGGACGTAGCGAGACGTGGTAGACTATGTTATGTGAAAAATTCAGCTAAAATTCATATGTTTGGATGTTTACGTGGTGTGGTAGTTATTTTTGACGTGGTGCTAGTTGTTCTGAGACGTGGGGGACTGTCTTTGTGAAAAAAATCAGTTTAAATTCACATGCATGGATGTAGACGTTTCTGGACATGGTGCTAGTTGTTCTGAGCCGTAATAGACTGTCTTTGTGAAAAAAATCAGTTAAAATTCACATGCATGGATGAAGATGTTTCTGGACGTGGTGCTAGTTGTTTTTGACGTGGTGCTAGTTGTTCTAAGACGTGGTGCTAGTTGTTTTTTATGTGGTGATAGTTGTTCTGAGACGTGGTGGACTATCTTTGTGAAAAAATCAGTTTAAATTCACACGCATGGATGAAGACGTTTCTGGACGTGCTAGTTGTTTTTGACGTGGTGCTAGTTGTTCTGAGACGTGGTGCTAGTTGTTTTTGTGAAAAAAAATCAGTTTAAATTCACACGCATGGATGTAGACGTTTCTGGACATGGTGCTAGTTGTTTTTGACGTGGTGTTAGTTGTTCTGAGACGTAGTGCTAGTTGTCTTTGTGAAAAAAAAAGCTTAAATTTATGTAGACATTTCTGGACGTGGTGCTAGTTGTTCTAAGATGTGGTGGATTGTCTTTACACAAACGAATCAGAATGATCTTTTTACACTAACAAAGATCACTTTAAACCAGAAAAGAGTATTTTACACTAAGAAACAACATTTTGACCAAAGAATCAGTAGTTTACATAAGTCAACAGTAGTTTATATAAGCCAACAGTACTTTACATAAACATTCAGCACTTTACATAAACAAGCAGCACTTTACACAAACGAATATGAACGATGTTTTGAATTTTACACTAAGAAACAATATTTTGACCAAAGAATCAGTAGTTTACATAAAGACATTTCTGAAAGTGGTGCAAGTTGTTTTTGACGTGATGCTAGTTGTTCTGAGACGTGGTGCAAGTAGTCTTCGTGAAAAAAATAGCTTAAATTCACACGAATGGATGTAGACGTTTCTGAAAGTGGTGCTAGTTTTTTTTTTTTTTTTTGACGTGGTGCTAATTGTTCTGAGACGTGGTGGGTTGTTTTTGTGAAAAAAATCAGTTTAAATTCACACGCATGGATTTGACATTTCTGGACGTGGTGCTAGTTGTTTTGAGACGTGGTGGACTGTATTTACACAAACGAATCAAAATGAAGTCTTTACACTAAAAAAGACCACTTTGATCCAGAAAAGAGTATTTTACACCAAGAAACACTATTTTGACCAAAGAATAAGTAGTTTACATAAGCCAACAGTAGTTTACATAAACATTCAGCACTTTACATAAACAACCAGCACTTTACATAAACAACCAGCACTTTACACAAACAGTAGTTTATATAAGCCAACAGTACTTTACATAAACATTCAACACTTTACATAAACAAGCAGCACTTTACACAAACGAATCAGAACGATTTTTTGAGCCGGAAAACATTATTTTACAACAAGAAAGAACATTTTGACAATCAGTGGTTTACATAAGCCAACAGCACTTTACATAAAGACGTTTTTGGACGTGGTGCTAGTTGTTTTTGACGTGGTGCTAGTTGTTCTGAGACGTGGTGCTAGTTGTCTTTGTTAAAAAAATAGCTTAAATTCACATGCTTGGATGTAGACATTTCTGAACGTGGTGCTAGTTGTTTTTTGACGTGGTGCTAGTTACTCTGAGACGTGGTGAGTTGTTTTTGTGAAAAAAATCAGTTTAAATTCACACGTATGGATGTAGGCATTTCTGGACATGGTGCTAGTTGTTTTTGACATGGTGCAAGATGTTTTGAGATGTGGTGCTAGTTGTCTTCGTGAAAAAATAGCTTAAATTCACATGCAGGGATGTAGATGTTTCTGGACATGGTGTTAGTTGTTTTTGGACGTTGTTCTAGTTGTTCTGAGATGTGATGGGTTGTTTTTGTAAAAAAAATCAGTTTAAATTCACACACATGGATGAAGACGTTTATGAACGTAGTGCTAGTTGTTTTTGACGGATGCTAGTTGTTCTGTGACGTGGTGCTAATTGTCTTTGTGAAAAAAATCAGTTTAAATTCACACGCATGGATGTAGATGTTTCTGGACGTGGTGCTTGTTATTTTTGACGTGGTGCTAGTTGTTTTGAGACGTGGTGCTAGTTGTCTTTGTGAAAAAAATAGCTTAAATTCACATGCATGGATGTAGACGTTTCTGGACGTGGTGCTAGTTGTTCTAAGACGTGGTGGACTGTTTTTGTGAAAAAAATCAATTTAAATTCACACGCATGGATGTCGACGTTTCTGGACGTGGTGCTAGTTGTTCTGAGATGTGGTGAACTGTCTTTATGGAAAAAATCAGTTTAAATTCACACGCATGATGTAGACGTTTTTGGACGTGGAGCTAGTTGTTTGAGACTTGGTGGACTCAGCGAAGACGTGGTTGACTCAACAAGGAAAAAGACGTGGTAAACGCATGGACGTAGACATTTTTGGACGTGGTGCTTGTTGTTTGAGACATGGTGGATTCAGCGAAGACGTGGTAGACTCAACAGTAGTTCACATAAGCCAACAGTACTTTACATAAACATTCAGCACTTTACATAAACAACCAACACTTTACACAAACGAATCAGAACGATGTTTTTACACTAACAAAGACCACTTCGAATCAGAAAAGAGTATTTTATACCAAGAAACAATATTTTGACCAAAGAATCAGTAGTTTACATAAGCCAACAGTAGTTTAAATAAGCCAACAGTACTTTACATAAACATTCAGCACTTTACATAAACAAGCAGCACTTTACACAAACGAATCAGAACGATGTTTTTACACTAACAAACACCACTTTGAACCAGAAAACATTATTTTACACCAATAAACAACATTTTGTCCAAAAAATCAGTAATTTACGTAAGCCAACAGTAGTTTACATAAACATTCAACACTTTACATAAGCCAACAGTACTTTATATAAACATTCAGCACATTACATAAACAACTAGCACTTTACACAAACGAATCAGAACGATATTTTTACACTAACAAAGACCACTTTGAACCAGAAAAAAGTATTTTACACGAAGAAACAACATTTTGACCGAAGAATCAGTAGTTTACATAAGCCAACAGTACTTTACATAAACATTCAGCACTTTACATAATCAACCAGCACTTTACACAAACGAATCAGAATGATGTCTTGAACCAAAAAACATTATTCTACAACAAGAAACATCATTTTGACCAAAGAATCAGTAGTTTACATAAGCCAACAATACTTTACATAAACAATCAGCACTTTACACAAATGAATCAAAACGATGTTTTTACACTAACAAAGACCACTTTGAACTAGAAAATATTATTTTACACCAAGAAATAGCATTTTTACCAAACAATCAGTAGTTTATATAAGCCAACAGGTTACAAAGAAGGGCCGGAGCCACCTCTTGACGGGCTGAAGCATCTGAGAATTTTACACCATTAGTTTACACCAATAAACAACAATTACACCAATAAACCAGCAAAAACATACAATTTTACATAAAAAAACATACATTTTTTCCAAAACCCTAGTTTTTTCTTTCATCTTCATGGCTACAAACACAACCAAATGAATCCCCTACCTCAGATCTATAAAACCCTAGTTTTTCTTTCATTTTCGTGGCTGATTTAGGGTTCTCCCAAACCCAAGAAACGGAAAAATGGTAGAAAATGGTATGAGTTTTGAAGCTTGAGAGGTGGAGAGTATTTTGGTGATGAGATATCTTCAAAAATCTTCACCAAATGGCCGGAATCGGTGCGAGAGAAGAAAAAAAAGAGGCTGCTGAATGAGAAGACGAGAGAGACTGAACGGATTAGGATTTGAGGAGAGAGAGGCTGGTGAGGTATATATAATAGGCGCGTGTAAACACCTCCTCCTCTTCAATTTTTTTACCTCCGTTTTTCCCCCTTTATTTTTGAATTTTTTTAGCTAGGTGTATGGAAAATTGGTTTACTCCTAGTCTTACTATATACTAACTGCCAAAATTGGTGTCCTCTGGAACTAACATATACTAACCTCAATTAATTGAAAATTTGAATAAAATATTTATTGTTATATCTTTGGTATATGTGACTTTCGTAAAATATATATAAATTATATAAAATCATATTAATTTACATATTAAAAATTAAAAAATTTAACTAATTTTGTAAAATTAAAATAATATTCAAATAAGAAAAACAAATAATTAATTAAACTAATACTTGTACAATAGAAAAATAAGAAAAGTGAAAAAGAGAAGCATTTTTTTCTCTACTTGAAAAATAAAATTGAAAAAAGTGCAATCTAATTATTGCTGAGAACATCATCTAGCTTCTTGTATATGGTGCTGGTCAAGCTATGCCAAACACATTATCAGGGTCGTTGTAGACATTTTCGGGACTCCAATCAAAACAGAAATAGTGATCCATATAAATAGGCAAATATGTTATTAATATTTTTTTTATCAAATAAAAATTTATTAATAACCTCAATAATAAAATTATATAACTAAAATCAGTTCAAAATAAAAAAAAAAATTTGTCATTGTAATCCCATTTATCCAAGAAAAAAATTAAATAAATATTTTTGAAAACATCCTCAAAATGGAAAATGGAAAATGGAAGGGGAAATGAAAAGCGGAAAATGGAGAAGGGTAAATGGAGATTTTCTTGCCGCTTTTAAATTTAAAATCAAAGTAATCTTTCACAAAATAATTGTCTCTATATGTAATTTTAATAATTGAATAATTTATTTTAAATTATATAGAAATAATTTATTATTATTTATTAATTAATTATTTATTTTTTTGAGAATAATTAATTATTTATTCAATAAATAGGTAATGGAAAAATCATAAATAATGGGGTCATAAATAAGAAAAATAAGTATTAATAAAATATTGTTAGGACAAATTCGTAAAAAGGGGTCGATAATAAGAAAAAGAGGCAGTAATTGATAATGCATAATGGTGAAATCATGATACAAATTATATCCTACTCCTAGGAGGTTTACTCCTAGCTGATTTACTACCTCTACTATTACTCTCCCTTCTCTCTCTCACTCTCTCTCTTCCCCCCTCCCCATTTCTCTCTTCCCTACCTTTTCTTTATTCTTTTTCTCTCTCCCCGTTACACCATCTCCCCGCCGGTTCTTCACGGCCGCCCCTGTTTCGGCTAACCGGTGACCGTTCTCGGCCGTCCTAACCCATGAAAATGTTCCCCACACTCCATAGAACAAAACCATGTCTTCGTTTCTCTATTTCATGTATGTTTTCTCTCTCTGCGAATCTCCTTTTCCCGCCGACCGTTCGACACCGATTCATCCCTTTCCGGCCAAGATTTGGGTCGGTTCTCACCACTAAAAGATCCCCCATGGTCCCTAGAACAAAACCCCTCCATTATATTTGCATTTTGGAAGAGTTGGAGTGAGGTTGGTTTTTGGAAACCCTAGACCGCCACTTCCCCACCTCGAACCGCCGTTCTCCGGTGTCTTCTTGGGCTACCGACACCTTGCATGGACTCCTCTCCTTCAGAGCTTCAAAAACCACCCAGAATCTTTGCATTTTGGTGACCGGAAGAAGAAGCGACTGTGGAGGGAGGGGATTGGCGAGAGAAAAAGAAGAAGAAGATTTCGTTGGCGGTGGTGGGACTGCAGAGGCCACGGTGGCAATGAAGGGGCTGGAGTGAATGGGGTGCAAGAACTTAGCAATAGGTTAGTGGGCTTATGTAAACTGGAAACGATAGCTTATGTAAACTCGAATGTGTACTTATATAAACTCGAATGTGTACTTATGTAAACTACTTATGTAAACTGAGGGTTCTGAACTCGTTATGTAAACTGAGGGTTCTGAACCAGTTATGTAAACTGAGGGTTTTGAACTAGTTATGTAAACTGAGGGTGCTGAACTACTTATGTAAACTGAGGGTTATGAAATACTTATGTAAACTGAGGGTTCTGAACTACTTCTGTAAACTGAGGGTTGCTGAACTACTTATGTAAACTGAGGGTTCTGAACGACTTATGTAAACTGAAGTTGCTGAACTACTTATGTAAATTGAGGGTTCTGAACTACTTATGTAAACTAAGGGTTGCTGAACTACTTATGTAAACTGAGGGTTCTGAACTATTGATGTAAACTGAGGGTGCTGAACTACTTATGTAAACTGAGGGTGCTGAACTATTTATGTAAACTGAGGGTGTTGAACTACTTATGTAAACTGAGGGTTTTGAACTACTTATGTAAACTGAGGGTTCTGAACTACTTATGTAAACTGAGGGTTTTGAACTACTTATGTAAAACTGAGGGTGCTGAACCACTCATGTAAACTTAGGATTCTGAACTATTTATGTAAACTGAGGGTGCTGAACTACTTATGTAAAACTGAGGGTGCCGAACTACTCATGTAAACTGAGGGTTCTGAACTATTTATGTAAACTGAGGGTGCTGAACTACTTATGTAAACTGAGGGTGCTGAACTACTTATGTAAACTGAGGGTGCTTAACTACTTATGTAAACTGAGGGTTCAGACATGGTGGTAGTTGAAGCGGGCCTCATTTTTTGCCTTTTTTTTTGCTAGGAGTAGTAACAGTACATCTACTCCTAGGAGTATGATATACGAACTAAAATCATGAAAGGGTGGTACATAAGAAAAAGATACCGTAAATAATAATTCAAAAAGGGCACAATTATAAAAAATGGGCGATAAGTTAAAAAATGAGACTGTGTTTAATAATACTCATTATTTAATCTATTTTTCTATAACAAACACATAGCTAAAACAAATACTAGGGGTCCCGACCCGAAAAATTCGTATTTGGAAAATATGAACTAAAAAATGTGTATTTGAAGGCTGTGGATAGAATACAGAGTTCTTGAATTTGTGAAATCCGAACTTCTAATTAATAAGAAGTTCGAATTTCACAAATCCGAACTACAAATTAAATATAAAAATCAGATTTGTAAAATTCAAATATATATAATATTAATATTAAACATTTGAAATAAAAAAAAGAAAAGAAAAACTCGGATTTACAAAATCCGAACACAAAATGAAATTTTAATTATTTAAAATAATTTGCATAATTCGGATTTCAAAAATCTGAATTTATCGAAGAAACTAAATTCGGATTTCCTAAATCCGAACCCTTTAAAAACATTTTGTCTCTCGGAAAAATTTTTCTGTGGGTTGAATAAATTTGGATTTCTGAAATCCGAATTTCAGTAAATTCAGATTTTCAAAATTCGAATTTAACCTGGACTATAAAAAGGAAAACCCTAGCAGAAAATTTTTCATTCTTCTCTTTCTTCTTCCCCCACACTTTCTCTCTCTAGCGGCTCACTTTATCTCTCAAGATTTTCTGCAATATTGAACCGAAAATATTGAATTCCATCATATTTCTTCCAAGATCTACATCACGTTGTGATATCGGACTAAAATAAGTCACGGTTTAAGTGTTTTATGGTTGATATTTAATTATTCATATGATTTTCATATGGTTATATGATGTATTGATTAGTGGTGTATGTAGTTGAGGAAATGTGATTAGGAAATGTGATTTTCTTAGGCACTACTCCCTCCATTTCAATGTATAAGTCGTTTTGACCAAAACACAAATATTAAGGCTGTAATTAATTTTTGAAAAGTCCCATAACTTTTAATGGTTAAACCTGTTATACCCCTATTTAATGCATTTTTTATAGTAGTGCTATAACTTGAAATAGTCGTGACAAAAATAAGTCACAATGAAATTGCAAATTAAATAAGGGTAATAGAGTAAAAACAATAGATTGTTTCCTAGAAGTAGACAAGTGACTTATATTTTGATCGGTTTCCTAATAGGTGAAAACGACTTATATTTTGAAATTGAGGGAGTAATAGCTTATGACTAAGATTTGTATACATTTTGTGGACTTTTTTAATAAGTAGGCATGAAATAGGATTGTGATTATTTCAATTACGATGTTAATTATAATTATTGTAATGGAAAGATTGACGTATGTTTATAATATTATTGGTTGTTTCATGTATTTCGGTTTATAAATTTTATTGATAATAAATTTTGATTAAGAAAATCGAAAATAAAGTGTTATAATGACATTTTTATGACTGACAGGTATAATGACATTTAATGGTCCGTATATGTTTTATTTCTATTAAACATCTACGTATGCTATTGATAATGCTCCGACTACGGATTATACATTAGTTGTTAATCCTAGATTGTCAAGAGATGATTTGGTAGAAACCATTTGCAATGAAATTGGGGTGTCAATGAATTTTTGAAAAATACACTTACAACGTTTTTTGAAGTAAATGAGACTATGAGACATGTAGTAATTAATTTTGATGATGTGCTGGATTTTAACCGAATTTTGATCGAAATTACTACAAATTTAGATTTTATTAATCCGAATTTAGTTTTTATTAATATTCAATTCCAACAAAATTTATTTTTAATTATAATTTATTTTTTCTTAAAAATTTGGATTTGATAAATTTGAATTCTTTTAAATTCGGATTTCTTAAATCCGAATTTGTTTAATTAATTTAATTAATATGATTATTGACTAATGTCGACTAAAATTCGAATTTTGTAAATCCGGGATCTTTGTATTTGTCCATAATTTTAAAATTCACCTTTTTGAGTTGACACATTCCAAATACCTATTATTTTGGACAAAATTTTCAAATTCTAGGATGACACCTAATTAAAATTTTACGTGTTATATTTTAAATTTCTGTGATAATTTTTTAAATAATTAAAATATATTGTGTCTCTAATGTGTTATTATATGATAGTTTTAGTAATTGTGGTAGAAGTATGATTATTGTATCCTATGTTAAAATAAGAAACTCTTCTTTTATACATTAGGCTGGAAAAGTTCATTCTCAGGGGATGATTAGAGAAGGAATATTTTTGGTTGCGAAGGTTAGACTTGGACGTTGGAATAGATAGCCTAAATGAGGCCACATTCAATTTGTTGAACATGGACATGATTTCTGCTTGGATTGGGGAGCAGGATTCCACTTTGAACATTTCTGCATGGTTGAACATGAACTTGATTAGTGGACCCAATGAAAAGAAAACTTAGCAATGGCTAATAGGGTTTTCCAGGAAATAAATAAACTGTCTTTATTTTATTTTATTTTATTTTTTGGAATGAGTTAGAAACTTTTACATTTTTAGATAAGAATTAAAATCTTAATATTTATAAATATTTATGAACAGAAACTTATAATCGTAAATTGTAAAATTAGAAAGAACAAGAACATTTTTCTATACAACATTTCTATTTTGTTTTGACTTAGAACAGAATAATATGCAGAATTTTATATTTTAGAAATTTTTAAATTTTTTGTTTACCTTATTTTAAATCTATCTTTTACTCCCTCCATCGACAAATAATAGATGTTTTAGCAGTTTTGCTCTAGTTTTTATTAATACTCATTTCACATTTACCAAGATGAGTTTTCAAATTAATCATGTTTTTACCCTTCCTTGAAATTGGTCAAATATTTAATTTTACAAGACAACTACTTCCTACTTTTCTCTCGTTAAAGAAAATATTAAATTTTACCCACCAACTACTACTTTTCCTGTTAAAAAAATTTCTTCCACTCAAGTGTAAAACTTTCTTCTTTTACATATGTAAATTTAAACTTTTCTACTCTTTGACACCCTTCCATCTTACTCTAAGTAAAACTCTTCTACTCTTCTACATGCTTCCATCTTGTTCCGTACACTATTTCACATGGATGTATCAAATCTAATTGTTGAAGATTCTTGTGAAAAAACAAAAGAAGATGAAGATGCATTAAAGATTGAGAGATAAATCAAGTGGTTGACGATTCATATGAAAAAATAATGGTAGATGATGACGAGGATGGTGAAAAATCTAAAACTCCTTTAGCTTTTGATTTAAACAAGCCTGCAGAGCATGATTTTGATTTGAACAAAACTCCTTTAGCTTTCAATTGAACAGGAAGCCTACCTTGCCTTTCTAATTGAACTTTCTTCATGTTTACCAGTTTGCAATTATTGCCTCCTTTGATCTTCATAATTTCAATCATGCGTGATTGTAATGTCAAAAAAATCCTGTTAACTTTAATTGATGGATAACTTTCATATGCTTTCACCACCGTGCCAATAAGTTCATCAACTGTTCTAGTTGATTCTGTATATTTTATCAACTAAATTGCATTAAAAAATCCAAGATCCAAGACATTTTATTCTAGAGAGTTTGGCGGCTGATGTATCAAACGAACATCGAGTCCAAGTTTCCTAGCAACTTGAACAAATTTAACATCATTTTAGGCAATGTGAGGCTTGACATTGTCTTGCTATGTAACGATTGGAAGTCCCAAATCCTCTCTTGGCCACTTTTCCATTATAGCTGGTAGAAGTTTCTCGATTAAAAATGACCTTGTAATCTCCCTGGTCACAGAGGTTATTGGTTTGGTTTCTAATGTTCCTGCAACTCTATTAGCACTTGTCCTTCTAGTAGGCTGTTGGGTAACAAAGGGGGAAGACACCAAGTTTACAAGAGAAAGTTTCCTTACCATCAGAATCAAATCTTGGTCTAGATAAAGCTACTAAAAACATAACCTTTTCAATTAGATTTTTACTTTTATAAGTGCGATGTGGATCTTCTTCATTGGGTAGTAAATAATAATTGGTAGTTTTCTTTGTCATAAAAACCCATTTCTCATCTATATAGATAATGTTGTACATACCTTTAAAAGTAGGATCATGCAGTATGCTATCAGGCTCAAAAATTGACAAGCAAAATTTCAGGTGCACCAGTTTATTTTCTTCTATCAAAAAAGAACTTACAGAATTTGTATGTCTTCGTATTTTTTTCTCCTTAAGACATTTTGCCAATGTAGCCTTGCATTCATAGCATGAGCTAAGGATCGAAGTGTGAGCAAAAGGTATCTGACGGATCTGATTGTAGTCAATTTGCACACACTTACGACCACAGTTTCCTGTCTTCTTTTGCCGTACACGACCAAAATTTCTTGCTCGCTCCCAAATACGTTGTACGGTTCTGATGAACACTGAAAAAAAATGAAACCACCATTCTTGTGGTCCCTTTTTCTAACTTTCCATCAATGTTTTTCTCTAATAAAGCATAATATATAGCTGTAAGATTTTCATTAGTCACCATATGTTTTTTTTTGACTTCCTATTGAATTCTCGACATTCTCGATAAAATTATGTGTACCATCCTCTGATGAAGAAAGTTAAAAAAATATAATAAATATAATAATTTTAAAAAATTAATCATACTCCTAAATTTAATAAATATAAACACATTATTTAACTCAATACAATAACCTTAAAAAAAAAAAAAAAAAACTCAATGCAATAGATTGATCACAAAATCGTGTAATATGTACTACTAATATATACAAGGCACAAAGACGTGTAATATGCCACTAAATAAATCACGAACATCAATTTTTTTTTTTTAAAAAAGGGCCACTACGATGTAATATGCCACTATTATTTTTTTGGAATAATTAAAAAAAGTTTAGTTTAATTAATACGGAAAAAAGCCTTAATTACTTTTACGGACATAGGTGAGACAAATATGTGATAAAGAAAAATATATTTGAGTTTAATCCATCATATTGTGAACTTCCATCAGATAAGTAATAATTATCCAAAATTTTACTTAAGAAACTCACAACAACTTCCATCAGCTTGCTACTTATCCTAAAATTTCCATCAAGATAAAACGAGACTTTTTTATTCTAATTGTATATAACAAATCACCGGAGTTCACAATAGTTTGAACAAACTAAAATTTTACTTATCTTACTTAGCCTAAAATTTTTAATTTTTTACTTTTATTTATTATTTGACATCAAGATTACCGTGAAACACTATCTTAAAATTTTATCTTAGGAGACACTTTTCCATTATTCAACTCTTATTTTACAATTTTCAATTCTAATTTATAACAAACTACTTTTTCGAACTCATTTTACACTTTTTTACTAAGATAATTTAAAATCTAATCTATCAAAACAAACTAAAACTAGATATATACGGCAAAACAAAATATTTTTCTACTTTTTTTTTCCGCTCAAGATTTCTTATAGCCCATTTCAAACATTTTTCTACTTTTTCCAACTCATTTTACTCTTTTTTTACTAAGTTAATTTAAAATCTAATATATCAAAACAAACTAAAACTAGATATATACGGTAAAACAAAGTATTTTTCTACTCTAATCGTAACCAGGTAAAACAAAACATTAACATAAAATAATAAATTTAATAAAATAAGTTACACAAAATAATCTTATAAAACAAAATAATCCAATAAAACATCTATATTATCTAACAAAATTAACTTAAAATAAGGTAAATATTTGTCACATATATCACTATCAGAAACACATGATTCTTGGTTTACATCTAAACTCAGAGAATTTGGAGAACTCGGGAATAGATTAAGGTTAGGAACCGCATACTTTACATCAATATTAAGATCTGTAATAGTTCTTCTATCTTCATCTCTTCTATATGTTGGAGTAGAATATATAAGTTATGCTTGTATTGTACAGTTTCCCAGATTAATATATCGATTCGTGTTTCAGTCATATCTTGGTTGTGCATTAATTGTCCATTTATATTATGTAAGTAGATGATGAGGTGTCTGGTGTGGCACAGTAGATCTCATCATTGGTTGAAAGACATAATATATAAATAAGGTTCGTAACCGAGACAGCTTTGGACAAACTGTCGGTTTAGGTTATTATGTGATTCAGATAATTAGTTTGTCTAAACTAATTAAATCATATAGATATGCCTGGGACATATTGAACTTGACCTTTAGGAATGATTTGTTTTATACTGATTTAATAGACAAATCGATCCTTGTATTCTATCTCTTAATCCCTAGACTCGAGCGGGCATGAGGATTAGATATGTGTACTTTGATCTGCCAATGGGTGAGGTCAATTGTGGCCAATAGTCTCGGTAGGTTGGGTGCGCGTGTTTAGTTACTTGGTGTGCTGCTGCTTGTCGAAAGGAAACCATGTACCGGTGCGTCCGGGGTGATGGTGCTCCCGAGATGAGCTCAAAATGTTTATTATACTAAATTCGGCTGGTGGACTTATGTCCGGTATAGTAAAAAGGTCGAGTGGTACTAGTATCGGAATTAAAGAAGTTAATTAATTAATTTATCAGTAAATTAATTTATAATTAACGAGCACTATATCTTTGATGTGGGGAGATTAATGAATATAATTTAATTAAGTTGTTCTGGAAAGCAATTCTGGTGTAGGATGGTAGTGCCAAAATTAATCCGTTAGTGGTACAATTAATTTTGTAATGGGTTAATTGAATAGGTAGATTTAATTAATTAATTGGTTAATTATTCCTAAGGGTTAATTCAGTAATTAACAAAGTGGAATTATTTAATTAATTCCTAAGGGTTAATTAAGTAATTAACAAAGTGAAATTATTTAATTAATTAATTAAGTCTTAAGTTTCAATTGGAATTAGTAAATCCTAGAGATTAGGAATCTAGTAGGATTTGGTTTATCCTATCAGATTGGTTACCTAATTGGATTTGGAAACTAATTCATTACCTAAACCCATTAGGAAGACCAATCCTAAACCAACTTGGGGTCTCTCTTGTAACTCTATAAATAGACAAGGGATTAGCCATTTAAGATATACAATTAATCCACAAGTTTTCTAGAGAGGGAAAATGTTTCTCTCTCCAAATCGGATTTTCAGGAAAGTGTGCGGCTGGTTTTTTGGTTTCTAGTGGCTGAAATTTTGGCCTTGGTTTATACCAGCTGCGCATAGTTCTATCTCTCTACGGGCGGTGCGTTTATAGTACGTGCCAGGTGCTGCGAAGCTAGAACTTTCTAGCAGGTGGATTGTGGTGAGTAGCTGATCAATTGGCTTCTAGTTCGTTGCCCACACAACGTGAAGTCATAGTCTTGAGGCATACAAGAGAATCACCATGTGCACGCTTCAAAGGTATTTTTCTAAGGTTCCGCTTTAATTAGAAATTTTTGTTGCATGGTAAATCGAGCAAGTGCAAACTCAGATCCTATGTGGCAATCTTTTTAATTGGTATCAGAGCCTGGTTTAGCGGGTTTTGGTACTTGTTTGATTTATTACATGGTTTTATTTGCAGGTGGATAAGAATCTCGACTATTATGGTTACGTTTGTATGGGCTTTAATTAAACTCCGGGACATGTCCGGACTTAATTTTATTATGAATGTTTGTAATAGTATAACCACGTGCTGGAAGCCGTGTAGGATTAGATTAAATCTGTAATAGCATTTTTTTCTATGTAATTTCGATTATTTAATTTTCCTAGAAAGCCTTGTAGTAGGAAAATTGATTTTTGTAATCGAAAGCGTTATGGTGGGCAACTTGAATTCGTGGGTTTTGGGTTATCGTTAATTCGTAGAAACCTAGGAAAATCCAGAACGAATTGCAAGAAGACCAAATAACGTGGGAAAAAGCGAAGGAGGAATTGGCGGCAGGAGGCGACGCCGGCAACGACCACCGGAAAAACGTGGGCAGCAGGCAGCAACTGCTGCGCGCTGCTGCTGGGCGCGTGTAGGGCCGTCCGTGCGGGCTGTGCGCGCGGGCGAGCAGGGGCAGCAGGGCCGCGCGCACGGCCCATGCAGGCTTTGCGCGTGGGCGGTGCGGCCTTCGGGCCGTGCTGCGGCACGGGCGGCCCGTTCGGGCCGTTCGAGCTATTTTTGGCCCATTTTTTCTCCAGTTTTCATTTTTTGAAGTTCAAGACTCTCTCCATGGAGTGGCGTGACGGGACACGAGATCAAGGAAAAGGATGGAAGCAATTAAAACCATAATAGTCGGGAAATTTATTTTTCGTATTTATTTCCCGTATTTATTGTTTTAATTTTTATGCTTTATTTTATGCTGTATTTTAGATGCATGAGTTTAAAGCATGACTGGTTTTATGGTTGCATATAACTTAGGTTAGTTAATTGCATGTTAAAACTGGGAAAAACCCTCAATTTGGAAATCTAAGTGGGAGCGGGTTGGTTTAATATCCCCATGGCCACTATTACGGGTTCATATGCGATGTGGGTGGGCTTGCGCGTTGGCATTAGGGCCTTCCTCCATTCGGATGAGTCCAGCCTCGAGATCGCTAGACTATGAATTTCTGAGTTAGATGACTAGAGCGAGTTTAACTAGGATAAATGCGACACCCTCTCCATCTGAGGTGCACTATCCTGAGGTAACAAACTCAGAAGTCACGTAATAGCACACACTTAGTGTACGATCTACAGTATTCCTCTCGCGAGGTTACGCTACTTATTTGTACAGCTAAAAGCACCGACTATTAGCTACATTGAACAAAAGATCATTGGTCAGATAGTGTAGTTAATGAACTTGGTTCTTCTCAAATGAATGTGGGTTAGCGTAAACGTCCACACTGCGTGGCTTGCGAGAATCCCGGTGGATGAGATGTTGGTGGGTTATAATTATTGTTTTGAGGGAAGTCAATAATTAATAGAATTTCATGTTTTCGAAATTCTAGGCTAAATAACTGAAACATTGTTTGTTTATTTTCCAGTTTAATCGATATGACATTCAACCCCTTAGCTGTTATTTTAAAAAATAATAATTTAACTGGAACTAATAATGTCAATGGAAGTCGTAACTTGGACATTGTCCTTAGGGCTGAGAGCGCTCATGTGAAAGATTATTTCATTGACATGATTAGTAACATCAACAAGGTTGAGGTAGTGGGAGGAGAAATCGTTGGTGAAACCAAAGCCGATATTGTCATCCGGAGCTTGCCTCAAAAAAAGAGAAAGCTAGAGGGAGCTTTAGTCGCAGTCGAAAAGGAGCGAGCTTTAGTCGCAGTCGAAGCTATAGAATCTTCTTCTGAGCCTGAGGCTGGAAAGAAAAAGAGAAAGCTAGAGGGAGTAGCTAAAAAGGCGCAAATTGCACATAAGCCATGTATTGCGAAGAAGAAGTCAGAAGACAAGTGCTTCAAGTGCAATAAGACGGGACATTGGAAAGCGGATTGTCCAAAGCTTATAAGTACGATAAATTATGCCTTAATTACTGAGACATGTTTAGCGGCGATTCCCACAGATACTTGGTGTGTGGATTCAGGTACCACTGACCATGTTTGTAATTCTTTGCAGGGGTTCCAAGTAACCCGGATGCTTAGAGAGGGCGAACTGGACATCTACATGGGCGACACTACAAGAGTGTCAGTTGAAGCAGTGGGAGTAGTTAGGTTAAATTTCGAGAATTGTAACCTAGAGTTAGTAAACTGTCTTTTTGTACCGAGTTTTAGAAAGAACCTGATTTCGGTTTCTAAACTCTTGAAGAACAGTTACAAGTTTATTTTTCTGATGAGTCTGTATTTATTAGAAGAAATGGGAAACTTGTTTGTTATGGTTCATTGGCGGACAATTTGTTTGTGGTTAAGTCTAACTCCCATGTTGCGCAAAACATAGAAATAGATAGCTCAGGATCCAACATTAATAAGAGGAAGAAACCTTCTGAAATGAATCAAACCTATCTTTGGCATCTCAGGCTAGGTCATATAAACCTTAGTAGGATTCAGAGGTTGGTCAATGATGGACCTTTGGGTTCATTAGATATTGACAGTTATGCAACCTGCGAATCTTGCTTGGAAGGTAAGATGACCAAGAGACCTTTTAAGGCAAAAGGTTATAGAGCTAAAGAAGTATTAGAATTGATTCATTCTAACTTGTGTGGACCTATGACGGTCTAGGCACGAGGGGGATTTGAGTATTTCGTGACGTTCACGGATGACTACTCTAGGTACTGATACATTTACTTAATGAGCCACAAGTCCGAATGTTTTGGCAAGTTCAAAGAGTTTCGGGCAGATGTGGAGAAGCATCATGGTAAGAGTACAAGACATTGCGTTCAAATCGTGGTGGGGAGTACCTGTCCCATGAATTTCGAGATTACCTCACTAAGGTAGGAATTCAGTCTCAGTTGTCTGCACCTGGCACGCCACAGCAGAATGGTGTAGCAGAAAGGAGGAATCGAACTCTTATGGAAATGGTTAGGTCCATGATGAGCTATAGTGATTTGCCAAGTTCGTTCTGGGGATATGCCTTAGAAACGACAATGTATATTCTTAATCTTGTACCATCTAAAACCGTGCCTTCAACCCCAGTAGAGTTGTGGAATGGGCGCAAGCCAAGTCTAAGACATCTCAGAATTTGGGGCTGCCTAGCACATGTGCTTAAGGCAGATATGGCTAACTTAGATGTGAGAACAGAATTAATGCTGTTTGTAGGATATCCTAGGGGAATGAAAGGTGGTCTATTCTATAGTCCTAAAGATCAGAAAGTGGTGGTTAGTACCAACGCTAGATTTTTAGAAGAGGACTATGTCCTAGACCACAAGCCCAAGAGTAAGATAGTACTAGAAGAGCTTAGACGACAAACTAATCCTGATGCAACTGCATAAGTAGATACACCACACACTGCACATGAGATCACAGATGATGCGCCTACACAGGTGGTGCCTCGTCGTAGTGGGAGGGTTGTGAGACAGCCCGACAGGTTCATTGGTGTGGGAGAGGCTTCAGACCTAGTCCCAGGAGTGCCTGAACCTGACCCAGTTAACTACAATGAGGCTCTCCGAGATAAAGATGCAGAATCTTGGCGTAAAGCAATGATATCCAAGATGGGGTCAATGGACCACAATCAAGTCTGGGAGCTTGTGGACCTGCCTGATGGGTTTAAGCTCATTTGATGCAAGTGGGTCTACAAACGTAAGAGAGGACCTGACAGGGAGGTGGAAACCTTTAAAGCTAGGCTGGTGGCGAAGGGGTACACTCAGAAAGAGGGAATCAATTATGAGAAAACCTTCTCCCCGGTAGCCATGCTTAAGTCGATCTGGATTCTCTTGGCCATAGATGCTCATATGGATTATGAGATTTGGCAGATGAATGTTAAGACAACTTTCCTAAATGGAAGTCTTGAGGAAACCATCTTTATGCAGCAACCAGAGGGATTCATTGAAAAAGGCCAAGAGCATAAGGTTTGCAGGCTTAAGAGGTCTATTTATGGACTTAAGCAGGCATCCAGATCTTGGAATATCTGGTTTGATGAGGTAATCCAGTCCTTTGGATTTACTCAGTGTCCGGATGAGCAATGTGTGTATCGCAGACGTGATGGAAACTCAGTGGTGTTTCTTGTGCTTTACGTAGATAACATTCTATTGATTGGCAACAACAAGAAAGTGTTATCAGACGTAAAGGCATGGCTGTCCAAGCAGTTTGATATGAAGGACTTAGGGGAAGCGGGACATATCCTTGGGATCAAGATTATTCGAGATCGTAGGAAACATTCATTAACGCTCTTCCAAGCTTTGTACATAGACACGATTCTGGCCAGTTTTAGCATGCAGAACTCCAAGAAAGGTTTTCTACCTTTTAGGCATGGAGTGTTTCTATCTAAGGAACAGTCTCCTAAGACTGTTGAGGAGATAGAGGTAATGAAGACAGTTTCATATACTTCGGTAGTAGGAAGTCTCATGTATGCCATGCTGTGTACAAGGCATGATATCTGTTATGCCGTTGGCATGGTGAGCAGATATCAGAGTAACCCCGGGAAAGCTCATTGGGAGGCAGTAAAATGCATTCTCAAGTATTTGCGCCGAACGAGGGACCAAGTTCTGGTCTATCAGCGCCTGAGCTGGTATCCCGAGGTTACACAGATTCATATTTCCAAGGCGATAGGGACAAGAGCAAGTCTACCTCAGGGTATGTGTTTACTCTAGGAGGTGGAGCCATAGTTTGGCGGAGTGTCAAGCAGAAATGCGTGGCAGACTCCACCATGGAGGCTGAATATGTTGTCATATCAGAGGCAGCGAAAGAAACAGTATGGCTCAAGAACTTCCTAGTGGACTTAGATGTGATTCCTGGTTTGCAAAAGTCTATCACGGTTTATTATGATAACAACGGTACAGTAGCAAACTCGAAGGAACCACGAGCCCACAAGGCGAGTAAACATATACAGCGCAAGTACCATCTGATACGATACATCGTAAAGAGGGTAGACGTGGTCGTGGCTAAGATAGCATCAGAGGATAAACTTGCAGATCCATTCACGAAAACATTGACTTCAAAAGTCTTTGAGGCTCACGTGAAGGGCATGGGGATCAGATGCTTAAGAGAGCCTTGACAGTTTTTCTAGATAGATAGCAGCAGATTGTATAGGAGTTGTATGCGGATGTATACTTAAAGCACAACTTAAGTATTAGTGGGAGATTGTTGGAGTAGAATACATAAGCTATGCTTGTATTGTACAGTTTCCCAGATTAATATATCGATTCGTGTTTCATTCATATCTTGGTTGTGCATTAATTGTCCATTTATATTATGTAAGTAGATGATGAGGTGTCTGGTGTGACACAGTAGATCTCATCATTGGTTGAAAGACATAATATATAAATAAGGTTCGTAACCGAGACAGCTTTGGATAAACTGTCAGTTTAGGTTATTATGTGATTCAGATAATTAGTTTGTCTAAACTACTTGAATCATATAGATATGCCCGGGGCATATTGAACTTGACTTTTAGGAATGATTTGTCTTATACTGATTTAATAGACAAATCGATCATTGTATTCTATCTCTTAATCCCTAGACTCGAGCGGGCATGGGGATTAGACATAGTGTACTTTGATCTGCCAATGGGTGAGGTCAATTGTTGCCAATAGTCTCGGTAGGTTGGGTGCGCGTGTTTAGTTACTTGGTGTGCTGCTGCTTGTCGAAAGGAAACCATGTACCGGTGCGTCCGGGGTGATGGTGCTCCCGAGATGAGCTCGAAATGTCTATTATACTAAATCCGGCCGGTGGACTTATGTCCGGTATAGTAAAAAGGTCGAGTGGTACTAGTCTCGGAATTAAAGAAGTTAATTAATTAATTTATCAGTAAATTAATTTATAATTAACGAGCACTATATCTTTGATGTGGGGAGATTAATCAATATAATTTAATTAAGTTGTTCCGGAAGCAATTCTGGTGTAGGATGGTAGTGCCAAAATTAATCCGTTAGTGATACGATTAATTTTGTAATGGGTTAATTGAATAGGTAGATTTAATTAATTAATTGGTTAATTATTCCTAAGGGTTAATTCAGTAATTAACAAAGTGAAATTATTTAATTAATTCCTAAGGGTTAATTAAGTAATTAACAAAGTGAAATTATTTAATTAATTAATTAAGTCTTAAATTTCAATTGGAATTAGGAAATCCTAGAGATTAGGAATCTTGTAGGACTTGGTTTATCCTATCAGATTGGTTACCTAATTGGATTTGGAAACTAATTCATTACCTAAACCCATTAGGAAGACCAATCCTAAACCAACTTGGGGTCTCTCTTGTAACTCTATAAATAGACAAGGGATTAGCCATTCAAGATATACAATTAATCCACAAGTTTTCTAGAGAGAGAAAATCCTAGAGAGAGAAAACGTTTCTCTCTCCAAGTCGAATTTTCAGGAATGTGTGCGGCTGGTTTTTTGATTTCTAGTGGCTGAAATTTTGGCCTTGGTTTATACCAGCTGCGTGTAGTTTTCTCTTTCTGCAGGCGGTGCGTTTATAGTACGTACCAGGTGTTGCGAAGCTAGAACTTTCTAGCAGGTGGATTGTGGTGAGTAGCTGATCAATTGGCTTCTAGTTCATTGCCCACACAACGTGAAGTCATAGTCTTGAGGAATACAAGAGAATCACCAGGTGCACGCTTCAAAGGTACTTTTCTAAGGTTCCGCTTTAATTAGAAATTTTTGTTGCGTGATAAATCGAGTAAGTGCAAACCCAGATCCTATGTGGCAATCCTTTCACTATCTTCATCACCTGTTGTGGGATCAACGTTTAAATCTATATAAAAAAATTTTGATTGTATTTTGAAGCCATGAATAAATGGATTTGTGTTGTTCTTACTCACCTTTAAACTCTTTTATTTAATGTAATTTACGGGAAATTTTGGTGGGAGATATACAATTCCAAATTGCTTCATTAAAATTTTTTATTACATTTTGGTGGGAAAGATGGATGAAATATTCATTATGAAGTAAAGTCCATTACATATAGGTAAAATATTTTTTTGGTCCATTACAAAAAAAAAAAACATTTATTGTGGTCCATTACATTATATATTTATACAATTTTGGTCCAAACCCCATTTTCCATCAATTCCGTTAAGGGCAATTTTGTCAAAATATTATATATTTTATTTTAAAATCTCAAAATAATAAAATAATAAGAAAAAACTATGTAAAGTATTTTTAGCCCATCACATTATTTTGACTAACGTTTTTAGTCAATTATATTTTGATGCAAAGAATTTTTCAGTCCATTCAATGAAGCATAGGTCCCTACTCTAAACTATGTAATTGAATGGAAATGCGCTACGACCTACGCATCATATTCTTCACCATCTTCATCAATAACATCACCGTCTTCACCATAGTCATCAACAACTTTCGCATCATTGTGAATGTCATTGGATGACCAAAAAAATGTAAAATACTAAATGTAATGGATTGAAATAGTTTTTCACTAAAAACGTCTTCCTTTACAACCATGGGGATATGCAAACACCAACAATAAAACATAGATTGAAATTCAACAACAAACAAATCAAACAAATAGCAACATCCACTATCTCTTCAATCCAACTATACCCTAACAACTAATATGAGTAGAACCAGGAGATTAATAAGCAATGATACTCTTACAAGAAAATCATGGTTGTTTTCCCCACACTTACATTTGCAATTGCATTCACGACTTAGTATCACATCCGATGATTCATTAATCATCACAGAATCGTCGATTGCCTCTGGCAGCCAAGAAAAAGTCTTCTCCTTGCTTCACTCGACCCACTCTCAGCTTCCAATCTTAATTTCCCAACACATTCAATAAACCCATGGTAAGGACAATCATGATAAATTCGACCTGGATTTCATATTGTAATTGATAGTACAAAATCTGATACCGCCCTACACCCCTGCAATTAACCCGTGTGGACCGAAGATTAGTCACGAGTTTTCTAGTTGACCTGTTATTTGCACTCCCAGTATACATTTATTACTATGATTTACAAAATTTCTGATCGATATAATGTAGGTGAACGATGAAATAAGTAGCTGTGGCACCGGCAGGACAGCAAAACGACACGACAAATCCCACAATTACACTTAATTCCAAAAGAACCGCCAAGAACAAGAAACCAACTTAACAATGTCTACAAATTCAGAAACCATTCAACTGAAACACTCAAAAATTGAAGAAGCCCCCCAAAATGAAAGTCGGACAAGAGTGGTATTTATACACACAGGTTGAACAAAGAAAGAAAATGAAAAATAATATATAATAATTCATTCACCATTATTTACGATTTCAGAGAACACTACAAAAGAAAAAAAAAGATTGAAGAACTAACCTTTGCTCTTTTGTGGTTTTATGCTGGCGATATTCTTCTTCATACGTAATATTATGCAGATGTCACTTTATCCTAGTCTTACAACTGCAGGTTTTTGGTGGATTGAAGGTCTAGGCAATGACCGGGTTGAAGTAACAGCGACGGCACAGCGGGGCAGCAAAACGACTCGACGGCAATAGGTCTTTGGAAAGAGTAAATTGTTAGGTTTAAATTTTGTAAGAGGGAGTTGAAAGAAACAGATCTGGTCTGAGCTAAACTGAAAATCTCATTTTCGTGCTATGCATTCCAGAATCGGAGAGATTCGATCTGGCCCAGACTCTAAAATCATATCCCCTGAACGGATTTAGGCTTATATGAATTCGATTTATTAAAACGACATGCTAAAAATTAAATCTTTAATTTAAAGTGGAAGTCTTAAAGATTATACCTTTTAAGTGTGTCCCTAGCAATAAGAAAACCAAAGCTGAAAAATCCTGCTGTTTACCGCCCAGGACCAATCACGAGAGAATCCCGAGAATGACTCCATCTCTACCTCAAAATCGCGTGAGCGACTATCCAAAAGGTAGCTAAGACACTAAGGAAGAAATCCATAAAGACCCACTTTGAAAAACTCGTCAGATCCTCAGCATATTGTTACCCGAAGATTGCTGCTTATTTACCGCCTGACTACGCAATCCACTATCGAATCCCTCGAATGACTCCGTCTCCACCCCGAAATCGTGTGGGAGACTATCCACGGGGTAGCTAAGACACTAAAGAAGAAATCAAAAAGAAACTCACTTCGATAAACTCACTTCGAGAAATTCGTCAGATCCTCAGCAGATCATTGCTCGAAAATCAGTCGCCTATTTACCGACTGGTGCTAAAAATCCAAGAACCACCACCAAAAGAATTCTCCCACCACGATCTAGACAACCACCACCATGGATCACTGATCAAGACCGAGATCTACACAACGGAGGTCGAATCAAGTGACTAGGAGAATCAAAAAAGTCCGACGACGCAAATCGAGGGACGGGGTGGCGCGCAGATCGAGAGACTACAGTGAATAAGAAATCAGCGATACAAAGGGCTGAGCTTTTCGAAGATCGAAGAATCCTAAGCCGACTTCGAGAAAAAACACAAGGAAGAAGAAGTTCTCTCTCTAGGCTACTTCTTCTCACTCTAGGCAATTTAGCCACCAAGGTTTCTTAATGTCTTCCAAATGCCTAACAAGGACTATATATAGGAGCTTCAAGAGAGACCTAGTGGGCTTTTGAGTTGGACTTTAGTGTTAGAATTTCGTAGGCTCTCTTAGTCTTCCCTATACTAATCAACTCCAATCGAACATTTAGAATTAATTTCTTAACACACTTCATTAATTAAATATTAATCGAGCCCTTAGGATTATTTCGTATAACCCACTTAGTCAATTAAATATTAATTAAGCCTTTTTAGATTATTTAATTCACTTTGTCAGTTAGTCCAACGCATAATTGGTCGTACCACTAACGGACCAATTATAGAACTACCACTCAAAAACGAATTTATTTCGCGCTTACTTTATTATTCTTCTATCTCCCCACGTCAAAGATCTAGTGCTCGTTGATTCATCAATTTACTGATAAATTAATTCATCGACTTCTTGGTATCCGAGATTAGTACCACTCAACTTTCTTATTATACCGGACATAAAGTTCACTGGCTAGATTTGGTATAATAAACCTTACGAGCTCATCTCGGGAGTACCATCAACCTGGCGAACCGGTACATAGATTCCTTCTACTAGCAATGACACTGAAAAAAAGCTAAACACCGCATACCAAACTTACCGAGATTTAAGCCTCAATTGACCGCACCCTTTGGTAAATTAAAGCTTACGATATCTAACTCTCATGTCTGTCCCAATCTAGGGATTAAGAGATTAGAATACTAGGATCGAATTAACTACGCTGATCAGTACAAGTTAATTCAATCCAAACCGATTGTGCTCAATATGCCCCGAGTATATCCGTATGATTTAATTAGTCTAGACAAACTAATTTCTAAATCACACGATAACCTATACCGATAGTATGTTTAGACTATCTCAATTATGAGCATCTTATTATATATCAATACTTTAACCAATAACGAGATCTATTGTGTTTTTCTACACATTGTTATCTAGTTTTATTATATAATGGAACAAATTTAATACTGAAACAAAATAGATATGTAAACTGTGGATATTAGTTTTTCATGCAAGCAATAGCTTTTCAGTATTCAAAACTAACAATCTCTCACTAATACTCAAAGCTATGCGCTGATGTATAAAAACTGGCTTAATACACTTATTCCTATGTCACACCAAGAAAGGGAGAACTATCAAGGTTCAGCTAAATATCTAACTCTCATGCCCTTCAAAGACTTTTGCAGTCAATGCTTTTTGTGAATAGATCTGCAAGGTTGTCTACTGATACTATCTTCACCCACGTCTCCCCTCTTCACGATTTATCGTATTGGGTGGTACTCGCGCTCTATGTGTTTACTCGTCTTGTGGATTTGTGGTTCCTTCAAGCTTCCCACTGCACTATTGTTATCGCAGCAAACTGTGATAAACCTGGGCAACTCAGGAATCACATCTAAATCCACTAGGAAGTTCCTGAACCACACTGCTTCCTACGCTGCCTCTGAAGCAACATATTCAGCCTCAATTGTGGAGTCTACCATGCATTTCTACTTGACACTCCGCTATTACTATGGCTCTACTCCCCAGAGTAAACACAAACCCAGAGGTAGACATTCTTTTGTCCATATCACTTTGGAAACCTTAATCTGTGTAACCCCTAGCTCTTGCGCCTGATAGACCAAAACTTGGTTCTTCATTGTGCACAAATACTTGAGCTTTTCTTGGGTTACACTGATATTTGCTAACTATGCCATCGACAAAGCAAACATCAGCCTCGTACACAACACAGCATGCATGAGACTTCCTACTGTAAATGCATAAGGAACTGTCTTCATGGCTTCTATCTACTTAGGAGACTGCTCCTTAGATAGATGCACTCCGTATCTGAAAAGTAGGAAACTCTTCTTGGAGTTATGCATGTTAAAACGAGTCAGATTCATGTCTATGTAGGAATCCTGAGAAAGTGTCTGTGAACATCTTCTACGATCTCGAATAATCTTGATCCCAAGGATATGTTCACCCTTTCCCAAATCCTTCATATCAAACTTTCTTGAACGACTATGCCTTTACGTCTGACAATACCTCTTACTATTGCCAATAAGAAGAATATCATCTACGTCTACAAGAAACACCACTGAGTTTCTATCACGCATGCGGTACACACAGTGTCTATTCGGACACTGGGTCTGGTTCATGGGCGCCAAGGATCACAATCCAAAGATTTTTCCAAGTCCACGTACCTCTCGGGTTGTCTGAGAACCCTCCAACTATGATAAAGCACCGCCTGTGTAATCGCATCATCTATGAAAACTCGTGCAGTATTCTGTGATGTATCTATTTGTACTGGTGCATAAGAAATTCCAGACTGTCCCTTAAGCTCTTTTTGCAGAATCTTGTTATTTGGTTTATGGTTTAGAATATAGTCATCTTCTAAAATCTAGTGTTGGTACTAACCACCACCTTCTGATCATTAGCACTATAGAATAAACCAACCTTTGTTCATCTGGGATATCCTACAAACAGCATTACCTCTAATCTTGCATTTAACTTGTCCGTATCTACCTTAAACATATGTGCTGAATAACCCTAGATTCTGAGATGTCTTATACTCAGCTTTTGCCCTGACCATAACTCTACAGGGGTTGAAGACACAGACTTAGATGATATAAGATTTAGATTGTAATCCGCTGTTTCTAAGGTATATCCCTAAAACAAATAATGCAACTCACTGTAACTCATCATAGATCTAACCATTTCCATAAGAGTTTTGTTTCACCGTTCTGCTACACCATTCTGCTGGAATGTGCTGGTGTAGCCAACTGGGATTAAATCCTCATCTCTGATAAGTACCTCCTAAATTCACCAGATAGTTATTCGCCACTACGATCGAATCATAATGACTTGATACTTTTATAATGACGGTTCTCCACATCTGTCTGAAACTCTTTGAACTTACCAAAACATTCGGACTTGTGGTGCATCAAGTAAATGTACCCGTACCTCGAGTAGTAATCTATGAAGATCACAAAATACTCGAAAACACATCTTGCTTGAATTATCATAGGTCCACATAAGTCAGAATGAACCAACTCTAAAATCCCTTTGACCCTAAAAACTACTTGGTCATTATACCCTCCAAGCAGAATTCATAAGTTGGGTACTTGTCAATATCTAATGAGCCCAAAGGCCCATCATTGACTAACCTTTGAATTCTACTAAGGTTTATATGACCTATTCTTAGGTGCCAAAAACGAGCTTGGTTCATTTTACACGATTCTTCCCTCTTATTATGATTCAATAATGTGTTATTTATCTCTGTGTCATTGCACTACTGGGGAGTTGGTTTTTACAAGAAGAGATTCTCCACTAATGAACTTGAACATATAAGTTTTCTCGCTCTTTCCAATAATTGAATTATTAGATAAAACGAACTTATAACTATCCAATAAGAGTTTAGAAACATCAAATAAATTCTTTCTAAAACTCTGATCATAAAGAAAATCCTTCAAAAAACTGTTACAGCATTATTTAGAAAATAAATCTAGCCACTCCCACTACTTTTACTGACACTCTGATAGTGTCACCCAAGTAAAATTCCATCTCGCCCTCTCTAAGCATTTGGGTTACTTGGCAAACCCTGCAAAGAATTACAAATATGATCAGTGGTTTCTGAATCACCACTAAACATATCTCAATAATTAAGGCTGACATGGTTGTACTTCTGAGCTTTGGACAATCAGACTTCAAATGTCTTCCTTTGCCACACTTGAAGCAATTGCCTTTCGGCTTCTTTTTCTTGGCAATTTCTGGCTTAGGCTTATGATTAGCAGTCTTCTGGGATTTCTTCTTCTTCTTTCTGGCTTTGGGCCCAGAAGAAGAACCTGAAGGCCCGACTGTGGCTAAAGCTTGCTTCTTCTCTTGGAAGAGGCCTTCACCAGACAACAATGCAGCTAAGAGCTCGGAAAGAGAGTAAACATGCTGCTTCATGTTATAGTCCTGCCAAAACTGCTCAAAACTTTGAGGCAAGCTCTGGTGTATGATATCGACCTGGGTTTCCCTGTCAATCTTTCCTCCCAATACCTCAATCTCATTAAAGTTGCTAATCATCTCAAGTACAAGATAACCCACAGGTATGCCCTCTGCCATCTGGCTAGTCAGAATGCAGCATCTCTGCCTTGATGACCAAACATCTCCTTTAGGTTTTCCATAATGTTAAAAGTAGAGTTCATTGACCGATGCTGAAGCTGCAATGCATTCGACATGGAAGTCAGAATGCAGCATGTAGCCATCCCATCAGCCTTCCTCCAATTTTTGTAGGCTTCTCTATGCTCAAGAGAAGAGTCATCCATAGGCTCATCTGGGCATACTTCAGTGAGTACATACTTGCACCGTCTAGCCATGAAGACAATGTCCAAATCGCATTTCCAGTTGATGTAATTTGGACCAGTTAATTTGTTCTCCTTTAGTGTGACAAATATCGTATTAAATTCCATATCAAAAATAGAAAAATAAACAGTCAAGTTTGGGGTATACTTTTTTGAAAATATTGATATCTTCAAAACAATACAATATCTCACCGACATCTCTCACACCAGGATTAAAGCAGGTCACGATGGGTGAACGTCTATGCCAACCTACATTCGTTTGAGAAGAACATAAGCTCATTAATTTCACTATCTGACCAATGATCTTATGATCAATGAAATTAATAGTCGATATTTTAACCGTACACAGAAGCAGCATAACCTCAATGGGAGGAATACTACAAACGGTACACTAAGTGTATGCCATTACGTGACTTCTAAGTTTGTTACTTAGGATACTAATGCGCCTCGGATGGCGAGGGTATCGCAACTTTCTCCAATTATACTCACTATAGTCACCCCTTTAGAAATTCAATTAAGTGATCTCGTGATTGAAGACTCATCCGATAGGGAGGAAGGTCTAAGCCAACGCGCAAGTCTAACCACATCACATATAAATTCGTAATGGAGGCCAAGGAGATATATACCAACCCGCACCCGCTTAGATTTTTAAATTTGAGAATTTTTACATTTTAACATGCAATATCTTAACTATTGATATTCGCATTCATAAAACCATTGGAGTTTTAATATGCGAATAATTTACCTTAGTTAATTGCACCTATAAAACCAACATGCAATATCTTAACTTCGGTTAATCGCACCTATTAAAACAATTGGTGCGAATAATCTATCTTATTTAATTGCACGTATTTTAAAAAACGGTTTGTTTTCGCTCATGCATAAAATGAAAATACACAAGCAATGATAAGGACGTAAAATGGGAAATAAATGCATAGACTATTATGGCCTTCTCAATCGTCACTTTCTTTAAACGCCTTGTTGACACGTCCCGTCGCGTCGCTCCCACTCGTTATAAGGACCCTTAAAATTTGTCCGATTTTTCTTGGTTTACTACGTAATTAGGAATCACCAAAAATTACGACAAAACCAAAAACCATAAATTCACTTTGCCTATAACGACTTGTTATTTGGTTCCTCCTAATTCGTACAGGTTTTCTTGATTTTCTACGTAATTAGGAATCACCCAAAATTACGATAAATCAAAAATCCACGAATATGAGTTACCCACAATAACATATTCATCATTCTACATAAATTCCTATATACAAAGGCTTTCTAGGAATTTAAAGACGACAACATTAGATTATATCCTACTACAAGATTTATCTAATCCTACACGGCTTCCAACTCGTGGTTATTACTATTACAGATATTTTTATTGAAAAAAAAAACGAGCTCGGACATTTTCTGGGGTTTATGAATGAAAATTAAATTACCATAATAGCCGGGAATAATAACCACCTGTTAATTTATATCGACAATGCAAAATAACAATGCCAAAACAAAGCCGTGTAATAAATCGAACAAGTATAAAGCCAAAACACTCGCTCTGATACCAATTTGAAGGAAACAGATCTGGTCTGGGATAAACCGAAAAGCTCACTTTCGTGCTGTGCATTCTAGAATCGGAGACTTTCGATCTGGCCCATACTCTAAAATCATTTCCACTGAACGGATCTAGGCTTATACGAATTCGATTTATTAAAACAACACGCTAAAAATTAAATCTTTAATTTAAAGCGGAAGTCTTAAAGATTATACTTTTGAAGCGTGTCCCTAGCAATAAGAAACCAAAGCTGAAAAATCCTGCTATTTACCGCCCATAACCAATCAAGAGAGAATCTCGAGAAGGACTTCGTCTCTACCTCGAAATCGAGTGGGTGACTATCCAAAATGTAGCTAAGACACTAAGGAAGAAATTCATAAAAGACCCAATTTGAAAAACTTGTCAGCTCCTCAGCAAATCATTGCCCGAAAATTGCTGCGCTTATTTACTATCTGCTGCTTCTTTACTGCCTGGCTGTGCAATCCACTATCGAATCCCTCGGATGACTCCGTCTCCACCCCGAAATCGTGTAGGCTACTATCCACGGGGTAGATAAGACACTAAGGAAGAAATCCAAAAGAAACCCACTTCGAAAAACTCGTCAGATCCTCAGCAGATTGTTGCCCGAAGATCAGCCCCTATTTACCACCTGATGCAAAAAATCCAAGAATCACCACCAAAAGAATTCTCCCACCACGATCTAGACAACCACCTCCATGGATCACCGATCATAACCTAGATCTACACAACGGAGGCCGAATCAAGTGACTAGGAGAATCAAAAAGTCAGGAGGCGCAAATCGAGGGACGGGGCGCGCAAATTGAGGGACTGCTGTGAATAGGAAATCGGCGATCCAAAGAGCTGAGCTTTTCGAAAATCGAAGGATCCTAAGCCGACTTCAAGAAAGAACACAAGGTTTCTTAATGTCTTCCAAATGCCTAACAAGGACTATTTATAGGAGCTTCAAGGGAGACCTAGTTAGCTTTTGAGTTGGGCCTTAGTGTTGGACTTTCGTTGACTCTCTTAGTCTTCCCTAGACTATTCAACTCCAATCGAACCTTTAGAATTAATTTCTTAGCCCACTTCGTTAATTAAATATTAATTGAGCCCTTAGAATTATTTCGTATAACCCACTTAGTCAATTAAATATTAATTAAACCTTTAAGATTATTTAATTCAATTTGTCGATTAGTCTAACGCATAAATAGTCGTACCACTAACAGACCAATTATGGAACTACCGCTCAAAAATGCATTTATTTCGCGCTCACTTTATTATTCTTCTATCTCATCACGTCAAAGATCTAGTGCTCGTCGATTTATCAATTTACTGATAAATTAATTCATCAACTTCTTGGTATCCGAGATTAGTACCACTCGACTTTCTCATCATACCAGACATAAAGTTCACTGGCCAAATTTGGTATAATAAACCTTACGAACTCATCTCGGGAGAACCATCAACCCGGCGAACCGGTACATGGATTTCTTCGAATAACAATGGCACACAAAGAAGCTAAACATCGCATACTCAACTTACCGAGATTTAAGCCTCAATTGATCGCACCCTTTGGCAAATCAAAGCATACGAATCTAACTCTCATGCCCATCCCAATCTAGGGATTAAGAGATTAGAATACGAGGATCGAATTAACTACGCCGATCAGTACAAGTTAATTCAATCTAAACTGGTCGTGCTCAATATGCCTCAGGCATATCCGTATGATTTAAGTAGTCTAGACAAACAAATTTTCAAATCACACGATAACCTATACCGATAGTATGTTCAGACTATCTCAGTTACGAGCATGTTTTTATATATCAATACTTTAACCAATAACGAGATCTACTGTGCTTTTCTACACCTCGTTATCTAGTTCTATGATATAATGGAACAAATTTAATACTGAAACAAAATCGATATGTAAACTGTGAATATTAGTTTTTTACACAAGCAATAGCTTTTCAGTATTCAAAACTAACAGGAGTAGTAAAAATAGTGGACGGGGTGGTAAAAGTTTTTTTTATTATTTTATTATTTTGAAAATTTAAAATAAATATATAATGTTTTGAAAAAATTGCTCCTTACAGAATTGATGGATAACGGGGTTTGGACCAAAATTGTGTAAATATATAATGTAATGAACCAAAATAAACATTTTTTTTAATGGATCAAAAAAATATATATTTTGCCTATATGTAATGCACCAAAATTGAACTTTACTCATGATGAAATATTGTGTTGATGATGATGATATTAGGTTAAACTGCACGTTGGTCTCAAAAATTGAAAAAGAAGACGACTGGAAAAGAGTCATTTGCAATAAATGTTTTTACTCAACCTCCAAAAAATAATCATTGCCTGTGCAGTAAAGTTGATGAGTTTGGAGTAGTTAGGGGTAAAAATGAAAACTTACAGGCTAGACATCAATTATTACTGCTTATTCTTAATAACAGTGCATATCTTAGGACGTCTATTATTTGCAGACGGAGGGAGTAATATTTTAAAGTGACATCTCATATAGGTCAAAATAGTTTTGATATAAATTTTAGAATTTAAATCAACAAACACCATAGAATAATATTTTTGTACCAATTATAACCTCTCTCTATTAGTAATAGGAGACATAATGCAAGTACCAAGTTTAGATCAATCAACAAAATATTTGCTTTAAGGAATATGGGCCTTTGTTCAAAAGTTGAAAAAGATGAAGCTGATTTTACAATTGTGGAATATTGAAGTTTCTGGGAATGTTCATGATAACGTGCAATTGGTTGAGGAAAAGTTTAAAGAAAGTCTGTTTATGATAGTTTTGGGAGTGAATCTAATCTGTCTTGTTTGAATCTTCATCGAGCAAAATTGCTTAGTCGATTATGAGAAAAATATGAGTTGTTGAGGCAGAAGCATTCTTATAAAATGGGTGAGAGAAAGGAATACCAAGTATTATCATGCCACCCTTACTGAAAAATCTGAGCGCTTAGCATATTTAAAATCAAGAATCCTAATAGCAGTTGTTTAACTTCCACTTTGGGTACTGAGAATTATACAGTAGAACTCTTTAAATGTCGTATTACGGCTGAGCATTTAGAGACAGAAGACAGCGCTTTAGTAGACTTGTTGGCAGCAATTCTTGAATTGATTTATATGGATGATAATGAAATAATGCTTCGATAGGTTTCTTTGTCTAAAGTGATAAAAAAAAAATAGTTTGTGAGTTGTTACTAGACAATGCCCCGGGTAGCGACGGATTTTGGGGTTCTTTTTATAGATTTGTTGGGATGATGTGGGCTTGGACCTTTTTGCTACAGTGTTGGATTTCTTTCCCCAGGGTTCATCTTTCTCGGGCCATTGCTTGCACATTGATTACTCTGATTCCAAAGAAGAATAATGTTTCTACATTTGCAGATTTTAGGCCAATTTCATCAGTAAGGTTTTTACAAAAGTGCTCACTAATCGTTTGAAACCTTATCTTTCTAAGTTAATTTTGAGGAGCACGCTGATTTTTTGATATATATTTGGGATAGTGTTTTGATGGCCCAAGTTATGCCTTAGTTTCTGAATCATATATCCCAAGGTCAAAATATTATGGTGAATAGGATATGATGAAGGCTTTTGATTGAGTATTTTGGTACTTCTCGAAATCCTTATCATACAAGTTTGGTTTCCACCGCAATATTGTGCAACTAATTACAGGAAACTTGTGTTCTAGTTGGTTCCATGTACTTGTCAACGAGTCTCCAACTAGTTTCTTTCGATCATCTCGGGGTATTAAGCAAGGAGATCTATTATCTCTAAATCTATTTATCTTGTTATTTGAGACTTTCTCGAGGAACTACAAATTACTAGTCAATTGAGGAATCGTTGTCCATTACTCTATCCCAGCAAGATCATAAATGGTTTCTCATTTGGGTTTAATAGATGACTTGATCCTCTTCCTAAAGTACACAGAGTTCTCTTTATAGTTTGAGCAATTTTTTTGATAAAGTGTGAGTAGGCAATAGGCAAAAAGTTAATAAGCACAAGTCATTTTATGTAGTGCCAAACTATGTGCCTAATTAAGCAAGCATAATTTCTTCAATAAGAGAGATCTCCCGTGGAAAATTTTCTTTTAGATATCTAGGTTTCATAATATACTTGGGTAACATTAGAACTCTTAGTTTCAGCATCTTCTCGATATGGTAGATCAAAAGTTTCTGAATTGGATGAATTGGTGGTTATTTGGGGTGACCGTCTAGTCTTGATCAAGCATGTTTTATTTGACATTCCTTTACATACCTGGGCAGCCTTTTCACTCCTACAAAGCGTATAATTTAGCAATTGGAATCCCACTTCCAAAAATTTCTCTATAGGGAAGAAGATGAGGGGGGTCGCTACCATTAGAAGGCTTGAAATAAGGTTATCTTTCTTGTAGAATATAATGACATAGGTGTTCGTGGATTATAGGATATAATATACGCTTTTCCTGTAAAGTTAATGTGGAACCTACTCAAAGGATTAAGAATTTGGGCCTGTTTCTTTTTGTCCTTATCTTTATCTTCTCGTAGTTGTACATCGTATACATGACCGTTAACATAGAGTGGTTTAGTTCTTTCCTCCGTTTTAGTTAGAGTTTGAGAGAACTCATCCTCATTCTGGAATATAAATTGGAGTAGCTTAGCCTTCTGTGTGATCTCCTAGAAATGGATGTGATTCCTTTTTAAGACACGAGTATGGAAGATTTCTTCTCAAGACAGCATGATTTTTTTCCTGAGTTTTGGTATTTGTTTGGAGCTCCTACTGCCCAATCTTTGTAACATGGATAATCCAATTTGGCTTAGTCAGGATATAATCATTTGGATGCCCATAGAATCTGGGAATTTTTCAATATCCTTAACATACAAAATAGCCCCTTATTTCATTAATATCTTATGTATAGCAAAACGTATTCCACTAAATATTTTATTTTTTGTCTGGTATTTATAGAATAACTTATACACTTACCTAAATCGATTAGTGGGATTTGGCTCCAAGTTCCCATATATTTGTCCCATGTGTTGGAGTTTAAAGGACAAGGTTAATCATTTTATGACATTTACTCTCTAGCACCAAAGATATAGCCTTATTTTGACTATCTCTTTGGAATTATTTCTTGTTCTTCAAAGCTCAATATGAAGCTTGAAGCGTGGTGGTTAAGCTAGGGTGGCCGAACAACTAAGTAGGAACTTCAAATTGTTTTTTCTCTTCTAATTATGTGGGAATTGTGGAAGGTGCATAATAAGTGGTTTTTGAGGAAAATTGGCGTATGACGATAATAATAATCTTAGCTGTTTGATAATTGTTTTACAGACTATCCATTGCGTTTCTTTGGCAATTCGTATCTACGGGGAACATGAATTTCCTAGCTAGCAGGAATTTGATTCTTTGGTGCTCTCCTCAACTTTTGGTAGTTTCTTGGTAACCTCCATCTATTGGAGACTATAACCTGAACACAGATGGCTCTTCTCTTGGAAATATGGGCAATATGGTTAGAGGATATGTTATTAGAAATGACAAAGGAGGTTTATGTTTTAGGGTTTTCACTTATTTTGGCAGGATAGGTAGCTATGAAACTGAGCTAAGCTCCTATTGAAGGTCTTAAAGGAAGTTACTGATGACCTCTTCCTTCCTTTTGTGGTGGAGATGGATAATTTGATACTTGTCTCACAGATCTCTTGCCATTGAAAAATTCTGTGGCAGACGAGAGAATTTATTGCGAAGGTTAAGGCATTGCTCTACTATTTTTCCACTTAGTATGATTCAAATCTATCAAGAACGTAATGTGATAGCTGATGTCTTAGCACGCTTTGTGATGCAAACAGATTTAGTGTTGTGTACCACTCAAAATTAATAATTTATATACCGAATATAACAATTTAACGTAGTATATGTGTCAATCCATAGGGAACGGAGGATAAAATCCTGCTACCAAATTAGAAATGCAGTAAAACAGAACAAGTATTAAAACAGTAAAATAAGCAGTTGACTGAGGTATATAAAATAAGGATGAAAAGAGGGAATATAAAGAACAAAGAAACAGAGGATGAGAGTTGGGATTTTCACTTTCTTGTAAAAATAGAGGCTCTGGTTATGACTTGCAGTTGACAAGAAAGGTTAAAACTCCCTAACAGCGAGGATTAGAAATGATCTGAAGAGCCACTACAAGAAATATGGGCTTTTGCGACATAATTTAAAGCTGTATCTCAAGATAATGACGCAAAAAAGTGTCACTTTTGTATTTATGTCGTTTATTTGCGATATTTTGGCGTCAATTAATAATATTGACTCAAATATGCAATATCTGGTTATTGTGACACAAATATGCAAAACTTATATGCGACATTGGAATGAAGTGCCTTTAAATATCAACACATTTCTTTTTCTGAAGCAAGTTTGTGTCATAGTAACGACTTTATAACAATATGTAGTGAATTCGCGACACTTTTGCGTCATTTTATTTGGATGTGGCTACATTGCAACACAATTTTTGTCACACTTTAACAAAGTGTCGATATTTAGCGACATATTTCTTTTTTTTTAAGCGAATTTACGTTACAATTGCGACTTTATAAGAACACGCTAATCGCTAATGTTGATGTTTGTAGTAGTGTGAATATTACATGCAAGAATTTTTTGGATAATTATTTTAATATTGTAAAGCACATGATATTTTTAAACTATTATTTCGTTAATAGTCAGTGCAGTAAGAATAGAGACGATAGTAATACATAATTGATTCCTTTTTTTTTTTTTTTTTTTGCAATTTGTTATTTGCACCCGTGTAATATGATTTAATACTACACAATTCTCTAATAATATAAGTTAATTAAAAAATTCCTTTATAAATAAAATGATTAAAAATTAAATTAATGAAGCATATAGTTTAAAATTTTACTAATTATCGCTCTAATTTTTACTCTCTACCTCTCTAATTTGGACTAAAAAATCTCCGTTCTTGCCCCTCTTTCTTCCTCTTTGAAGCAAAAGGACAATTTTATCAAAATTAGAACGATAATGATTAAAATTGAGGTGGTAACTAGTAATACCCTATAGTTTATTGAATCCCAACGGGGATACCACACACTGTACACTACTAAAAAATTTAGATATTAGGACACTTATTTTAAGACACTTTAAAAATAGTGTCATCATACAAATATTATCAAGACATTTAAATAATAATTATTTGTAGTGACACTCTTATAAAGACATTTTAATATAAGTGTCATAATCAAATTCTTAATATGACACTTATTTATGCTTTTACATTATATAAGTATTATTTTAAGAGACATTTATTAAAAATGTCACTAAACAATATGTTTAAAGACATTCTATTAATATTAACCTTTTTTACTTATAATAATTCGCGGGTCGGAAACCGGGTTATAACCAAATTCGGATCTTTCAATTTCTTCAGCATCAAAAGCCCTCAATCGACTTGTCCTTCAACGATTGTCGGAAAATTTTGCTTGCTTTGGTCCGATTGAATTCACATGAATACTTCCCAGCGCAGGTACCATTTTCTCACTTCCTTTTCCTTTGGTTTTGGGTAATTGAGATTTGGTTCCTTCGTTTTTGTGTTTTCTTAATTGGGGATAGGATTTGGTGAGTGTTAGCATTGAGGTTTCGGTGTGAATTACAGCATTTGCAGAATCCACTTCTGAAAGCCTAAATGTTTGTCAAAACACTATTGTTATGTTAATTTTTGCCTTTGTCATGCATTAATTGTGGCTATTGTTTTAACATGGCAACTTCCCGGTGACAAAGTACTGTGTCTCGCAAAGTTTTTTCTTGGTATTGGAATCCCTGGCAATTTCAAAGACTTGTATGACCAAGTTGATGCATTGGCGTGCTTGATTTTTGTAGAAAAAGCCCAGACATAGAGGGATGTATGAACCTATTTAAGTCTAGGTTATTCTTCTGATTCAATCAATGTTCTTTCCTCTTTGTTTTCTCTCTGAACAATGATCCATAATTTTTGTAAGATGTCTTTTTCTTTCTTATATCAATGCAATTATGAAGTCAACGATCGGAAATGATTCAGTTTCTCTTTTTCATTTCATTTTTGCAATTATGATGTCTTTTTTAGCCTTTTTGCATTATTTTAAGTTGGACGTGATTTGAATTCCATAGGTTCCCTCCTGTTTCTGTCTATTTTCATGCTTTTCTAGCATTAGCTTTCTATCATATTTAGTTGGTAATATAGACTTAACTTAGGAACATTGATTCTACAAGATGGTTGTAACTGACAACTGTCCTTAATTCATATCCAAAACAGAGATGAATATAGACTTAGTTGTTTTTGTTGGTTCCAAGGCTTGTGTGTTCCAAGACCGGAGACGTAGTACGTTCTTCACTAGACGTAGTCTGCTCTTTACGTGACGTTGTACGTCCTGCTTTACTAGACGTAGTTCCTTCTTTACTAGACGTAGTCCGTGCTTTGCTAGACATAGTTCCTGCTTCACTAGATGTAGTTCATGTAGGAAATTCCAAGACGTAGTTCCTACTTTACTAGACGTAGTCCGTGCTTTGCTAGACGTAGTTCCTGCCTCACTAGACGTAGTTCATGTAGGAAATTCCAAGACGTAGTTCATGTAGGAAATTCCAGGATGCAAAAAGGTAACCAAGCCAAAATGTCCAAACTAATCCCTTTTTTTGAGATTCTTAGGGTTCTGCTTAGGGTATCAGGACAACATAAATCTAGATTTTTAACATGCATCTTGGACTTTCCAATTTTTTTGTGTAGTAATGTAAACTTGGTTCAGTTTTGCAATGATTACTTGAAAATGTACACTACATTTGGAAGCTAAATTCCATGTTGTGCTTAACTTTCGCATTCTTTTTAGACGTAGAAATGAAAACTTTATACAATTTATTTTTTGATCTTTACTCCTCTCTGCATATGCTCACACTTCAAAACTGTATACTTCTTCACTCAACAAAGTGATTTTGGTTAGTATTTATAGTTGATTACTGAAATATCTAATTACTGAAAAATCTCTTTGATTCACTTTATCTGAGAAGTGATTTTCTGTTGTTTAAACCTAGATTTCAGAATTTGTCTATGTTGATATCTAATTATGTACTGTCATTTAATTCTTATCATTACTACTAGGCACTGGTTTAAAGTCCTCACTGAAATATGGATAAGGGTTGGATGAAAAAACCGAGGCATTGTCAAGAGTACTTGGTTGGACTTGAAAGTTTTTTGGACTTTGCCTTTTCTAATTCAAGCGGAAAGATTTTATGTCCATGCAAGGAATGCAAACTTGGTGTATTTGTGACATAAAATGATGCACGTGAACATTTGATTTTTACGGGATTTATTAAAGATTACACCCAATGGATAGCTCATGGAGAGTCTTCAATACACACTCCAATTAGTTCTTCACCTTTTACTGATTCTAGAGCTTCAAAGGCTACTATAGATGACATGGATGGTTTACTTCATGATGCATTTGGGATTCCACAACAATATGTGGATATAGATAGTTCAATGGAATCTCCTAGGGATATAGAAATTGCCACTGAAGCTGCTGAAAAATTTTATAAGTTAATTGATGATTCTCAAAAAATGCTATATAAAGAGTGCAAGAATTTTTCGAAACTTTCATTCATGATACGCCTCTTGCACCTCAAAGGTCTTAGTAGATGTAGTAACAAGCACTTTGATATGTTGTTAGAGTTGTTAAGAGAAGCTTTTCCAGAGGTGATGACTGACCAACCTAAGTCGTTCTATGAATGTGAAAAATTGATGAGAGATTTAGGGCTTGGTTATGAGAAGATAGATGCTTGTCGTAATGATTGCACATTATATTGGGGAGTGAACATAGAAAGAACTTCATGTGAAACATGCAATGAGTTAAGGTGGCGCACTTCTGAGAAAGACCCAACCGGTGAGAAAAAGAAGATTGCACACAAGGTTTTGTGGTATTTTCCGATAAAGCCTAGGTTGCAACGCTTGTTCATGTCATCAAAGACATCGTGCCATATGCGATGGCATGCGGAAAGTCGTACAAAGGATGGATGCATGAGACATTTGATGCGGAAAGTCGTACATGGAGGCATGCGGATTCCCCTGCTTCGCAGACATTTGATGCCAAATTTCCTGTATTTGCAAGTGATCCTTGTAATGCTAGATTTGGGTTGGCATCTGATGGATTTAATCCATTTGGTAATAAGAATGTGTCACATAGCACATGGCCCGTGATTTTGATACCATACAATCTTCCTCCTTGGATGTGCATGAAAAAACCTTACTCCATGTTATCTTTGTTGATTCCTGGCCCAACAGCTCCTGGAAATAACATCGACATTTATATGCAGCCTCTTATAGTAGATTTGAAAGATTTATGGGAAGTGGGAATCCAAACGTATGACGCCTCAACAAAGAAAAATTTTCAGCTGTTTGCTAGTTTATTGTGGACAATAAGTGATTTCCCAGGTTATGCAAATTTGTCTGGATGGAGTACCAAAGGTAAATTGGCATGCCCCGTGTGTCATGAATTCACACATTCAAAGAGATTGAGAAATGGTGGTAAATATTGTTACATGATTCATAGGAGATTTTTGGATAAAAATCACAAGTTTCGAAAGAATGCTCAACTCTTCAATGGCAAAGAGGAGAATGGATGCCCACCACACCGGTTATCTGGGGAGAAAGTGCAAGAATTGTTGAAGGATATAAATTTCAGATTTGGGAAAAAAGTTGATAACAATCCAGAATTGCCTTTCAATTGGAAAAAGAGAAGCATTTTTTTCAAATTGCCATATTGGAAAGATGTGCTCGTGAGACACAATCTGTTTATGCACATTGAGAAGAATGTGTGTGAGAGTATATGTGCTACACTGCTTGATATTGATGGGAAAACAAAGGATAGTCTTAAGTCACGTCTTGACTTGAAAGAAATGGGGATTAGACCGGAATTGCATCCTATTCCAAATGAGTCCGGTAAAGTGTACTTGCCTCCAGCAACTTTTAAAATGAACAAGCAAGAAAAGAGCATGTTTTGCAATGTCTTGAAAACAGTGAAGGTGTCTGATGGATATGCTTCTAACATATCGAGGGGTGTTCAATTAAAACCACCTAAACTTCTTGGTATAAAAAGTCACAACTATCACATTTTGATGCAACAATTATTACCAGTGGCATTGAGAGGAACTCTACCCAAGTTAGTGCGGGTCCCTTTAATGAAATTGAGTCGATACTTTAGGGAACTATGTTGTAAAGTCATTTATCCCCCTGATGTGATTCGTTAGGAGAAGGAAATTGTTATTATTCTTTGTGAATTGGAAAGTGTGTTCCCGCCAGTATTTTTTGATGTGATGGTACATCTAACTATTCATTTGGCGACTGAGGTAAAGTTGGCTGGACCAGTTCACTATCGTTGGATGTATCCAATTGAAAGGTAATCTCTTTAACATTTACAACTGAAGCTATTTCTAGTATACAACAATGAGGACATATATTAATGACAAAGGATTCTACTTTATGGTATATATCGGAATACAGCGAAGAGACCATCTATAGTTCATGAAAAGTTCGTTGTTGATGTATCTAAACGTAGTTTATTAGTAGCTGAAAAGAAATATTAGAGAAAAAGAGGAAAAAGTATCCTACCTATTCTAGTGTTTCTTGAATGTTTGTCAATGCTTTTAAGTTAATAATTATAGTTATGATAATTATGAAGTCATTATTGAAATGTCTTCCTTTCAATTTGACGTGAAGGTACTTAGGTACATTGAAGTCATATGTCCGGAATAGAAGTAGACCAGAGGGCTCTATTGCTCAAGGCTATGTAGCAGAAGAATGTTTGACGTTATGTTCCTTGTATCTAGTAGACTACGTTGAGTCAAAATTCAGCACCACTACTAGGAATGAGGATATGGCTGAAAATACCACAGTTGGATTGGATGTATTCGTGATGGGAGGTAATCCTCTTGGAAAAGGTGTAGCTAAGAAATTAGAGGATGAGAAACTCCGAAAGGCACATCAATATGTCTTATTTAACTGTGAGGCGGTCAAACCATACATTCAGTAAGTGTCTAACTTACTTAATTATCTAATGTAGTTTTTTTTTCTATGATGGAGAAGACTTGATCATTGTGTTAAATTTGTAGGCAGCATCTTAAAATTATAAAAGAAAGACATCCTCGAGCTACACAACACCAAATTGCACGTATCCATAGTGAAGAATTTGCAAAATGGTTTTCTAATCATGTAAGCTACTACTTACTTCAAAATGTGTTTTGTGGAACTTTTTGTTTCGTGCCTATTACTAAAATGTTATGTTTGTTTAATGTTATAGGTGAAACATGATCAATTGTCCACAGATGATCCAGTATCTAATGATTTGAGATCACTTGCAAGGGGTCCAAACATAATTGGAGTAACATACAACAAGTACATTGTAAATGGATTTAGGTTTCATACGAGAGAGTTGGGACAGACAAGAAAGACACAAAATAGTGGGGTAACTGTAAAAGCTACAACGTCTAGTTTCTCTAGCACAAGGGATCAAAATCCTATTATAAGTGACATTGATTACTATGAAGTTTTGAATGACATTGTTGAGCTAGATTATGTAGGGCGCAAGGTGGTTTTATTTGATTGTGACTGGGTTTCAAAAGGTTCACGATTAAAATATGATAGTGATGGATTTCTTTTGGCTAACTTCAAAAATGTCAAAAGCCACAATGAACCTTTCATTCTATCATCCCAAGCTGCGCAGGTGTTTTACATTGCAGATCCAGTTCATCCTGATTGGTGTGTTGTCATCTTCACATCTGCTAGAGGAATTTATGATATGCAAGAAATGGCAGATGTTGAAACCTACTTGCAGAGTAATGTAGGTAATCTAATGGATGACAATGGGGATGAGGAAGTCAAATGGATTCGTGACGGTGTCGATGGAGTCGAAATTGACATTGGTGAATGATGTAAGTCCATCATTCTACTTTGCAAACTCTAGTAGGTTGTGAAGCTGCATTTTTTGGTTTGATTCTCTGCTTTTGATCCATTACCATGCTTAGTCTTATATTTTTTTCATATGTTATCTTCCTAGTAGGGTTCTATAAGAATACTGCTCTTTTTAGTGCCTTATTCTGAAAGTACAATTTATTGATGTTTGAACTAACTGTTGATTGTTAAGAGTTCAAATTCAGTTTTTTTTCCTTTTTCAAACTAGATAGTGATGAAACATCATTCTGGGATTAGCAAATAGTGATCAGCAAACAGATCAAAACGGCTGAAGCTTCCACTGGAGTTGATTCTGCTGCTGACAAGCTTGAATCTTGGGTGTTGCTGAAGTTTTGCAGCAGAAGTTGAGATTCCTATTTAAGTTTCTTGGTTGGCTGAATAACTGCAAGAATGGAATAGATGCATTTTGGATTAGATTCTACAAGATGGTTGTAACTATGCTGACTAGAAGAGTTGCTCTGAATTAATGAACTTGTTCATTTGAAAATTGATTCCTTCTTTCTCTCCAAGAATTGATTTCTAATTTTAATTTTTTCACCACTCATTCATTTTTGTGTTTTATCTTTCTTTTTTTTTTTTTACTTTTTGAACACATAAAATAGTTTTAATTGTAATTATTGAAAATTGGGTAGTTAAAATCAGGTTAGATCCCTGATCCAACCTATTTTCATATATATCAGATCAGTGTTAAGATGATATCAGATCAATGTAAAGAACATATCAGATCAAGGGAAAGAAAATATCATATCAATATTAAAAAGATATCAGATATGAAACAGGTACTTACGATGATTTCAGGAATTGTAGCGTACCAACTTTTATCTTCTGGGATTTTGTATAAGAGAGATCAGATAAGAAAATGAATACATCAGATAAGTATATAAGAGAGATCAGATTACAAAATTAACATCAGACTATGTTCTGTGAAAAATTCAGCTAAAAGTCACATGCATGGATGTAGACGTTTTTGGACGTGTTCCTGGTTGTTTTGGACGTGGTGCTAGTTGTTCGGAGACGTGGTGGACTGTCCTTGTGAAAAAAATCAGCTTAAACTCACATGAATGGATGTAGACATTTCTGGACGTGGTGCTAGTGTTCTGAGACGTGGTGGACTGTCTTTGTGAAAAATTCAGCTAAAAGCCACACGCATGGATGTAGACGGTTCTGGACGTGGTTCTAGGTGTTTTTGACGTAGTGCTAGTTGTTCTGACACGTCTACATCCATTCATGTGAATTTAAACTGATTTTTTTCACAAAGACAGTCAACCACGTCTCAGAACACTAGCACAACGTCTCAAAACACTAGAACCACGTCCAAAAAAGTCTACATCCAGACATGTGAATTGAAACTTATTTTTTCACAAAACATCTCAACTCGTCTCAGAACAACTATAATTACATTTTTTCATGAATTGAAACATTTTTTTATGAAGTTTTGGGAGAGGAAAAATGCAATTTTACCCCATTTTTTTACATAAAATCTGCCAATTTATTATTATTTATGTGATGATTATATTATATTTTATTGTCTTTTTTCATACATATGTTGTATTTTATACGTATATTTCATCGGACATTCCATGTACCTAAAGAGTAATACAAATTGCGTTGAAACCAAGCAAGCAGCTTAAAAAAAACAAAAATTAAACATAGACGGGGCATGACGTAGCTGGAAGTAACGGGAGGTTTTCGGACGTTGCTGATTTGTGTTTTTGGATGTTGCTGGACGTTGCGAGATGTTGCGGGACGTGGTGCTAGTTATTTCTGACGTGGTGCTAGTGTTCTGAGACGTCGTGGACTGTCTTTGTGGAAAAAATCAGCTTAAATTCATATGAATAGATGTAGACGTTTGACGTTTTAGATGCCATAAAACTCTGTAATTTAGCGTTTTTGGCCCATTGAAACGCAATTTTGGTTAAATTGTGTATGTCCAAAATGTTTTTTCATTGCGTTTTGGAAGAGAAAAAACTCAATTTTGCCCATTTTTTGACATAAAATCTGTCAACTTATCAAGAATTTTGTTCATAAGGGCATTTTAGTCATAATTTTTTTTTTTTTTTTTTGTGATACAAATAGCAAATTTTTGATACAAATAGCAAGTCCCTTAAATAAATGTCTCCCACTTTCAAAAACAAACATTCGCTGCAAATCTCATATTCGCCCATCCTTCCCGCTCATTCTTCCACAACACGAAATTTCTACACCTTCTCTTCTCTGTAGAATCTCAACTTGTGATGGTTACGTCTCAACTCGACATTGGCGGAATCGAAGACTCCTCATCTCGGTATAGAAAGGTGAGAAGTCGGTTCTCTCGTGAGCTGGAAGAATAAGAGCTAGAGGAGCAAGAGCGCGGAATCGGAGCCTCCTCATATCAGTGTAAGTTGAGAAGTCGTTTCTCTCGTGAGCTGGAAGAAGAAGAGCCAGAGGAGCAAGAGCCTCCACCCAGAGCTGCGCCCAAGGGTAGGTTCTTTTGATTTTCAATTAAATTTTTTTGATTATTAATTCTGATTTGAAATTTATTGTTGGTGTTGATTTTTGATTTTAGTCGTTTCTCAGTTTCTGAATACTTGCGAGCCTATTTTCAATGTTTTCGTATAATCCTTTTGTCACCACTGTGCCATACTATTTTGTCATCAAGTTGAGCCTAGGCTAGGGGAAAAAACTGACTGTTTGTTCTACGGCAACCAAAAGCTCAGTAATATTATGCATTGAAAATCTAATTGAAATTGTGATCTCTTTTCCTCAGTATTTTATTTCCTTTTATCTCTTGTTATTTCATTTCAGTTGTTGGTCATAAGACTCACAATACTTCGTTACAGGAGAGTTTTCAAAGTCTAGACTATTTTCTGCTAGGTAAACTTAATTTTTTAATTCTATTATAAGCAACTTAAATGCTAAAACTATTATGGCATTCTTCATAAGCTCCTTAGATCTAGTTATTGATTTTAATGTCCTCAATCATTGGACCTATTGTAATGTACCTAGAACATATACAGAATCTACATATTTAAGCTGATGTTAATTTGTTTCTTGATTCCATATTTGGTAGAAAATGTAGAGGAAAGAACTAGAGGTCCCACCTATATGATGAAAATATGGGGTCGACCATCTCATTTGCCTCGCATGGAACTTGACTATGATGAACTTGGACTACCAATAGGCACCAATGGGCAAAAACTTGCTGAATTCTTGGGCACCATAGCAAGGAATAGTAAACTCTGCCCAATTGATGTAGAAAATTGGCATCAAATGCCAAAGAAAAACAAGAAGGAAATGCTATATAATGTCAAGGTAATAAGAATCATTATTTCACAATAGGTGTTACCTCTTTTCTCCTTACTAACTCTTTTTTTGTTTTGTTTTTTGATTTAGTTACGATTTGATATTAGTATTGCCGATGAAGATTAGATTTTGCAGTCCATTGATCACAAATGGAGGAATTGGAAGCATGAACTGAAGACTAAGTATTTCTTACCTAATAGGGGGATTGAGGAATATATAGATGAAAGGGATGAAAGGGTAAATAAAGAACAATGGATAAAGATTCTCCAGCATTGGAACAAAGAGAAAATAGAGGTTTTTACTTGTTTTAAAACTTGATTCCTTAGTTTGTTATATATAATAAATTATGAAATACAAATCTTTTTTTTTTTTTTTTTTGCAGGAACAGAGTCAGAAGAACAAAATTGCAAGATCGAAAAAATTAATGGATCATTCAACTGGAAAGCGATCATTTGCCCAAGTTCGTCACAATTTGGTGGGTTTAGATTTTTTTTCCCACATAATCTCTATCTTAAATGGCTTATTGTTTTTTTTTTTTCCGCCATTGTATATTCTCTGTGTCAATGTGAATGTGATTAGAACCTGCTGATACCTGGTATTGAATGACTGGTTATTCATGATTGAAGTTGGTTCTGCGAGTTGAACCGCCAAGTATTGGCATCAGAACTATGTTTTGCCTTAAATCGGTCCAAGGACATGTGATTGATTAATTGTTTTGTGCTGTTTAACTGGTTGTTGTAAAAGTACATACTATTGTGGTCAGCCTCAAGGGTCATACTCTTTTAGGTTAATGTGGTCAATATGCATTGATAGCATCTCATGTGCTACTGCATCCATCTGTGTTACTGACATATGCAATGCATCCAGGAACTGAAGTTTGTTAAAATGCTTCAAAATTGACTATGTAAATGTAACAGTTGCATGAATCTGGGTTGTATACAGTTGTATATTTCTTGAATTGTTTGTGTGTGTAAGACAGAGAGAGCAAGGTGGTTGTGTGTACATGAATTTTACACTTGCACTGAATATGCCATATCTCTCTGCTTTCTGTAGGCTGATAAATCAGGAACGGTGGTTGAGATTCTTGTTCTTATCTTCCAATTCTGCAATACCTTTTAGATATGTTAAAGTGCATGAGCCCAAGGGCTGATAGAATTTGAAAATACACTTCAGGCATCTTAGATTATCAGTTCATATTTTTCAATTGCAGCCTTAACTACTCTATCGCAAATAGTAGTAGTTAGAATAAATGTTTTACGGAGCGATCCAGCTGATGGAGTTCAAGCTAAGAATACTTGAAACAAATTGCAGGAAGCCGTTAAGTTTCAGATTTTTTTTTCTCACATAATCTGTGTCTTAAATGATTTACTAAGTAATCCTTTTCTTTTTTCAGAAAAAAGAGAAAGGTTGTTCTCCTTCACGTGCTGATATATTTGAGGCGTGCCATAATCCTAAAAATGGGAACTCATTTCATATTTCTGGATATTTGGTAAGTTTGTTCTCTATTTCATGTGCCACAATACTTTATGTTTTATTGTTGCTAAGATAAATCTTGTATTGAAGGCTGAAATGAGAAAACGACAACAACTACTACCACAAGGTTTAAAAGATAGCATTAGTCAAAATGATATCTTTGCACAAGTTGTTGGCCAAGATAAACCGGGTTGGGTACGAATGATGGGGGGGAGGAGTTCGTCCATCAGATATTTGGGGAGAAGGTCCTAGCCGAAACACCTACAAGAGAGTATTGTTGGAGCAGAATAAAGAGATGAGAGAAATGAAAGATGCAATATATGCAATGCAAGCACAACTTTGGGCACAACGAAGTTCTAAGCCTAATAATCTTTCCAATACTCCTTCAACGGCAAAATCTCTTCAGGTAAACTAAGTTTAAGGGTACGTAAGATTTTAACAATGACTTGAAGGGCTCAAATACATGGTGTGGCTTTAAATTTTAGGTTAGAGCTGCTGTGTCTCTCAAAAGCATATCTGATCCAACTAAGATTGTGGCGAAAGGATACCTTCACAGCTTTGATCCAAATGCAGAAGTTGGGGGATACACAGTTGGAAAAAATTGGTGTCAAATACATGTAAGTGCAGTACTCCAACCAGAAGAGCAATTGATTCGGCCTTATGGTTTTTACAAGACAATTGGAGACACGATTGGTGAAATGGTTGCTTGGCCTTGCTCATTGGTAAGTTATTATATCTAATCCAGTATTATACTGTTTCTTTTTTTATTATCTTTCTCCTTCAAGGCTTTACTCAACACTTATAATAATTGAAAACAGGAAATGAACTCATGAATTTCAGTTAAGTTTACCTGATTCATTTCTTGATTTGAAATCTACTAATTGCCCACTTTCTCACATGACAAGAACCAAAGATGTCTTCTCTGACCTCAAAACAGAAAAAGATGTATATGTCTTGACTCTTGACTTAGTTCTTGTGGAATGAAAAGCCAAGAAAAGAGAAAGCACTTTGTGTAGTAATAAGGGTAGATTAGATTCATATGTTTCATCTCAGAATATAGCTTTTGGTGACTAATGTGAATATGATCTGAAACATAATCATCATGCATGGAAACACAAGCTTAGAGAAATGAATAGTTGTCTGAACAGAAAGCAAAGCAGCTTGTGTTTTCTCAAAATTATATGAATTTTGTGTCATTTGCTGTACTTTTCTAGTCTTAATGGTGGCCAATTTGGTCTTACAGATTTTATTGTTTTAAAAATCACTATCCTGTTAGTTGTATTTCTTCCTTCTTTCCCTACCTAACATTTCATACTAATCTCAATTCTTGGCTATTTTGAAGGTAAATTAGGTCTGGGAGGTCATCAGTTGAATTCAGACCTAGTTCACTTGATGCCCAAAGGAATTTTGCACTCAATGGAAATTTGATTACTAGAACATTGTCCCTACATAATTTGTAGCAAATTATACTGGAGATAGAGAGCTGGGGTTTCATGCATTAATAAACCTTATGGATAAATTTGTTGAAACAGTTATTATAGCAGCAAAATAGTTATTTTATTTTATGCTACTGGTTTTTAGAGATACTATTTCAGCTAAAATGCAATTGTAAGATTGGAGTTGCTTACATAGATTTCTTCTTTCTTTGCATATTTAATCCGAGACTTGCAATTATCTATTATAATATTTTATAATATCCTCTGCTACTAATTATTAACACTTCCTTAAGTGTCTTAATTAAATTTTGAAACACTTAACATTGTTTGAAAAAGTAATTTATCAAGAGACTATACAGTGTCTTGAAAAATTAATATAAATGAAAACTTGAATAAGGACGTAATGGAAAGTTTTTAAAATGTGACGTGGCAAATTGGTAAGTTATATATGTCAAAGGACTATAGTATAGTTTAAAAAAATTGAAAAAAAAATATTAAAGTATAAAGAATAAACGAAATGTTAGGTTTGGATACTGAAGCTATCCTTGTATTCCAATTAATATATCGATTAAATATTTTGGTTTATATATTGTGCATATGTCATCAATTTATATTATGTAGTTAGATGATTAGGTGTTTGGTATAACACGGTAGATTTCATCATTGGTTAAAAGACATAATATCTATAAATGAGGTTCGTAACCGAGACAGTTTTGGACACACTGTCGGTTTAGGTAACTATGTGATTCAGAAATTGGTTTGTCTAAATTAATTGAATCATATAGATATGTCCGGGGCATATTGAACTTGACTATTTATGATGAATTGTCTTATACTGATTTAATAGACTATTCATTCCTTGTATTCTATCTCTTAATCCCTAGACTTGAGCGGGCATGAGGATTAGACACAGTGTACTTTGATCTGCCAAAGGGTGAGGTGGTCAATCATCTCGGTAGGTTGGGTGCGCGTGTTTAGTTGCTTGGTGTATTGCTGTTTATCAAAAGGAAACCATATACCGGTGCGTCCGGGGTGATGGTGCTCCCGAGATGAGCTTGTTATGTTTATTATACTAAACCCGGCCGATGGACTTATGTCCGGTATAGTAAAAAGGTCGAGTGATACCAATCTCGGATTATAAGAAATTAATTAATTAATTTATCAGTAAATTAATAAATTAACGCGCACTATATCTTTGATGTGGGGAGATTAAAGAATTATTAATTTAGTTGTTTTGGAAGCAACTCTGGTGTAGGGGGTAGTTTCAAAATTAATTCGTTAGTGGTATGATTAATTTTGTAGTGGGTTAATCGATTAAGTAGAATTAATTATTGACTAAACTCCAAAAATCGTCCATTACATATAGCGAAATTATCATTTTAGTCCAATACAAACAAAAAACTATTTTTTTAGTCCACTACATCATGTTTTTTAAAACTTTTGGTCCAAAACCCACTTTTGTCTCTCTTGATCAGGGGTATTTTGGTCTTAATAAAAAGAATTTTTATTTTAATCACTAAAAATTATAAAATAATAATAAAATAAAACTTTTTATAAAATATTACCCTCCCCTTCCCTTCCCCTCTCTCTTCTCCCTCTCCTCCCTCCTTTCTCCTCTCCTCTCTCTCCTCTGCCCACCGTCCCGCAAAGCCTCCCTTGCCGGAAAATGCAGCACCACCACCGCCCTCACCTCTCACATCTCCCTCTCTCATACTCTTCTTATTCCTTCTTTGTCATCTCTCTTTCGGTTGTCTATTTCTCTAGCACCACGTCCAAAAGCGTCTACATCCATGCATGTGAATTTAAGCTTTTTTTTTCACAAAGACAACTAGCACCACGTCTCAGAAAAACTAGCACCATGTCAAAAACAACTAGCACCATATCCAAAAATGTCTACATCCATGCGTGTGAATTTAAATTGATTTTTTACAAAAACAGCCCACCATGTCTCAGAACAACTAGCACCACGTTCAAAAACAACTAGCACCACATCTTGAAATGTCTACATTCATGCATGTGAATTTAAGCTATTTTTTTTCACAAAGACAACTAGCACCAAGTCTCAGAACAACTAGCACCACGTCAAAAACAACTAGCACCACGTCCAGAAACGTCTTCATCCATGCGTGTGAATTTAAACTGATTTTTTTCACAAAGACAGTCCATTACGTCTCAGAACAACTAGCACCATGACAAAAATAACTAGCACCTTGTCCAAAAATGTCTACATCCATGCGTGTGAATTTAAACTGATTTTTTTCAAAAATTGGAGGTAATACTTGAAGATATTGTTATACAAATTGCATTGTGTAAAATTGTTATTCTAATTGAGTGCTGAGTTATGCCCTCCCGAATAAATTAATTGGAATATAACTACTGCCACCACGTCCAAAAATAACTACCACACCACGTATATATCCAAACATGTGAATTTTAGCTGAATTTTTCACAGAACATAGTCTACCACGTCTCGCTACGTCCAAAAAACCTAGCACCACGTCCAGCTACGTCCCGCTGCGTCCAGCTACATCCCGCTATGTCCCATAAATGAAATGAAAAATGGAATGACCTAATAGTGCACACCCCTACTTTTGTATTGGCAAGTAACTTGGTACTTGATAACTTTAAATCTTCAAGTGTTTGTTGAATCCAATCGAAAATAATAGGAGCGGCACTTGGAGATATCAGAGAAGAGGAAATGGAGCAGACGGAATGTACCTGAGAACAAACGGATTGGAAGTAGAAATGAACGGCCGAGATTGAGATGAGCATCAGAGAAGAAGGAACTAATAATATGAGGAGGAGGGAGATGAGGCATCGGGAAGGGAGAATTGGAGGGAGAAATGACATTGGGAAGGGAGACAAGCTGCGACTGGGGGTGGCAGTGACAACCGGAAAGTGATGGTGCTGATTGTTTTCCGTCGGACAACGAAACCAGGAGTATTGAAATCGGCTAGAGAAATAGACAACCGAAAGAGAGATGGCAAAGAAGGAATAAGAAGAGTATGAGAGAGAGAGAGAGAGAGAGATGTGAGTGGGGAAGGTAGTGGTGGTGCTGCGTTTTCTGGCAATGAGGGCGGTGCGGGGCTGCGGGCAGAGGGAGAGAGAGGAGAAAAGAGAGAGGAGAGAGAAGAGAGAAAGGGGAAGGGAATGGGAGGATAATATTTTATAAAAAAGTTTTATTTTATTATTATTTTATAATTTTTAGTGATTAAAAGAAAAATACTTTTTATTAAGACCAAAATACCCTGGTCAAGAGAGACAAAAGTGAGTTTTGGACCAAAATTTTTAAAAAACATGATGTGGTGGACTAAAAAAGTAGTTTTTTTTTTTTTGTACGAAAATGATAATTATTGGAGTTGAATACATAAGCTATGCTTGTATTGTACATTTTTTAGTTAATATATCGATTAATATTTTGGTTATATTTAGTTGTGCATTATTTGTCCATTTATATTATGTAGTTAGATGATAAGGTGTCTTGTGTGACACAGTAGATCTCATCATTGGTTAAAAGACATAATATATAAATGAGGTTCGTAACCGAGACAGCTTTGGACAAACTGTCAGTTTAGGTTATTATGTGATTTAGATAATTGGTTTGTATAAACTAATTGAATCATATAGATATGCCCGGGGCATATTAAACTTGACCATTTAGAATGATTTGTCTTGTACCAATTTAATAGACAAATCGTTCTTATTATTCTATCTCTTAATCCCTAGACTCGAGCGGGCATGAGGATTAGACATAGTGTACTTTGATCTGCCAATGAGTGAGGTCAATTGTGGCCAATAGTCTCGGTAGGTTGGGTGCGCGTGTTTAGTTACTTGGTGTGCTGTTGTTTGTCGAAAGGAAACCATGTACCGGTGCGTCTGGGGTGATGGTGCTCCCAGGATGAGCTTGTTATGTTTATTATACTAAACCCGGCCGGTGGACTTATATCCGGTATGGTAAAAAGGTCGAGTGGTACTAGTCTCGGAATTAAAGAAGTTAATTAATTAATTAATCACTAAATTAATAAATTAACGAGCACTAAATCTTTGATGTGGGGAGATTATGAATAAACTAATTAAGTTGTTCCAGAAGCAATTATGGTGTAGGATGGTAGTGTCATAATTAATCCGTTAGTGGTTCGATTAATTATGTATGGGGTTATTGACAAATGTAGATTTAATTAATTAAGTAATTAATTAATCCTTATGTCAGTTGGTTGTGAATCATACCCTAGAACTGGATTGGGATAAGTGAATTCTTGTATCAGTTGGTTGTGAATCATACCAGGAACTGGATTGGGATAAGTGAATCCCTGTATCAGTTGGATGTGCATCAGTCCAGGAACAGGATTGAAGGAAACAGAAACCCAGTAGGAAGGCCAATCCTAAACCAACTTGGGGTCTCTCTTGTAACTCTATATATAGACAAGGGATTTGCTATTCAAGACACACAATTCATAAGTTTTCAAGACAAGAAAACTTAGAGAGAGAAAACATTTTTCTCCCTCTAGCATAATCTTAGGCGGCCGGTTATTGTCCCAGGCGGCGGTCGGTGGTTAATTTCGGCAGGCGGCGGTGGCAGGAGAAATTCGGCGGTGACGAGCTGCAGAATTTTTTTTGCAAGTGGTTTGTGGTGATTAGCTGATCAATTGCTCGTTAGATTGTTGCCCACACAATGTACGAACAAAGTCTTGAGGCATACAAGAGAATCACTTGAGTAAACGCTTCAATAGGTAATTCTTATTCTTCCACTTTTAATTAAGAATTTATTTGTTGCGGATAAATCGAATAAGTACAAACCAAGATTCTGCGCAATATTATTTCAAGCAAGGGTTGAAAATAGCGATTGTGCTAGCGTCTAGGCCTGGCCAGAGATTCCGATTCTGGAATGCATAGCACGAAAGTGAGTTTCTGGCTATGCCCGGGCAGATAATCTTTCAATATTTTCGTAATATGTAATGGACCATTTTTGGAGTTTAGTCTTAATTATTTAATTAATTATTCTTAAGGATTAATTAAGTAATTAACAAAGTGGAATTATTTAAATAATTAATTAAGAAAGTTTCAATTAGAATTAAGAGATCTTAGAGGTTAGGAAATCTAATTGGATTTGGTTATCCTATTAGATTTGTTACCTAATTGGATTTGAAAACAAATTAATTACCTAAACTCATTAGGAAGGCAATCCTAAACCAACTTGGGGTCTCTCTTGTAACTCTATAAATAGACAAGAGATTAGTAATTCTACATACACAATTCATTACTTTCATAATTCAAGAAACTAGAGATAGAAATAAAAAAGAACTCTCCATCAAGATCGAATTTCTTCATCCAAGTCGGCTGCACGATTCCCGAGGACTAGCGACTGGATTACTATTTTTCCCAGCGGCGCGTGGGTCTTCAAATGCGGCGGCGCATGGATTTTCTCTGAGCTCTGGGTAGCGCTTGTGACACACACGTTTGAGCGGCGACGCTGGTTAATCTCCGGCGAGTGGATTGTGGTAGTTGCTGATCGTTGGTTTATTGGATCGTTGCCTACACAACGTTCGAGCCTAGTTTTGAGTCATACAAGCGATCACCTAAGTTTATGCTTCAAGAGGTATTTCTAAACTTTTAATTATAAATTATTTTGTTGCATGATAAATTGAATAAGTGCATACCAAAATCCGGCGCAATGTTATTTCAACCAAGGATTGGAATAGTGATTGTGCTAGAATCTAGGCCTGGTAAAAGATTCCTATTATGGAATGCGTAACACGAAAGTGAATTTTTTACCGGGCCCGGGCAAATAATCTTTCAATTGGTATTAGAGCTTGGTTTTGGTTTTGTGGTTGTTCGATTCATTACAAGGTTTTATTTGTAGATGGTTTAGAAATCCTGACTATTATGGTTGCGTTTGTATGGTTTTAATCAAACCCCGGGAATTGTCCGGGTTTGATTTTTTATGAATGCTTGTAATAGTAAAACCATGTGCTGGAAGCCGTGTAGGATTAGATCAAATCTGTAGTAAGATTTTTTTTATGTAATTTTGATTTTATTTTCCTAGATGTCTTGTAGTAGGAAAATTTATTATGTGATCGAAGGCGTTATGGTGGGCGACTTGAATTCGTGCGTTTTGGTTTATCGTTAATTGGTGGAAAACCAGAAAAACCCAGAACAAATTGCAAGAAGACCAAGTAGCGTAGAAGAAATGAAGGAGGAATCGCAGGTGGGCAGCGGCGCCGGGGACAAATCACCGGCAGGAGCCACCGGCCGACACTTGCAGCGCAGCAAATTGCTGCGCAGTCATGCGACAGCAGCAACAGCTGCTGCGGCTGCGCGCGGCCTGTTTGGCTCGAGCATGAGGCCCGTTTTTCCTCCGGGGTTTGTGGTTTTTTGAAATTTCATTTTCCAAGACTCTACCCATCAAGTGGCGTGACGGGACACGAGATCAAGGCAGAAGATGGAAGCAATTAAAGCCATAATAGTCAGAAAATTTATTTTACGTATTTATTTCCCGAATTTATAGTTTTAATTTTTATGCTTTAATTTTTGTGCTGTATTTTAGATGCATAATTCTAAAAGCATGTTGGTTTTATGTTTGCACATAACTTAGGATCAGTTAATTGCATGTTAAAACTGAAAAAACCCTCAATTTAGAAATCTAAATGTGAGCGGGTTGGTTTAATATCCCCATAGCCACCATTACGAGTTCATATGTGATGTGGTTGGACTTGCGCGTTGGCATTAGGGCCTTCCTCCATATCGGATGAGTCTAACCACAAGATCGCTAGATTATGAATTTCTAAGAAACATGACTAGAGTAAATTGAACTAGGAGAAATGTGACACCCTTTGGAGGCGCACAATCCTGAGGTAACAAGCTCAGAAGTCACTTAATGGCACACACTTAGTGTACGATTTGTAGTATTTCTCCCATCAAGTTTACACTGCTTATTTGTACAGCTGAAAGCACTGACTATTAGCTACATTGATCAATAGATCTTTTGGTCAGATAGTGTAGTTAATGAACTTGGTTCTTCTCAAACGAATGTGGGTTAGCGTAAATGTCCACACTATCGTGGCTTACGAGAATCCCGGTGAATGAGATGTCGGTGAATTAAATTATGGTTTGAGGGATATCAATAATTGCATGAATTTGAAAATTCTATGCTTAATACTAAAACATTGTCTGTTTATATAATTTATAGTCTTCGATATGACATTCAATCATTTAGCTACAATATTGAAAAACAACAAACTTACCAGTCCGAATTATGTCGACTGGAGTCAGAATTTTGACATCATCTGACGGCTGAGCAGTATAAGTTTGTGCTCACCGAATTGTCTAGATATGCCTAACGATGATTCTCCTCAAGAGGATAGAGATGCCTATACGAGGTGGAGAAAAACGGATGAGATGGCGCGGTGTTACATTCTGGCCTCTGTGTCGAATGTTCTACCACATCAGCTTTATCCCATGGTCTCTGCCTTTAACATGATGGCTCACCTGAGAGAGATGTTCGCTCATCAAGGTAGGACAACTAGACAAGCAACAATGAGGAAGATCATGAATACCAAAATGGCTGAGGGCTCATCGGTGAGAGATCATGTGTTTCACATGATCAGTAACATCAATGAGATAGAGGTGTTGAGAGGTGAGATTGATCCCGAGAGTCAGATTGATATCATCCTTCAGAGCTTACCCTCTAGTTTCGAGCAGTTTCGGGTCAACTATAACATGAACCAAAGAGTGTATACTCTACCCAAGCTCCTAACAGCATTGGTGTCGATCGAAAGCATCTTCCACGAGAAGAAGCAAGTTTTGGTCATAGTAAAGGCTTCAAGCTCCTATTTTGCGCCTAAAGGCAAGAACAAGAAGAAGAAGAAGAAGAATGCCAAGAAATATGATGCCAAGCCAAACATCGCAAAGAAGAATAAGCCTAAAGGAAAATACTTCAAGTGCAGGAAAATGGGACATTGGAAATCGGATTGTCCAAAGCTTAAAGGTACGATAGTTTCTGCCTTAATTACTGAGGCATGTTTAGCAGTGATTCCCATAGATACTTGGTGTATGGATTCAGGTGCCACTAACCATGTTTGTAATTCTTTGTAAGGGTTCCAAGTAACCCGGAAACTTAGAGATGGCGAGCTGGATATCTACTTGGGTGACACAACAAGAGTGTCGATGGAAGCAGTGGGAGTAGTTAGCCTTATTTTCGAAAATTCTAGGCTAGATTTAGTTAATTGTCTTTATGTACCGAGTTTTAGAAAGAACCTTGTTTCAGTTTCTAAACTCTTAAAGAATGGTTATAAGTTTATTTTTTATGATGATTCTGTTGTTATTAGAAAAGATGGGAAACTTATTTGTTCTGGTTCATTAGCTGACAATTTGTTTATAATTAAATTAAACTCCCCCATTGTGTAAAACATATAGATAAATGGCGCATCATCTAACACTAATAAGAGGAAAGAACCTTCTGAAATGAATCAAACCTATATTTGGCATCTCAGGCTGGGTCATATAAATCTTAGTAGAATTCAGAGGTTGGTCAATGATGGACCTTTAAGTTCATTAGAGATTGACAGTTATTCAACCTGTGAATCTTGTTTGGAAGGTAAGATGACCAAGAGACCTTTTAAGGCAAAATGTTATAGATCCAAAGAAGTATTAGAGTTGATTCATTCTGACTTGTGTGGATCAATGTCGGTCCAAGCACGATGTGGGTTTAAGTATTTCGTGACATTCACGGATGATTACTCAAGGTATGGATATATTTACCTAATATGTCACAAGTCCGAATGCTTTAGTAAATTCAAAGAGTATCAGGCAGATGTGGAGGAACATCACGGTAAACGTATCAAGACACTGTGATCAGATCGTGGTGGTGAGTACCTGTCCCACAAATTTTGAGAATACCTCAGCGAGGTTAAAATTCAGTCTCAGCTGTCTGCACCTGGCACACCACAGCAGAACGGTGTAGCATAAAGAAGGAACCGAACTGTCATAGAAATGGTTAGGTCAATGATGAGCTATAGCGATTTGTTGAGTTCGTTCTGGGGATATGCCTTGGAAACAGCAATGTACATCCTAAATCTTGTACCATCTAAAACCGTGTCTTCAACCCCAGTAGAGTTGTGAAATGGGTTTAAGCCCAGTCTAAATCATCTCAAAATTTGGGGTTGCCCAGCATATGTGCTTAAGGCAGATGCAGCTAAGTTAGATGCAAGAATGGAAGTAATGTTGTTTGTAGGATATCCTAGGGGAACGAAAGGTGGTCAGTTTTATAGTCCTAAAGATCAGAAGGTGGTGGTTAGTACCAACGCTAGATTTTTAGAGGAAGACTATATCCTAGATCACAAGCCCAAAAGTAAGATAGTACTAGAAGAGCTTAGGAGACAAACAGATAATCCTGATGCACCAGCACAAGTAGATATACCACACACTGCACAAGATATCACAGATAATGCGCCCACAGGTGGTGCCTCGTCGTAGTGTGAGGGTTGTAAGACAGCCCGACAGGTTCATTGGCGTGGGAGAGGCCTCAGACCTAGTCCCAGACACGCCTGAGCCTGACCCAGTAAACTACAATGAAGCTCTCCGAGATAAAGATGCAGAATCTTGGTGAAAGGCAATGATATTCGAGATGGGGTCAATGAACCACAATCAAGTCTGGGAGCTTGTGGACCTGCCTAATGGGTTTAAGCCCATTGGATGCAAGTGGGTCTACAAACGTAAGAGAGAACCTGACAGAAAGGTTGAAACCTTTAAAGCTAGACTGGTGGCGAAGGGATATACTCAGAAAGAGGGAATCGATTATGAGGAAACCTTCTCCCCGGTAGCCATGCTTAAGTCGATCCAGATTCTCTTGGCTATAGTTTCTCATTTAGATTATGAGATATGGCAGATGGATGTCAAGACAGCTTTCCTAAACGAAAGTCTTGAGGAAACCATCTTCATGCAGCAACCAGAGGGATTCTTTGAAAAAGGCCAAGAGCATAAGGTTTGCAGGCTTAAAAGGTTCATTTCCGGACTTAAGTAGGCATCCAAATCTTGGAACATCCGGTCTGATGAGGTAATTCAGTCATATGGATTTACTCAATGTCCGGATGAGTAATGTGTGTACTGCAGACGTGATGGAAAGTCGGTGGTGTTTTTTGTGTTTTTGACATTCTATTGATTGGCAACAACAAGAAAGTGTTATCAGACTTAAAGGCATGACTGTCCAAGCAGTTTGATATAAAGGACTTAGGGGAAACAGAACATATTCTTGGGATCAAGATAATTTGAGATCATAGGAAACGTTCGTTAACGATCTCCTAAGCTTCATACATAGATATGATTCTGGCCCGTTTTAACATGCAGAACTCCAAGAAAGGTTTTCTACTTTTTAGACACGGAGTGTATCTATCTAAAGAATAGTTTCCCAAGACTGTTGAGAAGATAGAGGCCATGAAGACAGTTCCTTATGTTTCGGCAGTAGAAAGTCTCATGTATGTCATGTTATGTACGAGGCCTGATATCTGTTATGTCGTTGAGATTGTAAGCAGATATCAGAGTAACCCATGAAAGCTCATTGGGAAGTAGTAAAATGCATTCTTAAGTATTTTCACAGAACAAGAGACCAAGTGTTGGTCTATTAGGCACCTGAGCTGATACCCCGATGTTACAAAGATTTAGATTTCCAAGGCGACAGGGACAAGAGCAAGTCTACCTCTGGGTATGTGTTTACTCTAGGAGGTGGAGCCATAGTTTGGCGGAGTGTCAAGCAGAAATGTGTGGCGAACTTTACCATGGAGGCTGAATACGTTGCCGCATCAAAGGTAGCGAAGGAAGCAGTGTGGCTCAAGAACTTCCTAGTGGACTTAGATGTGATTCCTGGTTTGCAGAATCTATCACAGTGTATTGTGCTAACAATGGTGCAGTAGCAAACTCGAAGGAACCACGAGCCCACAAGGCGAGTAAACATATACAGCACCAGTACCCCCTAATACGAGATATCGTAAAGATGGAAGACGTGATCGTGGCTAAGATAGCATCCGAGGATAAACTTTGCAGATCCGTTCATGAAGACATTGACTTCAAAAGTCTTTGAGGCTCAAGTGGAGGGCATGGGGGTCAGATACTTACAAGAGCCATGATAGTTTTTTTAGATATATAGTAGCAGAGTGTATAGGAGTTGAATGTAGATGTATACTTAAAGCACAGCTTAAGTATTAATGGGAGATTATTGGAGTTGAATACATAAGCTATGCTTGTATTGTACATTTTCCCAGTTAATATATCGATTTATGTTTTGGTTATATTTAGTTGTGCATTATTTGTCCATTTATATTATGTAGTTAGATAATGAGGTGTCTTGTGTGACACAGTAGATCTCATCATTGGATAAAAGACATAATATATAAATGAGGTTCATAACCGAGACAGTTTTGGACAAACTGTCGGTTTAGGTTATTATGTGATTCGGATAATTATTTTGTCTAAACTGATTGAATCATATAGATATGTCTGGGGTGTATTGCACTTGACCATCTAGAATGATTTGTCTTGTACTGATTTAATAGACAAATCATTCTTAGTATTCTATCTATTAATCCCTAGACTTGAGCGGGCATCAGGATTAGACATAGTGTACTTTGATCTGCCAATGAGGTCAATTATGGCCAATAGTATCGGTATGTTGGGTGTGCGTGTTTAGTTGTTTGGTGTGTTGCTGCTTGTCGAAAGGAAACCATATACCAGTGCGTCCGGGGTGATGGTGCTCCCGAGATGAGCTCGTTATGTTTATTATACTAAACCCAACTGGTGGACTTATGTCCGATATAGTAAAAAGGTCGAGTAGTACTAGTCTCGAAATTAAAGAAGTTAATTAATTTATCAGTAAATTAATAAATTAACAAGCACTATATCTTTGATGTGGGAAGATTGTGAATAAATTAATTAAGTTATCCCGGAAGCAATTCTGGTGTAGGATGGTAGTGCCAAAATTAATCCGTTAGAGATACGATTAATTTTGTACCGATTAATTTTGTAATGGGTTAATTGAATAGGTAGAATTAATTAATTGATTAATTATTCGTAAGGGTTAATTAAGTAATTAACAAAGTGTAATTATTTAATTAATTAATTAAGTCTTAAGTTTCAATTAGAATTAGAAAATTCTAGAGATTAGGAAATCTAATTGGATTTGGTTTATCCTATTAGATTGGTTACCTAATTGGATTTGGAAACTAATTATTACTTAAACCCATTAGGAAGACCAATCCTAAATCAACTTGGGGTTTCTCTTGTAACTCTATATATAGACAAGGGATTAGCTATTACATAATATACAATTCATAAGTTTTCAAGACAAGAAAACTTAGAGACAAAAAATCCTAGAGAGAGAAACTTTCTATCTCCAAAATTGAGTTTTTGAAGCTCAAAGGCTGCCGGATTTTCCTTCTATTTTGGGCGGCCTTCTGGTGGCGCATAAGTTCTCTCTCAGGTCCCAGGCAGCGCGTGAATCTTACATGTCAGGTGCAGTGGTGCTTGAATTTTTTCGGCAGGTGGATTGTAGTGATTAGCTGATCAATTGTTCGTTGGATTGTTGCCCACACAACATACGAACAAAGTCTTGAGGCATACAAGAGAATCACCTGAGTAAACGCTTCAATAGGTAATTCTTATTCTTTCGCTTTTAATTAAGAATTTATTTGTTGCATGATAAATTGAATAAGTACATACCAAGATCCTGCGCAATGTTATTTCAAGCAAGGGTTAGAATAGCGATTGTGCTAGCGTCTAGGCCTGACTAGAGATTCCGATTCTAGAATGCGTAGCACGAAAGTGAGTTTCTGGCTAGGCATCTTTCAGTCTGTTCTATAGTCCTAAATATCGTAAGGTGGTAGTTAGCACTTTTTAGAGAAAACTATATTATAGATCACAAGCCTAAGAGCAAGATAGTACTAGAAGAGCTTAGGAAACAATATGATAATCCTGATGCACCAGCACAAGTAGATACACCACACACTGCACAAGATATCACAGATGATGCGCCTACACAGGTGGTGCCTCGTCGTAATGGGAGGGTTGTAAGAGAGCCCGATAGGTTTATTGGCGTGAGAGAGGCTTCAGACCTAATCCCAGGCACACCTGAGCCTAACACAGTAAACTACAATGAGACTCTCTAAGATAAAGATGCAAAATCTTGGCGAAAAGCAATGATATCCGAGATGGGATTGATAGACCACAATCAAGTCTGGGAACTTGTGAACCTGCCTGATGGAAACCCACTGGATGTAAGTGGGTCTACAGACGCAAGGGAGGACCTGACGGGAAGGTTGAAATCTTTAAAGCTAGGCTTGTGACGAAGGGGTATACTCAGAAAAAGGGAATCAATTATGAGGAAACCTTCACCCCGGTGGCCATGCTTAAGTCGATCTGGATTCTCTTGGCTATTGCTGCTCATTTAGATTATAAGATATGATAGATGGATGTCAAGACAACTTTCCTTAACGGAAGTATTGAGGAAATCATCTTCATGCAGCAACCAGAGGGATTCGTTGAAAAATGCCAAGAGCATAAGGTTTGCAGGCTTAAGAGGTCCATTTACGGACTTAAGCAGACATCCAAATCATGGAACATCTAGTTTGATGAGGTAATCCAATCTTACTGTTTTACTCAATGCCCGGATGAACAATGTGTGTACCGTAGACGTGATGGAAATGCGGTGGTGTTTCTTGTTCTTTACGTAGATGATATTTAATAATTGACAACAATAAGAAAGTGTTATCAGACGTAAAGGCATGGCTGTCCAAACAGTTTGATATGAAAGACTTAGGAGAAGCGGGACATATCCTTGGGATCAAGATAATTCGAGATCGTAGGAAATGTTCGTTAATGCTCTCTCAAACTTCATACATAGACACGATTCTGGCTCGTTTTAACATGTAGAACTCCAAGAAAGGTTTTCTACCTTTTATACAATGAGTGCATCTGTCTAAAGAATAGTCTCCCAAGACTGTTGAGGAGATAGAAACCATGAAGACAGTTCCTTATGTTTTGGTAGTATGAAGTCTCATGTATGTGATGTTATGTACGAGACCTGATATCTGTTATGTTATTGGCATTGTAAGCAGATATCAGAGTAACCCCGGGAAAGCTCATTGGGAGGTAGTAAAGCGCATTCTCAAGTATTTGCGTAGAACGAGAGACTAAGTCCTGGTCTATCAGGCGCCTGAGGTGGTACCCCGAGGTTACACAGATTCAAATTTCCAATGCGACAGGGCAAGAGCAAGTCTACCTCAGGAAATGTGTTTACTTTGGGAGGTGGAGCAATAGTTTGGCGGAGTGTCAAGCAGAGATGCGTGGCAGACTCTACTATGAAGGCTGAATATGTTGCCGCATCAGAGGCAGCGAAAGAAGCAGTGTGGCTCAAGAACTTCCTAGTGGACTTAGATGTGATTCCTGGTTTGCAGAAATCGATCACAGTGTACTGTGATAACAATGGTGCAGTAGCAAACTCAAAGAAACCACGAGCTCACAAGGCGAGTAAACATATACAGCGCAATTACCACTTGATACGAAATATCGTCAAGAGGGAAGACGTGGTCGTGACTAAGATAGCATCGGAAGATAACCTTGCAGATCCGTTCACGAAGACATTAACTGTAAAAGTCTTTGAGGCTCACGTGGAGGGCATGGAGATCAGATACTTAGGAGAGCCATGATAGTTTTTCTAGTTGTATTGTAGTTGTAAAGATTAAATGTATTTTTATACTTAAAGCATTGCTTAAGTATTAATGGGAGATTGTTAGGCTTGAATACTGAAGCTATGCTTATATTATACTATTTCAAAGTTAATGTATCAATTAAATGGTTTGGTTTATATGTTATGCATATGTCGTCCATTTATATTATGTAGTTAGATGATGAGGTGTCTGGTGTGACACAGTAGATTTCATCATTGGTTAAAAGACATAATATATAAATGAGGTTCGTAACCGAGACAGTTTTGGACATACTGCCGGTTTAGGTTATCATGTGATTCAGAAATTGGTTTGTCTAAATTAATTGAATCATATAGATATGCCCGGGGCATATTAAACTTGGCCATTTATGATGAATTGTCTTATACTGATTTAATAGACTATTCATTCCTTGTATTTTATCTCTTATTCCCTAGACTTGAGCGAACATGAGGATTAGACATAGTGTACTTTGATCTGCCAAAGGGTGAGGTCATTTGTGGCCAATAGTCTATGAAGGTTGGGTGTGCGTGTTTAGTTACTTGGTGTGTTGCTGCTTGTCGAAAGGAAATCATGTACCGGTGCGTCCGGGGTGATGGTGCTCCCGAGATGAGCTCGTTATGTTTATTATACTAAACCCGGCCGGTGGACTTATGTCCGGTATAGTCAAAAGGTCGAGTGGTACTAATCTTGGATTATAAGAAGTTAATTAATTAATTTATCAGTAAATTAATAAATTAACGAGGACTATATCTTTGATGTGAGGAGATTAAAAATAATTAATTTAGTTGTTCCAGAAGTAATTATTGTGTAAGAGGGTAGTGCCAAAATTAATCCGTTAGTGGTACGATTAATTTTTTAGCGGGTTAATTGATTAAGTAAAATTAATTATTTAATTAATTATTTCTAAGGATTAATTAAGTAATTAACAAAGTGGAATTATTTAATTAATTAATTAAGTCTTAAGTTTCAATTAGAATTAGAAAACCCTAAAGATTAGGAAATCTAATTGGATTTGGTTATCCTATTAGATTTGTTACCTAATTAGATTTGGAAACTAATTAATTACCTAAACTCATTAGGAAGACCAATCCTAAACCAACTTGGGGTCTCTCTTGTAACTCTATAAATAGATAAGAGATAGCAATTCTACATACACAATTCATTAATTTCATAATTCAAGAAACTAGATGGAGAAATAAAAAAGAACTTTCCCTCAAGATCGAATTCTTCATTCAAGTCGGTTGCACGATTCCCAAGGACTAGCGGTCGGATTACTATTTTTCCCGACTTCGAGTGGATCTTCAAGTGCGGCGGCGCGTGGATTTTCTCTCAGCTTCGGGCGGCTCGTGTGACACACGTGTTTGGGGCGGCGACGCTGGTTAATCTCCGACGAGTGGATTGTGGTAGTTGCTGATCCTTGGTTCGTTGGATCGTTGCCCACACAACGTTCAAGTCTAGTCTTGAGTTATACAAGCGATCACCTAAGTTTATGCTTCAAGAGGTATTTCTAAACTTCCGCTTTAATTAGAAATTATTTTGTTACGTGATAAATCGAATAAGTGCATACCAAGATCCTGCGCAATGTTATTTTAAGCAAAGATTGGAATAGCGATTGTGTTAGAGTGTAAACCTAATCTAAGATTCTGATTCTGGATTGTGGTAGTTGCTGATCCTTGGTTCGTTGGATCGTTGCCCACACAACGTTCGATTCTAGTCTTGAGTTATACAAGCGATCACCTAAGTTTATGCTTCAAGAGGTATTTCTAAACTTCTACTTTAATTAGAAATTATTTTGTTACGTGATAAATCGAATAAGTGCATACCAAAATCCTGCGCAAAGTTATTTTAAGCAAAGATTAGAATAGCGATTGTGTTAGAGTGTAAGCCTAATCTAAGATTCTGAATGCGTAGCATAAAAGTAAATTTTTTACTGGCCCGAAAAGATAATCTTTCACGAAACGCCTTTCCATCTATGTTCATCGTTTCCCTCTCGGCTCCTTTGTCCTCACTCTTTCGCTATGTCAGTCTGTATCCCCCTTCAAGTTTTCCCCCTTTCTGTTCTTTGTCTTCTCCGTCGCCATACCTCTCCCTCCTCCATTTCTCCTTCCCGTTTTATCCTTCGTCTCCCAACCTTATAATTTCTTTTTATCGGCCAATTCTTCATCCAAACCCCCAAAACTTCGTTCTAGTCCTAATATCTGTAACTAGGATAGTGATAGCATGAATCAAGTTTGGATTGCTCAAATTGGAAGCAATCAAAGTCCAAGATGAAATTAGGGTTCTTTGACCAATTTGGGTAAAAATTTCCTTGGAGTGGCTGCGCCAATTTTGTTGTTTCATCGTGACTTATGAGCTTCAAAGAGGTTAACTTCAACTAACCCATCTTTTTTTTTTTTTTTATGACAAATAGGAATGCTCATACTACATTTTTTCCAATAGGCTAGTCTTTGTATGTAGAAAAAACTTTGATGCGTTATACCCTATTGTTTATGGATAAGACATAGCTTCTGATTATGCAATTAATATGGAGCAAGATGATTTTTTTTTTTTCTCATAACTTGTTGTGTAAGCATTTTGCTGAGTTTAATTAGATTTCTACGATTGCTACGTTCTGCCATCTCTATAGTGATTTTATCCTAACCTAGATGTTCTAATTCACCCAACTGTATACTTTTTAAAGTTACTCCTGCAATTCAAAAGAAAGAAACAAATATTCATTTTGTTGAAACAAATATTCATTTTGTTGCCTTTTCCAACTGTTAATAAACTTTTTTCTTTTCAGATTGCTATTTGCAATGAATGTGAATAATTTTTAATTCGTTGAGTTCTTTCAATTTGCTACTCTTGATGTTTCTGTCTTGAATTAAACTTTTCTAAACTCCAAGAAGTTGAGATATACAGGTTACGTTAAATAAGTACTTGCTCGTTTTTAAAAAAAAATTTGTGTGAATCTGTGATAAAGAGGTCATTAATGGAAAAACTATTTGCAGATACATAGAAAGTTAACAATGAATTCAAGACATGGTCCATGAGCCCTATACATTCTTCTTGATTGTTGATGAATATTACTAAAGAGGATAAAGATTCAGCAGGGCATGCCCCTCGTATTGCACGCTTGCTTGAATTCTCAAAGAGATGAGCTAAATCTATTAAGATCCACGAACCAAAAAAGCACAACCATGTTTCGTTCTTTCACCTTCACCTGGTGTAATACCCTCAAGCCATCAAGATGCATTTCTATTATAGACATGCAATAGAAACCTGAAAGATATGCTCTTTATCATATTTTGATCTCCTCCACATATACGTGTAGAGATTGCCCTCACTGCAAAGCCTAGGGTACAAAGTTCGTGCAATATTGGCCGAGAAAATCCTGTAATTTTTCCAACCCTTGGACATGAATGCAAGGGATTGTAATCACCAGAAAGCCTGTAAAACAAAGCCTGAGATGTTTGTGTACATTCCTCAAATACAGTAGATGGTTGACTTTTAGGGATCCCAATGTTTGATGCTTTATTAATTGTATGCTTGGAGTATGAATAAGGCTGAGATGATTTTGAGAACCCACCAGTAACCCTCAAATACATGGCCATCCTATTCATGCATATCAAATCACCAGACTCTTTCTCGTAACTTAGAATTTCATTTTCTAGAATAGCAGCTTTACCTTTGTCATGCAGTCCTGAAATGCTTGCCTTGTTTTTTACAGAACCACCATATAGAAGTGTCTTATATATTTCAATGTCCTGTTGCGCATTCAATAGAAGGCATGGATCATACTCTAAGCCAGAGAGGTATTCGAGTTCCGAAGTAATATCATAAGAAAACAAAGCAGCAAAATTTGGCAAAACCTGGATGAACTGCTGACCATCAGGATGGTAAACATATTTGAGTTCCTTATCATCCTTGGCATCCTTTGCACAAGCTCCTACTCCTAAAGCATAAATGGCAGCATCTCTTTCTGTATAAGTGTACGTTTTCTCAGGAAATTTGTGAGCAATTACAAGGTGAGGTTCAAAATCTGAACTTGCAGCCATAAGACTTCAATTCAGAAGACAAAAAAGATTATCAGCCAACCAATTCAGTATAAGAATAAGAATCTCAGCCAGGCTGCTAGCAGTGTGCTGGTCTTCTTCCTAGTACTGCTCGTTTTAGCTGCTTTGAATTTCTTTCTTTTGCCTGGTTTATTTGTTACATTCACTTAATTATGTTCGTATCTTATTTTCAAAAGAAAGGGAAAAATCTTTGAATTGCATATTTTTCTTCTGTTTGTTTAGGGTATTATGTTGAAATTTAAAGCATTGTCTTAGTTGTCCTAGGACAAAAATCATCATCCATAGTTGCATACTGAATTATTTCAGGCTAACATGGACCAAGTTAGTTTAACAGCTGAATATTTAGGACAATGTAGAATGAATACTCCTTTGCACTTTTGTGCTAAAGAAAAAAATAAAATTTCCCTATTAGAAGGGTATGATTATAACTTTGACTTTAATATGAATGCTGGTGGATTTTCTTAGCTGCAAATCTAGTTTACTGTCTTCTGAACTTGAAAGGACATCAAGCAAAATACAGGTCACAACCCAATTAGCCAGGCTGAGGTAGAGAAAAACAATGCTGCAAAGGAAGTGATCAAATCACTCATGAGTCAGGTAAAACATCATGCTGTCATATTGTGTCATGTATAAGTTAACTCTGTGAGATGAATAGTGGACTGCTAATATACATGGTTCAACGAAGTATTTTAAAATATATGAAAATCTGACTAGAGAATGACTATTCTTGTTTGCATTTTCATGATAAATTTGGATGGTAGAGTGTGGATTGGACATATATTAAGATAAGGATTTCCAGTCGTTGTTTGGTAAACTTTTCTTTACTCTTAATTTGTTTTACGTAGCCCTAAATAAAAATTTCTCCTGCATCTCATATAGTTTACAGTCAATCGTTTGTTGTTTTCTATAGATCAGTAATTCTCGAGTCATTGCTGATGAGCAAAGTTGTCCAATGCTTTCCTATTATAGTTGAAAGACATGGCCGCAAGAGTACCTCCAGCGGCTTGTAGCAGAAATTCAGATTCATTTTCGGAAAGAACTTCAGTTATTCCCTTAGCATTTCTTATTGATGGAACTAATTGTAGAGTCACAATTATCGTGCGGTCATCATACTCTTTTTCTTGAATTTACCGGTGGGAGATATCTTTGAAATTGTGATTGGATGTATGTAAAAATATGAAGAGTACTTTCTTAGTCTCTGCCAGTTGACATCTATCTTGTAGTTGAATTACTTCAGGTATGTTTGTATCCAAATCTTTTAACACCATTATCACTCCAAAACTTTTCCCAGAATATACCCTTATATTGAGTTTTTTGTGACTTTCTTTATTCAATACTCCTTCTGTCTATGAATAATTGACCTTTTAAGAGTTTTGTGGATTGTCTGCTGTGGAACTCGAGGAACTCATGGCAAAACATTTCCCTGGTATAAGCATTGTTGTCCTCTTTTAGTTTGCTCTTTTATGCAGTTTTAATATCAACTTCCATAGTATATTATTATTTTTTTATACAAGTCACATGAACTTGATGAAGGCTTCCGTGATTACACCGTGTAAAAAGATCACCAGATTTTCTTGTATAAAAAAGCTCAGATATTTGCTCCAGATTTAAGATGTTCATTTAAAGGTCAAGGATATGGAGAATTCAATGATGTAGGATCAATAACCATGTTTGATGATTATATGGTTCCGACAGTTCTGCAACAGCTTGGAGAGTTGAGATGTAGTTCATCTTTGGCTTGCATCATTGAGAAACTAGGTGAGCTTTCCACTGTTAGTGAGGAGAAAGTAAATTTGCGAGCATGCTCAGTTTATGTTGTTGATAAAATAAGGGAGTTGCTAAGTAAAACTTGTGGAAAGTAGGCTTGTCCTACATCTTGTCCACAGTGTCATTATGCTCTTTTTAGTTCTTGATTTATTGGCTCGATTTAACTAGACAAGGTTGGTTTTGGTCAATCATGTTGGGAACTTAGATAGGAGAACACTTAATAGAGATATACATGTTATACTTTTATTTCAGTGGAAAGGTGTGATTTGTGACATGTTAAATTTTCGTTTTGTGTTAACTTGATTATAGTTTTTTTTTTTTTTTGTGTTGCTATGCTTATACGACATTTAAATAAATTGCGAGTTTCTTTTGTCGGGAAAAAAAAAAAACCTGACAAGATGTAACTAAATGTGTCACATTGACTATGCGACAAAAACAAAACTAACATAAATAAAGCACGTAATTTATGTTTTGCGACACATAATAATCTAACAATAAAAGCGTCGCTAGTAATTTATATTGACACATAGTGTCGCAGTTTTTGTTGCACATTCTTAAAAAAGTGTGACTAATTTTGATGATTGAATCTATTTCTACACAACCGAATACGTAGTAATCTATGTGGCGAATACTACTTTGCGACACAAAATATCACACATTCTGAAGTGATGCAATAGGTCGAGTGGAAAATTTTGGCGACGATTCTTACAAATATGTAGCAAAAATTGCGACACTTTTACGTCAGAATAAATAATGACGCATGAAAATCATGACACTTCATATAGTGACACTAAATGTGTCGCATTGACGATGCGAAAATCTACAAAGTGACGACATAAATGTCGCAATAAATTTCAAGACATTATATCAATTGAAGTTATAAGTGTCGCAAATTGCATGCGACATATTGAATACTGACGCATAAGTGTCGCAGTTGTTGCGACACATTTGTAAAAACTGCCGCTAAAATTTGCCACCAGACTTATTGCTTCAGTTCGAAATGTGCGGTATTTTATGTCGCAAAATAGTATTCGTCACTTTTGCCACTTATTGCGACACAAACCGTGTGCTGCAAAAGGCCATTTTTCTTGTAGTCAATAACATCTTCACCATCTAGAGTAACAATGAGTCGAAGAACACCATGCATTGATGGGTGGTGAGGCCCCATATTGACTCTCATTAAGTCTTTTCTTGTAGATGGTACATTCATAAGTTTTTTAACTATTCATTCTTCCATGAATTGCTGAAAATTAAAAGAAATTAATCCAACTTCAAAATTTAACTAAATAAACTAAGTACTAAAACTTAAAAGGGCTCAACTCAAGTAACATCTATGTCACTTACTCGATGATCGCCCTACCATTCAACCATGTTGTCGCTGTTTATTCTTGTGTAGGGCCTAGCATCAGTCCTATCACTAGGTGACTGAACCTGTTCACCATAACATACATCATATCAGGACTTGAATGTAACAAAGTATATAGTTGCTAAGGTATTATCAATTAAGATTTCCCTAAAAGCATTCCTATTCTGCTTAGATCTGGGAGTCACAAAATCTTTGGTTGCTAAGGTATTGTCAATTAAGACTTTCTTACAAGCATTCAAATCCTGCTTCTCCACAGCCCCTTAAATTGTATGACACTGCTATGATTTGGACTTCTGTGCATTCACGCTCCACTCCCTCCTCATACTGTTAGTTAAACTAAAGAACCTAAACTACAACACTCCCCATAATCAGAATCAGTGAAAGCTCATATACGTGATAGTGCTCAGCAGATTTCATAGCAGTCTAATCCACTAATCAACCGGCAAAGAGGTATATCCATGTGGTTCGTCATTAACAAATCTGTTTTAGTGCACATCTTGTAAATGAGACTTTCTCATTGCCTTTACCTCATTAAAGGAGTAAAAAATCTCAATAAAGACTTAGAACCTCATCGTTTCAAATCAACACTCAAATGTAAAGAAGAACATGAATAAACAGAAATAAAATAAGTTTCGGATAAAACAACCCAAGTAACAAGTTACAAGGGAAAAAACTCCAAACTCCTACTACTACTCCTTACTCTCTACAGTCTCTCGTTTTTGAGTTCGGAGTTGGCTAATGCTATTTATAGAGAAAATCTAGTGAATGAAAATGTTGGATGGCTAATTTGGGAATTTCTGAGTTGCTTCGGGGCCAAGGATTGCAAGCTGGCTTCTTGGCATCTTCCGGGGGACAAATTCTGGCACTCAGTCGTAAAAGCAACCTATGTTGTTCATAAACGGTTAAAGCAACCTACAACACTGTTCCAAGTGTACTTCTTCCGCGTGTTTCTTACGCCGGTGTACTTCTTATCTCTCTTGTAGCTCCTGCCGCTTCACTTCAGCAATAACTTCACTTTGTCTAGGTCACGTCCAGTGAACGGTGCCGTGAACTGGACGTCTTCAGGTCACGTTCACCAAACTCTGGATTTTCATTGGACTTAGTCAACTTCACGTGCGTGAAGTTGTAGTCTGGTGGCCATATCCTCCTGCTAACTTGAGAATCCTCGATTTATCTCCAAATACTAAGTCCGAAGTGTGATTTTCAATAGTCTTCATTCTATCCATATTTCACCTGCAATTAGCACAAGTAAAACTGTAACTAGTATTTTTACCAGACAAACATATTAAGAATCTATCCATAGGCAGCTCAAAACTAGGCTAAAGACATAAAAATATGTATAAAATGAATCGCATCACTTTGCGATCTCTTTGTGTTTGGATAAGAAATTTGACCATTTGATAGAGTTGGTTCAAGCTGTGCGAGATCTAATTGTTCTAAATAAGAGATCGTTTTCTTACCTTCAATGCCCCTAAGCTTTTATGTAGTTTGGCCCTTTACTTTTCTTTGTAAAACTCTTTAAAGGTAAGCCTTAAACACTATTTAGATTTTGGAAAAAATGCAATTTTGGCCCATTAAGTTTGATTATTTTACTCTTTTAGTCCATCATGTTTGGACCCTCCCAAAAATATCCATTACATTTCAATTTTTAAGCGGTTTTAGTCCATTTAAAAATTGAAACTTGCTACTACCAGTTTTTGTAGAGTCAAACCTGGTCAAAGGTTAAATGGGGATGTTTTTATAAATTTAATAAATATTTGAGGAGTATTTTATAAAAATACAAAATATTTTGACTTATACTTCAATTAACATTAAAAAAAGGCCAAAATGCAATTTTGGTCCTTATAATAAGAATATTTTCACTTTTGGCCCCTTTTAATTTTACGGGGACACTTTTAGTTCCCTAACCTTTTTTATTAGGAGTTTTGGTCATTTTTTTACGAAAAAGTTCAGAAAATAATAGATTAATTCATTTTATCGTTAGTCAAACCTAATTTTTTCTTCAAAATGATTTGTACCATGATATTTTCAATCCATTTTATGACTTGATTCCTCATGAATGTTCAACCCATTTAAATTGATTCATAATCCAAAATGACAGTCGAAACCCCAATTGGATTGAACATTCATGATGATCCAGATCATAAAATTTGTTGAAAATATCATGGTACAAGTCATTTTAAAGGAAAAAATTAGGTTTGATTAGTGATCAAATGAGTTAACATGTTATCTTCTAAATTTTTTCATAAAAAATGACCAAAACTCATAATAAAAAAATTTAAGGGACTAAAAATATTCTCATAAAATTAAAAAGGACCAAAAATAAAATTACCCTTATGATAGGGAACCAAAACTGCATTTAAGCCTTAAAAAAAAAATCCTAAATCTCTTCTTCTTCAAAGAAACCTGCCGCCACCCTTCTTTCTCCTGCCCCTTTGATGTCCCGCCGTTCAACCCTCTCCTTCGTCTCCCCAATCGACTGCCATCGCCTCTCCTCCCTCGCCGACAGCCACTCCTCGTTCTCCTTGACCCCGTTCTCTTTTCCCTCTTCCAGATCGAACCTCTCCCTCGTCGCCACCCTCTTGATTTTCTCCGCCTAGGCCAAACCCCAATCTCCAGCGAGAAAAGCAAAAACAAAACCCCAAGACTGACTTGTATCGGTCGACATGGAGGACGGTTTAGAAAATTGATTTTTTTGGTGATATAATTAATGTGAAAGGGATTGATTTTGGGCTGTTTTGGTTTTGGTGTTCGCGTCGGGAAATCCGGAGTCGCCGGAATGCTTTGTTTTGATTTTCAAAATGAAATAAAATTCTGGGCAGGTGCTTGTCGTTTCTGATTTCGCAGGAACATGCCGGAGTCTTCTTGGTGTCGATCGATGATGACGGAGAGGAGCAGCAGCAAAATGTCACCGTTGCGTCTTCATTTTCCAAGGACGTAGGAGGGAGGGAGAAAGTCAAAAAGGAAGTTTTGCTTTTATTCTACCACTTCTGTTAATGTAATGGATTTCTTGAAAATTAAGAAGTTTATTCGAGCCCAGAAACCAAGTTTGGATGATCATCACCCCGAGAATGAGGATGAAAAGCCTGTAAGGCAGCCATCAATGGAGCCTCCCAAAGGTTAAAGTGTTGAGCAATTGGATGGTGTAGTTGATATTGATGCCGCCGCCCCTGCAGAAATGGAGTACTTGAAAAAACTAAGGATCCTGTAGATGAAATGGAGTACTTGAAGCAGCCAGGAAATGACTTACCAGGATCTTGAAACAGAAATTTGCTTACCATGGGAAGCTCTAGTGAGCAAGAAAATGTGTTATAGACTTGAAAATTCTACTGATTAACAGTGCTCAGCAATTTCACAATATTTTGTTTTGAAAATGAACCTTTTGAACAACAATACTTATATAGTACAGCTACGTTTACTATATAAATTGGACACACACCAAAAAAATCTAAAAATTGAGATTTTAAAAGAGTGTAACCCCTTCCGGAAATAAGAAAACACAATTCAAATAATGTAGTTGCCATTTACAATCAATCCACTTTCCAAGACAATATTAATGGGGTTTTTTTTATGGGAAATTGAACAAATTCAAAATTCTCATCATACCTCACAAAATAGAAAAACCAATCGGCATTCAATCCTATTTTTTTCGTTTCAAAACCAAAACCTCTGATTACCAGTTGCCGGAAAAAAACCCACGTCAGCTGCTTTCCAGTCGCCGCTTCTGCCCGAAATCATTCAGCTGCGCAATCGAAAAAGAAGACCAGCAGTTTCCAAGTGATTTCAAAAATCAAAAGAGGAAAATTTTTTTTCTCAAGACCAAATATTGCGCTGATTAAAGGTGGGGAAAATTAGAGCAAAGAATGTTTCAAGTATTGCAGAATAAAAACGAGATAGAGGAGGTATGTTCTTGGTTCTTTCAATATAAATTTAATTTTTCTAAATAATGATAATGATGGAAAATACCTAATTTGTGATGGAAAACTATGCATAAAAAATGGCCATATCGCCTTCTTCGATTCGCTCCGGTGATGTTATTGTACGCCTAACTTATCTCGTTCATAATTTTTGTTTTGTATGCTGTGTTCATGTCAGTTTTGTTTTTGATGTGTTGTATTGAATTTACAAATAAGCATTCTTCCATATCTGATTTGTTTGTTTCTTGATTGTTTCAAATACTAGATTATATGGATTTTTACTTTCTTGGCACAATTTGAGATCGAAAGAGTATTTTTGTAGGCTAGCAGTAGGAGTGATGGAAAAATACTGAAAGTGATGGAAAATAACTTACCTATTTTATGAACAGTTGATAATATACCATATGATGTAATCTACTGTCGAGAAAAAACCATATTTGTTCATTAAAAATGGCCATACCGTCAGAAGAAAATGGACAACTGTGATGGAAAAACGATATTTTTAAAACTTTATGTTGATGTTTCAAATGTTGGGTTTCTGAATTTGGACTTTTTGATAATAAGATCTTTATGTTCTATATACTGCATTGACTGAGATAATTAGTCTTTTCAATTGGGTCAGAACCATTAATGGTAAAAGGGATTAATAACTTAATTGAACCACGAAATTCACAGCTTCACGCAGTGAATACGAAATCAAGATTCAGCCAAATTTAGTTAATGCTGGACTGAATTACAGAGGAAAGGTACAATGGTAGAAACATCTCTTGTCCTTAGTAAAATTAGGATTGTACAGCCCCAAATTGTGCAAAAGAGGCCAGACTTATTGCAGTTGTTAATGGAATATGAATTTTTTGTCCTACTGATTGCTGTTAAAAGAAATAAACATTGTTATTTGGATGTTGGAAAATGTAATACTTGATAATGGAAAATGTACTGTGATTTTGATTGTGGAAAACAATATGTAGAAATGCTTTTAGCTGTTGATGGAAAAGGGTTTAACTAAAATTTTTGATGTGAAATCTTGAAATGTAGAATGGATGATTTTTGCATTGCCTTTGTATGTTGTTTCCATGGATAATGATATATTGTATTAATATGAATGAGCATAATGGGAAATGTAATTACTACATATGTAAATTGTACTATGATATTTATGATGGCAAATGTATTGTTATTTTGTTGGTGTTAAACAGTATATAGATATGCATTGTGCTGATGATGTAAAATCTACTTTATGTCAGTCATGATGTAAAATCATGACACATGTAACAGTTGACAGAAATTGTATTCTGATTTTTTTATTAGTTTATGTAATATGCTACTTGAATTCATATTGGACGTTCAGATGAAAGATAAATGATGTTTGATGGGAACTGTAATAATGGAAAATGTAGTATATTTTAAATTTGAAGTAAACATCTGATGGAAAAAAATGGTTAATTGCAGGTAAAAGAAAGAAATGAGGCACATAGAAAACATACAAGGGACAAGAGAAATTCGATTACGACAAGGTGATGATTATGCAATGAAGAATGCAGATATATTGACGACATTTATGCAAAAATACGTACATAACTTGCTTCACCGCCATGTAATAGGGTGAAGGATGAAGTGAAGGAAAAAGTGACAACTTTTTATTTCAAGTAGGCAATTGAATTGATGGAATATTTAAACATTTTATGATAGTATATACCATCTTATTTAATATAGTTTTTCTAGTTTGCGTTTAATATATTTCTTGTATATTGTTATGATGGAAAAATATCCCCAATTGATATGTTTGAAAATGTGACTAATAATGGTTTATGTTGTCGGAAAACTTGATGGAAAATTCTGAATTTTGATGGAAAATATGATCAAATCCATTTTACTGATATGTTCGATGTAAAATCGTTTTTCTTTACTAATTCAGTTGATGAAAAATCATTGATTATGATGGAAAATGTCATGCATAATGGTTTATGCTTTCTTGAAAACTTGATGGAAAATTTCGATTTCTGATGGAAAATATTATCAAATCCATTTTACTATTATGTTTGAGGTAAAATTGTTTTTTCTTTACTGATTCAATTGATGGAAAACAATTGATTATGATGGAAAATCTCATGTACAATGGTTTATGCTTTATTGAAAACTTGATGGAAAATTTTGAATTCTGATGGAAAATATGATCAAATCCATTTTCCTGATATGTCAGATGTGAAATTGTTTTTTCTTTACTGATTCAATTGATGGAAAATCATTGATTATGATGGAAAATGTCATGCATAATGGTTTATGCTTTATTGAAATGTGATGGAAAATATGGAAGGAACATAACTGAATTTTCATAATGACAAATAATATCAAAATATTGCACGTTGAGATCAATAATACATATAACTAAATGAAAAACACATTTTACATCACTATTCAAACAATATTCTGATGAGAACGTAACGGATGCCGCTCATTCTCCGGACACATAACGTGATTATGCCTCCTGCCGCAAAGCAGAGGGAAAGAAAAAATGACTTTGGTGATTGATGTCCTCTTCTTAGCATAGAACAACCAAATAAACAACAGCGAATTAGCCCAAAAGTATCAACATGGATGGTAAATCAGTTTCAAGACATCAGATTGATAAGTTCCTGTCAATTTTCTAGCAATATTCCATCAAAGTTAGAGAACATCAACGTTAAGTTTTCTATCAACATTCAAAATAACATTCTGAAACACATAAAAAACACTAAAATCACAAATTTTATCAGTTTTCCATCAACAATCAATCATCCATCAACATTCAATAACTGATATCTATTTTCCATCAGATATACACATTTTCCATCAATTTTATAACAAATATCTATTTTCCATAAGTTTTTCTAACATTAATGGTAAATCAGTTTCAAGACACCAAAGGCAGTTTGAAACACAAAATTTGGTTCCCAAAAGAAGAAAGAAAAAAAATCACAGGAACATAACTCCAAATATCCTAACTTTGAATCAAATTTGCCCGTAATAAAGAAGGAAATATTATACTTGTTTTGTGGTAAAAATAATGTAGAAATGTTGGAAGAAGGCAAGTGTGCTATACTGCGTCAGAGCCTTGATAATGCTTCAGATTACACACTCACCATAAAAATTCTCTGCTGCTTGTTTTCCTTTCATAAACAGACATAGTAGTTTTGCCATTAGCATATGTCTACAGAATGCCACCATTAGCCATGAACCCACAAAAATAATAAGAATGTTGCAATCACTTTTTTGATAAAATGAAAAGAATTTGTACTTGTAGGAAAAACCAATAACAACATATTGGGAATTTGTAGAACAGGTTAGGGGGATTTACCATATAGACAAGAATTCGCACTTGAAGAAAATAACAAATTCAAAAAATGATCGACGAGAGGGAGATCAATGACGACCAGATCCACGGCGATAGAGCCCATATCAGCGGCGGCAAGATCCAAGGTGAAGAAGACGACAGATTAATGAAGAAGAAGAATAATAATAAGAATAAGGAGAAGAAGATGAATTGAAAGAATTTGAGTTCATCTAGAATTGAAAAATTCAAACCAAATCTGGAAATTAGAAGAAAACATCATCATTAATTATGACAATTGACAAAGAAAAAAAATGGCTGAAAAGGAAGGCTGGAACAATAATGACAGAAGTGGAGGGTTTTGCAAACAAAAAGGAGCGCGCGAGGGAGGAAAGATTTGGAGAAGTGGAAAACATCCATTAATGGTTATTTTGTATTGAAAAGAAACTAGGAGTACTACCATTTACACTCTTATCATACTAAAACTTTTAGCTACTTGAATGCTTGTTTTAGAGATGAAAACTATCATAACATAATCAGGATTTGTTATCTAAATATAATTAAGAATTTAATTTTTTTCGATCTCTAAAAATAGAAAAGTAATTAAAATTTTGGTATGACAAGAATTTAAAATTAGAGATTAAATTAGAAAAAAAAGGAGTTAAGTAGCTAGACTGAGCCAGTAACTTTATGAAAAAGTTTAGATTACATAAATTGACCATAAGAGCATCTCCAACCCCAATTCATATATCCTAGAACTAGAGTAAATGGGGGCTGGTACACCTAGAAGCAAAAAATTAGAGCTGCCCGTTTATTTGAACCCCACACGCCTCTTGTAGAATATAACCAACAGCAGCTACTTCCCCCCCCTAAAACCCTAATCCCTTTATATATATATATATATATATATCTCTATTTTCTCTCTCTAGCGGTTTCTCTCCCCCAAACTATCTTCCCCCGCTGCTTCTTGCTGCCGATTTCGGCCAGAATTTTGAAAATCTCTCACCGCCAAAATACTCCCCACCTCTTAAACTTAAAAACCCATACCTTATTTCACAATTTCGTACGTATTTAAATCAAGATAAGGCCAAGAAGAGGCAGCTCGCGGCGGTGGTGATAGCAGCGTCCAAGAATAGATGATTTTTTATGAAAGGAAAACTAGGGTTTGCCCAAAAAGGTATTTTTGTATGTAAAGTTTTTTATTTTGAATATACTATTTTAAATATGGCCAGATATGATGTTGGTGACAGCAGCGGCCGGCGAGGGTGGCGGAAGGGAAGAGGAGAGTGGTGCTGGCAGCTGGAAAGTAGAAAAGAGAGGAAGGAAAACTAGGGTTTTGGCAAAACAGTATGTTTTTTTTTTTTTATGTAAAATCGTATGTTTTTGCTGTTTTTTTATTGGTGTAAACTGTTGGTGTAAAATGCCCAGATGCTTCAGCTCGTCGACAGGTGCCTCCGGCCCTTCTGTGAATGAGCCGCAGCCGTCTCTCGCCGGACTAAGGCATCTATGGTGCAAAATCCTGATCGTTGATGTAAACTACTATTCGTTTGTAAACTACTTGTTTGTGTAAAATGCTGATTTGTTAGTGTAAAGTACTGCTGGTTGATGTAAACTACTGATTCTTTGGTCAAAATATTGTTCCTTGGTGTAAAATACTCTTTTCTAGTTTAAAGTGGTCTTTGTTAGTGTAAAATCATCGTTCTGATTCGTTGGTGTAAAGTGCTAGTTGTTTATGTAAAGTGTTGAATGTTGGTGTAAAGTACTGTTCGCTAATGTAAACTACTGATTCTTTGGTCAAGATGTTGTTCCTTGGTGTAAAATAATGTTTTTTGATTTAAATTTATCTTTGTTAGTGTAAAAATTTCGTTCTAATTCGTTGGTGTAAAGTGCTAATTGTTTATATTAAGTATTGAATGTTGGTGTAAAGTACTGTTCGCTGATGTAAACTACTGATTCTTTGGTCAAAATGCTGTTCCTTTATGTAAAATACTCTTTTCGGGTTTAAAGTGGTCTTTGATAGTGTAAAATCATCGTTCTGATTCGTTGGTGTAAAGTGCTAAATGTTGGTGTAAAGTACTGTTCACTGATGTAAACTACTGATTCTTTGGTAAAAATGTTGTTCCTTGGTATAAAATAATGTTTTCTGGTTTAAAGTTGTCTTTGTTAGTGTAAATTTCGTTCTGATTCGTTTGTATAAAGTGCTAAATGTTGGTGTAAAGTACTGTTCGCTGATGTAAACTACTGATTCTTTGGCCAAAATGCTGTTCCTTATGTAAAATACTCTTTTCTGGTTTAAAGTGGTATTTGATAGTGTAAAATCATCATTCTGATTCGTTGGTGTAAAGTGCTGAACGTTGGTGGAAAGTACTGTTCGCTTATGAAACTACTGATTCTTTGGTAAAAATGTTGTTCCTTGGTGTAAAATAATGTTTTCTGGTTTAAAGTTGTCTTTGTTATTGTAAAAATTTTGTTCTGATTCGTAGGTGTAGAATCCTAGTTGTTTATGTAAAGTACTGAATGTTGGTGTAAAGTACTGTTCGCTACTGTAAACTACTGATTCTTTGGTCAAAATACTGTTCATTTATGTAATATACTCTTTTCTGGTTTAAAGTGATCTTTGATAGTGTAAAATCATCGTTCTGATTCGTTGGTGTAAAGTGCTGAATATTAGTGTAAAGTACTGTTCGCTGATGTAAACTACTGATTCTTTGATCAAAATGATGTTCATTGGTTTAAAATACTGTTTTCTGGTTTAAAGTGGTATTTGTTAGTGTAAAAATTTTATTCTGATTCGTTGGTGTAAAGTGCTAGTTGTTTTTGTAAAGTGCTGAATGTTTGTGTAAAGTACTATTCGCTGATGTAAACTACTGATTCTTTGGTAAAAATGATGTTCCTTGGTGTAAAATAATGTTTTCTGGTTTAATGCTGTATTTGTTAGTGTAAAGTTTCGTTCTGATTCGTTGGTGTAAAGTGCTAGTTGTTATGTAAAGTACTGAATATTGGTGTAAAGTACTGTTCACTGATGTAAACTACTGATTCTTTGGTCAAAATAATGTTCCTTTATGTAAAATACTCTTTTCTGGTTTAAAGTGGTATTTGATAGTGTAAAATCATCGTTATGATTCGTTGGTGTAAAGTGCTAGTTGTTTATGTAAAGTGCTTAATTTTGGTGTAAAGTACTGTTCGCTGATGTAAACTATTGATTCTTTGGTCAAAATCATCGTTCTGATTCATTGTTGATGTAAATTGGTATGTTGATGTAAAGTACTGATATGTTGGTGTAAAGTACTGATATGCTGGTGTAAAATACTGATATGTTAGTGTAAAGAACTGATATGTCGGTGTAAAGTACTGATATGTCGGTGTAAAGTACTAATATGCCGGTGTAAAGTACTGATATGTTGGTGTAAAGTACTGTTAGTTTGTGTAAAGTACTGTTTATTAGTGTAAAATGATGTTCCTATGTGCAAAATTCTTGTATTGATCTCTTGGTGTAAAATATTGTTGGTTGGTGTAAACTCGCGACTTTACACAAATACAACGGGACTTTACATCATTGTTGATGTAAACTGGTATTTTGGTGTAAAGTACTGATATGTTGGTGTAAAGTACTGATATGTTGGTGTAAAGTACTGATATGCTAGTGTAAAGAACTGATATGTTGGTGTAAAGTACTGTTAGTTTGTGTAAAGTTCTGTTTATTAGTGTAAAATGATGTTCCTATGTGTAAAATTCTCGTATTGATCTCTTGGTGTAAAGTACTGTTGGTTGGTGTAAACTCGCGATTTTACACAAATACAACGCGACTTTACACGAACTTTGATATAAACTGGCAGTTTACATGATGTAAACTGTAACTTTACATCAAAGTTTGTGTAAAATGGCGTGAGAATTCAAACAAATGAGGCGCGTGAGGAGTGAGAGGGAGAGAGAAGCTGAGGACAGTCGCATTTAATACGCATTAAATGCGCCTGACCCACATCTTTTGTGCTTTTTTGAAAAAAACTCATTTTTTACCTGATTTTTGCCCAATTAACCCGATTTAAAAAAAAAAAAATGGGTAAGAGATATCTCCTGATTTACTCATAGTCCTATGAAATAATTTGCCCTCCAACCCTCCCCTATTTTTGAGTTGGAGATGCAAATTTGGGGGGGGGGGGGGGGGGGGGGGGGGGGTTTTGGACACTTCAACCAATCCCCCAAACATCCTCCCAAATTTGGGAGGATGTATATAATATTATTATATTAATTTATTTTTAGTTTTATTACTAAATTTTAAATATTATATTATTATATAATATTATTTATATAATTAATTAATTACTTTTATAATTTTAAAAATTTCTAATTTCTAATTAAATCAAATATTTCATATTTAATAAAATAATTTTAAATTTTATTTTATAAATATTTAAATAATTTAAAGTTTATTTCTTTAATAATTAATTAATAAAATTATTATAGTATGTAAAGAAAAAAATTAAAAAATAATAATATTAGACACATGTGCAAAATACGTTAAAAATAGATAAATTAATTCAATGCGATAAAAATTACATATAAATATATAATACTAAAGTTGACTCGAAATAGTCTAAACAAATACACATACAATACATAATTAAGTAAAATAATTTCTTGCTCGGATTTCAAAGATAAGGAATTGAGATGCACGTTTTGAACTAAGAAATGCGTTGATTGAACATCTGTGGGAGCGACGTGGTCAATTAGATGATTAATAGATTATGTTTAGTATATTTTCAATATTATCCGTTAATTTCAATGTAATGGTGATTGCGTCCCTTTGTATTTTTTTATTTAATAATATAAAGAGTGTTTGTTTCCCCAAAACTTAGCAATTTTAATTTTATTATATAATAAAATAAATTTCAAAATTACTTAGAAATAATTTATTATTTTATATATGGATAAAAAAGAGAATTAAATATTTCAAGGTAAAAATATAATTTTTCAAAATAATGTTGAATGGTTTTGTAACTTTATTATATGAAAAGAATAAAAAAATTATAAAAAAAGGCGAAACGCCTAAAATAGGCGGTATAGATTGGAGTTGTAAGTACTGTAGCAATCGAAACTTATATAATATAACTAGGTGTACTATATAAATTGGTACACACAGCAAAAATTAAATCAAAAAGAAAATCTGAAAATTAAGGTTTGAAGAGAGTGTAAACACGCTCCTTGGAAATAAGAAAACACTATTCAAATAATGTAGCTGTCATTTACCATCAATCCACTTTCCAAGACAATATTAATGGAATTTTTTTTTTCGTGGGAAATTGAACAAATTCAAAATTCTCATCATACCTCACAAAATAGAAAAACCAAGCGGCATTCAATCCCATTTTTTTTCGTTTCAAAACCAAAACCTCTGCTTTCCAGTTACCCGAAAAAGACCCACGTTGGTTGCTTTCCGCTGCTTTCCAGTCGCCGTTACTGCCCGAAACCATTCAGCTGCGCAATCGGAAAAGAAGACCAGCAGTTTCCAAGTGATTTCAAGAATCAAAAGAAGAAATTTTTTTTTCTCAAGACCCAATATTGCGCTGATTAAAGGTGGGAAAAATTAGAGCAAATAATGTTTCAAGTATTGCAGAATAAAAACGAGAAAGAGGAGGTATGTTCTTAGTTCTTTCAATATATATTTAGTTTTTCTAAATAATGACAGTGATGGAAAATACCTAATTTGTGATGGAAAACTGTGCATAAAAAATGGCCATACCGCCTTCTTCGATCCGCTCCGGTGATGTTATTGTACGCCTAACTTATCTCGTTCATAATTTTTGTTTTGTATGCTGTGTTCGTGCCAGTTTTGTTTTTGATGTGTTGTATTGAATTTACAAATAAGAATGCTTCCATATCTGATTTGTTTGTTTCTTGATTGTTTCAAATACTAGATTATATGGATTTTTACTTTCTTGGCACAATTTGAGATCGAAAGAGAGTATTTTTGTAGGCTAGTCAGTAGGAGTGATGGAAAAATACTAAAAGTGATGGAAAATAACTTACCTATTTATGAATAGTTAATAATATACCATATGATGTAATCTACTGTCGAGAAAAAACCATATTTGTTCATTAAAAATGGCTATACCGTCAGAAGAAAATGGAAAACTTTGATGGAAAAACCATATTTTTAAAACTTTATGTTGATGTTTCAAATGTTGGGTTTCTGAATTTGGAACTTTTTGATAATAAGATCTTTATATTCTATATACTGCATTGACTGAGATAATTAGTCTTTTCAATTGGGTCAGAACCATTAATGGTAAAGGGGATTAATAACTTAATTGAACCACGAAATTTACAGCTTCACGCAGTGAATACGAAATCAAGATTCAGCCAAATTTAATTAATGCTGGACTGAATTACAGAGGAAAGGTACAATGATAGAAAAATCTCTTGTCCTTAGTAAAATTACGATTGTACAGCCCCAAATTGTGCAAAAGAGGCCAGATTGATTGCAGTTGTTAATGGAATATGAATTTTTTGTCTGACTGATTGTTGTTAAAACAAATAAACATTGTTATTTGGATGCTGGAAAATGTAATACTTGACGATGGAAAATGTACTGTGATTTTGATTGTGGAAAACAATATGTAGAAATGCTTTTAGCTGTTGATAGAAAAGGGTTTAACTAAAATTTTTGATGTGAAATCTTCAAATGTAGAATGGATGATTTTTGTATTGCCTTTGTATATTGTTTTCATGGATAATGATATATTGCATTAATATGAATGAGCATAATGGGAAATGTAATTACTGCAGATGGAAATTGTATTCTGATATTTATGATGGAAAATGTATTGTTATTTTGTTGGTGTTAAACAGTATATAGCATTGTGCTGATGATGTAAAATCTACTTTATGTCAATCATGACATGTGTAACAGTTGACAAAAATTGTATTCTGATTTTTTTTTTATTAGTTTATGTAATATGCTACTTGAATTCATATTGGACGTTCAGATGAAAGATAAATGATGTTTGATGGGAACTGTAATGATGGAAAATGTAGTATATTTTAAATTTGAAGTAAACATCTGATGGAAAAAATGGTTAATTGCAGGCAAAAAAAAGAAATGAGGCACATAGAAAACATACAAGGGACAAGAGAAGTTCAATTACGACAAGGTGATGATTATGCAATGAAGAATGCAGATATATTGACGACATTTGGGCAAAAATACGTACATAACTTGCTTACGCCGCCATGTAATAGGGTGAAGGATGAAGTGAAGGAAAAAGTGACAGCTTTTTATTCAAGTAGCAATTGAATTGATGGAATATTTAAACATTTTATGATAGTATATACCATTTTATTTAATATAGTTTTTTTGGTTTGCGTTTAGTATATCTTTTGTATATTGTTATGATGGAAAAATATTCCCTACTGATATGTTTGAAAATGTGACTAATAATGGTTTATGCTGTCGGGAAAACTTGATGGAAAATTCTGAATTCTGATGGAAAATATGGTCAAATCCATTTTACTGATATGTTTGATGTAAAATCGTTTTTCTTTACTAATTCAATTGATGGAAAATCATTAATTATGATGGAAAATGTCATGCATAATGGTTTATGCTTTATTGAAATGTGATGGAAAATATTGAATGAACATAACTGAATTTTCATAATGATAAATAATATCAAAATATTGCACGTTCAGATCAATAATACATATAACTAAATGAAAAACACATTTTACATCACTATTCAAACAATATTCCGATGAGAACGTAACGGATGCCGCTCATTCCCCGGACACATAACGTGATTATGCCTCCTCCTGCAAAGCAGAGGGAAAGAAAAAATGACTTTGGTGATTGATGTCCGCTTTTTAGCATAGAACAACCAAATAAACAACAGTGAATTAGCCCAAAAGTATCAACATTGATGGTAAATCAGTTTCAAGACATCAGATTGATAAGTTCCTGTCAATTTTCTAATAATATTCTATCAAAGTTAGAGAACATCAACATTAAGTTTTCCATCAACATTCAAAATAACATTCTGAAACACATAAAAAAACACTAAAATCACAAATTTTATCAGTTTTCCATCAACAATCAATCATCCATCAACATTCAATAACTGATATCTATTTTCCATCAGATATACACATTTTCCATCAATTTTATAACAGATATCTATTTTCCATTAGTTTTTCTAACATTAATGGTAAATCAGTTTCAAGACACCAAAGGCAGTTTGAAACACAAAATTTGGTTCCCAAAAGAAGAAAGAAAAAAAAAATCTCAGGAACATAACTCCAAATATCCTAACTTTGAATCAAATCTGCCCATCAATAAAGAAGGAAATATTATACTTGTTTTGTGGTAAAACAATGTAGAAATGTTGGAAGAAGGAAAGTGTCCTATATACGTCTGAGCCTTGATAATTCTTCAGATTACACACTCACCATAAAAAGTCTCTTATGCTTTCTTTCCTTTCATAAACAGACATAGTAGTTTTGTCATCAACATATGTCTACAGAATGCCACCATTTTGCCATGAACCCACAAAAATAATAAGAATGTTGCAATCACTTTTTTGATCAAATGAAAAGAATTTGTACTTGTAGGAAAAACCAGTAACAACGTAATGCGAACTTGTAGAACAGGGTGGGGGGATTTACCATGTAGACAAGAATTCGCACTTGAAGAAAATAACAAATTCAAAAAATGATTGACGGGAAGGAGATCAACGATGGCCAGATCCACGGCGATAGAGCCCATATCGGCGGCGGCAAGATCTGAGGTGAAGAAGACGGCGGAGTGGTGAAGAAGAAGAAGAAGAAGAAGAAGAAGAAGAAGAAGAATTAGAATAAGGAGGAGAAGATGAATTGAAAGAATTTGAGTTTATCCAGAATTGAAAAAATTCAAAACAAATATGGAAATTAGGAGAAAACATCATCATTAATTATGACAATTCTCAAAGAAAAAAACGGCTGAAAAGGAATGCTGGAGCAATAATGATAGAAGTGAAGGGTTTGATTAAAGTCGAATCGTGACCCTATTAGGGAAGCAAATTCAATGGCAAACAAAAAAGAGCGCGTGAGGGAGGAAAGATTGGGAGAAGTGGAAAACATCCATTAATGGTTATTTTGTATTGAAAGTACTTCTAGTTGTAGGATATAAATTACCAGTTTAAAATTAGAAGTTAGATTTAAAAAAAGATTTTAAAAAAAAAAGTCAAATAATTCGGTTGTGCAATAAGTTTATGAAAAATATTGAATAAAAGATTGTATGATTGTCATTAAATTGATCATAGTGATTGACAAGTAGACATTTGTTAGATATTTTGTTGAATGGTAATTAAATTTATATAATTATAAATTTAATATAACAAAAAAAATTAAATGAACAAACTCATTATATTCCTCTATTATATTCAAACAATGAAATTACAAATTTACGTGACCAAACTCTTTTTCATACCCATTACCATCATTATTATTCTTCGGATCCTACCGTTGGTATTCTATTGCTACCTTCCTCGATCGAGCACTTTCTTCAAGAATGCTTCCCGCCCTGGAAATGCACTTTTTTTAACCTCCTGATCTTCCAGGAGAATTCCCTCTTGTAGTTTTCTCCCTGATATACCCTCATACGAATTTCCAAAATCAACCCTATCATTAACATTATACCCTAATCTCTCCCCATTCTCCTCCTCGTTCCTCCTCCTCATCTTCAACCTTTCTCGTCTCTCCCTCCTCCTTCTGCCTTCCACCGGCCCATTCTCAGCTAAATTGGGTTTAGCGGGCTTCTCAAACCGAATATCCTTATTGGGCCTTCCACGATCCAATAACACCCTTGGAATCCTACCCCCTTTGGACGTACCAAGAAGCCCGAAATCAACCTTGGCCCAACCCACCTTATCCTCATTGTCCCACCCAAACCTCTCGCTGATTTCAAGCAATTCAGTAACAGCACCGTTCTGCATCATCTTCGAGTTGGAAACGTCTCCGTTGAGAACTTTCTCAGCAAACTCCCATTCTAGTCTGTCCTTGTAAACCGGGTCATCCAGCACCTCATCAGCAAGCTTCGCCCACTCTTCAAAGTCGCGCGCCCGTAAGTTCTTGGAGACCCATTTGAGATAATTTGATGGGAGACTTCCCAGCATTTTCCCTCTGTATTTTCCGAAGTCTATGACTCTGTCACGCGCCGGAATCGCATTCCTGATTGTGAGGGTTCCTCTGTGTCTGAGTGAAATGGTTGAGGAGAGTGAAATGGTTGAGGAGTGAAATGGGCTCGGAGAGGAAGGAAAAAATAAAGAATTCATATGTGTTTCCTAGGGGTGTTGGACGAGTGAAATGAAAATGTCTCGGCAGGTTTTGGGCTGGACACTACCAGGACCAAATAGCTTCTTCTTGGCTTATTTACTACTTCCTCCCTGCCAAATTTTGTGGAAATTAGATTACAGCCCTCGCATTATCGAGTTATTATTTTTAATAGAAAATTATAAAATATAGTTTTAAATAATTTTTTAATATCAAAAAAACTCCTTTAAAATTTACTTATAAATCAACCATTCGTTTGATCTTTAATAAGTATCAAAACTTCCCTTTCAACTAATTAAATTTGAGAAATTGACTTAAAAACTCATACAAATTCTAATAGAAAAGTTAAAAATAAAAATATATCAAATTATATTTTTATCCTCTCATTAAAAAATGTTTCTCTCTTCAAATTCAAAACCCAGTCTTCAAAAATGAAGCCGCTTCCAAAAAACAAAACAAAGTTGATAGCCCTCGTATTATCTGACCTACCCATTCTTCTTCCCTCCTCTCCTACACTTTTTACTACTTATGCATACATGGATCGATCCACTTAATCTTTTTCCATATTTGGTTCAATACCATTAATAAAGCCACATCTTGAAAATGGCTATTTGAACAATTCAGTTGAATTTCTATCATTATAGTTGAGATTGACCAAATTAATGCAGAAATTATATATATAGTAATTTTCGCATTACACCTATACACTTACTAAATATAGTAAATTTCACCGACTTTGTTCTTTTTTTTTCTCTCTGAGTCCACCACGTCTCAGAACAACTAGCACCACGTCAAAAAACGTCTATATCCAAACATGCGAATTTAAGCTAATTTTTTCACAAAACATCCCACCATGTCTCAGAACAACTAGCACCACGTCCAAAAATAATTAGAATCACGTCCAAAAATTTTATATCCATGCATGTGAATTTAAACTATTTTTTCACAAAGACAGCCCACCACATCTCAGAACAACTAGCACCACGTCCAAAAATATCTACATCCATGCATATGAATTTAAGATGATTTTTTTTCACATAACACCTTCTACCACGTCTTATACGCAAATTATATCCTGTACCACTAGGTACATGTACCTAATAATATATCATCACTCTCACTATTAGAAAGTGAGATACACGCTCTTTTATTCTTTTTCTTGTCATAAAATCCAGTTCTTTCTTTTTCAAAAATCACTTCTTCTTCTTCAAAAATCAGTTATTCTTCTTCGCCGTACTCCATTCGAAACCGCATTTAATCAAAATTTTCATCCAAACACAGATTTAACGGAGATCGACGATTGTATTTTCCGACGAACAACACCAAATACAACAGAAAAATCACTTAATTCTGTTAAAAAATCACTTCTTCCTGTTCAAAAATCTCTTCTTCTTCTTCAAAAATAATTTATTCTTCTTAAAAAATCACCACATCATAAAGTATGATCTGTATTTGATGGATTTACAGAACCTTATTTTCGCGATTTGATGTTGGGTAATGTATTAATAATGTTATATTTGTGTTTTCTTATTCAAATAATGCTCTGTTTCTCGAAAATATGATTTATAAATGGTTTCCGTGAGGTATTGGCACTTTCATATGAAATTGGTTGCTTCTGATTTTTTCCCGCTGCTGGACTTGGTAAAAAGTGTTATGGGACGTAACTAGACGTTGTCGGACATTGCTTGACGTTGTGGGGCATAACGGGATGTTGCTGCTTTGTATTTTCGACGTAGCTAGACGTAACAGGACGTTGCGGGACGTTGCTGCTTTGTATTTTTGGACGTTGCGGGACGTAACTGGACGTGGTGCTAGTTTTTTTTGAACGTAGCGAGACGTGGTAGACTGTGTTCTGTGAAAAATTCAGCTAAAATTCACATGTTTGGATGTATACGTGGTGTGGTAGTGGCCAGTGGTGATTCCAACTGCCAAATTTGACAATAAAATTTTAGAATAACAATTTTACACAACTCAATTTGTACAATAATATCTCCAAGTATTATCTCCAATTTGTGAAAAAAATCAGTTGAAATTTACACGCATGGATGTAGACATTTCTGGACGAGGTTGCAGTTGTTTTTGATGTGGTTCTATTTGTTCTGAGACGCGGTGGACTGTCTTTGTGAAAAAAATCAATTTAAATTCACACGAATGGATGAAGACGTTGCTGGACATTGTGCTAGTTGTTCTGAGACGTGGTGCTAGTTGTATTTGTGAAAAAAATAGCTTAAATTCACATGCATGAATGTAGACATTTTTGGACGTGGTGCTAGTTGTTTTTGACTGGTTCTAGTTGTTCTGAGACGTTTTAAAAGGTGTTATGTGAAAAATTCAGCTTAAATTCACATGTCTAGATGTAGATATTTTTTGACGTTGCGGCAGTTGTTTTTTGGATGTAGGTGTACGTTGCGGCATTGTTAGGAGACATTGTGGACATGCCTGGATGTAGGCGTTGCGACAGGTTTTTTTGGATGTTGCGGCAGTTGTTCTGAGACGTTGTTGACTCAGCGAATATGTTGTGGACATGCCTGGATGTAGACATTTATGGACGTGGTGCTAGTTATTTTTGACGTAGTTCTAGTTATTCTGAGACGTGGTGGACTGTCTTTGTGAAAAAAATCAGTTTAAATTCATACGCATGGATGAGGACGTTTCTGGACGTAGTGCTATTTGTTTTTGATGTGGTTCTAGTTACATTTGTGAAAAAATTAGTTTAAATTCATATGCATGGATGTAGACGTTTATGAACGTGGTGATAGTTGTTTCGGACGTGGTGCTAGTGTTAGGAGATGTTGTAGACATGTATGAATGTAGACGTTGCGACAGTTATTTTTTAGACGTTGCGGCAGTTGTTCTGAGACGTTGTTCACTCAGCGCAGAAAAAAAAAAAAAAAAAAAAGGCGCGCGCGTAGGCGAAACTTACTATATTTAGTAAGTGTACACATGTCATGCGAAAAATTACTATATATAATAATAGGTACATGTACACAGTGTACAGGGTTATAACAATACTACAATGTCCTAGTACGTCCAAAAAACAACTGCATCAATGTCCAAAAACGTCTAGCGAATCTTGAACCCTAGTCATATTTGTCTTGTGTTTCTTCAAAAAAATCAATTGCCATTAATCCACTTAAAGTTAGTTGACATTTAATTAAACTTTTTTCTACATGTCAGTTAAAAAATCACTATTTTTAATATTGAATTTCCCATCCCCCAATACATAGGTCAGTAGACCCCCGGAGGAACAAGGTTTTTATATAGGCAAATCGCAAAAAACTATTTTTTATACATGTCAAATGTTTCGTCGAAAGTTCAAAAAACCATTGAAATTATTAAAAATCTTCCGTATATTTTAGAATACAACATTTTTTGGAGTTTCAAGTGGCCCAAACCGCTATAGGCATTTGCGCCTGGATAGATCTTGAAAATTTATATCAAATAAAAAAAAATCGTCTAAAACGGACCCCCGAGCGCAAAGTTATGACCCTTTAAAGTATTCGTCCAAAACCACACGTTTTCCAATGTTGGACTCATCTCCAAACGCCCATCTGCCATGTCCATTTCATAGATCAAGTCGAGACCCATCAAATCGACTACTCGTGCGTCCAAATCGGACAATCGAGTGTCAAATTATGCCCTCTCGAACTATCCCTGCAATACAACTTCATAGATGACAACAGTTCCCCTTCACAAAAACAGCCTAGTACGTCCCAAAACGTCTACATCCAGACATATAAATTAAAGCTGAATTTTTCACATAACACCTTCCACCACGTCTTCTAACACTACTGCAACGTCCTCGTACGTCCAAAAAATAACTGTCGCAACGTCCAAAAACGTATACCACTTTTTTTTTTTTCATGTGGGAATAAATTAATTAAAATATAACTACTTCCACACCACGTCTACATCCAAACATGTAAATTTTAGCTAAATTTTTCATAGAACGCAGTCCATCGCGTCCCACTACGTCCAAAATACAAAGCAGCAGCGTCTAGCTACGTCCCATAACACCTTCTACCACGTCTAGTAGTGGGGAGAAATCTGAAGCAAATCATTTCACATGAAAGTGTCAATATCTCACGGAAAACATTTATATATCATATTTCGGAGTAATAGAGCATTATTTGAATAATAAAACACGAATATAACATCATTAATACATTACCCAATATCAAATCGCAAAAATAAGGTTCCGTAAATTCATCAAATGCAGTTCATACTTTACGATGTAGTGATTTTTTGAGAAGAATAAGTTATTTTTTAAGAAGAATAAGAGATTTTTGAAGAGGAAGAAGTGATTTTTTCGTTGTATTTAGTGTTGTTCGTCATAAAATATAATCGCTGATCTCCGTTAAATCTATTTTTGGATAAAGATTTGATTGAATGCGGTTTTGAATGAAGTGCGACGAAGAAGATGAATTGATTTTTGAAGAAGAAGAAATGATTTTTGAAAAAAAAAAAAAGTGAGTTTTTTAAGATGAAGAAAAAGAAAAGAAAAGCGTGGATGTTACTGTCTTATAGTGAGGGTGATATTACTAATATTATTACTAGGTAAAATTCATGCACATCCCAACTTCATTAAACCTACTCTCACTTTGCAGGTGCAAAATTAAACCCGCCCCAACTCCAATTTTCAGCCCACAATCAAAAACCAACCCTTTCTAAGCAATTATCCTATCTTTAGTCATTTCCTCATCTGAACCGCTGCACGCCACCTGCCAACAAAACAAATTTCGGCCTTAGATTACGCAAATTCCTGTCTTATTCAATATGAACCGGGGGGAAGATGACACCGGTGAGAACCACCACAAAGATGCATGGTATGGTGGAAGAAGACAAGAAGATGGTCGGACATTCCTCTTTCTTTCTTACTTTCTTTAAGCAAATCTGAAATCAAACGAAAAAAATCCGAAGTCACTAATGTCATCTTCTCGGTGGCTACATTAAAATTCTGCCAAATTAGATTTGATTTTGGGAATTCATCCACACCATCTCCTGCGTCGTTCAAAACTCCCCCTATGCATTAAGATAAAATTAGGGTTAGGAAAAAGAGAGAAATTATTCAGGGTATGTTTGAAAGTAAAACTTATAAATTACTTTACTGAAACACAAATTTGTATAAACACTTTTATTTAATTAGAAATAGTCAATATAATTGTAATTTAATTTTTTGAAGGGGTGTTCTTGATATTTACGTATTTGATTTATAAAGAAATTTAGGAGGGTTTTTTATATTAACCCTAATTATTAAAAGGGGTTCATGGATTCCATTTAAATATACGGTTAGAGCATATCAAGAATCCCAAAAATAGGTTGAATCATACCCAAATGAGGGTAATGGGTTCAAAATTTAAAAATTTCAATTTAATATAAAAACATTTATAAGTTCCACAAATTACATTTCATATACTTTTATAAATTTCAATTTCATATTTTTCAAAAATAAATCTAATTAGACATGTAATTTTTTTTTTTTTTTTATTGAAGTAGTATTCTTCCTGTACCCATTTGCCATAAAAAAAAAGCGGGGTTTAAAGGGAACCCAACAAAGAAGGAATTAATGAATGAAGTGACAAATGACACAAGCTGACGTCAGCAAGCACAATGCAGTACTGAATTCCCAAAGCATTTTGCCTTGGTAGCTATCTTCTTCACACCAGTTTCATTATGGGAGGAGGATATGGAGCTATGAGAAGGAACATTGATTCTGTCCATTATATTCACCATTGGAGCATCAAGTGTAGTCCTCGGTGAGGATAGTGCCCACTGCATGCTCCAGATTGCCAGTGGCCTCATGTATATCAGAGACCGGAAGTGCCCATCAATCGACCAAGCCTCCGGCGTCTGGAAGGCGTATCTGCGGAAAAAAGGGGTTCAACGAATGAGTTAATAGTTGCATAACCAAACATAATGGGCAGCCGCAAATTATTATACCATGTAACTATTACTATATATAGTAATATTTGTCATACCAACTATACAGTTTCTAATTTTGGTAACTTTAATTCAATATATAGGTAATATATCTACTAAGTATGGTATAGGTATATGGTATAAGTACGAACTGATGTGTAGCAGACAGGCATGATAAACAAAAACGTGCTCTCAGAATGCCTTTTCAAACAAGAGGCGACAAGGATCACAATGTAAATGAAGTAACAAAAATGAGAATGCATGCATGCATATTATTATGAGTTACCCGTTGCCCTCCTCTGACCAGCCAGCAAGGAATATGCCTTCCGCTGTTGTGAAGCCCTGCTCCACCATTCCAGCAAGAATCATGTTTGCAGCCACTCCATAGGTGACTCCTGTCCAGATTTCACGTGATTGCATGCACGTCTCGTCGATCTTTCCATTCAGATGCATTCCATTTACTGCACCCATCCTTCCTCCTCGAATCCTCATCACATTGAAGTCGAATACTTTTTGGAGTGCACTTCGGATCTTGCTTTCGTCGAAAAGATCAGGCAAGCCTGAAGATGCTGTGTACCACTGTCCTGCCAATTGATCAGCTTGAATGGACTTGCTATTACTGCTAGAACCACTATCATAGTTGAAGTAAGAGCCATTCCATAACTTCTCTTCCAACACTGCCTTTGCCTTGAGAAATTTTCCTTTGCATCTTTCAGCAAATGGTCTATCACCAAGTTGAATAGCCATTGCAGCTGCAGCTTGAAGTGCAGCAAGCCACAAGCCACCACAATAAGCGCTTACTCCATGTACAGTCCAAGTATCATACGTTTGATCTGGAAAGCCATCATTTTCAATGAGGCAATCATTGTCCCTATCAAACTGCTCCATGTATTCAATCGCAGCACATACAGAAGGCCAAACATCAGCCGCAAAGGAAAAGTCTCCAGTGCCAGCAAAATCCCGATACACCTGAAGGACAAATTTTGGATTCAGATCCTTCCATTTACTGGTATCATGAATATTATAGGCATTCATTTCATGCCAAGGATCATGAGTTCCAAGATCATGAGGAACAGCTCCTTTGACCTTCCGGATACCCCAATTCCCTTCTGCCAGAAACTTCACCTTTCTCTTATCTTCACATAAGACGGCCTTCGCAAATTCACGCTGAATGCTCAGCTCAATTTTTGGAAACAGCTCAAGCAAAGCAAAAGATGCATAAAAGTGCACATCATATGTGCACCACATGATGTATTCTACGCCTTCCAAATATAAAAATCTACCCACATCATCAGTATCATTCTCCAGCAATTTACCGGAAGAACTTGTAAAACGGCTTTCAAATCTTCTTTGAACAAAACTTGATTCATCAATTTCATCCGATTCATCAGAAACACTCGATTCATCATTTGCCTCAGAGTTGTCGAAACCACTCTCATTGTGGGCCTTGAAACTTTTTTCGCCATCATCTTGTGAACCAACATACACTGTATCAACATCATTATCTACAATGGTCTCTTCTCCATTTTGCATATCTTGCTTTTCACTGTCGAATGTTTTACTGAATTTCACTTTCTTAGTCCTCACTGGCACAGCCTCATTTTGAACTTCCCGCAAGTCCTCAGTTGGTAAGCTGCAATCTAAGGAGTACATAACAAGAGAAGCATTTCAGACATCATCTCCATAATTCCACACCAAGAGAAGTATATAAAAGACCATATACCACTATAATACCAATAAATAACCCCTATATCCATTGACCCCTTGAAAAGGATACATTCTAAACTTTAGAATTTTTTGTTAAGTGGCCACACAAATTATGGGGATCAACAGATGCTCCCATATTCCTCGTTTAGGTGATTCGAAACTCAGGACTCCCATCAGAGTCTCAAGTGTGGAGTCCCCAACCACTGTGCCACCACCTCATCATCTAAACTTTTTTTAGGAATATTTTGCCTCATTTGTCCAATTCATCGGATTGAGTTTTTAGACTACATTCACAGCAAAAGCATACGAGGGAATAACATTGTGATGAACCTATTTCAATTCATTGGTTAAGATGCAAATATTTTCTCAGTCAAAAAACGACTGATTTCTGAAGGAGTTTTGTGCTGCGATATCTTACTAAAAGGAACTACAGACACTCTTTTTTAATCCCTCTTGTTCTTAACACATGCAACAAAATAAAAAGGGCAAGGGGAAAAGGGAATGGGTACTGTGGAGACAGTAGGGGCCCCAGGGGGTTGGGGGTTGGAGGCATTGAACTCATGGCAGATTGTCGAAGGTAAAAATCCTGGTACACCAAGCTATCATCAATATTCAGCAGCATATGCTACTGTAAGATGAATTTCAGAATTAAAAATGGTAACTAAGGCCCAATAAACAGGTACTGGAGTTTAGATAAGTACCAATCCAAACTGTTCCTCCAGAAACCAAAAAGTACAGCTCGTTGAATAATGTAAATTTATACCTGAAAAACATCACAGAAATAAATTAAATAATTAAAGCACTTGACAAGAATTTCAGTACAAATGTCAATCCATACTCTTACCACTCTGGTAGCCTGTCATCCTTGAGAATAGGAGTTTGCCATCTTTCAATCTCTTCTTCCCATAGCTTATAATCTGATCATAAATTGAAAACAAGAATTGAAATGGGAACCCGTCTCAGTAACAAGATTATAAATCAAATGAAACTGATATTTGAACACACTGCATATTTATCTAGTCTTTAGCTGGATCATCAAAGAATGCCAGCTCAACAACTAAGGCCCTCAGGACATACTTGTTAAAGCATCATGCACCAAATTTACAGCAGCCCTCTTCGAAGTGCCATAATATTTTGTGTACCTCCTGCCAACCAAAAAGTCAAAAGAAAATTGGACGTTATTCGCAGACAAAACAATCCTCAAGAAGTGCAAAATGATGATATCATTTCAGGAAGCCCAGCAGAGTGTTCATTTGAGAGAAATGCAGTTGTAATTTAGAAATGCAATGACCGACATACATCAGGCAAAATATTAGACCTCGAACAAACGAGAAGCAGGCAGAGAATTTTATAACTAAAGAAAAAAAAGAGTGTGCTGCAGTCCTGATTTACAAGATAGACTGATGCATTCTGTGATCAGTTTCTCATGTGCAATCATCCCGAATTATGACACACAAGCTGGACAAACGTGCATATATACTTAAGTCATTTTAGATTTATGGCCATGATTAAATCATATTACTTTGAATTTACAGAAATCAAGACCATGAATTGAGCAACATTATGAAAAACTACACCAAATCAGTATTCCTTGACACTCAAACAGCAAACAAACTAAAAAACATTACTAGGTCAAACAGCTAAAGAACACCAGGAATCAAGGAGTCAAAATCAGGCACCTTCTTCGTGAAATTACCTATTATATGATTTCCCTTTCATAAATTTGACTTTAGGTGACGACCAGGAGAGAGCAAATGCAACTGTGCATTTCCCATGAGGTTCAACCCAGGCAGAGGCAGACACTGCTGCACAATGTGTCTCTCCAGGAGAAGATGGCATGCTGGGTCCCTTCATAAAATTCTCCTGATCAAAGTGCCCATCCTTAAGGTGGATAAGCATAAACACTGGTGAGAAGAATAACCATGGTATGTAAAGCCAAAGAGTATTTTTTTGGCCAAATAAGTGACTGGTTTCTTGCAACAATGATGTGTCATGCTAGGTTATGCAAAGTAACCTGAAAATAGAATGTCATGAATTGTTAAATGGAGAAAAGAGCTACAGGGTTCATGGGTATCTTCCTTACCTGCACCATTTTACCCCACATATCCTTTGCTGTTACACAGCTTCCTTCAGTCAGCCCAAAACAAGGCAATACCGACACACTCACATTCTGTGTTTCAGATGCAGCTATGGCAAAAGTAACGGGAGGGTTATTTTTTGTGGTCCTGCAACCATGCATTAAGAGAGAAGAAGCCACTGTCAAATAAAAGTGTGTCCTTTTCATTAATTTGACATATGAAATATATCCAACAATACACCTGGGGTATGACATAATTTAAACTAGTATCCAAACAAACATGCATTTTCAGAAAATAATTTAGCAAATATGAATAATTTGCCATGATGTTCAGTATGTTGGCACAAAACCCAAATTGGACAGCAGCAACAGATTAATCTACTATCGTCCAGGATAAGCAAAAGATTGATTTTGATTCTCAAAAGTGTCTAAAAACATTCTGAGAGTCAAAACTAGTTACAGTTATAACTAGTTATCCAAGGAACAGCAGGACACAGCATATTACATGGGTAACTAGGGCACGTGTAAATATTGAACAAAAATCACGAGAGAAGATGATTAATTACTTAGCTCCATGAAAACCTCCAAGGAATCAAATCTACACAATGTTATCGCTAAGCTGTTTGGATGCTGGAATTATATGGTTATAGAAAGTTGAGTATCCTGCAACGCAAGAAATTTGGTAGAAGTTCTAAATTATTTCCCTAGCCTCTCTTTCATCCACTTGCTAGCTGCACCTCCCAACGCAATCGTTGACAAACATAATATTTGCACATCATGGTGCGTTTTTGCCAAGCATAGTTCTCTCTACTAGGACTGACTGGGGGACATTCAATTGCTACATAACCAACTCATAAACCAGGCGAGATCCTTTGATATAATACCTCAAAGAATTTAGCCCATGCTATAGTTTTCCAGAAAACTACCCACCCGCGGGGTTTACTCACTCGCAACCCAACAACCTACTTCATGACTTTGACTTAATACCATCGGTTACAAATACAAACAGAAACGGTCAAAATGCTACATGCAAACCAACCGGCAAATTTAGAATTAGGGTTTGATGACTTGCTTGTGATGCAGGAGAACTCCTGAGACTCCATCTTCACCTCTGTGGAGAAGAAAAAAAAGAAGAAATTAATAAACCCCCCAATTTGTTATGCAATAGAATGTAGGCGATCTCATCCTTCATATGAATGCTTACATAAATGGTTCATTCACATGATCCCCTGACATATGCGATACGCCTCCAATCGAATTCTGCGATGAGAAAGTGTTACAAAAATATAAATGGGCACACTCGCTAATGTTTTATATTGCATGAAAGCGACAATTCCGTGGAACAAACTTACCGCCCATGTGAAAAGAAGGCTGACTTTTGCCCTTTCCTTCCCGGTGTTAACCAACTACAAGGGACAAAGGTGATAGGAAAATGAGTTTCAGACTGCTTCTGAATGGCTGTCTTGCAATTTAATAAGACTTGATTTTTTTTCCAATCAAGCATTCATAAGATATCTTTGCGTTCAAAGCCAAGTTCATAGTTCATTTCTTTTGATATTCTATAAGCACAACAGAACACAGCTGAAACAGAATATGATACAATCTAATATGCCAGTTCAAAAACACAAACATCCAAGGGCACAAAAAATGGCTGAAAATGAAGGAACCTAAGATGGATAAAATTAACTAAAAATAGAATGTGCAGTAAAAATGTCTATGTTGAAGACAAAGCATGGCTCATTTGTTATCCTACAGATTAGGTTGCTCAAATTATAGAAATCATCTCTGGATATAACAAATAGCTCGATAGGACAGTGCAATGGATAGGACCCCACAAAAGAAGACGAAAATAGAGTGAGGAAGGTAATGAGCAATCAGAATCAAAACATATGCTCAAAGACAAGAAACTATTTCTGCCATACCAAATCAGATATGCGAAGTGTAACCATGCAAACAAACTGGCAAGAGAAGTACAACTCCCTTCACACTTCAAACTCTGTCATGTTTCAATTTCATTATCACAATATTTTGTTTACATTCAGTACTTCTCAATAATGCAATATAAAAGAGTTAACCCCGATACGTTTCTACTCGGTAAACATTTTTGAATCACAAGAATCAAGCTCTACATTAACACCAACGAACGTATCTAAACATAACACGTCCCCTTGAAACTTTTGTTTCTAAAGATGCAGCAATCTATTTAGGGCAGTGTAGAAAAGAGATCTCCTGAATACAATATAAGCAAAATAATGAAGGCAATAAAAGATTAGGATAAATGGTCTCGGCAATGTAACAGCAAATTCACAAGATCAATGAAGAATAATAAAAGTTGATTGCAAGCAAGATGTGCGCACAGTGTACACAAAAACAGCTGTTGGAAGACTGCTTTCCCTATAGTTATGAGGGATGAATGGTGATATCTGCCGGCAGGAGATTTTCAGTTCAGGGTCCGGCTCACCTGCACAATAATACAAAATTACAGAGAGCCGGCAAAGTCAATACAAGCACATCGGCTAGATAACAGGAACAGTACCATCGTAGATTGTCCATGCCCGTGGAAATAGTGCATGATATGTAGAATGCTGACCATCCAAATTCCAACCCCAGGAAGAAATACCTTGATCACCAGACTTCCTGTAAGATGAACAAAGTTTTTAACTTTATCACCCTCCTGTACTATTTCAATAATTGAATACTTAATGAAATGGGAAAGCTACAAGGAGAAATGTGTTATGCAGTTCCCTTTAGGTCTACTCCTAAAAATAAGCATCTCATCCATTCTTCCCAAGCTTTGCCAATAGGCCAAGGGAGGATTGATGAGGTTAAAAAGAGTAGTTTGTTTTCCTTGTGCAGCTTTCTTCATTCCAATGTATCAAAATATCAAAAAAAAAAAAAAAAAAAAAAAAAAAAGAGTAGAAGATAAATGATATAAGAAACATACGCAAACTCACCAACGTAACTTGTTCTATCTACAAATCTCATAGCCTTATTTGTAACACTAGTTATTGCACAGAGTTGGTGACCACATGATCTCACTGTTGCTACTTTACGCAATCACAAGCATACAGAACTTAGTACAAGTGGTGCAAGATCCTTTTTAAACATCTCGAGGATAGAGTTATCTATCATGTACAAATCTTAGAAGCAGTCCCACAGAATGAGCTTGCATTGCAAGCAATGTACAGCTATATTTCGAAGCTGTGTAAATCAAGGTAGCACATGCACTACATCAAAAAAAAAAAAAAAAAAAGGTAGCACATGCATTAAAAAACTTAGATAAGCCAATCACAAATTTCCACTTCACCTCTACAAGAAATATCTTTAACCAAACACATTTCAAGAGAAATTTCATTTATGAAAAGGTCCAGGTAAAACCTACAGACTTGGATTAACAACCATGTTATAGTTGGAAATAACAAAAATTATTTTTGCTACCAATAGAATCACAACTACCAATATTTCACCAATAGAAACTAAAAAATACAATCAGAATCACAAAATAATCATCAGAAACCTTCCTATTTCCTGCAAATCTCATCATAAACAGTCTGCACGGCTCCAAAGGGTCAAGATGCTTTTCTTGCCTTTCTTGTTTTCTCTTTTTATTTTTACTTTGGAGGAGAGAGAAGTGATCAACCAATATTGAAAAGAAAAGTATCCACATCAACTATTTGGAAACAAGCTACACGTACATGACCCAAATAATAAAAGCATAATGGATTTAAAAGAACAACGAGAGACGTATCCATCCACGTTTATAAAAGATTAACAACTGAAGTTAATGCTGCATTGTTTACTTCCTTACCCTAAACCCTCGTGCTGGCCTGGGGCTAGAACAGATGCATAGTTTTTGTTTCCTCCATCTCGAGATATGAAAATCTGTTAAACAAAGAAAATTTTAAGGACAGTCATTTTCATCATTCAGCACTTAGTTCATTTCATTACATCAAGATCCTTAAAGTTTGACAGTAAAAAAAATCACAACAGGATAAGAAAATATTTCTCCAAGAATTTTAATAGATGACATCAGAAAACTAGTGCCAAGGTGCTCACAACACAAATATTCAGGTGGGGAAATCTTTCGTTGAACAATATCTGATTAAATTGTTTACTGCTCAAACACTAATGTAACAAGGCTTGGGTAGTTACATCCTTATTGAAGACTAATTGGTCCAAACCATTCTAATTGCTTAAACTCTCATTACAACTGCTTGAAGAACTAGTCCTCATTATCATTTCCAAACCAGTCGTAGAGAACTAATTTAACACAACTTCTTACTGTATGAAAAATGGCAAGTTCTTGAATCCCATCTATCCATGGTAAGCTAGCAGTTAGTCACAAAGATCTAATATCATGTGCAATCCAAAACTTATTTAGCATCAGGCTGACTTCGATAATTTCAATTTTGCTAAAACACCCAAACGTAGACCACTACATATATTTTCTCGCCTAGCCTTTAAATAGCAATACAGAACTTCAGACTTCAATGAGAACTGATTCAATCAATTTCAAGTCCTAGCACTGCTTCTTTATTCCTCTTGGGTTGATCGGCGTAAAAGCTACAACATGAAGATAAATAGAATATTCTTGCCACTTCAATTGCACTCCGGATTGTGACATAAAAATATTCTATCAGAGCATATTTTAATTATGTTTTCACAAAATATTGGTTTCCCTGGAGACCAAGGGGTTAAAGGAGAATATAAGCATAAGAAACATGCCCACATGACATGGTATCTAGAAAATTGCTAATATCATAGGCTCCAAGGGGAAGTAATATTATGGTTAGACAACCTTTGGAAGGGAATCTTTTCTGTTTAACAACCTGTTACTGCTTACCATAAGACCACCTAAGCCTCCTACAAAAATCTTAGCCAATAAAATGCAATAAAGAGCATTTTTAGCCAAATGTGCAAAAATGTATCAAGCGTCAACTAATATGAAGGAGTAGCTAAATACAAGAAATTTAAAGAGATGAAGGTAAGATCTTAACTGAGAACTGATTTGCCATAATGGGAGAAGCCTCACAAGCACCTGGAAGAAGTTGAAACTGCCTAAACTCACCCCGGAAACCTCTAGATATGCTTCCACTCCTGTCATCAATTAACAATTTCGAACTCAGTTTGGTCACAAGCATATCAAAATTCTATCCTTGAAGAAAATACTAATTCCGTTATGGTTATCACAGCTTACCCCATTCCCCCAAGCGGAACTCCATGTGATGCTGATGGCTTGCAACTTTCACGAGTAAAGGGATCAATTGGAGCTTTCTGCAGCAATATGAATAAGATAGATCAAGAATCAACCCATACAAATAACGTTTGGATACAATATTCGCTACTACTCAACCCCTTGAACCAAACAAAAGAAATAACAAACATCAAAAGTAGACAGTAACTCTGAATAAAAGCATTAAAACATAAAAGATAAAGGAGAGAATTACCCTTCCATGTGATGCCTCTTCCCTTACATACGACCAAAGCCTTATCCCAAGCCTAATCTGAACCCAATAAACACAATTCAGATACAGAGACCAAATTTATCTCAAAATTACGTAATAACAATTCCTTTAAGACTACTGAAGTAACCATTTTTATTGCTTCGATAAATGTAATGCTGAATTCTCTAAGAATACTAGCATGGGAGTCTAATTTCCTCCTCCAAGCTTGTGCGGGTGGGCTTGCACTGTCAAAATCCAACTGCAGGTAAAGAAACAAAAATTAACCACTGAACCAGAACTACAAAAATACACAAACAAAGCTGCTGTACTTGTCTGCAAAGACGCGCCATTTTTCCCACCCCAACTCTCCTGGGAGAAAATATATTACATATTTTACTAAAAAAATGAGAAAATCCATGCATACAGAGAAAACTATAAGAAATCCAAGAAGATTGATGGTGACCAAAAGTCGCATCGGACCTGGAAAATGAATCTCCTCATACACAAAAAAAAAAAAAAAAAAGATTCATAAAAAACATTCAATACAGAAATACAACTTAATAGAATTCCATGATCTGTACAAATTATAAAACTTCAAGAAAATAACATGTTTATTCAGATGAAAAGTCCAGGAGGAGAGAGAAAGAGAGGGGAAGGAGTGAGTACTTACCAAGTGCAAAGTTGCTCGATTGATATATTCTTCTGGAGGCCATGAATTCCTTCTACAGTGAAACAAATTCCCACTCACCATTTCTACTACTTGTTAATCTATTATCAGAAATGATCTTTTGGAGTATATCTACAGTATTTAGTCGGCCGAGAAAACGCTTCAAACTCTATGAAAGAAGGTTTATGAAGTGGGTAAAGATGCCTTTGAAGCATAAACCAAAAATCCACAGTTGTTGTGTATATATCATTACTTCTTATCTTCTAATCCACCCAAAAACCCAACCTTGAAGGCCGCCACACTTACTCCTCTGAACAATTATATATATCTGATGATGGTTGTTTTTCGGTTATCTTGAAGAGATTCGCAAAGGATTCTCCTTCCAAAAACTCAAAAGTGCTGTGGAGCAAAAGGGTTAGCCAAAAAATCAGCAGAAGGATCAAAAGAGATTCAGCCCAATTTCTTCCTCTACCAACAAAATCCGGTATTTATGAGATCAATAATCTTGAGATTTGGGTCATTGGTATAGAACAAAAGTGAAGAAAACTATAAAAATAGGAAAAAAAACAGATTTTTTGGCCTAGAGCAGACGCAATTTTGGAACCGTTGGTGAATTGAATTCTTGAACGGCAGAACTATATCGAAAAAGAGCAATGATGACGAGGAGAGGATCACTTCAACACCTGTAAAAGAAGTCGTCAGTAAGACTTGCGTAAACTTGCCAGGTGTTGGAACAGTGATAAAATTTTATTCTTGGTATTATTGCACCTGCTTGCTAGTAGTATTTGCCTAATAGCATTACCAGTAAAATACTGTAACAATTGCAATATTACCAGCACAATCTCTGGGCTTTGTATCGTGGACGGGTGCTTTGTGTGTCTGATCTGCCTGAGGATCGAACTGTGGATTTGGGGTGGGAAAGCTGGAATCAAAAAGTGATCTTCTGCGACTGACTGTATAGGGGTGGCAATTCTTCGTTTTTTCTAATGAAGAAAGGTCCAAGAAGGGCTGCTTTTCGGTGGAGCGTGTTCTTCCATTCGATTTCAACTTCCCAATTGAAGTAATGAGTGATGTAATATTTGTTTTCCACACCCAAAACCACGAGAGAGAGAGAGAGAGAGAGAGAGAGAGAGAGAAAGAGAGAGAAAACCCAGCCACAATATATTACCACGATTTCATTTCTTGTCCTGGTGAAACTATTTTGTTTTGGCATTTAATATGCGTTGATGGATAATATTCATATCTTTTTTTTTTTCTGAAGCAGATAATATTCATATCTAGATTTCAAATAATAATAATGGGAGCAAATATTTCATTTATGTATGAACCACTTTTAGTATATAATAGTAATGATGAAGGAAGTTACTGAAACAATGAACCAGTGGCAGGGTTGAATTAGCGAGAACGTATACCTTGTACCGTATATTATTATATATAGTAATTTTTTATATGATAATTATACATTTACTAAATATAATAAATTTTGTCGATGCGCGTGTTTTTTTTTTTTTCCTTGTTGAGTCCACAACATCTCAAAATAATTGTCGTAACGTCCAAAAAAAACTGTCGCAACATCTACATCCAAACATGTCCACAATATCTCCTAACTCTGCCACAACTTCCCCGCACGTCCAAAAATCAATTGTCGCAAAGTCTACATCCAGGCATGTGAATTTAAGCTGGATTTTTCACATAACACCTTCCACAACGTCTCCTAACACTGTCGCAATGTCCCCGTACGTCCAAAAAATAACTGCCACAACGTCTAAAAAATCTACATCCAAGCATGTATTAAAGCTGAATTTTTCACATAACACTTTCTACAAAGTCTCCTAATACTGCCACAACGTCCCCACACGTCCAAAAAATAACTGTCGCAACGTCCAAAAACGTCTGAACTGATTCTAGTAATGTAAAAAATGGATACCATTTAAGTAACTATTACTAGAGAAAAAAAAGAAAAAAATGTCAAGAACGAGTCTTGAACCTGGGTCATATTTGTCTTGTGACTCTCCAAAAAAATTAATTGCTATTAATCCACTTAAAGTTAATTGATATTTAATTAAGCTTTTTTGTACATGTCATTTAAAATATTACTATTGTCAATATTGAATTTCTCATCTCTCAATACATAGGTCAGTAGAATCCGGAGGAACAAGGTTATCATGTAGGCAAATCGTAAAAAACTATTTTTTATACATGTCAAATATTTCGTCGAAAGTTCGAAAAATCCTTGAAATTATTAAAAATCTTTCGTATCTTTTAAAATATGGCATTTTTTGGAGTTTCGAGCGGCCCAAACCGCCGTGGGCAATTTGCGGCTGGATAGATCTTGAAAAGTTATATGAAATCAAAAAAAAAAATTCGTCTAAAACAAACCATCGAGCGCAAAGTTATGACCCTTTAAAGTTTTCATCCAAAACCACACGTTTTCCAATTTTGGACCCATCTCCAAACGCCCATCTGTCATGTCCATTGCGTAGATCTTGTCAAGAACCATCAAATCGACTACTCGCGTGTCCAAATCAGACAATCGAGTGCCGAGTTATGCCCTCACGAACCATCCCTGCAATACAACTTCATAGATGGCACATTTCACAACGTCTCCTAACACTGTCGCAACGTCCCCGCACATCCAGAAAAACAACTGTCGCAACGTCTACATCCAGGCATGTGGTGAATTTTTCACATAACACCTTCTACAATGTCTCCTAATACTGCCGCAACTTCCTACACGTCCAAAAAATAACTGCCGCAACATCTACATCCAAGCATGTGAATTTAAGCTGAATTTTTCTCATAACAACTTCCACAACGTCTCCTAACACTGCCACAACGTCCCTACACGTCCAAAAAAAATTGCCGCAACGTCTACATCTAAGCATGTGGTGAATTTTTCATATAACACCTTCCACAACGTCTTCTAACACTTCCGCAATATCCAACAGCGGGAAGGAATTAGAAGCAACCCATTTCATATGAAAATTTCAATATCTCACGGAAAACATTTATATATCATATTTCAAAGTAATAGAGCATTGTTTAAAGAAGAAAACACAAATATAACATCATTAATACAATACCCAACATTAAATCACGAAAATAAGGTTTTATAAATTCATCAAACGCAGTTCATACTTTATGATGTGGTGATTTTTTAAGAAAAAGAAGTAATTTTTGAAAAAGAATAAGTGATTTTTGAAGAGGAATAAGTTATTTTTAAAGAAGAAGAAGTGATTTTTCCGTTGTATTTGGTGTTGTTCGTAGAAAAATATAATCGTCGGTCTTCGTTGAATCTATGTTTGGATGAAAAATTGATTGAATGCAGTTTCGAATAGAATGCGGCGAAGAAGAAGAAGTGATTTTTGGAAAAGAAGAAGAAGAAAGTTGATTTTTGAAGAATAAGAAGAAAGTGTGGGTCTCACTCTCTTATAGTAAGAGTGGTAAATAATTATTAGGTATACGTACCTAGTGGTACAACATATAATTTGCGTGAATTAGCCTAATTAATGTGTTTAGCATTTTGATTATCGAATCTTTGTGTTTTTTTTTTTTTTACACAATTGCGCATCTAGTTCAGGATTCTCTGTGACACTTGTGTGTGACACTTCTTGTGATAAATTTTAATTACTTTATGTATATATTATATTTGATGTTGATTTATATACATTGACAACATATAGTACTAATTGATTATTTTTCATTTTCATAATTTATTTTTTATATATGTTTGAGAATTTTTTAACAATATAAATTATATTTAATAATTTAATAGGCCCTAACCCCCAAAAAATGTGAATCCATCGTGTTAAAATATATATAAAAGTGTAAATAATTATATTACATAAGAATTAACATAAAATCTAATATATACACAAAATAATTAAAATTTATCACAAGAGTGTCACACACAATCGTGAGCCTTATTATTATTATTTTTCTAAGCAATCGTGAGCCTTATTTAGGTATATGACTATGAGAATTAAAACACTTCTCAAAAAAAAAAAAAAAAAAATTGAATGAGTTGCGCAAATCACTTCCATTGTTAAAATATGAAATATAAGTAAGTACCTATAAGATAACCTCCATTTTTAGTGCAATATATCTTTGTTGAGATCTGTAGTCCATGAAAACTTCCTACCTTAATGGAAACATAATCTATTTTTGCTGAAAACAAAATATATATTTGATGAAATCTCCTTTCTTTTGCGGTTGAAATCCAGTTCTTATAAGGTAGATTAGGTGTATGTGCACTCAGATCAAACGTGTAAATAAATATGAGATTAATAGTGTAATTTATTAAAAATTAATTTTGATCCTGATTTGATTATCTATATTGATTTTTAAATATACAAATGGATATTATACAACAACAATAACAAGCATTTTTCCCATTATATGGGGTCAGTTATATGGATTAACTGTCGTCATCGTACTCGATCAAAATACAATTCACTATTTAATTTTAAATATTTTAAGTCATTTTTAATAGTTTTATTCTAAATTTTTATAGATCTACCTCTACCTCTCTTAATTTTAGTGTTTAATTCTATCATTTAATCCTAACCGGAGCATTTTTCGATCTCTTACATGCATGTCCAAATCATCTTAAACAAGACTCTCTAATTTTTTCATCTCTCCTACTTTCTTTCTAATATGTTCATTTCTAATCCTATCTAACCTAGTATGTCCACAATCCATCTTAACATTTTCATCTCTGCTACTCTCATTTTTTGTTCGATTTCATATTTAGTTGCCCAACACTCTGATCCATAAAGTATTGCTAGTCGAATGGTTGTTCTATAGAACTTGCCTTTCAAAGTCAAAGGTAATTTTGGATTGCAAAATATCGATGAAGCACTTCTCCATTTACTCCACTCCCTTTGAATTCGATGTGTTATATCCTTTTGTATATTTTCATTTTCTTCTATAATAAATCCTAGGTATTTAAAGTATTTTGATGTGTTTAATACACGATCTCCAATTTTAACATTATTCTCCTGTTATTACTAAAGTTACATGTCATATTTTCATTTTAACCCTACTTACTAACCTTTGACTTTTAATGCATGTCTCCAACGTGAATGACACGTGGTATAAAACTGAACAGTTGTCGAGTCAACCGTTAAGTTAGTATAAAATCTGTTAGTTGAAATATTTATAATTAAATTTGTTAAATTTTAAATATGTAAAATTAATTGTGTAATAAAGTTATTATATAGAATCAATTATCTATTTTTTATCTATTTTTTTCATAATATAAAAATACTAATAAAATATACTCCAGCAGATCATCATATAAGTTGGGGTGAAGCGTACATCATTGGATTCTTGTAATTTCTAGAGAATGGGTTTGGTTATCTACATATATATATATATATAAATAAATAAAAGAATGTCACTGCATTCTTTACTCTTCTTCCCACGTGTGGTTTCTTCGTCTTTCATACGTGGGAGGTTTTTTTTTTTTTTTCATCATCATCACATCATCTCCTTCCAGACCTCCATCCCCCACCCCCAAATCTCCTCTCGCCACTCTGCTCTTCTTCCAAGCCTTTGTGTCGAAGCCCTTGTGTCGATCGTCGATGTCGAGTCTGGTGGTCGCAAAGTCGGGGGTCGTGAAACCGGGGGTCGTGAAACCGGGGGTCGTCGATTGATTCCGGGGTAGCAGTCGTTGTTTCGTCGTTCACCCTTCCTCTTCTTCCTTCTCCTAGTTTCCTTCCCCGTTCAGTCGCCAAAAAATATCCAGCATCACCGCCGTGTTGGTTTCTCTCTCCCTCGGTTCCCGGCCGCCAGTGACACTACCTCAAATGGTAATCCAGGCTGCCAGTGTTCAGGACAAACAGGGATGCTGATGAAAATAATGTTGATTGAACGTTTAAGCATGGTAACATACACTTTCGAACACCTAGGAATTCTTTGGCTATATCTTCATTCATATGATGGGATTTTCAGTTTTTGATATTTTTGGGATGTGAATGATTGTGCTCAGTTTGATTGATATAATTGTACCTGTCGATGTTGTTATGATTTTTTTCACAAAGACAGTCCACCACGTCTCAAAACAACTAGCGCTACGTCAAAAACAATGTCTCAAAAAACTAGAACCACGTCAATAACAACCATCACCACGTCCAGCAACATCTATATCCATGCATTTGAATTTAAACTATTTTTTTCACATAGACAGCCCACCAAGTCTCAGAAAACTAGCAGCACGTCAAAAACAATTATCACCACATCCAGAAACGTTTGCATCCATGCATGTGAATTCAAACAGATTTTTTTCACAAATTCAGCCCACAACGTCTCAGAACACTAGCACCACGTCAAAAATAACTAGCTCCACGTCCAGAAACGTCTACATCCATGCATGCGAATTCAAGCTATTTTTTTCACAAAGACAGCCGACCACGTCTCATAACACTTGCACCACGTCAAAAACAACAAGAACAACGTCCACAAACGTCTACATCTATGCATGCGAATTTAAGCTATTTTTTCACAAAGACGGCCCACCACGTCTCAGAACACTAGAACCACGTCAAAAACAACTAGCACCATGTCCAGAAACGTTTACATCTATCCATGTGAATTTAAGCTATTTTCTTCACAAAGACAGTCCACCACGTCTAAGAACACTACAACTAGCACCACTTCCAGAAACGTCTAAATCCATGCATGTGAATTTAAGCTATTTTTTTCACAAAGACAGTCCATCACGTCTCAGAACACTAGAACCACGTCAAAAAACAACTAGCTCCACGTCCATAAAATTCTACATCCATGTATGTGAATTAAACAGATTTTTTTAACAAAGACAGTCAACCACGTCTCAGAATACTAGAACCACGTCAAAAACAACTAGCACCACGTCTAGAAACGTCTACATCCATCCATTTGAATTTAAACTATTTTTTTCATAAAGACAGCCAATCACGTCTCAGAAGAATAGAACCATGTCAAAAACAACAAGAACAATGTCCACAAACGTCTACATCCATGCATGTGAATTTAAGCTATTTTTTTAACAAAGACAACCCACCATGTCTCACAACACAAGCACCACGTATAGAAACGTCTACATCCACGTCAAAAACAACAAGCACCATATCCAGAAAAGTCTACATCCACGCATGTGAATTGAAGCTATTTTTTTCACAAAGACAGCCCACCACGTCTCAGAACACAAGAACCCTGTCAAAAACAACTAGCACTACGTCGAGAAGTAAAAACAACAAGAACAACGTCCAGAAACGTCTACATCCATGTATGTGAATTTAAGCTATTTTTTCACAAAGACAGCCCGCCACGTCTTAGAACACTAGCACCACGTCAAAAATAACAAGAACCACGTCCAAAAACGTCTACATTCATGCATGTGAATTTAAGCTATTTTTTCACAAAGACTGCTCACCACGTCTCAGAACACTAGAACCACGTCAAAAACAACTAACATCATGTCCAGAAACGTCTACGTCCATGCATGTGAATTTAAGCTATTTTTTCACAAAGACAGCCCACCACGTCTCATAACACTAGCACCCTATCAAAAACAACTAGCACCACGTCCAGAAACGTCTATGTCCATGCATGTGAATTTAGCTATTTTTTCACAAGGACAGCCGACCACGTCTCAGAACACTAAAACCAAGTCAAAAATAACTAGCACCACGTCCAGAAACGTCTACGTCTATGCATGTGAATTTAAACTATTTTTTTCATAAAGACAGCCCACCACGTCTCAGAACACTAGCACCACGTCAAAAACAACTAGAACCACGTCCAGAAATGTCTACATCCATGCATGTGAATTCAAGCTATTTTTTTCACAAAGACAACCCACCACGTCTCAGAACACTAGCACCACGTCAAAAACAACTAGCACCATGTCCAGAAACGTCTACGTCCATGCATGTGAATTTAAGCTATTTTTTTTCACAAAGACAGCCCACCATGTCTCATAACACTAGCACCACGTCAAAAACAACTAGCACCACGTCCAGAAACGTCTATGTCCGTGCATGTGAATTTAAGCTATTTTTTTCTCAAAGACAGCCCACCACGTCTCATAACACTAGCACCACGTCCAGAACGTCTACCTCAATGCATGTGAATTTAAGCTATTTTTTTTACAAAGACAGCCCACCACGTCTCATAACACTAGCACCACGTCAAAAATAACTAGCACCACGTCTAGAAATGTCTACATCCATGCATGTGAATTTAAGCTATTTTTTCACAAAGACGGCCCACCACGTCTCAGAACACTAGCACCAGGTCAAAAACAACTAGCACCACGTCCAGAAACGTCTACATCCATGCATGTTTATTTAAGCTATTTTTTCACAAATACAGCCTACCACGTCTCGTTACACTAGCACCACGTCAAAAACAACTAGCACCAAGTCCAGAAACGTCTATATCCATGCATGTGAATTTAAGCTATTTTTTTCACAAAGACAGCCCACCACTTCTCAGAACACAAGAACCACTTAAAAAATAACTAGAACCACGTCCAGAAACGTCTACATCCATGCATGTGAATTCAAGCTATTTTTTCACAAAGACATCCCACCACGTCTCAGAACACTAGAACCACGTCAAAAACAACTAGCACCACGTCTAGAAATGTCTACATCCATGCATATGAATTTAAGTTATTTTTTCACAAAGACAGCCCACTACGTCTCAGAACACTAACACCACATCAAAAACAACAAGAACAAAGTCCAGAAAGGTCTACATCCATGCATGTGAATTTAAGCTATTTTTTTTACAAAGACAGCCCACCACGTCTCTGAACACAAGAACCACGTCAAAAATACGTCCAGAAACGTCTACATCCATGCATGTGAATTCAAGCTATTTTATCACAAAGACAGCCCACCATGTCTCATAACACTAGATCCACGTTAAAAACAACTGGCACCACGTCCAGAAACGTCTACATCCTTGCATGTGAATTGAAGCTATTTTTTTCACAAAGACAGCCCACCATGTCTCAGAACACTAGCACCACGTCAAGAAAAACTAGCACCACGTCCTGAAACGTCTACATTCATGCATGTGAATTCAAACAGATTTTTTTCTCAAAGACAGCCCACCACGTCTCATAACACTAGAACCACGTCAAAAAAAAAAGAAAAACTAGCACCACATCGACAAATTTCTATATTCATACATATGAATAAAAAATCAGTGAACTTTCACACGTGTGTTTTTTTCTTTTTTTCCTACTTCACACGTGTATGTTACTTTGTTTCCTCCAACTTCTTTTTTGTCGGTATTCTTTACTTTGTTTGCTCTGCCTTTTTTCATTTTTTTTTTCTCTTTGGTCTTCTTCTTCTTCTTCTCATCCTTTATTTGTCTTCTCCGTCTTCTTCAATCTCCTCTTTTCTACTTTATTTTTATTCTTTTCTTTATTTTTATTGGTTTATATCCATTCAACGATCTCTCATCTTCGATTGAAGTCAAACAACTCTAGAATGTAGTCATCATCATCTTCGAAAAGCTTACTGGGGTTGCCATACGCGAGACAGATACCACCATTTGTGAACGATTTCTTGCTTTTGAAAAAACACGCAAACTTTTTAGTAGAAAAAGGGAAAAGCGAAACGCCATTGAATTCAATCCCACCTGATTTCCGTTCCCATCACCCAACCCCACAACCATAGAATTTTATCAAGGTAAGTTATTTTTATTTATTTATTTATTTTGATTCCAATATTGAAGGGGATTTGAAGTTATTTTTATTTCTTATTATTTTCAAGTAGGTTTTTTGGTGACTGATTTTGCAGTTTTAATATTTGTATTTGGATCCATTGTTATTGAAATATTCTGCGTAAACTTCAGCCCCTTATTTCCATCACTTCTCGACGGCAAATGGGGAAACTGTTGGGAATTAGTCTAGGTGTTTAATCCAATTAAACAGCGGAATCCTAAACTATGAGGATCAGGTCTTACCCTTGAAGCGTAATCGGTTGCGCAAATCGCCTGGCTCCTCTGAGAAGATGGCGTTTTGTTGTCTCCAAAATCCTTCCTTGAAGGATTCTCTACTCTCAAGCACGAAAGCCTTCGCAGGTTGGTGCTAGCCAATCTTGCCTACCAAGAGAATTTGGGAGTTCTGTGTATTTTTTTTTCTAATGAGAATAATTCCAAAAAATCCTCTCCTACAATTATATCCCTAGGATATTTGTAGAGAATTAATTTCCAAAATCAGTATTGTAATTTATCCAATTATAACTTAACTGATTTTAGTAATTTCCAAATTAGTATTATTACCAAATATTATTTAACTGATTCCAAGTCAGTATTTAAATAATATTTACTAATTCCAAATCAGCCTTAAATAACACTTTAATGATTTGGGTTATACACCAAGTCCATGGATCAACCCATGACCCATGGATCAGGCTGATGGGTCAAGAACTTCAATTGCAATTGAGTCCCTTGATTTATCAGCCCATCCCAATTGTTCTCAGGTAATTAATTAACTATTAATTAATACCATAGAACTTTCTAATAATATTTAATTAAACCATTTAATTAAATCTTATTTATTTAAGTATAACAATTATACTTATTGTAGGCAAGAATACTTATTCTGCATCATTGGACTTTCTTATGTGCGATCCTGTAGGCCCATTCCAAATTGGCAACGGATAACTCAATCTCATTGATTAATCCATAAGTCATTAGTGGTCTCTAGCAAGACATAATGACTACCCAATTCAGAATGGAGGGTCGAATGGAGATTCAACACAACCTTTCCGAGCAAACTGCGTACGATCCTCTACATCGATATCCAGCTTAGCATAAGGCATGGAACCATCATCCTTATGTAGCTAAGCGTTTACTTGATCTCTTAGTGACACTGAATCCATCAAGCAAATGATATCCTTATCATTCCTTGGGCATGGCCATGCACTTTTCAGTTCACTATCAAGTGGCCAAGATATCATCTCTCACTTAAGAGAGATTTGTAGTCCCATCACTTCACCTACATACCTTAGCGTGTCTCATAGTGTACCCAATCATACCCGTACTTGGCAACCTGTTACGGCCCCGTTAGGCGTATGTCAAAGCACACTACAATTCACCTAAGACCATGTAGTGATTTCTGGTCTAAGGATCCTAGTACCAGTACTACTCAAAAGAATCACTCATGATCTGGTTAGTCCATGGAGTGTTTCTTTTGGCGGATCGATTTCATGAATTTAAATATGCACAAGGATATTACTATCATGAAATTAACTCATTTGATAAACAATCAATCAAACGACAAATATCTTATTTACATAAATACCCTCAAAGTATATTTACATAAATAGCCCTCATTAGGGCACATTCACCAACAATCTCCCACTTGCCCGATGAAGGGCTATGTCCTAAACTGTTTAAGACCAATCTCTATTACATGTCTATCAAACTTTGACTGTGGTAGAGCTTTTGTGAGAGGACCTGCTATATTGTCGTCTGACCCTATTTTGCACACTTTCACATCTCCTCGATCAATGATCTCTCGGATGAGGTGAAACCTTCTAAGTATGTGTTTGGTTTTCTGGTGTGACCGAGGCTTCTTAGCTTGTGCGATGGCCCCGTTATTGTCACAGAAAAGTTCTATCGGATCTTGGATACTCGGTATCACTCCGATGTCTGACACGAACTTTCTCAGCCAAACAGCTTCCTTTGCAGCATCTGATGCAGCAATGTACTCAGACTCTGTTGTAGAATCGGCTGTTGTATCTTGCTTTGAGCTTTTCCAACTTATTGCACCGCCATTCAGACTAAACACGTAGCCTGATTGTGACGTCATGTCATCTTGATCTGTTTGGAAAGCAGCATCAGCGTAACCTTGTACAATGAGTTGTTCTTGTCCTCCATACACTAGCATTAATCCTTTAGTTCTTCGTAAGTACTTCAGGATTGCTTTGACTGCAGTCCAATGATCCATCCCTGGATCTTGTTGGTATCTGCTAGTCATGCTAAGTGCATGTGCAACATCCGGACGGGTACACAACATGGCATACATGATAGATCCTATTTCCGAAGCATATGGGACTCTACTCATTGTATTCCTCTCCTCTCTTGTTGAAGGACCTTGGTTCTTCTTCAAGAGAAGGCCATGTCTAAATGGTACCTTACCATTTTTGGAGTTAGACATATTGAATCTTTTCAATATCTTGTCTATGTACCCTTCTTGACTTAGTCCCAGAAGCCTTTTAGACCTATCTCTATAGATCTTGATACCTAGTATCGTCTCAGCTTCTCCTAAGTCTTTCATAGAAAATACACTCCCCAACCATTGTTTGATGTCTTTCATCAAAGGAATGTCATTTCCTATGAGCAGGATATCGTCTACATATAGGACAAGGAAAACAATCTTGCTCCCACTAACTTTCTTGTAAACACAAGGCTCATCTTCATTCTTGATGAATCCGTAACCTTTTACTTCCTCATCAAAACGAAGATTCCAACTTCGAGATGCTTGCTTTAGTCCATAGATGGACCTCTGAAGCTTACATACTCGATTAGGATGCTTTTGATCGATGTATCCCTCGGGTTGTTTCATATAAACATCCTCGAGTAGGTTTCCATTCAGGAAAGCCGTCTTAACATCCATCTGCCATACCTCATAGTCAAAATATGCTGCTATGGCAAGCATTGTCCTAATGGACTTGAGCATTACGACAGGGGAGAAGGTTTCATCATAGTCAATACCATGAGTCTGTCTGAAACCTTTAGCCACTAGTCGTGCCTTGAAGATCCCGCCAGGTTTTAACTTGAAAATCCACTTGCAATCGACAACCTTTGCCTGAACAGGAGGGTCAATCAAAGTCCACACTTTATTGTCCCTCATGGATTGCATTTCAGATTCCATAGCTTCTAGCCATTTATCGGAATTCAGACTTTCTAAAACCTGTTTGTAGTTCGCGGGCTCATTAGAGTCCACCAAGATCAAATCTTGATCGTCAGTCACGAGAAATCCGTATCTCTCGGGTTGGTGACGAGATCTACTAGACCTTCTAGGTTCTTGTGCTGTTGACTCAGGTTGCTCATCTTCATGAGTTTCCATGTCAACTTCCATCTGAGTTTCTGTAGATCGTTCTACATCCTCTTGTGGTTCTTGAACTTCTCCGAGTTCTATTCTACTCCCACTGTCTTTCTGGTACAGAAATTCTTTCTCTAAGAAAGTAGCTCCTCGAGCAACGAACACTTTGTTCTCAGTTGGGTTGTAGAATTGATATCCTTTGGTTTCCTTAGGATATCCCACAAATAGGCATTTGTCAGTTTTGGGTTCAAGCTTATTACTTTGTAAACGCTTTACATGAGCTTGACAACCCCAAACTCGTAGATAGGACATATAGGGCTTCCGACCCATCCATATCTCATATGGAGTCTTATCTACTGCCTTAGATGGAATACAATTCAATAAGTAGGCAGCAGAAAGGAGAGCATAACCCCAAAAGGATGTAGGGAGAGTCGCTAGGCCCATCATTGATCGAACCATATCTAATAAGGTCCGATTTCTCCTCTCGGATACACCATTCCATTGAGGTGTTCCTGGTGGAGTCAGTTGTGAAACAATTCCACACTGTTTTAGATAGCCATCGAACTCATCACTAAGGTATTCACCTCCCCGATCGGAGCGAATAACCTTAATCCTTCTATCCAACTGATTCTCTACTTCGTTTTTAAACTCTTTGAACTTTTCAAAAGTTTCACTTTTATACCTCATTAAGTAGACATACCCATATCTACTAAAGTCATCAGTAAAAGTTACGAAGTATTCAAATCCACCTCTGGCTTGTGTGCTCATTGGTCCACATACATCCGTATGTATTAGGGCCAATAGCTCACTTGTTCTTTCACATTTCTTGTTGAAAGGACTCTTTGTCATTTTGCCTTGCAAGCAGGGTTCGCAGGTATCATATGATTCAAAATCAAATGAACCAAGCACTCCATCCTTGTGAAGCTTTTGAACTCGCTTTTCATTTGCATGGCCTAATCGACAATGCCAAAGGTATGTTGGACTTAAATCATTTTTAGATGATTTAGCTTTCTTTTCTATGTTATAGACTGGTTTTTCTTGGGTCAAATCCAAGACATACAGACCGTTACACATATTTGCAACTCCGTATAAAATATCATTTCGATATAAAGATAACGAATTATTCTCTATAATAAATCGAAAACCTTTATTATCTAAACTCGAAACTGAAATAATATTTCTGCTCAAAGCAGGTACATAATAACAATTTTCAAGTTCGATATTTAAACCAGAAGGTAAAGACAGAGTGTAATCTCTAACTTCAACAGCAGCAACTCTTGCCCCGTTGCCCACTCGGAGATCTACTTCACCTTTCTTTGTTATCCTTCTATTTCTGAGTCCTTGCACATTAGTACAAATGTGAGCCCCACAACCAGTATCTAATACCCATGAGGTGGACATAGAAAGATTTATTTCTATAACAAAGATACCTGAAGCTTGTTCACGAAACATTTCCGTCAGTGACTCATAAATTCGGAACGCTTCCAAATTCATGAACTGCTTTTGAAGCTCGCCTGTCATAGACGCTAGCATCAAGCACGTCACATCATCGGAGTCGCTTTTCAGCTTATCCCAGGCTCGTTGAACATTTGCCGAAGCATTTTGTGGTGGTTCAGGTAAAGCGGTCTCTAAGACATGTAGCTTCCTTTCTTGTTTGAGAACTATTCTCAAGTTTCTTTCCCAATCTAAGAAGTTTGGTCCAACCAATTTACCTTTATCCAATATACTTCTTAGAGTAGAGTTTAAGATAACATTTGTGCTAGATGATGCCATTTCTACAAAGAGTAAATGCAAAATATTAGAATGAGTTTTAAAATTATTTTCCACAATAGCCAAAATTGAAATCCCTAACAATTTTGTGTTGGTGCTAGATTGTGGGCCGAAAATCCACAAAGAGTCAACCCCAGTCTTGCTTTGGCAAGTATCGTAGGGATCGGGCTCTTCTGGTAGGCAACGTTCAAATCACATTCCATGTAATTTAACGCTTTCCAATTGCATACCATGCAACTTTTCGGTGATAGGATGAACATTCCAAATGTTTGACACCATCCTATCTTTGCAAAATTAATCCCTAGTCAACTTATCGGGTCAAGCTAGGATTAATTTTCCCAAGTTAAACCATCCCTCAAGGCATCACATCAATATGCACCCACACAGTTTTTCCATAACAAGTGGTAGTGATAAAGTTGAGCATCTAATACCCAAACAGTTTTTCCACTCATTAATGGTAGTGATAAAGTTGGGCACTATTATGTAACAACCCGCCGCATGAAGAAAACCTGAGGCCCTTGGGCTCTCCAAGTCCATCAGACGTTCGACACTCAAGCGGGCCCTCAAGTATGGAAGCAAAATCTTGGGTTTTTGGGATTTTAGTTTGATCGGCTTAACATGCATTTTCGTTTATCATATTCATTTGCATATCAAATAAAATGAATAAAAGCAATGAATTGGGCTCTAGTCTATTACAAAGCCTTTTAAAGTTCTTCATATTTGGGCCTTCATTGTTGGGCTTCCGTTCCTGGGCTCCACCATGGACTCCTCTTGGAAACTCCTCTTGGGCCTAACTATTACATAAAATTTTAACAGGCACGCAGGCCCAAATTCAACTGGCTCGCAGGCCCCAACTTTTAAAACATTAATAAGCCCAATTCATGCTTTAAAACACATAAATGCATATGCTCATACAAGCCCATTTTAATTAAACCGATTAAATTTAAGGATTGTGTAACTATTACAGAATTAAAATTGATCGTGTCATGATCAATTTTAATCAATCCTTCTGTTCATTTTACATTTATCCAAAATGATGCATGAACATGCTTGCATAATGATGCTTCAAATAAAATTTAAACAATTTAAATAAGCATCAAAAAAATTAAAATAAGATAAAATAAATAAATAAAAATTCAAAATTTAAACAAATTAATTAATCTAATTAATTAATTAATTATTTATTTATTTATTTATTTATCTTTTCTAATTATTTTAATCTAATTAAAATAATTATTTTAAAATTTATCTAATTTTCTAATAAATTTAATTATCCTAATCTAATTAAGATAATTTATTTCAAATATTTTAAAATCTTAAAATCTAATTTTAATATTTTAAAAACTAAAATCTGATAAGATTTTTATTTTTATTCCAAAATCAAAATTTAAAATCTTATCAAAAATTAAAATTCAGAAAAACAATTTTCTTTAAAATTTGGGGCAATTTGATAATTAAAATAAAATTCTGGGCTAGGGTTTTGAGGAGGACTCAAAGTCCAGGGCCATTCTGCAATTTTAAAACTATTTTAAAATTTAAGGCTGTTAGGGTTCAAGGGGCGGAGGGGCAGTTTAGTAATTTAGGCCCATTAGGGCATCTGCTCCCACCGCCTCTCTTTCTTTATCCAATTAGCATGTAATGGGGCGGCAGGGGTATTATGGTAACTTCAGCCCCTAGGGCTTCACCCCCAGCCGCAGCCAACCTTCTTCTTCCTCAATTGCCGCCGACCTCTCTTTCTTTTGGCGTCTAACGCCGGTCGTATTTCCCGGCACTACGAGTTCGCAGCGCTGGGTTCCGTTCAGTCGCTAGAACATTTCTGGAAAGCGATCGAAACGAAGCACGGCCCAGATCGAATCTGTCGGAGATGACGAAGTGACCCGACGCGACGACATTCACCGCTGCTCGATTTCCATCCTGTTGTTCATCCGTTCACAGCCGTGACTATCCGAAACCATTTCTGATACGACGCAAAACTTTTGAAAAAACACGCAAACTTTTTAGTAGAAAAAGGGAAAAGCGAAACGCCATTGAATTCAATCCCACCTGATTTCCGTTCCCATCACCCAACCCCACAACCAAAGAATTTTATCAAGGTAAGTTATTTTTATTTATTTATTTATTTTGATTCCAATATTGAAGGGGATTTGAAGTTATTTTTATTTCTTATTATTTTCAAGTAGGTTTTTTGGTGACTGATTTTGCAGTTTTAATATTTGTATTTGGATCCATTGTTATTGAAATATTCTGCGTAAACTTCAGCCCCTTATTTCCATCACTTCTCGACGGCAAATGGGGAAACATGTATCTTCAGTTCTTTATTTTGCTGTAGTGGTTCTGATTTATCTTTGGCACCAGTAAAAATGGTATGTTTTTATTCTCTGGACTATATTGACAATTACATTAGACTGAACTGTTCATGGCAATAATATGTTCTTTTTTTGGTTTTTGAACTTAGATTTGGATGGTTTTCATTATTTGTTGACAAATAAATCTGCAACACATGGATTAGATTTGTAGTCTCTGTTTATAATCTTACCAAAAATAAAACAGTAAACTTACTTTGTTGCACTGTAGTCTCTACAACAAATGGATAAGATTTGTTGTACTGTAGTGTCTGTTTGTGAAATTGGGTTTTTTTACTTTGTTACACTGTAGCTATGTCAGAATGCAACTTCTAAATTTTGCTAAATTCTTCTACTTAGTCTTACGAGTCAAAAATCAATCATGACATTTCTTTACCTTCTTTCCTTTCTATTTCATGAATAATATAATACTATATACTGAAATGTAATTGAAATGTGTGTCAAATACATTTCATTTCATCTTATTCTCCATTTAAATGCACTTCAGACAAACTTTTGAACATTTTTATTCTACTCAAATCTCCTGCCACTGCGGTAAGTTACTCTTGAAGTGTAACTCAGAATCATGTATATGATCCCCTTCAATACAACTGAAACCTAGCAATCAATCAATAAATGTTGAGTTTCATCTTTGTTACTACTTCTCTTCATATTTAACTCTTTTCTTTTGTTGATCCTTCTGTATAACTATCTTCACTCATGCAAGAAAAATGCAAACATCACAGTATACCAGTCATATATAATACACCAATTTAAGTTTTACTCTACCAATCCTCACTCTTCTTTTTCTCCTACAGATTAATTTAGTCAGTAATCCACTGCTTTCGAGTTTCATTGTGCTATCTTCATTTGCCATTTTAGGTAAATTTTCTATAATTGCATAAATAATGACAATTTATACAATATTGTGTTACTGTATTTGATTTATACATAATCTATGTCATATTTTTTCTCTTATTTTTGTTTTTTCCCCTATGTTGTATGAACGTTATCATTACTACCCCTATTAGAGTGCTATTTTAAAGGTATCTTCACGCCACATGATTTCTGGAATTTTTGCCAAATATTAGTTATATTAAACCAATTTCAGTTACGATTAACGAGTTAAAAAAACCATACTAATACTACGCCACGTCTGACTAATAATGCGCCACGTCTGACTAATATTGCGCCACGTTTGACTAATACTGCGCAACGTCTGACTAGTACTGTGCCACGTCTGGTTCATAATGTACCACGTCTGGTTGATATTACTGCTCACTCTTGTTCCTTTTCTGCAGATCAATTTGCTCAGTAATCTGCTCCTTTCGAGTTTCATTGTGCTGTCTTCATTTGCAATTTCAGGTAAATTTTCTATAATTGGATAAATAATAATAATAATTTATACAATATTGTGTCACTGTATTTGATTTATACATAATCTATGTCATATTTTTTGTCTTCTTTTTGTTTTTTCCCCACTATGATTCATAATAATAATATAATATGAATATTGTCATGAATAGCACCATTAGAGTACTAAAAATTTGACAAGAAGTTATGAATCAAGAAGTTATAAAAGTTATGAATGTTTTTTTCCCTCTGTTATGAATCAAGAAATTATGACTAGCAACATTCAATGATAAATATAAGAAGAAGCTGCTTCAATAGTGTGTTTAAACAATATGTTGATGATTTTATTTTAGTATTAATGATATAATGTTATTATTATGGTTTCTTCATTTACTAACTTATATTTGTACCTTTTTTTTTTTTTTTTTACTTCGTGATATACTTATATAATTGATAGATGGATAGAAATGCACAACGCAGAAAAAATTATGCTACTATGCCTGTAGAGAAAAAAAAAAAAAAAAGGCATTGTTGCAACGAATGTGTGAAGCTTATGCAAGAAAACGTGCCCTACACACTAAAGTGAATGAAACTACTATTCAGCCTCAAAATTTATTTGAGAATGCTGTTACTGAAAGCATTAGTACCAGTAATATCGAAACACAAAAACATCTTAATATTGAAACACAAAAACATGCAGATGAAACTAACATTTCTAATATAATACTGCCAAATCAAGAATCAGCAGGTATAAAAATTTTTAATTTATTTGTTTTAAATCTTCATAATTTCCCCAAATGTTTAAAGTTATATATATTGAGCAAGTCATTATTTTTCAATTAAGAACACATAAGCATTAACTCAACATAATTTTAACTACTATGAGTTATACTGTGGCAGAATCAATGAGTTCTCAAGTATCATATAAATTAGCAAGAGAAAGAAGAAAAAAAATCTTAACAGAAAGGCACGCTATAAAAGTCTCCAATAAAGAAAAATTAAAAAATAAAACATCATCTTCTGCAGGTACACATTTTTTGTTTAAATTTTATACAATATTTTTTTTTTTACAATAAGAATATAATTCACTTTTTCTTCCAACATAAAAATAATCAGATTTTAAAGTTTTATCTTCTTATCTTAACATTATGTCTATCTTTTTTACATCCAGGTTTTCCCTATAAAAAACTACCCGACCATCCTATTGAGCTTCCAAGTACTGAAAATTGTGAACATTGTTCTGCAAAAAGATTCTATCTAGAATCAAAAACTTTTTGTTGTCAAAATGGAACTGTTTCACTGTCTATTCCACCAATGGCATACTCTTTAACTCATTTATTGACATCAAATGATGAGAACTCAAAACATTTCAGAAACAATATTCGTACATATAACAATAAATTAGCATTCACATCTTTCAGTGCAAAATATGACCGAGATTTAACAAAGAATAGTAGAGGAATGTATACCTTCAGAGTACAAGGTCAAGTTTACCATTACTTGGATTCACTAAAATCCAACAATGACAAACCAACAGGAATCCAGCTATATTTTCTTAACACAGAAGATGAAGTCAAACAAAGATTACTTTCTTCTGATACATTAAGAGAATCAGTTTTGAGAACTTTGATTAAAACTTTGGAAAATAACCCATACTGTGCTTTTCTTAAAGATCTACGTGATGTTCCAGGTATAGAAAATCATAGAATAGTTCTCAATTCTTCACCAGATTTGGATCAACGTAGATACAATTTACCTTTACAAAGTCAAGTAGGAGCAATATTTCGTGAAGATGAAACTATTGATGAATACATTGAAAGAACTGCACATATTAGAATATATAACAAGTCTGATACAAGTTATAGGATTAAACATTTTTATGCTTGCTATGATACATTACAATATCCTTTACTTTTTCCATGCGGAGAATCTGGATGGCAACTATCAATAGAAAGAAAACAAAACAATCCAAAGCGTAGAAAAAGTTCTCATTGTGAAAATGAACAACCTTATAATCCTTCTGATATTTTTTCAGCAGATAAACTAATCGAAAAAGAGGAACAAGGTAAGCTTCTATGTAAAGTAAAATAATAATATTATTTTACTCATCAACTATAATAATATATTTATGCATTTACTTTTTTGCTATTATAGTTACTCATGCAGGAACAAAGAGAAAAAATTATGTCACAACTAAAGAGTACTATTGCTATAAATTTCAAATAAGAGATAATGATAAAAGTATGCTGCTACACACCATGATATTGTTACAACAATTTGTTGTGGATATCTATGTACAAATTGAAACATTTAGACTAGACTTTCATAGAAAACATCAAGAAGAAATAAGGTCTAAAATTCTTCAAGGTGTCCTAGACAGTGTTTCTGTTGGTCAAACTGATGGATCAAAAATTGGCCGAAGAGTTATACTTCGTGCTTCTTTTATTTGAGGTCCTAGAGATATACGTCGTAGATATTTGGATGCAATGGCTTTAGTTCAAAAATATGGTAGACCTGACATTTTTCTTACAATGACTTGTAACCCTAAGTGGAAAGAAATCAAAGAAAATTTATATGCAGATGAAACTCCATTTGATAGACCAGATTTGTTAGCAAGAGTTTTTAGAGGTAAATTTGAATTGCTTAGAAATAATTTAATACAAAAAAAATTATTTGGTCAAGTAATTTGAATTGCTTGTGTACATGTAATTGAATTTCAGAAAAGAGGAATGCCCCATGCCCATTTATTATTAATCTTAAAACCTCAATTTAAACCTTTAAATCCTAAAGCCTGTGATAGAATCATTTCAGCTGAAATTCCAGATCCTGCAACATTTCCTGACTTAAATAGTCTTGTTATTAAACACATGATGCATGGTTCTTGTGGTTCTATAAATCCATTTAATCCTTGCATACGTAATGGAGTATGTAAAAATCATTATCCAAAACCTTTTTTTACAACAAACAACACATGGAGAAGACAGATATCCTCATTATAGAATAAGAAATGATGGTCAAGTAGTAAGAGTAAGGAAACATGAACTACCCTATAATCCATATCTCTTTGCTAAGTTTGATTGTCACATGAATGAAGAAATTTGTTCAACAGTTAAACTGGTCAAATATATATATATATATATACAAAGGACATGATCTTATAAATTTTATAATTGTTGAAGTAGATGCCTTAGATGATGTTGATGAAATAAAACAGTTTCAAGATGGTCGTTGGATAGGTCTATCAGAAGTAATGTGGAGAATTTATGGATTTCATTTAAACAAAATGATACCTTCAGTTTATACTCTTCAAGTACATCTTGATGGTGAACAAATTGTTTCGTTTCACAAAAAACACAATCTTTTGAATTTGCTAAAAATTGTTGATTTTAAGAAGACAATGCTAACAGAATTTTTTGAAGTGAATCGTGTTAATAAGAACACTCAGTCTCCAAATTTATTGTATAAAGAATTTCCCCAACATTTTACTTGGAACAATCAGTATAAATTTTGGTCCATAAGAAAAAGTGGTTCAACTATAGGAAGACTTGTAACAGTGTCACCAAAAGAAGGTGAAAGATATTACTTACGATTATTGCTATCTCATATAAGATTTCCAACTTCATATCAAGACTTGCTAACAATTAATGGAGAAGTTTGTCCAACTTTCAGAGATGCAGCTTTAAAATTAGGCCTTTTAGATTCAGACAATTACATTGAAGAAAGTCTTTTAGAAGTTTCAACACATCAATTTCCTGCTACTCTTAGATCTTTTTTTGCAATACTTCTTGTATATTGTTCTCCAAGTAATCCCAGGAACTTGTGGGAAAAGTTTCACCCTTATTTTTCAATAGATTTTGAAAGATCACCGCGTTTTATACATTCTAATTCAGAAGAAATTAAAAAATCTGTTCTTTTAGAAATAAATACGATGTTGGAACAAATGGGTAAAAACATCAATGATTACAATTTAGTTGATGATAATCTGTATATGCATTCAGGCAAAAAATTAACCAGAGAAATGGAAAATGAATTAGGCATAATTGTAAATGATGATGATCTTCAATCAATAAATCAATTCACTTCAGGACAGAAGAAAGCTTACTATAGTATTATGACTTGTGTACAATCTGGTAAAGGACAAGCTTTTTTATAGATGGTCCAGGATGTTAGTTTTGAATACAGAAAAGCTATGGCTTATATCAAAAACTAATATCCACAGATGACATATCATTTTGTTTCAGTATAAATTTGTTCCTTTATATCATAGAACTAGATAACGGGGTGTGGACAGACAAAGTAGATACCGTTATTGGTTAAAGTATTGATATATAAAAAGTATGCTCGTAACCGAGATAGTCTGAACATACTATCGGTATAGGTTATTGTGTGGTTTGGAAATTGGTTTATCTAAACTAGTTTAAATCACACAGATGTGCCCGGGGCATATTGAGCACGACCAGTTTGGATAGAATTGACTTATACTGATCGGCGTAGTCAATTCAGTCCTAGTATTCCGTCTCTCAATCCCGAGATTGGGACGGGCGTGAGGGTTGGATATCGTGTGCTTTGATTTGCCAAAGAGTGAGGTCAATTGAGGCCAATACCTCGGTAAGTTGGGTATGCGGTGTTTAGCTTCTTGTGTGCCATTGCTAGTCGGAGGAATCCACGTACCGGTTCGCCGGGTTGATGGTGCTCCCGAGATGAGCTCGTAAGGTTATTATACTAAACCCGGCCGGTGAACTTTATGTTCGGTATAATAAAAGGACGAGTGGTACTAAACTCGGAAACTAAGAAGTCGGTGAATTAATTTGTCAGTAAATTGATAAATCGACGAGCGCTAGATCTTTAATGTGGGGAGATAGAATAAAATATAATGTCACGATGTAAAGTCGTTTTCGAGCGGTAGTTCCATAATTGGTCCAATAGTGGCACGACCGATTATGCATTTGACTAATCGACAAAGTAAATTAATTAATCCAAAAGGTTTAATTAATATTTAATCGACAAAGTGAATTTAGAAATTAATTCTATTTTGAATTAATTAATTCTAAGGGTTCGATTAAATTAAATTAACAAAGTGGATTAAATAAATTAATTTAAATGGGTCGATTAGAGTTGATTAGTCGGGAAGACTTAGCGGTCAACGAAAGTCAAATTTTAAGGCCTAACTCGAGAGCCCATTAGGTCTCCAATCGAGCTCCTATAAATAGAAGACTTGATGCCCAAGAAAACCCTAAGGAAATCTTGCAAGACAAGTCTTGCCCATTTCTTGAGTAAGAAGGTTCTAGAGAGAGAATTTTTCTTCACGAATTCTTTCTCAAAAACGAACTAGATTTCTTGCTCCTTAAATTGGATTCATCCCAAAGATTAAACCTTCAAGTTGTTTTCATACAGCCCGCCAGTTTTTTCTTCTTGGACAGCCGCAATTGAATTTATTTTATGGCCGCGACTTAGAAGAAATTTCCAGCGAAATTTAGTGGGTTTTGTTCGGTGCTGTTTTCTTAGCAGCGACTTCATGCGTTTGATTCGAGAAAGGCTGATGTTGATCTCTTTCCACAAATCGGTGATCCATTAGCCATTCTTGTCTAGATCACGATGAAGTTGTAGTTTAGTTAGCAGCAGTCCGTGTTTTTTTTAAATAGCTGGAGCAGTTTTTCTATAAAAAAGGGGCTGGGCTGTACCGGGTTTTTGATCAGTTTTTGGGATTATTTTGAGTCCGATCTTTGAAAGATTTCCAGGTGGGTTTTTCGTGGGCTAAGCGAGTAAGCTTCGATAGATTATTGCCCACGCAATATTCGAAGTGTTCTTGGAGAATCGATTGGATTTCTTGTGGAAATCGCAACAAAGAATTGGTTTTTCTTTAAGCAAGGGACTTCGCTTCAAAAGGTATAATCTTTAAATTCCGCTTTTATTAAAGATCGAATCTTTTGTGTCCCGATTAATAAATTAAATAAGTATAAGCCTAGATCCGTTCATGGGTAAACTAATTTGAGCCTGAGCTTGGTCGAAAGCTTCCGATTCTGGAATGCATTGCACGAAAGTGAGGTTTTCGATTTAGCCCGGGCTTGTTCAGTTTTCCTTCACAGGAGGTACTGGAAAAACATTCTTATATCGCTCTCTTTTGGCTACTATTAGAAAAGAATGATACATAGCTATTGCTGTAGTTACCTCAGGAATTGCTGCAGCAATATTACCCAGTGGTGGAACTGCTCACTCAAGATTTAAAATACCAATACATTTAACAAATAACTTGACTTGTCGAGTCAGCAAACAACGTACTACTGCAAAGCTAATTGTTCAAGCTAAGATTATTATTTGGGATGAAGCCTCAATGGCAAAAAGAGAAGCAATTGAAGCCTTTGATTTACTGCTCAAAGACATAATGGATAATGAAGAATCATTTGGTGGAAAATTAGTTGTTTTTGGTGGAGATTTTCGCCAAACATTACCTGTAATTGAAAAAGGAACTAGGGAAATGCAAATAAAAGCAAGTATTGTTAATTCATTTTTATGGAAATCAATGAAAATTCTTCATCTTACTGAAAATATGAGAGCTTTATTAGATCCAGCTTTTTCTGAGTTTTTGCACAGAATAGGTGAAGGAACTGAACTTACTGACACTGATGGAAACATTACTCTTCCTAAAGAGATTGTAATTCCTTTTACTGACAATAAAACATCTTTGAACAGGTAAGTAATGAAAAAATAATACAAATTAAAGTTTTTATCATTGTAATATTTAAATAATCTGTTCTATATTTCACTATTTCTCAATTAAATTTTAAAACTTACTTTTTTATTTTTCTGCTGCTTCCAGTTTGATTCTTTCAACATTTTCGTGCTTGGATGTCTATGTGCAAGATCCATATCAAATGATAAATAGATGCATTCTTTGTCCCAAAAATAGTTTTGTTAGTGATATAAATGATGAAATGATTCATAAATTTCCTGGAAAATTGTTCATATATACAAGTACAGATAAAACAATAGATGAAAAGCATCAAGGAGATTATGAAGATTTCTTGAATTCTCTTAATCCAAAGAGTCTTTCAGCTCATAAGTTGCTTTTGAAAGAAAATTGTCCAACAATACTATTGAGAAATCTAAATCCAGTAGATGGTTTATGTAATGGTACAAGATTAATCTGTAAAAAATTAACTTCATTTACCGTTCGTGCTGAAATTACAATAGGCCAACATAGAGGAAAACAAGTCTTTATTCCTAAGATTCCTTTTCAATGTCCTGACAATGAAAAACAAGGAATACCTTTCATTCGTAAACAGTTTCCCGTTAGACTATGTTTTACTATGACAATAAATAAAGCTCAAGGACAAACATTAGATTATGTTGGCATCTATTTGAAGGAACCTGTTTTCTCTTATGGTCAATTATATGTTGCATTATCAAGAGCAAGAACTGCTGAATCTGTAAAGGTTTTGATTGTTCCACCAACTTTTGGAGAAGTTAAAACTGATTGCAAAACAAAAAATGTTGTTTATACCGAAATCTTTGAGTTATCAAAACAAGAAACATAATGTTAATATACTCATAATCTTGTATATTTTTCAACCAGGATGACTACATTAAGCTATATTGAAGACATCGATGAAAAAACAGAAAATTGGTCTTGCATTGTCAAAGTTGAAAAAAAGCTCCAAGTTACTCAGTCTTTAAATAGTCCAGAGAAAAAATATCAGAAATTTATATTTTTTGATGAAAAGGTAAATCAAACACATTTGGTTTTAATACTTTCCAACTAAGAATTAATTCCTTTTCAATGACAACTTTCTTGTTGTATTGTAGGGAGCAAAAGTTCAAGCCATAGTATTCAACCAACACATTGATCGGATGAGCAAAAAGTTATAGATTTTTGGAAAATATAAGATTACTAATGCATAAGTGAAGCCAATTTCAAAGAATTATCAAAAGCATGGCATTACAAAACAATGGGTGATCACATCCAAAACACCAATTTCTAAAATTCCAGAAGAAAATAAGAGAACTGTTGTTGACTACAATTATGTTCCATTTGACAAGTTGGCACACTACATTGACAAGAAAGATATATTAGTTGGTAAGTAAACTTCTAAATTTTCAAACCCTGAACTTTTTTCTTACATTATTGATTACATCTAACACCATTTCTTACATGGACTTTCTTTTATTTCTTCTTAAATTTATAGATGTCTTGGGAGTTGCTATAGAAGCATTTCCCGTCAACACTATTATTAAGGATAATGGAGAGAGCATAGTGCAGAAATTTATGTTAATTGATCAAAAGTATTTCTCAAACTCAACAACTTTTACATGCAACTGCATTTTTCACTATCATATTATTATTCATAAAATCTTAACAATTTTATGTTCATTATGCAGTATAAATGTTGTCAGTTTATCATTGTGGAACCAATTCACAACAAATGAAGGGAAAAGTATTTCTGATGACATAAAAAATCACCCTGTAATTGTGTGTCATCGAGTCAAAGTGACACTTTATAATGGTATACTGTTTTGTTATCTTAACTATAAAAGTAAATATGTTGTTTTTTAACTTATGTGCAAACTAAAATGTATTCTTACAATATTACCTTACAAATTTATATAATACTTAATAGGTATTGTACTTACAACAAACTACAGATCAATGATTTTGATAAATTCACAAATTGATCAGGCTTTAGACCTTAAAAAATGGTATTTCATTTAGTATAAAATAGATAATAGTGAAATTATTACATAATTATTAATAACTCTAGTGATATTTTCTAGGGCTGAAAGGAACTACAAAGAAATAAATGAATTCATCCAAAAAAAGGAATACCATAGTCATATTCCAAATTTGACTGCCGCAACGCCTGAGCATATTACATCTGTTGCAAGCATAGTTTCAGAGCAAAAAGTAAGTTAGTCAAATATAGTTTCAGAGCATACTTTGCTATCTATATTAATATTGTTTTTATTCAAATTACCTATAATTTTTTCTACATTTCTCTACTCTCTAATACAGATTTTCTGGGTGAATGTGTTCATGAATTTTAAAGATCTGTCTCAAAAATATTGGTACATGGCATGTCCAAAGTGCTACTCTGCCACTTCCTCTCCACATGGTGAAGTATACATCTGCAATTCTTGTAATGGAGAACAAAAAGCTGAACCAAGGTAATGTAAACTATAACATTACTAACTTTGAATAAAAATCATATTACACTAACTATGAATGTAATTAATATTGATCAAGTGTCGTTTTGACATTAACTTAACTGACAAAAGTGGTACTATCACTGCAACCATTTTTGGAGACTTGGCAGAAAAAACCTTGCATTAACTGCTTCTGAAGTTATGCATACTGATTTGCATGTAAAAATACTCAAACTGTTTTTCTTTTCAAATTCTAATGCAATTATACTCAATTGGATTCAAAATACTATGCATTCTATTCAAATTATATTCATACTTCAAGATTTTCATGTTTAAGTACATGTATGGTATGAAGATACTTCACCAGTATTTCAAACTTATATTAGCCTGTCAATCATAAATAAATGATCATTTCTGTTGTTTAATCAACAGTGTGAGCTTTTAACTTTTGTTTAAAATTCCCTTCATTGAGGATAATTGTGCTACATAAATAGCTAACAGCTTATGCTCATGTATTGAATATATTACAAGCACTTTTGAGTCTTTTCTCCCTTCATACCTCATAATTAAATTATTTCTAGAAGGATTTTTCAAACATGTTTGTTCAAATTTCCCTAGAAAGAGAATAATTGTGTTGCATCAATGGGAACAGTTTATACTTTCTAACTAAGTTAAATAGAACATTGCAGCAGTTCATGAATTATCAACTTCTGCAAGAAGTTGTCATCTGAGAAACGCAAAAGGTTTCTGTTTCTACATTTGTTGGTTCATCAAAAGTATATTTGTTGGTTCTACATTTGTTTTATTCCTGCTGTCAGCCCTGTGTCTGGTCATCTTATCCACTTGTTCAAATGAATTCAAATATCATTGCAAAAAACTTTACACTTTTATTTGAAATCTGATTACTGCATCAGATTGTTTTTTTCCCTTCCTTTCGCTTCTCTAAGACAACAATTATATTGCTTCATTGTGCTGTTTGCTTTGTAAATATATTTTCAAAATTTTGTTACCGCTGTAGGATCGTACTCCCGTTGTCATATTATGATCAAAAGATGTTATTGTTATGTAAGAGTATGCCAAGACCTTCCCTTTTTTGTCAGAAACAACAATACTATATTATTAGGTTCTTACTTTGGATTGTAAATTATATTCAAAACTTCTTTAAATTAAGAGTAAAATGTGATTTATATTCAGAACTTCATTACTGTGAACTGTGGATTATATTGAAAACATCTTTACATTATTCAGAGCCTCTTTTCAATCTTTGAATAAAGAAAAAAGGAGATTTATATAGAAATTTTCAGCTCACCTTTCTTCATAAGCTTTTGAAGATGTGATTCATTAGCTGATAATGGTTCAATTTCTTTTGATTGTTTTCTACTAACTGACAATTAGACAGTAAATGACTTATGTCATATTAGATCCTTTTCAAAATTCCTGTTGTTTGTAATGAATTTCGTAATGCAAAAATTGGAACAGCACTACAATGTTTTTTGTGCAAATAAAGTCAGTAGCAAAATGACAACACACTCCCTCACGCAAAAAATACGACATTCTCCACTATTGTGAAGCAACTAGCCTCGACAAGCAACCACGAGAGACACTTGCAGATTCTCCAAAGTATTCTGTAATGGAGTCATCATCCAAGACTTTTACATCAAAAGGTTAGATATTTATAGATTTATATTAATTATCAATTTCTATCTTTTTAATAATCAACTATTTACATCTAATTTACATCTAATTTAATTCAATGTTTTCTATTTGCACACAGAAAATGTTACTGCTGCCAAAAGGCTTAAGCTAGATTAAGCTATCTTTAGCTGAAAAATCCAAGGAAAATGAAGAAGCTACTTCAAACACAATAATGAAGAAGCATAAGGAAAAGAGTACTAATCATTCAAACATTCATCATTTTCCTCTTTTGATTGTGCAACTATCAATGTTGGTTAAAAGTGTAAGTAAATATCAATTAGGATTTAGCCTTTTGAAGTTCATATGAAACTTAAAAATGACTTAGTATTTTGTTGACATGTACTATAAGAAACTCAAATAAATAATTATGAGTTTCTAAAGTACATGTAAAACATTTATAACTGTTAACTTTTGCTAATAGTTGCACAAACTTTGTAGTATTAAATTGCCATCTATTTGACATTTATGTATTATAAACCAACTCTTAAGCATAAAGTTACTTCCTCCATGAAATTGCAATGTCTAACTTTCAATATGAATCCAATACAATCCTATCATGCTTAAAGAACTAATATGCACTAAAAACAACCAAACCGCTATATCAACCTTTTTTGTTTATAGCTTAGTTGCAGTTACAGCAGTGCAGGATTATATTTCCAAGTTAATAAAGACCAGAAAATATAAATCGACTCACTATTTCAAGTCAGCATAGTCAGTCGCAGGTTGTCCATGAAAACTATTGTGGAATAATGTATATTATTCTAACATATTGTTCTCAGAACAACTAGCACCACGTCTCAAAACACATAAACCACGTCTCAGAACACATAAACTACGTCTCAGATCACATGAACCACGTCAAAAAATAAAAAAATAAAATCACGTCCAGAACGTCTACATCCATGCATGTGAATATAAGCTTTTTTTTTTTCACAAATACAGCCTACAACATCTCAAAACACTAGCACCACGTCAAAAACAACTACCACAACGTCCAGAAATGTCTACATCCATGTATGTGAATTTAAACTGATTTTTTTCACAAAGGCATTTCACTACGCCTCATAACAAGATCACCACGTCAATAACGTCTCATAACACTAGCACCACGTCCAGAAATGTCTACATCCATGCATATCAGTTCAAACAAAGTCTACATCCATATGTTTGAATTTAAACAGATTTTTTTAACAAAGACAGTCAACCACGTCTCAAAATACTAGAACCACGTCAAAAACAACTAGCACCACTTCCAGAAACATCTACATCCATCCATTTGAATTTAAACTATTTTTTTCACAAAGACAGCCAACCACGTCTCAGAAGAATAGAACCACGTCAAAAACAACAAGAACAACGTCCACAAACGTTTACATCCATGCATGTGAATTTAAGCTATTTTTTTAACAAAGACAGCCCACCACATCTCACAACACAAGCACCACGTCCAGAAACCCCTACATCCACGTCAAAAACAACAAGCACCACGTCCATAAATGTCTACATCCACGCATGTGAATTGAAGCTATTTTTATCACAAATACAGCCCACCACGTCTCATAACACCAGCACCACGTCAAAAACAACAAGAACAACGTCTAGAAACGTCTACATCCATGTATGTGAATTTAAGCTATTTTTTTACAAAGACAGCCCACCACATCTCAGAACACAAGAACCCTGTCAAAAACAACTAGCACAACGTCCAGAAGTAAAAACAACAAGAACAACGTCCAGAAACGTCCACATCCATGCATGTGAATTTAAGCTAATTTTTTCACAAAGACAGCTCAGTACGTCTCAGAACACTAGCACCACGTCAAAAATAACTACCACCACGTCCAGAAACGTCTACATCCATGCATGTGAATTTAAGATATTTTTTTCACAAAGACAGCCCACCACGTCTTAGAACACTAGCACCACGTCAAAAACAACTACCACCACGTCCAGAAACGTCTACATCCATGCATGTGAATTTAAGCTATTTTTTTCACAAAGATAGCCCACCACGTCTCATAACACTAGCACCACGTCAAAAACAACTAGCACCACGTCCAGAAACATCTACGTCCATGCATGTGAATTTAAGCTATTTTTTTTCACAAAGACAGCCCACCACGTCTCATAACACTAGCACCACGTCAAAAACAACTAGCACCACGTCCAGAAACGTCTACGTCCATGCATGTGAATTTAAGCTATTTTTTCACAAAGACAGCCCACCACGTCTCATAACACTAGCACCACGTCAAAAACAACTAGCACCACGTCTAGAAATGTCTATGTTCATGCATGTGAATTTAGCTATTTTTTTACAAAGACAGCCCACCACGTATCAGAACACTAGAACTTTGTAAAAAACAATTAGCATCACGTCCAGAAACGTCTACGTCCGTGCATGGGAATTTAAGCTATTTTTTTCACAAAGACAGCCCAATACGTCTCAGAACACTAGAACTACGTCAAAAACAACTAGAACCACGTCCAAAAACGTCTACATCCATGCATGTGAATTCAAGCTATTTTTTTCACAAAGACAGCCCGCCACGTCTCATAACTCTAGAACCACGTCAAAAATAACTAGCATCACGTCCGAAAATGTCTACATCCATGCATATGAATTGAAGCTATTTTTTTCCCAAAGACAGCCCACCACGTCTCAGAACACTAGCACCACGTCAATAAGAACTAGCACCACGTCCAAAAATGTCTGTTTTCATGCATGTAAATTCAAACATATTTTTTTCACAAAGACAGCCCACAACGTCTCATAACACTAGCACCACTTCATAAACAACTAGCACCACGTTTAGAAATGTCTACATCCATACATGTGAATTTAAACTATTTTTTTTTACAAAGACAACCCACAACGTCTCATAACACTAGCACCACGTCCAGAAACGTCTACATCTATGCATGTGAATTCAAGATATTTTATCACAAACACAGCCCGCCACGTCTCATAACACTAGCACCATGTCATAAACAACTAGCACCACGTTTTAGAAACGTATACATCCATACATGTGAATTTAAACTATTTTTTTCACAAAGCCCACCACGTCTAATAACACTAGAACCATGTCAAAACAACAAGAACAACGTCCAGAAACGTCTACATCCATGCATGTAAATTTAAGCTATTGTTTTCACAAAGACAACCACCACGTCTCAGAACACAAGAAACACGTCAAAAAAACTACCAGCACGTCCAAAAACGTCTACAGCCATGCATATGAATTTAAGGTATTTTTTCACAAAAACAGCCCAACACGTCTCAAATCACTAGCACCACGTCAAAAAAAAAAAAAAAAATAGCACCACGTCCACAAACACTAGCACCATGTGAATTTAAACTATTTTTTTTACAAATACAGTCCACCACGTCTCACAACACTAGCACCACGTCAAAAACAACTATCAAAACGTCTCAGAACACTAGAACCACGTCAATAACAACTACCACCACGTCCACAAATATCTACATCCATTCATATGAATTTAAACTATTTTTTTCACAAAGAAAGTCCACCACGTCTCATAACACTAGCACCACGTCAAAAACAACAAGAACAATGTCCAAAAACGTCTACATACATATATGTGAATTTAAGCTATTTTTTTCACAAATACAGCCCACCACATCTCACAACACTAGAACCACATCAAAAAAAAAAACTACCACAACGTCTCAAAACACTAGAACCACGTCAACATCTATGATTGTGAATTTAAACTATTTTTTTCACAAAGACAGCCCACCACGTCTCAGAACACTAGCTCCACGTCAAAAAAAAACTAGCACCACGTTCACAAACGTCTACATCCATTCATTTGAATTTAAACTATTTTTTTCACTAAACTGTAGACGACGTCTCAAAATAACAATCACCACGTAAAAAGCAACAATGGGCCGCGTTGCGCGGCAAACACCACTAGTTTTGATTATGATTTTGTGGTTGAGGCAGTTGATGCAGCACTTTTTAAAAATAGTGGCTTTCGGCTTTCCTTGTAGATTCTTCTACTCAACATTATATACCTTCAATACAGATCATTGTGTGTGGTGCCTGATTTTTCAACTGCTGCTGATTGTACCTTTGTTCTTTTTTTTGTCCTTGAAGAAATTCAATTTATCATCTGCCTTCATGAAACTACGAGTTAAAATTACAGTTTTATTTATTATATTAAATTTTAATTATAAATAATATTTGAATTTTAAGAAAAAGAAAGTACAATTTTTTTTATTATATAAGCGTTAGAATGTGATTAATTTTGATATGAAAAAGCCATTTACTAATAACTTTTGCTAAAACTTCACAATTTTTTCTTAAATAAACAGTGAAATGTTAGTCAATAAGAAAATTAATGTATGAAATTTTACTTGTAATAAATCTTCTTTTTCAGCGGCGAGTTAGAGAGTTGATGTCATTCCCAATAAATGAAAAATATTTTGTAAAAATAAAATTTTAATAAGGCTTAAATCTTTTAGTCCCCTTTAGCGGTTAATCTGATTTTGATCACTCTTTTATTTTAGTCATCTATATTAGTTTCACTTAAATTTTTTTTGACAATCATAATCCATTTTTACAAAAAATTTTATAAAATAATAGATTAACTTATTTGATAGTTAGTTAAATTTACTTTTTTTTAATTCATAATTTGTATTATAGTTTGTTTAACAAATTGTATAATTTGGAACCTATTCAACCTATTTAAGATTTTGACTGTTATTTTAAATTGTAAATTAATTTAAATGAATTAAATATTCATGAAAAATTAAGTTATAAAATATATTTAAAAAATCATAATACAAATTATGATTTAGTGAATGATATTTCTCCTTTTATCAAAAAGAAGTATAAAATATAACTCAGTTCATAGAATAGTAGAAAATAAAATCAGAAAAAAGAAATACTAGAGTGGTGCGTCTAGGGGACCGAGGCGATTCCGTTTTGAGATTGACTACTGGAACGGTTCGTGAAAAGTGGGGCCAGTTGATGGGGGCCGTAACAGAGGAAAGAAGCTAGTGGAGCCCAACTGGAGGACGTTCTGGATCATAGTACATTAAGGGCATCCATTTTGGACCAAATGGGACGGACCCCTACGTTTGCACTTAAAGAATACTAAGCCCAGTTGGATGCTTTTATGTGGGCCACTGTAGTGAAGACCGGGTACTACTATTTATAATTTATTGTTTATTATTTATAACCCTATTTTTAAAATAATATTTTTAAATTATCCTTTTACTAATTTTTAAATAATTTATCAAAATTTAACAAAATGAATATATATTTTTTTATCCCAACAAAATGAATACTATCTTAATCAATTATAAGAACAATTCTCACACATACAGTATTTTTTTAAAAAATAAAAAGATTAAAAAAAAGGAGGAAATGAGGGAGGAAAATAATCAAAAAAAATTTTGGTAAAAAATTCGTGAACAACTACTTGTGTTAATCGAATGAAACCCGGATAAATTATTAGAACCAATACCATCACTATCACAGCCGTCTCCATGGGCATGATCACAACAATGATTTTGATTTTCATTCTGGTGATCATCGTTGTCATCTTCATCAAATGGTTTATTTTTATGAAAAATACAGCATTTCTTGGAGGGATTCTTCCTGCTACTGTTGTTGCAGAGAAGACAAGAAAGATGACGAGGACATGGTTACGATTTGGGTAAGGCTGAAAGAAGAAGATGACGACGTGAATTGCCACATGGTGACTCTGGCTATAGTTAAGTGGTATCCGCGGGAAGAAAAATAATTCTAAAAAATGGGCAAAATAAATATATATATATATATATATATGTGTAATTATGAACAAATTCTATTATGTTATTATCTTATTATGAGAATATGTTATGCACTAAATAAAAATAATTGTTTCAAAATTTAAATGTTCTTTAATTAAACTTTTTGTGCAGAAATTTTTTCTAAAGTAGTGTGTTGGTGGTGGAATTTGAAAAAGGAGAAGAATAAATAATAAAGAATGTTGAATTTTTTTTTTTGTTTTTGTTAGAGGGACATTTTGAATAGTAAACTTTAAAAATAAGATTATAAATAGTAAAACGTCGACTACAAATACTAATCGAGACATAGTAATCGGATTTGGCACGAGCCTTGACACTTGATACTATACACTATACTCTTTATAATTTGTTTTATCTTTAATATTAAAACTCTTATAAAATAATAAACTGATTTCATCCCCCTTTTAATTTAGAAAAGTATTCATTTAACCTGAAATAATAATTTATTTATTAAATTTAAATAGTACAATAATCAAAATTATTTTTTAATATTAAAAGAAAAATTATAAATAAAAAACTTAAATAAATTTCTTCTAAAATTGCTTATGTATGTTTTTCGATTTCTTTCCTTCCAAACTCCTTTTGTTTTTACTTTTCCCTCCATTACTTTTTTTTTACTCTATCTCTTCATAAATTACTAAGTTTTTATTATTTACTTTCTATCTAAATTCTAACTTACCCCTAAATATTAAGTGTGAGTTTATATAATACAATTTATCCTCTAGCTCGTCCTTTTTAATCAATTCATACCTTTAATTTGAAGAATAATTTAGATTTACACCTTCAAAATGATAAATACAATTAAAATTTATTTTTAAAATTATAATTTTCTATATTATTTATTATTGAAAATTTTTAATATTTTAAAAACTATACAATTTATAATACATAAAAAAAAAATCACCCCTTCGTTTACGTGGACCATAATTTCATAGTAAAATTAAATAATGAGTTAAAAAGAAAAGGGAAAATCTTGTGGCAGTATTAACGTAGGGAGGTCGGTGGGCGGCGCGTTGACATTTTTGTCAAAAAGGCGTCGGATGGATGGTCAATAGATTGGAGCGTGGTAATTGAATAAGCTAAGAGGGTGAATTTTGTATAATTTGGTCAATTTTGGTAGAAGCCACCGGGGTGGGTGGTAGTACCGCAAATTGTATGGTAGTGGCCGTACAATTATAATTATATAATAATTAATTAAAATTTCTTTAATAATTAATTATTTTTTTAATTTTACCATAATCGTTATTATAATAAAATAACTTTTATGTTTTAAAAAATTCTGGAGCATAATTAATATCAGAGTAGCCCTACACGGACAGGTCCAATTCCATGATGAAGAATATACCAAACTTCAAACTCACGATTTCCCCAAGGATTATAGCCTAGCATATACTAAGAGTATTACATAGGATCACGTGCGAAAATATTATAGTATTTCAATGAGCTTTAAAACAAAAGGAAATACACAATAATTCAAAAATATATATAATATTCTGAAAAAAATAATATTTTAGAAGATATTAAATATGAATCATTTAAGACTAAAAAATCAGAATTATATTAGAATTCTAAAATATTTTATATAAAAAAATTGGAGTGGGTGTTAATTTGCAATAAAAGAAATTTGTAGGAATAATAGGTAATTAGCGGTTTCAATTTCAATGGAAAGTTGGAAAATTGGAAAATTGGAAAATTGGAGTGGCTAGCTTTCTATTCCACCTTTCTAGAAGTTGGAAAAATTACCTCCAACGGATGGACTCGGCAAGATGAGACTTTGTCAAAAATATATTCATTACTTGTTTCATTCTATTCTTCTATTCCAAATTAAAGCATCTATAATAATTTCTCTTTAATAATAATAGTTTAATTTTTACAATTAAATTTTGATTCAAAATGATTTTTTTATCATATTATAAAGTGATGAGACATCAAGTACTTCGCTTTAAGATTGACAAGTGTATTAGTTCAAAATATTACTCCAGGGAGTCTATATCAATTTGGGTCTTGAAATTTTCGCCAACAAGGCTAACCAAGACAAATAATTGCATCAAATTTGTCAAGAAACTCTTTAAGCAACCTAAAAAGGCTTTCAAAACACTTGTAATATTTATTTTGGTTATAAGCAATTATTTCTGCCCTATGTTTTATTTTTGTTTTTGGTCTATGTGTTTTTGGGCTTTTCGAAGGGTTTTTTAAATCTAAAAAGCTATTTATAGCATAAAATTATTATTTGTAGCACAAAATATTGAGTGAAATTTCTAAAATGTCCTTTGAAGCTTGAAAATTCCAAAACATTGAAAAATACACTTATTATGCGAGAAATAAAGAAAAAATAGCACTAAAATAGCAACCGGTAGGAGGAAAATTGCGCCTGATGCGAGATCAGACTGGAAAAAATTGCAACAAGAATCCGACAGATGTAGGTAAATATCGCACATATGGTGTGATTTCCTTTAGGAAAATTGGAATGGCATGGCGATTTTGCCATGTCCGATCGCGCAAGAAGCGCTATTTTTTCCGTCTCAATTGCAACTTACACGCAATTTTCCAATTTGGCACCTATTTATTTGGTTTCTTTAGAAACCCTACAAAATCAACCTCCATTTAAGAGTTTCTCACCAATTCTCTCTCAAACCTTCCAAAACTCTCTCTAAAAATCACACATGGACGCGGGCGGATCTCAACCACCACGAGGTCCTGGAAAGGGGAAAGACTTGTACGGTTAAGTAAACACTATGAAATTCCGCTTATTTTTGAAAAAAAATGCCATTGAAATCTGATTTTTTGAGGTTATATCGCCGATCACCGGCGATAGAGTGAACTATCACCGGCGATTGGCGATAATTTTCTCAAAAATCGCATCTCAGGTGCGACTTCCAGGAAAGTTATCGCCGATCGCTAGCGATAATTTTCCAGAAAATCGCATCTCAAGTGGGATTTTCGGACTGCGATACTTTTCCCAAAAATCGCATCTCAGGTGCGATTTTCGCCGCAAAAATTGCATTTCAGATGCAGTTTTTTAATTTTATTATTATCATTATTATTTTTCATAGTTGTAATTATTATTCATAGTTTCAATTAGTTTTAATTTGTAATTATTATGATTATTTTGCTTCGGTTTAATTGCTATTCATAGTTTTAATTAGTTTTAACTATCGTCGATATTTAAATGTTGAATTCACAAAATTTGTTGTAGATTGGGGGAAAGTCTCTCTCGCGACAGGGTCCCACTGCTTCTAATAGGAAAAATAAAGCAGGGAGAGCTAGCTCATCCCACCTTTTGATGGATGAGGATATTGATGGAGGGGAGCAGCATTTCATAGGCGGGGAGCAGAATCCCTCATCCATAGGACAATATCAGGAGCCCACACAAGGTCGGTCTAAAATTTATGACTAATTTACTATTCATTTATTTATTTTCCTTATGTAATTTGCTTCAATGCTTATTCACCAACAAATTTTAGTAGTTAGAAATTTATGGGATATATATGTGATTTATGTAATTGTATTAAATGATTATTTTATGATATAGGAATGTATAGTAGTGATTAATTTGATTTATGTAATTTGATTATTATATGATTATGCTATGCTATACGAATTATGATTATGTTATGATATATGAAGTATAGTAGTAATTTTTTTTTTATTTATGTTTGTTAATTCAGTTTATTTATAATAAATATTTTATGAAATTAGACAAAAATAAATGTGGGAAGGTCGATACGTCCTGGAGTGTGAGTGTGCCTTGTTCGGGTGGCCCTATTGATGGGTCAGTGATACCTAGTTGGAAGGGTCATGTGGCTTTGAAGTATAGAGAGGAAGGTGAGGAAGGTGTACCTAGGTGGCCCATGAAGTGCCACAATAGGCCAGGGATATGTGACAAATTAGTTACTTGGTTTGATGGGATGCCTGCTGATTGGTAGGCGAGATTGAGGGTGACCGGGTTGTCTCACCTGCCTTCTACCATGCACAGTACCACAGATGTCCCCCTCATATGTGCATTCATTGAGCGTTGGTAGCCCGATACGAACACATTCCACCTATCTGTTGGTGCGATGAGTATACTCTTGCACGATGTGTGGAAGATACTTCGCATACCCCTTGATGGTAGTATGATCGCTGATTGCACTGCTAAGTCGGTTATGTGGAGTCTATGTAGAGACTGTTAGGTATGAATACTAAAGCTTTGCTTGTATTAAACTATTTCCCAGTTTGTATATATCGATTAAATATTTTAGTTAAATTATTTATATGTTTTACATATGTCGTCCATTTATATTATGTAATTAGATGAGTGGTGTCTTGTGACACAATAGGTCTCATCATTGGTTAAAAGACATAATATATAAATGAGATTCGTAACTGAGACAGTTTTGGACACACTTCAGTTTAGGTAATTATGTGATTCAGAAATTAGTTTGTCTAAACTGTTGGTGTATGTGCCCTTTTGAGGGCTATTTATGTAAATAAACTTTGAGGGTTATTTATGTAAATAAGACATTTGTCGTTTGATTGATAATTTATCTGATGAGTTAATTTCATGAAATTATATTCTTGTGCATATTGAATTTCATGAAATCGATCCGCCAAAAAGAAACACTCCATGGACTTTTAGATCATGAGTGATTCTTTTGAGTAGTACTCGTACGAGGATCATTAGACCAGAAATCACTGCATAGTCTTAGGTGAATTAGAGTGTGCTTTGACATATGCCTAACGGGACCGCAACAGGTTGCCAAGTACGGGTATGATTGGGTACACTATGAGTCACGCTAAGGTATGTAGGTGAAGTGATGGGACTACAAGTCTCTCTTAAATGAGAGATGATATCTTGGCCGCTTGATAGTGAACTGAGAAGTGCATGGCCGTGCCCAAGAAATGATAAGGGTTATCATTTGCTTGATTAAGTTCATTGTCACTAAGAGATCAAGTAAAACGTTTAGCTATATAAGGATGATTGGTTCCATGCCTTATGCTAAACTGGATATCAGTGTAGAGGACATTACGTAGTATACTCGGAAGGTTGTGTTGAATCACCATTCGACCCTCCGTTCTGAATTGTGTAGTCATTATGTCTTGCTAGAGACCACTAATGATTTATGGATTAATTAATGAGATTAATTTATTCATTGTCAATTTGGAATGGGCCTACAGGATCGCACATAAGTGAGTTCGATGATTCAGAATTAATTTGCCTGGTTTTAAGTATAAGAGTTATACTTAAATTGATAATATTTAATTAAATAGTTTAATTAAATATTATTGAAGAGTATTATGGTATTAATTAAGAGTTAATTAATTACCTAGGAAGAATTGAATTGGGCTAAAAAATCAAGGGACCTAATTGTGAATTAAGATTCTTGACCCATCAGCCTGATCCATGGATCAATGGGTTGATCCATGGTGTTGGTTAAACCCAACTCAGTAAATAATAATTATTATTAATTATTATAAACAGATACTTCTCAAATCAGAGAAGTATCTGGTGGTTGAGAGTTTTTAGAAAAATTGGTTTTAAACATGTTTTAAAGATTTTAAAAACAGACTCTCTCAGACTAAAAAAAAAGAAAAGAGACGCTCTTCCAAAACTCTTCCCCAGAGAAAAATGTTTTCTCTCTTTGACAGGCACTTTTGGGCTAGCACCAATTCTGATAGGCTCCGGTGCAAGATCGTAGAGACAATTCACGTGAATTGTTGGTGAACGCTATCTTCTCAGAGGAGCCAGGCGACTGCACAACCGATTACGCTTCAAGGGTAAGACCCGATCCTCTTAGAATTTAGGCTATTCCGTAGCATAATTTAGGAAATTATGCATGCCTAGTTCCAACAGTGGTATCAGAGCCATAGGTTAATTTTGTTTTAATTAAAAATATTTTAATTGAAACAAAAAGGAGTTTAGAACCGGGTATAAGTTTTTTTCTTCTTGAAAAATGTTTGAAGAAAAAAGAAATAATATGCTGGAATGTTGCCGTTTTCTTGGAAATGTCACCGGAATAGTGTTCCGACCGGCCGGAAGTTCGCCGAAAAAACGCGAATTGCTCAAAAATTGGTTTTTTGGACTGAATTTTTTGGTGCGTTTTGTTCTTTCCTTCATGGGAAACTATTTCGGGCTAGTTTCATTTCAAAACATTTGTTGAATGGTTGGTTTTTTTTTGGAAAAATTTTTCTGGGTTTGACAAACCCGCTTCGCCGGGAAGAATTTTTCGTTTTGGGGTTTTTGAAAGCAGTTTGCAGGTTTGGATGCCGGGGAAATGTTCCTCGCGCTGGTTGCTTCGACGAGGCCGGGGAAATGTTCCTCGCGCCATGGGGAAACGGGGTGACGGAAATCAGTTTCGTCGGGTTCCTTGCGCCGACAGAGTTTTCGAAGTCCGGTCGCGGGTTTTCGTTCGTCATTCGATGAGTTGCCAAGGTCGACTTCGATTCGATCGGGGTCAGACCGGGGCGAAGAGGCGACGTCCGGCGCTGTGAACAGCACCGGAAGAGGTGAAGCGTTCGCCGGAAAATCGAAGAAGAGACGCCGGCAGTGAATCGGGGAAGAAGATAGGAGGCGGCTGGGGCTGGTGCCCTAATTTGATGGAAATGACCAAATTACCCCGCCGCACTCCAAAATCCCGAAAATGCCAGCGTTTAAAAATTGTTTTAAAATTTGCAAAACAACCCCAGAACTTTTAATCTTTAAAACCCTAGCCCGAGGATTTTGTGAAATTACAGATTGGCCTCAAAATTTTCAGAAAAATCTTAATTTTCCAAATTTTAAAATTTGATAATATTTTAATTTATAATTTAGGATAAATTAAAAGATATTATCAGATTTTAAATTACGATAAGATAAGATTAGATTTAGATTTAATTCTTATCCTATAGAATTTAAAATTTAAAATTTTGAATAATTATCTTAATGAGATTAGGATAATTAGAAATATTCAAATTTTAAAATTAGAAAGATTATCTTAATAAAATTAGATAATTAAATGAATAAATAAATAAATAAATAATTAATAAGATTAGTTAATTAATTATTATGTTTTTTTATTCATTCTTCCGAGATAATGTGTTATTTATTTAAAATGTTTAAATAAATTGCACGCATGATTCGTATGTCCATGCATCATTCGATTAAAATGAATGAACATGGGATTGATTAAAATTGATCATGACACGATCAATTTTAATAGTGTAAGAGTTACACAATCCCTAATTAAATGATTCGGCTTAATAAAATTGGCTTGTATGAAGTATATGCATTTGTGTGTTTATCTATGCATGAATTGGGCTTAAAATTTATTATTTAAATTTTTTGGGCCTGCGAGCCATTTTAATATTGGGCTGCATGCCTATTAAATAATTATGTAATAGTTAGGCCCAAAAGGAGGTTCCGAAGGAGTCCATGGTGGAGCCCAGGAACGGAAGCCCAAAATGGAGGCCCAAAAGAAGTTTTTTTTTTTAAAGGCCCTGTAATAGATTAGAGCCCAATTCATCGCATTTCCGCAATTTTATTTTATGTTTTGTGAATGAATGAAAACGACAATGCATGTTAAGCCGATCAAACTAAAATCCCAAAAACCTGAGTTGATTTTGCTTCCATACTTGGGGGCCCGCCAGAGCGTCGAACGTCTGTGGACTTGAAGAGCCCAAGGGCCTCAGGTTTTCTTCGTGCGGTGAGTTGTCACATAATAGGTGCCCAACTTTATCACTACAATTAATGAGTGGAAAAACTGTTTGGGTATTAGATGCTCAACTTTATCACTACCACTTGTTATGGAAAAACTGTGTGGGTATCGATTGATGTGATGCCTTGAGGGATGTTTAACTTGGGAAAATTAATCCTAACTTGACCCGATAAGTTGACTAGGGATTAATTTTGCAAAGATAGGATGGTGTCAAACATTTGGAATATTCATCCTATCACCGAAAAGTTGCATAGTGATGTAATTGGATATCGTTAAATTACATAGGGATGTGATTTGAACGTTGCCTACCAAAAGAGCCCAATCCCTACGATACTTGCCAAAGCAAGACTGGGGTTGACTCTTTGTGGATTTTCGGCCCACAATCTAGCACCGACACAAAATTGTTTGGGATTTCAATTTTGGCTATTGTGGAAAATATTTTAAAACTCATTCTAATGTTTTGCATCTTTCTTTTGTAGAAATGGCATCTACTAGCACTAATACATCTAATCTCACTCTAAGAAGTATTTTGGACAAAGAAAAACTTGTTGGTCCAAACTTTTTAGATTGGGAAAGAAACTTGAGAATTGTTCTCAAACAAGAAAGGAAGCTAAATATCTTAGACGCTGCTTTACCTGAACCACCTGTAAATGCTATGGCTGCTGTTCAACGAGCATGGGAAAAGCTGAAAAGCGATTCCGATGACGTGACATGTCTGATGCTCGCGACTATGTCAGGCGAGCTTTAGAAACAATTCATGAATTCGGAAGCGTTCCAAATTTATGTGTCACTAACGGAAATGTTCTGTGAACAAGCCCGTAACGAAAGGTTCGTTACGATAAAAGCATTGATCTCGTGCAAAATGGCGAAGGGTTCGTCAGTAAGCACGCATTTGATCAAGATGAAGGGGTATATTGATACCCTAAAGAGATTAAATGCACCTCTTGCTAGAGAGTTAGCCATTGACATCATCTTGGCTTCACTGCCTGATGATTACAATGACTTTGTGAACTACAACATGCATAACATGGAGAGGACGATTCCTGAGCTCAATGGAATGCTTAAAAATACTGAGCAAACCCTTCGGAAGGCAACGCCAGTACTTGTTGTAGAAAAAGGTAAGGGCACCAAGAGAAAGTTTAAAGGCAAGGCAAAAGTTGTTGAAAACAAGAAGTCTTGCAGTAAGACTGCTCCTAAGGCTCAGTCTCAAACTCCTCCTACTAAGAAAAATGCTCAGAAGGACGCAGTATGTTTCCATTGCAATCAGAAGGGGCATTGGAGAAGAAACTGCAAGCTGTTTCTTGAAGAGAAGAAACAGAATCCTTTGGCTTCAGGTATCTTTGTTATTGAAATTAATCTTTCTATGTCAACCTCATGGGTATTAGATACCGGATGTGGGGCTCACATTTGTACTAATGTGCAGGGACTGAGCAATAGAAGGATAACAAAGAAAGGCGAAGTAGATCTCCGAGTGGGCAACGGGGCAAGAGTTGCAATTGTTGAAGTTGGAGATTACACTTTGTCTTTGCCTTCCGGTTTAAACATTGTTTTAGAGAATTGTTATTATGTACCTACTATGAGTAGGAATATTATTTCAATTTCTTGTTTGGATAGTAAAGGATTTCGTTTTATTATTGGTAATAATTCGTTATCTTTATATCAAAAAGATGTTTTATACGGAGTTGCAAATTTGTGCAATGGCCTATATATCTTGGATTTGACCCAAGAGAAACCGGTTTATAACATTGAAAAGAAAGCCAAACTAATTCAATCTGATTTAAGTCCAACATATCTGTGGCATTGTCGTTTAGGCCATGCAAATAAGAAGCGAGTTCAAAGACTTCATAAGGATGGAGTGCTTGGGTCATTTGATTTCGAATCAATTGACACATGTGAACCCTGTTTACAAGGCAAAATGACGAAGAGTCCTTTCAGCAAGAAAGGCGAGAGGACTAGTGAGCTATTGGCTCTAATACATACAGATGTATGTGGACCAATGAGCACACAAGCCAGAGGTGGATTTGAATACTTCGTGACTTTTACCGATGACTATAGTAGATATGGTTATGTCTACTTAATGAGGTATAAAAGTGAAACTTTTGAAAAGTTCAAAGAGCTTATAAACGAAGTAGAAAATCAGTTAAATAGAAGGATTAAGGCTATTCGCTCCGATCGGGGAGGTGAATACCTTAGTGATGAGTTCGATGGCTATCTAAAACAGTGTGGAATTATTTCACAGCTGACTCCACCAGGAACACCTCAATGGAATGGTGTATCCGAGAGGAGGAATCGGACCTTATTAGATATGGTTCGATCTATGATGGGCTAAGCGACTCTCCCTATGTCCTTTTGGGGTTATGCCCTCCTTTCAGCTGCCTACTTACTAAATCGTATTCCATCTAAGGCAGTAGATAAGACTCCATATGAGATGTGGACGGGTCAAAAACCCTATATGTCATATCTACGAGTTTGGGGTTGTCAAGCTCATGTAAAGCGTTTACAAAGTAGTAAGCTTGAACCTAAAACTGACAAATGCCTGTTTGTGGGATATCCTAAGGAAACAAAAGGATATCAATTCTACAATCCAACTGAGAACAAAGTGTTTGTTGCTTGAGGAACCACTTTCTTAGAGAAAGATTTTCTCTACAAGAAAGATAGTGGGAGTAGAATAGAACTCGGAGAAGTTCAAGAACCACAAGAGAATGTAGAACGATCTACAGAAACTCAGATGAAAGTTGACATGGAAACTCATGAAGATGAGCAACTTGAGTCAACAACACAAGAACCTAGAAGATCTGGTAGATCTTGTCATCAACCCGAGAGATACGGATTTCTCGTGACTGACGATCAAGATTTGATCTTGGTGGACTCTAATGAGCCCGTGAACTACAAACAGGTTTTAGAAAGTCCAGATTCAGATAAATGGCTACAAGCCATGGAATCTGAAATGCAATCCATGAGGGACAATAAAGTGTGGACTTTGATTGACCCTCCTGTTCAGGCAAAGGTTGTCGATTGCAAGTGGATTTTTAAGTTAAAACCTGGCGGGATCTTCAAGGCACGACTAGTGGCTAAAGGTTTCAGACAGACTCATGGTATAGACTGTGATGAAACCTTCTCCCCTGTCGTGATGCTCAAGTCCATTCGGACTATGCTCGCCATAGCTGCATATTATGACTATGAAATATGGCAGATGGATGTTAAGACGGCTTTCCTGAATGGAAACCTACTCGAGGATGTTTATATGAAACAACCCGAGGGATACATCGATCAAGAGCATCCAAATCATGTATACAAGCTTCAGAGATCCATCTACGGACTAAAGCAAACATCTCGGAGTTGGAATCTTCGTTTTGACGAGGCAATAAAAGGTTACGGCTTCATAAAGAACGAAGATGAGCCTTGTGTTTACAAGAAGGTTAGTGGGAGCAAGATAGTTTTCCTTGTCCTATATGTGGACGACATCCTACTCATAGGAAATGACATTCCAATGTTGAAAGATATCAAACAATGGTTGGGGAGTGTATTTTCTATAAAAGACTTAGGAGAAGCTGAAATGATACTGGGTATCAAAATCTATAGAGATAGATCACAGAGGCTTCTAGGACTAAGTCACGAAGGGTACATAGACAAAATATTGAAGAGGTTCAATATGTCTAACTCTAAGAATGGTATGGTACCATTCAGACATGGCCTTCTCTTGAAGAAGAACCAAGGTCCTTCAACAAGAGAGGAGAGGGATACAATGAGTAGAGTACCATATGCTTCGACAATAGGATCTATCATGTATGCCATGTTATGTACCCGCCCGGATGTCGCACATGCACTGAGCATGACTAGCAGATACCAACAAGATCCAGGAACAGATCATTGGACTGCAGTCAAAGCAATCCTAAAGTACTTACGAAGAACTAAAGGATTAATGCTAGTGTATGGAGGACAAGAACAGCTCATTGTACAAGGTTACGCTGATGCTGCTTTCCAAATAGATCAAGATGACATGAAGTCACAATCAGGCTACGTGTTTAGTCTGAATGACGGTGCAATAAGTTGGAAAAGCTCAAAGCAAGATACAACAGCCGATTTTACAACAGAGTCTGAGTACATTACTGTATCAGATGCTGCAAAGAAAGCTGTTTGGTTGAGAAAGTTCGTGTCAGACATCGGAGTGATACCGAGTATCCAAGATTCGATAGAACTTTTCTGTGACAATAACGGGGCTATCGCACAAGCTAAGGAGCCTCGGTCACACCAGAAAACCAAACATATACTCAGAAGGTTTCACCTCATCCGAGAGATCATTGATCGAGGAGATGTGAAAGTGTGCAAAATAGGGTCAGACGACAATGTAGCAGATCCTCTCACAAAAGCTCTACAGCAGTCAAAGTTTGATAGACATGTAATAGAGCTTGGTCTTAAACAGTTTATGACATAGCCCTTCAACGGGCAAGTGGGAGATTGTTGGTGTATGTGCCCTTTTGAGGGCTATTTATGTAAATAAACTTTGAGGGTTATTTATGTAAATAAGACATTTGTCATTTGATTGATAATTTATCTGATGAGTTAATTTCATGAAATTATATTCTTGTGCATATTGAATTTCATGAAATCGATCCTCCAAAAAGAAACACTCCATGGACTTTTAGATCATGAGTGATTCTTTTGAGTAGTACTCGTACGAGGATCCTTAGACCAGAAATCACTGCATAGTCTTAGGTGAATTAGAGTGTGCTTTGACATATGCCTAACGGGACCGTAACAGGTTGCCAAGTACGGGTATGATTGGGTACACAATGAGTCACGCTAAGGTATGTAGGTGAAGTGATAAGACTACAAGTCTCTCTTAAATGAGAGATGATATCTTGGCCGCTTGATAGTGAACTGAGAAGTGCATGGCCGTGCCCAAGAAATGATAAGGGTTATCATTTGCTTGATTAAGTTCAGTGTCACTAAGAGATCAAGTAAAACGTTTAGCTATATAAGGATGATTGGTTCCATGCCTTATGCTAAACTGGATATCAGTGTAGAGGACATTACGTAGTATACTCAGAAGGTTGTGTTGAATCACCATTCGACCCTCCGTTCTGAATTGTGTAGTCATTATGTCTTGCTAGAGACCACTAATGATTTATGGATTAATTAATGAGATTAATTTATTCATTGTCAATTTGGAATGGGCCTACAGGATCGCACATAAGTGAGTTCGATGATTCAGAATTAATTTGCCTGTTTTAAGTATAAGAGTTATACTTAAATTGATAATATTTAATTAAATAGTTTAATTAAATATTATTGAAGAGTATTATGGTATTAATTAAGAGTTAATTAATTACCTAGGAAGAATTGAATTGGGCTGAAAAATCAAGGGACCTAATTGTGAATTAAAATTCTTGACCCATCAGCCTGATCCATGGATCAATGGGTTGATCCATGGTGTTGGTTAAACCCAACTCAGTAAATAATAATTATTATTAATTATTATAAACAGATACTTCTCAAATCAGAGAAGTATCTGGTGGTTGAGAGTTTTTAGAAAAATTTGTTTTAAACACATTTTAAAGATTTTAAAAACAGACTCTCTCAGACTAAAAAAAAGAAAAGAGACGCTCTTCCAAAACTCTTCCCCAGAGAAAAACGTTTTCTCTCTTTGATAGGCACTTTTGGGTTAGCACCAATTCTGATAGGCTCCGGTGCAAGATCGTAGAGACAATTCACGTGAATTGTTGGTGAACGCTATCTTTTCAGAGGAGCCAGGCGACTACACAACCGATTACGCTTCAAGGGTAAGACCCGATCCTCTTAGAATTTAGGCTATTCCGTAGCATAATTTAGGAAATTATGCATGCCTAGTTCCAACATAAACTAATTGAATCATATAGATATGCCCGGGGCATATTGAACTTGACAATTTAGGATGAATTATCTTATATTGATTTGATAGACTATTCAATCCTAGTATTCTATCTCTTAATCCCTAGACTTGAGCAGGCATGAGGATTAGATATAGTGTACTTTGATCTGCCAAAGAGTGAGGTCACTTGAGGTCAATAGTCTCGGTAGGTTGGATGCGCGTGTTTAGTTGCTTGGTGTGCTGTTGCTTGTCGAAAAGAAACCATGTACCGGTGCATCTGGGGTGATGGTGCTCCCGAGATAAGCTCGTTATGTTTATTATACTAAATTCGGTTGGTGGACTTATGTCCGATATAGTAAAAGGTCGAGTGGTACTAGTATCAGATTATAAGAAGTTAATTAATTTATCAGTAAATTAATAAATTAATGAGCACAATATCTTTAATGTGGGGAGATTAAAGAATAATTAAATTAGTTGTTCCGGAAGCAATTCTAGTGTAGAATGGTAGTGTCATAATCCGTTAGTGGTGCGATTAATTATTTAGTGGGTTAGTTGATAAAGTAGAATTAATTATTTAATTAATTATTCGTGAGGGTTAATTGAGTAATTAACAAAGTGGAATTAATTAATTAATTAAGTCTTAAAGTTCAATTAGAATTAGGAAATTCTAGAGATTAGGAAATCTATTTGGATTTGGAAATCCAATTAGATTTGGATCCTAATTGGATTTGGAAACTAATTAATAATCCTAAACCCATTAGGAAGGCCAATCCTAAACCAACTTGGGGTCTCTTTTGTAACTCTATAAATAGACAAGAGATTAGCAATTCACAATACACAATTAATAAGTTTTCAAGACAAGAAAACTAGAGAGAGAATTCATATTTTTCTCTTAAAGTAGGATCTTCCAAGCTCCGGGCGGCTGCACATCGTTCGAGGATCGGCCAACGGTTCATCTCACCTAAACTGGCAGCGTGTGGAGTGGTGTGCGGCGGTGTGTAAGAGTTCCCGGTGGCGCGTGGTTTACACACGCGGACAGTTTGGGCGGCGGCATTTCCGAGGAAATTCCGGCGAGTAGAATTGTGGTGTTCTACTAATCAATTGCTCGTTAGTTCATTACCTACACAAAGTACGATCAAGTCTTGAGTCATACAAGAGAATCACCTAAGTACACACTTCAAGAGGTAATTCTTAAACTTTCGCTTTTATTAAGAATTTATTGTTGCGTGACAAATCGAACAAGTAGAAGCTAAGATCCTGCGCAATGGTATTTCAAGCAAGGGTTGGAAAAGTAATTGCGCTAGAGCTTAGTCCTGGTCAAGAGTTTTGATTCTGGAATGCATAGCACGAAATTGAATTTTTGACCGAGCCCGAGTAGATAATCTTTCAATTGGTATCAGAGCCTGGTTTTGGCTTTGTGCTTGTTCGATTTGTTACATGATTTTGTTTGTAGGTTGTTTAGAAATCCCGACTATTATGGTTGCGTTTTATGTTTTAATTAAACCCCGGGATATGTGCTGTTTTTTTTTTTAATGAATGTTGTAATAGTAAAACCACGTGTTGGAAGTCGTGTAGGATTAGATCAAATCTGTAGTAGGATTTTTTCTATTTAATTTTTGATTTTATTTTCTTAGAAGCCTTGTAGTAGGAAAATTTTATGTAATCGAAGGCGTTATGGTGGACGATTTGATTTTGTGGGTTTTGGTTTATCGTTAATTCGTAGAAAACCAAGAAAACTCAGAACGAATCGCAAGAAGACCAAATAACATAGTGGTAGCAGGATAAAAGACCCGGGAACCAAACGGGGCAGGCAGGCGTGCAAAAGTTTTGCTGGCAGAGACCGCCAGCAGCGGTAGCGCTGCTGCGCGCAGCAAGCGCTTGTGGCCCAGTCCGTTGTGGCTGCGCTCGTGGCCCGTTTTCCATTTTTTCGAGGTGTTTTGGAGATAGATTTTTTTTCCAACACTCAATCCATCGAGTGGCGTGACGGGGCACGAGATCAAGGCAGAAGATGGAAGCAATTAAAATCATAATAGTTGGGAAATTTATTTTACGCATTTATTTCCCGTATTTACAGTTTTAATTATATGCTTTAATTTTTGTGTTGTATTTAAGATGCATGATTTAAAGCATGTTGGTTTTATGTTTGCATATAACTTAGGATTAGTTAATTGCATGTTAAAACCGAAAAAACCCTCGTTTTAAAAAATCTAAGTGGGAGCGGGTTGGTTAATATTCCCATAGGCTCAATTATGAATTCATATGTGATGTGGGTGGACTTACGCGTTGGCATTAGAGCATTCCTCCATATCGGATGAGTTCAACCATAAGATCACTAGCTTATGAATTTCTAAGTAAGATGACTAGAGCAAGTTGAAATTGGAGAAATGCGATATTCTCTCCATCTAAGGCGCACTATCCTAAGGTAACAAACTCAGAAGCCACGTAATGGCACACACTTAGTGTACGATTTGTAGTATTCCTCCCATTGAGGTTACGCTGCTTATTTGTACGGCTGAAAAACACTGACTGTTAGCTACATTGATCAATAGATCGTTTGGTCATATAGTGTAGTTAATGAACCTAGTTTTTCCTAATGACCGAGCGAGACCAGACTGCGGGTAATTCCGCTTTTCTGCTTTTAGCATACAAAGCTACATTACCCTTGAACCAACTTTCATCTGAACTACGATTCAGATCAAGTCTTACCGAAATCGGATTTCCTTTTTGCGCCATATGTGTTTATACTTCTAACTCCCTTTTTATTCCCGGTCCAATATTTGTTCTTGAAGGTCTTCGTTTCCGTGTAAAAGCAAACCCTTCAGTAATCTTACAACGAACAAAAAACGAGTGGCAACTAAAATAAACTAAAAAGGTAGCGAGACTGACCGCAATTGCAGGTTGATTTTTTTTCATTTTGGTTATGGAAAATTGAGCCCAGACTGCGGGTAATGTATATTCCTCCCATCGAGGTTACGCTGCTTATTTATACGGCTGAAAACACTGACTGTTAGCTACATTAATCAATAGATCGTTTGGTCAGATAGTGTAATTAATGAACCTCATTTTTCTTAAACGAATGAGGATTAGCGTAAACGTCCACACTATCGTGGCTTGTGAAAATCCCGGTGAATGAGATATCGGTGGATTTAATTATTGTTTGAGGGATGTCAATACTTGTAGAATTTTATTTTTTGAAATTCTTGTACTGAAACATTGTCTGTTTATTTATTTACAATATTCGATATGACATTTAATCCGTTAGCTACGATATTGAAAGACAACAAACTAACCAGTCCGAACTATGTTGATTGGAGTGGAAATTTGGACATTATCCTGACGGCTGAGCAGTATAAGTTTATGGTCACCGAAGTTTATCCAGATGTGCCTACTGATGATTCTCCTCAAGAGGATTGGGATGCCTATACGAGGTGGAGAAAAGCGAATGAGATGACACAGTGTTACATTTCGGCCTCTGTATCAAATGTTCTGCAACATCAGCTTCATCTCATGATCTCTACTTTTAACATGTGGGCTCACCTAAGAGAGATGTTTGCTCATCAAGGTAGGACAAGTAGGCAGTCAGCCATGAGGAAAATTATGAATGCTAGAATGGCTAAAGGCTTATCGGTGAGAGATCTTGTGCTTCACAGGATCAGTAACATCAATGAAATAGAAGTGTTGGGGGGTGAAATTGATCCGGAGAGTCATATCGATATCATCCCCTAGAGCTTAACTTCTAGTTTTGAGCAGTTTTGGGTGAACTACAATATGAACCAAAGAGTGTATACTCTTCCCGAGCTCCTAACAACATTGGTGTCGGCTGAAGGGATCTTCCAAGAGAAGAAGCAAGATTTGGTCACAGTAAAGGCTTCTAGTTCATCTTTTGTGCCTAAAGGCAAGAATAAGAAGAAGAAGAAAGCCAAGAATCATGCTTCCAAGCCAGACATCGCAAAAAAGAAGAAGCCTAAAGGCAAGTACTTCAAGTGCTGTAAAACAGGACATTAGAAATCAGATTGTCCAAAGCTGAAAGGTACGATAGTTTCTACCTTAATTACTGAGACGTGTTTAGCGATGATTCCCACAGATACTTGGTGTGTGGATTCGGGCGCCACTGACCACGTTTGTAATTCTTTACAGGGTTTGCAAGTAACCCGGAATCTTAGAGAAGGCGAACTAGAAGTCTACTTGGGCGACACTACAAGAGTGTCAGTAGAAGTAGTGGGAGTAGTTAGCTTATTTTTCAAAAATTCTAGGCTAGATTTACATAATTGTCTTTATGTACCAAGTTTTAGAAAAAACCTTATTTCGGTTTCTAAACTCTTAATGAATGGTTACAAGTTTATTTTTTTTGATAAATCTGTTTTTGTTAGAAAAGAAGGCAAACTTGTTTGTTCTGGTTCATTAGTAGACAATTTATTTTTGGTTAAATCAAACTCCCCTGTTGTGCAAAACAAAGAATCAAATGGCGCATCATCTAACCAAAATAAGAGGAAAAAACCTTATAAAACAAATCAAACCTATCTTTGGCATCTCAGGCTAGGCCATATAAACCTTAGTAGGATTCAGAGGTTAGTCAATCATAGACCTTTAAATTCATTAGAGATTGACAGTTATTCAACCTGTGAATCTTGCTTGGAGGGTAAAATGTCCAAGAGACCTTTTGAAGGCAAAAGGTTATAGAGTCAAAGAAGTATTAGAGTTGATTCACCCTGACTTGTGTGGACCAATTTTGGTCCAAGCACGAAGTGGGTTTGAGTATTTTGTGACCTTCACAAATGATTACTCAAGGTACGGACACATTTACCTAATGCGCTACAAGTTTAGTAAATTCAAAGAGTATCGGGCAGATGTGGAGAAACATCACTGTAAAAGTATCAATACACTGTGATCAGATCGTGGTGGAGAGTATCTGTCCCACGAATTTCTAGAATACCTCAGTGAGGTGGGCATTCAGTCTCAGTTGTCTGCACCTGGCACACCATAGCAGAATGGTGTAACAGAAAGAAGAAACAGAACTCTTATGGAAATTGTTAGGTCAATGATGAGCTACAGTGATTTGCCTAGTCCGTTTTGGGGATATGCCTTAGAAACTGCAATGTACATTCTAAATCTTGTACCATATAAAACCGTGCATTCAACCCGTACAAAGTTATAGAATGGGTGTAAAGCCAATCTAAAACATCTCAGAATTTGGGGGTGTCCAGTACAAGTGCTTAAGGCAGATGCTGCTAAGTTAGATGCAAGAACATAAGTAATATTGTTTGCAGGATATCCTAAAGGAACGAAAGTGGTCTGTTCTATAGTCCTAAAGATCAGAAGGTGATAGTTAGTACTAACGCCAGATTTTTAGAGAAAAACTATATTCTAGATCACAAGCCCAAGAGTAAGATAGTACTAGAAGAACTTAGAAAGTAATATGATAATCCTGATGCACCAGTACTGTTGGAGTAGAATACATAAGCTATGCTTGTATTGTACAGTTTCCCAGTTTAATATATCAATTTGTGTTTCAATTATATTTTGTTGTACATGTTTATGTACATTTATATTATGTAAGTAGATGATGAGGTGTCTGGTGCGACACAGTAGATCTCATCATTGGTTGAAAGACATAATATATAAATGAGGTTCGTAATTGAGACAGCTTTGGACAAACTGTCAGTCTAGGTTATTATGTGATTCAGATAATTAGTTTGTCTAAACTAATTGAATCATATAGATATGCCCGGGGCATATTGAACTTGACTCTTAGGAATGATTTGTCTTGTACTGATTTAATAGACAAATCGATCCTTGTATTCTATCTCTAAATCCCTAGACTCGAGTGGGCATGAGGATTAGACATAGTGTACTTTGATCTGCCAATGGGTGAGGTCAAATGTGGCCAATAGTCTCGGTGGGTTGGGTGCGCGTGTTTAGTTACTTGGTGTGCTGCTGCTTGTTGAAAGGAAACCATGTACCAGTGCTTCCGGGGTGATGGTGCTCCCTAGATGAGCTCAAAATGTTGATTATACTAAACTCGGCCGGTGGACTTATGTCCAGTATAGTAAAAAGGTCGAGTGGTACTAGTCTCGGAATATTAAGAAGTTGATGAATTAATTTATCAGTAAATTAATGAATTAACGAGCACTATATCTTTGATGTGGGGAGATTATGAATATAATTTAATTAAGTTGTTCCGAAAGCAATTCTGGTGTAGGTTGGTAGTGCCATAATTAATCCGTTAGTGGTACGATTAATTATGTACTGGGTTGTTGACAAAGGTAGATTTAATTAATTTAGAAATTAATTAATCATTGTGTCAGTTGGTTGTGAATCATTCCAGGAATTGGGATAAGTGAATCCCTGTGTCAGTTGGGAGTGATTCATCCCAGGAACTGGATTAGGATAAGTGAATCCCTGTAACAGTTGGGAGTGTATCAGTCCAGGAACAGGATTGAAGGAAACAGAATTTGTATCAGTCCAGAAACAGGATTGAAGGAAAACAGAAACCCAGTAGGAAGACCAATCCTAAACCAACTTGGAGTCTCTCTTGTAACTCTATAAATAGACAAGGGATCAGTTATTCAAGACACACAAATAACACAATTAATCCACAGGATTTCTAGAGAGAGAAAATTCTAGAGAGAGAAAACGTTTCTCTCTCCAAGTCGAATTTTCAAGAAAGTGTGCGGCTGGTTTTTGGGTTTCTAGTGGCTGAAATTTTGGCCTTGGTTTATACCAGCTGCGCGTAGCTTTCTCTCTCTGCGGGCGGTGCATTTATAGTACGTGCCAGGTGCTGCGGGGCTAGAGTTTTCTAGCAGGTGGATTGTGGTGAGTAGCTGATCAATTGACTTCTAGTTCGTTGCCCACACAATGCGAAGTTATAGTCTTGAGGCATACAAGAGAATCACCAAGTGCACGCTTCAAAGATACTTTTCTAAGATTCCGCTTTAATAGAAATTTTTGTTGCGTGGTAAATCGAGCAAGTGCAAACCCAGATTCTACCAAAATCTTTCAATTGGTATCAGAGCCTGGTTTAGGGGGTTCTGTGCTTGTTCGATTTATTACATGGTTTTATTTGCAGGTGGTTTAGAATCCCGACTATTATGGTTACGTTTGTATGGGTTTTAATTAAACTCCGGGACATGTCCGGATTTAATTTTATTATGAATGTTTGTAATAGTATAACCACGTGCTGGAAGTCGTGTAGAATTAGATCAAATATGTAGTAGGATTTTTTCTATGTAATTTCGATTATTTAATTTTCCTAGAATGCCTTGTAGTAGGAAAATTGTTTTTTTGTAATCGAAGGCGTTATGGTGGGCGACTTGGATTCGTGGGTTTTGGGTTATCATGAATTTGAAGAAACCCAGGAAAACCCAGAACGAATTATAAGAAGACCAAATAGCGTGGGAAAAAGCGAAGGAGGAGTTGGCGGCAGGAGGCGACGCCGGCAACGACCGCAGGCAGTTAGTCGCGTCGGCTGGGTGGCCAGCAGCAGCAGCTGCCGCACCAAAGGCGCAGCAGGAGCAGCTGCCGCGCGTCCAGGGCGCAGCAGCCGCGCGCACGGCCCGTGCGGGCTGTGCGCGCCGGCAGTGCGGCCCTCGAGCCGTGCTGCGGCCCGGGCGGCCCGTTCGGGCCGTTCGAGCTATTTTTGGCCCGTTTTTCCTCTAATTTTCGTTTTTTTGAAATTCAAGACTCTCTCCATCGAGTGACGTGATGGGACACGAGATCAAGGCAAAAGATGGAAGCAATTAAAACCATAATAGTCGAGAAATTTATTTTACGTATTTATTTCCCGTATTTATTGTTTTAATTTTTATGCTTTATTTTTGTGCTGTATTTTAGATGCATGAATTAAAGCATGTCTGGTTTTATGGTTGCATTTAACTTAGGTTAGTTAATTGCATGTTAAAATCGGAAAAACCCTCAATTTGGAAATCTAAGTGGGAGCGGGTTGTGTTATATCCCCATGGCCACCATTACGGGTTCATATGCGATGTGGGTGAGCTTGCGCGTTGGCATTAGGGCCTTCCTCCATTCGGATGAGTCCAGCCCCGAGATCGCTAGACTATGAGCTTCTGAGTAAGATGACTAGAGCGAGTTTAACTAGGAGAAATGCGACACCCTCTCCATCTGAGGCGCACTATCCTGAGGTAACAAACTCAGAAGTCACGTAATGGCACACACTTAGTGTACGATCTGCAGTATTCCTCCCGCGAGGTTACGCTGCTTACTTGTACGGCTGAAAGACTGACTATTAGCTACATTGATCAAAAGATCGTTGGTCAGATAGTGTAGTTAATGAACTTGGTTCTTCTCAAACGAATGTGAGTTAGCGTAAACGTCCACACTGCGTGGCTTGCGAGAATCTCGGAGGATGAGATGTTGGTGGATTAATATTATTGTTTTGAGGGAAATCAATAATTAAATTGAATTTTCATGTTTTCGAAAATTCTAGCATATATAACTGAAACACTGTTTGTTTACTTTCTAGTTTAAATCGATATGGCATTCAATCCTTTAGCTGCTATTTTGAAAAACAACAATTTAACTGGAACTAATAATGTCGATGGAAGTCGTAACTTGGACATTGTCCTTAGGGCTGAGAGCGCTTCTGTGAGAGACCGTGTCATTGACATGATCAGTAACATCAACAAGGTTGAGGTAGTGGGAGGCAAAATCGTTGGTGAAACCAAAGCCGATATTGACCTCCAGAGCTTGCCTCAAAGCTATGAGCGGATTCGGTTGAACTACAACATAAGTAAGATGTTGTGGAGTTCATCCGAGCTCTTGGTAGAGTTGATGACGGCTCAAAGCTATGAGCGGATTCGGTTGAACTACAACATAAGTAAGATGTTGTGGAGTTCATCCGAGCTCTTGGCAGAGTTGATGGTGACTAAAAGTCTTCTTCAAGAGAAGAAGCGAGCTTTAGTCGCAGTCGAAGCTTTAGAATCTTCTTCTGAGCCTGAGGCTGGAAAGAAGAAGAGAAAGCTCGTGGGAGTAGCTTAAAAGGCACAAATTGCGCCTAAGCCAGGTATTGCAAAGAAGAAGTCGAAAGACAAGTGCTTCAAGTGCAATAAGATGGGACATTGGAAAGCGGATTGTCCAAAGCTTATAAGTACGATAAATTATGCCTTAATTATTGAGACATGTTTAGCGGCGATTCCCACAAATACTTGGTGTGTGGATTCAGGTGCCACTGACCATGTTTGTAATTCTTTGCAAGGGTTCCAAGTAACCCAGAAGCTTAGAGAAGGCGAATTGGATATCTACTTGGGCGACACTACAAGAGTGTCAGTGGAAGCAGTGGGAGTAGTTAAGTTGAATTTCGAAAATTCTAGTTTAGAGTTAGTTAATTGTCTTTATGTGTCGAGTTTTAGAAAGAACTTGATTTCGGTTTCTAAACTCTTAAAGAACGGGTATAAGTTTATTTTTTCTGATAACTGTGTTGTTATTAGAAGAAATGGAAAACTTATTTGTTCTGGTTCATTGGCGAACAATTTGTTTGTGGTTAACTCTAACTCCCCTGTTGCACAAAATATAGAGATAGATAGCTCAGAATCTAACATTAATAAGAGGAAGAAACCTTCTGAAATGAATCAAACCTATCTTTGGCATCTAAGGCTAGGTCATATAAACCTTAGTAGAATTCAGAGGTTGGTCAATGATGGACCTTTGGGTTCATTAGATATTGACAGTTTTGCAACCTACGAATCTTGCTTGGAAGGTAAGATGACCAAGAGACCTTTTAAAGCAAAAGGCTATAGAGCTAAAGAAGTATTAGAGTTGATTCATTCTGACTTGTGTGGACCTATGACGGTCCAGGCACGAGGGGGATATGAGTATTTCGTGACATTCACGGATGACTACTCTAGGTACGGATACATTTACCTAATGCGCCACAAGTCCGAATGTTTTGGCAAGTTCAAAGAGTTTCGGGCAGATGTGGAGAAACATCATGGTAAGAGTATCAAGACACAGCGTTCAGATCGTGGTGGGGAGTACCTGTCCCATGAATTTCGAGATTACCCCACTGATGTAGGAATTCAGTCTCAGTTGTCTGCACCTGGCACGCCACAGCAGAATGGTGTAGCAGAAAGGAGGAACCGAACTCTTATGGAAATGGTTAGGTCCATGATGAGCTATAATGATTTGCCAAGTTCGTTATGGGGATATGCCTTGGAAACGACAATGTATATTCTTAATCTTGTACCATCTAAAAACGTGCCTTCAACCCCAGTAGAGTTGTGGAACGGGCGGAAGCCCAGTCTAAGACATATCAGAATTTGGGGCTGCCCAGCACATGTGCTTAAGGCAGATACGGCTAAGTTAGATGCAAGAACAGAATTAATACTGTTTGTAGGATATCCTAGGGGAACGAAAGGTGGTCTATTCTATAGTCCTAAAGATCAGAAGGTGGTGGTAAGTACCAACGCTAGATTTTTATAAGAGGACTATGTCTTAGATCACAAGCCCAAGAGTAAGATAGTACTAGAAGAGCTTAGATGACAAACTACTAATCCTGATGCACCAACACAAGTAGATACACCACACACTGCACATGAGATCACAGATGATGCACCTACACAGGCGGTGCCTCATCGTAGTGGGAGGGTTGTGAGACAGCCAGACAGGTTCGTTGGCGTGGGAGAGTCTTCAGACCTAGTCCCAGGTGTGCCTAAACCTGACCCAGTTAACTACAATGAGGCACTTCGAGATAAAGATGCAGAATCTTGGTGTAAGGCAATGATATCCGAGATAGGGTCAATGGACCACAATCAAGTCTGGGAGCTTATGGACCTGTCTGATGGGTTTAAGCCCATTGGATGCAAGTGGGTCTACAAACGTAAGAGAGAACCTGATGGGAAGGTGGAAACCTTTAAAGCTAGGCTGGTGGCGAAGGGGTATACTCAGAAAGAGGGAATCGATTATGAGGAAACCTTCTCCCCGGTAGGCCATGCTTAAGTCGATCCGGATTCTCTTGGCCATAGTTGCTCATATGGATTATGAGATTTGGCAGATGGATGTCAAGACAGCTTTCCTGAACGGAAGTCTTGAGGAAACCATTTTTATGCAGCAACCAGAGGGATTCATTGAAAAAGGCCAAGAGCATAAGGTTTGCAGGCTTAAGAGGTCTATTTATGGACTTAAGCAGGCATCCAGATCTTGGAACATCCAGTTTGATGAGGTAATCCAGTCTTTTGGATTTACTCAGTGTCCGGATGAACAATGTGTATATCGCAGACGTGAAATTCAGTGGTGATTCTTGTGCTTTACGTAGATGACATTCTATTGATTGGCAACAACAAGAAAGTGTTATTAGACGTAAAGGCATGGCTGTCCAAGCAATTTGATATGAAGGACTTAGGGGAAGCGGGACATATCCTTGGGATCAAGATTATTCGAGATCGTAGGAAACGTTCGCTAACGCTCTCCCAAGCTTCATACATAGACACGATTCTGGCCCGTTTTAACATGCAAAACTCCAAGAAAGGTTTTCTACCTTTCAGGCATGGAGTGTTTCTATCTAAGGAACAGTCTCCTAAGACTGTTGAGGAGATAGAGACCATGAAGACAGTTCCATATGCTTCGGCAGTAGGAAGTCTCATGTATGAAATATTGTGTACGAGTCCTGATATCTGTTATGTCGTGGGCATGGTGAGCAGATATCAGAGTAACCCCGGGAAAGCTCATTGGGAGACAGTAAAATGCATTCTCAAGTATTTGCGCAGAACGAGGGACCAAATTCTGGTGTATCAGGCGTCTGAGCTGGTACCCCGAGGTTACACAGATTCAGATTTCTAAGGCGACAGGGACAAGAGCAAGTCTACCTCAGGGTATGTGTTTACTCTAGGAGGTGGAGCCATAGTTTGGCGGAGTGTCAAGCAGAAATGCGTGGCGGACTCTACCATGGAGGCTGAGTACGTTGCCGCATCAGAGGCAGCGAAAGAAGCAGTATGGCTCAAGAACTTCCTAGTGGACTTAGATGTGATTCCTGGTTTGCAAAAGTCTATCACGGTTTATTGTGATGACAATGGTGCAGTAGCAAACTCGAAAGAACCACGAGCCCATAAGGCGAGTAAACATATACAGCGCAAGTACCACCTGATACGAGACATCGTAAAGAGGTTAGATGTGGTCGTGGCTATGATAGCATCAGAGGATAACCTTGCAGATCCGTTCACAAAAACATTGACTTCTAAAGTCTTTGAGGCTCACGTGAAGGGCATGGGGATCAGATGCTTAGGAGAGCCTTGACAGTTTTTCTAGATAGATAGCAGCAGATTGTATAGAATTGTATGTAGTTGTATACTTAAAGCACATCTTAAGTATTAGTGGGAGATTGTTGGAGTAGAATACATAAGCTATGCTTGTATTGTACAGTTTCTCAGTTTAATATATCGATTTGTGTTTCAATTATATTTTGTTGTGCATGTTTATGTCCATTTATATTATGTAAGTAGATGATGAGGTGTCTGGTGCGACACAGTAGATCTCATCATTGGTTGAAAGACATAATATATAAATGAGGTTCGTAACCGAGACAGCTTTGGACAAACTGTCAGTCTAGGTTATTATGTGATTCAGATAATTAGTTTGTCTAAACTAATTGAATCATATAGATATGCCCGGGGCATATTGAACTTGACTCTTAGGAATGATTTGTCTTGTACTGATTTAATAGACAAATCGATCCTTGTATTCTATCTCTAAATCCCTAGACTCGAGTGGGCATGAGGATTAGACATAGTGTACTTTGATCTGCCAATGGGTGAGGTTAAATGTGGCCAATAGTCTCGGTGGGTTGGGTGCGCGTGTTTAGTTACTTGGTGTGCTGCTGCTTGTCGAAAGGAAACCATGTACCAGTGCGTCCGGGGTGATGGTGCTCCCGAGATAAGCTCGAAATGTTTATTATACTAAACCCGGCCGGTGGACTTATGTCCGGTATAGTAAAAAGGTCGAGTGGTACTAGTCTCGGAATATTAAGAAGTTGACGAATTAATTTATCAGTAAATTAATGAATTAACGAGCACTATATCTTTGATGTGAGGAGATTATGAATATAATTTAATTAAGTTGTTCCGGAAGCAATTCTGGTGTAGGCTGGTAGTGCCATAATTAATCCGTTAGTGGTACGATTAATTATGTATTGGGTTGTTGACAAAGGTAGATTTAATTAATTTAGAAGTTAATTAATCCTTGTGTCAGTTGGTTGTGAATCATCCCAGGAACTGGTTTGGGATAAGTGAATCCCTGTGTCAGTTGGGAGTGATTCATCCCAGGAACTGGATTGGGATAAGTGAATCCCTGTAACAGTTGGGAGTGTATCAGTCCAGGAACAGGATTGAAGGAAACAGAATCTGTATCAGTCCAGAAACAGGATTGAAGGAAAACAGAAACCCTGTAGGAAGACCAATCCTAAACCAACTTGGAGTCTCTCTTGTAACTCTATAAATAGACAAGGGATCAGTTATTCAAGACACACAAATAACACAATTAATCCACAGGATTTCTAGAGAGAGAAAATTCTAGAGAGAGAAAATATTTATCTCTCCAAGTCGAATTTTCAAGAAAGTGTGCGGCTGGTTTTTGGGTTTCTAGTGGCTGAAATTTTGGCCTCGGTTACGAACCTCATTTATATATTATGTCTTTTAACCAATGATGAGATATACTGTGTCACCCAAGACACCTCATCATCTAACTACATAATATAATTGGACAAATAATTCACAACAAGATATAACCAAAACATAAATCGATATATTAACTGGGAAAATGTACAATACAAGTATAGCTTATGTATTCAACTCCAACAATGAGCAAGTCTACCTCAGGATATGTGTTTACTTTGAGAGGTGGAGCCCTAGTTTGGCGGAGTGTTAAGCAAAAATGCGAGGCAGACTCTACCATGGATGCTGAATACGTTGCAGCATCAGAGGCAGCGAAAGAAGCAGTGTGGCTCAAAAACTTCCTTGTGGACTTAGATATGATTCCTGGTTTGCAGAAGTCGGTCACAGTGTACTGTGACAACAACGGTGCAGTAGCAAACTCGAAAGAACCACGAGCCCACAAGGTAAGAAGCATATACAGCGCAAGTACCACCTAATACGAAATATCGTAAAGAGGAAAGACGTGGTCGTGGCAAAGAAAACATCAGAAGATAACCTTATAGATATATTCATGAAAGCATTGACTGCAAAAGTCTTTGAGACTCACGTGAAGGACATGGGGATTAGATACTTAGCTAAGCCGTGACTGTTTTTCTAGTTATATTTGAAAGATTTTGGTAGGATCTGGGTTTGCACTTGCTCGATTTACCACGCAACAAAAAATTTCTATTAAAGCAGAATCTTAGAAAAATACCTTTGAAGCGTGCACTTGGTGATTCTCTTGTATGCCTCAAGACTATGACTTCACGTTGTGTGGGCAACGAACTAGAAGTCAATTGATCAGCTACTCACCACAATCCACCTGCTAGAAAACTCTAGCCCCGCAGCACCTGGCACGTACTATAAACGCACCGCCCGCAGAGAGAGAAAGCTACGCGCAGCTGGTATAGACCAAAGCCAAAATTTCAGCCACTAGAAACCCAAAAACCAGCTGCACACTTTCTTGAAAATTCGACTTGGAGAGAGAAACGTTTTCTCTCTCTAGAATTTTCTCTCTCTAGAAATCCTGTGGATTAATTGTGTAATTGTTGTAATCTGAATGACTGATCCCTTGTCTATTTATAGAGTTACAAGAGAGACTCCAAGTTGGTTTAGGATTGGTCTTCCTACTGGGTTTCTGTTTTCCTTCAATCCTGTTTCTGGACTGATACAGATTCTGTTTCCTTCAATCCTGTTCCTGGACTGATACACTCCCAACTGTCACAGGGATTCACTTATCCCAATCCAGTTCCTGGGATGAATCACTCCCAACTGACACAGGGATTCACTTATCCCAAACCAGTTCCTGGGATGATTCACAACCAACTGACACAAGGATTAATTAATTTCTCAATTAATTAAATCTACCTTTGTCAATAACCCAGTACATAATTAATCGTACCACTAACGGATTAATTATGGCACTACCAACCTACACCAGAATTGCTTCCGGAACAACTTAATTAAATTATATTCATAATCTCCCCACATCAAAGATATAGTGCTCGTTAATTCATTAATTTACTGATAAATTAATTCATCAACTTCTTAATATTCCGAGACTAGTACCACTCGAGCTCATCTCGGGAGCACCATCACCCCGGACGCACCGGTACATGGTTTCCTTTCGACAAGCAGCAGCACACCAAGTAACTAAACACGCGCACCCAACCTACCGAGATTATTGGCCACATTTGACCTCACCCATTGGCAGATCAAAGTACACTATGTCTAATCCTCATGCCCACTCGAGTTTAGGGATTTAGAGATAGAATACAAGGATCGATTTGTCTATTAAATCAGTACAAGACAAATCATTCCTAAGAGTCAAGTTCAATATGCCCCGGGCATATCTATATGATTCAATTAGTTTAGACAAACTAATTATCTGAATCACATAATAACCTAGACCGACAGTTTGTCCAAAGCTGTCTCGGTTACGAACTTCATTTATATATTATGTCTTTCAACCAATGATGAGATCTACTGTGTCGCACCAGACACCTCATCATCTACTTACATAATATAAATGGACATAAACATGCACAACAAAATGTGACTGAAACACAAATCGATATATTAAACTGGGAAACTGTACAATACAAGCATAGCTTATGTATTCTACTCCAACAATCTCCCACTAATACTTAAGCTGTGCTTTAAGTAGACAACTACATACAATCCTACCAATTCTGCTGCTATCTATCTAGAAAAACTGTCAAGGCTCTCCTAAGCATCTGATCCCCATGCCCTTCACGTGAGCCTCAAAGACTTTAGAAGTTAATGTTTTCGTGAACGGATCTGCAAGGTTATCCTCTGATGCTATCTTAGCCATGACCACGTCTACCCTCTTTACGATGTCTCGTATCAGGTGGTACTTGCGCTGTATATGTTTACTCGCCTTGTGGGCTCATGGTTCCTTCGAGTTTGCTACTGCACCGTTGTTATCACAATATACCGTGATAGACCGCTGCAAACCAGGAATCACATCTAAGTCCACTAGGAAGTTCTTAGCCATACTGCTTCTTTCGCTGCCTCTGATGCGGTAACATACTCAGCCTCCATGGTAGAGTCCGCCACGCATTTCTGCTTGACACTCCGCCAAACTATGGCTCCACCTCTTAGAGTAAACACATACCCTGAGGTAGACTTGCTCTTGTCCCTGTCGCCTTAGAAATCTGAATCTGTGTAACCTCGGGGTACCAGCTCAGACGCTTGATAGACCAGAACTTGGTCCCTCGTTCTGCGCAAATACTTGAGAATGCATTTTACTGCATCCCAATGAGCTTTCCAGGGGTTACTCTGATATCTGCTCACCATGCCAACGGCATAACAGATATCAGGCCTCGTACACAACATGGCGTACATGAGACTTCCTACTGCCGAAGCATATGGAACTGTCTTCATGGTCTCTATCTCCTCAACAGTCTTAGGAGACTGTTCCTTAGATAGAAACACTCCATGCTTGAAAGGTAGAAAACCTTTCTTGGAGTTCTGCATGTTAAAACGGGCCAGAATCGTGTCTATGTACGAAGCTTGGGAGAGCGTTAACGAACGTTTCCTACGATCTCGAATAATCTTGATCCCAAGGATATGTCCCGCTTCCCCTAAGTCCTTCATATCAAATTGCTTGGACAGCCATGCCTTTACGTCTGATAACACTTTCTTGTTGGCAATAGAATGTCATCTACGTAAAGCACAAGAAACACCACTGAGTTTCCATCACGTCTGCGATATACACATTGCTCATCCGGACACTGAGTAAATCCAAAGGACTAGATTACCTCATCAAACCGGATGTTCCAAGATCTGGATGCCTGCTTAAGTCCATAAATAGACCTCTTAAGCCTGCAAACCTTATGCTCTTGGCCTTTTTCAATGAATCCCTCTGGTTGCTGCATAAAGATGGTTTCCTCAAGACTTCCGTTTAGGAAAGCTGTCTTGACATCCATCTGCCAAATCTCATAATCCATATGAGCAGCTATGGCCAAGAGAATCCGGACCGACTTAAGCATAGCTACCAGGGAGAAGGTTTCCTCATAATCGATTCCCTCTTTCTGAGTATACCCCTTCGCCACCAGCCTAGCTTTAAAGGTTTCCACCTTCCCGTCAGGTCCTCTCTTACGTTTGTAGACCCACTTGCATCCAATGGGCTTAAACCCATCAGGCAGGTCCACAAGCTCCCAGACTTGATTGTGGTCCATTGACCCCATCTCGGATATCATTGCCTTACGCCAAGATTCTGCATCTTTATCTCGAAGCGCCTCATTATAGTTAACTGGGTCAGGTTCAGGCACACCTGGGACCAGGTCTGAAGCCTCTCCCATGCCAATGAACCTGTCTGGCTGTCTCACAACCCTCCCACTACGACGAGGCACCGCCTGTGTAGGCGCATCATCTGTGATCTCATGTGCAGTATGTGGTGTATCTACTTGCGCTAGTGCATCAGGATTAGTAGTTTGTCGTTTAAGCTCTTCTAGTACTATCTTACTCTTGGGCTTGTGGTCTAAGACATAGTCATCTTCTAAAAATCTAGTGTTGGTACTTACCACCACCTTCTGATCTTTAGGACTATAGAATAGACCACCTTTCGTTCCCCTAGGATATCCTACAAACAACATTAATTCTGTTCTTGCATCTAACTTAGCTGTATCTGCCTTAAGCACATGTGCTGGGCAGCCCCAAATTCTGAGATATCTTAGACAGGGCTTCCGCCCGTTCCACAACTCTACTGGGGTTGAAGGCACGGTTTTAGATGGTACAAGATTAAAAATATACATTGCCGTTTCCAAGGCATATCCCCAGAACGAACTTGCCAAATCACTATAGCTCATCATGGACCTAACCATTTCCATAAGAGTTCGGTTCCTCCTTTCTGCTATACCATTCTGCTGTGGCGTGCCAGGTGCAGACAACTGAGACTGAATTCCTACCTCAGTGAGGTAATCTCGAAATTCATGGGACAGGTACTCCCCACCACGATCTGAATGCAGTGTCTTAATACTCTTACCATGATACTTCTCCACATCTGCCCGAAACTCTTTGAACTTGCCAAAACATTCGGACTTGTGGCGCATTAGGTAAATGTATCCGTACCTAGAGTAATCATCCGTGAATGTCACGAAATACTCATATCCCCCTCGTGCCTGGACCGTCATAGGTCCACACAAGTCAGAATGAATCAACTCTAATACTTCTTTAGCTCTATAGCCTTTTACTTTAAAAGGTCTCTTGGTCATCTTACCTTCCAAGCAAGATTCGTAGGTTGCATAACTGTCAATATCTAATGAACCCAAAGGTCCATCATTGACCAACCTCTGAATCCTACTAAGGTTTATATGACCTAGCCTTAGATGCCAAAGATAGGTTTGATTCATTTCAGAAGGTTTCTTCCTCTTATTAATGTTAGATTCTGAGCTATCTATCTCTATGTTTTGCACAACAGGGGAGTTAGAGTTAACCACAAACAAATTGTCCGCCAATGAACCAGAACAAATAAGTTTTCCATTTCTTCTAATAACAACACAGTCATCAGAAAAAATAAACTTATACCCGTTCTTCAAGAGTTTAGAAACCGAAATCAAGTTCTTTCTAAAACTCGGTACATAAAGACAATTAACTAACTCCAAGCTAGAATTTTTGAAATTCAACTTAACTACTCCCACTACTTCTACTGACACTCTTGTAGTGTCGCCCAAGTAGATATCCAATTCGCCTTCTCTAAGCTTCTGGGTTACTTGGAACCCTTGCAAAGAATTACAAACATGGTCAGTGGCACCTGAATCCATACACCAAGTATCTGTGGGAATCGCCGCTAAACATGTCTCAGTAATTAAGGCATAATTTATCGTACTTATAAGCTTTGGACAATCCGTTTTCCAATGTCCCGTCTTATTGCACTTGAAGCACTTGTCTTTCGACTTCTTCTTTGCAATATCTGGCTTAGGCACAATTTGTGCCTTTTTAGCTACTCCCTCGAGCTTTCTCTTCTTCTTTCCAGCCTCAGGCTCAGAAGAAGATTCTAAAGCTTCGACTGCGACTAAAGCTCGCTTTTTCTCTTGAAGAAGACTTTTAGCCGCCATCAACTCTGCCAAGAGCTCGGATGAACTCCACAACATCTTACTTATGTTGTAGTTCAACCGAATCCGCTCATAGCTTTGAGGCAAGCTCTGGAGGACAATATCGGCTTTGGTTTCACCAACGATTTTGCCTCCTCCTACCTCAACCTTGTTGATGTTACTAATCATGTCAATGACACGATCTCTCATAGGAGCGCTCTCAGCCCTAAGGACAATGTCCAAGTTACGACTTCCATCGAAATTATTAGTTCCAGTTAAATTGTTGTTTCTCAAAATAGCAGCTAAATGATTGAATGCCATATCGATTTAAACTGGAAAGTTAACAAACAGTGTTTCAGTTATATATGCTAGAATTTTCGAAAACATGAAAATTCAATTAATTATTGATTCCCTCAAAACAATAATATTAATCCACCAACATCTCATCCACCGGGATTCTCGCAAGCCACGCAGTGTGGACGTTTACGCTAACCCACATTCGTTTGAGAAGAACCAAGTTCATTAACTACACTATCTGACCAACGATCTTTTGATCAATGTAGCTAATAGTCGGTGCTTTCAGCAGTACAAGTAAGCAGCGTAACCTCGCGGGAGGAATACTACAGATCGAACACTAAGTGTATGCCATTACGTGACTTCTGAGTTTGTTACCTCAGGATAGTGCGCCTCAGATGGAGAGGGTGTCGCATTTCTCCTAGTTAAACTCGCTCTAGTCATCTTACTCAGAAGCTCATAGTCTAGCGATCTCGGGGCTGGACTCATCCGAATGGAGGAAAGCTCTAATGCCAACGCGCAAGCCCACCCACATCGCATATGAACCCGTAATGGTGGCCATGGGGATATAACACAACCCGCTCCCACTTAGATTTCCAAATTGAGGATTTTTCCGGTTTTAACATGCAATTAACTAACCTAAGTTATATGCAACCATAAAACTAGACATGCTTTAATTCATGCATCTAAAATACAGCATAAAAATAAAGCATAAAAATTAAAACAATAAATACGGGAAATAAATACGTAAAATAAATTTCCCGACTATTATGGTTTTAATTGCTTCCATCCTTTGCCTCGATTTCGTGTCCCGTCACGTCACTCGATGGAGAGAGTCTTGAATTTCAAAAAACGAAAACTGGAGAAAAAACGGGCCAAAAACAGCCCGAACAGCCCGAACGGGCCGCGCTGCCCGCGCGCACAGCCCGCACGGGCCCTGCGCGCGCGGCGCATCGCCCGTGCGCCAGCGCGCCCGCACGGCCCGTACGGGCCGTGCGCGCTGGCCTGGGCGCCTGCGCGGCCGCGCGCGCCCGGCCCGCCCGGGCCGTGCGCGCGCGGCCCTGCGCGCCTGCAGCAGCAGCGCGCAGCAGCTGCTGCTGCTGCCTGCTGCTGCCCTCCTTTGGCTGCCGGTGGCATTTTTGCTGCCGGCGATCGTTGCAGGCGTCGCCTCCTGCCGCCAACTCCTTCTTCACTTTTTTTTTTCACGTTATTTGGTCTTGTTGCAATTCGTTCTGGATTTTCCTGGGTTTCTTCAAATTCATGATAACCCAAAACCCACGAATCCAAGTCGCCCACCATAACGCCTTCGATTACATAAAAAATAATTTTCCTACTACAAGGCATTCTAGGAAAATTAAATAATCGAAATTACATAGAATAAATCCTACTACAGATTTAATCTAATCCTACACGGCTTCCAGCACGTGGTTATACTATTACAAATATTCATAATAAAATTAAATCCGGACATGTCCCGGAGTTTAATTAAAAACCATACAAACGTAACCATAATAGTCGGGATTCAAAACCACCTGCAAATAAAACCATGTAATAAATCGAACAAGCACAGAACCCCCTAAACCAGGCTCTGATACCAATTGAAAGATTTTGGTAGGATCTGGGTTTGCACTTGCTCGATTTACCACGCAACAAAAAATTTCTATTAAAGCGGAATCTTAGAAAAATACCTTTGAAGCGTGCACTTGGTGATTCTCTTGTATGCCTCAAGACTATGACTTCACGTTGTGTGGGCAACGAACTAGAAGTCAATTGATCAGCTACTTACCACAATCCACCTGCTAGAAAACTCTAGCCCCGCAGCACCTGGCACGTACTATAAACGCACCGCCCGCAGAGAGAGAAAGCTACGCGCAGCTGGTATAGACCAAGGCCAAAATTTCAGCCACTAGAAACCCAAAAACCAGCTGCACACTTTCTTGAAAATTCGACTTGGAGAGAGAAACGTTTTCTCTCTCTAGAATTTTCTCTCTCTAGAAATCCTGTGGATTAATTGTGTAATTGTTGTAATCTGAATGACTGATCCCTTGTCTATTTATAGAGTTACAAGAGAGACTCCAAGTTGGTTTAGGATTGGTCTTCCTACTGGGTTTCTGTTTTCCTTCAATCCTGTTTCTGGACTGATACAGATTCTGTTTCCTTCAATCCTGTTCCTGGACTGATACACTCCCAACTGTCACAGGGATTCACTTATCCCAATCCAGTTCCTGGGATGAATCACTCCCAACTGACACAGGGATTCACTTATCCCAAACCAGTTCCTGGGATGATTCACAACCAACTGACACAAGGATTAATTAATTTCTCAATTAATTAAATCTACCTTTGTCAATAACCCAGTACATAATTAATCGTACCACTAACGGATTAATTATGGCACTACCAACCTACACCAGAATTGCTTCCGGAACAACTTAATTAAATTATATTCATAATCTCCCCACATCAAAGATATAGTGCTCGTTAATTCATTAATTTACTGATAAATTAATTCATCAACTTCTTAATATTCCGAGACTAGTACCACTCGACCTTTTTACTATACCGGACATAAGTCCCCCGGCCGGGTTTAGTATAATAAACATTTCGAGCTCATCTCGGGAGCACCATCACCCCGGACGCACCGGTACATGGTTTCCTTTCGACAAGCAGCAGCACACCAAGTAACTAAACACGCGCACCCAACCTACCGAGATTATTGGCCACATTTGACCTCACCCATTGGCAGATCAAAGTACACTATGTCTAATCCTCATGCCCACTCGAGTTTAGGGATTTAGAGATAGAATACAAGGATCGATTTGTCTATTAAATCAGTACAAGACAAATCATTCCTAAGAGTCAAGTTCAATATGCCCCGGGCATATCTATATGATTCAATTAGTTTAGACAAACTAATTATCTGAATCACATAATAACCTAGACCGACAGTTTGTCCAAAGCTGTCTCGGTTACGAACTTCATTTATATATTATGTCTTTCAACCAATGATGAGATCTACTGTGTCGCACCAGACACCTCATCATCTACTTACATAATATAAATGGACATAAACATGCACAACAAAATGTGACTGAAACACAAATCGATATATTAAACTGGGAAACTGTACAATACAAGCATAGCTTATGTATTCTACTCCAACAATCTCCCACTAATACTTAAGCTGTGCTTTAAGTAGACAACTACATACAATCCTACCAATTCTGCTGCTATCTATCTAGAAAAACTGTCAAGGCTCTCCTAAGCATCTGATCCCCATGCCCTTCACGTGAGCCTCAAAGACTTTAGAAGTTAATGTTTTCGTGAACGGATCTGCAAGGTTATCCTCTGATGCTATCTTAGCCATGACCACGTCTACCCTCTTTACGATGTCTCGTATCAGGTGGTACTTGCGCTGTATATGTTTACTCGCCTTGTGGGCTCATGGTTCCTTCGAGTTTGCTACTGCACCGTTGTTATCACAATATACCGTGATAGACCGCTGCAAACCAGGAATCACATCTAAGTCCACTAGGAAGTTCTTAGCCATACTGCTTCTTTCGCTGCCTCTGATGCGGTAACATACTCAGCCTCCATGGTAGAGTCCGCCACGCATTTCTGCTTGACACTCCGCCAAACTATGGCTCCACCTCTTAGAGTAAACACATACCCTGAGGTAGACTTGCTCTTGTCCCTGTCGCCTTAGAAATCTGAATCTGTGTAACCTCGGGGTACCAGCTCAGACGCTTGATAGACCAGAACTTGGTCCCTCGTTCTGCGCAAATACTTGAGAATGCATTTTACTGCATCCCAATGAGCTTTCCAGGGGTTACTCTGATATCTGCTCACCATGCCAACGGCATAACAGATATCAGGCCTCGTACACAACATGGCGTACATGAGACTTCCTACTGCCGAAGCATATGGAACTGTCTTCATGGTCTCTATCTCCTCAACAGTCTTAGGAGACTGTTCCTTAGATAGAAACACTCCATGCCTGAAAGGTAGAAAACCTTTCTTGGAGTTCTGCATGTTAAAACGGGCCAGAATCGTGTCTATGTACGAAGCTTGGGAGAGCGTTAACGAACGTTTCCTACGATCTCGAATAATCTTGATCCCAAGGATATGTCCCGCTTCCCCTAAGTCCTTCATATCAAATTGCTTGGACAGCCATGCCTTTACGTCTGATAACACTTTCTTGTTGGCAATAGAATGTCATCTACGTAAAGCACAAGAAACACCACTGAGTTTCCATCACGTCTGCGATATACACATTGCTCATCCGGACACTGAGTAAATCCAAAGGACTAGATTACCTCATCAAACCGGATGTTCCAAGATCTGGATGCCTGCTTAAGTCCATAAATAGACCTCTTAAGCCTGCAAACCTTATGCTCTTGGCCTTTTTCAATGAATCCCTCTGGTTGCTGCATAAAGATGGTTTCCTCAAGACTTCCGTTTAGGAAAGCTGTCTTGACATCCATCTGCCAAATCTCATAATCCATATGAGCAGCTATGGCCAAGAGAATCCGGACCGACTTAAGCATAGCTACCAGGGAGAAGGTTTCCTCATAATCGATTCCCTCTTTCTGAGTATACCCCTTCGCCACCAGCCTAGCTTTAAAGGTTTCCACCTTCCCGTCAGGTCCTCTCTTACGTTTGTAGACCCACTTGCATCCAATGGGCTTAAACCCATCAGGCAGGTCCACAAGCTCCCAGACTTGATTGTGGTCCATTGACCCCATCTCGGATATCATTGCCTTACGCCAAGATTCTGCATCTTTATCTCGAAGCGCCTCATTATAGTTAACTGGGTCAGGTTCAGGCACACCTGGGACCAGGTCTGAAGCCTCTCCCATGCCAATGAACCTGTCTGGCTGTCTCACAACCCTCCCACTACGACGAGGCACCGCCTGTGTAGGCGCATCATCTGTGATCTCATGTGCAGTATGTGGTGTATCTACTTGCGCTAGTGCATCAGGATTAGTAGTTTGTCGTTTAAGCTCTTCTAGTACTATCTTACTCTTGGGCTTGTGGTCTAAGACATAGTCATCTTCTAAAAATCTAGTGTTGGTACTTACCACCACCTTCTGATCTTTAGGACTATAGAATAGACCACCTTTCGTTCCCCTAGGATATCCTACAAACAACATTAATTCTGTTCTTGCATCTAACTTAGCCGTATCTGCCTTAAGCACATGTGCTGGGCAGCCCCAAATTCTGAGATATCTTAGACAGGGCTTCCGCCCGTTCCACAACTCTACTGGGGTTGAAGGCACGGTTTTAGATGGTACAAGATTAAAAATATACATTGCCGTTTCCAAGGCATATCCCCAGAACGAACTTGCCAAATCACTATAGCTCATCATGGACCTAACCATTTCCATAAGAGTTCGGTTCCTCCTTTCTGCTATACCATTCTGCTGTGGCGTGCCAGGTGCAGACAACTGAGACTGAATTCCTACCTCAGTGAGGTAATCTCGAAATTCATGGGACAGGTACTCCCCACCACGATCTGAATGCAGTGTCTTAATACTCTTACCATGATACTTCTCCACATCTGCCCGAAACTCTTTGAACTTGCCAAAACATTCGGACTTGTGGCGCATTAGGTAAATGTATCCGTACCTAGAGTAATCATCCGTGAATGTCACGAAATACTCATATCCCCCTCGTGCCTGGACCGTCATAGGTCCACACAAGTCAGAATGAATCAACTCTAATACTTCTTTAGCTCTATAGCCTTTTACTTTAAAAGGTCTCTTGGTCATCTTACCTTCCAAGCAAGATTCGTAGGTTGCATAACTGTCAATATCTAATGAACCCAAAGGTCCATCATTGACCAACCTCTGAATCCTACTAAGGTTTATATGACCTAGCCTTAGATGCCAAAGATAGGTTTGATTCATTTCAGAAGGTTTCTTCCTCTTATTAATGTTAGATTCTGAGCTATCTATCTCTATGTTTTGCACAACAGGGGAGTTAGAGTTAACCACAAACAAATTGTCCGCCAATGAACCAGAACAAATAAGTTTTCCATTTCTTCTAATAACAACACAGTCATCAGAAAAAATAAACTTATACCCGTTCTTCAAGAGTTTAGAAACCGAAATCAAGTTCTTTCTAAAACTCGGTACATAAAGACAATTAACTAACTCCAAGCTAGAATTTTTGAAATTCAACTTAACTACTCCCACTGCTTCTACTGACACTCTTGTAGTGTCGCCCAAGTAGATATCCAATTCGCCTTCTCTAAGCTTCTGGGTTACTTGGAACCCTTGCAAAGAATTACAAACATGGTCAGTGGCACCTGAATCCATACACCAAGTATCTGTGGGAATCGCCGCTAAACATGTCTCAGTAATTAAGGCATAATTTATCGTACTTATAAGCTTTGGACAATCCGTTTTCCAATGTCCCGTCTTATTGCACTTGAAGCACTTGTCTTTCGACTTCTTCTTTGCAATATCTGGCTTAGGCACAATTTGTGCCTTTTTAGCTACTCCCTCGAGCTTTCTCTTCTTCTTTCCAGCCTCAGGCTCAGAAGAAGATTCTAAAGCTTCGACTGCGACTAAAGCTCGCTTTTTCTCTTGAAGAAGACTTTTAGCCGCCATCAACTCTGCCAAGAGCTCGGATGAACTCCACAACATCTTACTTATGTTGTAGTTCAACCGAATCCGCTCATAGCTTTGAGGCAAGCTCTGGAGGACAATATCGGCTTTGGTTTCACCAACGATTTTGCCTCCTCCTACCTCAACCTTGTTGATGTTACTAATCATGTCAATGACACGATCTCTCACAGGAGCGCTCTCAGCCCTAAGGACAATGTCCAAGTTACGACTTCCATCGAAATTATTAGTTCCAGTTAAATTGTTGTTTCTCAAAATAGCAGCTAAATGATTGAATGCCATATCGATTTAAACTGGAAAGTTAACAAACAGTGTTTCAGTTATATATGCTAGAATTTTCGAAAACATGAAAATTCAATTAATTATTGATTCCCTCAAAACAATAATATTAATCCACCAACATCTCATCCACCGGGATTCTCGCAAGCCACGCAGTGTGGACGTTTACGCTAACCCACATTCGTTTGAGAAGAACCAAGTTCATTAACTACACTATCTGACCAACGATCTTTTGATCAATGTAGCTAATAGTCGGTGCTTTCAGCCGTACAAGTAAGCAGCGTAACCTCGCGGGAGGAATACTACAGATCGAACACTAAGTGTATGCCATTACGTGACTTCTGAGTTTGTTACCTCAGGATAGTGCGCCTCAGATGGAGAGGGTGTCGCATTTCTCCTAGTTAAACTCGCTCTAGTCATCTTACTCAGAAGCTCATAGTCTAGCGATCTCGGGGCTGGACTCATCCGAATGGAGGAAAGCTCTAATGCCAACGCGCAAGCCCACCCACATCGCATATGAACCCGTAATGGTGGCCATGGGGATATAACACAACCCGCTCCTACTTAGATTTCCAAATTGAGGATTTTTCCGGTTTTAACATGCAATTAACTAACCTAAGTTATATGCAACCATAAAACTAGACATGCTTTAATTCATGCATCTAAAATACAGCATAAAAATAAAGCATAAAAATTAAAACAATAAATACGGGAAATAAATACGTAAAATAAATTTCCCGACTATTATGGTTTTAATTGCTTCCATCCTTTGCCTCGATTTCGTGTCCCGTCACGTCACTCGATGGAGAGAGTCTTGAATTTCAAAAAACGAAAACTGGAGAAAAAACGGGCCAAAAACAGCCCGAACAGCCCGAACGGGCCGCGCTGCCCGCGCGCACAGCCCGCGCGCACAGCCCGCACGGGCCCTGCGCGCGCGGCGCATCGCCCGTGCGCCAGCGCGCCCGCACGGCCCGTACGGGCCGTGCGCGCTGGCCTGGGCGCCTGCGCGGCCGCGCGCGCCCGGCCCGCCCGGGCCGTGCGCGCGCGGCCCTGCGCGCCTGCAGCAGCAGCGCGCAGCAGCTGCTGCTGCTGCCTGCTGCTGCCCTCCTTTGGCTGCCGGTGGCGTTTTTGCTGCCGGCGATCGTTGCAGGCGTCGCCTCCTGCCGCCAACTCCTTCTTCACTTTTTTTTTTCACGTTATTTGGTCTTGTTGCAATTCGTTCTGGATTTTCCTGGGTTTCTTCAAATTCATGATAACCCAAAACCCACGAATCCAAGTCGCCCACCATAACGCCTTCGATTACATAAAAAATAATTTTCCTACTACAAGGCATTCTAGGAAAATTAAATAATCGAAATTACATAGAATAAATCCTACTACAGATTTAATCTAATCCTACACGGCTTCCAGCACGTGGTTATACTATTACAAATATTCATAATAAAATTAAATCCGGACATGTCCCGGAGTTTAATTAAAAACCATACAAACGTAACCATAATAGTCGGGATTCAAAACCACCTGCAAATAAAACCATGTAATAAATCGAACAAGCACAGAACCCCCTAAACCAGGCTCTGATACCAATTGAAAGATTTTGGTAGGATCTGGGTTTGCACTTGCTCGATTTACCACGCAACAAAAAATTTCTATTAAAGCGGAATCTTAGAAAAATACCTTTGAAGCGTGCACTTGGTGATTCTCTTGTATGCCTCAAGACTATGACTTCACGTTGTGTGGGCAACGAACTAGAAGTCAATTGATCAGCTACTTACCACAATCCACCTGCTAGAAAACTCTAGCCCCGCAGCACCTGGCACGTACTATAAACGCACCGCCCGCAGAGAGAGAAAGCTACGCGCAGCTGGTATAGACCAAGGCCAAAATTTCAGCCACTAGAAACCCAAAAACCAGCTGCACACTTTCTTGAAAATTCGACTTGGAGAGAGAAACGTTTTCTCTCTCTAGAATTTTCTCTCTCTAGAAATCCTGTGGATTAATTGTGTAATTGTTGTAATCTGAATGACTGATCCCTTGTCTATTTATAGAGTTACAAGAGAGACTCCAAGTTGGTTTAGGATTGGTCTTCCTACTGGGTTTCTGTTTTCCTTCAATCCTGTTTCTGGACTGATACAGATTCTGTTTCCTTCAATCCTGTTCCTGGACTGATACACTCCCAACTGTCACAGGGATTCACTTATCCCAATCCAGTTCCTGGGATGAATCACTCCCAACTGACACAGGGATTCACTTATCCCAAACCAGTTCCTGGGATGATTCACAACCAACTGACACAAGGATTAATTAATTTCTCAATTAATTAAATCTACCTTTGTCAATAACCCAGTACATAATTAATCGTACCACTAACGGATTAATTATGGCACTACCAACCTACACCAGAATTGCTTCCGGAACAACTTAATTAAATTATATTCATAATCTCCCCACATCAAAGATATAGTGCTCGTTAATTCATTAATTTACTGATAAATTAATTCATCAACTTCTTAATATTCCGAGACTAGTACCACTCGACCTTTTTACTATACCGGACATAAGTCCCCCGGCCGGGTTTAGTATAATAAACATTTCGAGCTCATCTCGGGAGCACCATCACCCCGGACGCACCGGTACATGGTTTCCTTTCGACAAGCAGCAGCACACCAAGTAACTAAACACGCGCACCCAACCTACCGAGATTATTGGCCACATTTGACCTCACCCATTGGCAGATCAAAGTACACTATGTCTAATCCTCATGCCCACTCGAGTTTAGGGATTTAGAGATAGAATACAAGGATCGATTTGTCTATTAAATCAGTACAAGACAAATCATTCCTAAGAGTCAAGTTCAATATGCCCCGGGCATATCTATATGATTCAATTAGTTTAGACAAACTAATTATCTGAATCACATAATAACCTAGACCGACAGTTTGTCCAAAGCTGTCTCGGTTACGAACTTCATTTATATATTATGTCTTTCAACCAATGATGAGATCTACTGTGTCGCACCAGACACCTCATCATCTACTTACATAATATAAATGGACATAAACATGCACAACAAAATATGACTGAAACACAAATCGATATATTAAACTGGGAAACTGTACAATACAAGCATAGCTTATGTATTCTACTCCAACAATATTATAGTTGTAAGATTAAATGTAGTTTTATACTTAAAGTGCAACTTAAGTATTAGTGGGATATTGTTAGGTTTGAATACTAAAACTTTGCTTGTATTAAACTATTTCCCAGTTCGTATATATCGATTAAATATTTTAGTTAAATTATTTATATGTTTTACATATGTCGTCCATTTATATTATGTAATCAGATGATGAGGTGTCTGGTGTGACACAGTAGATCTCATCATTGGTTAAAAGACATAATATATAAATGAGGTTCGTAACCGAGACAGTTTTGGATACAATGTCAGTTTATGTTATTATGTGATTCAAAAATTGGTTTGTGTAAACTAATTGAATCATATAGATATGCCCAGGGCATATTAAACTTGACCATTTAGGATGAATTTTCTTATACTGATTTGATAGACTATTCAATCCTAGTATTCTATCTCTTAATCCCTAGACTTGAGTAGGCATGGGGATTAGACATAGTGTACTTTAATCTGCCAAAGAGTGAGGTCACTAGGCCATTAGTCTCGGTAGGTTAGGTACATGTGTTTAGTTGCTTGGTTTACTGTTGTTTGTCGAAAGGAAACCATGTACTGGTGTGTCCGGGGTGATGGTGCTTCCGAGATGAGCTTGTTATGTTTATTATACTAAACCCGGCTGGTAGACTTATGTCCGGTATAGTAAGTTTTCAAGACAGGAAAACTAGAGAGAAATTCCTAGAGAGAGAATTCATATTTTTCTCTCGAAGTTGAATCTTTCAAGCTCCGAGCGGCCACACATTGTTTGAGGATCTGCTAGCGGTTCATCTCACATAAACTGACGACACGTGGAGTGGTGTGCGGCAGCGCATAGGAGTTCCCGGTGACGAGTGGCTTACACGCGCAGATAGTTCGGGCGACGGCGTTTCTGAGGAAATTCCAGCGAGTTGAGTTGTGGTGTTCTGCTGATTAATTGCTTGTTAGTTCGTTGCCCACACAACGTACGATCAAGTCTTGAGTCATATAAGAGAATCACCTAAATACACAGTTTAAGAGGTAATTCTTAAACTTCCGCTTTTATTAAGAATTTATTGTTGCATGACAAATTGAACATGTAGAAGCTAAGATCCTACGCAATGTTATTTCAGGCAATGGTTAGAATAGTAATTGTGCTAGAGTTTAGACCTGGTCAAGAGTTCCGATTCTGGAATGCATAGCACGAAAATGAATTTTTGACCGGGCCCTGGCATATAATCTTTCAGAGACGTGCTCCAGGTTTCTAAGGATGATGGGGAGTTGAGCTAGATGCATTTTGAAGGTGGGATTGTGGCTGGTTATGTGTTTAGATGACGCTGGCATGCTGATCCAGGTACTATGTACCATACTTATGATGTGGAGGCTTGATTATGGTTGGCTATTGGAGATACTATATTTGCGGACAAGAGTTATAATAGGTTTAGACCTCATCATATCGTGCAGATCAAGGACCAGTTGCATACTGTGGATCAACATTCTTAGGGTATTTTGACATTAGCGTTTCTATAAAGGCATTTAGGTAAGGTTAGTAGAGGTAGCTGCAGCGGGATGGCGGGTTATCTCACATTACTCCAGGCATGGATATATGAGCATTTTCCAGCCCATACCCCATTCTGTGCTTATGCCGGATGATCCACATACATCGCGAGCTGCTTTGTCGACTGTTGGCCCCCGACAGAGCGCGAGTGAGCGTTTGGCAAAGTATCGGTATGCGCTTGACCACTTGAGAGTCGATGAGGTTATGTTAAAATATTTTTTTAGATTTTATAATTAAATTTTTAGCTAAATTGTAAATATTTTTTTAATTTTGTATATAATTGTATATATTACAGGTGACATGGACCCCATGGGCAGTATCCACACGCACGCACTCCAATCACCACTTACCATGAATTAATTACATTTGTGGGCGAGGTTGAGCCCTATATGCCAGATAGGTGTGCGACATCTTGGGTATGTGCAGGATATCCCTTTCTCTATCTTCCGTCCGAAGAAGGCACATCGGCCCTATAGTGGGGGTTACAGTGTGGATTTCGACCTTGAGTTCGCCAAGAGTCTATGGCAGTCTATCCGCAGTTCTAGTTTATGTACTGAGGATTTTGACCCCTGTGATTCACCAGGCCCCTTCACAGAGTGGTACATTACATGGTACCGCCAGCACTCCCGCCCGTACCCGTTCGTTGATGGTCCCCGCCACTAATTTAGGTGGAGTTCTGCCGCGTACCAACACAGAATATGTAAGTAATTGTTTCTTATTGTTTTTTATTTTTTAAGGTTAATAATTTGATATTATTATATGAAATATGCAATACTACTTGAAATGTGTTGAATTTGTAGTAGGTGAGACGATTTGCGCAGGTATCTGAGGAGTTTTTTCATATCATTACAGAGGGAGGATATCCCCAGACGGATGCGTGAGAAGCTAGGCTGAGGGCCGAGATGGAGCAGTGGCATTTAGCTAGGTGATAGATGTATTTGCATTATATTATAGTATTTTGATATTTTGTGCGGACTTTATTTAGTTTTGACTGATTAGGTGTTATATTTTATTTAGTTATGACTAATTGGTATTTTGGTATTTTTTGCGGACTTTATTTTGTGTGGCTTTATATTTATCGGACTTTTTTTTGAAATGCATTGGTATTTTATATTCCCATATTACAAAACACATGGCAACTATTATAATGAAATAAAAACAAAATAAATGTTCAAATCAAATTGAAATGTCAATGATAATGTAGCGTACATCATGGTGGAAGTATCCTGTTCCAATGGTCAAGCCTGTTCTGAAATTCTTCTGATGCTGCAAAATCCGCCATAACCGCATTGCGGTGATATCCCTACAGATATGCCAATGGAGGGACAGGGCAATCATCGGTCAAATTGACACGTATAAAATGATTTCCATGAATGTGGCCATGCCTATTTGCTTAGCTGGTCTTGTGCCACCACCTACGGCCCTCAAAGGTAATATAGAGAAACAAGCCCCACGAGTGAGACTGAGATGGATGACCAATGCGTTTGCATACATGGGGATAACATACAAGTCCGTGGGCGTGCTCATCCATTAAGCACTTGCACATGGTGATGAAAAATGATTCAATCGGCAACTACCCAAGCTAGAGGATTAGTGTCAAAAGGAAGATTGTGTGGTAAACAAGCATGGAGAAGCGGTCTGTACATATCTGGATGCAAAAGAATTTCTCCAATAGACGTAGTCCTAACCATTCCCCAATCATCCTATTTTCCATAGAGACTATCTGCAACAGCTCGAAAACAACAATTGCCATATGTTTGTACATCCAAAATGCCAGTAAAGAAAGGATGGACATAATCTGGTATAAGGGGACTGCTCTGATTTTTTTCTCTACTTGTAAAATGGAAATAAAAAATTATTGTAATTTAACTCTATTAGAAAATTAAAGTAACTTGTTATTAATTGACACAAAACGCTTACCATTCTCAAAATACAAAGATCTTTTGGATGATTTCTCAGATGCTTTATTTCATCGTACACCTTTCTCGCGGCACTCAGCTCGTGCCTCACAGATATATGTAATGTTTGGTGACCCTTTGATGTTGCCAAGATACCTGGGTCACACACACTTGTATTGTCAGGATTCAGCGACACGTTCATCCTAACAATTAGATCACGCATGACTACACATGGACTACTTTCAAATTTAGGAACGATTTCCCCGCGGAAGTATCTGTTACAAAAAATTAAAATATAACATATAAAAAATCTTTATGAAAATACATGTAAATGAATCATAAATTCACTAACTGACATACATAATGTAAGACATACCTAAGTTCCTCAGATATGGTATTCGAATCCACTTGAGATGTTTCAATTGTCAATCTCTTCCAGAACTCGTGTACCATTTCACCAGTGATCGTGTCGTTTGATTCCTTTAACTTGAATATATCATAGGCACACGGAATCCCATGCGTTACCTTGCAGACATATCCAGATATCTCAACCATGTCACAACCCAACTTAGTAATCCTTGTTGGAGTTGAATACATAAGCTATACTTGTATTGTACATTTTCCCAGTAATATATCGATTTATGTTTTTATTATATTTTGTTGTGCATGATATGTCCATTTATATTATGTAAGTAGATGATGAGGTGTCTTGTATGACACAGTAGATCTCATCATTGGTTGAAAGACATAATATATAAATAAGGTTCGTAACCGAGACAGCTTTGGACAAACTGTCGATTTAGGTTATTTTGTGATTCGGATAATTGGTTTGTCTAAACTAATTGAATCATATAAATATGCTCGGGGCGTATCGAACTTGACCATTAGGAATGCTTTGTCTTGTACTGATTTAATAGATAAATCACTCTTGGTATTCTATCTCTTAATTCCTAGACTCGAGCGGGCATGAGGATTAGACATAGTGTACTTTGATCTGCCAATAGGTGAGGTCAATTGTGGCCAATAGGTTGGGTGCGAGTGTTTAGTTGCTTGGTGTGCTGCTGCTTGTCGAAAGGAAACCATCTACCGGTGTGTCCGGGGTGATGGTGATCCCGAGATGAGCTCGTAATGTTTATTATACTAAACCAGGCCGATGGACTTATGTCCAGTATAGTAAATAGGTCGAATGGTACTAGTCTCAGAATTAAAGAAGTTAATTAATTAATTTATCAGTAAATTAATATATTAATGAGCACTATATCTTTGATGTGGGGAGATTATGAATATAAATTAATTAAGTTATTCCGGAAGCAATTCTGGTGTAGGATGGTAGTGCCATAATTAATCCGTTAGTGGTACGATTAATTATGTATTGGGTTGTTGATAAAGGTAGATTTAATTAATTAAGTAATTAATTAATCATTGTGTCAGTTGGTTGTGAATCATACCAGGAACTGATTTGGGATAAGTGAATCCCTGTATCAGTTGATTGTGAATCATACCAGGAATTGGTTTGGGATAAGTGGATCCCTGTATCAGTTGGAAGTGTATCAGTCCAAGAACTGGATTGAAGGAAACAGAATCTCAGCAGGAAGGCCAATCCTAAATCAACTTGGGATCTCTCTTGTAACTCTATATATAGACAAGGGATTAGCTATTCAAGATATACAATTCATAAGTTTTCAAGACAAGAAAACTAGAGAGATAAAATCCTAGAGAGAGAAATTATTTTCATCTCTCAAAGTCAGATTTTATAAGTAAATTGCCGTTGGTTTTTTCTCTGTGTTGGCCAAATTTTCTTGGCCTGTTAAACCAGCAGCGCGTGTAATTTTCTCTCTCCTGGCGGTGCATTTATTGTACATGCCAGGTGCAGCGGTGCTGAAATTTTCTAGCAGGTGGATTGTGGTGATTAGCTGATCAAATTGATTTCTAGATCGTTGCCTACACAACGTGAAATCAAAGTCTTGAGTCATACAAGAGAATCACCTAAGTGCACGCTTCAAAGGTATTTTATAAAGTTCCGCTTTTAATTAGAAATTTTTGTTGCGTGTTAAATCGAATAAGTGCAAACCCAGATCCTGCGCAATGTTATTTCAAAAAATTGTCATTTGGAATTTTAAATCATATAGAAAATTCTTCTAAAAACTGGGGGGACGTTGCTGATGGCTACAGAAATTTTGCAGTTATCACCCATATTTGAAATTTCACATCTCCCTCGTTTCTTATTCCTTTTAGCCAAAATTTGACTTATTTCAAACCTCTTCAAGTTAGCATTATTTGAAATTTTAAAACTCACCAATTGGGTTTGTAAATCGTCCAAAAAGTATCCTTGAAGTAGGATTTCTATTGCAGATTTTCTGAAATTGCTTATTGGAGTAGCTAACTTTAAAACTATATAACTCCCTCGTTTTGTATCTGATTTCGATGAAAAATATATTTTTTTAAACTTATCCTTAAAGGAATTACATAGAAGATTACGGATATCTATTTGGATTTGTAAATCTCCCATAAATTAGTTCTAAAACAGAGCTGAAAGTGTTGTTCTTTCCGCAGAAAATCTGAAGTAATAGCTGTAGTTCAGAAATTCATATCTTCTTTGTTCTTTGTCCGATTTAAGCAAAATATAGCTTGATTTAAACCTCTTTGATTAAGATTTACTCAAAAATGTATAGAAACAATTTTAGGTCTCTAGATTTTCCACAAAACAGGAAAGAACAGAGCTGACTTCTACAGTGGTTCTCTGAAATATGAAATTATTTTGGAAATTTTGGGAGTTCATCTTTTATTCCATTGTGATTAGGTTCTATTGAGTTTCTTTTGTATAAAAGTCTGATTTTCCAACCTCCTCTTGTTGGAAAGTACCACAGTGCTTTTGAGGAATTTCTCCATTATCTTTTGTTTACTTCATTGCTTGTTTTCCTATAAATCCCTTAACTAAGGATGCTATTTTGCTCAAGAGATAGAACTTAAAACCTGCACCTTGCATGAGACTAGAAGAAGTGAATTGTCTAGACTAGTTGAAAAGACATGTAAGAAGGAAGAGAACCTAAATTTTAAAGTTGTTAACCATGACTTTTCCTTGTTTTAGGAACTTAATTAGACAAAGGTGACCATCCAAAGTCTTGAGGATCGGTGAGTGTTCTCGCTACTTTTGAATGCATTTTTGTGTTATAGATTATATATATACTGTGTACAACTGTACTGGTGCATATATATATAAATAAAGATACAGTCCAATTGAGCAGACTTCCTATGGTTTATTATCCTTGTGCTTCTGTGTATACCGATGATTGAATGTTGTATGTTGTCTACGATAGTGTAGAATGGATACCTGAGTATTCCTTTATCTGTTTGTGTACTGTTGTGCTGGGGGACCCCAAACTTGCTGCGAATAGGCTGAGTTCTCCAGGCCAACAAAGGGCTCGGGTGGCTGAACAAGGTCATCGCGGTAAGGGCAGACTCGAGCTGTCACTGTTACTGTATACTACCTATTGTTTATTATTAAAGGGGTGAGGGTGATGATTGTGTGGGATACCACATAGTCTGGTACAGTAAGTCGTAAGAGTTTACTGTTTGGGATCTGGAGTAAGAATTTTCACGCTAAATGATTTATGACTATTGAATGACCATGTGTACTGCAGATTTCAGGGGTGATATTTTCCCCTTTGAAATGAATCTATTGTATTACTTCTTTGAATGATCATTATATCACTTCATGCTATAGTGAATGTCTTTGCCATGGGACTTCTTGTTATTGTTGGTTTGATTGTGTAAAGTTTCTTTTGAAAACCAACTGAGAACCTCACAGGCAATATAGCTCACTATTTTTCCCTAAAACTGTACTTTTCCAACTGAAGAACATAAACAACTATATGTACAATAGGAGATTGTAGAAAGTGTATTAGTATTGTATTAGCTAGGAGTTTGATAGTACTACTTTTAGTCTTATATACAGGTTTTAAAATCTCTAGTGTAACTTTGTGGTTGTAATAACTCCAGGAGTTCTATAGTAATCTACCAGTATATGATACACATAAGGCTGTTTTTTAATAACCATGTGATGCAGTTTAAATTTTATGTGTAGTTTATTTAAATTGTCATGTTTGTAGTGAGTTCTGTCGTGAGTCACGTTGACGTCCTGCTAGGCACTTGTATTGGAAAGGGGTCTTGTTTGTGGCATTACAGAGTGGTACAGAGGTTTAATTAGGAACAAAATCTGAACTATGGTTATGCCGTTATTTATTGTTCATGAAACCCTTTGGGCGGTTAAAAGTTTACTTTCCTTTTGAGGATATGCGCTGCTTGACGTTTGATTTATATGCAAGCCCTGATTTTATGAAAGGACCTGCAAATCCTAGAACTGGTATGGAGGAGCCTAAGGCTGAATCCAGCCACGCTACAGCCCCAGAAAACTTCCTCTCACGGATAGCCACTTTCCTGCAGAATGTGGCTGAACTAGTAGAGCGAATGCAGGCACAACTAACACCTCCGCTTGATTCGGGGATTTCTAGTGCAATTGCCCATCCTGAACTAGGCAAAGATGTATCACTAGAGCAATTTTTAAAGTTCCATCCGTCCAGGTTTAGTAGTGGACCAAGAGCAGAGCAGTGGTTTGAGAAAATACAGAACATATTTGGTGCTCTTGATTATGACGGGTAACGCCAAATATCATTTGCCACATTTCTATTTAATGGACCAACATGGGCATGGTGGAACGTTATTGTTCGCAAATGGAAGTTGGCAGCCACCCTATGAACCTTGAAAATTTTACTTAAGAGTTTCGTGAAAATTTTATCCTGATCAGGGTACGGGAACATCGAGAATCTGAATTTATTAATTTAAAGTAAGGAAATATGACTATGGCAGATTATGAAGCTACCTTCGCCAGACTGTCCAGATTTGTGCTCTATATTGTCGATACAGATGAGAATCGTCGGTGTCGCTTTTATCAGGGATTAAAGTTACAGGTGCGTAACTCTCTAGTGTCAACAAGGTTTGGGTCTTATGCTGAACTTATTGATGCTGCCCACCGTGTGGAAGAAACTCAACTGGAGCTTAGGCATACAAAGAGGTAACTGCTCGAGCTAACCTGGGGAAATGGTCAAGGCCAATGAGAAATACTCTCAGTCACAACGGGAGGTTTGAATCAAGGGTTAGAAAATCACCTTCGGGACAAGGAAAGACAGGCACCACTGGAACAACAGGGTCATCTTCCTCACTTGTGTGTAATTTTTGTAAGAAGATCAATCATTTGGAAAAGGATTACTGGAGGAAACATCGAAGGTGGTTGGCTTATAGAAGTAGCCAACATCAGGTTCAAGAGTGCCCTTCAAAACAAACACCAGCACCCTCATTAGTGGGCCAGTCTTCTTCAAAAGCGTTTACTGGAAGGGGGAACAAACCTAAAATGCTGGCCAGAATCTATGTAGTGGAGGAACAAGAGGTGGAGCCATCTACAGAGGTTATTGCAGGTACACTCTTAGTATTTAGTCACCTTACTAAAGTACTGATTGACCTTGGATCATCTTATTTTTTTTGTTACCCTGCAATTTATGCATGATGTTAAATTTAAGGTTAAACTCTACCTCATATACATGAGGTTAGCACCCCTACCAATGATAAAACACTTGTGACTGATGTAGCATATCCTAATCGTGACATAGAAATTGAGGGTAGAGGATTTCCTATAGATTTCATTCAGTTGCCTTTTCGGGGTTTTGAAATAATACTTGGGATGGATTGGTTAACTAAGTATCATGCCCAGCTTGATTGCCGTGCTAAAACATTAAGAATATGTGTGTCTGGAAAACCTGTAGTTGAAATAAAAAAGTAAAAGGGGTCAGTTTTATCGGGTCTTATTTATGGACTTCATGCTAGAAAACTTTACACAAAAGAGCTCCGGGATATGTGGCTTACTTAATTAATTCCCCTGTTGAGAAATCAAGAGTTGAGGATGTGCCCGCTGTAAAAGAATTTCCTGATGTTTTTCCTGAAGAACTGGTATCCTTGCCACCAAAAAGGGATGTTGAGTTTACAATAGAATTGTCGTCGGGGTCTTCCCCTATTTCTAGAACACCTTATCGCATGGCCCCAGCTGAGCTAAAGGAGATAAAACTTCAGCTATAAAACCTAATTTTAAGAGGCTTTATTCAACCCAGCACTTCACATTGGTGAGCTCCTGCTTATTTGTTAAAAAAAAAAGATGGAACTTTGCGATTATGTATAGACTACCGAGGGCTGAATAATCTCACTATTAAAAACAAGTACCCATTGCCACTTATTGAGGAGTTATTTGATCAACTACCAGGAGCCAAAGTCTTTTCTAAGTTTGACTTGGGGCAAGGGTATTATCGCTTCAAATTAGAAGTAAGGATGTCTCTAAGACATCATTTAATACTAGATATGGTCATTATGAGTTTGTGGTGATGCGTTTTGGCCTAACCAATGCCCCTCGAGTTTTTATGGATTTAATCCATACAATTTTTTGACCTTTTATTGACCAGTTTGTAGTAATATTTATTGATGACATCCTAGTATATTCTAAAACAAGAGAGGAGCATGCCAACCATTTGAGGATAGTGCTAAAGACCTTGCAGGATAATTAGTTGTTCACAAAGTTTAGTAAATGTGAATTTTGGCTTTAAAAGGTGACATTCTTGGGTCATATAATTTCTGAGAAAGGTATTGCTGTAGATCCGTCTAAAGTGGAAGCTGTCATGAATTGTAAATGACCTGAAAGTGTGACTGAAATTCGTAGTTTCTTGGATTTAGCTGGACTACCATAGGTTTATACCACCTTTTTCCTAAACAGTTGCCCTATTAACCCGTCTTACTCAGAAATGAGTATTGTTTGAATGGAATGACAAATTTGAAAATAGTTTTCAAGAGTTGAAAAAGTGCCTTATCACAGATCCAATCCTTACTCTTCATTGTGGTTAAGATGAGTCTATACTGACGCGTCCAAATAAGGGTTAGGATGTGTATTGATGCAGAGAGGTAAGGTAGTTGTGTTAGACTTAAGTGTTTCAATCTTGTTTTAATAATAACAAAACAAATATGTGAAACTAACAATTTCTTAAATTGTCTAAAATTATTTTTTGTAGAAAGTGAACAATTTTCAGATTGATACATTCATCTTCAAATGAGCATAACTTTCATTTCAATCAGCCAAAAATTAATATTTTGGATGTTTTGAAAACCTCTTTTAATTATATAAAAAATGGTGTCTCATAGTAAATGTGAAATTCAAATGGAATTTTGGTGAAAATAGACAAAAACAAAACTATGTACTGCAATGCCACAATTCAGTAAATTAGTTGTAATTTGAGCTAGAAAAGTCCAAATCAACTGATTTTGACATCTTTGGAAAGATAAGAGAAAGATCTAAAACATTTATTTCTTATACAAAAGTTAAAGGTAGCTGCAAGAAGTCGAAAAAGATGAAGGATGTTCAGACTATGTCAAATCATCTTTGGAGCCAAAATTCAAGTGTTTGAATTGGAGCCCAAATTTGCCTATAAATAGAGACCATGGGTGAAGACATTCAAGACACACAAGCTATCCAGCCATTCTTATTATTTTCAAAATTCTCTCAAGTTTTCAAGTGCTCATTTTCAAATTTTACTTTCAAGTTATAGTTATTTTCAAAATGTTGTATTATTTTTCAAAGTGTCTATCTTATACTAGAACCTTGTCATTTGTCAGCCATAAACACTTCACTCACAAAAAAGGTTTTATTGTTCTTGAAAGCAAGAGGTTTCAAGTCAAGAACAATTTAGAGGGTGAGTAGTGAAGAAACTCTTAGTAGAGTTACTAAGTTGTTCTTGAGAGATTTGTAAATGTTTGAATTCCACCTTAAGGAAATTTTTTTTTTTTGAAAAAGAAATAGGAAGGGCCTCAACTTTAGAATTTGGGGAGTGGATGTAGAACTTGTAAGGGGGTTATAAGTTTGAACCACTTTAAAAATATTGTCTCTTTCATTTCATTGCATTTTGCATTCATACTCTTTCTTCTACATTTTTTGCATCATAAAACATCACCATTAGAGTTACTCAATTCAAGTATTACATCTTTAATTTTAAGATTTTATTTAAGACTTGTCCTTATTTCAAGTCTAGCTTTCTTTAGTTAAGTATTTACTTTATCTTAGACTTGTCCTTAATCAAGTCTAGACTTGTCCTTATCAAGTCAAGGTCTTGGCCTTAATCAAGTCAATACTTGAGCTTTATTTTAAATTATTCAATTTCAAGACTTCTCCATTTCAAGTCAAAGGCTTGTCCTTAATCAAGTCAATACTTGAGCTTTATTTTAAATTATTCAGTTTCAAGACTTGTCCATTTCTAGTCACATACTTGACCTTTATTTTAATTTGATTATTATATATTGTGAACTAACAAATTCTTATTTTCTTGTATAGTTTTATATTGTTGACTAATCTTATTATTATTGTTTTCATCTTATTTTAATTTAGACTTATTTGTTATTTGTTTCATACACATAGATAGTAATTGTTTATTTTAAAAAGAAATTATTTTAAGATTTGATCATTTCTAAGTAAATTTTTTAAACAACCTAATTCATCCCCCTCTTAGGTTGTGTTGTTAGTTTTCAAGTTGCTTACACTTCTCTAAAATTAAAACCTCATGAACAAAACTATCCAACATATGACTTAGCGTTGGCCGTAGTTGTGTTCGCACTAAAGAAGTGGAGACATTACTTGTATGGAGTCACATTTGAGTTTTGTACAAACCACAACAACTTAAGTACCTTTTCTATCAGAAATATTTGAATGTGAGACAACGAAGATGGGTGGAGTTCCTTCAAGACTATGATTGCAGTCTTAATTACCACCCAGGAAAAGCAAATGTGGTGGCTGATATGTTGAGTAAGAAGGCACAAGTAGCAAACTTGATGGTGCGAGAAACTCAACTAATAGTAGTTTTAGAGGAATGGAAACCTCGGGTTACATCCAAGGGATTACTCTTCGTCAGTTCAGCCAATTATGTTTTCCCAAATTAAAGAGATTCAAGAAAAATACCTGATATTACAGCGGCGACGAGAGAAAGTTCAACGAGGTGAGTTACCAGGCTATTCATTGGGACATGATGGAATCCTAAGATACAACAACATGCTATATATACCCTAAGATTAAGCATTAAAAAGGAATATTTTGGAGGAACCGCATCGCTCTAAATACACAGTTCACCCCGGTAGTGCCGAAATGAATCGGGATTTGAGGCAACACTATTGTTAGGACAATATGAAAAGAGACATTTCCCAATTCATTTCTAGTTGTATGGTTTGTCAATAGGTAAAAGCATAACACCAAAGACCATCTGGATTGTTGCAACCTTTGGAAGTGCCGAAGTGGAAGTGGGAGTTGATCACTTTGGACTTTGTAACAGGTTTACCCCAAACACAGAGACAACATGGTGCTATATGGGTGATAGTGGATCGACTAACTAAATCAGCACATTTCTTACCTGTAAATGTGAGGGATTTTCTTGAGAAATTGACTCGCTTGTACATTGATGAGGTAGTTCGGTTACATGGGGTTCCTGTATCTATTGTCTCTGATCACAATCCTAGATTCACTTCCTGGTTATAGCAGCAGTTGCAACAGGCCTTGGGGACTAAACTGGACTTAGCACAGCTACACACCCACAAATAGACGGGCAATCAGAATGAACCATTCAGACACTAGAAGTCATGCTTCAGGCGTTTATTATGGATTTTTGATGAAATTGGGATTACCACTTGACCATGATTGAATTCACTTACAATAACAGCTACCACAGTTCTATTGGAATGTTGCCATATGAGGCCTTATATGTAAGGAAATATAGGTCTCCTTGGTATTGGGATGAAGTTGGAGAACGAAAAATTGTCCTTAAGCAGTGTGTTCCATTGGTTGAAGGAGCATACAACAAAGTGAAGTTGATATGACAGCACTTACAAACAGCTCAAAGTCGACAGAAAAGTTATGTAGATAATTGCCAGAAGGATTTAGTGTTTGAAGTTGGAGATCAAGTGTTCTTGAGAATGACACCTCATATCGGGATCTTTCGTCATGGGAAGAGAGGAAAATTAAACCCATGGTATGTTGGACCATTTGAGATTTTTCAAAGGATAGGTCCAATAGCATATCGTCTAAAATTACCCTTACATTTGGCCAGGATGCATGATGTGTTTCATGTGTCATAGTTGAAAAAGTATCACCCCGGCCCTGATCATGTTGTGGAGCTGAAAAATTGGGAGTTTGATGATAATTGGCGGTATGAAGAGCAACCTCTATAGATTTTAGAGCGTCAAACTAAAGTCCTGCGAACCAAGGAAATTCCACTGGTTAAAGTACTGTGGAGACATCATGGAGCTGAGGAAGAAACTTGGGAACTAAATGAGGAAATGCGTCGTAAATACCCTCACTTGTTCTAAATTTCGAGGATAAAATTCACTTAGGGGGGAAGGATGTAAGATCCTGCTCCAAACTAACGAGGTAATATAGAAACTAGCACTTTAATATTTAAAATGAGACTTATGCAGTAACACCTGCTACCTAGATAAGGCATAATTGGGAATTTTAAGGGCTTACTTTAAAGAGAGTCATGTTGAGTGGGGTAAACTTAGAATTTGGAGAAATTCAAGACAGAGGGAGTAAATAAAGTCACTTGATAATTATTGTTCTTATTTTTTTAAAGAAAAGGAAGGAAAACGGGAAGAACCTAGAAGCTTTGTTTTACCCCATTTCTTTGTCTCATCTATTGTTCTGATCTTTTCCTCAACCGACACTCCATCATCTCTTTTCTTTTTCTCTTCTTCGTTTCTTTCTTTTCCAAGCTTTTAATTCAACTCTTCTCCTCCATAGGCAGATGGGGAATTTTGGTTTCAAGGAGAATCCAGGGCTCAATTTTTTTGGGGGATTAGCTGGAGAAGCAGTGGATATCTTGCTTCCACCCCTCTATCTAGATAAGGTAAAAACAATATCATCTAACTCTAGTAAAACTATATGAGTTGCTGGATACTATTGCAAGAATGAATTTTGGATTTTAGAGTTATTTTGTGGTGTTCTAAACTGTACTGGAAGGTTTGTGGGTTTAGCCTTGTTTTGTTAACTATGTACTGAATTGAATATGTATGGATGGCATGTGATGATTTGAAACTGGTTTAAAGGTGTAAAGGCTAAATATGCTTGGAATAAGATTGTTATTATTGTAACGGGTTCAAGGATCTTAGAAGCACTCTATAGCTTGTTTAAGTTTGAAACCGTTGAATAATAGTATGCATAAAATAATGCCTTGAGGGCATTAATATCCTATGATTGTGATTAGGTGAGTTATGACTTATAGTTTGGATATTGGATGGACTTATGATGCTGTTAGTGTGTTTCCGTGTTGCTGGATGTTCATGGTACCATATTGTTGGAATAATTTTATGATAGATTTTGAAACCTCATATATCTCTCATTTGTTATGAAATTTAGCAAACCTTTGCTTCTTGTAATCCTCTACTTATATGGATTATTCAGTATCTCACAGATTGTCATTTGGACTTGTAAATCATACAAAAACTTCTTCTAAATACAGGGGGGATGTTGCCGATGACTGCAAAAATTCTGCAGTTATCACCCATCTTTGAAATTCCACATCTCCCTCGTTTCTGATCCGTTTTGGCCCAAATTTGGCTTATTTCAAACCTCTTACTGTTAGAATTATTATGAATTTTACAAACCATCGATTGGGTTTGTAAATCGTCAAAAAAGTATCCTTGAAGTAGGATTGCTATTACAGATTTTCTGAAATTGCGGGTTGGAGTAGCTAACTTCAAAACTATATAACTCCCTCGTTTTGTATCTGATTTAGATAAAACATATCTTTTTTTAAACCTATCCTTACATGTATTAAACAATAGTTTATGGCTCTCTATTTGGATTTGTAAATCTCCCATAAATCAGCTCTGAAACAGAGCTGAAAGTACTTTTCTTCCCGCATAAAATCTGAAGTAATAGTTGTACTTCAGAAATTCATATATTCTTCGTTCTTTGTTCATTTTAAACAAAATATAGCTCAATTTAAACCTATTTGAATAAGTTTTACTTCAAAATTTATAGAATAAATTTTTGCTCTCTAGATTTTCCGACTGGGAAAGAACAGAGCTGTTTTCTGCAGGAGTTATCTGAAATCTGAAATTGTACTGGAAATCTTGGGAGTTCATCTTTTATTCCATTGTGATTAGGTTATATTGAGTTTCTTTTGTATAAAAGTATAATTTTCTAACCTCCTGTTGTTGGAAAATACCCCAATACTTTTGAGGAGTTTCTCCCTTCCCTTTTGTTTACTTCATTGCTTGTTTTCCTTTAAATCCCTCAACTAAGGATTTTATTTTGCTCAAGAGATAAAACTTCAAACCTGCACCTTGCATGAGTCTAGAAGAAGTGAATTGTCTAGGCTAGTTCAATAGACATGTAAAGAAGGAAGGGAACCTAAGTCTTAAAGTTGTTAACCGTGAATTTTCCTTGTTTTTGGAAATCAACTGGACAAAGGTGACCACCCAATACCTTGAGGATCGGTGAGTGTTCTCGCTACTTTTGAATGCATCTTTATGTTATAGATTATATATATATATACTTGTACAACTGTACTGGTGCATATATGTAAACAGAGATACAGTCCTATTGAGCAGACTTCCTGTGGTTTATTATCCTTGTGCTTGTATGTTTACTGACGATTAAATGTTGTATGTTTTCTGCGATAGTGTAGAATGGATACCCGGGTATTTCTTTATATTTTTGTGCAGTATTACGCTCAGGGACCCCAAACTTGTTGCGAATAGGCTGAGTTCTCCAGGCCTGCAATGGGTTTGGGCGGTTGAACAAGGTCGTTGCGGTACGGGCAGACTCGAGCTGTCACTGTTACTGTATGCTGCCTACTGTTTATTGTTAAAGGGGTGAGGCTGATGATTGTGTGGGATACCACATAGACTGGCACAGTAAGTGGTAATAGCTTCCTCCTTGGGAACAGGTAGCCCGGATTAAGACCTTCCATGCTGAATGATTTATGACTACTGAATGAGCATGTGTACTGCATATTCCAAGGGTGATATTTTCCCCTTTGAAATGAATCTACTATCTTACTTATTTGACTGCTCATTAGTGAATGTCTTCGCCATGAGACTTCTTGTTATTGCTGGTTTGATTGTGTAACATTTATTTTGAAAACAAACTGAGAACCTCACGGGCAATATAGCTCACTATTTTTCTCTAAAATTGTAGTTTTTCAGTTGAAGAACAGAAACAACTATATGTGCAACAGGAGATTGTAGAAAGTGTACTAGTAATGTATTAGCTAGGAGTTTTATAGCACTACTTTAAGTCTTGTATACACCTTTTGAAATCTGTAGTGTAACTTTGTGGTTGTAATAACTACAGGAGTGCTATAGTAATCTACTAGTTTGTGATACACATAAGGTTGCGTTTTAATAACAATGTGCTATAGTTTAAACTTGATGTGCAGTTTATTTAAATTGTCATGTTTGTAGTGAGTCCTGTCGTGAGTCAGGCCGACGTCAGACTAGACACCTGTATTGGAAGGGGGTCAAGTTTGGGGCGTTATATTATATGGAACCATGTTATGTTTAATATGATAGGAATATGAATTCATATTCTGTATAAAATGAATTTTAAAATAAAAAATTAAATTATTTCATATTAAAAATATAAAAACAACAAAATCATAAAAATTATATATGATTTAATTTTTTTAAAAAATATGAATTAAAAAATATGATTGCAAAAAAAAAAGTGATTGTGTCTTTTTAAGAGAAAGAAAAAAAAAAGAAAAAAAGAAAGAATGGAGTGTGATTGGGAAAAAGAAAAAAAAATAATGGGGGCGCATTAGGCCCAAACTAAATAAATAAAATTTGGGGGGGGGGGGGGGGGAAGCTCCCAAAAAAATATAAATAAGGGGGGAGGCCCATCCCCATGGGGACACCAAAGTTAGTGTCCAATGGTATGGTAAACCAACTGCTCTAAAACCGTAACGTAAAACTTCACGAACTATTTTACTACATCTTGACCGTAACAACTTTAATAATATATTCTTTTAAGACATTATAATATATTTTTTTAATAAGAAATAATAAAAATGGAAAGTAAGTAAATGCAAAATTAATTCTCAATGTTACTAAAATTGTAATGATGAAATTAGACATCAATTCAACTAATCTTTAAAATTATCATTGACTGATTGCATATTTTTATTTTATCGGAATACTATTTATTGAGTATTTACCCTATTTAATATAAAAAAATCCCACCCCATTCCTCCACGCGTGAACGCACGCACACGTCCCATCTCTAAACAAACTGTTGTCCTTTTAATTTAATTAGTAACTTCATTCTTCCGTTTCTATTTTTTTTCCTCACTTTTCGTCCACTATGTCTAAGAATTTTTTTTTCTTATTTATGTATTATTTTCAAAATTTTTCATTCTTATATATGTTTTTAAACATAAAATATTTAATTTCAAAGTTTTACTAGTTACCACCCCACATCTTACCTCTACTGCTCCAATTTGGACTAAAATACCCTTGACAATACCCTCTCTATTTCCCTTTTTAAGTAAAAGAGCAATTTTTCAAAACCTATGGACTACAGGCCCAAAAACTGAGGCGGTTTTTCCCCTAATTTTATGAGACAACCAAAATTGGACATTGGATAGCCAAAGGATTATAGTACTACTAGTTTGAGACTCTATTTTGACTCCTTGAGGAACAAATCATCTTCTAAACTTGCTTCTGAATTTCGCATAGTTGGAAATTTTCTGGTAGATGAGACCGACAAAATTGGAGAGGGTTGCTTGATTGGACCTGATGTTGTCATTAGTCCTGGTTGCGTGGTTGAGCTGGGTGCCAGACTTTACTGGTGCATAGTTATGCTGGGCGTGCATATAAAAGAACACGCATGCATTAGTAGCAACATCATAAGATGTCATTCAACTATCGGATAGTGGACTCGGTTTGAAAACATGGCCATCCTGGGAGAGGATGTTGATGTCTGCGATGAGATATATATAAACAATGGAGGCGTAGTTTTGCCTCATAAAGATATCAAATCTAGCATTCTGAAACCCGAGATAGTAATGTGAAGCTCGGTGCTGCTGGCTATGTTTGTTTCATGTTGTTAATTATTGTGGTGTGAGCATATTGTTAGTGTCCTTTTCCTTTTTTTTTTTCTTTTTGTTTCTGAGCCAAATACTCCTCTTTCACGTGTAAATATTTCGTTGTCGACAATTAAATCACTTGAATAGTTTAACAAAAACAAAATTATTTTTTTCCTTGATATAATCAAATATCGAAGTTGATATGAAGCACTTGTGATATAAAAATATATTTTTAAATGGTTAAAAAATTTTTCAAAAAAATATTATTAGCAGCAGTGCCATAGCCGTGCGCCAAAGAACGTCCCACTGCAGTCGACCATTTCACCTCCCAAAATATTAAAAAATTAGAATAACAATTTTGTGTTCATTTTTATAACAATTCATGAAGAAAAGAAATTAATAAAACTTATTATTAAATGTATCATTATTTTATGTGCAATTAAGGTTAAGATTGTTGCCCAGAATCCACCTTAGACATCAAATTATTTATTTTAGATATTTAAGTAAGTGAGAATGTAAGAAACTAAAAGTATTAATGTTTTTTTAAGGGATTACTTATAAAATTTTGTCTTTATTTTTTTTTCTTTGCTAGTTATACTAAAGGATTTTATAATAAATGTTACAATAACATCGTTTAAAATGTTAAATTATTTAAGTTTTTATGCATGATTTTTAATAAATATTTCACATAAAAAAGTCCTCCATTTCAAAATAATAATTTAATTTTTAGAATTAAATTAATATAATTATTCTTATGAAGACATTATAATATCTATATTTTTGTGAGAAAAATCGATGTTGCCATTATATTTCTATACGGTGAAGATTTGTATTTTTATCACAAAAGAACAGGTACGCATGATTACACACAGAAGAAGCGTGGAATCCACGTAACCATAACACTCTAAAACTGTAATATAAAACTTCACAAACTACTTTACTACATCTGGACCGTAATAACTTCAATAATATATTCTTTTAAGACATTATAATATATTCTTTTAATGAAAAATAATAAAAAATAGAAAGTAAGTAAATGCGAAATTAATTCTCAGTGTTAATATAATCATAAAAAAATTGAAATTAGACATCGATTCAACTAATATTTAAAATTATCGTTGACTAATTGCATATGTTGGTTTTATTGATACTATTTATTGAGTTGTTACTCTGTTTAATATAAAATTAAAAGAAAAAAACCCAATCTATTCCCACACGCGTGAACGCACGCACGCGTCAACAACTGTTGTACTTCTTTTTCATTTACTTAGTAACTTCATTCTTCCCTTACTTTTCTATTTTTTTTCTTACTTTTCGTCCACTATGTTTAAGAAAAATATTTTCTGCTTCATGTATTATTTTTAAAATTTTTCATTCCTATATATGTTTTTAAACGTAAAATAATTTAATTTTATGAGACAGGCAAAATTGGACATTGGATAGCCAAGCGATTACATTACTAGATTGATACTCAATCTCGACTCCTTGAGGAACACATCATTTTCAAAACTCACTTCTGGAGCTCACATAGTCGGAGATGTTATGGTGTATGAGACCGACAAACTTGGAGAGGGTTGCTTGATCGGACGTAACGTTTCCATTGGACTTGGTTGCATGGTTGAGTCGGGTGTCAGACTTTCCTAGTGCACAGTTATGTTGGGCACGCGCATAAAAGAACTCACATGCATCAGCAGCAGCATAATAGGCTGGCATTCAACTGTCAGCCAATAGACTCGGGTTGAAAACATGTCCATCCTGGGAGAGGATTTTCATGTCGGTGATGAGATATATAAGCAATGGAGGCGTAGATTTACCTCATAAAGAGATCAAAGCCAGCATTCTGAAGCCGAGATAGTAATGTGAAGCTTGGTTCTGCTTGCTGCCTTTTTTTCTTTTTTTTTTTTTATTTGTGGTGGTGTGTGCTTATTGTTAGTCTGTTTTTTTTTTCTTTTTGTTTCCGGGCCAAATACTCATCATTCAAGTGTAAATTTTTCGATGTCAACAACTGAATCACTTGACCGATTTGACTAATTTTTTTTAATTTTTTTCTTAATATAATGAAATATTGAAGTTGATATGAAGCCCTTATGATATAAAAAGATATTTTTAACTTGTTAAAAAAAACATTATTAGCAGTCGTGCCACGTCCGTGCGCCAAAGAACGGCCGAGTACAGTTGACCTTTCACTCCCAAAATACTAAAAGATTAGTATTGTGAAAACTACGTGCTTTTTGAAACCCTGCCTGGACAATAACACAAATGTAGCCAGTGCCCTGAATGCACCGAGAGAGCTGGAGGAACTAGCAAATGGGGAATTAGGAATAGTAGCTACTGTTCACGTGGAGCAACCTCGACAGCAGAGTTAACCGTAGCTCTTGATGGGGCGAAGGTAGCAGAAGTTTAGAATGGACAGTTATTCTATAGGGGGTTAGCGGTTGAAGAGGTATGTTAAATTTAGCAAGAGAGTCATTGTTGCACAAAAAGGGCTTTGTAGTAGTTGGAATTGTTGTGTTTGGTTGATGTGGATGCTCTGCAAAGGTGAACTTGTTAATTGGTAATTGGTTGCTTGTCATTAGTAACCCTTAAATGGATAGGAAGGAGATTATTTTGTGTATCTTAATATGAGATTTCAATCCCTATACTGTAGACCTATATGAACATCAATTTTTGGTGCTCTTATGGGACTGAGGCGCGTGTGACGCGGCTCAAAAAAAAAGAATTTTTTTTAAAAAAATTTTTTGTGGAGGGATAAAAAAAAGAGTTCTTTTAATTTTTGGAGAAATGCCTAGATACGCATCCCTCCAATTAAAAAACAAAAAGATTTTATTCCTAAAACAAATTCTTTAAAATTCTTGTTTTTCCCCTTTCTTCCCCAACCACTAAATTTTTTTATAATTTTTTCTATTTTTCTATTTTTTTCTAATTTCTATTTTTAATCACTAAAATTATAGTTGACTAATTGCATATGTTGGTTTTATCGGATACTATTTATTAAGTTGTTACCCTATTTAATATAAAAATTAAAAAAAAACCCCACCCTGTTCTCGCACGCGTGAACGAACGCACGTGTCCTATCTCTAAACAATTGTTGTCATTCTTTTTCATTTACTTAGTAACTTCATTCTAAACAATTTTTTATTCTTATATATGTTTTCAAACAAAAATTAATTTAATTTTATGAGACAGTCAAAATTGGACATTGGATAGTTAAGGGACTATAGTGGTTTGAGACTCTATCTCGACTCCTTGACGAACAAATCATCTTCTAAACTTGCTTCTAGATTTCGCATAGTTGGAAATGTTCTGGTGGATCAGACTGAAAAAATTGGAAGATATTTTGAATGTGTTAAAAAAAAGAAAAAATATTATTAATAGCCGTGCCATGGTCGTGCGCCAAAGAACGGCCAACTGCAGTCGATCGTTTCACCTCCAAAAATACTAGAAAATTCGAATTACAATCAGTATTCTTTTTTAAAACAATTCATGGAGAAAAAAAAATGCTAAAACTTATTATTAAAAGTGTCATTATTCTTTTCTATGTGCAATTAAGGTTAGATTGTTGGCCAGAATCCATGTTATAGATCAAATTATTTATTTTGATATTTAAGTATTTGAGAAGGTAAGAAACTTAAAAGATTAATATACTTTTGTTCATATTACTTATAAAATATTCCCTTTATTTTTATTTTTCTTCGCTAGTTGTACTAAATGATTTGATAAAAATGTTATCGTACAATAACATTGTTTGAAATGTTAAACTATTCAAATTTTTATGCATGTTTATTTAATAAATATTTCAAATAAAAAAGTCCTCCGCCTCATAAATAATAATTTATTTTTTTAAATTAAAATAATATAATAAATAAAATTATTCTATATGTATTCACTTTATCAAGACATTATAATATAACCGAAAAAACTAGAAAGTAAGTAAATAAGAAATTAATTCCAAATGTGAATAAAGTTGTCAAAAGAATTATGAAATTATACATCGATTCAACTAATCTTCAATATTATCGTTGACTGATTGCATATGTTGGTTTTATCGGGATACTATTTATTGAATTGTAACCCTATTTAATATAAAATAAAAAAACCCCCACCCAATTCTTGCACGCGTGAACGCACGCTCGCGTCCCATCCATAAACAACTGTTGTCCTTCATTTTCATTTACTTAGTAACTTCATTCTTTCTTTTCTTAGATTTTATCCACTATTTTTAAAGAAAAAAATTTTCTGCTTTATGTATTATTTTAAAAATTTTCCATTCTTATATATTGCACAGAATCCACGTTATGAAATTAGACATCGATATAACTAATCTTTAAGATTGTCGTTGACTGATTTCATATGCTCACTTTATCGAGATACTATTTATTGAGTTGTTACCCTATTTAATATAGAAAAAAAACCCCACCACATTCTTGCACATGTCAACACACGCACGCCTCCCATCCCTAAATAACTGTTGTTCTTCATTTTCATTTACTTAGTGACTTCATTCTTCCCCTTTATTTTTATTTTTAAACAGACCAAATATCACTATTTTCAGTACAAAGGCGTTTCCCATACAAATTCATATCCCCCTCCCCCCAAACCAACAAACCTCTCAATGCTTTGTTGAGATACTATTTATTGAGTTGTTACCCTATTTAATATAGAAAAAAAACCCACGACATTTTTGCACGTGTCAACGCACGCACACCTCCCATCCCTAAACAACTGTTGTTCTTGATTTTCATTTACTTAGTGACTTTATTCTTCCATTTTTTTTTAAACAGACCAAATATCACTATTTTTAGTACAAAGGCGTCTCCCATACAAATTCATATCCCTCCCCCACCCCCAACCAACAAACCTCTCTAGTAAAAAAACTCCTCAACTTCAGAGTGGCCCTCTAGCTTGCTCATGAGATCTTTAGGGTTTCTTTATAGAGGGTGATAGGGCACATAGCCAGGGCACCCGTCAAGTTGCTCACAAAATTCTTGCACTTTGTGAGAAGACTAATCATTTGTTACGATATATCAATATGTGTGAGCATATGGCTTGGTGGGCAGCAGGAGGAATAGGAATAATCAAACTCTGCACATTTCTTGATGATGCTAATTCAGTATGGTGACAATTATTTGGAGCTACCAGAAATTGATAAGTAGAGACAGCAGAATAACAGAATGCGGAGTATGAATAGCATAAGGAATAACAATATGTATTTTCTCACTATTATTAATAGTCAATCCATGAGAAGAATCGCCTTCATCAGAACTTCTTGTCCTAACACTTCCCCCATCACCCAACATAAATTTCACACGACTCCTACTGTTACCATTACCATTTCAATTGCCATTCCCTCATCAGCACTTGTTGTCCTAACACTTCCCTCATTCTTCCCTTTCTTTTCTCTTATTTTCTTAGATAGCGTCCACTATTTTTAACAAAAAAAATTTCTACTTTATGCATTATTTATAATTTTTTTCATTCTTATATATGTTTCTAAACATAAATTAATTTTATTTTATTAGACAGCCAAAATTGGACATTGGATGACCAAGGGATTATATTACTGGTTTGAGACTCTATCTCGACTCCTTGAGAAACAAATCATTGTCTAAACTTGCTTATGGATCTCACATAGTTTAAAATGTTCTGGTGGATGAAACCGACAAAATTGGAGAGGGTTACTTGATTGGACCTAATGTTGCGTGGTTGAGCCGGGTGTTAGATTTTTCTGGGGCACAGTTACGCTTGGCGTGCACATAAAACAACACGTATGCATCAGTAGCAGCATAATAGGCAGGCATTCAACTGTCGGGCTGTTAAATCGGGATGGAAACTTGATCATTCTCGGAGAGGATGTTCATGTCTGCGATGAGATAAATAAAAAATGTAGGCGTAGTTTTGCCTCATAAAGAGATCAACTCCACCATTACGAAGCCCGAGATAGTAATGTGAAGCTCAGTGCTACTGGCTACGTTTGTTTCCTGTTGTTATTTATGGTGGTCTGTGCATTTTGATAGTATGTTTTACCTTTTTTTCCTATTTTTTGGGCCAAATACTCCTCTTTCACGTGTAAATTTTTCGATGTGAACAATTAAATCTGTTGAATGATTTGACTAAAAAAAAGTTAATTGTTTCTTGATATAATCAAATATTGAAGTTGATTTGAAACACTTATGATATGAAAAGACTTTTGAACATGTTAAAAAAATAAAGAAAAACATTATTAACAGTCGTGACATGGTCGTGCGCCAAAGAACGGCCGACTGCAGTCGACCGTTTCATCTCCCAAACTACTAAAAAGTTAAAATCACAATTAGTAATCTTTTTTACAATAATTCATGGAAAAAAAAAGTGATAAAACTTATTATTAAAAAAAAAAAAAGATTATTGCCAAGAGTCCACGCTAGAGATCTAATTATTTATTTTTTATATTTAAGTAATGGAGAATATAATAAACTAAAAATATTAATGTACTTTTAAAGGGATTAATTATAAAATTTAGTTTTAATTTTTGTTGTTATTCGCTAGTGGTACTAAGGGATTTGATAATAAATGTTATTTTACGATAACATCGTTTGAAACGTTAATTTATTCAAATTTCTATGCATGTTTATTTAATAAATATTTCAAATAAGAAATGTCCTCCGCCTCATAAATAATAATTTAGTTTTTTAATTTAAAATAATATAATAAACAAAATATTTCTATGTGTAGTCACTTTATCAAGACATTATAATATATTCTTTTAATGAGAAACCGAAAAAAATAGAAAGTAAGTAAATACGAAATTAATTCTAAATGTGAATAAAGTCGTAAAAAAAATTATGAAATTAGACATCGATATATCTAATCTTTAAGATTATCGTTGACGGACTGCATATATTGGCTTTATCGAGATACTATTTATTAAGTTGTTACCCTATTTAATGTTAAAAAAAAATGCTGTGTGGAAAGGAAACTGAAACCATGATACATGTGGTGCGGGATTGTACAAGGGCGGTACAAGTTTGGAATGAGCTCTGGCCAACCGTGAAAATAAGAAACAATCCAGCGGTGGGGTTGCAAGCTTGGATGAGAAAGCATCTATCAAAGAAGAAATCTTCTTCGGCAGAGGGTCGTTTGCTTTTTTGTTTGACGATATGGAAGCTTTGCCAGGAGAGAAACAGCTGGGTTTTCAGAGCAACCCAAAAATCAGCGGCGCAGATTGGGCATGAAATTCACCTCCGTGCGAGATCCTTCATGGAAACCCGAAAGCAATCTAAGAATGTGGGCGGGGCGAGCTTTGGTCGGGAGTCAAGGATTATAAAGTGGATTGCGCCAAGCCCTGCATGGATAAAACTTAATGTGTTACGCAACAAGGCACAGCCACGGCAGGCGGGTTAATTAGAAATCACCAGGGCGAGTGGAGGGGTGGATTCACAGCTAATATTGGATGCTGCAGTGTTACTCAGGCAGAGCTTTGGTCCTTGTTTTATGGGTTGCAGATGGCATAAGATTCGGGTTACAGAAGAGTAGAGTTGGAGTTAGATAGCATGGATGCGGTGAATCAGTTTGTACAGGCAAAAGCGAATTCGGGGGAAAGATCAAGTATTTTTAGCGGCATTTACAGTTTCTTCAAATTGGACCGGGAGCTAAAGATATGACATATTTTTAGAGAGGCCAATTTGGTGGCAAACCGGCTTGTTGATTCTGCCACTTCACAACCAAAGGATGTAGGCATTTGGCAGAACCTCCTGACATAATCCGAACGTTCTTACTGAAAGATCAACGAGAAACGACGTACATAAGACATGTAGCTGTTGGTAGCTAGCCTTTAAGCCTCCTTTTTTTTACTAAAAAAAAAAAACCTTTTTCTTTTTTTTTCTTATATTTCGACCACTATTTTAAAGAAAATTCAATTTTCTGCTTTATATATTATTTTTAGATCTTTTAATTCTTAAAAAGGGTTTTACACATAAAATAATTTAATTTTATGAGACATTGTATAGCCAAGGGATTATATTATATGTTTGAGACTCTATATCGAATCCTTGAGGAACAAATCATCTTCTAAACTTACTTTTGAATCTCACATAGTTGGAAATGTTCTGGTGGATTAGACCGCCAAAATTGGAGAGGGTTGCTTGATTGGACTTGATGTTGCCATTGGTCCTGGTTGCGTGGTTGAGTCGAGAGTTAGACTTTTCTGGTGCACAGTTATGCTAGGTGTGTGCATAGAACAACACGCAAGCATCAGCAACAGCATCATAGGCTGGCATTTAACTGTCTGGCAGTGAACTTCGGTTGAAAACATGACCATCCTGAGAGAGGATGTTCATGTCTGTGATGAGATATATAAACAATGAAATGATTTCACAGTAACAACATCATCCTTTAGGTATTCTCCGGCACCTTGTAGGAGAGCTGAACCTCATCTAACACTGGAAGTATTGGACAAAAAAGGAATACCAATAGCAGTCTGAACAAATCACAAGTGTTTTAGAAAATGATCTTCTTGATAAAGCCTGCTTTTGGTATAACCAAGCACAACAGAAAAATTGCTATGTCAATTTTAGGTGAAGTAAAAGTATAAAATGTTGTATACAATAAATTACCTATTCAGAATTTGAGAATCTTTAGCAGCAATATACACTTACCTTTCAACAAGAACTATGTAGCTAGAATATGCTTATTTTGTTACTGTACAATCAAAAGTAAAGACTAGTCCCTTGACGCACTAAACCTCACTAATTCCTCACATTTAAACAGTCACAAAATCCAAAGAGGCTTGGAGGCCGACAGAGTTGGCTACCCTGATATTAACTTGAAGAATAGATACAAAAGACCAGGAGTCTGAACCTTACAAAAAAAAAAAAAAAAAAACCCGAGACCTATTTGTACAATCCTCAAAAAAGCTCCTACATGCATTGACTTACAAAAAACCAACTACTACTATTTACTTCAACTCTATCATTCTAAACTATGAAACTCTTAAACCTAGAATCGATACCACATCTAATGTAACCAAACCCCTGAATTTCACTGAAGCGTGTACCAAAGAGGTGAAAGAGATAGAATTGTCCCCGAGTCCATTTTTGCAAGGAAATCAGCAGGTATATTACCCTCACTTTAAATATGTTGCAATGAAAACCCACGTAAAATCACCAATTTCAACCAATTGCCTATATTCATTCAACCTCACTAATTGATAGGCTTTGTCATGCCGGCCAAATTAATCCGAATTTGCGCTAGCGGACTACAAGGATTTGCAGCAGTAGTGGCTTCGAGTCGAATTCCAACGGAGTTGGAATGAACTCTAATTTGATCAATTGAATGACGGGAACTTGAACTGAGATGAAGAACGAAAACGAAGTACGACAGGAAATTTTAAGTTTGGCTTAAGAGTTTGACAGTAAAATTGAATTCAAATTGCTGTACAGGGATTAACAATAATTCATAAAAACAGAAGTTTGGTTTTAAACTAGAATTGAAGAAACCAAGAAAGTTGAAAACTAAATTTTGATTCGGTTGAATTTCAAAAATACTTAAAAATAGAATTTGGCTAAAATAAAACTGGTAAAAGAATTTAACCTATATAATGACTTTGAAAGAATACTACAATGACTATGAACTAAACTAAACTACTACTACGTCACTACGTCCCTTTTCAGGGAAAATGTTATTTTTTCCTCTATCTTCCAATGCCTCTACTTATAGTAAAAATCCCAATAGTAAAAATTGATTTGCCTAACAGAAAATATTCCATTCCCCTCCCCATGAATCTTGCAACGTTCTCCTTCCTCTAAAATCTTGTAAGTCAACAATCACCACTATCAGAATCCTCACCAGTCACACCTCTGTAGTTTTACCCAGTCAAAATCCTCTTGCCTCTCTACTCCTTTCCCGAACCGTTCCTTGACTTCCAAACCAGCATCACTCTGCAGACTTTGCAATTTAGCCCTTTGCTAGCCAATTTCCTCCAAAAATACCCTGCTAAACACCAAGAATCATAATTTAGCCCAAAACACCAAAAATCCCTTTAAACCACCTAAAATAGGTGCATAATCATAACACAATTAATCCCAAAAACTAACCAATTATGCACGTATCACTAATTCCTCACATTTCTCGTAGTCTTTCAAAACCAACCACTATTTAAATATATATGTATATATATTTATATGTGAAAGAGTTTTATAACAAATCATACGATAGATTAAGGAATGTAAACAAGAATCCAAGGTGATAGATTTATATAAGAATTGAACGAGAGAAAGAACCCTATAATTTAAACGTATTCAAAAGCAAACAGAATTCCAAATATATAGCTAGTGTCTTGTACCATGCTCAAATTTTGTCTAAAACCATTGTAAATTAATTCATAGGACGTCTTTGTTGGAATATTCATCCCTTAACTCAATAATTCAGCCCTATTATCACAATAACTTTACCACATTCATCATGAATTTTGTCCATCCATTAAAGTTAAAAAGGAAATAGTCCTACAATGCATATTCAATTCATAAAAGGTAAAAAATTCACCTTATATATCGTCACCCATATTTATTGATGAATAAATATGAAGCAGATGAAGAAGATACTCAAACCAATGTTATTATTATATAAAGGCAAACTAAGATTAACAAGAACTAAGAAGAAATTAAGGATTAAATCTTGTTCTAGGTGTCTATCAAACTCTCATCGAAAATTTATTTGCCCCCACTATGGATTGCAACAGGGTTGTAAGCAAATCCTCTCCCAAAATACAAAGAACAGTCAAGATTTACAAGGTTGAAACTTCCTTGGAATATCTTGAAGAAAACTAAGATATGAATTATTTTTCTGACATTGTAATCTGCAGAGAAATGCTTATTAAATAAGTTCTAAAGTTGGAAGTAACCAAGAGCTACAACTCTTGACAGACACACAAATTACCAAGAGATGTAACTTTTGTATTTGTCTAACTTCCAATAACTTCCTGACAAAGCAAATCACCCAATCACCAAGAGATGCAACTCTTGTCTTTGTCTAACTTCTAATGCCAACATTAATTTTATATCTTAAATCAACCAACATTTCCAACAATCCTCCACTTGGTTTAAGACATAAAAGAAACAGAATTTGAGAATTATACATCAAGTTTGGTGACTTTCATCTTAAACCAAACCATAGTAAATTACAGCACAAAGTTAGCTAAACACATGGTGGCTCAGTTCTTAAACCATGGTTTAAATAACTAACTCTAGAAGTAATTCACATATAAACACTCAATGAATCCTTAGTTTTCATACCATTTTAGCACATATTCTGGACTTGTGCTCATCTTGATTCATGGTCATGTATATGAGATTACCTAAAACTCATACTAGAAGCGGCACCACTTCTATAACCAGATAGGTGAATTGCATTTCAGTTTATTACTTTACCGTAATCAAACACTTAGAAATGAACCATTAAGAGATACTTTTCAACCTCTCACTTAAGAGTAACAAATGTAAACACCAACCTGTGAATGGAACTTTAAATTGTGTTGATGTTTGATCATTATTGCCAGCTTCGTTGTTACCCTATTAAACCTTGTAAACTAGCAATTAGCTAGGAAAAGGTCGGGTGTCCATTGGTAATAACTTTTAGGGAAAAGGTTTTAAACCCATTCCAAATGCAGTCGCACGCACTAAATCTTTTGATAGTGGCTTCGTCAACGGATCCGCAAGATTTTTATGTGTGCGAACATACACAACAGTGACTATATCTCTGTTTAGCATTTCTCCAACAAATGCATGTCGCAGACTAATATGTCTAGATTACCATTGTAAATTTTATTCAATACTCTAGACATAGTAGCCTCACTGTCATAATGAATAGTAACTGGTGGCATTGGTTGAGGATAAAGTCCAATATCTAACAACAGATCTTTTAGCCACTCAGCATTTTTACAAGATGAACAAAGCGCTACTAACTCAGCTTCCATAGTAGAATGCATTATAATAGTCTGTTTCTTTGAGACCTAAGAAACAGCACCTTCACCTAGCAAGAATACCCAACCACTCGTTGGTTTTTGCTCTTTAATGTTAGTTATCCAACTAGCATCTGTATATCCTTCAAGAACACTAGGAGTTCTATTATAAGAAAGTCCAAATTCTCTTGTTCTTTTTAGATAGCCAAGAACATGAGAAACTGCTCTCCAATTTTCAGTGCCTGGATTCTTAGTATATCTAGCAAGCTGGCACACTGCATAAGCTATATCAGGCCTAGTACACCCCATGGCATACACAAGACTACCAATTGCACTAGCATATTCTAGTTGAGCAATTGGTTGGCCTTGATTTTCACTTAATTTAATACTAAGATCCAAAGGAGTATTTACCTCCTTTATATTAAGGTGTTTAAATTTGTTTAACACCTTATCGATATAGTGAGTTTGAGAAAGCATACCCCCACTATGTTTCCTCACCTTGATACCGAATATTGTATCAACTTCACCAAGATCCTTCATTTGGAACTTAGAAGATAAATATTTCTTGGTATCAATTATCCCTTGCAATTTAGTGCTGACAATTAACATGTCATCCACATAAAGATATAGTATCACAACATATTCCTTACACACTCTAGTGTAAATGCACTTGTCAGCATGATTAGACTTAAAACCATACTTGAGCAAAATAGACTCAAACTTTTCATGCCATTGTTTAGGTGCTTGTTTAAGTCCGTAAAGAGACTTAACAAGTTTACACACTTTTTTTTTTTCATTACCAGGAAGCACAAAGCCTTCTGGTTGTTCCATATACACCTCTTCATCTAGATCACCGTTTAGAAAAGTCGTTTTTATATCCATTTGGTGGACATGCAAATTATAGATAGAAGTTAAGGCTAAAATTATTCTTATAGAAGCAATTCTTGCCACAGGTGCATATGTATCAAAATAATCAATACCGTCTTTTTGACAAAAACCTTTGGCAACTAATCTTGCCTTATATGTAAGAACTGTACCATTTGTTGCATACTTGCGACGAAAAACCCATTTACAACCAATAAGTTTAGGGCCCGGTGGCAGATCTGTTGGAGTTGAATACATATGCTATGCTTGTATTGTACTTTTTCCCAGTAATATATCGATTTATATTTTGGTTATATCTTGTTGTGCATGATATGTCTATTTGTATTATGTAAGTAGATGATGAGGTGTCTTGTGTGACACAGTAGATCTCATCATTGGTTGAAAGACATAATATATAAATGAGGTTCGTAACCGAGACAGCTTTGGACAAACTATCGGTTTAGGTTATTATGTGATTCGGATAATTGGTTTGTCTAAACTAATTGAATCATATAGATATGCTGGGGCGTATTGAACTTGACCTTTGAGAATGATTTGTTTTGTACTGATTTAATAGACAAATCGTTCTTGATAGTCTATCTCTTAATCCCTAGACTCGAGCGGGCATGAGGATTAGACATAGTGTACTTTGATCTGCCAAAGGATGAGGTCAATTGTGACCAATAGTCTCGGTAGGTTGGGTACGCGTGTTTAGTTACTTGGTGTGCTGCTGCTTGTCGAAAGGAAACCATGTACCGGTGCGTCTGGGGTGATGGTGCTCCCGAGATGAGCTCATAAAGTTTATTATACTAAACCTGGCCGGTGGACTTATGTCCGGTATTATAAAAAGGTCGGGTGGTATTAGTCTCGGAATTAAAGAGGTTAATTAATTAATTTATCAGTAAATTAATATATTAATGAGCACTATATCTTTGATGTGGGGAGATTATGAATATAATTTAATTAAGTTGTTCCGGAAGCAATTCTGGTGTAGGATGGTAGTGCCAAAATTAATCCGTTAGTGGTACGATTAATTTTGTAATGGGTTAATTGAATAAGTAGAATTAATTAATTGATTAATTATTCCTAAGGGTTAATTGAGTAATTAACAAAGTGAAATTATTTAATTAATTAATTAAGTCTTAAGTTTCAATTGGAAATGGAAAATCCTAGAGATTAGGAAATCTAGTAAGATTTGGTTTATCCTATCAGATTGGTTACCTAATTGGATTTGGAAACTAATTAATTACCTAAACCCATTAGGAAGATCAATCCTAAACCAACTTGGGGTCTCTCTTGTAACTCTATATATAGACAAGGGATTAGCTATTCAAGACACACAATTCAATAGATTCATAAATCAAGAATCTAGATAGATAAAATTCTAGAAAGAGAAATAACTACTTTCCCCCTCGAAGTCGGATTTAGAGCTTGGCGGCCGGTGGTTCTTCACTCTCCTAGGTAGTGGCGTTGATTGGGTTTAATCTCCGGCAGCGGCATTTGGTGAGCAAGTAGGCGGCGCGTGAAAAAGCCACTCTCAGGCAGCGGCGCGTGCGGCAACTTCAGGCGGCACGTGAGGCAGCAGTTGGTCTGGATTTTGTCCTGCGGGTTTTTTTGCTGGATTTTCCGACGGGTTTTGTGTAGATTGCTGATCAATTGACTTCTAGTTCGTTGCCCACACAACGTGAAGTCAAAGTCTTGAGTCATACAAGCGTGTAAAGCGATCACCTGAGTGCACGCTTCAAAGGTACTTTTCTAAGATTCCGCTTTTAATTAGAAATTTTTGTTGCGTGAAAATCGAATAAGTGCGAACCCAGATCCTGTGTGGCAATCTTTCAAGATCAACAAGAACCCAAGTCTTATTAGACATTATAGAGTCCATTTCATCATTGATTGCCTCTTCCCAAAATGATGAATCTCTAGAAGTCATAGCTTCTGTATAGGTCCTAGGATCATCCTCTATACTAAGTAGAATAGGAACCTTATTTATGAGACCACTTTCATTGCCTTCAACTAAGAAAACAATATCACTTGAAGCTAAAAAATGCGGTGGCAAACTTTTTGGTTTCTTTTGCCTTTGACTTCTCCTTAAAATTTTAGGAGAGTCTACTTCCTTCCTTTTACGTTCACTTGAAGAACTTGAAGGAATATAATCATTTTGAGAAGAACTTGGTTAAACCATAGGGCTTTCATGGATGTTTTTATCTTTGAAAAATAAATTTTCAAAGAATTGAAAATCTCTTGATTCCACAATGACTTTGGAATCAATAACAAGCAATCTATATGCCTTGGAATTTTCTGCATAACCTACAAACACACTTTTAAGTGCTCTAGGTCCCAACTTGGTTCTTTTAATATCAGGAACTCAATAGTAGACAATACAACCCCAAACTTTCACATAAGATAAGTTTGGTTGTCTTCCATTCCACAGTTCATTAGGAGAAACTTTTCTTTTCAAAGAAGGTATTCGATTATGCAAATGACAAGCTGTTAAAAGAGCCTCTTCCCTCAAATTATTTGGCAAACCAGATCTTAGAAACATTGCATTCACTAGATCCTGCAATGTTCTGTTTTGCTTTTTAGCCAAACCATTTTGTTGAGGAGTATAAGGTGCACTTGTTGATGCACTATTCCATTTTCTTCACAAAATTTTGAGAATTCCATAGAAAAGGATTCACCACCTCTATCACTTTTCAAAACTTTTATTTTCTTACTTAACTGGATTTCAACTCGAGATTTATAAGTTTTGAATAAATCAAACACTTCATCTTTATGTTTCATTAGATACACATGCACAAAACGTGAATAATCATCAATAAAAGTGACAAAGTATCTATTTTCTCCTCTAGTTAACATACCATTAAATTCACAAACATATGAATGAATAAGTTCAAGCAAATTTGTACTTCTCTGTAAATTAGGAAAAGGCAGTTTTGTAGCTTTTGCTTGAACACAAATTTCACACTTGTTGTCACTTAAATTATTGCAGGAATTTAGGCCATTTTTTGACATAAACTTCAAAGTTTTGTTACTAATATGACCCAACCTTTCATGCCATAAAGTAAAAAGAACAACAGAATAAACATAATCATTCAAACTTTTATTAATATAGAGATTGAACATGCCATTACATGAGTATCCCTTTCCTATGAATACACCATTCTTAGACAATATTACATGGTTTGACTCTATTACTGACCGTATTCCCTTTTTATTGAGAATATCTTCGAATACAAGATTCTTCACGACTTCAGGAACATGATACACGTTTGTAAGAATTAACTTTTTTCCAGAAGTAAACTCTAAATTGATAGTTCCCTTGCCATGTACTTTGGCCTTCTTGCCATTAGCAACAATCACTTCAAGGCTTTCAACCTCTTCATAAGTCTTGAATTGAGTCTTGTCATTGCAGACATGAATTGCTGCACCAGAGTTATACCACCAATCCTTGATAGAGCAAGGAGTGACCATATGAAGTTCAGTGATCACTGCTAAAAATTCTGAAAGATCTTCCACAAGATTTGCACCAGGGTTTGCATTACCCTTCTTCTTCTTGTTAGATCTGCACTCAGCCTTATAATGACATTTCTTACCACAATTGTAACAAACACGAGACTTCTTTTTTTGGTCTTTAGAATGATCAGGTTTCTCCCTTTTCTTAATGTTAGACTGATGTTTAGTCACAACATTAACTTTAGGATCCTCAAGACTTAAGTTTTGCAACTGTCTAGCATTTGCCTCAATCCTTAAGTGCTTACAAAGAGAGGGTACAGTTAAGGTTTCAGTTGTATGAAGCATTTTGTTTTGATAATCACTCCATTTTGAAGGCAATTTTGTGATAATTGCTCCAACCTAGAAATCTTCACACAACTCAATTCCTATATCCTTCAACTTTGACACAATCAACTGAAGATTGTGTATTTGATCCATCAAAGGAAGGGAATCAACAATCTTAAAATCAAAATACTTTTGAATTCAAAACTTATCTGATCCTTGCTTCTGAGTAGCATACTCCTTTTCAATGGTACTCCAAATCTCCCTTGGATCAGCAACTTTGGTGAAAAATCATAGATTGAAACCGACATATTGCTAAGAATATGACCTCTGCAAATGATTTCATCTTCCATGTGTTTCTTTCATTTCTGAGTAATCTCCTCGCTTTCACCAGGAGTAGGATCAGGAATTGGCTCAAATGCAGGATCAAGATGTAGGTCACTTTGAGTGCAGTGAGAAAAAACAGCATTCGTTCTTTCCAACGATTGTAGTTTGTTCCTACATCCTGTAGCAAATCCAATTTCACAATGTCTTGAGTAACAGCCTTGACAATGGTTTCTTGAGTAGTCTCCATATCAAGATAAGTCTTCGAGATTGATGAATAAATATGAAGCAGATGAAGAAGATACTCAAACCAATGTTATTATTACATAAAGGCAAACTAAGATTAACAAGAAGTAAGAAGAAATTGAGGATTAAATCTTGTTCTAGGCGTCTATCAAACTCTCCTCGAAGAGTTATTTGCCCCCACTATAGATTGCAACATGGTTGTAAGCAAATCCTCTTCCAAGATACAAAGAACAATCAAGATTTATAAGGTTGCAACTTCCTTGAAATATCTTGAAGAAAACTAAGATATGAGTTATTTTTTTGACATTGTAATCTGCAGAGAAATGCTTATTAAATAAGCTCTCAAGTTGGAAGTAACCAAGAGATACAACTCTTGACAGACACACAAATTACCAAGACATGTAACTCTTGTATTTGTCTAACTTTCAATAACTTCCTGACAAAGCAAATCACCCAATCACTAAGAGATGTAACTCTTGTCTTTGTCTAACTTTTAATGCCAACATTAATTTTATATCTTAAACCAATCAATATTTCCAACATTTATATGTAAAAAGAGTTCGAAAATAAAATACATTATAAATTAAAGTTATTGAGACCCGAATACAGCTATAAAACACAAAATCTGAAATCTTAACGCTATAAAATGATTTGTAGCTCGGAACGATTCTCAGAAAACCATTGGAATTTTCTGTGGATACACGTACTTGAAGAAACCGTAATGCCCAGTTGTGCTGTCAACACGAAGATAAAACCAATTACGCAAGCGGTACCACCTGTGCATAAAAAAACTAGTGACTATTTACTATTTTGTTTTCATTTTATAAGAAATCTGTCATAATTTAGAGTTATGGATAGTTATAATTAATTATTTATCAAATATTATAGACAAATTATTATTTATAATAGAATCTTAGTAAACTATTGAATATGCATGTCAAGAGGAATGAGGAGAGACAGATAGCAATCGAAGGTGTTCTGAAAGGGAAAAGATATTTTGTAGATCCACCGCAAACAAATGGATGCTGCCACCGTCCTTTCTTCAATTCTCCTCTGCTTATGCATTTATATCCTCACCTTGAAATTCAGGCCCTCCGGGAGGACTATAAGATCATTTCCAGCTACTCCAGGGCCTTACCAGTGGCCGATTATAGGCAACCTCCATCAAGTTGGCAAAAACCCTCATCGCTCATTTGCAAAAATCGCCAAAACTTATGGCCCTCTTATGTCTCTCCGCCTAGGAACCAAACAGACTGTAGTAGTATCATCCGCCGCTATGGCCCGAGAAATTCTCCACAAAAACGACCGGGTTTGCTCCAGCCGGGAAGTAACCCATGCAACCCACTCATTGGGTCACCAAGAGTCCTCTGTGGCCTTTCTGCCGCCAAACGGCAAGTGGCGGCTCCTCCGTAAAATATGCCAAGAGCAAATCTTTGCAAATCACAGGCTTGATGCAAGCCAGGGCCTCCGCCAGGAAAAGCCGAAAGAGTTGCGTGATTTTGTGGATAGTTGTAGCAGTGCCGGGAGAACCGTTAACATTGGTGAAGCTGCCTTCACAACGTCTCTGAATTTGGTCTCGAGGTCTCTGTTTTCGGCTGATTTCGGAAACTATGATTCTGATTCGGTTCAAGAATTCAAGGAGGTTGTGTGGGGTGTCATGAAATACCTTGGCGGTCCCAACTTTTCGGATTATTTTCCTGTCCTTCGACGGTTTGATCCACATCGGATTCTGCAGTTCACCATGTTTTACTTCCAAAAACTTTTCGATATTTTCGATAGTATTATTCAGGAACGACGGCAAGAGGGGACGGAGGCATCAGAGACTGGTACTGCCTTACCCAAGAAAAATGATCTGTTGGAAACCTTTATGGATCAAACCTTAAAGCACGAGTCTGAATTCAGCCTCTCTGACCTCAAACATTTGCTTCTGGTGAGTATACATTCATTTGTAAGTTCATTTTTATTTCGTGCTTGAGGTTCCGTGTAGGTGGGATTTTATATTTGTGTTTATTCAGAAATTATATTATTAGTACATGTACCTATTACTATATTTAGAAATAAAGTGAAACAATTCAGTGTAAAGATTAATTTAAATTTTAAAAATTATGAGTTGTCTTCACTTTAGTTTTAGTGTTTTACAGCCATGATGAAAGATGAGAACTTGATAACCCCTCTATACCCTTGCAAACATCAAGAAGTTATGTTTGTTGGAATTCTAAGCTTGAACACCTCATTCCAAATTGTCATGTCTTTATCCCCTCTTTCACCACAACACTCATTTGACTCCTCAAGACAACCTTTTTTTGGAGTCCCCTTATAGTCATTCTTGTCTTCATTCTTTCTGCTGCTTCTCATCCTTCAAGCCAATGTTCTAGGTTGACGAACCACAATGGACTTGTCCACATTCCTCTCCAAATTTTTTTCGGACCTTTTGTCCTTGTCAAAAGTTTCTATTTCCAAAGCATGGTTGTCGCCTTCTACCGTCACCTCCACTTGCCTTACTTCTTCCACTTTTATCTCTCACTCCTTTTCAACTTGCCTCTCAAGCTTCTGCTCCAATTCCAATTGCATCATTTGCAATTCCATTTCCATTCTGACAGACTTGAACAGAAGATTCATCTCTTCCTTAGTCAAATCATGACTCCCTATTTGTTCTAACCACTCCTTCCATCCTAACTCTTCATCAGTACACCATCCATACCCCTTACTTACTACGGTTATATAGTAATTTCTTAACTCTTCCTTGATTACATCCCCAAAAACAAAGGGTCGTCTACTTTCTCTATACTTAGGATCCATAATGCTGTCTCTACCCTACACAATCAACAAACAGAATTAGATAAACAAGGGCAACAGTGCTCCCCGACAACGGCACCAAAAAGTGATGTGCTTAAAAGCAACACTAATAAAAACCTTCTTTTTGCATACTTAAGGACCACAAATCCTATCGTGTCGTAAAGAAGGGTATCGTATTCATAGGGAACACTTGAACACTTATGTATCTAATCAGAATGACAACATGCAAGATGCAGAGATCAAAATGGTAGACCTTAGGCTCAAATGGCTAACAAGATCCAATTTTCACATCACTTAAGGAAATCGCCAACAAGATAATAAACCTACTCAAGATTCATCTCCAAAAGAGGAAACTGCCAACAAGATAATAAGTTTACTTAAGATTCAATCTCCTTAAATGTAATGGCCAAATCTCCAAAAGTTGACCAAACCAATGATCAATTAAAAATCCGTTTCACCAATACATAATAGATCAAAGGAATTCAGATACACTACACAAGAGGAGCATAAACAATATAGGATTCAACTGGCTCACCGGTGCTCAAAACCGTCTGTCACCCTGTAGTAGCAAGAGTGTCTAACCAAAAAGCTGAATAAATGAAATACAAAGCAGCTCCGACTAGTGCAAATGCATTGATTCCAACTAGGATCCGGGATCAAACCACCATGAACCGCTTAGAACCTCATGGTTCCAAGCTGATTTTCCATTTTATGAGGAAACCCTAGCTACCGCAAGCCCAAGCAGAGTAATCGGCTCTCAAAATGGAATAGACAAAGCAAAAGTTACCAGCAGGATTTGTCTCTCAACAATTTATACTATTACAATATTCTAGGGTTTCAAATGTCTTGAACAGCAGGGGTACAACAGTCTTTTCAGCACACATGTCCATTTGAATTGCTCAACGTAATTCTAATGATGACCATTTTGCCCAATTGCATCTATTCAGCACTTTATGACCTCATTAGTGGTGGAAAATTGGCATAACCAAATCTTACCCTGCATTTCCAACAAAGTTCATTATAAGCTTGGAAAGTATATTAGAATGAGTAGAACTCTATCTAAATGTAGTGAACTTCTATTGAAAATGCTATGGAAATTGATGTAACTTAGGGTTACATCAATAACCATCCTTTATGAGTTTAGAAACTGAAATTAAATTCTCTCTAAAACTCAGAACATAAAGATAATCTCTTAAAATCAATACAGAGTTTCAAAAATAAATTCTAAACTACTCTCACTGCTTCAATTGACACTTTCGTAGTGTCACACAAGTAGACTTCTAATTCGCCTTCTCTAAACTTCCAGGTTACTTGAAACCCCTGCAAAGAATTACAAACACAGTGGCTTCCGAATCCACACATCAGGTATCTGTGGGAATCACTGCTAAACATGTCTTAGTAATTAAGGCAGAAATAGTCGTACCTTTGATCTTTAGACAATCCAAATTCCAATGTCCCATCTTACCGCATTTGAAACAGTCCTCTGGGCTTTCTTCTTCTTCTTTCCAGCCTTGGTCTTAGAAGAATATCCCGAAACCTTGACTGTGACTAAAGCTTACTTCTTTCCTTGACAGAGGCCTTCAGTCGACACTAATATAGCTAAGAGCTCGATAGAGTATATAATTGCTGATTCATTTTATAATTCAGCCAAAACTTCTCAAAGCTCTGAGGCAAGATCTGAAGGATGATATCAACTTGGGTTTCACCATCGATCTCACCTCCCAATACCTCAATCTCATTGATGTTACTAATCATTTCAATCTCATTGATGTTACCTCAATCTCATCGATCTCACCATCCATCTTGCTAGTCGTAAGCTTTCTCAAAGCCACTTGTCTAGCTGCTCTACCTTGATGACCGAACATCTCCCTCAGATTAGCCATCATGTCAAAAGCAGAGATCTGCTGATGTTGCAGAACATTTGACATAGAAGCCAGAATGTAACACTTTTCCATCTCATCAACCTTTGTCCAACTCTGATAGGCTTCTCTTTGTTCTGGAGTTGACTCGTCATTAGGCGTGTCTGGGCATACCTCAGTGACCACGAACTTGTACTGCTCAGCAGTTTGGACAATGTCGAAGTTGCATTTCCAATCGATGTAATTTAGACCAGTTAGTTTGTTCTCTTTTAGTATGACAGATCATGAATTAAACGTCATATCGATAACTGAAATAAAAAAAATAAACAGAACATGTTTTAGCAAATAATTCTTGAAATATTGATCCCTCAAAAATAATATAATCTATCTACCGACATCTCATTCATCGGGATTCATGCAAGTCACGATAGTGTTAGTGTTTACGTTAGTCCACATTCGTTCGAGAAGAACCTCGTTCATTAATCTCATTATCTGACCAAACATTCATTGATCAATAAAATTAATAATCGGAACATTCAGCCATACACAAAAGCAGAGTAACATCGATGGAAGGAATACTACTAATTGTACACTAAGTGTATGTCATTACATGACTTCTAAGTTTATTACCTCAGATAGTGCGCCTCAGATTGAGTTTCGTATTTTTTCAGTTTAACTTACTATAGTAATCTCACTTAGAAATTCAATATAGTGATCTGTGGATTCGACTCATCTGATATGGAGGAAGAACATAATGCCAATGCGCAAGTCTACCCACATCACTTATGAATTCGTAATGGAGGCTATGGGAATATTAACCAACTCGCTCCCACTTAGATTTTTAAAACGATGGTTTTTCAGTTTTAACATGCCATTAACTAACCTAAGTAAGGTATATTCTAAAACCTATGTTTTAATCATACATTTAAAATAAAACATAAATTAAAACACATAAGCATGCAATTAAAATAATAAATACGAGAACTAAATACGTAAATAAATTTTCTGACTATTATGGTTTCCGAAATTGCACTCCGCTTCCATCTGTTGCCTTGTTTGCGTGTCTCATCACGTCACTCTGATGGATTAAGTCTTGGCTTGAAGATCTTGGAACAATCTAGAAAACATCATCAAAACTGTGCCAAAAACTAACCCTCGCAGTGGAGCCTCGAGGCCACCACTACGGGGCCACTACATCGCGGTTACCCATTGTGGGCAGCACTAACATCGCGCGCGGCGCTCGCCCGCAGGCCTGCACCAGCAGCGCTGCAGGCCGTTGGCACAGCTGCCAGCATTGCCTTCGACGCAATGCCGCCGCTACTCACCTGTCTGGTTTTCCTGTTCCACTCCCACTCGTTAATTGGTCTTTTTGCAATTCACCCGTGTTTTCTCGGTTTTCTACACAATCCTTGGAATCACCCAAATTGCGTTAAACCAAAACTCATGAATCCAAATTGCCAACAATAATGTCTTCGATTAAAAAATTTTTCTAAATACAAGGCTTGACTTTTTAGGAAAATAAAATTGACAATTATATAGAAAAAAATCTTACTACAGATTTAATCTAATCCTACACGGCTCCCAGCTCGTGATTTTACTATTACACGCATTCACATTTTAAAAACCAACCCGGACATGTCCCAGGGTTTATTAAAACATAAACGCATAAATCATAATAGCCAATATAACAAACCACCTGCATAAAAGTCATATAACAAATCGAACAAGTATAAAGCCAAAACCTTAGCTCTCATATCAATTGAAGGGATTATCTGTTCGGGCCAATCAAAAATTTCACTTTCGTTCAATCTGAATCGAAAACCTTTTCATGAACCCAAACGCTCGTGTAATCCGATTCAAACCCTTTTGAAGCGCCGTTGCACCGGATCTTGGTTTACGTTGTTCGATTTGTCACGCATACAAAATAAATCTAATTAAAATTGAAGGAAAAAATTTGACCTTTGAAGCGTGATCCTCAAGATTTCTTGTGTATGACTCTGAGACTAGTCTGGACGTTGCGTGGGCAACGATCTACCGAATAATTGAATCAGCACCAACAGAAAACCAACACAAAAAATGATCCTCAAAAACTGCATTGTTTTTCCCGAATTCCACATCGCGTTGCCGCACCGCTGACGATAAATCTCACGCGTCGTCGCCGACTGGAGCTATGCACTGCCACCTCTATATATACTCCCTCCGTCACTGCATATTGATGCCGCCGCCGGGTATTGAAGCCGTCTCGATTTTTGCACAAAATTAAGAGACTTTTCTCTCTCTAGTTTTCTCTAAGAGTTTCTCTGTCTAAGTTTCTGTGTTCTGTCAATTATGACTTCTGTATATTGGTATTATTGACTCTTGTGTCTTTATATAGAGCTACAAGAGATAGCTTAAGTGGGCTTGAATTAGACCTTCTTATTGGGCTTAGGTTTTATTAGTTTCCAAATCACAAATGGATTTCCTAATACTAATTGACTCAAGGATAATTAATTAAATAACTAAATTTACTTTGTCAATTAACCCAAGACATAATTAATCGTATCACTAATGGATTAATTATGGAATTACCGCTCAAATCAAAATTGCTTCTGGAATCACTTATTTAATTATATTTAATCTCTCCACGTCAAAGATATAGTGCTCGTCAATTTATTAATTTACTGATAAATTAATTAATCGACTTCTCTGTCTGAGATTAGTACCACTCGACCTTATTACTATACCGGACATAACTCCACCGGCCAGGTTTAGTATAATAAACTTTACGAGCTCATCTCGAGAGCACCATCACCCCGGACGCACCGGTACATGGTTTATGTTCGACAAGCAACAACACATCAAGCAACTAAACACGCGCGCTCAACCTATCGAGAATATAGGCCTCAAGTAACCGCACCTTTGGCAGATTAAAGTACACTATGCTTAATCTTCATGTCTGTCCTCATCTAGGAATTAAGAGATATAATACAAGATTTGAATTAACTACTAAAGAACAGTACAAGTTAATTCAATCGTAATCGGTCATGCTCAATATGCCCCGGGCATATTTATATGATTCAATTAGTTTAGACAAACCCATTTCAAAATTACATAATAACTTAAACCTATAATATGTCCAAAACTGTCTTAGTTACGAGCCTTATTTATATATCATGACTTTAACCAATGATGAGATCTATTGTGTCATACCAAACACCTCATCATCTATTCATATGATATAAGAGGACAACGTATGTAAAAACATAAAATAATTTAACTAAAACATTCAGTCGATATATGAACCGGGAAATAGTTTTCATACAAGCAAAGTTTTTAGTATTCAAACCAATAGCAGTCACCCACGAACCCTACTCTGGGCTACTAGCACCACGACAGCCATATATAGATATGATTTTAGAAATTTTAGAACTATTTTTTTGGGTGATTGGACTAATTGTACTTGTTGATATGATTTTTCTACTTATGGCTGCTACTATATTATGTTAATCTATTTGGCTGCCACTGTTATATTTTTGGGACTTATTCTTGTTGCAAAGAGTATGCAAAATTTGGGCGTTAATAGATTAGGTTAATCTTTTTGCAGTGATAGTTGCTAACACTGTTCATCGAGTTTGTATCACAACTTGCTTTTTATTCTCTGCCGGCATTCTATATAAGATCAATAAACTCTCTGGGATGATGCTGTCCAAAAGTGAATCTAAATCGAAGAGGTTCTGATTTAAATTTGTCCTTGTAATAGGGATCAACTGTGAAAACATTGTAATTTTGTATGATTCCTTAAAGCTACTTGTCCAAGATACATAAAGTGATTTTACTAGAGAGCTTTTTTCCAATGTGATAAAGGTGTTAGCCTAGAGATTTGGAGGAAGGAGCAAAAACGTTGCAATTTTGATTATTTTTTTGATGATCTTTCTTTTGATTGTTTTTTTTAAAAGGAGTATGCAAAATTTGGGCGAGAATAAAAAATGTAAAATTAGGTTAATTGGATAACCAAACCGAAAATCGAATATCTTAATCTGTTTTTTGGTTCAGTTCGTCGAGGATAACTGAATAACCCGCACTAAATAAGTCATTTAAATCGAAACCGCCCGAATAATCACCACTATTTCACAAGTTCTTTGGCAAGATTTTCGATTCCTTTCAAATATGCAAAATCTTCACTAGAGCGCACATCCATAAAATAATTATCAAGCTGGTTATTTAGTACCATAATCTCAACAGAGGATCCAAAGGATAAAATTTAGCAAAGCACGCCAATTTTTGCTTGTCAAAGGCAGAAAAACTATTTTCACTTCTAAGGCATTTCATGCAAAGAAGTAGTTTTGTGTTTGCTCCATTGAATCGACCATTAAGTTTTTGAAGCTGCATATCTAGAATACACTTACTCTGTAATAATGCAAATTAGTAACACTTGAAACTGTACGTTTGGATCTGCCGTTGAGAACACAAACTTCATCCATGTTTGGAATTTCAATATCATACCGATTACAAAATTGTAAAACTTCATCCAACAAAGCAGCCCAACTATCATCTCTCATCAACTGTAAACACTCTTTAGAGATTTTAACTTGTACCATGACATTCACAATATCTTGATATTTTCTCTGTAAAACTTGTGAGAGCTCATTTGTTATAACCTAAAATGTTCTTTATTAAGTGTAACGTAAAACTAAAATTGAATGTTTCTAAAGAACCCTCAAGACCAGCAGGCTCAGCATTTTGTTCTGATTGAGAACCATATTCCATTACATAGTCCAAAACATCAAGAACTACAGAAAATTTCAGAATCAAACTCATCAATGTACCATAATGTGAACCCCAACGAGTATCACCTGCCTTTTTAAGGCCAGATTCTTGATTCAAGCCACGACCACTTAAAATTTCTCCATTTCTTAGTACCTTTCTAATTTCAACCAATTTTTTTTCTCGAATCACATCATGTCTAATGGGTTTGCTCCTTCAGGAAACAATTCAATGATGATAGCGAAGTTGCCAAGTTGAGTTGCTTCTCGAAAAAGACCCAAGTGTGTCCCGACCTTTTCACGCTAGTCAGACTACAACGGAGCAAATTTCCGTTGATATTTGAGGGAAGGAATCATCAGCGTCGCGCTGGAGGTACCGAAGCAAATTTCTGATTGATATCTCATGCATGATTTTGATTAAAAAATAATAATTTGATTAATTGATTAAATTAACTAGATTTAAAATTAATTAACTAGAGTTAAAATTATATGTTAGGTTAAAGAGACACGTGTTATTATTTTAGGCAGTGCCACATAGAGCGTCACGCAAGATCCGGAGTGGTGCACGAAGTGCCATTTCTTTATTTGATGCACCTAATAATCACTAAATGATTGCTGTCTTCCCTAATTTCCTACCCAATTGTTGAGATTGAGATTAGGAAACTTAGTATAGTGATTATAATTGTGATAGTTACCAAATATTGGTTTCATGTAATGAATTTTGTACAATTATTATAAATATACAAAATGACCTAGAGAAAAACACACCTCTCTCTCAGAATTTTATATCTTTTAAATTTTGTTATGGTATTATAGCAGGAAATTTTTGTTTAGGGTTTTTCGTGTTTGGATTTGTGACAACGGACTTCTACCAGTTCGGTGTCAGTTTTGTCGGGTCCGTAGGGTTGACGTGTGGGCAAGGCGGCATTTTATCTTTTTGGCGATTTCTTCGGTTCTTCTTCAAAGTCCTATTGTCAAATAATTTTATTGACCTGCAGTGGTGGTTTTGAGTTAATTTTATTACTGTTGGTGATTTCTTCGGCATTGAATTATCAAATAATATTGTTTAGGTTATTCTTTGGTTTGATTTTGGCGGCACGCCCAGTGGGACAAATATTTTTGGGAGGCCGGACCGGAAAAATTCTAAAATATAAGGATTGAACTGAAATAATTCGATTTGAGGAGATGTAGACCAAAAAATGGGTTTTTGGATTTGCAAAATCCGAAACAATTAATCCATTTAAATTTCGGATTTTGAAAATTCAAAAACATAAAAAAATCAGATTTTGCAAATCCGATTTTAACATTAAATATAAACACGGTACGAAGGAACAATCATATTGAATTAAAGCATAATATATTAAAAAGAAAAATTGAAGAGTTAAAAAATATCTATACATGTGAATTTAAACAGATTTTTTTTCACACATACAGCCCACCACGTCTTAGAACAACTAGAACCACGTAAAAAACAACTAACACTATGTCCAGAAACGTCTACATCCATGCGTGTGAATTTAAATAGATTTTTTTCACACAAACAGCCCACCACGTCTTAGAACTACTAGAACCACGTCAAAAACAACCAACACCATGTCCAGAAACGTCTACATCCATGCATACGAATTTAAATAGATTTTTTTCACATAGACAGCCCACCACGTCTCGGAACAACTAGAACCACGTCAAAAACAACTAGCACCACGTCCAGAAACGTCTACATCCATGTGTGTGAATTTAAACAGATTTTTTTCACACAGACAACCCACCACGTCTCAGAACAATTAGAACCACGTCAAAAACAACTAGCACCACGTCCAGAAACGTCTATATTCATGTGTGTGCATTTAAACTGATTTTTTTCACATAGACAATCCACCACGTATCAGAACTACTAGAACCACGTCAAAAACAACTAGCACCACGTCCAGAAACCTCTACATCCATGCTTGTGAATTTAAACTGAATTTTTATATCAAAGACATCCCACTACGTCAAAAATAACTAGCACCATGTCCAGAAACGTCTACATCCATGTGTGTAAATTTAAACTGATTTTTTTCACATAGACAGTCCACCACATCTCAGAACAACTATCACTACGTCTCAGAACAACTAGAACCACGTCAAAAACAACTTGCAACAGTCCATAAACGTCTACATCCATGCATGTGAATTTAAACTATTTTTTTCACAAAGACAACCCACCACGTCTCAAAACAACTAGCACCACGTCCAAAACCAACTAGCACCACGTCCAGAAATGTCTACATCCATGTGTGTGAATTTAAACTATTTTTTTGACAAAGATAGTCCACCACGTCTCAGAACAACTAGCACCACGTCCAAAAAATCCGATTTGTTAGAAATCAGAATTTAAAAATCTGAATTAGTAAAAACATAATCGGATTTACAAAATCCGAATTTAAGTAATTCGGATTCAAAAAATCCGAATTGTTAGTAGTCGGATTTTGAAAATCCGAATTAGTAAAGTAATTAATTATTGAAAAAGTTTTAAAATACAAAAAAAATCTGAATTTGGGCTAATTCGGATTTTAGTAATCCGAATTTGGTCTAATTCGGATTTTAGTAATCCAAATTAGTCCAAATTCGGATTTTATGAATCCAAATTTCTATAGTTTCGGATTTACAAAATCTGAAATTATACGGGACTATATATACCAAAACCCCTAGCCATTTGCAGCATATTTCTCACTCTTATCTTCATCTTTCTCCCTCATATTCTCTCTCTACTTTGGGGGTGCAATTTTGCTCAAGAAATTTAGGATTTCGGCCTCAATTTCTTCGAAGATCTACGTCACATTGTGATATCGTGTTAAGGTAAGAGACAATTTACGTATTTTATGGAAGATATTTCATTAATAATACAATTTTGATTTGATTATATGATATTTTGAGCAATTGTCTATGTATTTGAGGAAATGTGCTAAGGAAATATATGTATTAGTAGTGGGAGTAAGATTTAGAGTAAGTTGTGTGGACATGTTAAAAAATTAGTCATGGATTAGTAGTGTCATTAATTTAATTATGATTTTAATGTGATTAGACTATGTTTTAAAATTAGTCATGTGGTTATGAAATACATGTATTAGTAGTAAAGTACTAATATTTGTATATGTTTTGTTGAATTTTTAATTAGTAGTCATGCTTTAGTAGTGTAATTATTCTAATTACTATTTTAAATATGATTAGTCTTAAGTGGTAATGAAATTATAATTAAAATCGTAATGTTCTGAATTGTTTATAATGTCGTGGGTTGTTTCATGTAATGTGGTTTCATCGTCGAATCCAGGGACGGTTATAGAATGGGAATTTCAAGGAGGGGAGCGTGAATTGGCCAATACAGAGAGGAATTTCAATTTTTTTTTTGGGCATTCGGTCCAGTTTGACATTCGTTTGAGAGATATTGTCCACCGGTGATAAGTATAGATAGGACACATTTGCGTGGTGGATATAAAGAGAAGTTGTTAGTTTCCATCACCGTTACCGCAACACGTCATTTTTTTCCACTGGTGTATGCATTGGTTGACGATGAAACTACTGAGAGTTGGAGCTTCTCCATTAGAAACCTCATTCGCCATGTATTTGTGCAGTGTGCAACGTGCGTTTTATCCGATCAAAATGCTGGGTTGCTCGATGCATTTAGAGACTTGGAGGAATGGGAAGAAGGTGTTACAGGTCACCATAGATTTTGCCTGCGACACGTTCGAAGCAATCTATTGATGCATTTTTGCGGCAATAGATTGAATAGCTTGTGTTGGGAAATGAGTGAATGTTGCCAACCTCGAAAGTTTGATAGAGTGGGTGCGGAGCTTTTTCAATACAGTCAGGACGATTTTGGTATTTGTAGGATATCGGTGCTGATAAATGGAGTCTTGCACATGATGGATTCCATCGCTAGGGTAACCTAACGACGAATATGTCAAAAAGTTATAACAGTGCATTGAAAGGCATGCGAACTCTTTCTATTTGAGCAATAATTGAGTCGACCTTCCAGAAAACAAAAGAGATATACCGTAAGGAAAATGAAAAGTCTCGTAAATGCAACACTCAATTTCCTATTATTTTATGGGAAATATTCAAAGATTATGAGATACAATCTATGAGACATCAGGTTGAACCTTATGACTGCACAAATAAAATTTTTAGGGTTTGTACATTTGTGCACTATGATGGCAAATGAGGAAACATTCACACCGTTGATTATCAGTCGCGCACATGTACTTGTCATAAGTGGCAAACCTATAGGTTTCCTTGCTCACATGTCTTGGTGGTGTGTTGTTCTATTGAGGATAATCCATTCAATCTCGTGGATGTCTTACTGACGGTTCGAAACTGGAGGAGGCAATTTGGACATGGCAATTTCTTCCCAATCCCGTCTACAGAGCATTGGCGAAGGGACATAACCTGGAAGTTGAATATAGATTATAAAAGGCTCGTCGTTCACAATGCACCCCCAGGAAGGTGACAGAAATGGAGATTTACTATGCAAATAGATCAACGTTGAAGAAAACGACGTGGCGAATGCAAAAGGTGTGGAAGTACAACCCATAGAGCTACAAGGTGTCCCGTCTCTCATCCCAGATCAGATTGTACAAGGCTTGGTAGACTATATGACCCCAATGGAATGATTTGATTTTCATATGTATGTAATTGGTACAATTGTTTACAAGTGCTTATAGGTATAATTGATTATGTGTAGTTGCACTGGTGATTTGGTTATGTATTGATGTAAAGGTATATGTAATTGGAAGACTTGCTCATTTGATGTTCGATGGATTAAATTTGGGAATTGGATTATGGTCATATTGTATTGAAGAACAACTGCCTGGGTTGGACGTCCGTGTCACTTTGGAGTGCCACGGACGTGGTAAGCAGGCAGAACATTCTGCCTGCCTACCATGTCCTACCACGTCCAAAGCGCCACGGACGTGGTAAGCAGGCAGAACGTTCTGCCTGCTTACCAAGTACTGCACGCTTTGGAGCGCCAAGAACGTCCCACCCTGGTTGCCATTTTCCAAGCGCTCACCTGCTTATTTTAATAAAAAAAATTTTTTAAGACAAATGAACTTAAACTACAAAATAAAATTTTTCATACGAAAATTAACTACCAAACTAATCAAAGACATTCATATAAAATTCAAACAACATTAGGAATAACCAAATAAAATTTGAATATCTAGCTAACTATGGCCATGAATGGCTTGGTGAGTGACGAGTGCTTGTGGATGCCCTGTTCGATGGAGATGAAATGTGGGAAATGACTCTCTCAAAATTGGTGGAGATGATGCTTTGGAGATCGTTGATCTTTTTCTTCAACGAAGACTTCATCTTCTTCATTTTCACCTTAGCTTTGGCCCTGGCATTTTGCCTTATTCTCTTGTCAATTTCTCTCCATTCCACCATCTCCTCTCGCATTCTTCGAAGTTCATCCAAAAGAATTTGATTGGATGGATGAACTTGTTCAAAATGTTCCGCGTTCTCCTGATCCTCGAACAATGCTTCAATTGAGTCATCAGTCCCATCTCCTTCTCCTTCTAGTCTAACCCTTTTCCTCCTTGATTGTGATCCAGCAGCACTTTTTTCATCAGGGTCTTGACAAGTGGTGTCGGTGATAGGACCTAGAAGTGTATCCATAGCATCATTCTTTTTTTCACAATTCCAGATCTCTCGCACAACTTCTCTATCACAGTTATGAATGGAAGTCCATCAGACTTCTTTTTCTTCTCCAGCGCATCCATTATTTGATCAAGTATGATGTCTCCTAAGTCCAACTCTGCTTGTTTGTACATCAACATCAACAATTGCAATCGAAACTTAGTGGGATGAAATTCATAACCGGCGACACTTTATGGACCATAAATGTATAAAGGGTCCATGCCATGCTTTTCAAGTCTTGATACTTGATATCCACCCACGAATCCGATGTTTGGATTTGGCACCTCAAAATCATGCGGATACCACTAGGAGTTGGCACGAAGCTTTTTTTCCATTCGTTCCATATGGTTTTATGCCCAAGTTGAGTTCGAGCAACTCATTGATTGATTTCCTTGTCGCCTTGATTTTGTGGGATCTCTCATTCACCATGTTCTCGTCATCCTTGAATCCCAATGCAGTGTAAAACTCACAAACCAAGGTCTTGTTGCATTTCTTTTCCGTCGGTAGAAAATTAGTCCACCCAATTCGTTGAATGTAATCCCAATATTTGCTCTTTGGGTCAACACCTCTTTGGTTTTGCAATGGTCGCTCCTTCATTAGCTCTAGAGCTTCCTTAGGATTATCCCCTTTTTCGGTGTCTTCCTTTCTCAAGTGTGCCCTCTTTCTAGGTGGTTTCTTTTTAGTTCCACTAGAAGAGGCTACTTTTGTATTGGAAGCATGCTTCATTCGCACCATTGTAACCTACAACATAAAAAATCTCTCTTAAGCCTTTTATCGAACACCTTGTAAGCATCATTTATATATAGCTTCACAAATTAAAGATTCATAGCATCCATGCCTCACATTGTCATATAATACCATAAACAACTATAATTTAATCACAATAAGTAAGCCTAGATGTTACTACACCATTCAAGAATCATTTGAAAACATAACCCTAATTCTAGGAAATATTTTGGAAAATAGTGTAAAAAATCATACATTCAATTTGATAAGCTCTTGATGTTGTACATGTGTTATTGGAGATTTTTGATTGCAATGTGGTTGTAGAAATACCAAAACTTTGAGCCAAATATTGGAAGGAATGGAGTTTTGGCAAATTATTCACGCCTAGCTCTAAATAGAGGCGTGCATGGGTGGATATTGAGGCGGGGCGCAGGGTTTTTGTAAGTTCAAAAATGACACAAGGTGGCTATTATAACACTGGAGCACTAAGAGCACATCCGTCGTGCCCTGGAGTGCCAAGGACGTGGTAAGCAGGAATATGCCTGCCTTCCATGTCCTTGACGCTTTGGACGTGGTAGGCAGGCAGAAAGCGCCAAGGACATGGAAGGCAGGCATATGCCTACTTACCACGTCCTTGTCGCTCCAGGGCGGTAACTCCTTTTCTACCTGAAAGATTTTGGTAGGATCTGGGTTTGTATTTGCTCGATTTACCACGCAACAAAAATTTCTATTAAAGCGGAATCTTAGAAAAGTACCTTTGAAGCGTGCACCTGGTGATTCTCTTGTATGCCTCAAGACTATGACTTCACGTTGTGTGGGCAACGAACTAGAAGTCAATTGATCAGCTACTCACCACAATCCACCTGCTAGAAAACTCTAGCCCCGCAGCACCTGGCACGTACTATAAACGCACCGCCCGCAGAGAGAGAAAGCTATGTGCAGCTGGTATAAACCAAGGCCAAAATTTCAGCCACTAGAAACCCAAAAACCAGCTGCACACTTTCTTGAAAATTCGACTTGGAGAGAGAAACGTTTTCTCTCTCTAGAATTTTCTCTCTCTAGAAATCCTGTGGATTAATTGTGTTATTGTGTATCTTGAATAACTGATCCCTTGTCTAATTATAGAGTTACAATAGAGACTCCAAGTTGGTTTAGGATTGGTCTTCCTACTGGGTTTCTGTTTTCCTTCAATCCTGTTTCTGGACTGATACAGATTCTGTTTCCTTCAATCCTGTTCCTGGACTGATACACTCTCAACTGTCACAGGGATTCACTTATCCCAATCCAGCTCCTGGGATGAATCACTCCCAACTGACACAGGTAATCACTTATCCCAAACCAGTTTCTGAGATGATTCACAACCAACTGACACAAGGATTAATTAATTTCTAAATTAATTAAATCTACATTTGTCAACAACCCAGTACATAATTAATCGTACCACTAACGAATTAATTATGGCACTACCAACCTACACCAGAATTGCTTCCGGAACAACTTAATTAAATTATATTCATAATCTCCCCACATCAAAGATGTAGTGCTCGTTAATTCATTAATTTACTGATAAATTAATTCATCAACTTCTTTAATTCCGAGACTAGTACCACTCGACCTTTTTACTATACCGGACATATGTCCACCGGCCGAGTTTAGTATAACAAACATTTCGAGTTCATCTTGGGAGCACCATCACCCCGGACGCACCGGTACATGGTTTCCTTTCGACAAGCAGCAGCACACCAAGTAACTAAACACGCGCACCCAACCCACCGAGACTATTGACCACATTTGACCTCACCCATTGGCAGATCAAAGTACACTATGTCTAATCCTCATGCCCACTCGAGTCTAGGGATTTAGAGATAGAATACAAGGATCGATTTGTCTATTAAATCAGTACAAGATAAATCATTCCTAAGAGTCAAGTTCAATATGCCCCAAGCATATCTATATGATTCAATTAGTTTAGACAAACTAATTATCTGAATCACATAATAACCTAAACCGACAGTTTGTCCAAAGCTGTCTCGGTTACGAACCTCATTTATATATTATGTCTTTCAACCAATGATGAGATCTACTGTGTCGCACCAGACACCTCATCATCTACTTTACATAATATAAATGGACGATTAATTCACAACAAGATATGACTGAAACACAAATCGATATATTAAACTGGGAAACTGTACAATACAAGCATAGCTTATGTATTCTACTCCAACACTACCCCTTTATTCTTCTTCATCGTTCTTCTTCCTACAAAATTACACACCGGGCAACTCAAACCCTTCAACCCTTACTTTTTGATTCATGCCAACAAAACTCATATTGTAAAATCTAATCCGATCAAAATCTTCCCTACAGTGTAAGGAACCAAACCAACCAAGCCAATCTTCATTTTACTATCAATTTATCTTCTCCCCCCAAATTTTAGAACTATCACCCTTTGTGCGATTCCGACCAAAGTAACCAATTTTAAGTCCAATTGCCACCATAAAAAAGTTTCCTGAACATAGTGGAACAAAACCCATAAAGTGTTCCATTATTTCGTTAAAGCCGATGTCGGACCGTCGCCGGACCACCACCGGAAATTCGCTGGGAAATCGCATAAGCTTTCATATACATTCAATTTTTGTGGTAATTGTAGTTATTGCATTTTATTTTATTGAATATATGTTAGTATTATTTATATTTGTGTGTTTAATATATATGAACGTATTTTTTGGATTGAATTTTATTGAATATATGTTAGCTTTAGTTTGATGGATTGATAATGATAGAAGTGTTTCGCTGCTGTGGGTATTTTGAAAAGTTCATTTTACTGAGGTTATGCTACCGAAATTTATTTAGGAAATTTCCATTTTTTTGTGTTGTTTTAGGTACAATGGCTTCTTCGAGCCAAAACAGTCAACGCTGCAAGTATCTTAATCCAGGTCCCATCGAACCTGAGCTACTTTATCTACAAGGTAGACACAGATCTCTGCAAGTTTACAATGATGCCCCAGGGTTTCAATCCAAGACCCTCAAGTGTAGACGTTATGATCGATCGATGTGGGACTTTTGACCGAATAAACTGCCCGAAGTGCAAGATGAGTTTGACAAGTTTAGATTTTGAGGTGTCACAAGTGTGGGGTCGATTCAACTAGACCATGCCCTTATAACGGCATTGGTTGAGAGATGGCGACCGGAGACTCACACTTTTCACTTTCAATTTGGCAAGGCGACTGCGACATTGCAGGATGTTCAAGTACTTTTTGGCCTCCGTACAGACAGTCCAGCAGTCACAGGTACTTTCCTCAACGAACGACACAAGAATGGATTGGCGAATGTGGATGGTTGTTGGGTTTTTTTCCCCAAGCCACATCATTTGAAAGGCAACGCATTGCATCTTGGTCGTCTATTGTGTGAGATTTAGGATGCAGTCCTGCCAAGTGTTGATAGGGAGCGTTATGTACGCCGGGCAAAGTGCTACATTCTATACCTCCTATATGGGATGATCTTCACCGACAAGGAAAACAACTTCGCCCTTCTGCACTGGCTTGTAAATATAGAGTTCCAAGATAGGTGCAGTGCACAAAGTTGGGTTTCGGCGGCCCTTGCCAGTTTATACCGCTGCTTATGCAAGGCTTGCGTTCACGATGCCAATCAAATAACCGGTTTCCTGCTCCTACTACAGGTAAACATATTTAATAATATTTTCAATACTGAATATGTTCACAGTTAAAGTTCATTTTTCTTCTTTTTTATTACTGTTTTCCCCTTATGTTATCCTTTTAAATGAATGTTTCATTTGTTTATACAGGTATGGGCTTGGGAGCGTATTCCTCTCATCAGCCCTCGTAGAGTTGTAGATACTGACAGACCCGATGTGGGTCACCTGTTGGCACAACGGTGGGATGTACGTTTCACTTATGATGACGTCACTACTCACATCCTGCCTGTGTACAGACATCAGTTGAACAGTCTTCGAGATGATTACGTGAGTTCTTTATTAACTTAGCTCCTTTTATTAATATATTTACATTTACCAATTTTTTATTTGTTTGATGTTATCAAATTTGTTTTTTTTTTTTTTTTTAGTTTAAATGGCTGCCATACGCTGAGGACGGTATCCTTGATTATCTCCCCAATTTCTGCCTAGAAGACTCTGATTGTTGGATGTCCCGAACTTTTCTTATATTTTGGGAGTGCCACGAGCCTCATGAGGCTGATAGAGTTCTTCGCCAATTTGAGTTCCGCCAATCACGTCCTGGGAACCCTCAAATTTATCCATTGACGGAGGAGAGATATAATCAAATGCATGCGAAGGGAAGGCAATGCAAGGGGTACATCGACTACGGCATAGACAATCGCTCCTACATGAAGAAATTGGAGAATAGGAGGCTTGGCATTAGAAATGATTTGGTACCGGAGGTTCCTCCAACGGCAGACGATGAGTACCGTTCGTGGTTTAACCGCCAAACGGTCAAACTAATCAATGATCCAACATTGATTTTGAGGATGGATACCGAGGTGCTTCTGCTCGCGAGAGACTATATGTGAGTTTTCAATATTATTGCTTATATGTCATTTTTACATCTTTTACAGTTTTATCTAATTTTTTATAACTATTGTATTTATTTAAATCGTTTGTAATTGGAGGTGGTGAGTGACGCTTACAATAGGAGCATGGAATTCTAATCGAATTACATCAGTGATGACCCCGATATCATGCAGTACGTCGAAAATATTACCACCTCTTTCTATAGTGCCCTCACATTTGGTGGCGGTACTTTTGACACAGTCGAGGCCACACAAATACTCTCAGATGTTTAACTTATATTCTCTCAAGCCCCATGTCCGAGTCACAGAGTCTGGAATGTTCCTCCTAGGGGAGGAGGCAGAAAGAGGAGGGCAGTCATAGGAGAGCATTTGGATGTGGAAAATTTATCTGCAGAAAATGAAGAAGATAATGATGAGGAGAACCAGGATTATGGAGGTTCTACGCCACCACATGATGGAGAAGGTGGAGGAGTTGGTGGAAGTGGAGGTACAGGTGGAGGTGCAGGTGGAGGTGGAGCCGGAGGTTCACTAGGTGGGGTTTCATGGGGTGCTAGTTCTAGTACAGGCCCTATAGCTATGAGGGTTGGTAGAAGAAATGTTCCCCCACCTAGACGATATAGACAGTCGTAGATGGTAATTTATATGATGGTCCTATAGGACCACCGTGCAATTTTACTCCCCCCCTAATATAATAGTAGTTTCTATTTTAGCCCTCCAATTGTACTACTAGTTTCGATTTTTATTTTTTAGTTTAAATTCACACGCATGGATGTAGACGTTTCTAGACGTGGTGCTAGTTATTTTTGACGTGGTGCTAGTTGTTCTGATACGTAGTGGACTATTTTTGTGAAAAAAATTCAGTTTAAATTAACATAAATGGATGTAGACGTTTCTGGACGTGGTTCTAGTTGTTTTTGACGTTGTGTTAGTTGCTCTAAGACGTAGTAGGCTATTTTTGAGAAAAAAATCAGTTTAAATTAACATGAATGGATGTAGAAGTTTCTGGACATGGTACTAGTTATTTTTGACTTGGTGCTAGTTGTTCTGAGACGTCGTGGGCTGTTTTTGGGAAAAAATCAGTTTAAATTCATATGAATGGATGTAGATGTTTCTGGATGTGGTGCTAGTTGTTTTTGACGTAGTGCTAGTTGTTCTGAGACATAGTGGGCTGTTTTTGTGAAAAAAATCAGTTTAAATTCATATGCATGGATGTAGACATTTCTGGACATGGTTCTAGTTGTTTTTAACGTAGTTCTAGTTGTTCTGAGACGTGGGGGACTGTCTTTGTAAAAAAATTCAGTTTAAATTCACATGCATGGATATAGACGTTTCTGGACATGGTTCAAGTTTTTTTCACGTAGTTCTAGTTGTTCTTAAACGTAGTGGGCTATTTTTGTTAAAAAAATCAGTTTAAATTGACATGAATGGATGTAGACATTTCTTGACGTGGTTCTAGCTGTTTTTGACATGGTGGTAGTTGTTCTGAGACGTGGTGGACAGTTTTTGTGAAAAAAATTATTTAAATTCACACACAAGGATGTAGATATTTCTAGACGTAGTGCTAGTTGTTTTGAGACGTGGTGGACTGTCTTTGTAGAAAAAATCAGTTTATATTCACATGAATTGATGTAGACATTTATGGACGTGGTTCTAGTTGTTTTTGACGTGGTGCTAGTATTTCTGAGACGTGGTGGAGTGTCTTTGTAAAAAAATCAGTTTAAATTCACATGCATGGATGTAGATGTTTCTGGACGTGGTTCTAGTTGTTTTTGACGTAGTTCTAGTTGTTCTGAAACTAGTGGGCTGTTTTTGTGAAAAAAATCAGTTTAAATTAACATGAATGGATGTAGACGTTTCTGGACGTAGTTCTAGTTGTTTTTAACGTGGTGCTAGTTGTTCTGAGACGTGGTGGAATGTCTTTGTGAAAAAAATCTGTTTAAATTCACACACAAGGATGTAGACGTTTCTGGACGTGGTGCTAGTTGTTTTTGACGTAGTGCTAGTTGTTCTGAGAGGTGGTGGACTGTCTTTGTAGAAAAAATCTGTTTAAATTCACACACAAGGATGTAGACGTTTCTGGACGTGGTTCTAGTTTTTTTTGACGTAGTGCTAGTTGTTCTGAGACGTGGTGGGCTGTATTTGTGAAAATCGAATTTAGTAAATCCGAAATGTTAAAATCGGATTTACGAAATCCGATTTTTTATGTTTTCGGATTTTCAAAATCCGATTTTGATTAATTTTTTTCATTAACCTAATTACTTACTACTTAATTAATCATTAACCATTGTTTCGGATTTTAGAAATCCGAATTCTCTTAATTTCGGATTTCCAAATTCCGAAACCTTTATTTCCGTCCACAAAATTCAAATTTCTATTTTTTTGTCCACATTTTCTATTTGGGGATTTTCTTGGTCAAAAATTCTTTTTTTTTCGTGGATCTTGAATTACTACCACTACTACTACTACGGTTTTTCAACATCCAGAATTATGACTCTTGGACCGTTAATTTCCATCCAAAAAAATGCCCATTTAGGAGTTTAGGACCATATGATTTAGGGTATTGTTAAATATCGCCATATTTTTTTAAAAATTGCACACTTTATTACTATTTTACCTTTAACTATATATTTTTAATTTTTTTAAATAGCATAAATTAAACGCGATTTTGGGCGCCAAAATATGACAAATTATATTATATGACTAGGAGTAAATAAGGAGATATACTCCTATCCAGTTTTTTTAAAAAAACTAGGTTTATTGGGCAAAAACTGGTTAAAAACAGGGTTTTTTTGTCAAAAAGGCACAAAAGACGTGGGCCAAACTCATTTAATGCATATTAAATGCGTATGTCTCCAACCGTCATTTGTTTCTCTATCCCTCTAACTCCTCACGCGCCTCATTTGTTTGAATTCTCACGCCACTTTACATAAACTTTGCAGTCTACGTAGAGGGAAGTAGTTGGACGTAGCTTGACATAGCAGGACTTGGTGATAGTTGTTTTGGACGTAGCGAGACGTGGTAGACTATGTTCTGTGAAAAATTTAGCTAAAATTTATATGTTTGGATGTATACGTGGTGTGGTAGTTATTTTTGGACGTGGTGGTAGTCGTTATTTTTGGACGTGGTTCTAATTATTTTTGACGTGGTGCTTGTTGTTCTGGGACGTTGTGGACTGTCTTTGTGAAAAAAATCAGTTTAAATTCACACGCATGGATGTAGACATTTCTGGACGTGGTGCTAGTTGTTTTTGACGTGATGCTGGTTGTTTTGGGACGTGGTGGACTGTCTTTGTGGGAAAAATCAGTTTAAATTCACATGTATGGATGTAGACGTTTCTGGACGTGGTGCTAGTTATTTTTGACTTAGTGCTAGTTGTTCTGAGACGTGGTGGACTGTCTTTGTGAAAAAAACACCACTTTGAACTATGTTTTTACACTAACAAAGACCACTTTGAACTAGATAATATTATTTTACACCAACAAACAACATTTTGACCAAAGATTCAGTAGTTTACATAAGCCAACAGTACTTTACATAAACATTCAATACTTTTTACATATGAATCAGAACGATGTTTTTACACTAACAAAGACCACTTTGAACCAGAAAACATTATTTTACACCAACAAACAACATTTTTACCAAAGAATCAGTAGTTTACACAAGCCAACAGTACTTTATATAAATATTCAGCACTTTACATAAACATCCAGTACTTTACACAAACGAATAATAACGATGTTTTTACACTAACAAAGACCACTTTGAACCAGAAAATATTATTTTACACCAAGAAACAGCATTTTGACCAAAGAATCAATAGTTTACATAAGCCAACAGTACTTTACATAAACAATAAGCACTTTACAAAAACGAATCAGAATGATGTTTTTACACTAACAAAGACCACTTTGACCAGAAAATAGTATTTTACACCAATAAACAGCATTTTGAAACTGCTAGTTTACATAAGCCAACAGTACTTTACATAAGCTTATGTAAACTGCCAGTTTACAAAAACTTTTATGTAAACTGACAGTTTACATAAAATTTTGTGTCAAGTCGAGTTTAAATTCACATGAATGGATGTAGACATTTCCGGACATGGTGATGTTTGGTTTTGACGTAGTGCTAGTTGTTCTGAGATGTGGTGGACTGTCTTTGTGAAAAAAATCAGTTTAAATTCACACGCATGGATGTAGACATTTCTGGACGTGGTGCTAGTTTTTTTTATGAGGTGCACGTTGTTCTGAGACGTGATGGACTACCTTTATGGAAAAAATCAGTTTAAATTCACACACATGGATGTAGACGTTTCTAGACTTGGTGCTAGTTGTTTTTGATGTGGTGCTAGTTGTTCTGAGACGTGTTGAACTGTCTTTGTAAAAAAAAATCAGTTTATATTTACAAGCATGGTTGTAGACATTTATGGATGTGGTGCTCGTTGTTTTTGACGTGGTGCTAGTTGTTCTGGGATTTCGTGGACTGTCTTTGTGAAAAAAATTAGTTTATATTCACACAAATGGATGTAGACGTTTCTAGACGTGGTGCTAGTTGTTCTGGGATTTGGTGGACTGTCTTTGTGAAAAAAATCAGTTTATATTCACACAAATGGATGTAGACGTTTCTAGACGTGGTGCTAGTTTGTTTTTAACGTGGTGCAAGTTGTTGTGAGACATGGTGAACTGTCTTTGTGAAAAAAATCAGTTTAAATTCATACACATGAACGTAGACATTTCTGGACGTGGTGCTAGTTGTTTTTAACGTAGTGCTAGTTGTTCTGAGAAGTTGTGAAATGTCTTTATGAAAAAAATTAGTTTAAATTCACGTGCATGGAAGTAGACGTTTCTGGATGTGGTGCTAGTTATTTTTGACGTGGTGATAGTTGTTATGAGACGTGGTGGACAGTCTTTGTGGAAAAAATCAGTTTAAATTCACACGCATGGATGGAGACGTTTCACGACGTGGTGCTAGTTATTTTTTACGTGGTGTTAGTTGTTCTAAGATGCGATGGACTGTCTTTGTAAAAAAAAGAAGTTTAAATTCACACACATGGATGTAGACATATGTGGATGTGGTGCTAGTTATTTTTGACGTAGTGCGAGTTGTTCTAAGACGTGGTGGATTGTCTTTGCAAAAAAAATCAGTTTAAATTCGCACAAATGGATGTAGACATTTCTGGATGTGGTGCTAGTTGTTTTTGATATACTGCTAGTTGTTTTGAAACGTGGTGGACTGTCTTTTTGAAAAAAATCAGTTTAATTCACACAAATGGATGTAGACGTTTCTGGATGTGGTGCTAGTTATTTTTGACGTGGTGCTAGTTGTTCTGAGACGTGGTGAACTGTCTTTGTGAAAAAATGACCATTTTGAACGATGTTTTTACACCTACAAAGACCACTTTCAACCAGAAAACATTATTTTACACCAAGAAACAACATTTTGACCAAAGAATTAGTAATTTGCATAAGCCAACAGTACTTTATATAAACATTCAGCACTTTACATAAACAATCAGCACTTTACACAAACGAATCAAAATGATGTTTTTACACTAACAAAGACCACTTTGGCCCAAAAATAGTATTTTACACCAAGAAACAGCATTTTGATGAAAGAATCATTAGTTTACATAAGCCAACAGTACTTTACATAAGTTTATATAAACTACCAGTTTACATATGTAAACTGCAGTTTACCCAAACTTTTACGTAAACTGACAGTTTACCTAAAAGTTTGTGTAAAGTGGAGTTTAAATTCACATGAATGGATGTAAACGTTTCTGGACGTGGTGATATTTGTTTTTGACGTAGTGCTAGTTGTTTTGAGACGTGGTGGACTGTCTTTGTAAAAAAAATTAGTTTAAATTCACACGCATGGATGTAGCTGTTTCTGGACATGGTGCTAGTTTTTTTTTTTTTTTGACATGGTGCAAGTTGTTCTGAGACGTGGTGGACTGTCTTTGTGGAAAAAATCAGTTTAAATTCACACACATGGTGTAGACATTTCTAGACATGGTGCTAGTTATTTTTGATGTGGTGCTAGTCATTCTGAGACGTGGTGGACTGTCTTTGTGGATAAAATCAGTTTAAATTCACACACATGGATGTAGACGTTTCTGGACATGGTGCTAGTTGTTCTGGGACGTGGTGGACCGTCTTTCTGAAAAAAATCAGTTAAAATTCACACATATCGATGTAGACGTTTATGGACGTGGTGCTAGTTGTTTTTAAAGTAGTGCTAGTTGTTCTGAGATAAGGTAGACTGTGTTTGTGAAAAAAATCAGTCTAAATTCACACGCATGGATGTAGACGTTTCTGGACGTGGTGCTAGTTTGTTTTTAATGTGGTGCAAGTTGTTCTGAGACGTGGTGGACTGTCTTTGTGAAAAAAATCAGTTTAAATTCATTCACATGGATGTAAACATTTCTGGACGTGGTGCTAGTTTTTTTTTTGACGTAGTGCTAGTTTTTCTGAGACTTGGTGGACTGTCTTTGTGGAAAAAATAAGTTTAAATTCACACGAATCGATGTAGACATTTCAGGACTTGGTGCTAGTTGTTTTTGACGGGTGCTTGTTGCTCTGGGATGTGGTGGACTGTCTTTGTGAAAAAATCAGTTTAAATTCATTCACATGGATGAAGACATTTCTGAACGTGGTGCTAGTTGTTTTTGACGTAGTGCTAGTTTTTCTGAGACGTTGTGGACTTTCTTTGTGAAAAAAATAGTTTAAATTCACATGCATGGAAGTAGACTTTTTTGACGTGGTGCTAGTTGTTTTTGACGTGGTGATAGTTGTTCTGAGACGTGGTGGACTGTCTTTGTGGAAAAAATCAGTTTAAATTCACACGCGTCGATGTAGACATTTCAGGACGTGGTGCTAATTTTTTTTGACGTGGTGCTAGTTGTTCTGGGATGTGGTGGGCTGTCTTTGTGAAAAAAAGAAGTTTGAATTCGCACACATGGATGTAGACGTATGTGGATGTGGTGCTAGTTGTTTTTGACGTAGTGCTAGTTGTTCTGAGACGTGGTGGACTGTCTTTGTGAAAAAAATCACTTTAAATTCACACAAATAGATGTAGAAGTTTCTGGACATGGTGCTAGTTGATTTTTACGTAGTGGTAGTTGTTCTGAGACAGGGTGGAGTGTCTTTATCAAAAAAATTAGTTAAATTCACACGCATGGATGTAGAAGTTTCTGGATGTGGTGCTAGTTTGTTTTTAATGTGGTGCAAGTTGTTCTGAGACGTGCTGCAACGTATTTTTGACATGGTGCTAGTTGTTCTGAGACGTGGTTGATTGTCTTGTGGAAAAAATCAGTTTAAATTCACACGCATGGATGTAGACGTTTTTGACGTGGTGCAAGTTGTTCAGGGACGTGGTGGACTGTCTTTGTGAAAAAAAATCAGTTTAAATTCACACACATGGATGTAGACATTTCTGGACGTGGTGCTAGTTGTTTTTGACGTAGTGCTAGTTGTTCTGAGACTGGGTGGACTATCTTTGTGAAAAAAATCAGTTTAAATTCACACGCATAGATGTAGAAGTTTCTGGATGTGGTGCTAGTTTGTTTTTAACGTGGTGTAAGTTGTTCTGAGACGTGATGGACTGTCTTTGTGAAAAAACTCAGTTTAAATTCATACACATGGATGTAGACGTTTTGGGTCGTGGTGCTAGTTGTTTTTGACGTTTCATACACATGGATGTAGACATTTCAAGACGTGGTGCTAGTTGTTTGTGACGTGGTGCAAGTTGTTCTGGGATGTGGTGGACTGTCTTTGTAAAAAAAGAAGTTTAAATTCACACACACAGATGTGGATGTTTCTGGATGTGGTGCTAGTTATTTTTTACGTAGTGCTAGTTGTTCTGAGACGTGGTGGACTGTCTTTGTGAAAAAAATCTGTTGAAATTCACACAAATGGATGTAGACGTTTCTGGACGTGGTGCTAGTTGTTTTTGCGTAGTTCTAGTTATTCTGAGACGTGGTAGATTGTCTTTGTGAAAAAAATCAGTTTAAATTCACACAGATGGATGTAGACGTTGTTGGACGTGGTGCTAGTTGTTCTGAGACGTGGTAGACTGTCTTTGTGAAAAAAATACTACTTTGAACGATATTTTTACACTAACAAAGACCACGTTGACCAGAAAATAGTATTTTACACTAAGAAACAGCATTTTGACTAAAGAATCAGTAGTTTACATAAGCCAACAGTACTTTACACAAACATTCAGCACTTTACATAAACAACCAGCACTTTACATAAATGATTCAGAACGATGTTTTTACACTAACAAAGGCCACTTTGAACCAGAAAAGAGTATTTTACACCAAGAAACAACATTTTTACCAAACAATCAGTAGTTTACATATGCCAACAGTACTTTACATAAGCATTCTGCACTTTACATAAACAACCAGCACTTTACACAAACGAATCATAACGATGTTTTTACACTAACAAAGACAACTTTGAACCAGAAAACATTATTTTACGCCAACAAACAACATTTTTACCAAACAATCAGTAGTTTACATAAGCCAGCAATACTTTACACAAACATTCAGTACTTTACACCAACAGTAGCAAGAGACGAATGCGGCTCATTCAAAGAAGGGTCGTAGCCACCTCTTGACGGGCTGAACCATCTGAGCATTTTACACCATCATTTTACACCAATAAACAACAGTTACACCAAAAAATACCATTTTACACCAACAAACCAGAAAAAACATACGATTTTACATAAAAAAACATACCTTTTTTCCAAAACCCTATTTTTTTCTTTCATCTTCATAGGCTACAAACATAACCAAACGAATCTCATACCTCAGATATATAAAATCTAGTTTTCCTTTGGCTGATTTAATGTTCTCCCAAACCCAAGAAATGGTTAAATGGTAGAAAATGGTATGGGTTCTGAAACTTGAGAGGTGGGGAGTATTTTGGTGGTGAGAGATCTTCAAAATTCTGGCCGGAATGGCCAGAATCGGTGGCAAGAAGCGGCGGGGGAGAGAGTTTGGGGAGAGAAACCGCTAGAGAGAGAAAGATAAAGGGATTAGGGTTTGGGGCTGCTGTTGGTTATATTATAAAAGAGGCGTGTATGGTTCAAACTCTAGGAGCAGCTCCAATTTTTGCTTCTGGGTGTACCGGGAGTCATTTACTCCTAGGAGTACTATATACTAACTGCCAAAATATAGCCTCGAGTCCAGCGTCCGGGTTGAACTACGCTGGAATCCAGCAGCCAAAGTATGTTTCTTAAAAAAATTATTTATATATAATTAATAATTAATAATTAGTATTATTTTTATTTTATTAATTATATAAATTATTAAATATTAGTTATTTATCATTAATTATTTTATTATTTACTAATTATAATAAAATATAACAATCAACATAACATTAACCCGTTTATAATTTATATAATTAATAAAAAATTAATTAAAAATTAATATCTACATAAAAATTTATATAATTAATAATTAAATAATAATTAACAATATATAATTGATATTTATATAATTTAAATTTAAATAAATATTAAATAATTAATATTTATCTAATAATTTACATAATTAATAATAAAATAAATAATTTAATTTAAAAACTTAAAAAAACAAAAATATGAGCTTCAATTTTGAAGCCCAGGAATTCGTATACAGTACTACTATAGTAGTAACATGCTATTGTACCCGTCCTAATTTCCCACTTTCCACCAGTTGCAGCACGGGCGCTTAGTAACACGCGTTTTTTTCTTTTTTTCTCCAACCCTCGATCTCTATCTCTTTCACGCCGCCACCCTCCCTTCATCGGATCTCCTTCGACTCTGTCGCGACTCCTCTTCTTCGACTTCAGGATTTCCGTCGTCTCCTCTCCACTTTTTTCGACGTCTCGATCGGCGTCTCGATTGCCTCCTCTCCGATGACATGTTTCGATATATGGTGTCGTAATTTTTTATTTTATGCTATCACAAGGCTTGGTTATTCGTAATTAATGGTGGTGGTTAGTACATTATTAGAGTGATAAGGATGCTTGGAGTGATAGGGATGTATTGGAATGATAACATTATCATGTTCATAGTTTTATCTAGATATATTTTGTGATAATGAATATCAAATAATCCTTTTATCTACAATATCTCTTATGTTTATCAGCAAGAGTAGCATTCTATTAAACAAGCACATCATTTATTCTATCAGATGAGTTTTATGAAACACAATTCTTTACTTCTTACATTTTTCATCTCTTTTCACATTTTCCTCAATTCTAAGTGGATAATAATAGCTTTAAATCTCTTTTGAGTGTTTTGGTTGATATAAAATACTATTGTGTAGATATAATTCTTAATTTTTGTTGATATAAACACAATTTCAGTTGATATGAAACACTATTATTTTTATCAAGAATATGGTTGATATAAAATACTATTGTATTGTATTTTTTTGTTGATATAAACTCTTTTCTGGTTGATATAAAACAATATTCTACATGATATAACTCATGTTTTTGTTGATTTAAACTCTACTCAAACACTATTAATCAAATTGTTACTCTTTATACATGATATTAACCATTGTTATATTGATATAAACACATGTTCTAAATGATATAAACTCACATTCTACTCGATATAAACTCGTATTTTTCAATGATGTAATCATATCTTTACCCTTGTACACATGATATAACCCCTTGTTATATTAATATAAACACATGTTCCACATGTTATAAACTCATTAACTACTTTATATAAACTCGTGTCTCAAATGATATAATCATCTTTTCTTTGTATATATACATATACAAAAGTGATCTCTGAATTAGAATGTTGTCTACAACATTCATACCTCCTCCAATATCTAATTCCAGAAAACTTTGATTTACGATCTCTACCTTTTTTAACACTAAATCCTAATCTAAAAGCGTACTGATTAAATAAATCGAAAGCAGCATTCTCGTTCTCAATAATCTCACCAGCCAAAGATTTGTTTGAATCATCAACAAATAATCCAGAACCTGCAAACAAAAAACAGTTATTAAAGCAAAAAATATAGAATTATATAACATAACAATTAACGTAACTTCAAATAATTACCTTCATCGGAAGCAATAACATCACTTCCTTGTAGCACATTATCAATAAGTTTGGATATTTCCATGCCTCCTATATATTTCACAAAAAAAAAGATTATATCATACAAAACGTTAGTTTATATCAGCGATAACTTCTCATTACATCATAAAAACGTGTAACAATATACATACTAACCCAAACTGATACCTTATATCAACCATATCTTAAGATTATATCATACAAAATGTTAGTTTATATCGACGATAACTCCTCCTTACATCATAAAAACGTGTAACAAAATTTATACTGACCCAAACCGATACCTTATATCAACCATATCTCAATATTATATCAACTAACACTTTAATTTATATATTTCATAACCAACCTTTATCAAAAACAACAACAACATCTTTCAAAACAGAAATCTCATCCGTTGGATTACCATCTCCTCCACAAAAATTCACTGCAAGTCAAAAAAAAAAAAAAAAAAAAACAGAACAGGTATTCAGGTTCTATCATATCTCCAAATTATAAAATAAAAAAATCATCGCAACATCATAAAATGAATAAAAAATACCTTCTCTGTTCAACACGTTACAATCACTTCCGAACAAATCATCAACCGATCGATTAACATTACTAAAGTGATCACAAATCTCCATTCTAAACGAAATATTAATGAGAAATCAAAATATAACAAAAGAACGAAGAACATATAGTTTCAGCAACAAAAACAAGAAAAAAACAACCATACTTGCAATCTGATCGATCAAATTTACTAACGATATCACAAATCTCCATTCTAAACGATCGAGAAAGCAAAATATTAGGAAGAAGAAAACAGAGCAATAACTTCAGCGACAAAAACAACAAAAAATGAACGATACATATGATCCGATCACAAAAATAACAATTATAAGTTGAAATACCTGGAATCTGAACAATTTTCAGTAGTTGAAGATCAATTTGGCGAGAAGAAAAAAGGAACGATATAAACTATATTTGGTAAATTGAATGAATATTGTATTTGAAAACGAAAAAACAGGCGTCTTATATATAGAATGTGATTAGTTGGGTATCAAAGCGCGGGTGAGGAAATAAAATCCAGATAAATTATCTCAATTAAAAAAACGTGGGGACCACTAATTAAACTCGTTCCCTATATAAAACTCGCGTCGGGTACAATAGTATGATAGTACTATAGTAGTATCATATAATTTGCCGAAGCCCAGGCTTCAACTTCAATGAAGCGTGCCCATGCGCTTCATAGTGCATTGCCTGGGTAACGAAGGGACGCCTGTTCTTGGTGTCCAGAATTGGCTGTACAGGTTTAGGATATTATCTGAAAGTATATTTTAATTTAAAAAAATTAAATTTTATAATAACAAAATTTCTTCTTTAATCACAAATTTTATTGATGTAATTGAAGATGATTATTTTTTATGTTTTTTGTCAGATTTGTAGAATTAAAAGATTAAGGATATTTAAGAAATTCTTTTATAAAAAGTAAGCGATATTTAGTAAAAGGGGGCAATTTATAGCAATTGAAAACAAAGGCTTTGGGCTAAGTGATGAAATATTTTAAGCCATTAAATTGTCCACTAAAAAAAGAGAAAATAAAATGGGATTGCAACACCGAAATAGTTCTGTCTCTCAATTATCATGGGACGATAAGAACAATGTATTCAATCGATATCACAACTGACTGATCTCTTGTATCAATCACCACTTTCACCTTGGCAAAACTAAACAAAAAGACATTAGAATTTAAAAAATTAGTAACTGGACCAAAGAATGAGTATTTAAACTCTTTTTTGAACTAAAAACGCTCATAAATTTAAAAATTAAGTTGATTTTTAAGATTCAAAATAAACAAAAGTTAGATTTATGAACTCTGTTTTTTTTTTTTTTTTTTTTTTAAGTACAGAGAAGGAGGCAAATTAGCCTAACATAACACTGCGTATATACGCAACATCTATTACATAATATCTACTTTCGATGAGACTCAAATTCAGGAACTCCATGCTCTTAATTCATACTTCTATGCGGCCGGTGTGACTCGATCCATACTCCAAAGCGCCCCTGGTGTGACTCGAACTCAGTCTTTCATACTCTTAAGTGCTCCCGGTGTAATTTACCCCCGGTAGGACTCGAACTCAAGACCTCAATGCTCCTAAAAGTCTCCGGTGTGACTCAAATTCAGAATCTCATGATCCTAAGTGAGGAGCGCCAACCACCAGACCAACTCCGGCTTGTCTTTATGAATTTAAATCTTTAAATTTAAAATTAAATTGATTTTTTTTTTTTTTAATGCAAACCAAGTTATAACTAGTGATCGCCTGTTGATAAGGTGCTTATATATTTTATTATTTTCGGAGTTAAAGCAATTATGTAATAATGTGCATTTTTGATTAGGTTAGTTTACAGAAATTAATAATCAGCGGCTATATATGATTGGTTGTACGGATAATGGTAAACCCTTTAATTTATTATGAGAAGGATATAGATGTGGGTGAAGGAATAAAGATCCGGTATGAGCCAAACCGAAAATCTCACTTTCGTGCTATGCATTCTAAAATCAGAGATTTTGAACAAATCAAGAGTAATTTTGGAAGAAATGTTTCTTGTCATTTCTGTGAGGCCAAATAGCCGGTTTTATAATACATTGATGCTATACAAATTATGGTAAAGAATAATCTAGCAATCACAAATTATGGTAAAGAATAATCTAGCAATCACCTAGCCTAATTAGTGGTAAATTAGAATAATCTATTTTAGGCTAATAATATGTACAATATCAATCAAGGATTCCTCCGTAACACCCCCCCCCCTCAAGTTGGAGCGTGAGGGTTCCGAATGCCCAACTTGACAAAAAATTCATCGAACTGACGTTTCCCAAGAGCTTTAGTGAGGATATCCGCCAGTTGATCACGAGAAGGGACATAACTAGGGGCAATGAGACGGTGAAGGAATGCGTCATGGAGGAAATGACAATCAATCTCTATATGCTTAGTCCGCTCATGAAACACGGGATTAGCAACGATGTGTAGAGCCGCTTGATTGTCACAGTAAAGGCGCATAGGCTGGGGATGAGCAACACCAAGACTGTGAAGTAGAGATTTCAACCATTTGAGCTCGCAGGTGGTGGAAGCCATAGCACGATATTCTGCCTCTGCTGAGGAGCGAGAAACAGTCTGTTGTTTCTTGGTGCGCCAAGAGATGGGAGATTGGCCAAGATGAATAAGCCAACCTGTGAGAGAACGTCGAGTAAGAGGGCAACTAGCCCAGTCAGAATCACACCAGGCGGTCAACTGAAGATCACAATCCGAACGAAGAAGAATTCCTTGCCCGGGATTACCTTTCAAATAGCGGACAACCCGAAGAGCGGCCTCCCAATGAGTTTGAACAGGTTGCTGCATGAACTGAGCAAGAATGTGAACACTATAGGACATCTCGGGTCTGGTAACCGCAAGATAAAGAAGACGACCAACTAAACGATGATAACGATCAGGATCAGGGAGCGGATCGTCGTCAGCCAGAGAAAGACGATGATTGGGATCTAAAGGAAACCCGACAGGTTTAGCACCGAGAAGACCCACTTCAGAGATAATATCAAGGGCATATTTTCGCTGACAAAGAAATATCCCGGAAGAATTGCGGGCCACCTCTAGCCCCAAAAAATATTTAAGATGCCCGAGGTCTTTCATGTGAAAGCAGCGACTAAGGTACTGCTTGAAAGAAGAAATGGCCACCGAATCATTCCCCGAAATGACGAGATCATCCACATATACGAGAACATGGAGCTGAATAGAATCTCGAACAAAGGTAAAGAGAGAGTGATCGGCGGAAGACTGAACAAAGCCATATTGGTGTAAAGCTTTGGCCAGTTTGGCAAACCAACAACGGGGTGCCTGTTTAATCCCATACAAAGATCGATGAAGACGACAAACTTGCCCCGAAGCAGTAGAATGAAAACCAGGGGGAAGTTTCATGTACACTTCCTCATCCAAATCACCGTGAAGAAAAGCATTGTGGACATCCATTTGATGCAATTCCCAGTGGCGAGCAGCAGCAACAGCAAGAAAAGTGCGAAGAGTTACCATCTTAGCAACCGGAGCAAAAGTCTCAGTGTAATCAATGCCTTCGACCTGCTTGTTGCCTAAAATAACCAGTCGAGCTTTATAGCTCTCCACGGTACCATCAGACTTATACTTGACTTTAAACACCCATTTACATCCAAGAGCACGTTTACCAGGTGGTAAAGTGGTGAGAGTCCAGGTCTGGTTATTCTCAAGAGCAGTAATCTCGGATTGCATGGCATGACGCCAATTGGAATCCATGACAGCCTCGCGGAAAGTATTAGGCTCAACTCCCGCAGTGAGGGCAGCCAAAAAAACCCTGTGCTTATAAGAAAAAGCATGATAATCAACATAATGACTCAGAGGATAAGGAGTACCTGAGGAAGCTGATGGAGCATAGGAGCTGAGGTGAGTAGTGGGGGGGGACGATTGTATTAGTGACATACTCACGCAAACGAGTGGAAGGAACCTTGGTGCGATGTCCACGACCAAGAGGTTCCTCAGAAGATGAGGGCACAACCGGTGGATCAGCAGGAATAACAGATTCATTGTCATCTTCGACAAAATTATCCAAGGAAGGAGTCACGGCAGGGGCCGAAGAGACTGGAGTAGCTGTGGCAAAAGGAAACTCGTCTTCACAGAAAATCACATCTCGGGAAATCAGGAAACTTTCTTTTTCCAAATCATATACCTGCCACCCTTTCTTGCCAAACGGATAACCAAGAAAGATACAGCGACGACCCCGAGCCTCAAACTTATCTCCGTTATGATCTCTGTTGTACACGTAACACAAGCAACCAAAGACACGGAGGTGATCGAAAGAAGGAGCCTTTCCGTATAAACACTCAAAAGGAGTGAGTCCATTGAGAACTGGAGTAGGAGTCCGATTAATAAGATAAGCGGCAGTCAAGACGCAATGACCCCAAAACCGTAAAGGTAAATTTGCTTGAAATTTCAGAGCCCGGGCAACATTCAATATGTGTTGGTGCTTGCGTTCAACTCGCCCATTTTGCTGTGGAGTACCAACGCAAGAAGTTTCGTGAATAATGCCCTCTTTAGCAAAATAAGACTTGAGACACAAGAATTCCGTACCATTGTCACTGCGAACCGTCTGAACAGATGTATCAAATTGTCGTTGAACCATGGAAATAAATTGACATACACGTCCAGGCACTTCGGATTTGGCACAAAGAAGGTATAACCAGGTCGCACGAGAGAAATCATCAACAATTGTAAGAAAATAACGGGACCCACAAACAGCCGGGACACGATATGGTCCCCACACATCACAATGGATTAAGGAAAAAATTCGAGACGCTTTATTACCACTAAGAGGAAAAGATTCTTTACTTTGCTTAGCTCTTAAACAAATATCACAGTGTTTATTCTCAATTTTATTTCCCACAGGCAACTGACTAAGCACCCGGGCAGACGGATGGCCCAAACGGCAATGCCAAATTTCCGACGACACCTTTCCTTTTGATTTGACCGCTGCGGTGAACTCAGGGCTGCGGAAGAAATACAATCCCCCCACCTGCTCACCCGCTCCAATCAGCGTCCTCGAAATGCGGTCCTGAATAAGACACGCAAGATCAGTAAAATAGGCAGTAGCATTAGTTTGTTCCAACAATTGATGCAGTGAGATTAAATTACACCGCAGACTTGGCACATATAACACATTGTGTAGAATCACCCGTGCTCTCAAACGAATATTGCCAGATTTATTTACCATATATATTGATCCATCCGGCAGCTGCACAGGACGAGAAATAATATTTTGCAAATCCGAAAAATAATTACGAGTGCCTGTCATATGGTGGGTAGCCCCACAATCAATCATCCAAGAAGTGGAAAGAATGTTACCGGATAATTGTGCGGAATTTTCGGATTTATTTAAGACAGCCATCAGTTGTTCCCATTGAACGGGATTAAAACCCGTGTAAACTGGCTCACCCGAGAAGGACGTACTACCAGCATCAGAGGACAAATGTTCTTGACTAAAAGAGGGCACTCCCACATGGGCATTAAATGCCAGCGGCCCCCCCTGATTGAAGAGCTTCTTCCACGCGCCAACCCTATAGGTGTCTTTACGCGTCCCTGTCCTTCTACTGGAAGCAGCCCGCGTCCTCCTCGACCAAAATGATTTCTGACGCCAGGAGTTGCGGCGCCATGGAAGCTGCCATGACCAGAGCTCGCACCTCCACCGCTAAATCCACCAGATCCAAATCCTGCTCCACCGGAATGTCCAGATGCCTGAATCTGGCTGGCAGTCGACACGCCTCGAGGTCGGTCTCCCCACCATGCAGGGTATCCGATAATTTCGAAACATGTCGTAGCGTCGTGACCACCCCTACCACAAACTGTACAAGCCAAGTTCTTGCCTCTCCCAGGCACCCGAGTCCGACCAACTTGGGTGGCAAAAGCCATGGCCGGAAGAGCAACATTGTCAGGCCCTTTGACCATTGTTTGTACACGCTCCTCTTGAACCACCAGGGAATAGACCCTATTCAATGACGGCAACGGATTGTTGGCCAAAATGCTTGACCGAACCGTCCCAAAAATTCCCGGATTTAAACCCATCAAAAAATGATGAATTTTGTCATCTTCTCGTCGTTTCTCCAAGACCTGTCTAATACTACAAGAACATTTTGCACAAATTCCACAACCCGGTATGGGTTCATAGCTATATAATTCACTCCACATTTTTTTCAACTTACCGTAATATACGGAAACACTCAAACCGGCTTGTTTGCAATCTGCCAACTCGCATTTTAACTGAAAGATGCGAGGTCCATTGGCAACAGAGAATCGTTCTCTGATGTCGTCCCACAATTCCTTTGCTGTTACGATCTCCGTGTGTGTGATGGATGACCGCAATGATGACTCGACTGTGTTCATAATCCATGAACAAATAAGGGATTGGATGGTACACCAATCCTCGAAATCACCTGATTCTTCTGACGGTTGAGTAATTGTACCGTCGACAAAACCAAATTTTTTTCTGCCCTGAAGGGCCATCTGCAATGAAGTTGACCACTCTGCATAATTATCCTCTTTGAGAATAACCTGACTGATTATACTGCCAGTATTGTCGTTGGCAGTAATATCATATGGAGATATCGTCTTCCGTTTTGTTTCTTCAGACATTTTGCTAGACCCTTCTCCTTGTCTTGCCATGATCACCAGAGGATCGAGTGCTCTGATACCATGAACAAATCAAGAGTAATTTTGGAAGAAATGTTTCTTGTCATTTCTGTGAGGCCAATTAGCCGGTTTTATAATACATTGATGCTATACAAATTATGGTAAAGAATAATCTAGCAATCACAAATTATGGTAAAGAATAATCTAGCAATCACCTAGCCTAATTAGTGGTAAATAAGAATAATCTATTTTAGGCTAATAATATGTACAATATCAATCAAGGATTCCTCCGTAACAGATTTCGATCGAGCCAAATCTCTAAAATCAATTCTCTTGAGCGAATCTAGACTTATGCTTGTTAGATCTATTAAACGACACGCTAAAAATTAAATCTTTAATTAAAGCGAAAAATAAAGATTATACCTTTGAAGCGTGTCTTCGATGCAAATAAGAAAAACCAAATCTTCGGTTGCAAAATGAACTAAAGAATCCCTCGAATGACTCCGACAAACCCGGATGTTGAGTGGGCAACAATCTACCAGGAGGATCTTAGTAAAAACAAGAAACCCATAAGAAACTTGTCCTTGAAAAAGTTCAAAACAGCTTCCCAAAATATGGAACCCAATTGCCGCCGCAAAAAGGACTGTCGCCGTGAATAAAAAAAATCGCCGGCGTGAAAAACTCCAACCTGATCAGCCCATGACCGAACGCCCGCATAAGGCCACAATCTAGACACGATCTGCTCGCGGATCCGTGTGCGCCTAGAGCCGGAACGAACAGTCGCCAGAGCAGGAAAAAATCCGACTGCCGGAGCTCACAAACATCACCGGACGGCAGTCTCTTCGCCGGAAAATTGAAGAAGAAAACTAGATTCCTTTGGGCTGAACTTTTCCAAGAAAAGAAGGATCGAAAACTGACTTCGAAAGAGATCTTCGATGAAGAAGATGAAGTTTTCTCTCTAGGTTTCTCCTTCTCTCTCTAGGCTAATTGTCTCCTAAGTTTCTTACGTCTTGAAGTTATTAGACTTTAAGTGTTTATAAGGTGTTACAATGTAGACCTAGTGAGCTTTTGAGTTGGGCCTTAGTGTTAGCCTTTAATTGACTTTTCTTAGTCCTCACTAGACTAGTCAATACCAATTAGCCCAATACTTATTTATTCAACCCACTTCGTCAATTAAATATTAATTGACCCAAGAATTATTTTGTAACCCGCTTTATCAATTAAATATAAAATTAACCCAAGGGTAAATATTTATTTAATCCACTTTGCTAATTAGTCTAACGCATAATTAATCGTATCACTAACAGATCAATTATAGAACTACCGCTCAAAAATGAAATTATTTCGCGCACACTTTAATTATTCTTCTATTTCCCCACGTCAAAGATATAGTGCTCGTCAATTTATCAATTTACTGACAAATTAATTTATCAGCTTCTTGTTATCCGAAACTAGTACCACTCGAGCTTATTATTATACCTGACATAAGCCCACTAGAAGAGTTTAGTATAATAATCCTTACGAGCTCATCTCGGGAGTACCATCACCCAGATGCACCGGTACATAGTTTCCTTTCAACAAGCAACGACACAACAAGAAATCAAACATGCATATCCAACTTACCGAGATCTAGGCTTCAATTGACCGCACCCTTTGGCCAATCAAAGCACATTTTGTTTACATAAGTCAACAGTACTTTACATAAACATTCAGCACTTTACATAACATAACAAGTTTACATAAACATTCAGCACTTTACATATGTAAACTGGCAACAGTAGTTTACACAAACATTCGGCACTTTACATAAACAACCAGCACTTTACAAAAATGAATCAGAACTATGTTTTTACACTAACAAATACCACTTTGAACCAGAAAAGAGTATTTTACACCAAGAAACAGCATTTTGACCAAAGAATCAGTAGTTTACATAAGCCAACAGTACTTTACATAAACGAATCAGAATGATGTTTTTACACTAACAAAATAGTATTTTATACCAAGGAACAACTTTTTTCCCAAAGATTCAGTAGTTTACATGAACCAACAGTACTTTACACCAATAATCAGTACTTTACACAAACAAGTATTACAACCCAGATGCTTAGTCCCACGAGAGACGGCTGCGACTCATTCACAGACGGGCCGGAGCCACCTCTCGATGGGCTAACGCATCTGAGCATTTTACACCAATAAACCAGCAAAAACATACGATTTTACATGAATAACATACTTTTTTTGCCAAACCCTAGTTTTCCTTACATATTCGTGGGCTGCAAACACAACCAAACGAATCCCCTACCTCAGATCTACAAAACCCTAGTTTTTCTTTCATTTTCGTGGCTGATTTGTGATTCTCCTAAAACTAAGAAAGGCCGAAAATGGTGGAAAATGGTATGGATTTTGAAGCTTAAGAGGTGGAGAGTATTTTGGTGGTGAGATATCTTTAAAAATCTGCCTTGAATGGCCGGAATCGACGCGAGAGAAGAAAGAAAATAGGCTGGTGAAGGAGAAGATGAGAGAGATGATGAATGGATTAGGTTTTGAGGAGAGAGAGAGAGAGAGAGAGAGAGAGAGAGAGAAATGTGGATGGTATATATAATAGGCGCGTGCATCTCAATACATGCAATTTTCCTCATTTTTGGCTCCATTTTTCTTTTTTTTTTTTTTGGGTAGGTGTACACTTGAATATTTACACCTAGTCCTACAATATATTTGTTTCCTTTTTTTTCTTCTTCTCGTACCTTTTTCCTTTCTTTCCCAAATCATACATTTTAAAAAAAAACATAGGTATATATTATCATCAATTTTTATTTTTGAAAATTTATTATTATAAGTAATATTTTATAAAATAATTATTGATATATTTTTATGTTATATTATTTTTATATGTATTTAGTAAAATAAATTTAAATATTAATAATAATTATAAATATTTATATTGTGAATAAGTGAAATAAATATAATATTATAGTGGGTCCATCTATTTCCCAATTATAGTATAAAACCATTGGAGGAAAAATGTTAAATGAGAGGTTAATGAAAAGCTAATGCGGCATTGTTTGGCCTATTTAGAGCATCTCCAATAGTGCTCCCCAAAAGTTGGTTAATAAATAAGTCTAACAGTGCCACATCACTTTCTATTTCATTAACATTTTCCCTCAAATGGTTTTATACTTTATTTGGTTAATGAATGGACCCACTATAATATTATATTTATTTCACTTAAAATATAAATATTTATAATTATATCAATAGTTAAATTTATTTTACTAAATACACATGAAAAATAATATAACATAAAAAATATATAAATAGTTATTTCATAAAATATTAATTAAAAAAACAAAACGTGCATTAAAATATTGTAAAAAATACATAAATTGCAAGGCTTAAATCAATTTTTGGTCCCTCATAACGTGGGTTATTCCATTTTTGGTTCTCCTTAAGTTATAGTCACCAATTTTAGTCTCACTTAAATTTTTTTTGACAATTCTAGTCATTTTCTTACGAAAATATCCTTGACTAACCCTAATTGTTCACCTCTCAGTCAAGGGTATTTTCATAAGAAAATAACTATAATTGTCAAAAAAAAAAATTAAGTGAGACTAAAATTGGTGACTAAAACTTAAGGGAGACCAAAAATGGAATAACTCATGCTATGAGGAACCAAAAATGGATTTAGGCCAAATTGCAATTACTAGAACCTGAATATTAAATATATTACATTAATTTTCACCTTTGTTAGTTCCAAAATGTTCCCAAATATGTTGAACTAAATCCGATTGAAGTCATTTGATATTGTCAAAAGGCTTTTGCAAACTCCACAATTACTAGAACCCGAATATTAAATATATTACATTAATTTTCACCTTTGTTATTTTCAAAATGTTCCCAAATATGTTGAACTAAATCCGATTGAAGTCATTTGATATTGTCAAAAAAGCTTTTGCAAACTCCACATCTTCTTCACTACTCCACTTTGACCTTTTGTCATTATCATCTTCACTATCATTAAGATCAATACATTCACTTTCGGGCTACGTTGAAAATGTTGAAATTTGAGGGGAGGAAATGAATATCACCGGAGTAGGAGTTGTTGGATTGGAGCGACGTTCATATTTTTGGGGGTATATAGAGAACCACGGGTTGGATTAAAATAATTTGGAGTTGGAATTGATGGAAATTAAATTGGAAAATTTGGTGGTACATTTGGAAAAATTGGATTTGAATTTTGGAAATTTGGCGGAACATTTGAGAAAGGGTTGAAGAAATTGGGAGGGTATGGATAGTTTTGCATATTTGAAAAAAATTCATATGGATTGTTGGGTGGTTGTGGTGTAGATGAAGAATTTCCTAAATTTTGAGAATTAGTTGAATTTCTTCAATTATTATTTTCATCCATAATAGAGAGTTTTAAGATAATATGAGAGGATAAATAGTATAAGAGAGAAATATAATGTTATGAAAAAAATAGGAGATAGAAGTGTAGAATTAATTTTAAAAAATGAGGGGGGTATTTATAGGGGTGGAAAAGAATAAAAGAAAAAAAACTGAAAAAAAGGAAGAAATAGTTGTTAGGATGGTTTATCTTTTTTTAAAAAAAAATAATTTTTTTTAAAAGGTCTCACATGTGGGTCAAAGGGACCACATGTCAATCCCTTAACCTTGTTTTGTGTAGGCTACCCGATTTATTAACCAAAACAACACATAAGAGCATTCAGAATGGTTTGCTCCCAAAATAGGTTAATAAATGGGGCCAACAGTGCTACATCAGCTTTCCAATAACCTCTCATTTTATTAACCTTTTCTCTCCAATGGTTTTACACTATAAGAGGTTAATGAATAGACCCAGTATAATATTATATTTATTTCACTTCTAATATAAATATTTATAATCAATAGTTAAATTTATTTTACTAAATACAAATGAAAAATCATATAGCATAATAAATATAAATAATTATTTCATAAAATATAATTAAAAATAAAAAAAGCAAACGTATATAAAAATATATAAACTGCAATTACTAGAACTTGAATATTAAACATATTACGTTAATTTTCACATTTGTTATTTCCAAAACGTTCCCAAATATGTTGAACTAGATTCGATTGAAGTTATTGATGCACCACACGATCTCGTAGTTCTGTCAACTGTTGAACATAACGATGAAACTTTTGGGGACTTTGTATTGCCTCGTTCATAGGATTTGCATCGTCCTCATCATTCCAATTTGCTGCTGTATCCCCCTCATATTCTATAATCATATTATGTAATATGATACATGCATACATTATATACTTCAATTTTGAGGTGCTCCACGAATGAGCTGGACCACGTATAATACCCCATCGAGATTGGAGTACTCAAAATGCTCGTTCGATATCTTTTCGTGCTGCTTCTTGCATTTGTTTAAACTTGCATCTTTTTGGATCTAGTGGAGACGAGAAACTCTTCACAAAAGTTTCCTACTCGGGATAATGCCATCGGCTAAGAAATAACCTTTGTTGTACATCATGCCATTTACTGTAAATTGTACGGGGGGATCGTACTCATGCAAAATGTCATTAAATACCAGAGATTGGTTGAGCACGTTGATGTCGTTGTTAGACCCTGCAACGCCAAAGTAAGCATGCCATATCCAGAGGTCAGCTGATGCGACTGCTTCTAGTATGATTGTAGAACAACTTTTATCAACGCGTGTAATCGACCTTTTTATTTAACTGGGCAATTTTTCCACTGCCAATGCATTCAATCAATGGTACCAAGCATGCCAGGAAAGCCATGACGCTCTGTGTGTAGATGTAACAAACGTTCAACATCCATAGAATTTAGCCTTCTCAAGTATCGCTCTCCGTAAAGTTCATGAATGCGTCGACAAAAGGTTGACAAACACTCTAAAGCAGTAGTTTCACCAAGATTTATGTATTCGTCGCATAAATTGACCGGCGATCCATAGGCTAACTGTCTAATAGTGGCTGTTGTTTTCTGAATAGGAGAAAGTCCCGTTTTTAGTGCTGCATCAACCCTCAATTGAAAATATTCAAAATAATTTTCAAGGTCATGGACAATTCTCATGAATAGCTCCCTTCTCATTCGAAATCTTCAACAGAAAATATTTGCAGGATATACTGGATCGGAGAAGTAATCGTTGAAAATTTGAACATGTGCTTCATAGCGATCTCTCTTGTAATGCTTTCGAGTATGAGATCTAGAACTCCCGGCTTCATTTAGACTTTTTTGAATCAACCACAACAGAATTTGGTCTTCACTGTCGTCGTTGAGCTCCTCTTCGATCAATCCGTCCAATTCGTTGCTAATATCACTATAATTGGAAGATTGAGACATTTTGACGTGAGTATGATGTTGTTTGTAGAAGAAGGAGTGCAAGAAAGCTATTTTATAGATGGAAGATTATAAGAAATGGATAATGTAGGATGAATGAGGTGATGATATATTTATAGAAGGAAAAAAGTAAAATAAAAATAATTTTTTTAAAAAGAAAAGAGCCGTTGGCTCATTTATTTTTTCATAAAAATAATTTATTTTAAAAGGTTGCTCTTTCCTTTTTTTATAAAAATATTTCTATTTTTTTAAAGGGATCCTTTTTTTATAAAAATTTTTTTATTTTTTAAAAGGAATGAGCTGTTGGCTCCTTCCTTTTTTTATATAAAAATATTTTTTAGAGTTCTGATATCTGTATTCTTGTAATCTGATATATGTTTTCAATTGATCTGATGTCTGATATATGCTGTTAATTTTGTTTTTGTTCTTCGAAATGAATTTATATCAAAATTAGTGATCTGATGTCTATATTACGTCTCAAAACAACTAACACCACGTCCAAAAACAACTAGCACCACATCCAGAAACGTCTACATCCATACATGTAAATTTAAACAGATTTTTTTTACACAAAGACAGCCCACCATGTCCCAGAACAACTAGCACCACATCCAGAAACGTCTACATCCATGCATGTGAATTTAAACAGATTTTTTTCACAAAGACAGCCCACCACGTCTCAAAACAACTAGCACCACGTCAAAAACAACTAGCACCACGTCCAGAAACGTCTACATCCATGCATGTGATTTAAGCTATTTTTTTCACAAAGACAACTTACCACGTCTCAGAACAACTAGCACCACGTAAAAAACAACTAGCACCACGTCCAAAAACGTCTACATCCATGCGTGTGAATTTAAACTGATTTTTTTACAAAGACAGTCCACCACGTCTCAGAACAACTAGCATCACGTCGAAAAACAACTAGCACCACGTCCAGAAACGTCTACATCCATGCATGTGAATTTAAGCTATTTTTTCACAAAGACAACTCACCACGTCTCAGAACAACTAGCACCACGTCAAAAACAACTAGCACCACCTCCAAAAATCTCTACATCCATGCATGTGAATTTAAACAGATTTTTTTCACAAAGACAGCCCAACACATCTCAGAACAACTAGCACCACGTCCAGAAAAATTGGGGGGCTAAAATAGAAACTACTACTATATTAGGGGTATGAATAAAATTGCATGGTGATCCTGTAAGATCACCATATAAATTACTGTTTATTTTTAATTAAATCATTTGTAACTCCTATTTTAAAATGTAAAATATAATTGTAGGAAAGAAATAGAAGATGATGAGAAAATATAAGATGGGAAGTGTGAGATAAATTTTAGAATTGATAAATATTTATAGAACAAAATAAATAAAATTAATTGGGCAAAAAATTAAAAGCCAAACGCCTATAAAAGTCCAACGGCTATTTTGGAAATTAAAAGAAAAAAATAAATTGAGCTATATAACAGCTTGGGCTGATCAATTTTTTAAATAAATTTACAAAAATAGATGATATAGTGAGCATGTGGAGCCCACTATATCATTTTTATGTCTTTTCTTACACGGTTGACAAACATTACACTCCCTCCAATGGTGCTATGGAGTTAATAGGTGAGACTCACCATCCTATTAACCTCAAAAATGCACCATTAGAGGTGTTTTAATGATTATAAACCACTAAAATTGGTTAATGGGCTGGGCCACTCCTATTAGGATGTTCTAATCAACTTTTGGAACAAAGGATTGTGGATGCTCACACACTTGTAAAACACTAATTGGCACACCAAGTGACTTAAAACAACTCCCACCGCCCACAAATCACTAATCAATGTTAGAGGAGAATTTGAGTGTTTGGCAGTGGTGAAAGGCTGCATATCTTTTATTATTATTCTTTTGCTTTCCAATGTCAAAACCACAAATCTAAACCAATATTTTATCCACTGCACAAAAATCACAATTTGTATACTGTAATATTATAGTAATACAGTAATATTATAGTAGTATCATAGTCCCTCCCCATCTTTAATTTTGACCTTTCAGTCACATAAAGGGGCTTACAAATACCCTCTTTTTTTTTTGTCTTGCTAACATCTTGTTTTCGTTTTTTTCCTCCTCGTGCAGCCTCCTCCCTTCCCCTCTCTCTCTCCTTTCCCTCTCGCCGCCTCCCTTCGTCTCTTCTTCGATATCTAAGAAGCCACCCACGTAGATTTCCAAAATTAATCACACTTCTTCTTTTTGTTCTTCTTCCAGATTTAAGAAGCCGCCCACGTAGTTGGAAACCCCAAGAAAAACTTACTGGTCTCTTCTTCTTCCCCATCCGTCCCTCGAAACCTCAATAAAAACCAATCCCCGGAGATAATTTTGTAACAGAAAAAGAAATTACTTTTCATTGCACCTCACTTTTGGTTCTCAAGATTGTATTTTATGTTAAGGACTAGGTGTGCGGCAGTTTGTAATGGAGCATCGCGGCGTTAGCGTTCTCGCCACTAGGAGCGCTGCGGCACTTGCGCTCCCTGAGTGTTGCAACGGCAGTCTGTAATGGGTTGCCGCAGCACAGTGGTCCCTAGGATTATTTGATAGGAGCAGAATTGATTTGGCAAAATTCTTTGGATAGAAACTTGTTTGGCTTACCATAAAAGCTGTTGCCGATAGATATATATAGTTATGATAGGGGAGCTTGCACCATTTATTGGCTCAAATGGAGGAAAAGGTGGGTCGATGATAGTACTATGTTATTATGAGAATCATCCTTTAAATCTTGAATTATTTGCTGTTGTTAAACTTCCTTTTTTAAGTTTATATAAAGTTATACTTAAACTCTTTTACTATCCAGCTTTTAATCATTTTCTAGAATATGATATAAACAACCATGTAACTCTTATAGTAAAAAAGTTATTCATGAAACACTATTATATATTATATAAACTTACACTATATATAATGTAAATTGATATTTTACTTGATATAAATTCAATGAATCAAAGAATGAGGAAGTTTATCAAATTAATTTAGTTGGCACTTAATGAATTATAGATATAGAATATCATTTTATCATTGATATAAACCCTTTTTATATGGATATAAACATATGCTTTAATAATATAAAGTCATGTTTTGAATGGTATAATTATATACATATATATAAGGGGTTACTAGTTACCGCCTCACTTTTTGGGGCAGTAATTTATAAGTTTTGACAAAAAATGTCCTTTTACAAAAGAGGGAAAAGAGAGGTTATGTAATGGGTATTTTTGTCTAAATTGGGGCGGTAAAGAGAATGTACTGGGACGGTAACCAGTAATTCCTATATATCATGAACCATTGTACACACGGTATAACCCCTTGTGATATCGATATAAACACATGTTTTATTTTATATAAATTCGTATTTTAAATGATATAATCAAATCTTTATTCTATGTATATACATATAAAATTTCATAAAACCATTATACACATTATATAAACCCCTTGTTATATTGATATAAACACATACTCTACATAATATAAACTCATGTTCTACTTGATATAAACTCGTGTTTTCAATGATATAATAAATATTTACTTTAAATATATGTATATACATATAAAATTTCATTAAACCATGATATAAACTCATTTTTGACTGATATAAACTCATTTTTGATTGATATAATCAAATTTTTATTTTATATATATACAAAATTTCAAAAAAAAATTCATGAAATTAAAATTTTGATATAACATCATATTTTAAATTAATTAAATATTTTTAAAATTTTAATTAAAATTTTTTTAATTTATAAAAAAATTTAAAAATAAAATAAAAAAATAAAATTTATTTTCAAAGTGAAAAAAAATAAAGGAACAAAAAATTGGATGATTAATTTAAAAAATGGGAATTGAAAAAAAAAAAAGAAACAAAATGCATGAAAAATAGCGTAAATAAGGAAACAATGGACCCGGATAATGAGGGAAAAAACGAAAGGATAATGAATGCTAGTCAGTTAGTTGTCCACTATTTGGAGTTCCGCGTTTTGAGTTGTTTGAACAGCTCTCCACAAATATAGTTTCAACACGCGTACGTCATTACGTTAGAGTAAAAAATTAAATTGCTTTTGCTGGACTACCATTATTCTGTGTTTCCTTCACTGGAACTATTTGGAAGCAAATTTTGGGCCAGGAGATGATACAGTGACATTCTTGGACGGCAGAAAACAAGAAGCCTATCGAGTAATTTTTCAAAAGAAACAATGGGGTGAGAGAGGCTCGAACTCTCGACCTCAGGATAACTCAGAAGCTATGAGACCTACGCGCTAGCCAACTGCGCCACCACCCCATCGCTGTTCAAATTCCGTCAATTGTAAAAATTATACAAAATTTATGTAGTTTAATACAATCTCAAAGCTCACCATTTAACACAAAATTAGAATATATCTTACCGATTTATAGTAATTGAATAAAACCCAAAATGGGTTCTCGCACCTTGGTAATTGTCACACCCTCAAACGCTAGCCAAAGATTTAGCGGAACTCACTAAGGCAGCAACTAGAAATTGAAGCCAAAATTACACAAACGAAACAAATTCTAGCACGCAAGTGATTTTAACGGGTTGACACCCCAAAACTCAGTGCAACTTTTATTGAAATCACTTAATAGTTACAAAGAATTTCCATTCAAAACTAAGGCCTCACACTTAGCCAAAGTCTGAACCAACTAGTCTAACTCCCTCCCAAAGCTAAACCAGCCCGCCCCGATTTTTTGGAATTCCTTTACCAAAAATCTCGAGCTCCCCCCCCCCCCCCTCAAATGAGTGAGGTTTCACCTATTTATAGGCTTACAATGCGTGCTTGACAGCCCCAAACACTAGGCCCGACTAAAGCTCTAGGAAACGGTTATAAGCCATGTTTGAAGAAACTGCCCGCACTTTCCGGTCGACCATCCCACGTTATTATCCAACTCAGCCCGTCTCCAACAACTTCAGCCCACGTCTTCAACCGCCTAACCGTTCTTCAAACCTTAGGTCTATATCGGCTCGATCGTGTCGCAACAATCCCAGTTTTCCGCAACCGAAGACCAGCCCGTTCGAAGTTGTGCGCAACTTCTCGCAACGTCTCATAACTGAAAGCCAGCCCGCACAGCCGTGCATGCATTTCTCGCAACTGAAGACCAGCCCACTCAGCCGTGTGCGCATTTTGCTGCACATCTCGAACCATCTCTCGAATATGCCCACAAAATCTCGACATCCAATGCCTTTATGCGCATCTCCTCGGCCATGAACTTTGAAACTTGCCCCTCAAGCCCTCCCGTTCATTTTCTCTCGGCTAACATGAATTAATTCTCGGCCAATCCACCAAAGCCAAGCTAACTATGCATTCACATGAACACACAAGTTAATAAAAACAAGGAGATAAAATTAGCCCACAAGTTTACCGCTAACAAACCTCCCCCACTTAAAGATTTGAAGCCCTCATCAAATTTCAAGCCGGTCCAGCAATTCTCTAACCACTGAACTCCGTTCGATCCCACCTGGAACCAAAACTTAACATTTCTTCGATCATCTTGAAGAAGAAACCGGCAATTCAACATCTGAACTGCTCCACACCCCATCGGGCCTCGAGGACGTTGAACTTAATTTTTCAATTCAACAACATTTCTCCAACTCAGCTTGAAGAAATCGGTCATACTAGTTTCCTCGAACCAACTAGCACAACTCCAAGGCAACTTCCACTTCCCCACTTCCTGCATCCCATACTACTAGAAAATGGACTCAAAGGTTAGTAGCCTCCATAACGACTCCAATGATAGAAATGAAAGTAACCTTACCCACGCCCGAAGGCTACTCGAACAACTGAAGTGCTCCGACACGTACAATCTCATCTGAGACTTCCTCTACTCGAACTGAGTTTGCACCAACGACTTGATCCCTCATTGGACAGTCTCGAACCCGATGCCCCTGTTTGCCACACTTGAAACAACCTGTTCCTTTCGGTTTCTCACTTGTAGTCGGAGTAGGGATGTTGCCTTTGCTTGGATTTTCAGCAACAACTTTCTCCTTCGCCCATGCCTTGTCCTTCTTAGGCATCTTGGCCGCATCACCACCCATTGGTGCCTGCAATTCAACCAACCCATCCGCCACCTGAAATTCTTGGGTTAAGTTCCTCACATTGGAGCGACGCAACTCCGCTTGCGCCCACGGTTGCAATCCCGCCACCAAGTTGAAGATCTTATCCTCCTCCGACATGCCTTCAACATCCAACATTAAAGAAGAAAATTCTTTAACATAAGCACGAATGGAACTTACTTGTCTGAGCCTCTCAACGACTCCCGAGCCATCCAACCTGCATTCGATGGTAAGAACTGAACCTGCAACTCTTTCTTCAACCCATCCCAAGTCTGGATTTCTGGCCGACTATGATCCTTAGCCCCTGTCCTTCACCAGAGCTTCGCGTCTCCCTCGAGGTACATGCTAGCGATCATCACCCGTTCCATTTCCGGCACATGTGCAGCAACAAAATACTGCTCCACATCCCACACAAAATTCTCAAGCTCCTTGGCGCTTCGAACTCCTCCAAAGCCCTTTGGTTCTGGAACTTTAAATTTTCGACCGAATGAAGAAGCCCTACCGTCAGTTGAACCAGATCTGACAGCCTTCTTCAACAAACTCACGTCTTCCGTCACCCCATGTAACTCAGAAAGATCATCCTCTAGTTCTTCCCTTGAAACCGTGACCTCCAGCCTTCTCGTCAAGACCACTATGTCCTGCTTAACCGACTCCAACGCGTTAGCAAATGATGGAGACTGAGAAGAACTTGAAGAAGTAACACCGACCAAAACTTTTCTTTCGAGCTCCCGAGTTCTAGTCTCCAAAGACTCAAGAGACCTTCGCAACTCATTGAACAAAGCAAAGAAATTCACCATTTCGTTCTCAGTGCCAAAAAGACGAAGCAAGCTCTCAATTTGAGACTCAATTCGGCCCACACGATTCCCCAATGGATTCACCATGTTGAAATCTTCAACACGCACACTGCACTTGCAACAGCAACGAAGGTAGAACAATTCGAACGAACCAACCTGGCTCTGATACCAAAAATTGTCACACCCCCAAACGCTAGCCAAAGATTTAGCGAAACTCACTAAGGCAGTAACTAGAAATTGAAGCCAAAATCACACAAACGGAACAAATTCTAGCACGCAAGTGATTTTAATGGGCTGACGCCCCAAAACTCAATGCAACTTTTATTGAAATCACTCAATAGTTACAAAGAATTTTCATTCAAAACTAAAGCCTCACACTTAGCCAAAGCATGAACCAACTAGGCTAACTCCCTCCCAAAGCTAAACTAGCCCGCCTCGATTTTCTGGAATTCCTTTACCAAAAATCTCGAGTCCCCCCTCAAATGAGTGAGGTTTCATCTATTTATAGGCTTACAATGTGTGCTTGACAGCCCCAAGCACTAGGCCCGAATAAAGCTGTAGGAAACGGTTACAAGCCACGTTTGAAGAAATTGCCCGCACTTTCTGGTCGACCATCCCACGTTCTTAGCCAACTCAGCACGTCTCCAGTAACTTCAGCCCACGTCTTCAACCTCCTAACCGTTCTTCAAAACTTAGCTCTATATCGGCTCGATCGTGTCGTAACAATCCCAGTTTACCGCAATCGAAGACTAGCCCGTTCGAAGTTGTGCGCAACTTCTCGCAACTGAAAGCTAGCCCGCCCAGCCGTGCATGCATTTCTCGCAACTGAAGACTAGGCCGCCCAGTCGTGCCATGCATTTCTGGCATTTTGCTGCACATCTCGAACCATCTCTCGAACATGCCCACAAATTCTCGACATCCAATGCCTTTGTGCTCATCTCCTCAGCCATGAACTTTGAAACTCGCCCCTCAAGTCCCTCCGTTCATTTTCTCTCGACCAACATGAATTAATTCTCGGCCAATCTACCAAAGCCAAGCTAACTATGCATTCACATGAACACACAAGTTAATAAAAACAAGGAGATAAAATTAGCCCACAAATTTACCGCTAACATTAATCCATGCATGTGTATGATGGAAGTCTTTTTCAAGACAGAAGGATATATCTAATGTTTTTACATTATATTTTAATAAATTTCAGAATTTGAAAAGAGTTGTTCGGCTTTTTAAATTTTTTAAGAAGGTACATATGATTGCACCACCCAAATTGTAAAGGTAGGTTAGTCTTTTTCCGGATCGTCACAAGACTTTTTCAACTTTAGAAAAAGTAACAATCAACTTTACAAGTCACGATTTGAATTCTCTCAAGATTCACATAAATAATATACGATTAATTAAACTTTTAACATTTTCACCACAAGTGTTAATAGAGATTCAATCGATACTAAAAAAAAAAAAAATGTCAATGGGCTTCTTGTTTTCTTGTTTAATATTTCTTTGGACTCGGTTGAAAAATAGAGCAGCAGCAGTCTCACCTTGCAAAATGAAGCCTTAATTCTCAGAAGCTTATAGCCTGCTGAACCCAGTTTCCTTACTAATAATCAGAAATGTTGACTAGTCTGCAATTATATATCACATCTACCGCTTTTTTATATGTCTATAACTAAAACTGACGTAAAATACACAAATTTCCTGCCCGCACCTTGTTGAACTCTCTGTTTTAACTTAGTTAATACAATCTGATATACTAGGTATTTTATTCTAGTCTACAGCAGATGCCAAGCTCAGAAGAGTAGCAGCCCCGATTCCATTTTCTATGACAGAGCACTGTTGACCAATCATTTCTCATCATCAAAAACAAAGGAGACCTTTTTCTAGATCCAATCTAAGGAAGAAAGAAAAGCTGAAGAGAAAATGGCGGATGCAATTATTGGTGCCACCATGCAAGTTCTATTGGAAAAGACACTCTCTCTTGCTACTCACAGGATTGGTTTGGTACTGGGATTCAATAAGGATCTGGAAGAGCTACGAGAATCTGCTACCATGATCCAGGCTACCTTGGCTGATGCTGAGACTAAACAAACTGAAAGCAGGGCTGTGCAACTTTGGCTGGAGAAGGTCGAAAAGGTGGCCTTTGATGCTGATAATGTTCTGGATGAGTTCAGCTACGAGAGTCTTCGTCAGGAGGTGAAATCCAGTAACCAATCCAAAGGGAAGATGGTATGTTTCTTCTTCTCCTTATCTAAACATGATATTTCTTTTCGTTGCAAAATGGGTTCTAAGGTTAGGGATATCAACGCCAAGTTCAAAACTTTCAATCTCGAAGCCACCAATATTGGATTAATGAGATTGACAGCTTCACTGCTTCCCGCTACTGGGGCTGCCACTGAGGTCACCATAAGTAGAGAAACCAACTCTCTTGCTCCCCAGTTTGTTGCAGGAAGAGCCAAAGAAGAATCTGAAATTGTGCAGATGTTGTTGGCCTCCTCTGACCAAAGTGTTTTTGTTCTTCCTATTGTTGGTATGGGCGGCTTGGGAAAAACAATTTTAGCTAAATCAGTCTATAACAATCAACAAATAAACAGTCACTTCACCCAAAAAATTTGGATTTGTGTGTCCGAAAATTTTGGAGTGACTCCACTTTTCAGATTAATTTTGGAGTCCCTGAAGAGAGGAAGGGGTGAACGTATGTCTGGTCAAGATGCTATTGTTGGACAAATTCGACAACAACTTCATGGAAAAAGATTTCTCTTGGTTCTTGATGATGTCTGGAATGAGATTCCAGAGTTGAGGGGCGACTTTTTGGTTTCTTTGGTGGGACTCAGCACCACCAGTGGAAGCAGCTGTCTTTTGACTAGTCGTTTGCAAACAACAGCAAACCTGGTAGCTAACCGTGATCCTTATTTCTTGGGAAAGCTATCAGATGATGATTGTTGGTCTATTCTTTCAAATAAGACAACTCTAGGTGGCGAAATGCCTGAAGAATTGAATGTTCATAGAAAGCAAATATTGGGGAGATGCCAAGGATTACCACTGGTGGCAGACGTCATTGGAGGTTTGCTGCTACGTTTGCAGAAAATGGAAGACTGGCTTTCAATTGTAGAGAATGAGATTTTGAAGTTTAACGGAGACCATACAGATGGCATTATGCAAGTATTGAAGTTGAGCTTTGACTATTTGCCATCTTCATCAATTAAGAAATGCTTTGCTTACTGTTCAATATTTCCAAAGGACATAACACTCGATGGAGATCAATTGATCGAACTTTGGATGGCGGAGCGGTTTCTACAAGGGAAGGATGTCGACAGAGGAACAATGATGGAGGAAATAGGTGGCAAGTATCTTAGAATTTTGTTGCAGAGTTCTTTGTTAGTGATTCATGTATTCTACGGACAACCTTATTATCAAATGCATGATCTTGTTCATGACCTCGCAACAAATGTTTCAAAGACGAAAAGACCAAATGGTGAAAGTGGTGTGAAGGAAAGCAATCATGGTCAGAGTCTGTATCTTGCATTGAACTCATTTGGAGAAGGAACTGAAAAGGTCTTGAATGCAATGTCATCATTGGTTCGAACACTGTTTGTGAATACCAACATATCTGTTGACATGATATTGAAGTTTAAGAATCTGCACGTGCTGAATCTGTCTGGAAAAGAAATTGTAGTAAAAGATTTGCCAAACTCCATTAGCAAACTGAAGCATTTACGCTATCTCGGTCTTCCATTTTCTAGAATCAGAAGACTGCCCGAATCTCTTTGCAAGCTTTATCATTTGCAAACTTTGAGGTTGGATAGGTGCAGTGATCTACAAGGCCTTCCACAAGGGACAAACAATCTGATTAGTTTGAGGCATCTTCACTATGATACTTATAATGAGAAATTTCAAATGCCACTTGAGATGGGACAACTCACTTGTCTTCAGACACTACCTTTCTTCAACATCGGAGGAGAGAAGGGTCGTGGAATAGAAGAGCTGGGACTGATGGAAAAGCTCAAAGGTGACCTTGAGATACGAAATCTGGAACTAGTAAAGGGTAAAGAAGAGGCACAACAGGCAGATTTGTTTGGCAAGCAAAATTTGAAAAAATTGATTTTTGGTTGGACCAGTAGGGACCAGCACGGCATTGACATTGATTGTGATGAACAGGTTTTGGAAGGCCTCCAACCTCACACAAATTTAAAGGGGCTAACAATACAAAATTATATGGGTGATAGATTCCCTCAATGGCCAGGAAATTTGACATGGTTGGGTTTTTTGAATTTGGAGAATTGCAAGAGCTGCACAGAACTTCCTGCCCTTGGACATTTGCCATGTCTAGAAACTATCTATTTGGAGGGACTGGAAAATGTTGGTTGTATTGGGACTTCATTCTACAATAGCATTGAAGAGGATTGTGGGTTAAAAGGAGGAGAAAACATCAGTTCTGATGGAGGTCGAGTGGTGGTTTCAAGAAGAAGAAAATTGTTTCCTGCCCTCACAAAACATGGTTTAACCAGAATGAGTAATTTGGTTGAATGGAAGGAAGTAGAAGGAGTTGATGATGGTGGCGATCATGCAGTGTTTCCCAAACTTGAGTTTTTAGGTATTGAGGATTGTTCCCAGCTGATCATCACTCCAACACACTTTCCAAGTCTTAAGAAATTGAACATAGTGGGAAATATGCAAGTTGTGATGGTTAAAACTATTCTCAGTAATATATTTGGTGCTCTTAAATATTTAAAGATAGAGAGTATGAATACCCTGTCTTGTCTTTCCGAAGTGGTTGAGTTACAACACAATAACATCCCAAATAACCGTCCAAACTCTCTGGAGGTATTGAAAATCACACAATGCAACCGTTTGATTAACATACCAAGTGAAACATTATGGTACTCTAAATTTTTTAAGGAGGTTTCGGTAAGAAAATACCCTAATCTTGGATCATTTCCACTTGATTTACAGCAAACTCCTTCTGTATTATCAATTTCTCTTCTTGATTGTCCAAAATTGTTCACAACAAATGATATGCCTAGAGGATTTGGTCATCTCACCAACCTAAGAAGACTGTCAATCGGAACTTATTTAGATGATTTTATTGAACTTTTTGACTGGTCAAGATTATTATATTGTTGTTCATCCTCGCTCTAAAAGTTAAAATTTGGTTACCAGATCAATTCCATCACTTCACTTCACTTCACTAACAAATTTAACTCTAGAGGATTATGAATCATTAGAAGTTTTACCTGATTGGTTGGGAAACCTTGGATCTCTAGAAGAAATTAGTCGGAAGGATTGTCCAAAACTCTAATCAAATTCAAGTTTGCTCTTTCTAGAGACTATAACCAAGTAAGTTTATAGTTTTTTACGGTTTTATTTTAAGAATATTTAAAGTATATTTAGATGTCATTCTACCTTTTGAAGAAGCATTTTATCAATTTTTTTAATCTTTGTACTTGTTCTGGATTGAACATGAAGTGACATGATTTGGGCATTAGTTTAATAGTGTAAAATTTTGTGGTGTATGATTATTTATGATAGATGGGAGAGATGGATGTTGATCTGGATGTACCCTCTGGTGCAGAGCAGAGCATAATTTATTCTTCTACTTCTGGCACCCATGCATTTACGTTACGTCCAGTTTTGATGGCAATATAAGGTCTGGTAAGTCTGCATCTTCTTTCTTCTTGCTGTGTAGCACTTTCACCATAACTCCTGGTTAACCGAATGGGAAAAGTTTTGTTTATGCATTGTGAAGGAAGTTGAAGATATGGCAATCTGAGACAACAGTTTTTATATCTTTGTTATGGCCATGGGTTATTCTGCGAAGAGGGGAAAACGATGTTACAGGTCCTGTTGATGTTTCTTACTTTGTTGCTTATCATTTTAGGTCTTGTACTTGTTAAGTGAATCATTGTAGATACACTTGTATTATTATCCAAATCTACTTACCATATTAGTTAGGATGATTGATATCTAGCATGATTTTAGGAACTAATTGATGTACTCCAATCCTATAAGAACTGTATATCAAATCAATAGGAAATACTTTTTACCTCATTCTTTCTATATGGTATCAGAGCCCTAGTAAGAAAATCGTCTATTTTTCACTCTGCTTTGCCATGGCTGTCACGCCGACTTCCGCCCAAACAAACTCCTCTTCGTCCTCTTCACCGGTTCAGCATCCTAGTGAACAACCTCTTCCTTCCTCTTCCATTCCTATCAATCCCAGTAACCAACTTATCTCCATAAACGCATCAAGTCACATTCCCTTTAAACTTACAAAGGATGGCTCGAATTTCTCCTCTTGGAAATCTCAAATGAAAAACCTTCTTGTTGGATATGGACTCCTAGGATTTGTCGACGGCTCTCATTCTTGTCGTTCCGATGATCCAACCTACTCCATCTGGCACCGTCAAGATCGCTTGGTGCTACTCAGCATTCAAGCTACCATTCATAGCACTTTGTCTCCCACCATAGACAACTGTGAAACAAGTGCCGAGGCTTGGGCAAAACTCGATTCAACCTTTGCAAATCGGTCCAACACAAGGATGATGTCTATTCTCTCATCCTTGATGCATACCCGAAAAGACGGCATGACTGTTTCTGCCTACATGTCACGGTTGAAATCACTTGCCGATGACCTTGCTATTATCGGTCATCCGCTGCCCGATCATCAACTGGTAGCCTTTGTATTAGGCGGCCTTGGTGAAGAATTTAAGGAGCTTGCTGCGGCCATCCGTGTTCGGGACAGCCCGATCACTTTTGAAGACCTCCATGACAAACTTTCTGATGAAGAATTACTCCTGAACCGCAGCAATCCGACGAAGGTTGAAGATGTTGCTCCTATTTCTGTTAATTTCGTGCAGAGAGGCAGAGGGTCTAGAGGTCGTGGCGGTCGTGGGTTCTCGCGAGGAGGCCGTAACTTTGACGGCCAGCATCTCTCTCAGCAGCAGTCTGGTTCTCGACCGCCGGCGCAGCATCCATCCCTCCTCGGTCAGCCTCCGTCTTCAACTTTCCACAGCAGGCCATTTAATCCGGGTTATGGGCTTAATCCAACTTCTGTCGGGTCTTTTTCCTCTGGGTCTCATGGATCTCGAAATGTGGTTTGCCAACTGTGTGACAAACCTGGACATTCAGCCAAAACTTGTCGTACTCGGTCAAATTCCGTGGAGTCTGTTCCACCACAGGCATACTATACTGGGAACACCCTTAATGCCAATGACCAGTGGTTCCTCGACTCCGGTGCCACCCATCATGTCACATCAGACCTAGAAAACCTATCTTTACACTCTCAGTATATGGGTAATGAGGACATCATCGTCGGAGATGGTAAAAAAATTCTTATTCACCATGTTGGCGACACCAGCCTTCCTTATTTTTCAAATTCCTCTGCTTCATTTAAGTTACATAGTGTTTTGCATTCTCCCATGATTAAGAAAAATTTAATCTCCGTTGCTAGATTCTGTAAACAAACTCATACTTCTATTGAGTTTTTCCCGTTTCATTTTGTTGTGAAGGACTTGAGCACGGGAGCACCTCTGGTGACAGGAAAAAGCTACCATGATCTCTACGTGTGGCCGTCTGCTCCGTTGTCTTCCACTCCCTCAATTCCATCTGTTGCTACAGCTATTTCCGCGGATGTTTGGCATCACAGACTCGGACATCCGTCAGCCTCCGTTCAGAATAAAATTCTTCCAAAAAACTTTTCTAGGTCTCCGAACCAGTTAGTATGTTCGTCTTGTTTCTCCTTCAAAAGTCACAAACTCCCTTTCTCTGATTCTTCAGTTTCATGCAATAAACCATTTGAATTTGTGTACTCTGATGTGTGGGGGCCAGCACCCGTAGTTTCTCATGGCAATTATCGTTATTATGTTTTATTTGTTGATTATTACACAAAGTTTACTTGGTTATTCCCAATCAAGTTAAAATCTGATGTTCTGTCTGTGTTTGTGGCATTTCATAACACCGTGGTCAACTTGTTTGGTACTACTATTAAAAATCTTTATACGGATGGTGGGGGGGAATATACACCATTGCATAATTTTCTGTCCGAAAAAGGCATTCAGCATAAAATTTCCCCACCTTATACTCCTGAGCATGTTGGCTCCGCAGAAAGAAAGCATCGTCACGTTGTTGACACTGGCCTTACCCTTCTCCATAAATCTCATGTACCCTTACGATATTGGAATTTTGCTTTTCAGCAGGCTGTCTTTCTCATCAATAGATTGCCCACTCCTGTTCTTCACAATGATACTCCATATCACAAGCTGTTTCACTCTAAACCTCATTATAATAATCTTCGAGCTTTTGGTTCACTCTGTTTCCCGTGGATGCGCCCATATGCAGTGCACAAACTTGCACCTCGGTCCACTCCTTGTGTCTACTTAGGCTTCTCTACTTATCACCACTCTCATGTCTGTCTTGATCCGGCCACACACAAAATATATCACTCTAGGCATGTTCGATTTATTGAGACAAACTTTCCATTTCAGAAAATTTCTGCCCACTTATCTGCGTCAGATTCTTCCGAGTCTGCTGACACTGTTCCTCCGTTGTCAACAATCGGGTATTCTTCTCCTGTCGAGGTTTTGGTTCCCTCTTCTAGTCCTGCTCCAACTTCCTCTCCGTTGACGCCACCAGTGGTGACTCCAGCTCAAGCTCTTCGTACCTCTACCCCAGTTCAGGTAAGTCCTCCCTCTAGTTCAGTGGTTCCTACTCCTCATTCTTCCATTCCCCTCCCTGCTCCATCTCCTATACTGCCCACCCGCATGGTTACTCGAGCCACTAATAACATCTTTAAACCAAAAAAAATTTTCAATCTTTCTACTCATGTTGAGGATACTACTTCGGACCCTGTTTCCTTTGCCTATGCTCGCAGGTTTCCTCACTGGTGTCGAGCAATGGAAGAAGAATATCATGCTCTTCAGAAAAATCATACTTGGGAGCTCGTTCCACCATCTCCACACTATAATCTGGTTGGCTGTAAATGGGTTTACCGCACCAAACGAAATCCTGATGGCACCATCTCCCGGTATAAAGCTCGCTTGGTGGCCAAAGGTTTTCATCAGAGACCGGGCATTGACTTTCATGAGACCTTCAGTCCAGTTGTTAAGCCTGCCACTATACGAGTTCTTCTCACTCTTGCAGTCAATCGTGGCTGGAGTTTACGCCAGTTAGACGTGAACAACGCCTTCTTGCAAGGGTCCCTGTCTGAAGCAGTGTACATGACTCAGCCTCCAGGATTTGTGGACCCTAATCATCCGCAAATGGTGTGCAAGTTGCGGAAAGCTCTTTATGGTCTTCGCCAAGCCCCTCGTGCTTGGTACACTGAACTCAGGAATTACCTTCTCTCGTTTGGTTTTGTTAATTCCAGAAGTGATGTTTCCTTGTTTATTTATCGACGAGGGACTAATCTGTTGTATCTTCTAGTCTATGTGGACGATATTGTTGTGACAGGAAACAATTCTGAGCTATTACTTCAATTCATCACTCAGCTATCGAGACGATTTTCTTTAAAAGATCTTGGTGACCTGAATTATTTTCTGGGTGTTGAGGTTTCTCGAACCAATTCTGGCATTTTCCTGACACAACACAAGTACATCTATGATTTGCTTAGCCGAACATCTATGCTAGCTTGCAAAGCTGCTCGAACGCCCTTAGCTTCGTCCACACGGCTTCGCCTGAATGACGGTTCAGCGCTCTTTGATGCCACAGTGTTTCGCCAGGTGCTAGGCGGTCTCCAATATTTGTCTTTAACCAGACCTGATGTCAGCTTTGTTGTCAACAAGTTGTCTCAGTATATGCACAAGCCAACCACAATCCATTGGTCTGCTGTCAAGCGTCTTCTTCGGTATCTCAAGGGTACTATGGATTATGGCCTTTTTCTGTCCGCCAAGTCACCACTAACCCTTCATGCCTTTTCTGATGCAAACTGGGGGGGTGATGCTGATACTCTGAAGTCAACTTCAGCTTATGTTGTGTATATTGGTTCTAGTCCGATCAGTTGGTGTTCTAAGAAGCAGCAAACAGTGGCTCGATCATCAACTGAAGCAGAGTATCGTGCAGTTGCATCTGCTGCGGCAGAGCTAAATTGGCTGTCCAATTTATTAGGTGAAATCGGAGTCAATATTACATCTTCACCTACTGCGACAATATTGGGGTCACCTATCTGGCTGCTAACCCGGTTAATCATTCGCGGATGAAACACGTGGCAATTGATTTTCACTTTGTGCGAGATCAAGTCAACAATAAGAAGCTACGAGTTGTTCATATTCATACATCCGATCAGCTAGCTGATTCGCTGACTAAAGGTCTTTCGAATATGTCTTATGAAGCGCATCGGTCCAAGCTCGCCGTTCTGCCACGACCGTCTCACTTGCGGGGGCATGTTAAGTGAATCATTGTAGATACACTTGTATTATTATCCAAATCTACTTACCATATTAGTTAGGATGATTGATACTCTAGCATGATTTTAGGAACTAATTGATGTACTCCAATCCTATAAGAACTGTATATCAAATCAATAGGAAATACTTTTTACCTCATTCTTTCTATAGTACTCATGATGGGTTCTTCCTAGTTTGATCATATGATTTATAGAGTCCAAAATGGAGGCATCTCAGAAAGATGGCCTGATGATGCAGTTGATGTCTTGTACACATTTTTTGGTGTTTATGGTACTCACTTTTAACTCAAACCTTCTTACTTATCTTATTATTGTTAGTTCTACTCTCAAAACACACAATAATATTGGCTTTGGTCTTCCAACAATTTTGGTGATGGCTAAGTGCTATTTCTTATTCTTTTATGTTGTATTCAGTCAATCCCACAATAATAGTCATGATTCTTGTTTGTTGTATTAAAATGATTTAATAAATAAAATAATTATTGTGGGAGGGAAGTGATTTGTCATAATTTATTGGTTTTAATTTCTTCTTAATTTTGGATTTTTGTTTGTATGAGTGGTCTTCCACTTCTCCAGGTATCCTGGATGGAAAGTATACAGTAATAACTGCATATCATGTGGTTATGCTGGCAGCCCCAGTCAAATGATTCACAGAATCAATTTCAGGGACAAAAATATTTAGGGATTAAGGCTTCCACCAAACCTTCAAAATTTTCCCATGGAGAATTTCCTAAATCGATGTGTCACTTTTTAGACTCTTTTCACATAATCCCAACTGTATTCAATGTGAAAAAAGAAGAGGCGACAATTCTTCATCTTTTTCTAAATTGTGAACAATACAAGAGGTAGGTTGTGGAGGCTGTCCTCATTTGGCTTCAAGTTTGACGTAGGAAGCAAATTGGAATGGACAACATGGCCAATGAATTGGTTTCATACGGTACCTTGTTCAACAATGTTGCAAGAATCCAAATATTCCAAGGCTGGCTGGGAGCAAGAATGGATTTTGAAGCTCTGGATGTATCTCTCATAAAGATTTTTATGCAAACAAAGATGGAGTTCAAGATATTACAAAACGGAAAAGAAGGGAATTGATGGATCTTCAATGCTCTACAAAATCAGTTTTTTTAGGAAGCTGATAAAAATGATGCAGAGTTCCAAGAGGAGAATCCTACTCTGCTCCTCTTTGAATAGGGGATTCAAGGAAGCAAGAAGAGAAGGAAATGGAGCTCGGGAATTCCAATTACAAATGTAGTCCACCTCATCTTTTTTCCAACTATATTAGCCTTATAAACAGAAGCCCTCACTTGCTTAATTCACATTCAAGATATATGGTCTGCAATTTCTTTCGTGAAATATGACTGAACTCTAATTCTTGCAACAATTCTGATGATGGCTAATTGCTATTTTTCATTCTTTTATGATATACTATTCTTGTCCCAAAATAATATTCATGATTTCTATTTCTTTTATTGAAACAGAAACTATTATTTTAGTAAGGAAATACCAATCCGTACATTAGATGATAGTCTATTGATAAATTAAAGAATTATATTAGTTAGGGAGGTAAATAAGGGCATTCAATGAGACTATAGTACTAAAGTAATTATATACAATAAACTATAAGATAGTTTATTGTATATAATTACTTTAGTACTGTAGTTTCTATAGTCAATGGACTATGATATAAAATGCTTCTTTGATGGTTTACTTGTAATCCCGCCAGCCACCCCCTGCTTTGCTAGCCATATTCCTCTTCTTCTTCATTCCTTCTCTCTTGACACCAGAATCAAGATCAATGCATAATGAAACATCCTTACTGGGGGGAAATAAAAACATAATCTAAAATTAGATCGAACACTATCTATCCAGACATTGGAGCCATCAATTAAAAGCATAATTTTGTAGCTATATAACATAGTTTTTATGTAGACATAAAAGATATGCACTAAGAAAGAAAAACCGCTTCAGACATAGGTTCTGCATTAATATATGCTAGAGACTAACAGAACAAAGCTGTGTAATTGCATGCCATTATTCACAAGCAGTTACAATTAGCCAAAAACTAAATAAGTGTTCTCGTGAATTATCACACTTGTTTTTGAAAGGGTGCTTGACTTGGAAATCAATAGAAGCTGGTCATATGATTTGGGATGGAAATCAACTAAAGTTGGCAACTCCAAATTCAAAGAATTTTGTACTTGGGCAGGTGCACTATGTTCCAAGAAAAGGAAAAGTAAAACTAGAGCTCTGCAGAACAGTAAATTTCAAAAAAATTTTCCAAGCAACGTTAACTCAATCTATTCAGCCCTAAGAAAGACAGCTGCTACGAACAAACCTCGCTTAGACAATCCTGGTAGTACGAATGTCTGTGCAACTTTCTGCTCAAGAATTTAGAGAATGAAACCCTCGAGCCATTCTCATTGCCAGCTTTCAAGTCGACATTTTTATGGCAAATAATGGACCTGCATACAAGATAATAAAAACCCAGATATTGCGTGAATGGAGCGTTGACCCACTCGCCTAATTGAGTTATGGTCGATTCTTCATTTGGGAGTTCGATATTTGGAATATTGAAGGATTTGGGTATTTAGGATGTTGAAGGCTCGATTCTTAGAGCAGACTTACACTTGCGGTAAAATTCAAAATTTGGGACAAATTTTAAGGAACTTAGTAAGGAAGTGTTTGATATGTTGGGAAATTGAAAAAAGCACCGGCGCATGGCAAAATCTTGTGGGTAGCAAAGTTTAGGATTATATATAGACTAACAAATTTAATCTCACTACATCATAGTTTGGCAACTATTCTTGCATTTTTTTTTTTTTTAAAAAACAAAAAGAGTAAACTACTACTGAATTAATACGATGAACGGATGATTTGAGGCCTACAAAACAAAGCTCCCCCTGAAAATGGATTTGTAAGCGAAACAGATTTGCAGATTATAAGAGCAAGGCTTCAAGTCTCCAAGACATAATTAATTATGACATCATTTTTAGAAACCTAATCATGGAAAATTCTTTTGACCTAGCCACAACTGCTAGAAAAAAACTGAACAATCATTCATGTTCGACAACAATAATAACTCCAGATGTTCAACTATTCCCAGGAGAACAAACACAGTTACCGACCACAACATTGTCCCCTAACCAAAAAAAAAAACACACTTGTCTCTAGTCCCAGCCTGCTGGTGCAGGTGCCCCTTCGATTCCTGGAGCACCCATTGGTGGAGCTGCAGTTGGTTCCCATCCTTGTGAAGATACTGGCACTGCAGATCAACAAACCACCATTCATCACAACATCATCTTCTCTTAATCCACAACTTCAAAGTTTACACTAAATTTAAGCATAAGGATCATTACTAATGCACAGAAGTAAGACATCAGATTAGCATCACGCCAAAGGAAACATGGAGGAGCAGTCGCGAGCAACTTAAACCAGATGGTTAGACTTAAATGATGATAGAAATTTCAATCACCTATGTTGGGTTAACAAGTACATACAATTGTGCGTATATGAGGTTCAACTGCAGTTGAATCACACAGACATATGTTATCAACTGAAAACTTCTCCATGTGTCAACAAGGAAGAGAAATAACCAGCATCCCCAGCCCAACCAGCTGCAGGAACAGCAGGAATGGCTGGTGGGGCAGCAACAGGCCAATCTCCTTCAGGAATAGCAGAAGTGCCCCAATTGTCCACACCTCCGAGAGCACCAGAGGTATAGTCTCCATAATTGGGAATAGGAGCTGCCTCCTCCTCTTGTGGTTCTTTTGCCTCTTCGGGCACCCTATAGAAAATAGATCCACCTGTAAAGAAGACAAGTAAATCATCATCCCACGAGATTTGATAACAGAAGCATTGACATTAACAAAGTTATTTTTATCACTTCCCAGTAACTGGCTCATATACAAGTTGCAAAGCATATCACTAAATCTAAGCCCAATAAAGCAGATCATTGCGAAATTAACAAATCTTTAAAACTCAAGAAAGCTCTATCTGAAACCTATTTTTTAACTTAATGGACTGTAATTTAGGCAAATATTGAAAACAAGAAATTTCATAATACAAGCATTTACCATAACATCCCATTTGTGACCTTGTGGAATAACACCTCACATTTGCAGAACCATCCTTGCTAGGAGCCAAAAGAGACAACCGATACTGTGTTTCCCCTTGTTATTGGCAGGAATACCAATATCAACATAGTTCATAGGGGAGTCGGTATCACAAAAAGCAATGGTGGGGATGTTTCCCAGAGCAGCTTCCTTAATTGGCTGCAGGAAGTTACAGTCACTATCACCAGCTCCGAAACCTTTCTTCCCTGTTTTTTTCAAAAGTGAATGTAGTACATGGAAGGATGAGGACCGACCTGGTGATCAGTTCTTGGGTCCGTAAGGATAAGGAGGCGTGGCTCACTGAATGAGGTTTGAAGCTGGTTGGTGAAGGTACGGGGAGTGTGTCGCCCAGCAATGGCATGAGTATGAGTGTGCTGAGCAATTTTCAACACAGCCCTCTGACCATATGGCCTCGCAGATTGAACAATGATGTCCTGAGGGTTCTCAATAGCAACAATTGCCCTGGCAGCCAGTTGGAGCTTTTTCCATGTTTTTGCAATGTTAATGACGTGAATTCCTGTAGAATGAAATGACAATCAACACCCGAAACACAAACATAAAAAGTAAAAGAAACCAATATGCAGATAAAGAAAGTCTCAATGCACAAAAGAAACAGCTATCACAATCACTTCATATACGCTAATCATAATATATCCCGGAGGAGGATATGCATTCTATTTCCATAACCAGAATCCGAATTTCCCACCTCCCGCTACTTTGAAGTTTGACACACTACTAAAGCGGACGAATAACCACCCTCAATGCAGAGACATGACGGCTGCAAACACTAACTTGATATCCAGAGATGTAAGCAAATAATCTTTGTTGTCCGCCCAGCAGAGTGCTTTCGCCGTTGGTGTTCTTTCCGATCTCTACGCATTTCACTGCTCCACCGGGAATTCTCTCTGCCCCTGCCATTGAAGAAAGAGACGGATATATTAGACCCAGACGGTCAAATGATCAAAATGCCACCCTTCTTTTTTTAAAACAAAATATTACTAGTTACCGCCCCACTAGAAACTGGGGCAGTAAACTTATAAATTTACAAATATAACCTTATAATATATTATTAATATAATAATATTAATTTTTTATTAACCCTCTCCCCGTCACCCCTCCTTTCCCCCCCCCCCCCCCCCCCGCGACGCAACCCACCACCCACCCTCTCCCCGTCACCCCCCCTTTCCCCCCGGCGACGCAACCCAGCTACCCTCTCCCCGTCACCCCCGGCAACCCAACCTCTCCCCGTCACCCCCGGTGACCCACCCTCTACCCGTCACACCCGACGACCCATCCTCTCCCCGTCACCCCCGGCGACGCCTCACTCGAAACCCTCCACCGCGCCCCTCCCGCATTCCCCCAAATCTCCCCGGCGACCCCTCCCTCGAAAACCCTAACGATTCCATCCCCCAGTGATCCAAGGTTGAGTTTGTCCAGATCGTGACCAAGGATTGTGGTCGGTCTTTTATCGGTTGCCGGTGGTCGCGACCGCCGTCGTTGTGTTAGCCATGAGATAATTGTCTACAACGTCGCCTAACACTAGAACCACGTCCGAAACAACTAGCACCACGTCCAAAAACGTCTACATCCATACTTGTAAAATTAATTTGATTTTTTCACAAATACAACTAGAACCACGTCAAAAACAAATAGCACCACGTCCAGAAACGTCCTCATCCATGCGTGTGCATTTAACCTTTTTTTTTCACAAAGTCAGTCCACCACGTCTCAGAACAACTAGAACCACGTCAAAAACAACTAGCACCACGTCCATAAACGTCTACATCCAGGCATGTCTACAACGTCTCCTAACTCTAGAACCACGTCCGAAACAACTAGCACCACGTCCGAAACAACTAGCACCACGTCCAAAAACGTCTACATCCTATCATGTAAAATTAAACTGATTTTTTCACAAATACAACTAGAACCACGTCATAAACAAATAGCACTACGTCCAGAAACGTCCTCATCCATGCGTGTGAATTTAACCTTTTTTTTTTTTTTTACAAAGTCAGTCCACCACGTCTCAGAACAACTAGAACCACGTCAAATACAACTAGCACCACGTCCATAAACGTCTACATCTAGGCATGTCCACAACGTCTTCGCTGAGTCAACAACGTCTTAGAACAACTGCCGCAACGTCCAAAAAACAACTGTCGCAACGTCTACATCCAGGCAATGTCTACAACGTCTCCTAACTCTAGAACCACGTCCGAAACAACTAGCACCACGTCCAAAAACGTCTACATCCTATCATGTAAAATTAAACTGATTTTTTCACAAATACAACTAGAACCACGTCATAAACAAATAGCACTACGTCCAGAAACGTCCTCATCCATGCGTGTGAATTTAACCTTTTTTTTTTTTTTACAAAGTCAGTCCACCACGTCTCAGAACAACTAGAACCACGTCAAATACAACTAGCACCACGTCCATAAACGTCTACATCTAGGCATGTCCACAACGTCTTCGCTGAGTCAACAACGTCTTAGAACAACTGCCGCAACGTCCAAAAAACAACTGTCGCAACGTCTACATCCAGGCAATGTCTACAACGTCTCCTAACTCTAGAACCACGTCCGAAACAACTAGCACCACGTCCAAAAACGTCTACATCCATACATGTAAAATTAAACTGATTTTTTCACAAATACAACTAGAACCACGTCAAAAACAAATATCACTACGTCCAGAAACGTCCTCATCCATACATGTAAAATTAAACTGATTTTTTCACAAATACAACTAGAATCACGTCAAAAACAAATAGCACTACGTCCAGAAAAAACTAGCACTACGTCTAGAAAAAACTAGCACTACGTCCAACTACGTTCAGCAACGTCCCGCAACGTCTGAAAATACAAAGCAACTATGTCCAACAATGTCCCGCAACGTCTGAAAATACAAAGCAGCTACGTCCAGCAACGTCGCGCAACGTCTGAAAATACGGATGATTAAACCTATTTCGTAACATCTAGTGATATGAAAAATGCATCCTTCTACTCTCGAGGGAACATTGCATTCCAAGCACTTATATTATGTTCATATATGCTCTCCCATTGCCGAGTGTATTCATCACATAATTCACGTCACATCCTCATAACACCCGGCAAAGGTGAATTAGGAAGTAGATCTAACCTTATAAAATGGGCAAAAAGACCAAGATGGGCAATTGCAAAACTTGTAGATGGACCATTTCAATGCCTTCTCGCTCGTAGTGGCAAAATGGTGAAGCATATCCCATAACTATTGTACTTACCACCTGATCTGAGGCGTAGTAAAAAATAGCCGCATCATAAAATGTCGCAATTGGATACAAGTCTGCTGGAGCATGCATCCAATAATCTCGAGTACATCTTCCACCTCCCCACCTTATGCGATTAACTACTTTTGTTAGATCTTCACCCAAGTATATCCCCTGGTATAAGTCATTATGTGTTTCAATTTCATCAGCTACATCCATTCTTACCTGTAAAAACACAATATATTAAGGACATGGTGGACTGACTTTGTTGTTCTGAGATGTGGTGGACTGACTTTGTAAAAAAAAAAAAGTTTATATTCACACGCATGGATGAGGACGTTTCTGCACGTGGTGTTAGTGTTTTTGACGTGGTTCTAGTTGTATTTGTGAAAAAATCAGTCTAATTTTACATGTATGGATGTAGACGTTTTTGGACGTGGTGCTAGTTGTTTCGGACGTGGTTCTAGTGTTAGGAGCCATTGTAGACATGCCTGGATGTAGACGTTGCGACAATTATTTTTTGGACGTTACGACAGTTGTTCTAAGGTGTTGTTGACTCAGCGAAGACGTTGTGGACATGCCTGGATGTAGACGTTTATGGACGTGGTGCTAGTTGTTTTTGACGTGGTTCTAGTTGTTCTGAGACGTGGTGGACTGACTTTGTAAAAAAAAAAAAAAAAGTTTACATTCACACGCATGGATGAAGACGTTTCTGGACGTGGTGTTAGTGTTTTTGACGTGGTTCTAGTTGTATTTGTGAAAAAATCAGTTTAATTTTACATGTATGGATGTAGACGTTTTTGAACGTGGTGCTAGTTGTTTCGGACGTGATTCTAGTGTTAGGAGACGTTGTAGACATGCCTGGATATAGACGTTGCGACAATTATTTTTTGGACATTGTGGGAGTTGTTCTAAGACGTTGTTGACTCAGCGAAAACGTTGTGGACATGCCTAGATGTAGACGTTTATGGACGTGGTGCTAGTTATTTTTGACGTGGTTCTAGTTGTTCTGAGACGTGGTGGAAGGCGGGAGGGGCGCGGTGGAGGGTTTCGAGTGAGGCGTCGCCAGGGGTGGAATCGTTAGGGTTTTCTAGGGAGGGGTCGCCAGGGCGATTTGGGGGAAGGCGGGAGGGGCGCGGTGGAGGGTTTCGAGTGAGGCGTCGCCGAGGGTGACTGGGAGAGGATGGGTCGCCGGGGGTGACGGGTAGAGGGTGGGTCGCCGGGGGTGACGGGGAGAGGGTGGGTCGCCGGGGGTGACGGGAGAGGGTGGGTCGCCGGGGGGAAAGGGGGGTGACGGGGAGAGGGTGTGTTAATAAAAAATTAATATTATTATATTAATATATTATTATAAGGTTATATTTGTAAATTTATAAGTTTACTGGGGCGGTAACTAGTAACCCCCTTTTAATTAAAAAGCTAGCTGCTGTCCAATTTTTTGAGCTGCTGTCCAATTTTTTGAGCTGCTGTGCGCCTATTTAATTAGGATCTTACTATTTGTAGCTCAAAAAAAAAATGAAATGACAAAATTGCCCATAACAGCAGAAAATGTGAAAATTCAATGAAAAATCGGATCCAATGTGCGAAATAACTTGGTAAAATCGGACCCAATTTGCGAAAAACTGGGAAAAAATCACCTACAGTACGTGAAAAAACATGAAAAATTCGCCCACATTAGGATAAGTGTGGCGAATTTTCTGTCAAAATTCGCCTGTTCTGGGCGAATTTTGACAGAAAATTCGCCTAATGTGGGCGAATTTTTATGAAAATTCGCCTAATGTGGGCGCTTTTTTGGCCGAAATTTTGTTGTTATATTTGTTTGCAAACCTTACAAAATCATAAGTCATTTCAGATTTTCTTAGCAAAACTCTCTCAGACCAACGAAAAAATTTTGTAAAAAATCGCACGTAATGGAAGCAGGCGGATCTCAACCACCATAGCGTCCCGGGAAGGGGAAATGATTGTTTAGCAAGGTAAAAAGCGTTAAATTTCGTTTAAAAATATATATCTAACAATTTTTTGACTAAATAAAATTAATTTCGTCTTTTAATTCAATAAAAATATTTACGTCAACAGTTTAATTTATTTTTTTTCGACTAGAGGGCTGTGTTCTCAGTTTAGATAATTAAAAAAGAGTAAATATAGTTTTGAAAACTTGAAAGGGTATCGATAATTTTACCAAGTAATATAAATGTAATTCAACCTAATCAATAATATGAATGAACTTTTGGGTTCAAATGGGCACACTTACATGTTGGAGAAAGAATGATCCAAAGTTGGTGGAATATTTCCACTCAAACGGTTGAAGCTCATGTCCCTATTAAGAGTCAACTACAAAGTGTCCATAAATCTTTTACTCTATATATGCAGTATTAATTTAGCGAATTTTTAAATATCATTTTTTTATTTACCATCCCTTAAATTATTATTTTGTCCTATTTTTTATTAAAATGTAAAAACGGTAAATAAAAAGATGCCGTATTTAAATACCCTTAATTTACTCTTGAGATGGGGGGAAGAAAACAAAGCTTTGAGATGTGGAGGCATAACTATGATGCGGCTATGGCTAGCTTTGCAGAACGTGATGAATTTTGTAGTTTTCCAATTTTAATTTCATAAGTGCACTAAAAAAAGGATTAAACATGTCATATATAACGTAACAGAATCCTCATAGCATCACAAACTAAATAGAATAAATGTAAATATAGTAATATACTACAATCAACCAGCCAAATGCCATCTATCTATCTCCGCCCTCAACCTAGCCTCCATTTCTTCCGTCTCGGCTAACCCACCACGTCTGATGATCTGTACGGCGTCCTCACCGAAATTTCGCCACCGGCGGACCCACTACAAAGACAATACATTGCAATGATTACGTGCACTTATTCGATAACAATATAACATTATACTTAATCAAATTATGTAATGAAAAATACTTACATATTCAGTGTTGGTTCGCGGCGGAACTCCACCATCATCAGCTGGGGGGCCATCGATGAACAGGTATGGGTGGGAGTGCTGACGATACCATGTAAGGTAATCGTGGGTGGCTGCGCCGGGAACGTCAGCAGGCTGCAAGTCATCGGGACGTATACAAGACATACGTGGTGCCCGCCATATACTCTTGGCGAACGCCAAGTCATAAACCACACTATACCCACCACTGTACGACCGAAACGCCGTCTTCGGACGGAGGATGTTGGCTGGGATATCCTGCACGTATCCCAACTAGCGGACGCACCTATCTGGCATGTACGGCTCGACCTCACCACCACATGCGATCAACCCCCTGTACGTGGTGATCGGGGTGCGTACGTGCGGAAAATGACCGTATGGGGTCCATGTCACCTGTAATATATAAAATTAATGTCATATATGTGCAGCAATTACATATTTACAATTTATCATAAACATTTATTACTAAAATCGGCAAATATATGTTGACATACCTCCTCCGGACGCAAGTGGTCAAGGGCATGCCGGTACCTCTGCAGACGGGAACTGCTGGCCTGTCGGGGTCCAGTGGTCCACAAAGCAGCGCGCGGGGTGTGTGGATCATCAGGCATCGGCACTGAATGAAAGATTTTGATAGGATCTGTGTTTGTACCTGCTCGATTTACCACGCAACAAAAAATTCTAATAAAAGCGGAACCATAGAATAATACCTTTGAAGCGTGCACCTGGTGAATCTCTTGTATGCCTCAAAGACTATGACCTCTTGTTGTGTGGGCAACAATCTAGAAGTCAATTGATCAGCAACTCGCCACAATCCACCTGCTGAAAAATTCAGCACCTCCGCACCTAGCACGTACTGCAAACGTACTGCCCGGAGAGAGAGAAAACAACACACGGGGCTGCCCAAAAAGGACCAAATTTTCGGCCACAATATAGGAAAAACAGCCGCCCCTTCTTGCTTGTTAAAATTCGTTTTAGAGAGAGAGAGAATTTTCTCTCTCTAGAATTTTATCTCTCTAGATTCTTGAATTATGAATCTATTGAATTGTGATTTCTGAATGGCTGATCCCTTGTCTATTTATAGAGTTACAAGAGAGACTCCAAGTTGGAATAGGATTGATCTTTCCTACTGGGTTTCTGTTTCCCTTCAATCCTGTTTCTAGATTGATACAGATTCTGTTTCCTTCAATCCTGTTCCTGGACTGAAACACTCCCAACTGTCACAGGGATTCACTTATCCCAATCCAGTTCCTGGGATGGATCACACCCAACTGACACAGGGATTCACTTATCCCAATCCAGTTCCTGGGATGATTCACAACCAACTGACACAAGGATTAATTAATTTTTCAACTAATTAAATCTACCTTTGTCAACAACCCAGTACATAATTAATCGTACCACTAACGGATTAATTATGGCACTACCAACCTACACCAGAATTGCTTCCGGAACAACTTAATTAAATTATATTCATAATCTCCCCACATCAAAGATATAGTGCTCGTTAATTCATTAATTTACTGATAAATTAATTCATCAACTTCTTAATATTCCGAGACTAGTACCACTCGACCTTTTTACTATACAGGACATAAGTCCACTGGCCAGGTTTAGTATAATAAACATTTCGAGCTCATCTCGGGAGCACCATCACCCCGGACGCACCGGTACATGGTTTCCTTTCGACAAGCAGCAGCACACCAAGTAACTAAACACGCGCACCCAACCCACCGAGACTATTGGCCACATTTGACCTCACCCATTGGCAGATCAAAGTACACTATGTCTAATCCTCATGCCCGCTCGAGTCTAGGGATTTAGAGATAGAATACAAGGATCGATTTGTCTATTAAATCAGTACAAGACCAATCATTCCTAAGAGTCAAGTTCAATATGCCCCGGGCACATCTATATGATTCAATTAGTTTAGACAAACTAATTATCTGAATCACATAATAACCTAGACCGACAGTTTATCCAAAGCTGTCTCGGTTACGAACCTCATTTATATATTATGTCTTTCAACCAATGATGAGATCTACTGTGTCGCACCAGACACCTCATCATCTACTTACATAATATAAATGGATATGCACAACTAAATATAATTGAAACACAAATCGATATATTAATCTGGGAAATTATACAACACAAGCATAGCTTATGTATTCAAATCCAACACTGAATGCGGTCTGAACGCTGGGAAGTGCTCGTATATCCATGCCTGCAATAGGGTCATACAACCCGCCATCCCGCTGCAAGATCCTCTACTAGCCTTACCTAGATGTCTATACAAGTAGGCTAATGTAGAGGTACCCCAAGCATTCTGATGCACAGTCTGCAACTGTCACCGAATATGCACAAGGTGTTGTGGTTTAATCCTATTGGAACTCTTGTCCACAAAAAGAGTAGAACCAATAATCAACCACAACCAAGCCTCCAAAGCTCGCGGCAGGTCCGTAACTAAAGCTGACCCCCTCCTGAGCACGTAGTCAACTAGAACGCCACCATCGGTGTGGCTCGCCAACCAATCCGCGTCCCTCTCGGACACATGAAGCAAATCTACGCACAGGCTCCAAAGCACTGACTTGTCAGTGCTGTCAGCAAGCATGGGACCATCCACAGGGATACGAAGTATCTCCCACACGTCGTGCAGGAGTATACTCATCTCACCGACAGGGAGATGAAACGTGTTCGTATCCGGCTGCCACCGCTCAATAAATGCAATAAGCAGTGGGGTATCGATGGACGTGTGCATAATGTACGGCAAGTGTGCTAAACCAGTGGCGCGCAACAAAAGCTGGCAGTCAGATGACATCGAAGCCAACCAAGATACCAGACGCTCACACACACCTGCCCTATTTTGGCATCTCAGTTGGGACCTAGGTGGCTCGACCTCCTCACCCTCCTCTCCGTCCAGTCTATACCTATAGGCCACATGGCCCTTCCAACTAGGTATCACCGACCCATCAATAGGGCCACCCGTACACGCCTCAGTCACAATCCAAGACGTATCGCTCCGCCCACGCCTATTCGTAACTAATTTCAAAAAATATGAACTATAAATAAACTTATTTAAAAAAACATAAAACAAATACATTCAATAATTTAATTGAAATAGCAACACATAATCATTTGAAATAGAAACACATAATCATTATAATCAAATTACATAAATAATAAAAATTGAACAATGTAATTTAAATAACACCATATTATCATATAATCAAATTACACAAATAATTATAATCACGGATGCACTACAAAATTTAAATAATTGAAATCAAAACATATACATGATATTAGTGCATTATATTTAAAACTTACCTCGTGGGGGCTCCTCAGCGCGTCCTGAGGGCGACGGAATCTCCTCGCCGCCAGCAAAATGCTGCTCCTCCTGATCGGAGTCCTCATCTACCAGCGTATGTGCAGGCACACGTCGCGCTGCTTTCTTCATCCGAGCAGAAGTAGTGGGCCGCTGTCGCGGGAGGATTTTCCCCGCAACCTACAAGAAAGTGCAAATAATAAGTTAGAAACATGCAAAATATAAATAATATTTAAAAATAATACAAAACTAATGTAAAAAAATTTTTCCCAAATTTTCGCACATGATGTGCGAATTTTTGGGCAAAATTCGCACATCATGTGCGAATTATGCCAAAGAATTCGCACATGATGTGCGAATTGTACAAAACAATTCGCACATCAGGTGCGAATTTTACCCAAAAAATCGCACATCAGGTGCGAATTTTTTGGCGAAATTCAAAAATTTAACCGAAATTTTACGCTTTTTACCTGTCCAAACAATCCTTTCCCCTTCCCGGGACGCTGTGGTGGTTGAGATCCGCCGGCTTCCATTACGTGCGATTTTTTTGCAAATTTTTTTCGTTGGTCTGAGAGAGTTTTGCTAAGAAAATCTGAAATGACTTATGATTTTGTAAGGTTTGCAGACAAATATAACAACACAAAGCGTCCAAAAATTCGACTGTTCTGGGCGAATTTTCAGTCAAAATTCGCCCAGAACAGGCGAATTTTGACACAATATTCGCCCAGAACAGGCGAATTTTGACAGAAAATTCGCCACACTTATCCGAATTTTCTGTCAAAATTCGCCTGTTCTGGGCGAATTTTGACTGCAAATTCGGATAAGTGTGGCGATTTTTGCATGATTTTTCACGCATTGTAGGTGATTTTTCCTGCGTTTTTCGCAAATTGGGTCCGATTTTACCAAGTTATTTCGCACATTGTATCCGATTTTTCATTCAATTTTCACATTTCCTCCTTTTAAGGGCAATTTTGTCATTTTATCAATTTTTTTGAGCTACAAATAGCAAAAACGAGCTACAAATAGCAGCCCAGATTTAATTAAGGCCAGCTAGATGTCCGTTAAGATATTGGCTATTGCCACTAATTATATAATCTGCCCAACTCGGATTTCATTCGCGCGGCTGTTTGGATATTTTGGGCAGCTGCTGTGCAGTTTTTGGGCAGCAGTTTTTTGTACTCATTCTTGTTGGTTTCTTGATTATTGCTAGATCTACCCCATAGGTAGTTGCCCACTCAACTTCGGGGTGTATCGGAGTGATTCGAGGGATTTTTTGGTGGTTTTCGCAACCAAAGTTTTAACTTTTTTGTTAAAGATTCTTTATTTTCGATTTTGGGTGATTTCTAATTGAAAAGAAAAATCTTTTTTTAGGTAAAGTTTTTATCTTTTGATTTTGGGTGATTCCAAATTAAAAAGAAAAAGATCTTTTCTTGTGGATTTCGCATTTCAAGATTTAGTATTCTTATTTACGAGGGACACGCTTGAAAGGTATAATCTTTATCTTCCGCTTTAATTAAAGATTTAATTTTTAGTGTGTCGTTTTAATAAATCGACTAGTATAAGCCTAGATCCGTTCAGGAGCAATGAATTTTAGTCTGAGCCGAATCGAAAGTCTCCGATTTTGGAATGCATTGCACGAAAATGAGATTTTTGGTTTAGCCCGGGCTAGTTCTGTTTCCTTCACTGTGTGCCACCGGCATGCCGCCAGCTGCAGGCGACCGCCAGGCTCCACACCAGGGTGCTGCCGAAGTCCTGTAGGTGGTATCAACAGTGCCAGTGTAGCGCCGCGGCAGTGCCTATCACCCAATTGAGCTTTAAACAATCTAAATGAGGTACCATGAAGTTTAAAACATCCATTATACTTACCTAAGACTTCCAAAACTTCCAAGAGCTTAAAAGAATGTTATTTACACCTTTAATGTATTTAATTCATGCATTTTGGTTTGAAATTCTTCATTTTTAGTGTTCTTACTTACAACTTGATGTTCTTATGTTCTTTAGACGATTCCAAGCTTCATACGCATTCAAGGATCAATGGTAAGAGTATAAGAGCTGTTATGTGCTAAATTTTCAAAAATGGATTTCTTAAACTTGACATAGTACTTTGCTATGGATGCTTAATATGATTGAATGAGTTTATAATGGTTTGAATGTATGCATTTTTCAACCTTATATGTTTTGCATGTTCTAATCTTTATGTTTGGAGCTTGAATGTTATAGAACAGGCGTGACTTGTGCTTTAATGAATGAAAAATCATGTATTCTTATGTTTATATCAGTCATATGTTAAATTAACATGTTTTGTAGTGCTTTAATGCTTATAACTGGTGCTTTAGTGAATTGAGTTGGCCTATTTTAACTGGCCCTAATGCCAGGCGACATGATGGCGTCGTGCCACTATGCCGCCGACACTAGCAACCTTCAGGTCCTAGTGCCCAGTGAGTGCCCTGAGGTATGCTGAAGCCACTTTGTTTTTCTTTTAAAAATTCACTAATTTGTTACAATTAAGGAAGAAGAAGGATGGGCTTATATTAGAAAGAGAGGAAACTTATAGAGTGATGCACTATTGGGTTTCCTCCACAATGAGTTCCTTTATAACTTGAGTTTAAGAATCCTTACTACTACTATTTTCTTACTACATTATGTTGACATCTTTGCATTTTAGTTATTTTTATATGCTTTGGTGTGTTTATTTTAAGTTTTTAATAAAAAGAGTGGTGTTTTACATTTGGTTTATGGATAATATTACATGGGCATGAGCTTAATTGTGAGATTATAAGAATTAAAGAAAAATTGGCACCCCAATTTTCCTACTTGTGTTTTGTTTTGATACATTGAGGACAATGTATATTTTGAGTGTGTGTGTGTGTGTGGGGGGGGGGGGGGGGGATGAATACAAGTTGTTATTCCTTGTCTTCATGCTTGCTAATTAGGAAACTAGTAGTGAATGACTCCATTTTGTGGATAATTTTCAAAAATTTTGCTCTATTTTCACTTTACAAAATTTTTCCAAAACAAAACGACCCCCTTCAAGCTAGTTTTGTGTATTTGCATTGCATGATTGGTGGAAACATGATGGAAATTGTTAAGTATTGATAGGTATGATATGAGTTCTTAGTTGACATCTTGAGATGTAATCACATTATGACCTTTGTTTTATGTGAGCTTGAATTTGAGCCTTAAATGAGCACATCTTATTTGCTTGCTCATATTTATTTGGTTATGTGTTTTGTCTTGCATGAATGATTGGATCTAGCACATGACTTTAGCATACATATCAAGACCTTTTATGTGTTTGTGATACATTGAATTGATGAAGGCAATTAGTTAGCTTTTGGTTTTACCTTTTCTTTGCTTTACAATTCCCGTAATCATCTTTATCCTCTTATGTATAACCAAGTTGAGTCCCATCTTTTCTTTGTTTTCTTTTGTCCCAATAAGCCAACTTGAGCCTTTTTCTTTGTTAAATCTTGTTTTGGACCCTTAAAGAATTTGTGTATGGTTGGGTGTGGAAATGAAAAATAATTTGATGGATTCTAAGTGTGTTCGTTTTCAGTTTTTAGAAGTTTCTAAAAGAAGAAAAGTTTCAAAAAAAAAAAAAAAGAGTTTAAGTTAAATTTTGAAGAATAAGAATGGGGAAGTAAAGGACATCTAAGCCTTAAACCTCCATTAGTAGTAAAAGAATCCAAGTACAAGTAGTTGATGAAGCATTCCAACCAATGCAAATTTCTTTCCAATTTCAATCCTTGACATTTTCTTGTCCTTAAGCCAATTATCTTCGCCCGGTTTTACCCTAATAAAAGTCTTTTTGATCAATGTGTTACATTCATAATAGACTAGTGGTGAGGTAATCTCGAGTCAAGCTTATGGTTGAAAATCTTTCATGCAATTGACTTTAGCGTTATTGAATATTTCAAAGCCTATACATTTTGAGCGTTATTGAGTGAATCCTTAAAAGTGTGAGGTGATGAAGTCAATTGATGTTGACAGAGAATCCATATCATGCTTGTCTTGCTTGGTTATTGAAAGTTATGTGATATCATGAGTGCAAAGTGAGTGCATTTTTCATGTTTAGCTTGAAGGGGGGAGAAAAACCATCTTAGAGCAAACTTATTTTATTTTGGACTCACTTTCTATTACCTTTCTTGGTTAGTTTGCTTGAGGAAAAGCAAAGTCTTAAGTGTGGGGGTGTGCCGTGACTCCAAAATATACCTTTTTATGACCCAAAATCATGCACATTTAGCTTACTTTAGTTAGTTTTCAATGATTATGATATATTGTAGTAAAGGCCTATTTCGCGCCCTCTATTTAGTTATTTTGCGCCATTTTTATACCCAAATTATCCTTGACAAATTAAAAAATACCAATTTAAATATAAAAGATAATATGCTTCAAAAATATATATTAAATTACCTAACTACCCTTAATCAATTTACTAACAATACCAAAAAAAATTCATTTATAGTTCCACTCATCTATGCTACGTTAATAATAATTTTTATAAATTTTTGGTAGATTAAGAAGGGACTTATAAAATTTTTGATAAATTAATTAAGGGCAATTAGGTAATAATAGGAGGGGCGGAAATAAACATTAATGGGCGAGAAATAATAATTAAGGGGGCGATACCTAACCAAATAAAGGGTTTTTTTGAAAAAAATGGGCGTTTAATAACATAAAGGGGGCACGGTATAATACTACCCTATCTTGTATGAGCTTTCAACGCACTTATAGTTAGATTTGCATGATCTTGTAGTAAAAATGCTATGTTGGAAATTTCGGAAGAAACTTAAAGACTTTTGCTGGAAAAATGAAGAAAACACGAAGAAATGGAGCTGCAATGGAAGAATTTGGAAAAGAGCAAAAAGAGCTGAAGAGACCAAGACCGGCGACATACAGGCGCTGGCGCCTGTACACCGCCGACCTCGACGTCCACTCGGTGCCCCTCCTGGCCGTCGCCCGGAGAATGATGCTGAATGTTATTGTATTTTACCAATTTTAGCTCTTAGAAACCTTTTTTAATGGCCAAGGCCCTTTGTAAAAATACATACTATTACACTTTCGTAGGTTTTCTTGTAGAGATTAGCTTAGTGGAGAAGACACACACTTCTACACCTTTTCACGCACACACTAGATGAATTCTCTTCGAACAATGATGTTTTAAGTAGATTTTATAGAATTCTACCCCTCTAAGTGATAGAGGGTAGTGGATTTCCATAGATGTAGAACAAATTCATGGATTCAATTAAGGGGAATTGCTGTTTAATGATGAAATTCAAGAGTTGGATGTGTCTTATCCTTTATTGTTGAGAAAGGCCATACCTTCTCTTGTGAATGGAGTCCTTAAATGATGAATTATTCATTTCCTTGTTGATTTTGTTCTCTTCAATGGTTATTCATGCATATTGATAAGTGGGTTTCATGCAAATGAGTTAATTCTTGTTTTAATGTAGTGATTTTGCCTTGTTATTGGAATATGTGTTGAATCTACCCATTACTTGTTGAATTGTTGATTGCATAACTTGTTTGGACATTTGGAGTAGGTCAATTGAAATTTATTGTGTTGCAAACTTGGTCGTCTCAATATCTATTTATTATGTAAGTTGGTAATTTACATTATCTTGATGTAAAGGTGTAGAGGATTGATAGTAAAGTAGAATTGACGACCCTATTTCTATTATTGACTACTAATGATCTTGGCGTGGTCCTCTTTTTATTCACTTAAGGTGAGGTTTTCATGGAATTGAGGTATTATAGTCCTCAGGTGGAAATACATGAAAGGTAATATCATAATGTTTATAAAGTCTTAACTACCCACATTTACATGATATTTGTTTATCAATACCCCTTTGGATCTTGAGGTGGTGTAATTTTTGCTTTTTTATCCTATTATCCTTTACCTTACTTTGTTTTGTTACTTTTATGATACACTCACAATTACTATTTTACCCTTTATTTTGTTAGATTTTTAGGGGTAGAAACTATTAAAATAGTGGCAAATAAGGATTTGGACCCAAGCATACTTAAATCAAGACAACTTTTTAAGAGAACAAAACCTTAAATACTATAGGTTTGATATTTAATTTTATTTTATTATAAATTTATTTTGAAGTGTTCGCCCTTAACTTTTACAATGACAAAAGCACGTCACCTTCTAACTATAGAACTGGAGATATTACAACATTAAGCACAAGACTTAAAATTAAATATTAGCTGATGCATATAAAAAACCATTTATATTTGGTTTCTTGATTCTCTTTTCCTTTTTCATTTTCCTTCTATTTCCGCAATTCAATTGAGAAGAAAATGTAAAAGATGTTTTAACTTTTCTCACCTTAGTCAATCTGGTAGTACGGAATTTCTGTGCAACATTCTGCCCAAGAATTCAGAGAATGAAACCCTCGAGCCATTCTCATTGTTAGCTTTGAAGTCGCCATTTTTATCGCAAGTAATGGACCTGCATAGAACACAATAAAAGCCCAGATTCGGGAATTTGTCCATGAAAATTTCAACAAATACTCCTGGGGTTTTACCTGCTAGCAGAACGAAAGATGGATGTTGAGTGAATGGAGCGTTAACTGGCCTAATTGAAGGTTGATTTGACTTCATTTTCTCTGTGCCCGGTACACAAACTTCTAACCTGTAAGTCCTCAAAGGAGTTATGGTCGATCATTCATTTGGGAGTTGGGTATTTGGAATGTTGAAGGCTCGATTCTTAGAGCAGACTTGCACTTGCGGTAAAATTCAAAAATTGGGACAAATTTTAAGGACCCTCGTAAGGCCATCTCCAATCCATCTGGGTTGGATCTTTTTCGTTTGCAATTTGATGCCTTCCAATCCAACTGTAAAACGATCTCTATTTTAGAGATTTACTAGAGATATATTGTACATCTGCATATCTATAAATATATATATATATATATATATTTAATAAATGGGACCACTAATAATATTTAGAAAAAAAAAACACAAATGATCTGATTTTATTACATAATTGGTTTAAACGTTTAGAACTTGACAAATTTAGTTTTAAATGTTTCAATTAACGTATTTTATACAAATTTAATGAATTTTATGCCCTATTACACATGCCATATGACAGTCATATTGGTGTCACGTTACATAAATTTTAACGGATGATGAGTTAGTCGTTAAATCCTATTAAAAATGTTAAATTAGACCAAGACTTTAGAAACGTTGATGACCAAATTTGTTGAGTTCCAAACGTGTAGGACCAATTGTGTATTTTTTTCCTAATATTTATGTTTCTTATTTCTTTTCCCACATATATTATATATATATATATTTCTCATTCTATATTTATTTTCTTTTCCGCACATGTTATTTATTTTTATTTTTTGTTATTTTAATTATTTTAATTTTTTATTAAAGTGTTTAAAATAATTTTTTATTTTTTTTGATACACTCAAACTTAAAACCTATTGTTTTAAGCCGGAATGCTTACCACTGTGCTATATCCCTCTTGTCAAAAATATTTTTTCATTTAGAAATATTAAAATATAATTTATTAATTAATATTATATTTGGTAGTGTTTTTATTACAAATTAATTTTTAATTTTTAAATTATGTTATATTTAATTTATTAATCTCATTTATTAGATATATATTTTTTAAAATATATATTAAAATTTAAGATGATTAAATATATTTATACAATAATATAAATAATATAAAATAATTGATAAAAGAAAATATTTAAAATATTATTAAAATTGTAAAATATAAAAAGTTGGTTAGATATCACTTAATTATAAAAGTGTAAAATATAGAGATTAGGTTGGAGATCACTGAGGAAATGTTTGGTAGGTTGGGAAATTGAAAAAGCAGCGCAAAATCTTTTGTACTGATCCTATCAAAATAATATTATTATTTTTGAGGAATTTCAAAATTATTTAGGGTTAAAAACTTGATAACTGACTAAACTTGTTCAATAGTATACTTTTGTCCACTGAATTTCTTTGTTTGACTAATAGGGCTTAAACTTTTAAAACAATATACTTTTGGCTACTGAACTTTTTTGCTTGATAAATAGGCTTTTAAACTCTTAAAATAGTATACTTTTGAATACTGAACTTTGTTGTTTGACTAATAGGCCATTAAACTATTAAAACTTATACCTTGTCATACTTTTATCGGGTATCCATGTATGATCCGACGCAAAATTAAATTTATGCAAAATCTGTTGATTTTTAAAGGGCAAAAATGAAATATCAATAAATTTAATTTTCCGTCGGATCATAGATAGATACCTGATAAAATATGACAAGTTATAAGTTTTAATAATTTAATGGTCTATTAGTCAAGCAACAAAGTTCAATAGCAAAAAGTATACCGTTTTAAGAGTTTAATATGTTGTTAGTCAAATAAAAAAGTTCAGTGACCAAAAATGTACTATTTTTAAAGTTTAATGCCCTATTAATCAAACAAAAAAGTTCAGTGACCAAAAGTATATATTGAACAAGTTTAGTGACTTATCAAGTTTTTAACCCAATTATTTATTATATTATATTAAAATTTGAGTTTTGGTCATAAAACTTATTTCTTAAAAGTTTTAAAGAGTTCCTTGTTCTTGCACACATGCTTTGTATCAATCCACCAAGGGAAATCATGGCAACAAGATTTTGAGTATCCTTTGAAGTGTCATATTTGTAGGCTTTCTTGCAATGAAAGCACTTGCCTTTGTTTTCCCTAATATTTTTGGCTTCATCTCTTGCATTCTGTTGATTTTTTGGATTCCTCAACATCAACCATGTGCATCTTGTTAGTTCCATCTTCTTCCTTTGTTTCCTGCTTTCTATGTGTGTTTTTCGTCTTTTGAGCATGAGACTTGTCTTCAATGTGAAGAAGATCATTTACAAGATTTTCAAGACTATTCTTGTGTTTAAGAGATTTCTTAATCTTTCCAAGTAGAGGATGGAATTTTTCAATAACAGAAGAATTCATAATGAAAGTGCGAAGCATTATCTCAATTTCAGTAAATTGGCCCATTGTCTACCATTTTGTAAGACAAGAAAAGAAGAATCATAAATTTCTCACTTGATGTTTCTTCTTTCATATAACTTGTTCCAAACATCAAACAGTCCATCAGACATGCATTTCTCATCTGTTCAAGAGTTTCTTCTTCAACCTCTGTTGCTGTTGGCCTTGCCATTCTTAGCTGTCATATAATCTCCCTCTATTACTGCTATAAATATAGGAAGACTACCCTTTAATGATAAAATGGAGGTGTTGCAAAAGTTTTCACTTCATTTCTACACTATCAACTTAACAAAATTCTACAGCATTCTCATAACAAAACTCATGTTCTATAGAGTTAATCCTCTTCATTTGGGTTGAAAACCCTGAATTGATAATTTGTAACTGGAAAACAACTGCAAGAAATTGCAAAAAACTTTGTTGAGTCTTGCGTCCGCTACTGATGGTCACCATTCTACTGATGCTCTCCGTAACCTTAATTTTTGATGTTTGATAATGAGCTTAATTTATTAACAGCATTTATGAATGCTGGTGTGGTTCATGTCAGAAATGATTCCGCGCGCAGGGAGCTTTCTGGTTGTCATGCATATTAGATCTGAACCCAAAGTTTAAGTCACATAAACATTGGTTGCTCCAGACGCTAGCTTGTTGATAAAAAAAAAAAAAAAAAAAAAAGAGCATTTTCCATCTTTGCTGATCATTGAGCTATAGCATCCTATTCAAAGTAATGGCTACAAAATCACTTCTTTTATTGGCCTATTTTGACAAGAAACACTAGTACAGGGACATTACAGGATGACAAATTATAGTTGTTTTTTTTAGTCTAATTATCTCAAGAATCTCTCACCTATACCCTCCACCTCGATGCGGAATGCAATCTACAGGTACCCTTTGCCCACCACGACAGAGTGTCATGTTTTTAGGACAGCGAAGGCAATTGTGTGCAATGCTTCCCTTTGCTCTTTTCATAATCCTGGCTAATTCTGGTGGTGGAGTTCCTTCCAGGTAGTTGTAGTCCAGAAACAAACTTCTCCAGGATCCATTCTCCAGCTTTTCTCCATATTGCCTTGGTATCCAACCTGAAAATAAGTTATGCCCAAGATAGATTTCTCTAAGACTCGTGTAACTGATTAAATTCAGTGGCAAATGACCATGTAGACGGTTATCATGGGCAGCGAACCGCCAAAGCTGGCTTGGTTGGTCTAAATTATCGATCACCACAAGATCTGTGAAGAGATTTGCAGATACGTTGGCAGTGCTTAATTCAGGTAGTGTAAGGAGAAAGCCGTCAATAGGACCCGAAAACCTGTTATCACTGACATCCAATGTCTGAATATTATGAAGCCTCTTGATGGGTGAAATATGGCCTGAAATCAAGTTTTTATTGATTAGTAATGTCCTTAAACTTGATGGGAGCGGGGGCAGGTTTCCGTAGAATCCGTTATCACTCAGATCCAGGGTTCTGAGCTGCCACAGCCCTGAAAGATCTGGAATCCTGCCTGATAATGAATTCCCTGTAAAACTTAAGTGAGTCAAGCTCCTTAGAGCAGTGATGTTTAAAGATATGGAGCCAGAAAGCTTATTCCTCGCCATATCAATGTCCTCAAGCCCCTTCAGTTGGCTCAAACCCTCAGGGATACTACCAGAGAAAAAATTATCAGCTAGCAGAAGTTTTGTAAGCCTTCTCAAGTCAGAGATAGTATTCGGAATGGGACCCCGGAACTTGTTCTTCCTCAAATTCAAAATGCTAAGCTCTGTTAAGTTGCCAATTGATGGTGTCAAGAAGCCCTCGAGTCCATCTCCTTCTAGATCGATTACGGTTACTCGGGTGCTGGAATTGATTTCAGGGATGGTACATAAAACTCCTAGGAAATGAGGACCAACGGTTTCACAGGGGTCCGAATCAAATCTCCAAGTGCTGAGAAAAGATGTTGGAGAGACTGAGTTGGGATCAATAGCATCCTTGATGTTATGCAGAATTTGAACATCAGATTCCAGAGTTAAAGAAACAGAAAGAATGTTACTAAGTGGAATAGCAAACAGGACTGTAAACCATAAAAGAGATATTGAATGCAGAAAAGATACGGCCATTGCTATAAGAAATATTTGATAGCATGAGAAGGCTAATACACTGATTCGGATGATGCCTTTGAATAAATCAGCTTCAATCTTTTTATATGAATTTTGTATAATTTTACGCACGATTACACAATTCTTTTCGGAGATAACTTCTCCATGCAAAATGGATTCTTCAAAGTTGGTTGAAAGTACAGAAAGTGCTGCCCCTTAGTAGCATACAATAAGATACATATTAGGTGAAATTTTTCAGCAGACCATCCCTATTTATGCTTTCCATAAAATTTGCTCATTTTGTTGTGTTAGGGAGTCAAAAAAACTGCAAGAAATAGAGCAAATGATTATTTAACATTCTATTCTATGAATATAAGAAGATAAAGATGAATTTAATATATAGAGAAAGGAAAAGGAAATGGTTTGAATCCCAAAACACTTGTTTAACAAGCTACCATTAACCTAGAGCATAAATTTTATCCTTAGTAAAAACATGCAGCCGCCTACACACATTTACAGACAAATATGTATCTAGGAAAAGGATTCCATTTATATCCCCAGAAGCAGTCCTGACTCTACAAGTTTATCCAAGATCAGGTACAGTAAAAAACTCTTCCTCATCATCATCTGGCATTGCAATTCGAGGCTTCTTGTATGGCGTGGTGTGGAGTTTGGGTGTTTTGTATGATGTAGAGTTGCTTGACTGTGGCACTGGTAGCTGGGGGACTTCTGCTGCTGATAAGCCTTCCTGAGCTTCTTGTTCACCAAAAAGACCAAAGTCTGACAACCACTCAAACTCACCAAATTCAAGCTGCTCCTTCTGCAAGTATTTACACCAAACATCAAACTTAAAATTCCATCATGTGATTCACACCTGCATCTCTAGGCAGGTGGCATTAAATACCTAAGCTAAACCAACCTTCCAATTTCATTCAACAAAATCGGAATGCACAAAAAGAATTCAAAGTATAACCAACAAACATGTTAAATCAATGAAATTACAGTCAACTTTCTCACTTTGTCTGAGGATTCGTAGTCTGAAAACTGTAGTAAGTCATCAACTGCCCAAGAAGATGATGTGAAAGTAGATTGCTCGGTGGGCATTTTTGCAGCTATCTGTTTTGTATTTTGTTTGGGTGGCTGAGGTTCGATCTGGCTATTCACACTTTGCTTATTGCAGCTTGAGCTTAAGGCTACTCGAATTCCAGTGGCCAGAAACCTTTGATGGTTTGCAGCACGAGCATTGGCTGAATGGATAGGCTCATCGCAGTCTCGGCAGAAGAGAGCTCTGTCTTCAACGCAGAAAATAAATGCTGCCTTTTCCTGTAACCAAGGATGTACAATTATGAGCAGTGAAAACAATAAAGATTTTGTGATGACATAGTAGCTCAAGGCATTAGTATCATCTTGTACCACATAAGTACTTTGTGCTAGAAGAGGCATACAAGAAGATGCATGATCTTGAGCTTACACAAACAAAGAGAAACAACAAAATCCAGATCAGAAATAATCCAACAAAGAAAGATTTATTTCTTACTAGAGGTCATCTTTACAGACCTCATCTCCTCCAATAGCCATTGGAAACTTATATCAGATTCAGGTAACCAATACTTGTAACCAAGGAAATCCATATTGTGGTTGATGTTCTTCTTACTAAAATCTCTTTTCATTTGTTAATATTTACCACCTCTTTTACAGAGTATGAACATATATCAAGACTGTGACGAGTTACTAGTTCACATAAGTTGTTTCAGTGCCAAATGCTGCCAATCAGTAGATATAGTTCCCATGTTTCTCCTTTGCATTCAGTAACCACATCATCCCTTTATTGAAGGATTTTTAATCCAGGAAGAACAATATATATACTTGTCACTGAATATCCAGCCATTTCTTGTCCCTTCTTACACCATGACCACAAAATAAAGAAATGATTTTGCGAGTTGTGCAACTAAATTTTCCGCATCAGACCTCAATAGCTATAGGTTTTGCACTTTAGAATATTTGTGTACTCTATTCACTCTAAGGGGAAAAACAATTCTTGGATGACTAATGGCAATCAGTTCCTCCCCCAGTTTCACAGTATATTAATAACATTCATAAATTCCACTGGCTTTACAACTGAACCGATGCATCTCGTCACCTTTGATTGGTAATAGATAACCTAACAAATTCATCCATACCAAAGGAACATCTTTGTGAGGCTGGGTGAAATAACAAAACAAAGAGTTCCTTGGCAAGACTTATATCTCAATCTCCTCACAACAAGTATCTAAAAGCAATAAATAGTATTGTAAACTTGACATAAATGAATACACCACACTAATTTCAGATGAACAATTCGTCAAAAAATACAAGAAAGGAAGAGATAGGTGTATTACTTGGCATATGTCACATGGAGGAAGCTTGTTGGATAGGCATTGAAGAAGAAGCCTTTGGTGCTTACTTGCTAGCTTGTTGGCAGCATGGACCTCAACATCGCATTTGGCGCACAAGGCTGCCTCATCAGCACAACAAATCACGGTTGCTTGTGCTTTCTCACATACATCACACTGGATCTTCATGTTTCTTTAGAGCTTAATAAACACTAAAATCCCCTTTTGTAATCAAAACAAGAACTTCAATGGTCCCTCAGAGTTGTCAAGCTCACTTCAAGATGAACCCATATGGGAAAACTAGGAATTTGGATTTAGGAGTGGGGGAGATATTTTGTCAGAATCTTTGGCGTTGCAGAAAAGGGATGATTAGTTTCTGTTATGGAAACTGGATAGGTCAAGATCTCATGTGACTGAACACATATGTGCAGCCAAAAAGGCCTGCAGAATTGAAGAATCAGAACAGGGTAAAAACAGGAATCCTGTAACAAATGAAGCAGAATCCAGCTGTTTAGAGACACAGGTGTGGCTGTGGGTGGAGGAGGAGATAAGGATATAGATTTTGCGTATCAAATGCTAGAACAAGGTTGAGGCAGCGCAGAGGGGTGGGGCAGCCTTGCCCAACTTCAGTGTGTGGCTGTGGAGGAAGCAGTGTCCACCACCAGTGGTCACAATAATTTCCGATTTAATTTAAGGGAAAGTGATCAAATTGACCATCGCGGATAGCTTCACATGCTGTTTACCTCTAAATATTTAATTCAGTGGCTGATGCTTCCAATTCAATTCAACAGAAAACAACTCCTCAATATTCAAGTTTAGAGCCCTCTATAATGGTACTCCGTGGGGTCCCTATTCCAATCACCACTCATTGTTTATGTGTATAATAACACGCGCGGTTCAAGCCTCCCATATTTGCTGCCCACCAACTGAAACAATCCAGTGGACATTTTTTCGATTCACTAAGCCACCCACCAACCTTCATGAGGGAGGCGCGTCTATTTTTTTTTTTTTTTTTTCTCTTTTGAATTCATGTTTATATCATATAAAAACATAATTTTATGTAGGCTGAATTGGCATTTTGATCCCTTATAATTGTGGATGTTGCTATTTTAGTCCCAAATAAAATTACGACTGCTGTTTTGATCCCTTATCAATTTTTTTATTAACGTTTTACATCATTTTTTACAAAAAAAGTTTAGAAGATAACGGATTAACTCATTTGATCGCTAGTGAAACCTAATTTTTTCTTCAAAATGATTTGTACTGTGATGTTTTCAATCCATTTTATGACTCGGTTCCTCATGAATGTTCAACCCATTTAGATCGACTCACAATCCAAAATAACGGCCGAAACCCTAAATAGGTTGAATATTAATGAAGATTCGAATCATAAAATTAGTTGAAAACATCATGATACAAAACATTTTGAAGAAAAAGATTAGGTTTGACTAGCGATCAAATGAGTTAATCCATTATCTTCTAAATTTTTTCGTAAAATGGGACTAAAAACGCTAATTAAAAATTGATAAGGGACCAAAACAGCAGTCGTAGTTTTATTTGGGACCAAAACAACAATATCCCCATTTATAAGGGATCAAAATACCAATTCGGCCTTTCATATATTGTGTATTAGATTTTTATATCAAATATAACATAGAGATTCTATGTGAAAACAAAAATAAAAACATTCATATCATAAGAATATATTTTAATATCAGACAAAACATCATTTCATATCATGTATAACAGGGTTTCATATATGTTGGAAATGAGATGAATTTGAATGAGAATTGAGTTTCTCACTGTGTTGGGAAAGTTAAAGGTAATACCAAAAGACTTGATCAACCTACGGTTTATTCTGTAATGAGCTGAAAGGTTATGACTATTCATGAATTACTTTAATGAGCAAAATGAAACGTATCTAATATGTTAGATACATTGAAATGTTTCTACATTGAATCTAATTTGTTAGATACATTGAAAAGTATGTATAATGAATCTGCTTTGCACCTATTCAGCTAGACCAAAGGATTTTCCACCGATAAATAGTGGCTCATTTTTAAGCATTTGACATCCCATTCAAAAACATTATTCTTGAGTTTCTTAAGCCTCATTTATCTCATTTTCTTGGTGTTCATCAGAAAGATTATCTGTCCGAGCCCGGTTAAAAATTCACTTTCGTGCTATGCATTCTAGAATCGAAATTCTTGACCAGGCCTAGACTCTAGCACAATCGCTATTCCAATCCTTGTTTGAAATAACATTGCGCAGGATTTTAGCTTCTACTCATTTGATTTGTCACGCAACAATAAATTCTTAATTAAAACGAAAGTATAAGAATTACCTCTTGAAGTGTGTACTTAGGTGACCACTTGTATGACTGAAGACCAACTCGTACGTTGTGTGGGCAACGAACCAACGAAACAACGATTAGCGATTCTCCAAAAAAACACGTCGGAATAAACCAGCAAGTAATCACCGAGATAAACCAACCAAACGCCACCGCACGCGCCGCCAAAACACCGCCAACGATCCCCAAGCGCCGCCCCGTTTTGCTCCACGTGCTGCCACCAAAAATTGAAGACTCCGACCGCTGGTGCTCTCTTGGAAGCCGGGTTGCCGCACAGAGAAAAAGAAATCCGACTTTGAGAGATGAATTAATAATTCTCTCTCTAAGATTTTCACTCTTTAGTTTTTTTGTTTTGAAAACTTATGAATTGTGTGTTGTGAATTGCTAATCTCTTGTCTATTTATAGAGTTACAAGAGAGACCCCAAGTTGGTTTATGATTGGTCTTCCTAATAGGTTTAGATAATTAATTAGTTTCGAAATCCAATTAGGTAACCAAATCTAATTAGATTTCCAAATTCAATTAGATTTCCTAATATCTAGGATTTCCTAATTCTAATTGAACTTTAAAACTTAATTAATTAATTAAATAATTTCACTTTATTACTTAATTACCTCTTAGGAATAATTAATTAAATAATTAATTCTACTTTATCAATTAACACATTACATAATTAATCGTACCACTAACGGATTAATTATGACACTACCATCCTACACCAGAATTGCTTCTGGAACAACTAAATTAATTATTCTTTAATCTCACCACATCAAAGATATAGTGCTCATTAATTTATTAATTTACTGATAAATTAATTAATTAACTTCTTATAATCCGATATTAGTACCACTTGACCTTTTTACTATACCGAACATAGGTCCACCAGCTGGGTTTAGTATAATAAACATAACGAGCTCATCTCGGGAGCACCATCACCCCGGACACACCGGTACATGGTTTTCTTTTGACAAGCAACAACACACGAAGCAACTAAACGAGCGCACCCAACCTACCGAGACTATTGGCCACAAATGACCTCACTCTTTGGCAGATCAAAGTTCACTATGTCTAATCCTCATGCCTGCTCAAGTCTAGGGATTTAGAGATATAATACTAAGATTAAATAATCTATTAAACCAATACAAGATAATTCATCCGAAATGGTCAAGTTCAATATGACTCGGGCATATCTATATGATTCAATTAGTTTAGACAAACCAATTTTTGAATCACATAATAACCTAAACTGACAGTGCGTCAAAACCTGTCTCGGTTACGAACCTCATCTATATATTATGTCTTTTAACCAATGACGAGATCTACTGTGTTACACTGGACATCTCATCATTTAATTACGTAATATAAATAGAAGACATATGTAAAAACATATAAACAATTTAACTAAAATATTTAATCGATATATAAAACTATGAAATATTTTAATACAAGCAAAGCTTTAGTGTTTAAACCCAACAATCTCCCACTAATACTTAAGTTGCGCTTCAAGTATAAAACTACATTAATCCTACAACTACAATGATATCTAGAAAAACACTCATGGCTCTACTAAGTATATGATCTCCATGCCCTCCATGTGAGCCTTAAAGACTTTTACAGTCAATGTCTTATTGAATGGATCTGCAAGGTTATCTTCCGATGCTATATTTGCCATGACCACGTCTTTCCTCTTGACGATATCTCGTATTAGGTGGTACTTGCGTTGTATATATTTACTCGCCTTGTGGGTTCGTGGTTCCTTTGAGTTTGCACTGCACCATTGTTGTCACAGTACACTGTGAACGACTTCTGCAAACCAGGAATCACGTCTAAGCCCAATAGGAAGTTCTTGACCCACACTGTTTCTTTTGTTGCCTCTGATGCTGCAACGTATTCAGCCTCCATGGTAGAGTCCGCCGCGTATTTCTGCTTGACATTACGCCAAACTATGGCTCCACCCCCCAAAGTAAACACATACCATGAGGTAAACTTGCTCTTATCCCTGTCGCCTTGGAAATCTAAATCTGTGTAACCTCGGGGTACCAGCTCAGGCGTCTGGTAGACCAAGACTTGGTCTCTCATTTTGCGTAAATACTTGATAATGTATTTTACTGCCTTCCAATGAGCTTTCCCGAGGTTACTCTGATATCTGCTTACAATGCCAACAACATAACAGATATCAGGCCTCGTACATAACATTGCATACATGAGATTTCCTACTTCCGAAGCATAAGAAACTGTTTTCATGGCTTCTATCTTCTAAACAGTCTATGGAGACTGCTCTTTAGATAGATGCACTCCGTGTCTGAAAGGTAGAAAACCTTTCTTGGAGTTCTACATGTTAAAACGAGCCAGAATCGTGTCTACATATGAAGCTTGAGAGAGCATTAGCGAACGTTTCCTACGATCTCGAATTATCTTGATCCCAAGGATATGTCCCGCTTCTCCTAAGTCTTTCATATCAAACTGTTTGGATAGCCATGCATTTACTTCTGATAACACTTTTTTATTGTTGCCAATTAGTAAAATGTCATCTACGTAAAGTACAAGAAATACCATCGCATTTCCATCACGTCTGCAGTACACACATTGTTCATCCGGGCACTGAGTAAATCCGTAGGATTGGATTACCTCATCAAACTGGATGGATGCTTACTTAAGTCCGTAAATAGACCTCTTAAGTCTACAAACCTTATACTCTTGGCATTTTTCAACAAATCCCTCTGGTTGCTACATGGAGATGGTTTCTTCAAGACTTCCATTAAGGAAAACTGTCTTGACATCCATCTGCCATATCTCATAATCTAATTGAGCAGTTATGGCCAAGAGAATCCAGATCGATTTAAGCATGGCTACCGGGGAGAAGGTTTCCTCATAATCGATTCATTTCTTAGTATACCCCTTCGCCACAAGTCTAGCTTCTAATCCTACATGGCTTCAAGCATGTGGTTTTACTATTACAAGCATTCATATAAAAAGAACCATTCGGACATGTCCCGAAGTTTAATTAAAAAACATACAAACGCAAACCATAATAGTCGGGATAAACTAACCACCTGCATATAAAAAAAATGCAAACAAATCGAATAAAGCAGAGCCAAAACCTTAGCTCTGATACCAATTGAAGGAATTATCCGCCCAGGCCCAATAAAATATTTCACTTTCGTGCATTGCATTCAAGAATCTGAAATCAATCACAAGCCCGGACACTAGTGCAATACTATTCAAACCCTTTTGAAACACCATTACACATGTTCTTAGTTTTACCTTATTCAATTTGTTAACACACGACAAAATAATTCTAATTAAAAGGGGAAGTAAAAGAATTGACCTTCGAAGCATGTTCTTAAGAAAATCTCTTGTATGACTCAATACCAACTCGTACGTTGTGTGGGCAGTGAACCAAACGAATCAGCAACAAAATAAACACAAAAAACTGCTAGGAAAGAATCGAAACCCGTCGTAGCCACCCCGTGCGTGTGCCTCACGCGCCGCCGGTTCAAGTTCTCTCTCCTGCTGCCGGAAGTAAATAATCCCGGTAGACTCTTGGAAGGAACTACCACCGCCGGACCTTGAAGAGAATAACCGACTTCGAGGAAGAAATATTTTATTTCTCTCTCTAGGCTTTTCTCTCTTTAGTTTTCTTGTCTTGAAAACTTATGAATTGTGTATTGTGTTTTTTATTGCCAACTCTCTATGCCCATTTATAGAGTTACAAGAGAGACCCCAAGTTGGTTTATGATTGGTCTTACTATTGGGTTTTGGTTTTAATTAGTTTTCAAATCCAATTAGTTACCAAATCTAATTAGATTCCAAATCCAATAAGATTTCCTAATATCTTGAATTTCCTAATTTTAATTGAACTTTAAGACTTAATTAATTAATTAAATAATTCCACCTTGTCATACTAATTGACCCTTAGGATTAATTAATTAAATAATTAATTCTACTTTATCAATTAACCCAATACGTAATTAATCGTACCGCTAACGAATTAATTATGACACTACCATCCTACATCAGAATTACTTCCGAAACAACTTAAATTAAATTAATTATTCTTTAATCTCCCCACATCAAAGATATAGTGCTCATCAATATATTAATTTATTAATAAATTAATTAATCGACTTCTTATTATTCGAGACTAGTATCACTCGACATTTTTACAATACCGGACATAAGTTCACTTGCCAGGTTTAGTACAATAAATATTACGAACTCATCTCGGGAGCACCATTAACCCTGACGCACCGGTACATGGTTTTCTTTCGAACAAGTAACAGCACATCAGGCAATTAAACAAGCGCACCCAACCTACTGAGACTATTGGCCACAAGTGACCTCACTCTTTAGTAGATCAAAGTACACTATGTCTAATCCTCATGGCTGTTCAAGTATAGGAATTAAGAGATAGAATACAAGGTTCGATTTAACTACTAACGATCAGTACAAGTCAATTCAAACCTCAATGGTCATGCTCAATATACCCTGGGCATATCTATATGATTCAATTAGTCTAGACCAACTAATTTCAGAATCACATAATAACCTAAAATGACAGTTTGGCCAAAACTGTCTCAGTTACGAGCCTGGTTTATACATCAAGACTTTAACCAATAATGAGATCTAATGTGTCACACCAGACACCTCATCATTTTAGTCACTTGATTTAAGTGGTCAACATATGTAAAACATAATATGATTTTAACTAAAACAATTAATCGATATAATTGGGAAATAGTTTTCATACAAGCTCAGCTTTTCAGTATTCAAAACTAACATACGAATCATTTGAATCTCAATTGATTTCAACGGTGAATTCTTGAGATCTTTGTAGTGGGACACAAGTTGAGATTGTGTTTCACTTATATCTCCCTGTTCAATTGCACCATCTAGAGTGCGAAACTCAGATGACACTTCCTGCAAGATAGCATAAACAACAAAGTTAGAAATATCAACTGGGTTAGTATCAAATTCTTCTTCAGCTGTCTCTTCAGATGATTCAACTTCATCAGCTTCTACACCTGTGTCATCATAAAGTTCTAACATATTAGGTAAAGGAGATAAAAATTTCGAAGGGTCTCCCTGAATTGCAATTTCCTTAGGGGTAGAGGAGGGTTCCTCCATCTCTTCTTTTTCTAGATCCTACCTAACCTTTCCTTCATCGAAAGGGTTAGTTTCTCTGCTAATTTCTCATTTTTCCTGCATCTTCTTGTGCTCCAAAGCCACCTACAAAGAAGAAAGAGGTAACAGATTTGCCTTTTTCTCTTTATACAATAAAGAATTCCAGTTAGTGTAGCTATCCTTGAAAAATTTTCTATCAAGCATTCATGGGTACTATATCGAAAAGTACATTCTCCTGGATAGGACCAAGGTAGAAAGTAACCATAACCTGCTTCTGTACCTTTATCTCATCAGCATCGTCAAGCCATTACAACCTGTAAGGGTTTGGATGAGGCAAACAAGTTAGTGCTAAATTTTTAATCAAAGACTCACTTACAATGTTGGTGTAGCTGTCACCATCTATGATGAGCAGTCGCTTCTTCTGATCCTCAGTCTTACACCATATATGAAATATGTTAATGCGTTGCCCTTGACCAGGCTCTGGTGTAGATTGAGCACTTAAAGATTGGATCATGACTAGAGCTAAATTTCTAATCAATGGTCCTTCTATGTGCTTTACCTCAGAAGTTACTCCTGTGCTATCTTGATTGCTCAACATCATCCTGCAAAAGAATTGTAGAACAAAAGACTAAGTGTAACATGTACAAGACTCAAAAAAAGTATGTTTACTTTCAAAATTTTCAAGAAACTAAATTCTTATAACCTTTGAAAATAATAAAAGACTCAAAATAAAATATTCTAAAAAAAGGATATTTATTCCAATAATTAAATTTTGAGAATAATAAGTCACAAAACCCAACACAAAAGAAAACACAAAACAAAACAAAAACAAAAGAAAAGAAAACAAAAGAAAAGTACTACCATGCCACGCCGTGCGTGTGGGTTCTTGATGCAATGGGATTAACAACAGAACAGATGTGTCACTAATTCCTTGAGCTGCACAACCTGTAACTAGCTACCGTGAATTAGCGATGGTACTATGGGTGACGTGAAAAGGCTGGTGCTAGGTTTGCGCAAGGGTTGCCATGCCAGTTTTCAACATTTTAGTTTGCTTTCACCGATAACCTGATCCTTTAGGTGCTAGTTCAATGGTTTCTCTTCACACAAAAGAAACAAACACGTAAAACCAAAATACAGAACTCAAAAATATATGAAAGAGAAAAGAAACAAAAGAAAATAAACACAATTTGAGCGCAATGCGTTGAGTGCCGTAGTCAAGGCCGCGAGAAGACTGCGATGTCGTGGCGTGGTCGCGGTCTTAATTTGACAAACTAAAGCTGGTTTTTGAAAATGGGCGATAAGTCGAAGCCGCGAGAAGGTGGCGAGGTCGCGGTGCGTCACGGTTATGTTTTGGCGATCAGCGGCAACAAAGCTAGTTTTTCACAACCTTTTCTCACCGACAACCTAGTCTTACTAGAAGGTGTCAACTCGATGGGTTTCTTTTCAAAAGACTCAACAACAAAACAAAAAAAAATTCACAAAACTCAAAAGATACAAAAATCAAACTAGCAATCAAAGGACAAGTGTAACAATATAGTAAAAATTTGAAACAAAACAAAGGTGACAAAAACAAGTACTATATAATATAGATGCTTATTAAGTCACACAAAAGCAAAACAAAACCAAAATCAGAAGGTACTCTCTCAAGTCAAACTGTGATCCTTTAAGAACACGAGCTCAACTACCAGGGAGAGGAAAGAGCTTATACAAACACCGGGCAATATAACCTTAAGGAAATTGATGACCCTATTCTCCCTTTGTGCTCAACAAGGTGTGATCACTCCTATCTCCAATTCTGTTTGCTTTCCTACTAACTTTAGAGCACTGTTAACTTTTGTTAACCTTTGGCTTGTCTTTTTCTTAATCAGCCAGACTTTTGCAGAAGAGCTATTCTTTTTCACGGATTTGTCAAATCCTTAAGGATGGCTCTTTTTGCTCTTGCCTCTTCTCACTATATTTAAACTTTTTTTGGGAATTTAGAAGTACACAATAAGAGGGTAAGGTTATTGAGCTTCAAGTATTCTCAAGAAAATCACAACTAAACCTTAAAGAACACCCACTAACCTTAGAGTTGTCAAACTCCGTGATCCTCGTGCACCGATTTGTGAAAATACGTTTCACCTCTGCAAGTTCCAAACTCGTACTTCCTGTCAGAAAAACCCAAAAATAGATCAAATAGAACAAAAACAACCTTGGCACTAGAAAGAAGCACAGAACTTTTGAAAATTACCTAGACTTACAAAAAGGGTATTTTGGTAAATTTTTGGCAAGTTTTGAAGGGTTTTGACTAGGGGTAAAAATGACTTTTCTACCACCAGAACTCAACACTAACACAAATTAAACTTTAAGGATGACTTATAGACTCAAACAAACAAAAATCAAACAAAAAGACTAAAAAATGAAGAAACGTCTGGTTCCCTAAGGGGGTCTCAGACACAACTTCTGACACAGATATTTGGACTGAAAATTGGACTGATTTTCAACCATCCAATTTTAAACCAATGGACACAAGATATTTTCGAAACTATAGGGGTAGGTTCGGAATCAAAAAGACACACTAAAACAACAAAATCTTGAAAAATAATAGTTGAATAGAACGAAAATGACCTAAAGCTTTGATACCAATCTGACAGGTTATCTTCTTTGGAATTCAATTCAATGTGAGAGCAATGCTGACATGCTAAGCTACTACACGAACAAGACCCTTATGTTGACGGATTCTTGGCTACTCATTTATATTATTTACATTGCAATGTTCTTTAAACCTCTTTGTGCAAAAATTGATACAGAGGATAGGTGATGGTTTATGATGGATTTTTAGTCAACGAATGACAAGGCGTAATAGTTAAACCAAAAAATATAGCCAATGAAACAACTCACGATTTCGCACGACCACTCAAAGAGATTTTAATTGAGTTAACAACTCAAAATTTTCGAAATTCAATGGCAAAATCAATGTACTAAATTCGTGTAATAGGGTGGCCTATTATAGGGAATTACTGTTGGTGTATGTGCCCTTTTGAGGGCTATTTATGTAAATAAACTTTGAGGGTTATTTATGTAAATAAGACATTTGTCGTTTGATTGATTAATTATCTGATGAGTTAATTTCATGAAATTATATTCTTGTACATATTGAATTTCATGAAAACGATCCACCAAAAGAAACACTCTATGGACTGTTAGATCATGAGTGATTCTTTTGAGTAGTACTTGTACGAGGATCCTTAGACCAGAAATCACTGCATAGTCTTAGGTGAATTAGAGTGTGCTTTGACATATGCCTAACGGGACCGTAATAGGTTGCCAAGTACGGGTATGATTGGGTACACTATGAGTCACGCTAAGGTATGTAGGTGAAGTGATGGGACTACAAGTCTCTCTTAAATGAGAGATGATATCTTGGCCGCTTGATAGTGAACTGAGAAGTGCATGGCCGTGCCTAAGAAATGATAAGGGTTATCATTTGCTTGATTAAGTTCAGTGTCACTAAGAGATCAAGTAAAACGTTTAGCTATATAAGGATGATTGGTTCCATGCCTTATGCTAAACTGGATATCAGTGTAGAGGACATTACGTAGTATACTCGGAAGGTTGTGTTGAATCACCATTCGACCCTCCGTTCTGAATTGTGTAGTCATTATGTCTTGCTAGAGACCACTAATGATTTATGGATTAATTAATGAGATTAATTTATTCATTGTCAATTTGGAATGGGCCTACAGGATCGCACATGAGTGAGTTCGATGATTCAGAATTAATTAAATTGCCTGTTTTAAGTATAAGAGTTATACTTAAATTGATAATATTTAATTAAATAGTTTAATTAAATATTATTGAAGAGTATTATGGTATTAATTAAGAGTTAATTAATTACCTAGGAAGAATTAAATTGGGCTGACAAATCAAGGGACCTAATTGTGAATTGAGGTTCTTGACCCATCAGCCTGATCCATGGATCAATGGGTTGATCCATGGTGTTGGTTAAACCCAACTCAGTAAATAAATAATTAATTATTATTAAAACAGATACTTCTCAAATCAGAGAAGTATCTGGGAGTCTGTTAAAAAGTTTTAACAGAATTGGTTTTAAAACGTTTTTTAAAAAAGGATTTTAAAAAACAGACTTCAGAACAACTCTTGAACAGACTCTTAAAAAACCATTCTTCCTAGAGAAAAACGTTTTCTCTTGACAGGCAAATTTTGGGCTAGCACCAGTTCTGAGAGAACTCCAGTGCAAGAACGTAGAGGCAATTCGCGTGAATTGTTTTTGGTGGTGAACGCAATCTTCCCAAGGGATCCAGGCGACTGCACAACCGATTATGCGTCGAGGGTAAGACCCGATCCTCTTAGAATTTAGGCTATTCCGTAGCATAATTGAGGAAATTATGCATGCCTAGTTCCAACAGTGGTATCAGAGCCTGGTTAATTTGTTTTAATTAAAAGTGTTTTAATTGAAAATTTTGGTATAAGTTTTTTTTTTCTTGAAAAACGGTTTTAAGTGAGAAAAAAAAAATGTTGCTGCTTGGAGGTCGCCGGAGCGATTTTCCGGCCGGCCGGAAGTTCGCCGGAAATACGCAAAGTGCTCAAAAACTGGTTTTTGCCCTGAATTTTTTTGTGGGTTTTGTTCTTTTCTTCATGGGGAACCATTTCGTGTTGATTTGGGGTGTCAAAAACGTTTTGATTGCAAAATTTTGGAAAGAATTTTATGGGTTTGCAAAACCCGCTTCGCCGGGAAAAATGTTTTTCCGTTTTGGGGTTTTGAAAGCCGCGGGCTGGTCGGAATGGCTGTTGTGTGTTTTTTTTTTCCTCCGTTTTGATTTGCAGGTGTTGGATCGTCCGTTTCGCCGGAATCCATGTTGGCGGGTTGCTTCGGTTTCATCGAAGCGGCCGCTGGGTTCGACGTTAACGGGCGGAGAACGAGATACTTCTTCTCCAAATCACTACTGGTCTTCCTTCGATCGGCATTTGATGTCGGTTGGGAAGACCGCCATCGGGGGCCGGAAATATTCTGGACACCGAAGGATTGCAACGACGGCAGATGCCGGAGAAGGTGACCAGGTCACCGGGGAAGAAGAAGGAGGCGGCGGGGGGCTGTGCCCTAATTGGGTGAAATGACCAAATTGCCCCCGCCGCACTCCATAGTCCCGGAAATGCCAGCATTTTAAAATTGTTTTAAAAATTTGCAAAATAACCCCAGAAGTTTTAAACCTTAAAACCCTAGCCCGAGAGGTTTTGTAAATTACAGATTGGCCTCAAAATTTTCAGAAAAAACCTTAATTTTCTGAATTTTAAAATTTGATAATATTTTAATTTATAATTTAGGATAAATTAAAAGATATTATCAGATTTTAAATCACGATAAGATAAGATTAGATTTAGATTTAATTCTTATCCTATAGAATTTTAAAATTTAGAATTTTGAATAATTATCTTAATGAGATTAGGATAATTTGAAATATTTAAATTTTAAAATCAGAAAAATTATCTTAATAAAATTAGATAATTAAATGAATAAATAACTAATTAATAAGATTAGTTAATTAATTATTATGTTTTATTTATTTTCCGAAATAATGTGTTATTTATTTAAAATGTTTAAATAATTGCACGCATTATTGGTATGACCATGCATCATTCGATTAAAATGAATGAATATGGGATTGATTAAAACTGATCATGACACGATCAATTTTAATAGTGTAAAAGTTACACAATCCCTAATTAAATGATTCGGCTTAATAAAATTGGCTTGTATGAAGCATATGCATTTATGTGTTTTTCTATGCGTGAATTGGGCTTAAAATTTATTATTTAAATTTTGGGCCTGCGAGCCATTTTAAAATTGGGCCTGCGTGCCTATTAAATAATTATGTAATAGTTAGGCCCAAAAAGGAGGTTCCAAAGAAGTCCATGGTGGAGCCCAGGAACGAAAGCCCAAAATGGAGGCCCAAAAGAGTTTTTTTTCCTTAAAAGGCCCTGTAATAGATTAGAGCCCAATTCATCGCATTTCCGCAATTTTATGTTTTGTCAATGAATGAAAACGACAATGCATGTTAAGCCGATTAAACTTAAATCCCAAAAACCCAAGATTTTGCTTTCATACTTGAGGGCCCGCTTGAGCGTTGAACGTCTGGTGGACTTGGAGAGCCCAAGGGCCTCAGGTTTTCTTCGTGCAGCGGGTTGTTGCATAATAGTGCCGAACTTTATCACTACCATTAATGAGTGGAAAAACTGTTTGGGTATTAGATGCTCAACTTTATCACTACTACTTGTTTTGGAAAAACTGTGTGGGTGTCTATTGATGTGATGCCTTGAGGGATGGTTTAACTTGGGAAAATTAATCCTAGCTTGACCCGATAAGTTGACTAGGGATTAATTTTGCAAAAATAGGATGGTGTCAAACATTTGGAATGTTCATCCTATCACCGAAAAGTTGCATAGTGATGCAATTGGAAATCGTTAAATTACATAGGGATGTGATTTGAACGTTGCCTACCAAAAGAGCCCAATCCCTACGATACTTGCCAAAGCAAGACTGGGGTTGACTCTTTGTGGATTTTCGGCCCACAATCTAGCACCAACACAAAATTGTTTGGGATTTCAATTTTGGCTATTGTGGAAAATATTTTAAAAACTCATTCTAATATTTTGCCTTTTTCTTTTTTTAGAAATGGCATCTACTAGCACTAATACATCTAATCTCACTCTAAGAAGCATTTTGGACAAAGAAAAACTTGTTGGTCCAAACTTCTTAGATTGGGAAAGAAACTTGAGAATTGTTCTCAAACAAGAAAGGAAGCTAAATATCTTAGACGCTGCTTTACCTGAACCACCTATAAATGCCACGGATGCTGTTCAACGAGCATGGGAAAAGCTGAAAAGCGATTCCGATGATGTGACCTGTCTGATGCTCGCGACTATGTCAGGCGAGCTTCAGAAACAATTCATGAATTCGGAAGCGTTCCAAATTTATAGGTCACTAACGGAAATGTTCCGTGAACAAGCCCGTAACGAAAGGTTCGTTACAATAAAAGCATTAATCTCGTGCAAGATGGCGAAGGGTTCGTCAGTAAGCACGTATTTGATCAACATGAAGGGGTATATTGATACCCTAGAGAGATTAAATGCACCTCTTGCTAGAGAGTTAGCCATTGACATCATCTTGGCTTCACTGCCTGATGATTACAATGACTTTGTGGTGAACTACAACATGCATAACATGGAGAGGACGATTCCTGAGCTCCATGGAATGCTTAAAAATACTGAGCAAACCTTTCGGAAGGCAACGCCAGTACTTGTTGTAGAAAAAGGTAAGGGCAACAAGAGAAAGTTTAAAGGCAAGGCAAAAGTTGCTGAAAACAAGAAGCCTCGCAGTAAGATTGCTCCTAAGGCTCAGCCTCAAACTCCTCCTGCTAAGAAAAATGCTCAGAAGGACGCAGTATGTTTCCATTGCAATCAGAAGGGGCATTGGAGAAGAAACTGCAAGCTGTTTCTTGAAGAGAAGAAACATAATCCTTCGGCTTCAGGTATCTTTGTTATTGAAATTAATCTTTCTATGTCCACCTCATGGGTATTAGATACCGGATGTGGGGCTCATATTTGTACTAATGTGCAGGGACTGAGCAATAGAAGGATAACAAAGAAAGGCGAAGTAGATCTTCGAGTGGGCAACGGGGCAAGAGTTGCAGCTGTTGAAGTTGGAGATTACACTTTGTTTTTGCCTTCCGGTTTAAACATTGTTTTAGAGAATTGTTATTATGTACCTACTATGACTAGGAATATTATTTCAATTTCTTGTTTGGATATTAAAGGATTTCGTTTTATTATTTGTAATAAATAGTTGTCTTTATATCAAAAAGATGTTTTATACGGAGTTGCAAATTTGTGCAATGGCCTATATATCTTGGATTTGACCCAAGAGAAACCGGTTTATAACATTAAAAAGAAAGCCAAATTAATTCAATATGATTTAAGTCCAATATATCTGTGGCATTGTCGTTTAGGCCATGCAAATGAGAAGCGAGTTCAAAGACTTCATAAGGATGGAGTGCTTGGGTCATTTGATTTTGAATCATATGACACATGTGAACCCTGTTTGCAAGGCAAAATGACGAAGAGTCATTTCAGCAAGAAAGGCGAGAGGACTAGTGAGCTACTGGCTCTAATACATACAGATGTATGTGGACCGATGAGCACACAAGCCAGAGGTGGATTTGAATACTTCGTGACTTTTACCGATGACTATAGTAGATATGGTTATGTCTACTTAATGAGGTATAAAAATGAAACTTTTGAAAAGTTCAAAGAGTTTAAAAACGAAGTAGAAAATCAGTTAGATAGAAGGATTAAGGCTATTCACTCCGATCGGGGAGGTGAATACCTTAGTGATGAGTTCGATGGCTATCTAAAACAGTGTGGAATTGTTTCACAGCTGACTCTACCAGGAACACCTCAATGGAATGGTGTATCCGAGAGGAGGAATCATACCTTATTAGATATGGTTCGATCTATGATGGGCCAAGCGACTCTCCCTATGTCCTTTTGGGGTTATGCTCTCCTTTCAGCTGCCTACTTACTAAATCGTATTCCATCTAAGGCAGTAGATAAGACTCCAAATGAGATGTGGACGGGTCAAAAACCCTATATGTCATATCTACGAGTTTGGGGTTATCAAGCTCATGTAAAGCGTTTACAAAGTAGTAAGCTTGAACCTAAAACTGACAAATGCCTGTTTGTGGGATATCCTAAGGAAACAAAAGGATATCAATTCTACAATCCAACTGAGAACAAAGTGTTTGTTGCTCGAGGAGCCACTTTCTTAGAAAAAGAGTTTCTCTACAAGAAAGATAGTGGGAGTAGAATAGAACTCGGGGAAGTTCCAGAACCACAAGAGAATATAGAACGATCTATAGAAACTCAGATGGAAGTTGACATGGAAACTCATGAAGATGAGCAGCCTGAGTCAACAACACAAGAACCTAGAAGGTCTAGTAGATCTCGTCATGAACTTGAGAGATACGGATTTCTCATGACTGACGATCAAGATTTGATCTTGACGGACTCTAATGAGCCCGTGAACTACAAACAGGTTTTAGAAAGTCCAGATTCAGATAAATGGCTACAAGCAATAGAATCTGAAATGCAATCCATGAGGGACAATAAAGTATGGACTTTGATTGATCCTCCTGTTCAGGCAAAGGTTGTCGATTGCAAGTGGATTTTCAAGTTAAAACCTGGCGGGATCTTCAAGGCACGACTAGTGGCTAAAGGTTTCAGACAGACTCATGGTATAGACTATGATGAAACCTTCTCCCCTGTCGTGATGCTCAAGTCCATTCGGACTATGCTCGCCATAGCTGCATATTATGACTATGAGATATGGCAGATGGATGTTAAGACAGCTTTCTTGAATGGAAACCTACTCGAGGATGTTTACATGAAATAACCCGAGGGATACATCGATCAAAAGCATCCTAATCGAGTATGTAAGCTTTAGAGGTCCATCTATGGACTAAAGCAAGCATCTCGAAGTTGGAATCTTCGTTTTGATGAGGAAGTAAAAGGTTACGGATTCATCAAGAATGAAGATGAGCCTTTTGTTTACAAGAAGGTTAGTGGGAGCAAGATAGTTTTCCTTGTCCTATATGTGGACGACATCCTACTCATAGGAAATGACATTCCCATGATAAAAGACATCAAACAATGGTTGAGGACTGTATTTTCTATGAAAGACTTAGGAGAAGCCGAAATGATACTAGGTATCAAGATCTATAGAGATAGGTCAAAAAGGCTTCTGGGACTAAGTCAATAAGGGTACATAAACAAGATATTGAAAAGATTCAATATGTCTAACTCCAAAAATGGTAAGGTACCATTTAGACATGGCCTTCTCTTGAAGAAGAACCAAGGTCCTTCGACAAGAGAGGAGAGGGATACAATGAGTAGAGTACCATATGCTTCGGCAATAGGATCTATCATGTATGCCATGTTATGTACCCGCCCGGATGTCGCACATGCACTGAGCATGACTAGCAGATACCAACAAGATCCAGGAACAGATCATTGGACTGCAGTCAAAGCAATCCTAAAGTACTTACGAAGAACTAAAGGATTAATGCTAGTGTATGGAGGACAAGAACAGCTCATTGTACAAGGTTACGCTGATGCTGCTTTCCAAACAGATCAAGATGACATAAAGTCACAATCAGGCTACGTGTTTAGTCTGAATGGCGGTGCAATAAGTTGGAAAAGCTCAAAGCAAGATACAACAGCCGATTCTACAACAGAGTCTGAGTACATTGCTGCATCAGATGCTGCAAAGGAAGCTGTTTGGTTGAGAAAGTTCGTGTCAGACATCGGAGTGATACCGAGTATCCAAGATCCGATAGAACTTTTCTGTGATAATAACGGGGCCATCGCACAAGCTAAGGAGCCTCGGTCACACCAGAAAACCAAACATATACTCAGAAGGTTTCACCTCATCCGAGAGATCATTGATCGAGGAGATGTGAAAGTGTGCAAAATAGGGTCAGACGAAAATGTAGCAGATCCTCTCACAAAAGCTCTACCGCAGTCAAAGTTTGATAGACATGTAATAGATCTTGGTCTTAAACAGTTTAGGACATAGCCCTTCAACGGGCAAGTGGGAGATTGTTGGTGTATGTGCCCTTTTGAGGGCTATTTATGTAAATAAACTTTGAGGGTTATTTATGTAAATAAGATATTTGTCGTTTGATTGATTATTTATCTGATGAGTTAATTCCATGAAATTATATTCTTGTGCATATTGAATTTCATGAAAACGATCCGCCAAAAGAACACTCCATGGACTGTTAGATCATGAGTGATTCTTTTGAGTTGTACTCATACGAGGATCCTTAGACCAGAAATCACTGCATAGTCTTAGGTGAATTAGAGTGTTCTTTGACATATGCCTAACGGGACCGTAACAGGTTGCCAAGTACGGGTATGATTGGGTACACTATGAGTCACGCTAAGGTATGTAGGTGAAGTGATGGGACTACAAGTCTCTCTCAAATGAGAGATGATATCTTGGCCGCTTGATAGTGAACTGAGAAGTGCATGGCCGTGCCCAAGAAATGATAAGGGTTATCATTTGCTTGATTAAGTTCAGTGTCACTAAGAGATCAAGTAAAACGTTTAGCTATATAAGGATGATTGGTTCCATGCCTTATGCTAAACTGGATATCAGTGTAGAGGACATTACGTAGTATACTCGGAAGGTTGTGTTGAATCACCATTCGACCCTCCGTTCTGAATTGTGTAGTCATTATGTCTTGCTAGAGACCACTAATGATTTATGGATTAATTAATGAGATTAATTTATTCATTGTCAATTTGGAATGGACCTACAGGATCGCACATAAGTGAGTTCGATGATTCAGAATTAATTAAATTGCCTGTTTTAAGTATAAGAGTTATACTTAAATTGATAATATTTAATTAAATAGTTTAATTAAATATTATTGAAGAGTATTATGGTATTAATTAAGAGTTAATTAATTACCTAGGAAGAATGGAATTGGGCTGACAAATCAAGGGACCTAATTGTGAATTGAGGTTCTTGACCCATCAGCCTGATCCATGGATCAATGGGTTGATCCATGGTGTTGGTTAAACCCAACTCAGTAAATAAATAATTAATTATTATTAGTTATTATTAAAACAGATACTTCTCAAATCAGAGAAGTATCTGGGAATCTGTTAAAAAGTTTTAACAGAATTGGTTTTAAAACGTTTTTTAAAAAAGGATTTTAAAAAACAGACTTCAGAACAACTCTTGAACAGACTCTTAAAAAACCATTCTTCCCAGAGAAAAACATTTTCTCTTGATAGGCAAATTTTGGGCTAGCACCAGTTCTGAGAGAACTCCAGTGCAAGAACGTAGAGGCAAGTCGCGTGAATTGTTTTTGGTGGTGAACGCAATCTTCCCAAGGATCCAGGCGACTGCACAACCGATTACGCGTCGAGGGTAAGACCCGATCCTCTTAGAATTTAGGCTATTCCGTAGCATAATTTAGGAAATTATGCATGCCTAGTTCCAACAATTACAAGGGACTCTTCCTTTTCTAAAAGGGTAATCTTAAATCCTAGTGACTTGGAGATTAAGAAAACAAAACCTAATACAACTCTAATTGGCTTCATATTTTCCGCCAAGAGAGAGAAAATATAAGACAATAATTAAAATTCTAATTAGAAAGAAAAACTCCATCTATCCTAGTTGAATTAGAATAGACTTACAAAACCTTCAAGTCTAAAAAAGTAAAACGTAAAACTAATAGGAAGAGCTTTCCCAGTATTAGTTGGGTGTAAGAAATGGCTGGGCTTTGGAGAAAGCCTTTTCACACCCTTCACTCGAACTCACCCTTTCAAAAGGGGCTTTAATCCACATCTACGTTCCATCTGCAAGTCCATTATCAAATAATCTTGAAAGGTTATTGGGTTTGGGCTTCCAAATCTGTAGATGGGCGTTGGCCTGTTGGGCTTCGAACTCGATCTTGAACTCAGAAGTTGAAATTGATCCACACGCCTTCCGGGCTCTAGATCTCGTAGCTGGTCCAACAATATAAATTTATGGATCTTTCTTGAAGAGATTTGGATCCACTTGAGAGCTTCCTAAACTATACTCAGAGCAAATAAGCTCTCCCTGAAGAATTTCGTAACTAGGCATGCCCTGAATTTTGAACATGTTTATTGATGTCATGTAACATATGTTCAAGCCTGTTTTAAGGGCCTTACCATATATTGGCCTAAGTGTCTTTTAAGATGATAAAATCTTCAATTTGGGCTCAATTTAGGCTACAATTTCACCTGTGAATATCTTGGGTTTCATCAGTTGGAAGATAAAGATCAACCATAGTCCATGGCGAACCCAGGTTTGCATCATGAAGTCCCCTACGTCTAAGGGTAAAGAGGTTCTAAATTCCATTAGCAAGATGACCTTCTCAAAGACCTCACACCATTATAGACTATCAAAGATAAAAGAGGCCTTGAAAGGCTATGGAGAAGGAGGAGGAGCAAATTGGACGGAAACCTCAGGGGTCCAACATGAGAAATAATGATCTCTTGGATTAGGAAGAAGAGGACTTTGAACAAAGCAAGAGGCCTCAAGTTTTCAGCCAAAGAAGAAGAGCCCCACGACCACCACCTCAAAGGGTCCGAAGACAACAAGCAAAAAGGTTCCATGATGAAGATGATTTTGAGGAACACCCAAGGTCTAAACATTCATATAGACCAAAGGTTACCGTTTCTCAATTTAATGGAAAACAAAACCCGAGTCTTATCTATTGTGGGAGAAGAGGATGCCAATGCTACAATTTTGTGAGGGGAAATATAAACAACAACATCGGAGAGATATACGTCATAGCTCTTAGCCTTTGTCATATGTACACTCAGATAACTTCATGTTCTGGCATTCCTGGTGCATCTGCATAGGAAGAAAATATATGGGGTAAATATGCACCGTACATATTTAGTGCGGTCCTCTACGTATATATACATATAAAGGTAAAAACTCAATGAGACAAATAAGTATAAATGTAAAACTCCAAATATAAATCAAAAAGCAATAATCCATGGAGCATACTATATCAATAAAATGAAAGTCATATCAGCATAGCAAGTAAGCATGAATATAATATGTCATATCATATCAGCGGCCAACCATATAGCAAATAAGTCAATATATATACATCAAGGATACTGATAGAATGGCCGACTCTAAGTACAACCTCACACCTATGTGGATGGTAAGGTCGACCTGTGTAACTCCTATGGGATTGACATATAGCATGATCGATATCGCGAGCATAGCTCTGATTTAGGTAAAGTGTCTGCTGTGAAAAATATGAGATAAACTGTAATATGCAACCTCGCCAATTAATTATATATGTAGAAACCTCTGGCAACTCATCAGTACTGTCTTCTATGGTCGAGACCAAGACAGATAAAGTGGTGCGATCAGGCCTTATGCTGACTCGCCTAACTTTAAGAGTTACAATGGTTTAGGGAATCCCCAATGGTATACCTGTGAAAAACAAGGGTCGGGGCCGGTCCGTCATCATAAGTAAGACAGGACACCACTTTAGCTTTAGTGGGTTGGGATCAAGAAACCACCAGTTTCGCTTATCTTCAAGGTGGAAAGACAATCTCTGATGTGGCCAACCGCTGGAATTTCTTGCCAATTTGCTTTTTCAGATTATGTGGCTCACAAAGTAGCCTTCATTTGATTGGCCTAAAATTTGGAATGGACACAATTGACGATTTGAATCATTTGAAAAATAAACCTATGGCACCATCAATAGTGAGGTCATGCACAAGTAATAGAATTATAGGATTAAGTGTGATAGTACACCCTGAGCTTAGGATTTTAAGCAAGTAATAGTAAAATAATCATGATGGATGAATAAATCATAAGTCTCACTTATAGGTGACATAATCCAACAGTCATCAACATTTAACTAAACATATAAAATCACATAACAATATATACAACAACTCCCAGTCTATTGAATAAAACATAAAGAACAGCATCCCTGACATACATCTAGCATAGCAATGTAGTAATCAGTAAGCAGACGTGTATATATATATATATATACATGATGAATTCAAATTAAAACATAATAGTTTTACAATCGAAACTCCAAAATAGTTCACTGCTTTGGGTACATCACTTACTTATATAATCTCCAAAGCTTAGGTACAAAAATGAAAAATATATCTAAGAATGTGAAGGGGAAGAGAAGCTATGTTGTAGGGATACAATGGAAAAGATAAAAATTTACAAAGGAGTTTTTAATTTTCGTGTAGCTACAGTAATTGCTACATGAGGTTTTAATTTTCGTGTAGCTACAGTAGTTGCTACAGTATTTTTAATTTTCGCATAGCTACAGTAGTTGCTACAGTATTTTTTATTTATTTATTTTATGTAATGGGGGAGAAAATTCCAAAACAATCATCTTCATTTAGAAGATCAATAAGGGGATCTTCTTCTTCATTTTCTTATTTGATTGAAGTTCCTTGGCTGCCCTGGGAGCTTGTGTCACTTTTAAGCTGACTTAATATATTTTTCAGGTGTTTGATATAATCCTCCTGAGTTGATACTGCTGCTAGCTTGGAAGCAGCTAACGCGTTTTGTTGCAGGAAGACCGTTGTTTGGTGATCTGCAGGTGGTAAGTATGCTGGATTTTGCCGGAACCAAGCTTCAATCATTTCTGGTCGGACGGCAGCTGTTTTGAACTCTTTCCACCATTTGAAATATCCTTGTCTGACTAAGGCTGGTAACATGTTTTCTTGCTTAGAAAATTCAAATTTCCAAGCATAAATCCATGACAAGGAAAATATAGAATAGAATTGTAATAATTTTGGCACAGTGTTTGGTGCTGTAAATTTTTCATAGAACAGTTTATAACCAGGTCGTACTGATTCTGGTAAAATTTGTGGATTTGGTCCGTGAATATTCCACCATGATATAAACCATATTGGAAACTATATTGATTTCCTCTTTTAAAGTAAAAAAAGATTAGAATGTCTGTATGCTTGGTTTTGTATAGTGAAGGCATTAAACCAGGCTTGTCTGTAGTCCCAGTAAGTATAACTGGGGGGAGAAAATGGTTGGGAGAAGTTTCTAGGTTTATTCAAATTGGCTTTCTAATCTGATGGAGTCAAGATAGAGAGAATTTGGGCCGTTGAATAGATATTCTCTCCTTTATCAAAGTAGGCTTTGAATATGATAGACCCTGAATCCACTAATATGAATTCATAGTATTTTTGGGTTTTATTTATGGAGTGGGGAATAAAATTTGTTTGGGTTGGTAGGACTTTTTGTGCTACTTGGTAAGGATTTGGTGTAAAGAACTCTGGTTCTGTTTGGCTACTAGTTGGGAAGTCTGGCACTTTAAATACTCAATTGAAATAGAGTTTTTTGATCCAGTAGGGATCGATTTTGATACCAGTATTTGTTTATTGGTGGGATTTGGAATCACCACCTTGTTTTGAGCAGTGGGGTTTGTGACCACCACTTTGTTTGAAGGAGTGGGATGAGTACTCACAACTTTAGTTTGAGTAGTGGGACTATTAGTCACCACTTGGGGTTGAGGAACAACATGTGGTTGAGGAGATCTTACTAAAGAAAATCCCGATTTTGCAGCCCATTGTTGGATTGATTCCAGTTGGGCTTGTTTGATCTGTTCTTCTTCCGCCATGTTGGCCCACGTCCTTGGGGAGACTAGCGAAATTGGCTGGACAGCAGCAAGGTTGTCCATTGTTTGGAATTGCCTTGGAGTCAAGGCATAATCTTTTGGTGATTTCAGCACGATCTGCTTTGAAGTTGAGGCTTTAGAAGTTGATTGTTTGGAGGAAAGAGTTCCTTCCTTGTTTGCTTTGATGGCTTCAGTAACCATCACCAGTTCATCTGGGAGTCTTTCTTCTTTCGAGGAGGCATTATTTTCCCGGCAAAAATTCACGTGTCAAAAAATCGGGAAGAGAATTAGACTCTCCTTTTGTTGGAATTGAATACATAAGCTATGCTTGTGTTGTACTTTATTATACTAAACCCGACCGGTGGACTTATGTCCGGTATAGTAAAAAGGTCGAGTGGTACTAGTCTCGGAATTAAAGAAATTAATTAATTAATTTTTCAGTAAATTAATTTATAATTAACGAGCACTATATCTTTGATGTGGGGAGATTAATGAATATAATTTAATTAAGCAATTCCGGAAGCAATTCTGTCTTGCTTCCGGAACAACTTAATTAAATTATAGTCATTAATCTCCCCACATCAAAGATATAGTGCTCGTTAATTAAAATTAATTTACTGATAAATTAATTAATTAACTTCTTTAATTCCGAGACTAGTTCCACTCGACCTTTTTACTATACCAGACATAAGTCCACCGGCTGGGTTTAGTATAATAAACATTTCGAGCTAATTTTGGGAGCATAATCACCCCGGACGCACCGGTACATGGTTTCCTTTCGACAAGTAGCAGCACACCAAGTAACTAAACATGCGCACCCAACCTACCGAGACTATTGGCCACAATTGACCTCACCAATTGGCAGATCAAAGTACACTATGTCTAATCCTCATTCCCGCTCGAGTCTAGGGATTAAGAGATATAATACAAGGATCAATTTGTCTATTAAATCAGTAAAAGACAAATCATTCCTAAAGGTCAAGTTCAATATGCCCCGGGCATATCTATATGATTCAATTAGTTTAGACAAACCAATTAACTGAATCACATAATAACCTAAACCAATAGTTTGTCCAAAACTATCTCGGTTACGAACTTCATTTATATATTATGTCTTTCAACCAATGATGAGATCTACTGTGTCACACCAGACACCTCATCATCTACTTATATAATATAAATAGACAATTAATGCACAACTAGATATAACCAAAACATAAATCCATATATTACAGGGAAAAAGTACAACACAAGCATAGCTTATGTATTCAATTCCAACAATCTCCCACTAATACTTAAGCTGTGCTTTAAGTATACAACTAAATACAATCCCTATACAATCTGCTGCTATATATCTAGAAAAACTATCATGGCTCTGCTAAGTATCTGATCCCCATACCCTCCACGTGAGCCTCAAAGACTTTTGAAGTCAATGTTTTCGTGAATGGATCTGCAAGGTTATCCTCTGATGCTATCTTAGCCACGACCACATCTTCCCTCTTCACGATATCTCGTATCAGGTGGTACTTGCGCTGTATATGTTTACTCACCTTGTGGGCTCGTGGTTCCTTCGAGTTTGCTACTGCATCGTTGTTATCAAAATAAACCATGATAGACTTCTGAAAACCAGGAATCACATCTAAGTCCACTAGGAAGTTCTTGAGCCATACTGCTTCTTTCGCTGCCTCTGATGCGGCAACGTACTCAGCCTCTATGGTAGAGTCCGCCACGTATTTCTACTTGACACTCCTCCAAACTATGGCTCCACCTCCCAGAGTAAACACATACCCTGAGGTAGACTTGCTCTTGTTCTTGTTGTCTTGGAAATTTGAATCTGTGTAACCTCGGGGTACCAGCTCAGGCGCCTGATAGACCAGAACTTGGTCCCTCGTTCTGCGTAAATACTTTAGAATGCATTTTACTGCCTCCCAATGAGCTTTCCCGGGGTTACTCTGAAATCTGCTCACCATGCCAATGACATAACAGATATCAGGCCTTGTACACAATATGGCATACATGAGACTTCCTACTACCGAAGCATATGGAACTGTCTTCATGGCCTCTATCTCCTCAACAGCCTCAGGAGACTGTTCCTTAGATAGAAACACTCCATGCCTGAAAGGTAGAAAACCTTTCTTGGAGTTTGGCATGTTAAAACGGGCCAGAATCGTGTTTATGTACGAAGCTTGGGAGAGTGTTAACGAACATTTCCTACTATCTCGAATAATCTTGATCCCAAGGATATGTCCCGCTTCCCCTAAGTCCTGCTTCCCCTAAGTCCTTCATATCAAATTGCTTGGACAACCATACCTTTACGTCTGATAACACTTTCTTGTTGTTGCCAATCAATAGAATGTCATCTACGTAAAGCACAAGAAACACCACAGAGTTTCCATCACGTCTGCGATATACACAATACTCATCCAGACACTGAGTAAATCCAAAGGACTGGATTACTTCATCAAACCGGATGTTCCAAGATCTGGATGCCTGCTTAAGTCCATAAATAGACCACTTAAGCCTGCAAACCTTATGCTCTTGGCCTTTTTTAATGAATCCCTCTGGTTGCTGCATAAAGATGGTTTACTCAAGACTTCCATTTAGGAAAGCTGTCTTGACATCCATCTGCCAAATCCCATAATCCATATGAGCAGCTATGGCCAAGAGTAAAGCAAAACAGAACAAGCTCGGGCTAAATAAAAAACCTCACTTTTGTGCAATGCATTCCAGAATCAGATGCTTTCGACCAAGCTCAGGCTCAAATTCATTTACCCATGAACGGATCTTGGCTTACATTTATTTAATTTCTTAAATTGACACAAAAGATACAATCTTTAATTAAAGCAGAATATTCAAAGATTATACCTTTTGTAGCGAAGTCCCTTGCAATAAGAAAAATCCAATCTTTGAGCGAATTCCAATAGAAATCCAAAAGATTACTCCGTAGAAACTTCGAATATTGCGTGGGCAATAATCTATCGAAGTCTACTTGCTTAGCCCACGAAAACCCACAAAGAAATCTTTTCAAATCGAATTCAAGAAACACAAAATCTGATCGAAGAAAACCCTCAAAAACTGCTCCACCTCTTGCTCTATAATTCCGCTGCTGCACTACCCAACATCTACCAGCATCTAGCCCAAAATCTCGCCGTGATCTAGACAAGAAGAACCTGCGGATCACCCATCAAAAAAAAGAGATCAACGCAGGTCTTCTCGAATCAAACGCACGAAGCTTGGAGCTGAAGAAAACTGGTGCCGGGTATGATAATATAATCGCGGCAGTAGCAGCGAAAAGAAGAAAACCCACGGCAGCAGCGAAATGAAGAAAACCCAGCAAGAATCTGGTGGAGTCTTCGAAATAGAACTTGAAGGTTCGATCTTTGGGATGAATCCAATTCGAAGAGCAAGAAATCTAGTTCGTTTTTGAAAGAAAACTTCAAAATGAAGAAGTTTCTTACTATAAAAGGGGCAAGACTTGTCTCGAAAGATTTCTTAGGTTTTCGTTTGCCTCAAGTTTTCCATTTATAGGAGCTCTAATGGAGACCTAATGGGCTCTCGAGTTGGGCCTTTTAATTTGAATTTCGTTGACTACTAAGTCTTTCCCGACTAAACAACTCCAATCGACCCATTAGAATTAATTTCTTAACCTACTTCGTTAATTTAATTTAATCGAACCCTTAGAATTAATTAATTCAAATAGAATTAATTTCTTAATTCACTTTGTCAATTAAATATTAATTAAACCTTTAGGATTAATTAATTCACCTTGTCAATTAGTCAAATGCATAATTAGTCGTGCCACTATCGGACTAATTATGGAACTACCGCTCGAAAATGACTTTACATCGTGCCATTATATTTTCTTCTATCTCCCCGCATTAAAGATCTAGCGCTCGTCGGTTTATCAATTTACTGACAAATTAATTCACCGACTTCTTGATATCCGATATTAGTAGTGTTAGTTTTGAATACAGAAAAGCTATGGCTTGTATCAAAAATTAATATCCACAGTTGACATATCATTTTGTTTCGGTATAAATTTGTTCCTTTATATCATAGAACTAGATAACGGGGTGTGAAAAGACTCAGTAGATACCGTTATTGGTTAAAGTATTGATATATTAAAAGTATGCTCGTAACTGAGATAGTCTGAACATACTATCGGTATAGGTTATCGTGTGGTTTGGAAATTAGTTTATCTAAACTAGTTTAAATCACACGGATATGCCCGGAGCATATTGAGCACGACCAGTTTGGATAGAATTGACTTATACTGATCGGCGTAGTCAATTCGGTCCGAGTATTCAGTCTCTCAATCCCGAGATTGGGACAGGCGTGAGAGTTGGATATCGTATGTTTTGATTTTCCAAAGAGTGCGGTCAATTGAGGCTTATACCTCGGTAGGTTGGGTATGCGGTATTTAGCTTCTTACATGCCGTTGCTAGTTGGAGGAATTCACGTATTGGTTCGCCGGGTTGATGGTGCTCCCGAGATGAGCACGTAAGGTCTATTATACTAAACCCGACCGGTGGACTTTATGTCCGGTATAATAAAAGGACGAGTGATACTAATCTCGAACACCAAGAAGTCGGTGAATTAATTTTTCAGTAAATTAATAAATCAACGAGCACTAGATCTTTAATGTGGGGAAATAGAATAAAATATAATGGTGCGATGTAAAGTCCTTTTCGAGCGGTAGTTCCATAATTGGTCCGATAGTGGCACGACTAATTATGCATTTGACTAATCGACAAGGTGAATTAATTAATCCAAAAGGTTTAATTAATATTTAATCGACAAGGTGAATTAAGAAATTAATTCTTTTTGAATTAATTAATTCTAAGGGTTTGATTAAATTAAATTAACGAAGTGGGTTAAGAAATTAATTCGAATGGGTCGATTGGAGTTGATTAGTCGGGAAAGACTTAGCTGTCAACGAAAGTCAAATTAAAAGGCCCAACTCGAGAGCCCATTAGGTCTCCATTAGAGCTCCTATAAATAGAAAACTTGAGGTAAAAGAAAACTAAGAAATCTTCCAAGACAAGTCTTGCCCCTTTTAGAGTAAAAAAGTTCTAGAGATAACTTCTTTCTTTTGAAGTTTTCTTTCAAAAGCGAACTAGATTTCTTGCTCTTCGAATTGGATTCAACCCAAAGATTGAATTTTCAAGTTATTTTTTAGAAAATTCCACCAGATTTCTGCCGGGTTTTCTTCAAACAGCCGCTGCTGCGTTTTCAGTTTTCTGCCCAGCGCTGGTTTACTTCAGCCGCAAGTTTTATGCGGTTGATTCGAGATGGCTGCGTTGATCTCTTTCATTTTGATGGGTGATCCACAGCTCCTTCTTGTCTAGATCCCGGCGAGATATTGGGCTGAGCGCCAGCAGAATCCGGGCGTTGCAGCAGCCGCTAGTCGAGCAGGAAGTGGAATATTTTTCAGGGTTTTTGTTTGATAAGTTTTTGGGGTTTTTAGAATCCGATTTGAAAGATTTCTTCGTGGGTTTTCGTGGGCTAAGCAAGTAAGCTTCGATAGATTATTGCCCATGCAATATTTGAAGTTTTCTCGGAGATATGTAGTTGATTTCTATTGGAATTCGCTCAAAGATCGGATTTTTCTTATTGCAAGGGACTTCGCTACAAAAGGTATAATCTTTGAATATTCCGCTTTAAATAAAGATTGCATCTTTTGTGTCGATTTAATAAATTAAATAAGTATAAGCCAAGATCTGTTCGTGGGTAAATGAATTTGAGCCTGAGCTTGGTCGAAAGCTTCCGATTCTGGAATGCATTGCACGAAATGAGGTTTTTGATTTAGCCCGGGCTTGTTCTGTTTTCGATTTCTACTTGACACTCCGCCATACTATGGCTCCACCTCCTAGAGTAAACATAAACCCAGAGGTAGACTTACTCTTGTCCAAATCACCTTGAAAGTCCGAATCTTTGTAACCCAATGGTACAAGCTCCAGCGCTCTATAAACTAGGACATAATCTCTCGTCCTGTGCAAGTACTTGAGAATGCATTTTACTGCTTCCCAGTGAGCCTTCCCAGGGTTACTCTGATATCTGCTAACCATGCCAATGGCAAAGCAAATATCAGGCCTCGTACACAACATAGCATACATGAGGCTACCCACTGCATAAGCATAGGGTACTGCCTTCATGGCATCTATCTCCTCAGCAGTCTTAGGACACTACTCCTTAGACAAATGCACACCATGCCTGAAAGGTAGTGAACCCTTCTTGGAGTTCTGCATGTTAAAACGGGCCAAAATCGTGTCTATGTAGGATGCCTGAGAGAGAGGTAGAGAAATTCTCCTACGATCTCGAATAATCTTAATCCCTAGCCTCTCCCAAATCCTTTATATCGAATTGCTTGGACAGCCATGCCTTTACGTCTGACAACACCTTCTTACTGTTGCCAATAAGAAGGATGTCATCTACGTAAAGTACGAGGAACACCACCGTATCACCATCATAACTACGATAAACACACTGCTCATCCGGACACTAAGTGAATCTATAGGACTGGATAACCTCATCAAAACGGATGTTCCAAGATCTGGATGCTTGCATGAGTCCAAAAATGGACCTCCTAAGCCTGCATACCTTGTACTCTTGGCCCTTAACAATGAAGCCCTCTGGTTGCTGCATAAAAATGGTCTCCTCAAGACTTCCATTAAGGAAAGCTGTCTTGACGTCCATCTGCCAAATCTCATAGTCCATATGAGCAGCTATGGCCAAGAGAATTCGGATTGACTTAAGCATAGCTAGCGGGGAAAAGGTCTCCTCATAATCGATACCCTCTTTCTGAGTATACCCCTTCGCCACAAGCCTAGCCTTGAAGGTCTCAACCCTCCCATCAGATCCTCTCTTTCGCTTGTAGACCCATTTGCACCCAATAGGCCTAAACCCATCAGGAAGGTCTACCAGCTCCCAGACTTGATTTGAGTCCATAGAACCTATCTCAGCAATAATCGCTCTCTGCCAAGAATCTGCATCTTTATCCTGGAGAGCCTCATTGTAGTTAACTGGGTTTGGTTCATGAGCACCAGGGATAAAGTCTGAAGACTCACCCAAACCCATGTACCTCTCGAGTTGTCTAACACCCTCTCACTACGATGAGGCGCAGCCTGTGCAAGAGCATCATCTGTGATAGCGTGTGCAGTCTCTTGTGGTGTGTCTTCCTGTACTTGTGCATATGGAATAATGGACTGACTTCTAAGCTCTTCCTATACTACCTTGCTGCTTGACTTGTGATCTAAAATATAGTTCTCCTCAAGAAGTATGGCATTGGTGCTGATCACCACCTTCTGATCCTGAGGACTATAAAATAGACCACCTCTCGTTCCTTTGGGGTAGCCTATAAACAGCATAGCCTTGGTTCTCGCCTCTAACATGCCTGCATCTGCCTCGAGCACATGTGCTGGACAACCCCATATTCTGATATGTCTCAGACAAGGCTTTCGCCCATTCCACAACTTTGATGGGGTCGAAGGCACAGACTTAGATGGCACAAGGTTGAGGATAAAACATGTTGTTTCCAAGGCATAACCCCAAAACGACATAGACAACTCACTGTAACTCATCATCAATCTAACCATATCCATAAGAGTCCTGTTCCTCCTCTCTACTACACCGTTCTGCTGGGGTGTGCCAGGTGTAGACAACTGGGTCTGAAAACCCTCCTCTGACAAATAGGACCTAAATTCACTAGAGAGGTATTTGCCACCGCGATCAGATCGCAAGGCCTTGATACTCTTACCCAGATGGTTCTCCACCTCATCCTTGAACTCTCTGAACTTGCCAAAACATTCAGACTTGTGGCGCATCAGGTATATGTATCCATATCTAGAGTAATCATCCGTGAAAGTCACAAAATACTAATAACCACCTCTAGCCTGAACTGACATAGGCCCACACACGTCAGAATGAATCAACTCTTAAACCTCCTTGGCCCTATACCCCTTTGCCTTGAAAGGCCTCTTGGTCATTTTACCCTCCAAGCAGGACTCACAGGTCGAATAGCTGTCAATATCCAATAAGTCTAAAGACCCACTATTGACTAACCTTTAAATCCTACTAAGGTTGATGTGACCGAGTCTCAGGTGCCAAAGATAAGTTTGATTCAAAGGGGAAGACTCTTTTCTCTTATTATGATTCAGTGATGAGCTATTAGTTTCTGTGTTTTGCATTACTGGAGAGTATGTCTTAATTAAAAACAAATTGTCAACCAATGTACCAGAACATATAAGTTTCTAGCCTTTTCTAATAAAAACAGATCCATCAGAAAAAGCACACTTATAACCATCCAAAAAAAGTTTAGAAACTGAAAGTAAGTTCTTGCGAAAACTGGGTACATAAAGACAATCTCTTAAATGTAAAGTAGAGTCTGAAAAATAAAGACAAACAACTACCACTGCAGCAATAAAAACTCTGGTAGTATCCCCAAGGTAGACCTGCAACTCTCCCTATCTAAGCAACCGGGTCACTTGGAATCCCTGCAAAGAATTACAAACATGATCAGTGGCTCCTGAATCCACACACCAAGTATCTGTGGGAATCGCTGCTAAACACGTCTCAGTGACTAGGGAAAATTTAAACATACCTCGAGGCTTTGGGCAGTTCTTTTTCCAATGTCCTGCTTTACCAAACCTGAAACATTTGCCTTTCAGCTTGTGCTTCTTGGCAATGCCCGCCTTGGGTCCATGATCAGCTCCTGCCTTCTGGCCTCTCTTCCTCTTTTGCTTCCTAGCTTTGGGCCCAGCAGAGGAACATGAGGGACCAACAGTAGCCAAGACTTGCTTATTCTCTGCGAATAAGCCCTCAGCAGACACCAATGCAATCATGAGCTCAGGAAGTGAATATGAGAGATTCCCCATATTGTAGTTCAATCGAAACTACTCAAAACTGGGAGGCAAGCTCTGGAGGATGATATCCACATGGGTCTCCCCATCAATGTCACTTCCCAAGACCTCAATCTCATTGATGCAGCTTATCATGTCTAGCATGTGATCCCTCACTGAAGTACCATCAGCCATCCCAGCATTCATGAGTTTCCTCATAGCTGATTACTTGGCTGCCCTACCCTGATGTCCAAATAACCCCCTGAGGTTGAGCATCATATCGTAGGCTGAGGTAAACAACTGATGCTGGTGCTGCAGTACACTCGACATAAAAGCCAAGATGTAGCACTGGGTCATCTCATCAGAGTTCTGCCACCTCGTATATGGCTCTCGCTGCTCAGGGGTGGTATCATCGCTGGGCTTAGGGGGCACTCCTCAGTGAGCACGTACCTGTAAACATCAGCGGTAAGGACAATGTCCAGGTTACGTTTCCAGTCAATATAGTTTGGACCGGTGAGTTTGTTTTGGTTCAAAATGACAGCTAGCGGGTTGAACGACATATCAACTGAAAAATAAACAATTCAAGTTTCAGTATACTTTTCATAAATATTGAAAATCCTCAAAAAAAAAAAAAAAAAACCAATATAATCTTATACCGACATCTCTCACACCAGGATTAACGTAGGTCACGATGGGTGAACGTCTACACTAACCCATATTCGTTCGAGAAGAACCGAAGTTCATTAATTTCATTATCTGACCAACGATCTTATGATCAATGAAATTAATAGTCGATAATTTTAGCCGTACACGAAAATAGCGTTACCTCGATGGGAGGGATACTAAAAATGGTACACTAAGTGTATGCCATTTCGTGACTTCTAAGTTTGTTACTTAGGATACTAATGCGCCTCGGATGGAGAGGGTGTCACAACTTTCTCCAATTAAACTCACTATAGTCATCCCTTTAGAAATTCATTCCGGTGATATCTGTGGTTGAAAACTCATCCGATAGGGAGGAAGGTCTAAGCCAACACGCAAGTTTAACCACATCACCAATGAATCCGTAATGGAGGCCATGGGGATATTTACCAACCCGCTCCCACTTAGATTTTTATGTTTGAGGATTTTTACGTTTTAACATGCAATATCTTAACTATGGATATTCGCACCCATAAAACCGTTGGAGTTTGAATATGCGAATAATCTACCTTAGTTAATTGCACATTACCTTTTAAAAACATTTTTGTTTGGTTTTCGTTCATGCAAAATAAAACAAAAAACACACAATCAACGAAAAGACATAAATACGGGAAATTAAAAGAAATAAAATTTACCGACTATTATGGCCTTCTCTATCGTTCATTCGTTGACGCCTCAGTGGAACGTCCCATCATGTCGTTCCCACTCATTATTTGGATTCCTCTTGATTCGCCCGAGTTTTCTCGGTTTACTACGTAATTAGGAATCATCCAAAATTACGAGAAACTAAAACCTGCGAATATAAGTTACCCAAAATAACGTCTTTGTCAAAATACATAAATTCCTATATACAAAGGCGTTTTCTAGGAATTTAAAGACGACATGATTAGATTAAATCCTACTACAAGATTTTTCTAATCCTACACGGCTTCCAGCTTGTGGTTGTTACTATTACAGACATTTCCATTCAAAAACAATACGAGCCCGGACATGTCCCGGGGTTTATGAATGAAAAATAAATTTCTACCATAATAGCCGGGAAACCAATAACCACCTGTTTAAGCATTTCGACAAAAATAATAATGCCAAAATAAAGCCGTGTAATAAATCAAACAAGTATAAGACAGAAACCAACGCTTTGATACCAATTTGAAGGAAAACAGAACAAGCCCAGGCTAAATCAAAACCTCACTTTCGTGCAATGTATTCCTGAATCAGAAGCTTTCGACCAAGCTCAGGCTCAAATTCATTTACCCATGAACGGATCTTGGCTTATACTTATTTAATTTGTTAAATTGACACAAAAGATGCAATCTTTAATTAAAGCGGAATATTCAAAGATTATACCTTCTGTAGCGAAGTCCCTTGCAATAAGAAAAATCCAATCTTTGAGCGAATTCCAATAGAAATCCAAAAGATTATGCGTGGGCAATAATCTATCGAAGTCTACTTACTTAGCCCACGAAAACCCACGAAGAAATCTTTTCAAATTGAATTCAAGAAACCCAAAATCTGATCGAAGAAAACCCTCAAAAACTGCTCCACCTCTTGCTCTATAATTCTGCTGCTGCACTACCCAACATCTACCAGCATCCAGCCCAAAATCTCACCGTGATCTAGACAAGAAAAACCTGCGGATCACCCACCAAATGAAAGAGATCAATGCAGGTCTTCTCGAATCAAACGCAGGAAGCTTGGAGCTGAAGAAAACTGGCACCGGGTATGATAATATAATCCCGGCAGTAGCAGTGAAAAGAAGAAAACCCACGGCAGCAGCGAAATGAAGAAAACCCAGCAAGAATCCGGTGGAGTCTTCGAAATGCAACTTGAAGGTTCGATCTTTGGGATGAATCCAATTCGAAGAGCAAGAAATCTAGTTCTTTTTTGAAAGAAAACTTCAAAATGAAGTTCTCTCTCTAGAACTTTCTTACTCTAAAAGGGGCAAGACTTGTCTTGCAAGATTTCTTAGGTTTTCTTTTGCCTCAAGTTTTCTATTTATAGGAGTTCTAATTTAGACCTAATGGGCTCTCGAGTTGGGCCTTTTAATTTGACTTTCGTTGACCACTAAGTCTTTACCGACTAATCAACTCCAATCAACCCATTAGAATTAATTTCTTAACCCACTTCATTAATTTAATTTTATCGAACCCTTAGAATTAATTAATTCAAATAGAATTAATTTCTTAATTCACTTTTTCGATTAAATATTAATTAAACCTTTAGGATTAATTAATTCACCTTGTCAATTAGTCAAATGCATAATTAGTCGTGCTACTATCGGACTAATTATGGAACTACCGCTCGAAAACGACTTTACATTGCGCCATTATATTTTTTTCTATCTCCCCGCATTAAAGATCTAGCGCTATTCGGTTTATCAATTTACTGACAAATTAATTCACCGACTTCTTGATATCCGAGATTAGTACCACTCGTCATTTTATTATACCGGACATAAAGTTCACCGGCCGGGTTTAGTATAATAGACCTTACGAGTTCATCTCGGGAGCACCATCAACCCGGCGAACCGGTCGTGATTTCCTCCGACTAGCAACGACACGTAAGAAGCTAAACACCGCATACCCAACCTACCGAGGTATAGGTTTCAAGTGAACGCACTCTTTGGCAAATCAAAGCATACGATATCCAACTCTCACGCCCGTCCCAATCTCGGGATTAAGAGATTGAATACTAGGACCGAATTGACTACGTCGATCAATATAAGTCAATTCTATCCAAACTGGTCGTGCTCAATATGCCCCAGGCATATCCGTGTGATTTAAACGAGTTTAGATAAACTAATTTTCAAACCACACGATAACCTATACCGATAGTATGTTCAGACTATCTCGGTTACGAGCAAACTTTTAATATATCAATACTTTAACCAATAACAGTATCTACTGTGTCTTTCCACACCCCGTTATCTAGTTCTATGATATAAAGGAACAAATTTATACCAAAACAAAATGATATGTCAACTGTGAATATTAGTTTTTGATACAAGCCATAGCTTTTCTGTATTCAAAACTCACAGAATCCGAATCGACTTAAGCATGGCTACCGGGGAGAAGATTTCCTCATATTCGATTCCCTCTTTCTGAGTATACCCTTTCGCCACCAGCCTATCTTTAAAGGTTTCCACCTTTCTGTCAGGTCCTCTCTTACGTTTGTAGACCCACTTGCATCCAATGGGCTTAAACCCATCAGGCAGGTCCACAAGCTCCCAGACTTGATTGTGGTCCATTGACCCCATCTCGGATATCATTGCCTTACGCTAAGATTATGCATCTTTATCTCGAAGTGCCTCATTGTAGTTAACTGGGTCAGGTTCAGGCGCACCTGGGACTAGGTCTGAAGCCTCTCCCACGCCAATGAACCTGTCGGGCTGTCTCACAACCCTCCCACTACGACGAGGCACCACCTGTGTAGGCGCATCATCTGTGATCTCATGTGTAGTGTGTGATGTATCTACTTGTGCTGGTGTATCAGGATTAGTAGTTTGTCGTCTAAGCTCTTCTAGTACTATCTTACTCTTGGGCTTGTGGTCTAAGACATAGTCCTCTTCTAAAAATCTGGCATTGGTACTTACCACCACCTCTGATTTTTAAGACTATAGAATAGACCACCTTTCGTTCCCCTAGGATATCCTGCAAACAGCATTAATTCTGTTCTCGCATCTAACTTAGCCGTATCTGCCCTAAGCACATGTGCTGGGCAGCCCCAAATTCTGAGATGTCTTAGACTTGGCTTACGCCCATTCCACAACTCTATTGGCGTTAAAGGCACGGTTTTAGATGGTACAAGATTAAGAATATACATTGCCATTTCTAAGGCATATCCACAGAACGAACTTGGCAAATCACTATAGCTCATCATGGACCTAACCATTTCCATAAGAGTTCGATTCCTCATTTCTGCTACACCATTCTACTGTGGCGTGCCAGGTGCAGACAACTGAGACTGAATTCCTACCTCAGTGAGGTAATCTCAAAATTCATGGGACAGGTACTCCCCACCATGATCTGAACGCAGTGTCTTGATACTCTTACAATGATGCTTCTCCACATCTGCCCGAAACTCTTTGAACTTGCCAAAACATTCAGACTTATGGCGCATTAGGTAAATGTATCCGTACCTAGAGTAGTCATCCGTGAACGTCACGAAATACTCATATCCCCATCGTGCCTGGACCGTCATAGGTCCACACAAGTCAGAATGAATCAACTCTAATACTTCTTTAGCTCTATAACATTTTTTCTTAAAAGGTCTCTTGGTCATCTTACCTTCCAAGCAAGATTCACAGGTTGCATAACTGTCAATATCTAATGAACCTAAAGGTCCATCATTGACCAACCTCTGAATCCTACTAAGGTTTATATGACCTAGCCTGAGATGCCAAAGATAGGTTTGATTCATTTCAGAAGGTTTCTTCCTCTTATTAATGTTAGATACTGAGCTATCTATTTCTATGTTTTGCGCAACAGGGGAGTTAGAATTAACCACGAATAAATTGTCAACCAATGAACCAGAACAAATAAGTTTCCTATTTCTTCTAATAAGTACAGAGTCATCAGAAAAAATGAACTTATAAGTTTAAAAACCGAAATCAGGTTCTCTCTAAAACTCGGTACAAAAAGACAATTTACTGATTCTAAGCTACAATTTTCGAAATTTAGCCTAACTAATCCCACTGCTTCTACTGACACTCTTGTAGTGTCGCCCACGTAGATATCCAGTTCGCCATCTCTAAGCTTCTGGGTTACTTGGAACCCCTACAAAGAATTACAAACATGGTCAGTGGCGCCTGAATCCACACACTAAGTATCTGTGGGAATCACCGCTAAACATGTCTCAGTAATTAGGGCAGAAGCAATCGTACCTTTGAGCTTTGGACAATCCACTTTCCATTGTCCTGCTTTACCGCATTTAAAGCACTTGTACTTGGGCTTGCCTTTTTTCGCGATGCCTGGCTTTGCAGCAAGTTTCTTATTGCTGTTCTTCTTCTTCTTGTTCTTCTTACCTTTCGGCCCAGAAGAAGAACTCGAACCCTTTACTGCGACCAAAGCTTGTTTCTCATGGAAGATGCCTTCAGCCGCCACCAAATCAGTCAAGAGCTCGGGCAACGTATAAACCCTTTGGTTCATATTGTAGTTTACCCGAAACTGCTCAAAACACGAGGGTAGACTCTGGAGGATAATATCTATCTGACTCTCCGGGTCGATATCTCCCCAACACATCTATTTCATTGATGTTGCTTATCATGTGTAAAACATGATCTCTCACCGATCCTCCTTCAGCCATTTTGGTGTTCATTAACTTCCTCATGGCTGACTGCCTGGCAGTCCTGTCTTGATGCGCAAACATCTCCCTTATGTGTGCCATCATTTTGAAGGCGGAGAGTATGGGATGAAGCTGATGTTACAGCACATTTGACACAGAGGCCAAAATGTAGCACCGCGCCATCTCATCCGCTTTCCTCCACCTGGCATAGACATCCCTATCTTCTTGGGTAGAGTTCTCATCAGGCACTTTTGGACATGCTTCGACGAGCACAAACTTATACTGCTCAGTTATCAGGACTATGTCCAAATTCCGATTCCAATCGACATAATTTGTTCCAGTTAATTTGTTGTCTTTCAAGATAGCAGCTAAGGAATTGAATTCCATATCGATTTAAACTGGGAAAATAACAAACAATGTTTCAGTTATATATGCTAGAATTTCAAAAAAAATTCTAATTAATTATTGACTTCCCTCAAAACAATAATTATAACCTACAACATCTCATCCAGTGTGGACGTTTACGCTAACCCACATTCGTTTGAGAAGAACCAAGTTCATTAAATACATTATCTGACCAATGATCTTTTGATCAATGTAGCTAATAGTCGGTGCTTTTAGCCGTACAAGTAAGCAGCGTAACCTCGCGGGAGGAATACTGTAGATTATACACTAAGTGTGTGCCATTACATGACTTCTGAATTTGTTACCTCAGGATAGTGCGCCTCAGATGGAGAGGGTGTCGCATTTCTCCTAGTTAAACTTGCTCTAGTCATCTTACTCAGAAGTTCATAGTCTAGCGATCTCGGGGCTGGACTCATCCGAATGGAGAAAGGCCCTAATGCCAACGCGCAAGCCCACCCACATCGCATATGAACCCGTAATGGTGGCCATGGGGATATTAAAACAACCCGCTCCCACTTAGATTTCCAAATTGAGGGTTTTTTCAGTTTTAACATGCAATTAACTAACCTAAATTATATGCAACCACAAAACCAGACATGCTTTAATTCATGCATCTAAAATACAGCATAAAAATTAAAACAATAAATAAGGGAAATAAATACAAAAAATAAATTTCCTACTATTATGGTTTTAATTACTTCCATCCTTTGCCTTGATCTCGTGTCCCATCACGCCACTCGATGGAGAGAGTCTTGAACTTCAAAAAATGAAAACTGGAGGAAAAATGGGCCAAAAATAGCCCGAACGGCCGGAACGAGCCGCCCGTGCCGCAGCACAGCCCGAAGGCCGCACTCGCGTCCTAGCATGCGGCAGCGGCTCCTGCTCCACCCCCTGGCCTGCGCGACTGCTGCCGGCGGTCGTTGCCGGCGTCGCCTCCTACCGCCAATTCCTCATTCGCTTTTTTCCATGCTATTTGGTCTTCTTGCTATTCGTTCTGGGTTTTCCTGGGTTTCTACAAATTAACAATAACCCAAAAACTCACGAATTCAAGTTGCCCACTATAACGCCTTCGATTACAAAAAAAAATTTTCCTACTACAAGGCTTTCTAGGAAAATTAAAGAATCGAAATTACATAGAAAAAATCCTACTACAAATTTAATCTAATCCTACACAGCTTCCAGCACGTGGTTATACTATTACAAATATTCATAATAAAATTAAATCCGGACATGTCCCAGAGTTTAATTAAAACCCATACAAACGTAACCGTAATAGTCAAGATTCTAAACCACCTGTAAATAAAACCATGTAATAAATCGAACAAGTACCAAAACCCCCTAAACTAGGCTCTGATACCAATTGAAAGAATTGCCACATAGGATCTGGGTTTGCACCTGTTCGATTTACCACACAACAAAATTTTCTAATTTAAATCGGAACCTTAGAAAGTTACCTTTGAAGCGTGCACCTGGTGATTCTCTTGTATGCCTCAAGACTATGACTTCTTGTTGTGTGGGCAACAATCCAGAAGCCAATTGATCAGCAACTCACCACAATCCACTTGCCAGAAAAATCCAGCACCTCCGCACCTAGCACGTACTGCAAACGCACTGGCCGGAGAGAGAGCAAGCAACACACGGGGCTAGCAAAAGAGAGGCAAAATTTTGGCCACCTCTAGTCAATAAACCAGTCGCCCCACTTGCAAAAAATCCAACTTTGAGCTTGAGAAAATTAATTTCTCTCTCTAGGATTTTATCTCTCTAGATTCTTGAATTGTGTATCTATTGAATTGTGTATCTTGAATAGTTAATCCCTTGTCTATTTATAGAGTTACAAGAGAGACCCCAAGTTGGTTTAGGATTTGTCTTCCTAATGGATTTAGGTAATGAATTAGTTTCCAAATCCAATTAGGTAACCAATCTGATAGGATAAATCAAATCCTACTAGATTCCTAATCTCTAGGATTTCATAATTCTAATTGAAACTTGAGACTTAATTAAATAATTCCACTTTGTTAATTACTTAATTAACACTTAGGAATTAATTAAATAATTCCACTTTGTTAATTACTGAATTTACCCTTAGGAATAATTAACCAATTAATTAATTAAATCTACCTATTCAATTAACCCATTATAAAATTAATCGTACCACTAACGGATTAATTTTGGCACTACCATCCTACACCAGAATTGCTTCCGGAACAACTTAATTAAATTATATTCATTAATATCCCCACATCAAAGATATAGTGCTCGTTAATTAAAATTAATTTACTGATAAATTAATTAATTAACTTCTTCAATTCCGAGACTAGTATCACTCGACCTTTTTACTATACCGAACATAAGTCTACTAGCCGAGTTTAGTATAATAAACATTTCAAGCTCATCTCGGGAGCACCATCACCCCAGATGCACCGGTACATGATTTCCTTTCTACAAGCAGCAGCACACCAAGTACTAAACACGCGCACCCAACCTACCGAGACTATTGGCCACAATTGACCTCACCCATTGGCAGATCAAATTACACTATGTCTAATCCTCATGCCCGCTCGAGTCTAGGGATTAAGAGATAGAATACAAGGATCGATTTGTCTATTAAATCAGTACAAGACAAATCATTCCTAAAGGTCAAGTTCAATATGCCCCGGGCATATCTATATGATTCAATTAGTTTAGACAAACCAATTATCTGAATCACATAATAACCTAAACCAACAGTTTGTCCAAAACTGTCTCGGTTACGAACTTCATTTATATATTATGTCTTTCAACCAATGATGAGATCTATTGTGTCACACCAGACACCTCATCATCTACTTACATAATATAAATAGACAATTAATGCACAACTAGATATAACCAAAACATAAATCCATATATTACAGAGAAAAAGTACAACACAAGCATAGCTTATGTATTAAATTCCAACAACTCCATGGGGATTTACTAGAGCTAATAATCCCTTTTTGTAAAAGGTCATTAATTTCCTTTTTACAATGTTCCATTAAGTCTTGACTCATCTGGATGGGTCTTGCTTTTGTAGGAATATTTTATTCCTTAAAATCTTTTTCATAAGGAAGAAAAAGGGTATGTTGTTTTCTTTTCCAAAAAGCATTTGGCAGCTCAGAACATACTTGTTCTTCTATTTTTTGTTGTAATTGTTTAATCCTTCAATGGATTTGTGGTTGCTGTAGTTGGGATTCAATCCTCTTAAATTCTATTTCCTCCTTAAAGAAATTGACTTGTTGGATTTTTGAAGTCAAAGGATTGACTTCTCTAGTAATTGGTTCTTTTGAAAATGGGATAATAATGTTTTCTCCTAGTTCCTGTGGTTGAATTCCCTCAATTGTAGTTAAATAAGGAACTAACTGGATGACAAAATCTGTTCCTAATATAATAGGTCGGGACAATTCTTTTACCAACAGAAATGAAACTGTAATTTTGGTTGTTGAAAAATGAACATCAACGTCCGATAATTTGAACTTGATTCCAAGTTTTGTCTTATTGGCCTTAGTTAGTCTTTCCCTACTTTTTTCAAAAAATTTTGTAGGAATAAGTCCCTCTTGGATGCAACTAAAATCGGATCCTGTGTCCCATAAAGCGTCTGTTTCTAGGACAAAACAATTTTTTACTACCAACTTTATCCTAACATCATGCCTTTGGAATGTTGTTATAGAATTAAGTTGAGGTATATCATCTCCAACGAAGGATTCCTCTTCATTTTCTAAGACAGGTTTTGGGTTCTGACTATCAATTAGGTTTTGTATTAATAAACTATGAAGGTCTTGCTTAGCTTTTATATCTCTAATTTCTTCTTTAGCTAAGGCCAACTCTTTCTGTAGGTCACTAATAGTAACTGGACTAGGAGTTTTCTTAGGGAACCTATTGAGGATCTCCGTAAGATTATAAGTATTAAGTAATGTTGGGTGACTTCCTATAGGATTAGGTATGGAGGAAGTGGAGGGTTTTTCTCTTAGTGTTTGTCTAAATTGATTTAAATAAAGTTTTTATTGGTTTGGATCTTCTATTCTTTCTAATAATTCCAAAAGGAGATCTTGTTCTTTAGTAATAACATTAATAGAATGACCTTCTAAGATTTATTCTTCTGATGATAATGAATTAATATCATCATGCTGATACTGCTGGATATAATTATCATCACTTGATTCCACATCTGTATCAGCCTTTGAACCTATGAGAAGCTGATTGAGTTGATTAGTGACCTCCTCTTGTAAATTCAAGGCCTAGATTTTCCTATTTAATCTGCAATACCTGGCTATATGATCAGGTTTTTGACATTTATAACAAACAACCTTAGACAAGTCTGTAGGCTTATTAGTTTGTTCTACGGGAATTTTTCTTTGAAATTTAGAATATCTTTTCTTTCTATGAAAAGGTTTAAGTTGAGGTTCTGACCTGTATTTTTGAAAATCAGGTTTATACTTCTTCTTTTTAGAACAACTTGGTAAACCAAATTGTTCACAAAATGAACCTAATATTTTTCTATTTTTGGAAAGATCTCTCATCATCTTATCTTGCCTACATATTTTCATTGCTACTTTCTGAATGAAAGTATTAAGTTGTCCATAAGTATGTTGCTCATAAGGAACTACTCCTTTGAACTCTTCCCTAAGTTCATATCTGACTAATCTCCTTAAATACTTAGGAATACCATCTATAAATTTTCTTTCCAATATTGTTGATTACCATATGGTCTATCATAAATTCTAGATAGGAGAACATTTTTGTATTCCTGGAAACCTCTTAATCCTCGACATTTAAGATTGTTTAATAATTCAGAAGACTTGTCTCTAAAAATTCCTGGATCACCAATGAAAGTTTTAGCAATCGTAAATATTAAGGTTGAGACAAAATCAGAAATAGTTTCACCATTTTGGATGATACGTTCCCCCTCTTCATCTACCTTAACTGCATAAGGAATACTATTTCTTTCATTTTCGGTGAGATGTTCATCCCACCATCCCTTTAATTGACCTGTGAAACCTGCAATTAGAATATGAGCAGTAGCTAAATCATTACTACCTTGAGTCGTTCTATATGCTGTGGCTACCATGGTCATGTTTTGTAGCATTTTCATTATGCTATATTCTAGTTGCCCATCTACACACCATTCATAGATGTTATTGGCATTATAACTATTTTGTATAAGATTTGGGCCAGAATCTAATCCTAGGTTTGGGATTTCCTGATGGCGAGAGAACCTTCTCTGTGGGATTGGTCTTCTCCAGGTGGATAATTGTCTTCTTCCTGAGGAATGTCCTATTCTAACAATCTGTGAATCACTATCGGATGATTCCTCTGATTCATTATCAGAGATCTTACTTAGGACTCTAATTCCTTGGTTTATTGAGACTGATCCTGATTCAGAGTCTAGTTCCCTAGCTTTCTGTTTGAGTTTGGGAGCAAAGGATTCCTCAATTTTGGCTAGTCTTTTCTCTAGCTCATTCATTGGTCGGAATACTAATTGGTTGGCTATTTTCTGAGGAATCTCATATGGCTTGAACAAGGGCTTTTTGTTAAACGTCCCTGATATATGAGTAGACATAAAGGATTAAGGTTTTGTGGTTAGGTATTCTCCTATGGTTTGGAAGTATTTATTGGTATAGTTGTTCTGTTCAAAGATACTCTGGATATCTTTGGCATTGATTGACTCCGACAAATGTCTGGGATCTTTTTGTTTGAATGGGACTGCTTTAATTTCTACAGCCTTATAGGTTGTGGTAAAAGGCATCTCCGGAGGCATTTCTGACTTTACCTTTTCTCCTTCGGTGATCTGCCAAGATTTAGCCACACAGATTTCTTTTCCTTTTAAAAAAAGATATTTTATATTATGACAAGAGGCATAATAATCAAACCATTTAAAGAATACTACATTAACCTTATATTTACTAAGGAAATCATAATATTCCTCTTGAACCTGTTTCCTATATTTGCCTTGATAATTAGCAAATAACCATTCTCTTTTTATTCTATTTTTCGTAGAATAAAATTCTTTTTGTAATTTTTCTCTTTCAAATTTAAATTCTGATTTTATCATATTTAACTCTCCTACGTTTTCTGTTATAGTAGAATAAGTGGGAGATCTGGGAAGACTATTACTGTCAGATGAGTCTTCTTGAGGTTCTACTTTATATCTAGCCTGAAGAATTTTAGATGAATTATCTAAATCATGCAAACTTGTGTTTACTGCCAAGACTGAATATCTAGGGGGTTGTTCTAGCTTCCTAGAATGTGAAAAAGAAGTAGACCTAGATGATTCGGCTTCTTCCTTATGAGAATCTCTCATACTAAGTGACTTGTCAAATGTTATTTTCACAGTCCCACTAGCATATTGAGTAATTTTTGGTTGGACAGTACTTCTAACTGGATCTGGAGGTGCTGCTTCTTCTAAAATTCAATCATCCGGTAAAGAAACATCTTTCCATTAATAGATAATCTAGATCTATTCATATATGTTTTAAACAAGATGGTTTCTCCTTTCTTTGAAACCATTGTTGCACCTGTATTAAAAGCTGAGATTAAGGCTTTATATCTAAGCCTATATAAGATTGTAACAGGAATTGATCCTTCTTTTGCTTTTATGTTAAATACTTTAATATTTAAAGTTAAAGTATCTAAAATATTTTTATCCTGCAAAGAAACGCGAAAGTCAGGAAAACAATCAAAATAAATTGGACTTTCACATAGGCTAGTTTCTACTATTCCTAGTAAAGAATCATCAAAGTCTAAAAATCTGCAATCTCGTAATCCAAGAAGTAAAGCAGAATTCATGCCATCTTTATTAAGAGGTTTAGCAGCTATTTGAACTAAACCAAAATGTAAATAATTATAACCATTTTTCCTATGGCTTTCTATAGTTTTTGAAGATAAAAGTTGAATTGTTTCAACAGGTTTTGTTAGTGGAAAAGCTTGTTCCACTATTTTTACTGAAAAATCAGAAACCATTTTCCATTTATCTTTATCAATGTCATTAGTTGGTCTCTTGGGTATTTTCCAATTATCCCAGTTTTGAGACAAATTTTTAAAATTTATTTCTTCTTTAAGAAGAACATTGTTCGAAGACCTACTTGAAGAGGCCTCCGCCGATTTTTTAGAAAAATTTCTAAAGATGGAAGACATCAATTAATAATAACAGAAAATTAATAACAGAGAATTAAAGAGGGCAGTGAATCACAAAGAAGAAATAGTGAATCAAGCATTTCAGAAAATAAAGAGTTTTAACTTTAATTTAAAACATACTCCCTTCTGGACTCATCACCTTCCGGTTCTATGGATCCCTGGATAATAATTTCACTTATTCTTACTAATGATAATAAAGATCTGACTGTGTTAAACCTTGAATTAGTAAACTATGGTCAGAATCAGGCCAGAAATCCATCTGGCCCCTCAACAGTATGGTCTGGGCTCGTCAATCCATCAGCTTACTCCAATTACAGCTGGCACTAAAAGATCTCGATCATAGGTTTACTGACCTAAGCTCAAGAACATAGATCTGCAAAAACATTGTTAAGAATAATTGAAATTATTATCCAGGGATCCATATAACCAGAAGGTGACCTATGATCGGAAAAAACACACCAAAATAATAAGGGAACAAACACACCAAATAACACCAAGAGAAATAACTCGCAATACTAGGTCTTTAAGTTCTCGAAATTAAGCTCAAAACCGGACACTACTTCATGCCGACCTTCAAAATTGTCAAAGAGGTCGGCCTAAGTACACATCACAACTTTCAAGGATCTGCATCAACTATAACTTGTGAAGCTTAATTCAGCCACAAAAACAATCATTCAATTACCTCAACACTATTTGCCTAGAGTTTCTGGTTCTTAAGTTTCATGCACTTTAAGGACAATAAACCCAAAATCCGTTTCTAATATATTGTCATTGGCAATTCAATATAACCAAAACGAGTTTTTTTTTTTTTTTTTTTTTTCATTTTCAGGAGAAATCGACTCAAAAAAGTCTGTCTCGACTAAGCGGGATTGCACGGTAGAAGGCTAGGTAAGCTATAAGTTTTTGTCGCCAACTGGACTCGAACCCGTGCTTCCTCCCTTTATGTGATGGGCTTGAAGTGCACAGCCTTGCAGGCTCAGCCCATAGAGGCAAGCCAAAAATATACACATTAGAAACAACAACGTTTTCAAAGTTTTTCATAAAGTTATTTTCAGTCTAGTCTAGAATCACACAAAATAAAGCAAAACCTTAACTACGTACCAGATACCTGTGACCCGAAAGTACTACGGGATTTGCACTCCCCAACTTCAAAGGGCAGGCCAGGAACATTGGTTTAAGTGTTGGCTAATTTGATCGATGGTAATTAAATGTAACTTTTGAAGTTTATAAATTTGAACCTCAAGATTGCAATTAAAAAAAAAAAAAAAAACACACCACACCCTGATCAGATTGATTGGACTCATATGCCAAGTTTTGTTGTAATTCAAGGAGTCTTTTCAAGAATCAATACTTATATGGTACAACTAGGAGTACTATGCTAGTTGATACTTCTAGCAAAAAAATAAAAACCTAAATTAGTATTTTAGGGAGCGTAACTCACGCTCCTTGAAACTCACTAAAAGCATGCAACAGAACCCTATTCAAGACAACAACTTCTCAGGTAATGATTTCAAATTTTGAGAAATTGAACATCCCCTGATCTTCACGATCATGAAAATTCTCGCACTTATTTTGGTCCGGTCAAAAATTTTCATTCGTGCAATCCGATTAAAAATCTTTCAACCAAACCTAACAGCATGTTCGTACTATTCTGATTTCATCTAGAGAGATTTCGATTCGTGCTATTCAATATGAAATTTCTCAAAAATCTATAGTACGGGATCTTGGATTATTTTAATTCGATTTGACACGCATGCAAATACAATATCTTAAAATAAAAGTGAAAGTTTAAGAATTGACATTTGAAGCGTGAACATAAGAATTCGCTTGTATTCTCAAAGACCCATCCGGACATTGGGTGGGCAATGATCTACCAAACGTTTCTGAATTAGCTCTGATAGAAAACACCACGCAAGAAACCTCTTCAAAAAACCCATTTCGATTAAGCCTGAAACTAGCGCCACAGATCGCCGCTCCATGCGCCGCAGGTCGTCCTCACACGTTGCCACCACTAGGACCACGCGCCACTGACCGCCAAGAGAAGACGGCTGCTGCTGCGCACTTGGAAGTCGCGTCGCCCAAAACTCTCTCTCTCTCTCTGGGTTTCTCTCTCTAGTTTTTCTGTGTTCAGTCTACAATGACAACTTTTGTATTTCTGGGGCTGATTCTTGTGTCTTATATAGAGCTACAAGAGAGACCTCAAATGGGCTTGGGTTTAGCCTTCCTGTTGGGTTTGTGTTTTATTAATTCCAATCCACTTCCTGAACCGATTAATAACCAATTGACCCAATGATTAATTAAATCCACTTTGTCAATTAACCCAACACATAATTAATCGTGCCATTAACGAATTAATTATGAAACTACCATCCAAGTCCGAAATTACACTTTCGGATCCACTAAATTAATATTCAATTATCTCCCCGTATCAAAGATTTAATGCTCGTCGATTTATTAATTTACTTAAAATTAATTAATCAACTTTTTCTCATCCGAGATTAGTACCACTTGACCTTCTTACTATACAGGACATAAGTCCACCATCCGGGATTAGTATAATAAACTTTTCGAGCTCATATTGAGAGCACCGTCACCCCAGACGCACCGGTACACGATTTCCTTTCAACTTGTGATAGCACACCAAGCAACTAAACATGCGCACCCACCTTACCGAGACTATAGGCCTCAAGTGACCGCACTATTTGGCAGATTAAATTAACTATGTCTAATCTTCATGTCCATCCTCGTATAAGGATTAAGAGACTGAATACTAGGTTCGAATTAGCTATAAAAAATCAGTACAAGTTAATTCAATCCTAATCGGTCCTGCTTAACATGCACCGTGCGTGTTTGTATATTTTAATCAGTTTAGACAAACCGATTTCAGAAATACACAATGATATAAACCGACAGTGAGTCCAAAATTGTCTCAGTCACGAGTGTTATTTATATATCATAACTTTAACCAACAATAAGATCTACTGTGTCACACCAAACACCTCATTATCTAGTCATATAATATAAAGGGATTTCGTGTATAATAAACAAACACGAACAATTTAACTAAAACATTCTCAATCAATATAACTGGGAAATAATGTTCACACAAGCAAAGCTTTCAGTATTCACCATAACAATCTCCCACTAATACTCAAAGCTTATGCTGAAAGTAAAATACTGGTTCAATCTACTAGACTGCTATCAAACTAACGCCTAAAAAACTATCATGGCTCAGCCAACAATCTAACTCCCATGCCATCCACGTGAGACTCAAAGACTTTTGCAGTCAATGTCTTTGTGAACGGATCTGCATGGTTTTCCACTGATGCTATCTTGGCCACGACCACGTCTTCTCTCTTAACAATCTCTTGTATCAGGTGGTACTTGCGCTCTATGTGTTTGCTCGCCTTGTGGGCTCGTGGTTCCCTCGAATTGGCTATTGCTGTTAGGTTTGAATACTGAAGCTATGCTTGTATTATACTATTTCCCAGTTAATATATCGATTTAATGTTTTGGTTAATATGTTGAGCATACGTCGTCCATTTACATTATGTAATTAGATGATGAGGTGTCTGGTGTGACACAGTAGATGTCATCATTGGTTAAAAGACATAATATATAAATAAGTTCGTGACCGAGACAGTTTTGGGCACGCTGTCGGTTTAGGTTATTATGTGATTCAAAAATTGGTTTGTCTAAACTAATTGAATCATATAGATATGCCCGGAGCGTATTGAACTTGAGCATTTAGGATGAATTGTCTTATGCTGATTTAATAGAGAATTCGTTCCTAGTATTCTATCTCTTAATCCCTAAACTTGAGTAGGCATGAGAATTAGACATAGTGTACTTTGATCTGCCAGTGAGTGAGATCATTTGTGACCAATAGTCTTGGTAGGTTGGGTGCACATGTTTAGTTGCTTGGTGTGCTATTGCTTGTCGAAAGGAAACCATGTACCGGTGCGCCCGGGGTGATGATGCTTCCGAGATGAGCTCGTTATGTTTATTATAGTAAACCCAGCTGGTGGACTTATGTCCGGTATAGTAAAAAGGTCGAGTGGTACTAATATCAGATTATAAGAAGTTAATTAATTAATTTATAAGTAAATTTATAAATTAACGAGCACTATATCCTTGATGTTGGGAGATTAAAGAATAATTAATTTAGTTGTTCCGAAAGAAATTCTGGTGTAGGATGGTAGTGTCATAATTAATCTGTTAGTGGTATGATTAATTATGTATTGGGTTATTAACAAAGGTAGATTTAATTAATTAAGTAATTAATTAATCCTTGTGTCAATTGGTTGTGAATCAGACCAGGAACTGGATTAAGGTTAGTGAATCCTTGTGTCAGTTGGTTGTGAATCAGTCCAGGAACTGGATTGGAGGAAAATAAAAACCCAGTAGGAAGACCAATCCTAAATCAACTTGGGGTATTTCTTATAACTCTATATATAAAGAAGGGATTAGCCATTCAAGACGCACAATTCATAAGTCTTCAAGACAAGAAAACTAGAGAGAGAAATCTAAGGTTCTTCCCGAGGAGCAGCAGGCGGCCGATTTTCTCTTCCTAAGATCGGCGGTTGGTTTCTCTCATTGAAACCGACAGTGCGTGGGTAGAATTCAGGTAGTGGCGGCGCGTGAGCTATACGCGCTAGGTGGCGGTAGTGCTGGTTTTTCTGGCAAGTGGATTGTGGTGATTGCTGATCGATTGAACGTTAGATCATTGCCCACACAACGTACGATCATAGTCTTGAGTCATACCAGATAATCACCTGAGTTTACACTTCAACAGGTATTTCTAAACTTCCACTTTAATTAGAAATTATTTGTTGCGTGATAAATCGAATAAGTGCAAACCAAGATCCTGCGCAATGTTATTTCAAGCAAGGGTTGGAATAACGATTGTGCTAGAGTCTAGGCCTGGTCAAGAGTTTCGATTCTGGAATGCATAGCACGAAAGTGATTTTTTGATCGGGACCGGGCATATAATATTTCAACTGCACCATTGTTATCACAGTACATTGTGATTGACTTGGGCAAATCAGGAATCCATCTAAGTCAACTAAGAAGTTCTTGAGCAACACAGCTTCCTTTGCCGCCTCTAAGGCTGCAACATACTCAGCTTCCATGGTAGAGTCCACCATGCATTTCTGCTTGACACTCCGCCAACCTATGGTTCCACCTCCCAAAATAAACACAAAACTAGAGGTAGACTTTCTCTTGCCTTTATCACCTTGGAAATCTAAAACTGTGTAACCCCTCGAAACCAGCTCATGCCCCTGATTGACCAAGACATGGTCTCTTGTCCGGCACAAATACTTGATGATGTGTTTAACAGCCTCCTAATGAGCTTTTTTGGGATTATTCTGATATCTTCTAACCATGCTAACAGTAAAGCAAATATTAGGTCTCGTGGATAACATCGCATACATGAAACTTTCTACTGCTGAAACATAAGGAATTGTATTCATGGCTTCTATCTTCTCAACAGTCTTATGATACTACTCTTTAGATAGATGCACTCCATGTCTGAAAGGCAAGAAACCTTTCTTGGAGTTCTGTATGTTAAACCGAGCCAGAATCGTGTTTATGTATGAAGCCTAGGAAAGAGTCAGTGAACGTTTCCTACGATCTCGAATAATCTTGATCCCACGGATATATCCAGCCTCTCCCAAATCCTTCATAGTAAACTGTTTTGATAACCACATCTTTATGTCTGACAGCACTTTCTTATTGTTGCCAATAACTAGAATGTCGTCCACATAAAGTAAAAGAAACACCACTAACATTTTTGTCAAACCTACGATACACACATTGCTCATCCAAACACTGATTAGATTTGTAGGAATGGATTACCTCATCAAACCAGATGTTCTAAGATCTGGATACTTGCTTAAATCCGTAAATAGACCTCTTTAGCTTGCATACTATATGCTCTTGGCCCTCAACAATGATTCCCTCTGGTTGTTACATGAAGATGGTTTCTTCAAGACTTCCGTTAAGAAAAGTTGTCTTGACATCCATATGCCAAATCTCATAATCCATATCAGCAGCTATGGCCAAGAGAATCTGGATCGACCTAAGCATAGCTACCAGGGAAAAAGTTTCCTCATAGTCAATACCTTCTTTCTGAGTATACCCCTTCGCCACAGGCTTAGCTTTAAAGGTTTCAACCTTCCCGTCAGGTGCTCTCTTGAGTTTGTAGACCCATTTGAACCCAATTGGTCAAAAACAATCAGGAAAGTATACAAGCTCCCAGTCCTGATTAGAGTCCATTGACCCCATCTTAGACAACATTGCTTTCTGTCAAGAAACTGCATCTTTATCTCAGAGTGCCTCATAGAATGTCACTGGGTCGGCCATACTGTATCCAGGGATGAAATCCGAAGACTCTCCCAAGAACATAAACCTCTCGGGCTGTCTAACAACCCTCCCACTGTGACGATGTACTACTAGTAATGGCACATCATCTGTGACTTGTTGTGTAGTATCTTATGGTGTATCTACTTATACTAGTGGTATAGAAGTCATGTGTTGTCCTCTAAGTTCCTCTTCTACGATCTTACTACTTGACTTGTGATCTAAAATATAATAATTTTCTAAAAATATGACGTTCGTGCTAACTATCACTTTATGATCTTTAGGACTATAGAATAAACCACCTTTCATTCCTTTGGGATATCCTACGAACACCCATACTTCTGTTCTTGATTCTAACTTACCCGCATCTGCCTTAAGCACACGTGATGGGCAACCCCAAATTCTGAGATGTCTCAGACTTGGTTTTCTCTATGTCTACAACTCAACAGGGGTTGAAGGCAAGGATTTAGATTGTACAAGGTTTAGAATGTAAGCCATTTTTTCTAAAGCAAAACCCCAAAATGAATTCAGCAATTCACTATACTCATCATTGATTTAACCATCTCTCTAAGAGTCCTATTCCTCTGCTCTGTTACACCATTCTGCTGAGGTGTGTCTGGTGCAGACAACTGGGACTGTATTCCCGCATCTAACAAGTATGTCCTAAATTCGCCTACAAGATACTCGTCACCATGATGTGATCGTTGCGTCTTAATACTTTTACCATGATGTTTCTTCACATCTGTCTGATACTCCTTGAACTTATCAAAGCATTCAGACTTGTGGTGCATCAGGTAAATATATCCGTACCTCGAGTAATCATCTGTAAAGGTCACAAAATACTCAAACCTGCCTCTTGCTTGAATTGACATAAGATCACGCAAGTCAGAGTGAACCAATTCTAACACTTCGTTTGCCCTATACCCCTTTTGCCTTAAAAGGCCTCTTGGTCATCTTACCTTCCAAGCAGGATTCACAGGTCAAGTAGTTGTCAACTTCCAATGAACCTAAACGTCCATCAGTGACCAACCTCTAAATCCTACTAAGGTTAATGTGACCTAACCTAAGGTGCCAAAGATATGTTTGGTTCATCTCAGAAGGTTCTTTCCTCTTATTATGATTCAATGATGCGCTATTTATTTCTATTTCATGGGCAACAAGGGAGATTAGTTTTAGCAAAAACAAATTATCTACCAATGAACCAAAGCAAATAAGGTTTTTATTCTTTGTAACAAAAACAGATTCATCAGAAAAAATAAACTTATAACCATCCTTTATGAGTTTAGAAACTAAAATTAAATTATTTCTAAAACTTGGAACATAAAGACAATCTTTTAAAACCAATGCCAAATTTCAAAAATTAATCCTAATTTCTCCCACTGCTTCAACTAACACTCTCTAGTGTCACCCAAGTAGACTTGAATTTCTCCTTCTCTAAGCATCTAGATTACCTGAAACCCTTGCAAAGAATTACAAACATGATCAGTGGTTCCTAATTCCACACATCAGGTTTCTGTGGGAATCACCGCCAAACATGTCTCAGTAATTAAGGAGGAAATTATCGTACATATGTTCTTTGGACAGCCCACCTTCTAATATCACGTCTGATTGCACTTGAAACACTTGAAACACTTGTCTTTCGGCTTCTTATTTGCAATACTTGGTTTAGGCGCAATCTGTGCCTTGTGGGCCTTTCCCTCGGACCTCCTTTTCTTCTTTCCAGCCTTGGGCTCAAAAGAAGATCTTGAAGTTTTTATTGTGACTAAAACTTGCTTCTTCTTATGAAAAAGACCTTCAGTCACCACCATCTCTGCTAAGAGCTCGAAAAATACATACAACCTTTGATTCATGTTATAGTTTAACTGAAACTGCTCAAAAATTTGAGGCAAGCTCTGTATGATGATGTTGACTTTGGTCTCACCATCGATTTCACCTCCCAAATGTTGGAGTTGAATACATAAGATATGCTTGTATTGTACTTTTTCTAAATTAATATATCGATTAATATTTTGGTTATATTTTTTTGTGCATAATTTGTCCATTTATATTATGTAGTTAGATGATGAGGTGTCTTGTGTGACACAATAGATCGCATCATTGGTTACAAGACATAATATATAAATGAGGTTCATAACCGAGACAGTTTTGGACAAACTATCAATTTAGGTTATTATGTGGTTCGGATAATTGGTTTGTCTAAACTAATTGAATCATATAGATATGCCCGGGGCATATTGAACTTGACCAATTAGAATGATTTGTCTTGTACTGATTTAATAGACAAATCATTCTTGGTATTCTATCTCTTAATCCCTAGACTTGAATGGGCATGAGGATTAGACATAGTGTACTTTGATCTGCCATTGGATGAGGTCAATTGTGGCCAATAGTCTCGGTGGATTGGGTGCACGTGTTTAGTTACTTGGTGTGCTACTACTTGTCGAAAGAAAACCATGTACCGGTGCGTCCGGGGTGATGGTGCTCCCGAGATGAGCTCGTGATGTTTATTATACTAAACCCAACTAGTGGACTTATGTATGGTATAGTAAAAAGGTTGAGTGGTACTAGTCTCGGAATTAAAGAAGTTAATTATTTAATTTATCAGTAAATTAAAAATTTAACAAGCACTATATCTTTGATGTGTGGAGATTCTGAATAAATTAATTAAGTTGTTCCGAAAGCAATTCTGGTGTAGGATGGTAGTGCCAAAATTAATCCGTTAGTGGTACGATTAATTTTGTAATGAGTTAATTAAATAGGTAGATTAATTAATTTATTAATTATTCCTAATGGTTAATTGAGTAATTGACAAAGTGGAATTATTTAATTAATTAATTAAGTCTTAAGTTTCAATTAGAATTAGAAAATCCTATAGATTAGGAAATCTAATTGTATTTGGTTTATCTTATTAGATTGGTTACCTAATTGGATTTGGAATCTAATTAATTACCTAAACCCATTAGGAAGATCAATCCTAAACCAACTTAGGGTGTCTCTTGTAACTCTATATATAGACAAGGGATTAGCTATCACACAAATATACAATTCATAAGTTTTCAAGACAAGAAAACTAGAGGGATAAAATCCTAGAGAGAGAAATTAATTTTCTTCTCTCAAAGTTGGATTTTACAAGCTCCGTGTGACAGCCTTCCTTCCGACAAACCGGAGGCGGGTTCTTCATCAAGTCCCGGTGGTGCGTGGCGGTTGAAGGCGGCGGCGCGTGGGGCAGCGGTGGTAGCGTGTTGTGACAACGCGCGGGCAGTGGCGGTGCTAAAATTTTTCCGGCAAGTGGATTGTGGTTATTTGCTGATTAATTGCTCGTTAGATTGTTGCCCACACAACATACGAACAAAGTCTTGAGGCATACAGAGAATCACCTAAGTTTACGATTCAATAGGTAATTCTTATTTTTTCACTTTTAATTAAGAATTTATTTTTTGCGTGATAAATCGAATGAGTACAAACCAAGATCCTGCGCAATATTATTTCAAGCAAGGGTTTGAATGGCGATTGTACTAGCATCTTGTCCTGGATAGAGATTCCGATTTTGGAATGCATAGCACGAAAGTGAGTTTGTGGCTAGGCCCGGGCAGATAATCTTTCAATTTGTATCAGAGCCTGGTTTTGGGTTTTGTACTTGTTCAATTTATTACATGGTTTTATTTGCAGGTGGTTAAGAAATCCCGACTATTATGGCTACGTTTGTATGGGTTTTAATTACACTCCGGGACATGTCCGGATTTGATTTTATTATGAATGTTTGTAATAGTATAACCACGTTCTGGAAGCCGTGTAGGATTAGATAAAATCTGTAGTAGGATTTTTTCAATTAATTCTCCTTGTAGTAGGAGAATTAATTTTGTAATCGAAGGCGTTATGGTGGGCAACTTGAATTCGTGGGTTTTGGGTTATCGTTAATACGTAGAAACTGAGGAAAACCCATAACGAATTGCAAGAAGACCAAATAGCATAGAATAAGTGAATGAGGGATTGGTGGTGGAGGGTGGCGTCGGCGACGACTCGCAGGCAGGAGCCTCCACCGGTAACCACCGGAGGTGGCAGCACCACTGTCGCGAGCATAGCAAATTTGCTACGCCAATGCGCAACAGCAGGCGCAGCAGTAGCGCGCATCAGTTGCTACGAGCTGCTGGGCTGAGCGCGCGGCCCGTTCGGGTAGTGTTTTGGCCCGTTATTATTCCAGATTTCGTTTTTTGAAGATCAAGACTCTATCCATCGAGTTGTGTGGTGGGACACGAGATCAAGGAAGAAGATGGAAGCGATTAAAACCATGATATTCGGGAAATTTAATTTTCGCATTTATTTCCCGTATTTATTATTTTAATTTTGTGTTTTAATTTTTTGTGTTGTATTCTAGATGCATGATTTTAAAGCATGATGGTTTTATGTTAGCATATAACTAAGGGTTAGTTAATTGCATGTTAAAAGTGGAAATACCATCAATTTGGAAATCTAAGCGGGAGCGGGTTGGTTTAATATCCCCACAGCCACCATTATGAATTCATATGCGATGTGGGTGGATTTGCACGTTGGTATTAGTACCTTCCTCTATTCGGATGAGTCCAACCACAAGATCGCTAGATTATGAATTTTTGAGTAAGATGACTAGAGTAAGTTTAACTAGGAGAAATGCGATACCCTCTCCATCTGCGGCGCACTATCCTGAGGCAAAAATCTTAGAAGTCACGTAATGGCACACACTTAGTGTACGATTTGTAGTATTCCTCCCATCGAGGTTACGCTGCTTATTTGTACGGCTGAAAGCACTGACTATTAGCTACATTGATCAAAAGATCGTTTGGTCAGATAGTGTAGTTAATGAACTTGGTTATTCTCAAACAAATGTGGGTTACCATAAATGACAACACTATCATGGCTTGCGATAATCCCGGTGAATGAGATGTCGGTCGTTTAAATTATTGTTTTGAGGGAAGTCAATAATTGTTATAATTTCCTTTGTTTTGAAATTCTGGATTAAACACTGAAACATAGTATGTTTATTTATTTTACAGTTTTTCGATATGGCATTCAACCCCTTAGTTACTATATTGAAAGACAATAAGTTAACTGAACCTAATTATGTCGACTGGAGTCAAAACTTGGACATTGTCCTTATGGCAGAGCAGTATAAGTTTGTGCTCACCAAAGTATGTCCAGATGTGCCTGACGATGACTCTCCTCAAGAAGATAAGGATGCCTATGCTAGGTGGAGAAAAGCGGATGAGATGGCGTGGTGTTACATTCCCATGGTCTCTGCCTTCAACATGATGGCTCACCTGAGAGAGATGTTCGTTTGTTAAGGCAGGACTGCTAGGCAAGCAGCCATAAGAAAATTGATGAACACTAAAATGGCTGAGAGCTGATCAGTGAGAGATCATGTGCTTCACATGATCAGTAACATCAACAAGATAGAGGTGTTGGAGGTGAAATTGACCCAGAAAGTCAGATAGATATCATCCTCCAGAGCTTACCCTCTAGTTTTGAGCAGTTTCGGGTCAACTATAACATGAATCAAAGAGTTTACACTCTACTCGAGCTCTTAACAGATTTGGTGTCAGCCGAAGGCATCTTTCACGAGAAGAAGCAAGCTTTGGTCACAGTGAAGACTTCAAGTTAGTATTCTGTTCCTACAGGCAAGAAGAATAAGAAGAAGAAGAATGCCAAGAAATTTTCTGTTGAGCCTGAAATCGCAAAGAAGAGCAAACCCAAAGGCAAGTGCTTCAAGTGCGGAAAGATGGGACATAGGAAATCAGATTATCCAAAGCTTAAACGTACGATAGTTTCTGCCCTAATTACTGAGACATGTTTAGCGGCAATTCCACAGATACTTGGTGTGTGGATTCAGGAGCCACTGACCATGTTTGTAATTCTTTGCAGGGGTTCCAAGTAACCCGGAAGCTTAAAGAGGGCGAGCTGGACATCTACTTGGGTGACACTACAAGAGTGTCAGTAGAAGGAGTGGGAGTAGTCAATCTGAATTTCAAAAATTCTAGATTAGAGTTAGTTAATTTTCTTTATGTACCGAGTTTTAGAAAGAACCTTATTTCGGTTTCTAAACTCTTTATGAACGGTTAGATGTTTAATTTTTTCTGATGATTATGTTGTTATTAGAAGAAATGGCAAACTTATTTGTTCTAGTTCTTTGATAGATAATTTGTTTGTTGTTAATTCTAACTCTCATATTGTGCAAAACATAGAAACAAATAGCTCTTTATCTAACATTAATAAGAGGAGGAAACCTTCTGAGTTGAATCAAACCTATCTTTGGTATCTCAGGCTAGGTCATATAAACCTTAGAAGGATTCAGAGGTTGGTCAATGATGGACCTTTAGGTTCATTAGAGATTGACAGTTATTCAACCTGCGAATCTTGCTTGGAAGGTAAGATGACCAAGAGACCTTTTAAATCAAAAGGTTATAGAGCCAAATAAGTACTAGAGTTGATTCATTCTGACTTGTGTGGACCAATGTCGGTCCAAGCACGAGGTGGGTTCGAGTATTTCATGACATTCACGGATGACTACTCAAGGTACGGGTACATTTACCTGATACGTCACAAGTTTGAGTGCTTTGGCAAGTTCAAAGAGTTTCGGGCAGATATGGAGAAGCATCATGGTAAAAGTATCAAGATACTGTGATCAGATCATGGTGGGGAGTACCTGTCCCACGAATTTCGAGAATACCTCAGTGAGGTCAGAATTCAGTCTCTGTTGTCTGCACCTGGCATGCTACAACAGAACTGTATAGCAGAAAGAAGGAATTGAACTCTCAATGAAATGGTTAGGTCGATGATGAGCTATAGTGATTTGTCGAGTTCGTTCTGGTGATATGCCTTAGAAACAACGATGTATGTTCTTAATCTTGTACCATCTAAAACCGTGCCTTCAACCCCAGTAGAGTTGTGGAACGGGCGAAAGCCTAGTCTAAGACATCTCAGAATTTGGGGTTGCCCAGCACATGTGCTTAAGGCAGATGCGGCTATGTTAGATGCAATAACAGAATTAATGCTGTTTGTAGAATATCCTAGGGGAACGAAAGGTGGTCTGTTTTATAGTCCTAAAGATCAGAAGGCAATGATATCCGAGATGGGGTCGATGGACCATAATCAAGTCTGGGAGCTTGTGGACCTGCCTGATGGGTTTAAGCCCATTGGATGCAAGTGGGTCTACAAACGTAAGAGAGGATCTGACGGAAAAGTGGAAACCTTTAAAGCTAGGCTGGTGATGAAAGGGTCTACTCAGAAAGAGAGAATCAATTATAAGGAAACCTGCTCCCCGTAGGCCATGCTTAAGTCGATCAGGATTCTCTTGGCCATAGCTGCTCATTTAGATTATGAGATATGACAGATGGATGCCAAGACAGCTTTCCTTAATGGAGGTCTTGAGGAAACCATCTTTATGTAGCAACCAGAGAGATTCATTGAAAAAGAACAAGAGCTTAAGAAGTTCATTTACGGACTTAAACAGGCATCAGATCTTGGAACATCCGATTTGATGAGCTAATCCAGTAATACGGATTTACTCAGTGTCCGGATGAACAATGTGTGTACCGCAGATGTGATGGAAACTCGGTGGTGTTTCTTGTGCTTTACGTAAATGATATTCTATTGAATTGCAACAACAAAAAAGTGTTTTCATATGTAAAGGCATGGCTATCCAAGTAGTTTGATATGAACGACTTAGGGAAAGTGGGACACACCTTGGGATCAAGATAATTCGAGATCGTAGGAAACGTTCGTTAACGCTCTCCCAAGCTTCATAAATAGATACGATTCTGGCCCATTTTAACATGCAGAATTCCAAGAAAGGTTTTCTACCTTTCAGACACGGAGTGCATCTATTTAAAGAACAGTCTCCCAAGACTGTTGAGGAGATAGAGGCCATGAAAATAGTTCCTTATGCTTCTGCAGTAGGAAGTCTCATGTATGCCATGTTGTGTACGTGGCTGATATCTGTTATGTCATTGGCATTGTAAGCAGATATCAGAGTAACCCCAGAAAAGCTTATTGGGAAGCAGTAAAATGCATTCTCAAGTATTTGCGCAGAACGAGAGACCAAGTGTTGGTCTATCAGGCGCCTGAGCTGGTACCCCGAGGTTACACAGATTCAGATTTCCAAGGCAATAGAGACAAAAACAAGTCTACCTCAGGGTATGTGTTTACTTTGGGAGGTGAAGCCATAGTTTGGCGGAGGGTCAAGCAGAAATGCGTGGCGGACTCTACCATGGAGGCTGAATACATTGCCGCATCAGAGCCAGTGAAGGAAGCAGTGTGGCTCAAGAACTTCCTAGTGGACTTAGATGTGATTCCTGGTTTTCAGAAGTCTATCACGGTGTATTGTGATAACAACGGTGCAGTAGCAAACTCGAATAAACCACGAGCCCACAAGGCGAGTAAACATATACAGCGCAAGTACCACCTGATACGAGATATTGTCAAGAGGGAAAACGTGGTCGTGGCTAAGATAGCTTCAGAGGATAACCTTGTAGATCCGTTCACAAAGACATTGACTTCAAAAGTCTTTGAGGCTCACGTGGAGGGCAAGAGAATCTGATACTTAGGGGAACCATGGCAGTTTTTCTAGATATATAGTAGTAGAGTGTATAGGAGTTGAATGTAGATGTATACTTAAAGCACAGCTTAAGTATTAGTGGGAGATTGTCGGAGTTGACTACATAAGCTATGCTTGTATTGTATTTTTTCCTAGTTAATATATCGATTAATGTTTTGGTTATATTTTGTTGTGCATTATTTGTTCATTTGTATTATGTAGTTAGATGATGAGGTATCTTGTCTGACACAGTAGATCTGATCATTGTTTAAAATACATAATATATAAATGAGGTTTGTAACCGAGACAGTTTTGGACAAACTATCTGTTTAGGTTATTATGTGATTTGGATAATTGGTTTGTCTAAACTAATTGAATTATATAGATATACCCGGGGCGTATTGAACTTGACCAACTAGAATGATTCATCTTGTACTGATTTAATAGACAAATCGTTTTTGATATTCTATCTCATAATCCCTATACTTGAGCGGGCATGAGGATTAGATATAGTGTACTATGATCTGCCAATGGGTGAGGACAATTGTGGCCAATAGTCACGATGGGTTGGGTGTGCATGTTTAGTTACTTGGTGTGCTGCTTCTTCTTGAAAGGAAACCATGTATCGGTGCGTCCGGGGTGATTGTGCTCCCAAGATGAGCTCGTTATGTTTATTATACTAAACCTAGCTGGTGAACTTATGTCCGACATAGTAAAAAGGTCAAGTGGTACTAGTCTCGGAATTAAAGAAGTTAATTAATTAATTTATCAGTAAATTAATAAATTAACGAGCACTATATCTTTGATGTGGGGAGATTACGAATAAATTAATTAAGTTGTTCCAGAAGAAATTCTGGTGTAGGATAGTAGTGCTAAAATTAATTAGTTAGTGGTACGATTAATTTTGTAATGAGTTCATTTAATAGGTAGAATTAATTAATTGATTAATTATTCCTAAGGGTTAGTTGAGTAATTAACAAATTGGAATTATTTAATTAATTAAGTCATAAGTTTCAATTAGAATTAGAAAATCCTAGAGATTAGGAAATGTAATTGGATTTGGTTTATCCTATTAGATAGGCTACCTAATTGGATTTGGAAACTAATTAATTACATAAACCCATTAGGAAGACCAATCCTAAACCAACTTGGGGCCTCTCTTGTAACTCTATATATAGACAAGGGTTTAGCTATTACACAAATATACAATTCATAAGTTTTCAAGACAACAAAACTAGAGAGATAAAATCCTAGAGAGAGAAATTAATTTTCTTCTCTCAAAGTCGGATTTTACAAGTTTCGTGCGATAGCCTTCCCTCCGAGAAACCGGCGGTGGGTTCTTCATCAAGTCCCGGTGACGCGTGGCGGTTAAAGGCAGCGGCGCGTGGGGCGGCGGCGGCAACACGTTGTGACGACGCGCTGGTACCGACGGTGCTGGAATTTTTCTAGCAAGTGGATTGTGGTGATTTGCTGATCAATTGCTCGTTAGATTGTTGCCCACACAACATACGAACAAAGTCTTGAGGCATATAAGAGAATCACCTAAGTTTACGCTTGAATAGGTAATTCTTATTCTTTTGCTATTAATTAAGAATTTATTTATTGCTTGATAAATCGAATGAGTACAAACCAAGATCCTGCGCAATGTTATTTCAAGCAAGGGTTGGAATGGCGATTGTGCTAGCGTCTAGGCCTGGCCAGAGATTCCGATTTTGGAATGCATAGCACGAAAGTGAGTTTCTGGCTAGGCCCGGGCAGATAATCTTTCTCCAAATCCTCAATCTCGTTGATGTTACCAGTAAACTCAAGGACATTATCCCTTATAGCATTGCCCTCAACCATTAGGACAATATCTAGGTTGTGTTTTCAATCAATGTAATTTGGACCAGTTAGTTTGTTCTCTTTTAGAATGATAGCTAGTGGATTGAACGACATATCGATAATTAAAAATGAATAAAACAGAAATGCTTCAGTAAATTAATTAAATCAATTTCAAAAATATTGAATCCCTCAAACAATATAAAATTGAATCCACCGACATCTTGTTCACCGCAATTCGTGCAAGCCACGATAGTGGGACGTGTACGCTACTCCACATTCATTCGAGAAGAAGCTAGTTCATTAATTTCATTATCTGCCCAAACGAACTATTGACCAATGAAACTAATAGTTTGTACTTTTAGCCGTACAAAAAAACAGCATAACCTCGATGCAAAGAATACTACAAATTGTACACTAAGTGTATGTCATCACGTGACTTCTAAGTTCATTACCTCGGATAATGTGCCTCAGTTGGAGGGGGTGTCACACTTCTCCATTTTAATTCACTTTAGTCATCATGTTAGAAACTCATTCTAGTGATTCTGCAGATTTGACTCATTTGTTATGGAGGAAGGCCCTAGTGCCAACGCATAAGTCAACCCACATCACTAATGAATTCGTGATGGAGGCCATGGGATTAATTAACACAACCCGCTCCCACTTAGATTCTTAAAACGAGGCTTTTTCCGGTTTTGACATGCCATTAACTATCCTAAATTATGCGTATTCTAAAAACATATGTTTTAATCATGCAATAAAATAAAGGACAAATTAAAACATACAACCAACAATTAAAACGATAAATGCGGGAAATAAATGCGTAAATAAATTTCCCGTCTATTATGGTCTTCATAATTGTAGCTTCCATCTACTGCCTTGTTTGCATGTCCCGTCACGTCGCTCTGATGGATTGAATCCTGGCTTGGAGATCTTGGTACTACACGCGACTGCGCACAATGCACAAATGCATGGCACAGAGACCTTGAGCAGGCCGCGATGAGGCCGTGACAAGAGCACAGCCATCACGGCCTGCCCATTGTCGTGCTTCCCAGCGCCTGCAGCAGCACTCGCAGCACTGCTCCTATAGCAGCGTGCGCGGCACCAGCCTGCGTGTGTCTGTACATAACGGTGACACACGCTGATGCCATTGATCCACGTGATGGTGGCGGTCCTACCGGCGATAAGTCACCGACGCTACCAAACCAAGTTTCATTTTCCGTTCCCACTCTTTATTTGGTATTTTCGTGATTCACCTGGATTTTCTCAATTTTCTACACAATCCTTAGAATCACCCAAATTGCGTTAAACCAAAACCCATGAATCCAAGTTACACACAACAACATCTTCGAATTACAAATTTTGCTAAATATAAGGCTAAAATTTTTCTAGGAAAATAAAATAAAAAATTACATAGATAAAATCCTACTATATATTCAATCTAATCCTACACGGCTTCCAGCTTGTGGTTATTACTATCACAAGTATTCATATAAAAAAAATCTAGACATGTCCTAGGGCTTACTTAAATACAAACACATCAACCATAATAGCCGGGAAAAAATTAACCACCTGTAAAACCATGTAATGAAATTGAACAAAAAGTAATCGAGAACCTAAGCTCTCATACCAATTGAAAGTTATCACGCTTATTCTGGTCTGGTAAAAAATTTTCATTCGTGCTATCCAATTAGAAAACCTTCAACCAAACCTAATAGCACGTTCGTACTATTCTGGTTTCATCTAGAGAGATTTCAGTTCGTGCAATCAAATATGAAATTTCTCAAAAATCTATAGTATAAGATCTTTGATTACTTTAATTCGATTTGACACGCATGCAAATACAATATCTTAATATAAAAGTGAAAGTTTAAGAATTGACCTTTGAAGCGTGAACCTGAGAATTCATTTGTATACCCGTCCGGATATTGTGTGGGCTATGATCTACCAAACGTTTCTGAATCAGCACTGATAGAAAACACCACGCAAGCAACTTCTTCAAAAAACCCGTTCTGATCAAGCCCAAAACTAGCACCACAGCCACCGCTATACTCGTGGCCGATCGCCGCTCCACGCGTTGCCACCGCTAGGACCACGCGCCACCTGTTGGTTTTGAATACTAAAGTTTTGCTTGTATTAAACCTATTTTCCATTTTTTATAGATTAAATGTTTTAGTTAAATTGTTTTTATATTTTACATATGTCATCCATTTATATCGTATGACTAGATGATGAGGTGTCTAGAGTGATACAGTAGATCTCATCATTAGTTAAAGTCATGGTATATAAATGAGCCTCGAGACTCAGAGAGTTTGGACATACTATCGGTTTAAGTCATCATGTGATTCTGAAATTTGTTTGTCTAAACTAATTAAATCATATAGATAAGCCCGGGGCATATTAAGCATGACCATTTGGATTGAATTGTTTTATACTGATTTAGTAGACTATTCGATCCTAGTATTCTATCTCCTAATCCCTAGACTTGAACGGGCATGAGGATTAGACATAGTGTACTTTAATCTGCCGAGGAGTGCGGTCACTTGAGACTTATATTCTTGGTAGGTTGGGTGCGTGTGTTTGATTTCTTAGTGTGCTATTGCTTGTTGAAAGAAAATCATGTATCGGTGTGATAACTTAAGGGACTCACTTCAAATGGTCGAATCTTTATCCTTCTACTTTAATTAAAAAGATTGTAATTTTATTGCGTAGTAAATCGAATAAGGTAAACCAAGATCCCATGCTTGTGTGGTATTTTAAAAGGGGTTTGAATGGGATTGCATGAGCGTTCGAGTTTTATTGAGAATTCCCAATTCTGGAATGCGTAGCATGAAAGTGGACATTTTTATCGGACTCGGGCAGAAAATTCTTTTAATTGGTGTCAGAGCTAAGGTTTTGGTTTTATACTTGTTCGATTTGTTACATGGTTTTTATTGCAAGTGCTTTGTGATCCCGACTATTATGGTTTGCATTTGTATGTTTTAATTAAACCCTAGGATATGTCCGGGTTGTTTTTTTTTATGAATGCGTGTAATAGTAAAACCACGAGTTGGAAGCCGTGTAGGATTAGATTAAATATGTAGTAGGATTTTTTCTATGTAATTGTCATTATTATTTTCCTACAAAGATTTAGCCTTGTATTTAGGAAAATTTGTAATAGCGAAGAAGTTATTGTCGGACAACTTGGATTCATGGTTTTTGGTTTATTGCAATTTGGGTGATTCCAAGGATTGCATAGAAAATTGAGAAAACCCAGGCGAATCGCAATAAGACCAAATAACGAGTGAGAGCAGAATAGGAAAATGAGATAGGCACTGGACGGCGACGTGCGGCCAGAGGCGCCGCCAGTGATTCATCTCCTGCGGAAGCGCAACCGGTAGCACGCGGCGCCAGCCGGTGTGCCAGCGTGCAGCAGCGCTGCACGTACGGAGCTGTTAAGGCAGTGCTGCGTGCGCACTGTGTGCGATGTCAAGGCTGCCAAATTTTGGCAGCTTCGATATCGCTGCCTTGTAGCGGTGACCTCACGGCCTCGCTGTGGGAGTTATTTTTGACATAGTTTTTTGAATAATTTTCTAGATTGTTCCAATATCTTTCAAGTTCAATACTCAATCCATCAGAGTGACGTAATGGAATATGTCGACAAGGCAACGGATGGAAGCGTGATGCAGTTTTAAACCATAATAGTCAGGAAATTTACTTTACATATTTATTTCTCGTGTTTATTATTTTAAGTCGCATTGTTATATGTTTTAATTTATACTTTATTATATTGCAAGATTAAAGCATGAATTTATTATTCACATAACCTAGGATAGTTAATGGCTTGATTAAATTCAGAAAACCCTCATTTTAAAAATCTAAGTGGAGCGGGTTAGTTAATTAATTCCCATGGCCACCATTACAATTTCATAAGTGATGTGGGTAGGCTTGCGCGTTGGCACTAGGCCTTCCTCCATATCGAATAAGTTTAATTCACAAGATCACTAGATTGAATGACTATAGTAAGTTAAAATGGAGAATGCGATATCCTCTCCATCTGATGCGCACTATCCTAGGTAACAAACTTAGAGGTCATGTAATGGTATACACTTAGTGTACAATCAGTAGTATTCCTCCCATCGAGGTTACGCTGCTTTAGTGTAGCTCAAAGGTACTAACTATTAATTTTATTGATCAATAGAACGTTTGGTCGGATAATAAGATTAATAAACTTAATTAGTTCTTTTCAAACAAATGTGGGTTAACGTAAACTTTCACACCAATATTTTCAAAAATTTTATTTATAAAAGATGTCTGTTTATTTTTTTTTCAATTTTAGATATGGCATTCAATCTGTTAGCTACGAACAAATTAATCGGTCAGAATTTTGTAGATTAGAATTGTAACTTGGACATTGTCCTAACAGCTGAGCAATATAAGTTTGTGCTCATTGAGATTTTTCCACCTATGCCTAACGATGAGACACCTCAAGCAAAGAGGGAGCCTATCAAAAGTGAAGGAAGGCCGATGAGATGGCATGGTGTTACATTCTGGATTCTATGTCGAATGTTCTGCAACATCAGTTTCAGTCAATGATCTCCGCTTTTGACATGTTGGCTCACCTAAGGGAGATGTTTGGTCATCAAGGCAGGTCCGCAAGGAAAACAACCATGAGAAAGATTATGAATACAAAAATGGCTGAAAGCACCCCAGTGAGAGATCACGTACTTGACATGATTAGCAACATCAATGAATTTGAGGTGTTGGGAGGTGAGATTGATGTGAAAACGCAAGTTGACATGATCCTCTAGAGTTTGCCTCAAAGTTTTGAGCAACTTCGGTTGAATTACAACCTGAATCAAAGGTTGTGTACTTCATCCGAGCTCTTGGCAGAGTTGCTGGCGGCTGAAAGTCTTTTTCAAGAAAAGAAGCAGGCTTTAGTCACAGTCAAAGCTTTAGAATCTTCTTCTGGGCCCAAGGCTTGAAAAAAGAAGTCGAAACTCAAGGGAAAAGCTTAAAATGTGCGAATTGCGCCTAAGCCAGAGATTGCAAAGAATAAGCCAAAAGGCAAGTGCAATCAGACAGGCCATTAGAAGGAGGATTGTCCAAAGAACATAAGTACGACTATTTCTACCTTAATTACTGAAACATGTTTAGGTCATTCCCACAGATGCCTGGTGTATGGATTCGGGAACCACTTATCATTTTTGTAATTCTTTCCAAGGGTTTCAGGTAACCCGGAGGCTTAGAAGTGGAAATTAGAGCTTTACTTACGTGACACTATGAAAGTGTCAGTTGTTGAAGTGGGAGAAGCAAGAGTGAATTTCAAAAATTCCCAGTTCATTTTAAAATATTGTCTTTATGTTCTGAGTTTTAAAAAGAAATTGATTTCAGTTTCTAAACTCATGTTGAACGGTTATAAGTTTAGTTTTCCTAATAAATCTATTGTTGTTAGAAATAATGAGAAACTTATTTGTTTCGATTCATTAGTAGATAATCTATTTTTATTAAAATCAAACTCCACTATTGTGCAAAACACTGAATCAAATAATGCATCATTGAATCATAATAATAATAGAAAAAAAATTCTGAGATTAACCAAACATACCTTTGGCACATTAGATTAGATCATATTAACCTTTGTAGGATTCAAAGGTTGGTCATAGATGGACCTTTAGGTTCATTTGAAGTTGAGAACTATTCGACTTACGAATCCTGCTTTGAAGGTAAGATGACCAAAAGGTCTTTCAAGACGAAAGGGTATAGGGCAAAAGAAGTGTTAGAACTGGTTCACTCTGACTTGTGTGGACCTATGTCTATTCAAGTGAGAAGAGGCTTTGAGTATTTTGTAACGTTTACAGATGAATACTTGAGGTACGGATATATTTTCCTAATGCACCACAAGTCGGAATGCTTTGGTAAGGTCAAAGAGTATCAGGTAGATGTAGAGAAGCATCATGGTAAGAGTATCAAGACATTATGATCAGATTGTGGTGGTGAGTACTTATCGGGTGAATTCAAAGACTACCTGTCAGAGGTAGGAATTCAGTCTCAGTTATCTGCACCTGACACACCCCATCAGAATGGTGTAGCAGAATGTAAAAAAAGAACTCTTATGGGAATTGTTAGATCGATGATGAGTTATAGTAAATTGCATAATTCATTTTGGGGATTTGCCTTAGAAACATCGGCTTACATTCTTAACCTTGTACCATCTAAATCAGTATCTTCAACCCCAACAGAGTTGTGGATGGGAAGCAAGCCCAGTCTGAGACATCTCAGAATTTAGGGTTGCCCAGCACATGTGTTCAAGGCAGATGCAAGTAAGTTAGATTGAAGAACAGAAGTAATGCTGTTTGTAGGATATCCTAGAGGAACGAAAGGTGGTTTATGTTATATTCCTAAAGATCAAAAGGTGCTAGTTAGTACTAATGACAGATTTTTAGAAGAGGACTATATTCTAGATCACAAACCCAAAAGTAAGATCATACTAGAGGAACTTAGAGACAATCCAATGATCCGGTTGAACCAGTACAAGTAGATACACCACTGAACAATGCACAAGAAGTCACAGATGATGCGCCTGCCTCATCATAGTGAGAGGGTTGTGAGATAACCCGAGAGGTACGTGGGCTTAGGAAAATCCTCAGATTTGGTCCCAGGTGAGCAGAAAACAAACTCGGTCAACTATAATGAGGCTCTCCGAGATAAATATGCAGAATCTTGGCAAAAGACAATGATATCTGAGATGGGGTCGATGGACTAAAATCAAGTCTGGGAGCTTGTAGACTTGCCTGATGGTTTTAAACCCATTAGAAACAAGTGGGTCTACAAAAGAAAGAGAGGACCCGACGGAAATGTTGAAACCTTTAAAGCTAGGCTTGTGGCGAAGGGGTATACTAAGAAAGAAGGTATTGATTATGAGGAAACCTTCTTCCTGGTAGATATGTTTAAGTTGATTCGGATTCTCTTAGCCGTAGCTACTCATTTAGATTATGAGGTTTGGCAGATGAATGTCAAGACAGCTTTCCTTAATGGAAGTATTGAGAAAACCATCTTCATGCAGCAACCAGGGGGATTCATTGCAGAAGGCCAAGAACATAAGGTTTGCAAGCTTAAGAGGTCCATCTACGGACTTAAGCAAATATCTAGATCTTGGAACATCCGGCTTGATGAAGTAATCCAGTCCTATGGATTTACTCAGTGTCCGGATGTGCAATGTGTGTATCGCATATGTGATGGAAATGCGGTGGTGTTTCTTGTACTTTACGTATATGACATCCTACTTATTGGCAAAAATAACAAAGTGTTATCAGATGTAAAGGCATGGTTGTCCATGCAATTTGATATGATGGACTTGGGAGAAGTTGCACGTATCCTTGGGATCAAGATTATTCGAGATCTAGGAAACATTCACAGACGCTTTCCCAAGCTTCATACATAAATATGATTCTGGCTCATTTTAATATACAGGACTCTAAGAAAGGTTTTCTACCTTTTAGACACGGAGTGCATCTATCTAAAGAGTAGTCTCCGAAGACTGTTAAGGAGATAGAAGCCATGAAGATAGTTCCTTGTGCTTTAGCACTAGGAAGTTTCATGCATGCAATGTTGTGTACGAGATTCGATATTTGCTATGTCGTTAGCATGGTTAGCAGATATTAGAGTAATCCCGAAAAAGCTCATTGGGAGGCTATGAAGTGCATCCTCAAGTATTTACGCAGAACAAGAGACCAAGTTTTGGTCTATCACGCACAAGAGCTAGTTCTGAGGGGTTACACAGATTCTGATTTCCAAGGCGATAGGGACAAAAGTAAATCTACCTTGGGGTTTGTGCTTACTTTAGAATGTGGAACCAAATTTTTTCAGAGTGTCAAGCTGCAATGTGTGACGGACTATACCATGGAGGCTGAGTACGTTGCAGCATCAGAGCCACCAAAAGAAGCAGTGTGGCTCAAGAACTTCTTAGTGGACTTAGACGTGATTCCTGGTTTGCAAAAGTTGATCACAGTGTACTGTGAAAATAATGGTGCAGTAGCAAACTCCAAGAAACCACGAGCCCAAAAAGCGAGTAAGCACATACAGCAGATACGAGATATCGTTAAGAGGGAAAACGTGGTCGTGACAAAGATAGCATCAGCAGATAACCTTGCAGATCCATTCACGAAGACATTGACTGCGAAAGTCTTTGAGGCTCACGTAAAGGGCATGGGAATTAGATACGTAGCTAATTCTTGACTATTCTCTTGTAAATAGTGTAGCAATATATTAATGCCGTTTTATACTTTGAGTGCATCTTAAGTATTAGTGGAAGATTATTGGTTTTGAATACTGAAACTTTGCTTGTATTAAAATTATTTCTCGTTTTATATTGATTAAATGTTTTAGTTAAATTATTTTTATATTTTACATATGTCGTCCATTTATATTGTATAACTAGATGATGAGGTGTCTAAAGTGACAAAATAGATCTCATCATTGGTTAATGTCATGATATATAAATGAGGCTCGTAACTGAGACAGTTTGCACATACTATCAGTTTAAGTCATTATGTGATTCAAAAATTAGTTTGTCAAATATTAGTTTGTCTAAACTAATTGAATAATATAGATATGCCTGGGGCATATTGAGCATGACTCTTTGGATTGAATTGTTTTATACTGATTTAGTAGAATTCGATCCTAGTATTTATCTCTTAGTCCCTAAATTTGAACGAACATGAGGATTAGACATAGTGTACTTTAATCTGCCAATGAGTGCGGTCACTTGAGACTTATATTCTCGGTAGGTTGGGTGCGCGTGTTTTATTGCTTAGTGTGTCATTGCTTTCCAAAAGAAAATCATGTACCTATGCGTCCGGGTTATAGTTCTCTCGAGATAAGCTCGTAAAGTTTATTATACTAAACCCGGCCGGTGGACTTATGTCCGGTATAGTAATAAAGTCAAGTGGTACTTATCTCGGATTATAAGAAGTCGATTAATTTATTTATCAGTAAATTAATAAATTGACGAGTACTATATCTTGGATGTGGGGAGATTAAAGAATAATTAAATTAGTGGGTCCGGAAGCAATTCTTGTTTGAGCTATAATTTCATAATTAATCTGTTAGTTGTACGATTAATTATGTTTTTGGGTTAATTGTTAAAGTGAATTAATTATTTAATTAATTAATCTTAAGGGGTCAATTAGTAAATTGACAAAGTGGATTTAATTATCAATTAATTAATTCTAGGTTCAATTAAGAATTAGGAAATCCAAGAATTAGGTAATCTAATTGTGATTTGAAAATTATCAAAACCTAAGCCCAACAAGAAGGCCTAACTTAAGCCCACTTAAGGTCTCTCTTGTAACTCTATAAATAGACACAAGGGATTAGCAATTGAAACCACACAATTCATAAGTTTTCAAGATAAGAAAACTAGAGAGAGAAAACTATAGAGATAAAGAAGAGAGAACAAGTTTTCAAGTTCTCCTCGGTGAACGTGCGGCAGCCTTACCCGGTGGCTTAGTTCTCTCTCAGTGGTGGTGCGTGGACAATGGCGGTGATTGGTCAATCCAACCGGCGTCGGCACGTGGAACGTGCGATTGTGGGATTTTCGGTGAGTTTTTGTGTTGTTTTACTTGTTGTTGATTCCATTGGTTCTGAAACTCGTTGCCCACACAGCGTCAGAATCTGTCTCAGAGTCATACAATTGATAACTTAAGGGACACGCTTCAAAATGTCGAATCTTTATCCTTCCGCTTTAATTATAGATTATAATTTTTTTTGCGTAATAAATCAAATAAGGTAAACCAAGATCCGGTGCTCGTGTGGTATTTCAAAAGTGGTTTGAATAAGATTGCACGAGCATTCAGGTTTGATTGAGAATTCCTTATTCTGGAATGCGTAGCACGAAAGTGGAATTTTTTATAGGACCCGGGCAGACAATTCCTTCACCACTCACCGCCGATAGAATATGGCTGCTGCTGCGCACTTGGAAGTCGCGTCGCCCAAAACTCTCTTTCTCTCTGGGTTTCTCTCTCTAGTTTTTCTATGTTCTGTCTACAATGACAACTTATGTCTTTCTGGAGCTGATTCTAGTTATGTGAAAATCATGGCGGTAGACTCTCTTTCAGAAGAAGAACCAACAATCAGTGCCAGTTCTTACTCTACACTGAAGCAGCTGGCGCAAAAGGAAGCTCAAGGGAGTCCTTCCAACGCAAGTTCTGACTTAGTGAGCCCATTTGTGGGTCAAAACTCTGTGTCAGAGATCCATAAGCCGCATATATTGGACCAGTTACTAGATCGAGAGCCCAGAAGATGATTGGATTGAATCCAGCTTCGAAGTTCAAGGTCAAGTCCAAGGCCCAACAGACCCAAACCTATCTACAGATTTGGAAGTCCAAGCCCATTAACGTAACAAGATTATTTGATAATGGACTTGTAGATACAACATAGACGAGGAACGAAGCCCATGAATAAAAGCTAAAGTTTAGATTAAGGAAGCAAGTAACCCAGTTCAAAAATCAAACCTTCCATAAGCCCAACTGAAGATGGGAAAATCAAGTATCTTCGAACTAGGATTTTATGTTTGTTTACTTTCTTAGTTTTGGAGGGTTTTGTAAGTCTATTATAATGCAACTAGGATAGATTGAGTTTCTCTTGTAATTAGGAGTTTTAATTATCTTGTAACTCTTCTATAAAGTGGCTGAATTTCCTAAACTATTAGAGTAAGAATAGGATTTTGTTTCATAGTTTCTAAATCAGTAGGATTTGAGATTAGAATATGAAGAGAAGAGTTTTAATTGCCTATAAATAGGCCCCCTTATTTTTGAAATACATAGATTGGTTTTGCCTAAAAATTTCGTGTGAAATTCTGAGTTGTTAACTCACCCCAAAAAATCTCTTTGAGTGATCTTGTGAGATCGTGAGTTTTCATTGCAAGGAAACTTACACCCCTTTTCGTGGGTTATATTCGAATGGTTGGACTATTATACCTTATCACGAGTTTACTAAAATCATCACAAACCGTCACCCATCCTCTAAGATAAATTTTCGCACAAAGAGGTTAAAGTCACAGTGCGTTTTCTTGAATTGAGTGATTCCACCGCTTCAATTCATGCTTGTGGAGATAATAGGAAGGAATAGACTGAAAGGTTTTTCAACACAAGGGTCTTGTTCGTGTAGTAACCAATTTGTCATTTTCGCTTTCATGTTGACTTGAATTCCGAAGAAGATTAACCCGTCAGATTGGTATCGAAGCTTTAGGTCGTTTTTGTTCTATTCTACTATTCTTTTTCAAGATTCTTGTTGTTTTTGTGTGTCCTTTTTATTTCAAACCTACCTCCATTCTTTCAAAAATATCTTGAGTTCATTGGTTGAAAATCAGTCCAATGTTCAGTCCAAATATCTGTGTCAAAAGTTGTATCTGAGACTCCCTTAGGAAACTAGATGTTTCTTCGTTTTTGAGTCTTTTTGTGTGATTTTTGTTTTGTTTGAGTCTAGAAGTCCCCCTATAGGTTTAATTTGTGTCAGTGTTGAGTTTTGGTGGTAGAAAAGTCAATTTTACCCTTAGTCAAAATCCTTCAAAACTTGCCAAAATTCACCAAAATACCCTTCCGTAAGTCTAGGTAATTTTCGAAAGTTTTGTGTCTTCTTTCTAGTGTCAAGGTTGTTTTTGTTCTATTTGATCTATTTTTGAATTTTTTTTGACAAGAAGTACGAGTTTGGAACTTACAGAGGTGAAACATATTTTCACAAATCGGTGCACGAGGAACGCGGAGTTTGACAACTGTGAGGTTAGTGGGTGTTCTTTAAGGTTGAGTTGTGATTTTTTTGAGAATACTTGAAACTCGATAACCTTACCCTCTTGTTTTGTACTTGAGGTAGAAATTCCCTCTCGTAAATAGATAGCAGTTATAAACTCCCGAAAAAAATCTAAACATAGTGAGAAGAGGCAAGAGCCAAAGAGCCAATCTTAAGAATTTGACAAATTCCATAAAAGAAAAGCTCTTCTGCAAAATTCTGTCTAAGTAAAGAAAGAGACAAGCCGAGGTTGCAAATAACAAGTTCTAAAGTTAGTAGGGAAGCAAACGAAATTCAGAGATAGAGTGATCACACCTTGAACAAGGGAGGTAAAAGTTAAATTGCCCGGTGTGTGTATAAACTCTTTTCGCTTCCCGGTAGTTGAGCTCGTGTTCTTGAGGGATCACAGTTTGACTCGAGAGAGTACCTGCTGATTTTTGGATTTGTTGTGCTTTTGTGTGACTTAATAAGCATCTATATTGTATAGTACTTGTTTTTGTAACCTTTGTTTTGTTTCAGATTTTTACTGTTTGTTAGACTTGTCCTTTGATTACTAGTTGAGTTTGTTTTGTGTCTTTTGAGTTTTTAGTTTTGTTTTGAGTCTTGAGAAAAGGAAACACATCTAGAAAGTGTAAGTAGTCATTGGAAGTAAGGTTGAAAATTTTTAGCGGCAATTTGCCGCGAAATCCCGATCGCACGATAGCCGCGACATCTCCGTTTTCTCGCGGCCGCTTCGACACAGCTCCAAATATTGCGTCACGAACTGGTTTTTCAATTTTTTTTCCTATTCTTTGTTTTGTGTTTGTTTTGTTTTGGTTCTTTTGTTTTATGTCTTTTGTTTCTGGTTTTACTTGGTTTTGTTTTCTGTGTGATTTACCTTCTTTTTCAAGATGGTTTGTCCCACCAAGAATACAGCCCGAGAAGATCTGGCTGATCAAGAAGTCGAGGAACCTTGGCAGCCAATATCAATGGAGCAGATTGCAACTTCTCCTGCAGGTTTACAGGTGCAGTTAGCAGAGATGAACCAATGAATTGGCAATCTAGAAGCCAATAGTACGGAAGGATTAGTTAACTAATTTGTCGGATCACCACGCCATAGAAGGCTTAATCAGGGTCCCACACTTGAATGAAATCCTGAAGTTTATTCTAACTTGAATTATGATTCTGATGATTCAGTGGCCCGAGTTGCACGCCACAGAGCCCCCGTTTTTAGATATCAAGATAACCTTAAATTTTAAATTCCTAAATTTGTAGGAAAATATGATCCTGACGCTTATCTTGATTGGCAGTTTCAGATTGAGCAGATCTTCAACGCCAACGATTTCACAAATGAGCGAATAGTTAGATTAGCCACCACAAAATTCAAGCATTATGCAGCAATATGGTTGGCAACAATAACTCAAGAACGGCAACGCATGGAACGTCATCCAGTCACGAGTCGGGAAGAACTCAAGGAACTCATGCGCATTAAGTTCATTCCTTCATCTTTTATTCATAAATTACATAAAAAATTGTATAGTTGCAGGCAAGGATCGCGAACTATTGCAGAGTATTACAGTGAACTCGAGTCCCTCCATTATAGAGCAGAGATCTATATGGATGATGATGTAGCAATTGTGAGGTTTCTCTGTGGCCTTAGTAAGAACATCAGTTAAAGGATAGAGCTCATAGGTTACACTGATCTAGAGGATTGTTTTCAGAAATCAATGATGATCGAAAAGCACCTGAAGGAAGGTGGCAAATCAAACAGTAGGAAACAGCCTTCTAGTAGCAATTGGTCACAGGGAAAGAGTAACAGCATGAAACCTGCACCACCCTCCCCTAAACCCAACGCATATACCTCCACACCTATCTTTTCTAAATCTTCTCATTTTCAAAATTATATAGCTAAGAGTAGTAAGAAACCAATTATGTGTTACAAATGCAATGGCATTGGACATCTACAAGCCAATTGCCCTGATAAGAGTACTTACACTATGAGAGATAATCAATTATATGTAATAGATGAAGAAAAGGATAGAGACAGTGATTCTAAGGAAATGTCACCTCTCATAGAAGAAGGTGAAGAGGATGATGAGCTCTTCATTGGCGATAGTGAAACAGTTGAGGAGGAAAATCAAAAAACCCTTCTTTCCTTACATCATGATTGTCCAGATGAGAACCTAGATGGACCGTTGGTAAGAAATTCCACTCTTGTTATTGTCCATTCTTTGAATGCTCACTACTCTCCAGATTTAAACCCTAAGCAGCGCAACAACCTATTTCATATGTGGTGTAAGGCAGCAGATTAAAAGAAACATCCATTGATCGTCAATGGTAGAAGTTGCATAAATATTGTAAGTGAGTCTTTGGTTAAGGATTTATCACTAACATGTTTTCCCCATCCTAGGCCTTACAGGTTGTAGTGGCTCGAAAAAGGTGGAGAGAAGAAAGTCCAATACTAAACACTAGTCACCATCTACCTTGGTCCAATCAAGGAAGAAATACTGTGTGATGTGGTTCCGATGGACGCCTGTCATATACTTCTAGGAAGACCTTGGGAGTATGACAGAAGGGTCACCTTTGATGGTTTGACCAACAGGTATTCTTTTATGTTCAATGGTAAAAAAGCTAACTTGTTACCTTTGTCTCCTACACAGGTTTCTAGAGCATAAGAAACGATACGAGAAGAAAAGAGCAAGTCGAAGTAAGTCAAACCTAAACAATCGAAAAGTATTACAGGCAACAAAAGGCAATTCAAAATTAGCCTTAACATCCCGAGGGAGTCCTGCGTGATTTCAACCCTGCCAAGGGCATAGTTGTCTTCTTAAAAATTTTAATGTGCCTTATTATCCTTTTTTGACATTGTGGCATAGACAAAGAAGGTCCACTAAAAGGTTTAAGCTAATCAGGAAGTCTCTAAAGAAAAATAGAACAAGCCCAGGCTAAATCGAAAATCTCACTTTCGAGCAATGCATTCTAGAATCGGAAACTTTCAACAAATCTCAGGCTCAAATTCATTTTACCCTGAATGGATCTAGGCTTATACTTGTTTAATTTATTAAATTGACAAACAACACACAAAGAATCAACCTTTAATTAAAAGTGGAAAACATAAGTCCAACGCAAATAAGAAAACCAAATCTTTAATTCGTGATCACCACCGAAATCCAATGAATAACTCCAAGAAACCTCGAATATTGCGTGAGCAATAGTCTATCGAGGTGTGCTACCAAATCCCACTAGAAACCCACTAAGAAAATCCCTTAATTAGATTAAATCTGCCCAAAAGATCAAACCGTTACCCTAAAAAACTGCTGCCCAATACTTTTCTCGCCAATAAAATCGAACCCACTTCAACTCCGGTTATGATCTGGACAGCCAGGATGGTGGATCACTAACCCAAGGGAGATATTAACACAAACTCATCCGGATCAAGCACCCCGGAGTGGATAGAAGTGACCACCGGATTGCTCAAGTAAAGAACCAAAATTCCGGCCAAAATGAAGCTGCTGTCCAGCAAAAAAAATCAAAGAAATCCGGCCAAAAATATAAAATCCAGCAGTGGGCAACTCAAATAAATCAATGGACTATCTAAAAGTTTGATCTTTGGACTTAATATCAATCGAGAAGTGAGATTCCAAGTTCGTTTTTGAAAGAAACTCAAAAGGGAAGGAGAGTCTCTCTCTAGAACTTTCTCACTCAAGAGGAAGACAAAGTTGTCTTGCAAGATTTTTCTTAAGTTTCTTATGGCATAAGCTTTCTATTTATAGGGATCTCCAATCGAGACCTAGTGGGCTTTTGAGTTGGGCCTTTTAATTTGACTTTCATTGACCGCTTAGTCTTTCCCAGACTAATCAACTCCAATCGATCCATTCAAATTAATTTCTTAACCCACTTCGTTAATTTAATTTAATTAAACCCTTAGGATTAATTATTCATATAGAATTAATTTCTTAATCCATTTTGTTAATTAAATATTAATTAGGATTAATTAATTCACTTTGTCGATTAGTCAAATACATAATTAGTCGTACCACTATCGGACTAACTATGGAACTACCGCTCAAAAATGACTTCACATCGCGCCACTATATTTTCTTCTATCTCCCCACGTCAAAGATCTAGTGCTCGTTGGTTTATCAATTTACTGACAAACTAATTCATCGACTTCTTGGTATCCAAGATTAGTACAACCCGACCTTCTTATTATACCGGAAGTAAATTCCACTGGCCAGATTTAGTATAATAAACCTTACGAGCTCATCTCGGGAGCACCATCAACCCGGTGAACCGATAAGTGGATTCCTCCGACTAGCAACTGCACGTAATAAGTTAAACGCCGCATACCCAACCTACTGAGTATAGGCCTCAATTGACAGCACTCTTTGCCAAATCAAAGCATACGATATCCAATTCTCACGCCCATGCCAATCTCGGGATTGAGAGACTGAATACTAGGACCGAATTGACTATGTCGATTAGTACAAGTCAATTCTATCCAAACTGGTCGTGCTCAATATGCCCCGGGCATATCCGTGTGATTTAATTAGTCTAGATAAACTAATTTCCAAATCACACAATAACCTATACCGATAGTATATTCAGACTATTTCAGTTACGAGCATACTTTTTATATATCAATACTTTAACCAATAACGGTATCTACTGTATCTTTCCACACCCTGTTATCTAGTTATATGATATAATGGAACTATTTAATACTGAAACAAAATGATATGTCATCTGTGAATATTAGTTATTGATACAAGCCATAGCTTTTCTGTATTCAAAACTAACAATCTCCACGCAAATGTTCCAAGAAATCCAAGAGTCCTAAAGTTGGTAAGTTAGAAAGTTTTTCTAGTGTGTTTTCTAATCCTTTGTTTGATTATGCAGACACATCAAATTCGAGGACGAATCACTTTCGGCAGGGAAGAGATGATGTGAACAAGAAAATTCTTAAGGGGCACGCTTCAAGAGGTCGATTTCTATCTTTCTACTTTAATTAGTTATCATAATATTGTTGCGTGACAAATCGAATAAAGTGAAACGAAGATCCGATGCTCGTGTGGAATTTCAAAAGGGGTTTGAATCGGATTGCACGAGCATTCAGTTTGGTTAAAAATTCCCAATTTTAGAATGCGTAGCACGAAAGTGGAATTTTTTACCGGACATGGGCAGAAAAATTCTTCAATTAGTATTAGAGCGAGGTTTTGGCTTTGCTTTGTTTGATTTGTTGCGTAGTTTTTAATGCAGGTGGTTTGTGATCCCGATTATTATAGTTTACGTTTGTATGTTTTAATTAAACCTTGGGACATGTCTGGGTTGGTTTTTTTATGTGAATGCATGTAATAGTAAAACCATGTGCTGGAAGCCGTGCAGGATTAGATTAAATCTGCAGTAGGATTTTTTCTATGTAATTGTCTTTTTTATTTTCTTAAAAAGATTTAGCCTTGTATATAGAAAAATATGTAATAGCGAAGACGTTAATGTTGGGCAACTTGGATTCATGGGTTTTTTGTTTATCACAATTTGGGTGATTCCAAGGATTGCGTTGAAAATTGGAAAAACCCAGGAGAATTGAAAGGAGACCAAATAATGAGTGGGAGTGGAGTTTAGGAGACCCAGAAGCATCCCAGGGCAACAGGTGGTACCCGCGTCAGAACGCAAGCAGACACCGCTGGCCACCGGCATCAGCAACTGCGCTGCATAATTGTAATGCTAGGGCACCACAGTGGTGCGCTGGGCCTGCGCTGGCGAGGCCTAGCATCGTGGCAGCGGGCCAGCACTGTGCGCTGCCCATATACAACACGCGTCCCAGCAACATGCGCGCAGGTATCATGATAGCCCACGCGCGTGGCCCTTTTTTTTGTGAAAATTTCAAGATCTAATTTTTTAAGACTCAATCCATCAGAGTGACATAACGGGGCACGAGACAAGGCAGCAGATGAAAACATGATGCAGTTTTAAGCCATAATAGTAGGGAAATTTACGTTACTTATTTATTTCTTGTATTTATCATTTTAAAGTTGCATTCTTATGTGTTTTAATTGATGCTTTAATATATTGCATGATTAGAACATGATTTTATTATGCACATAACTTAGGATAGTTAATAGCATGTTAAAATCTAAAAACCCTCCTTTTAAAAATCTAAGTGGGAGCGGGTAGGTTAATTAATTATAATGGCCACTATTATAATTTCATAAGTGATGTGGGTAGACTTGCACGTTGGCATTAGAGCATTCCTCTATATCGGATGAATCTAATTCTCAAGATCACTAGATTGGATGACTATAGTAAGTTAAATTGGAGAATGCGACATCCTCTCCATCTGAGGCGCACTATCCTAGGTTACAAACTTAGAGGTCAAGTAATGGTATACACTTAGTGTAAAATTATTAGTATTCCTCTCGTCGAGGTTACACTGCTCTAGTGTATGGCTAAAAGTACTAACTATTAATTTTATTGATCAATAGAATGTTTGGTCAGATAATAAGATTAATGAACTTAGTTAGTTCTTCTCAAACAAATGTGGGTTAACATAAACGTTCATACTATCGTGACTTGCGTTAATTTTAATGGATGAGATGTTCGTAGATAGATTATATTATTTTGAGGGTTCAATGTTTTCGAATTCTACTTATTCTAAAATATGTCTGTTTATTTATTTTTTAGTTTTCGATATGGCATTCAATCTGTTAGCTACTATACTAAAAGACAACAAGTCTGAATTTTATCGATTGGAATCATAACTTGGACATTGTCCTAACGGCTGAGCAGTGTAATTTTGAGGTTTGTCCACCTACACCCAATGATGAGACACCTCAAGCAGAGAGGAAAGCCTATCAGATGTGGAGGAAGGCTGATGAGATGGCACGGTGTTACATTCTGATTTCTATGTCGAATGTTCTGCAACATCAACTTCAGTCAATGATCTCCGCTTTCGACATGATGGCTGACCTAAGGGAGATGTTCGGTTATCAAGGCAGGTCGGTAAGGTAAACAGCCAGGAGTAAGATAAAGAACACCAAAATGGTTGAAGGCACCCCAGTGAGAAATTACGTACTTGACATGATTAGCAACATCAGTGAGGTTGAGGTGTTGGGAGGTGAGATTGATGTGTAAATGCTGGTTGACATGATCCTCCAGAGTTTTCCTTAGTGTTTTGAGCAATTTCAACTGAACTACAATATGAATCAGTGAGTTTATACTCTATCCGAACGCTTACCTATATTGGTATCGGCTTAATGCCTCTTTCAAGAGAAGAAGCAAGCTTTAGTCACAGTCAAGGCTTAAGGTTCTTCTTCTAAGCCCAAAGCTGGAAAGAAGAAGAAGGCCCAGAAGGCTGTCAATTATGTGCCTAAGCTTGAGATCACAAACAAGAAGAAACCGAAAGGCAAGTGCTTCAAATGCAGCAAGACGGGGCATTGGAAGTCGGACTATCAAAAGATCAAAGGTATGGCTATTTATGCCTTTAGTACTGAAACATGTTTAGTGGTGATTCCATTGATGCCTGGTGTGTGAATTCGGGAACCATTAATCATGTTTGTAATTATTTTCAGGGGTTTCAAGTAACCTTGAAGCTTAGAAGTGGTGAATTGGAGCTTTACTTGGGCGACACTACGAGTGTGTCAGTTGAAGCAGTGGGAGTAGTTAGGATGAATTTTCGAAATTTTGTTTTAGTTTTAAAAGAATGTCTTTATGTTACGAGTTTTAGAAATAATTTAATTTCAGTTATTAGACTCATGTTGGATGGTTATAAGTTTATTTTTTCTGATAAATCTGTTTTTGTTAGAAAGAATGAGAAACTTATTTATTCATGTTCATTAGTTGATAATCTGTTTTTATTAAAACCAAACTCCCCTATTGAGCAAAACACTAAATCAAATATGCATCATTAAGTAATAATAAGAGGAAATAACCTTCTAAGATGAACCAAACATACCTTTCGCACCTTAGATTAGGTTATATTAACCTTAGTAGGATTCAAAGGTTAGTCATAGATGGGCTTTCAGGTTCATTAGAAGTTGATAACTATTCGACTTGCGAATCCTGCTTGGAATGTAAGGTGACCAAGAGGCTTTTCAAAAGGGCATTAGGGCCAAAGAAGTGTTAGAACTGGTTCACTCTGACTTGTGTGGACTTATTTCTATACAAGCGAGAGGAGGTTTTGAGTATTTTGTGACGTTCACATATGACTACTCGAGGTACAGATACATTTACCTAATGTGCCACAAGTCAGAATTTTTTGGCAAATTCAAAGAGTTTCGGGCAGATTTGGAGAAGCATCATGGTAAGAGTATCAAGATGCTACGATCAGATCATGGTGGAGAGTACTTATTTGCTGAATTTCGAACCTACCTGTCACAAATAGGAATTCAATCTTAGTTATCTGCACTTGGCACACCTTAGCAGAATGGTGTACTAGAACGTAAAAATAGAACTCATATGGAAATGGTTAGGTCGATGATGAGTTATAGTAAATTGCCTAATTCGTTTTGAGGATTTGCCTTAGAAACAATGACTTACATTCTTAACCTTGTACCATCTAAGTCCGTATCTTCAACCCCTACGGAGTTGTGGACGGCGCAAGCCCAGTCTAAGACATCTCAGAATTTGGGGTTGCCCAGCACATATACTAAAGGCAGATACGCGTAAGTTAGATTCAAGAACAGAAGTAATGTTGTTTATAGGATATCCTAAAGGAACGAAAGGTGATTTATTTTATAGTCCTAAATATTAGAATGTGGTAGTTAGCACTAACGCCAGATTTTTGGAAAATGATTATATTCTAGATCACTAGGCCAGAAGTAAGATTGTACTAGAGGAACATAGAGGACAATCCAATAATCCTGTTGTACCAGTACAAGTAGATACATCACAAAACACTGCACAAGAAAACACAGATGATGCGCCTATACAGACGGTGCCTCGTCGTAGTGGAAGGGTTGTGAGACAACCTGAGAGGTACGTGGGCTTGGGAAAATCCTCTGATTTGGTCCCAGACGTGCATGAACCGAACCCAGTGAACTATACTGAGGCTTTCTGAGATAAAGATGCAGATTTTTGGCAAAAAGCAATGATATCCGAGATAGGGTCGATGGACTCTAATCAAGTCTAGGAGCTTGTAGACTTTCCTGATGGTTTTAAACCAATTGGATGCAAGTGGGTCTATAAAAGAAAGAGAGAACCCAGTGGGAAGGTTGAAACCTTTGAAGCTAGGCTTGTGGCAAAGGGTTATACTCAAAAAAATGGTATCAATTATGAGAAAATCTTTTCCCCAGTAGCTATACTTAAGTCAATCTAGATTCTCTTGGTCATAGCTACTCATTTAGACTATAAGAAATGGTAGATGGATATTAAGACAGCCTTCGTTAACAGAAGTCTTGAAGAAACCATCTTCATGAGCAACTAGAGGGATTTATTGCTGAAGGCCAAGAGCATGAGGTTTGCAAGCTTAAGAGGTCCATTTATGGACTTAAGCAAGTATCCAGGTCTTGGAATATCCAGTTTGATGAAGTAATCCAGTTCTATAGATTTATTCAATGTCCGGATGAGCAATGCGTGTACCGCACATGTGATGGAAATGCGGTGGTGCTTCTTTTACTTTACATAGATAACATCCTACTTATTGGTAACAATAAGAAAGTGTTATCAGACGTAAAGGCATTGTTGTCTAAGCAATTTGATATGAAGGACTTGAGAGAAGCTGGGCATATCCTTGGGATCAAGATTATTCAAGATCGTAGGAGGAAACGTCCACTGACACTTTCTCAGGCTTCATACATAGATACGATTCTGGTTCGTTTCAACATGCAGAACTTCAAGAAGGGTTTTTTACCTTTCAGACATGGAGTGTATCTATCTAAAGAACAGTCTCCGAAGACTGTTGAGGAGATAGAAGCCATGAAGACAGTTCCTTATACTTTAGCAGTAGGAAGTCTCATGTATGCCATGTTGTGCACAAGTCCTGATATTTGCTTTGCCGTTGGCATGGTTAATAGATATCAGAGTAATCTCAGAAAAGCTCATTGGTAGGATGTAAAATGCATCCTCAAGTATTTGCGCAGAACAAGAGATCAAGTTTTGATCTATGAGGTGCAAGAGTTGGTTTCGAGGGGTTACACAGATTCTGATTTCCAATGTGCTAGGGACAAGAGTAAGTCTACCTCCAATTTTGTGTTTACTTTGGGAGGTGGAGCCATAGTTTAGCAGAGTGTCAAGCAGAAATGCGTGGCAGACTCTACCATGGAGGCTGAGTACGTTGCATTATCAGAGGCAGCGAAAAAAACAATGTGGCTCAATAACTTCCTAGTGGATTTAGACGTGATTCCTGAGTTACCGAGGTATATCAAGGTGTATTGTGATAACAATGGTGCAATAGCAAATTCAAAGGAACCATGAGCCCATAAGGAGAGTAAGCACATAGAGCGCAAGTACTACCTGATATGAGAAATCGTAAAGAGAGAAGACGTGGTCGTGATAACGATAGCATCAGTAGAAAACCTTGCAAATCCATTCACGAAGACATTGACTGCGAAAGTCTTTGAGGCTCACGTGAGGGTATGAGAATTAGATACTTAGCTGAGTCTTGGCTGTTTTCTAGTTATTAGTGTAGCTATAGATTAATGTTGTTTTATACTTGAAACGCAGTTTAAGTATTAGTGGGAGATTGTTGGTTTTTAATATTAAAGCTTTGCTTGAATTAAAACAATTTCCCGATTTATATATATCGATTAAATATTTTAGTTAAATTTCCTTTATGTTATATGTTGTCCATTTATATCGTATGACTAGATAATGAGGTGTTGGGGATGACACAGTAGATCTCATTATAAATGAGGCTCGAGACTGATGCAGTTTGGACATACTGTGGGTTTAAGTCATTATGTGATTTGGAAATTAGTTTGTCTAAACTAATTGAATCATATGCCTGGGGCATATTGAGCATAACCAAATGAATTGAATTGTCTTATACTGATTTAGTACACTGTTTGATCCTAGTATTCTATCTCATAATCCTTAGATTTGAACGGGCATAAGGATTAGACATAGTGTACTTGAATCTGTCAATGAGTGCGGTCACTAGAGACTTATATTCTCAGTAGGTTGGGTGCGTGTGTTTGATTGCTTGGTGTGCTATTACTTATCGAAAGGAAACTATGTACCGATGAGTCCGGGGTGATGGTGCTCTCGAGATAAGCTCGTAATTTTTATTATACTAAACCCGGCCGGTAGACTTATGTCCTTGGTGGTGATTCCATTCGTTCTATAGTTCGTTGCCCACATAACTTCAGATTGAGTCTAAGAGTCATACAAGTGAATTCTTAAGGGACACGCTTCAAGAGGTCAATTTCTATCTTTCCACTTTAATTAGTTATCGTAATATTATTGCGTGACAAATTGAATAAAGTGAAACTAAGATCCGTTTCCCGTGTGGTATTTCAAAAGAGGTTTGAATTGGATTGCATGAGCATTTGGGTTTGGTTAGGGGTGTAAATGAACTGAGCCGCTCGTGAGCTATTCGCGAGCCGGCTCGGTCAAAGCTTGGCTTGAGTTCGGTGTTGACCGAGCTCGAGCCGAGCTCGAGCTCGGCTCGTTAAGGTAACAAGCCGAGTTCGAGCATGTAATTTATAGGCTCGTTAGGCTCGACGAGCCTAACGAGCTTATATATTATATATTTATTTATTTATTGGGACTTGCTATTTGTATCAAAAAAAAAATCAAAATATTTATGAAATGACGAAAATGGCCTTATGAAGGAAAAAGGTAGAAAATCGCTAAGTAAATGTCGAAAATTTTTGGTGCGTTTTTTGTCCCGTACTATAATATCAGTTTTTTTAGACGTTTTTTGACGTGGTCCTAGTGTTTTGAGACGTTGTGCTACTTGTTCTGAGACGTGGTATATTGTCTTTGTGAAAAAAATCAGTTTAAATTCACATGAATGGATGTAGTTGACATTTTTTGACGTGGTTATAGTTGTTCTGAGTCTGAGACGAGTTGAGATATTTTGTGCAAAAAATCAGTTTAAATACACATGCATGGATGTAGACGTTTTTGGACGTGGTGCTAGTTATTTTTGACGTTGTTCTAGTGTTATGAGACGTGGTGGACTATCTTTGGGGAAAAAAATCAGGTTAAATTCACATGAATGGATGTAGACGTTTATGGACGCGGTTCTAGTTGTCTTTGACGTGGTGGGTTGTCTTTGTGAAAAAAATAGCTTAAATTCACATGAATGGATGTAGACGTTTCTGGACGTGGTGCTAGTTATTTGAGACGTGGTTCTAGTGTTATGAGACGTGGTGGACTATCTTTGCGGAAAAAAATCAGTTTAAATTCACATGAATGGATGTAGACGTTTCTGGACGTGGTGCTAGTTATTTTTGACGTTGTTCTAGTGTTATGAGACATGGTGGACTATCTTTGGGGAAAAAAATCAGGTTAAATTCACATGAATGGATGTAGACGTTTATGGACGCGGTTCTAGTTGTCTTTGACGTGGTGGGTTGTCTTTGTGAAAAAAATAGCTTAAATTCACATGAATGGATGTAGACGTTTCTGGATGTGGTGCTAGTTATTTGAGACGTGGTTCTAGTGTTATGAGACGTGGTGGACTATCTTTGCGGAAAAAAATCAGTTTAACTCACATGAATGGATGTAGAAGTTTATGGACGTGGTTCTAGTTTTCCTTGAAGTTGTGGGTTGTCTTTGTGAAAAAAATTGCTTAATTTCACATGAATGGATGTAGACGTTTCTGGACGTGGTGCTAGTTATTTTAGACGTGGTGATAGTGTAATGAGACGTGGTGGACTATCTTTGGTGAAAAAAATCAGAGTAAACTCACATGAATGGATGTAGAAGTTTATGGACGTGGTTCTAATTGTCCTTGACGTTGTGGGTTGTCTTTGTAAAAAAAAATAGCTTAAATTCACACGAATTGATGTAGACGTTTCTGGACGTGGTGGAAGTTATTTTTGACGTGGAGCAAGTGTTATGAGACGTGGTACACCCCTAAAAAAATTATAGTGATATAATAATAAAAATACAAATACTTGTGAATAAAATATTATTATTACTGTAAATTGGAGTATTACATATGAAGTCACTGTTAGCAAAAAAAATAAATAAACAAAAAATTTAGCAACTTCATGAACCCTCTCGTACACTTGTTCTGCTCAATATTATTCTTCAGGAACTGGAACCTTGGGATGCTCTGTTAAAATCCATGTAAACTCTTAGAATGCACAAATAAGAGAAGCTAAAAAAATATAGGATTGAGCTTACTTTGATGAAATTGTAGACGTTGGAAGATAAATTTCTTGATAGGTCTTATCCTTCTGTAACAAAATAACAAATATAAAGAAACAGTGTTACCACCAACTTAGTAAATAAATGAAATGAAACTAATCAACTTTATTAGTAAAACTTACTTTCATCTTGTGTTTAATTCCATTGGAGTATCTAAGCCAATCCCCTCCACAAAGTAAGACCTGCACTGTCTCAGGGGAAAGTGAGGCACGATAAGAATCAATCACCCTTGTCCCCGCACTGAATGTTGCTTCAGAAGCCACTGAACTTACAGGGATAGCTAAAATATCAGCTGCCATCTTAGATAATATAGGATACTGTATCCTATTCATCTTCCACCACTCTAAACAAGAAAAATTTTCAGGAATCTCATTGTTCTTGAGGCGTGGCTTTTCTAAATAGTCTACCGATTCAGATTTTTTAGGCTCCACGGTCTCAATTTGTGCACAATATTCATCAAAATCATCCCACTTACCCCGCGAGGAAAGGTGCTGCTGATCTTCAAAACTACTAGCAGGACCAAAACTATCAGAATTCGCCGGAAGTAAACTTCTGCTAGAAGTATTTTCAACCACATACCCTTCATAAAGTCGATGAAGTGCATCTTTCACCTTATAAATGTTGTCTTGTGCCTCACCCTCAGAATATAGTTTAGGAAAACAAAATTCAACAGCAAGCATTTTCATTGTTGGATCAAGCACTGCAGCTATAGCCATTAACAAATTACACTCCCCCCAATATTTGTCAAACTTATCTTTCATCTTGCCAACTAATTCTCTAATGAAATCATCTTCATGATAAGCATGCTTGTCCAATGTTGATTTAATTTTTTGAACTTCTTTCAGAAACAAATTGGAGGTAGGATAGTCAGTACCTGAAATGATATGTGTTGCTGTCCAAAAATTTTCCAAAATAGAGCAAATCTTTTCAACTTTATCCCAATCTTCTTTTAAAGGGCAGTAAGAATAATTTAGATCACGTTGGCTCAGCATTTCAAAAACCTCCCTAAACTTGAGGGCGCAACTCAACATCTCAAAGGTAGAGTTCCATCTTGTCTTGCAATCACGAATCAATTTTCTATCTTTCAATGATAATTGTTGTGCAATCTCTGTAAATTGAAGACGTCTGACCTCTGAACGATTAACATATTCCATGCTTTCTCTCACATCTTCAATAAGATCTCCAATCTGCTTCAATCCATCCTGAAGACATAGGTTCAATATATGTGCACAACAACGCACATGAAATAACTTTCCTCCACATGGCAAAACTCTTGACTTTTGAATGGTATTCTTCATATTTTCAAGAGCAACATTATTACTGCAAGCATTATCAACAGTAATACTGAATACCTTTTTCTCAATATCCCAATCCTTCATGCATTTGAATAATGCATCACAAATTTGGATACCTCCTCTTGGTGGTGGAATGTTGATGAAGCTTAAAACTCTCTTCTGCAATTTCCAAGAGAAGTCAATCCAGTGGCCAGTAACAACCATGTATTCAATCTTTTGATTTTTTGATTTCCAGCAATCCGTAGTCAAACTTATCTTGCTAACTCCCGCAAGACTTTTCTTTAACTTCTTCTTTTCAATCTCAAATATTTTGTAACAGTCAGCTCTACACGTGTTTCTAGAAATTTTTTTCCACTCTGGATGTCCTCGCTTCATCATCAAGTTAAATCCATCCTCTTCCAAAATGGTAAATGGATGCTCATGCATCATAATCCAATGGGAAGCTGCCTCTCTCATTTGTTCCATGTCAAACTTACCAGAATGCAGAAGAGACATAGAAGTTGATGGCAAATCAGTTGGCATAAAATTCAACTTTTGTTGTTCAGAAGATACCTTCAAATTCAGTTTTCTCTTCACACATCCATCTCTGTGTCTCAACAAACTACTTGTGGCCCCTAAAGTACGAACAAGTATAGTATGACAATGGAGACATTTTGTTTTCTTCTTCCCATCCTCTATGCATTCTTCAAAATCATCCCAAACTTTTGAAGTTTTCTTCCTTTTATTGGTTTGAAAAACCTCTTCATTTTCTACTGCGGTATCTTTCTGCTCCCCAAAACCATGTGATCTTGCTGAATTCAACTCCATATCTCTCATAGTGTTGGTTTGATTTTGAAGTTCATCATCCATCTTGTTACTTTCTGCAACACCACTAGCACTTGTAGTTAGGGGAGGAGGATTTCCTGTACTCATAATGACGAACTCAACTGCAAGACAAAAAATTCAAGATCTCAAAGGTTTAGCCAAATAAAAAAAATAGAATGCAAGAATAAAATTCAAGATCACAAGACACCGGAAGGCGGTGGTTCGCGGTGGAACACAGTGGCGGCAAGGGTTTATACCAAATCGAAATCCGACTAACAAAATCAACACCAATCGGTGGGTTTTGCTTGCAATTATATGAGGAGTATTCCAATGGTGACGTGCGAACCGAAACACGGCAGGGAGGGAGTGGTCAGAAATGGTGGCGCGAAGCGACGGGGAGATAGAAAATTGGGCAGAGAAGAGAGGGATATCGGCGAGTAAATGGCGGGAGAAATGAATTAGGAGAGGGATATCAGCGAGGAAATGGCGGGAGAAATGACTTAGGAGAGGGATATCGGCGAGGAAATGGCGGGAGAAATGACTTAGGAGAGGGATATCGGCTAGGAAATGGCGGGAGAAATTAATTAGGATTAGGGTTAAAGGATAGTTACTTGCCTACAAAACGAAAAATTTTAAAAATATTAAAAATATTTAATATTATAACATACATTAACACGTTATGGGACGTAACTGGACGTTTCCGGACATGGCTGGACGTAGCTGGACATAGATGGACGTATCTAGACGTGGCTATAGTTTTGGACGTAGAGAGACGTGGTAGAATATGTCCTGTGAAAAATTCAGCTAAAAGTCACACGCATGGATGTAGACGTTTCGGGACGTGGTGCTAGTGATTTTTGACGTGGTTCTAGTCGTGCTGACACGTCTACATCTATTCATGTGAATTTAAACTGATTTTTTTCACAAAGACAGTCTACCACGTCTCAGAACAACTAGCGCCACGTCTCAAAACACTATAACCACGTCCAAAAACGTCTACATCCATGCATGTGAATTTAAACTGATTTTTGCACAAAACATCTGAAATCGTCTCAGAACAACTAGAAACACGTTAAAAAAATGTCTGCATCCATTCATGTGAATTTAAACTGATTTTTGCCACAAAGACAGTCTACCACGTCTCATAACACTACCACCACGTCTGGAAACACTATAACCACGTCCATGAACGTCTACATCCATGCATGTGTATTTAAACTGATTTTTGAACAAAACATCTCAACTCTTCTCAGAACAACTAGAAACACGAAAAAAAAAAATTCTGATGTGGACCGAAATGTGCATAATCTATTATCTAAGGGTTTTGAAAAGATAAAACAAATAAAAAGGCTATACAATTCTCAGAAATGATCATGATCTCATATCTAAGAGTTGTAATGAGATAAAACAAATAAAATGACCATTCAACTCTTAGAAATGTTTATGATACCTGTCAATTTTTTTGAAGAAGTTTTGTTGTTTTTTAAATGGTTTTTGAAAGTGAATGGCTCACCACGTCCATCCACGTCCCACAACGTCCAGTAAAATACTAACGCAACGTCTAGTATGCAAAGAGAAAGTTTAAGATACTGATATTTGAAGAAAAAAAAATGAAATTTTATTAAAATTATTATTACAACTCATTGCTATCTACACTTGAGGCGTCATCCTCGTCAAGCAGAATGGCAGAGATGTCTCCAAGATATTCAGGGAGTGGAACCACTTCATCATGATGGGATTGTAGGATTCCAGACATTTCGCACATGTCCATGACGAGGCTGGGGTAAAGGATACTCCGAGTCCACCTATTTGATAAGCCAACATCTTCCATGTAGTATTTGATGATGTTGCCCCAATTGATACTTTTTCTTGCATTTGTTGCAATTAAAAGTGCCAAACCGAATGGCTTGGAGACTTGTCCTGCAGCGACATTGTAACGAAGGAACGTGTACAATATTTTTGAAAAACTGTTCAGATCTTCCAATCTGATCGTCCAATAATTGGTTGGGACATTAATGTTTTGCTTTAATACTGCTCGGACTTCCTCCATGGTTGGTTGGAAACGGGCAATATCATCATGTTTTAAAGACTGAGGACCCAAGTTCCTGATGCCCAAGTGGGCATTGATGGCTTGAGTAGTTATTCTGATTGAATGTTCTCTGACGTAAACTGTATTTAGTCTATTTCTATGATGCAGACCATCATAGAACTCTAGGACCAGCGATCTGTTTACGTGTTGGTCGTTCATCGGCATCAATCCACTCCAATGATTTCTGAAGAGAAACATTCGGAGTTCAGAATGAGGTTCTACGCTGAACATATGTTTCATTGGCATTTGTTCAAGCGGGAGTGATGGAGGCATTGGTGGTTGCGGGTCTTGGTTTTCTTCGAATATGTTCATGCTTTCAAGAATATAACGACTGGCCATTGGAAAGTGAAGAAGTTTTTGGGATTGGTGTGTTTGATAGGGAAGAAGGAAAGCGAAGTAATTTTTAAGTTCTACGAAAGTGAATGTGAAACATTGTTTTAGCATTAGTTTTATAGGAGTGGATAGTTTTCTTGTTTGAAACGAAGGTATGCTTGGAAAGTCGTACGGTTTTTTGTTCGATGCAGTTAATGAAGTTTTAAAGAAGCGTCTGTTTGTATACTCAACATCTCTACAATTGGGCAGAGAAGTTTTAAAGACGCGTCTTTAATGAAGTTTTAAAGACGCGTCTGTTTGTATACTCAACGTCTAAACACCACGTTTTCGGACGTGGCTGGACGTAGCGGGACGTAGCTGGACGCATATAGACGTGGAGATAGGTTTTTTGGACGTTGAGAGACGTGGTAGACTATGTCCTGTGAAAAATTCAGCTAAAAGTCACACGCATGGATGTAGACGTTTCGGGACGTGGTTCTAGTTGTGCTGACACTTCTTCTACATCCATTCATGTGAATTTAACCTGATTTTTGCCACAAAGACAGTCGACCACGTCTCATAACACTAGAACCACGTCTAAAAACACTATAACCACGTCCAAAAACGTCTACATCCATGCATGTGAATTTAAACTGATTTTTTGCACAAAACATCTCAAATCGTCTCAGAACAACTAGAAACACGAAAAAAAAAACGTCTACATCCATTCATGTGAATTTAAACTGATTTTTGCCACAAAGACAGTATACCACGTCTCATAACACTACCACCACGTCTGGAAACACTATAACCACGTCCATGAACGTCTACATCCATGAATGTGTAATTAAACTGATTTTTGCACAAAACATCTCAACTCTTCTCAGAACAACTAGAAACACGAAAAAAAAAAATTCTGATGTGGACCGAAATGTGCATAATCTATTATCTAAGGGTTTTAAAAAGATAAAACAAATAAAAAGGCTATACAATTCTCAGAAATGATCATGATCTCATATCTAAGAGTTGTAATGAGATAAAACAAATAAAATGACCATTCAACTCTTAGAAATGTTTATGATATCGGATGTAAGTGTTTTGTGAATATAAAACAATTTAAATGAACATATTACTCTTAGAAATGTTTTGATTTGATCTTGTAACTTGTAACTTGTAAGTATGTGTTATAAATAGATAAAACAACTACAATGGCCATACCACGTCAAAAAAAAATGTCTACATCCATTAATGTGGATTTAAACTGATTTTTGCCACAAAGACAGTCGACCACGTCTCATAACACTAGAACCACGTCTCAAAACACTAGAACCACGTCTTAAAATGTCTACATCCATGCATGTGTATTTAAACTGATTTTTGCACAATACATCTCAACTCGTCTCAGAACATCTAGAACCCCGTCCATAAACGTCTACATCCATTTATGTGAGCTTAAACTGATTTTTTCCACAAAGATAGTCCACCACGTCTCAGAACAAGTAGCACCACGTCCAGAAACGTCTACATCCATTCATGTGAATTTAAGCTATTTTTTTCACAAATACAACCCACCACGTCAAAGACAACTAGAACCACGTCCATAAAGACGTTTCTGGACGTGGTGCTAGTTGTTTTTGGAAATGGGCCAAGTTGTTCTGAGACGTGGTGGGCTGTTTTTTTGTGAATAAAATCGTTTTAAAATCCCTACTAGCAAGTAGCTTTCACGCACGCGCTCCGTCACTAATACCTCCTCAAAACCCCCTTGCTGCTGTAGTTACCTTTTTTTAAAAAAAAAACCTTCCTTCCCCTCAAAAACTTCCATAACCGCAATCGATCAAAGTCTGAAAACAGCGATTTCATTTTCTTATTTTCAAAAAATCCATACAAACTTCGTCTCCGACGAACTTTCCGACAAAGAAGACCAAAAAAACACGACAACACGTTCAATCCCATACCGACTCCGTCCTGCTACGTTCATCGGAACTTCGTTCTTCAACTCCAAAAAAACAACATTCAAGCAAAAAATAGGTAATACGTCGCAAAAATTACTACATCGTAAACTATGAACTATATTTTACTGCAATTAATGGATTTACGAAACCCTATTTTCCCGTAGTTGCTGCGTTTGATTTTGGTTGTATATTATGATGCTATAATCGTGTATTACCCTTAAAATAATGCTCTATTACTATCAAATATGATATATTGGTGTTTACTGGACGTTTCATTGTGTTTTTTATCTGTGTTTGTATGTACTGAAATTATAATTGTGTGTTTTCGGATGTGGCGCTACTGTTTTTGGACGTGGCGCTACTGTTTTCGGACGTATAAAGACGTGGTACCTACTATAGTGGACGTTGCGCGGCTGTTTGTCAATTATTTTTCTGAAAAAATTAACTTTGTTCTTGTGATACTGGACGTTTCAGTATTTTTTATGGAATTTAGTAGATAAACAATGTCTTTACTGTCTGTATTTGTGAAAGAATAATAAATTTTTTGTGTATGTTTTCGGACGTGGCGCTATTGATTTTTCTGACGTATTGGGACGTGGTACCTATTGTAGTGGACGTTGCGCTTCTTTTCCTGTTTTGTTTTGTTTTTTTTTTTTTTTTCTTCTTATGGTTATTTCCAATGTTCAATGCAGGATGGTTAACAAAACAGAACAAAATAGAAAACTTGTGTTATATGATTGTGATGATGATTTTGTCACACCATCATCAGCATCATAAGATGATTCTGCCTCACCAAGCCAGCATGTGTCTCCCACAGAAAGTGAAGATGAATCACAAATACCACTAGACCAATATTTGCTGAAAAAAAGAACAGCCAGCCCAAGCCCTAAAATTTCGGAACAAGATCTAGCAACCCTTGTACAAGCAGCAACACAACACATCCTTGAACCTGAAAAACACAAACAGAAACCTCAAAAACAGCAATCCAAAACCAAAAAACAACCAACACAAAAACAACCCGTAGCCAAAAAACCACCAACAAAAAAGCCAACAAAGAGACCAAGAGATGAAATTGAATCAGAAGAAGATGAACTACAACAGAGAAAGAAACAGAAAGCCAAAAAAATAGCAGCAAAAAAGAATACTACACCAGAAAAAAAATCAACAAAAAGACAGAGAGTTGAATCAGGTATGAGGATGTGTTCGGACGTTGTAGCCTTTTTCATGACATATGAGGACTTTGTATGTGGGCTAAGATTTATTTATTCATTTTCAGAACATGAAGAAGAAGAAGCAGAACAGATTAAATTCCAAACAAGGACAACAACTGCTGGATTGTACAAGCTGACTAGAGTGTTGTCCGAGGTTCAAAGAGAGGCAGTAAGAGAGATTGGACTGGGATCATTGTTGGATGTAAATCTAAAACAAGTCCCATGTTCTTTAGGAGAGCATCTCTTGCAGCGTTTTGATCTTGCAAGCATGTCAATCAGATTGCAAAGTGGAAGTTTGAAAATAGAAGAAGAAGATGTCCATCATGTGTTCGGAATACCACTTGGTGGTATTAGGGTTGAAGAATACACACATTATGAAGAACACAATGAAGAATACAAGAATGACATGAACAACTTCCATTCAAGGCATACAGGAACAATTGACAAGACAACCGGGAAACCAAGAAAACCAACCACCACACAACTTGCAGCATATATCAAAGCAAACAGAGAATATGCCAATGATAACTTCAAGATTGACTTCACAATCTACATGGCAACAACTCTGCTTTGGGCTTTCCAGGACCTTGGATGTCGACAAGCAATACTGAAGAGCATCAAAAATGTCAATGACATCAGAAATATGAACTGGTGCGAGTTCACAATCAGAGGTTTGAAAGAATCAATAGAGCTTTGGAAGGAAAAGAGATCCATGTTTAGAGGATCACTCCCCTTCCTTGTGGTAAGTATTTCAAACGTTGTCCACTTTAAATCATCATTTTTTCAGACGTAGCTAACTATAACTTTTTCATTTTTCCAAAGCTACTCTATCTGGACAGAGTCAGACTTGCTGGTGATGCCCCACGTCCAACAAACACCACTCTACTCTCCTATTAGGACATAGAAAAATATAACAAAAGAGAGACAAAGGAGATTAAAAGGTTGGGAGGTTTTGGAAGGGCAAGAATAATTTCAAGAGAAGATCTCCAAAAAGAACAACAACCTGGAGAGCAGCAAGAAGAACAACACCACCACAATGAGCAACATGGAGACCAACAAAAACAGAATGAACCTGAATACCAACATCAGGTAATATTCAAAATCAAAAAATAATACTTACTCTTATTACTTGTTTTAGACGTATTTGGACGTGGTGGCCATATATAAAGACGTGGTGGCTATATATACAGACGTGGTATATATTATTCGCTAACAAATTTGATATTTTACAGCCTGATGATGATGATTATGATGCCGAGATCAGAGATAAAGAAATGCCAGAGATGGAAGATCAGGTAAATTTCAAAATCCAAACAATTTCTCTTACACATTTACTAGACGTATTTGGACGTGTCGACTGTGTACATCGACGTGGCGACTGTGTACACCGACGTGGCGACTGTGTACACAGATACACAGACGTGGCGAATGTGTACACGGACGTGGCGAATGTGGACACAGACGTGGCGAGTATTAATTCAATCACACTTACACCTGTGTTGTTTATATTTGGTTTTGTATAGCCTGTTGAAGCAAAGATCAGAAGCCTGAATCAAGAATTGAATGGATTATCTAAAGGATTGACCAACATTATCCAACTTGTGGACGATACCAAGGAAATCCAAGATAATCCAGCATTGATGATGCTTCATATGATGTGCAAACAAATGGCAAATCTGTTCAAAAATGAGAATAAAGAAATAGTACAAGATCAAATTGTACAAAGTCAAACTGCCACTGAATTTGTTGCACCATTGTTGAGTCAAGTTGAAAAGATGTTCCAGAAGCAACAAGAAGAACTCAACAAGAAGGTTGCTGATACAAACGCAGTAACAGCCAATCTGAGTCAAGAACTTACTCCTGCAATACTGAATCAAGTGGATAAGATCCTTAAACAAGAGATGGAGAAGAAGTTTGCAGCATATGAGAAGCCACAGAGTCAAGTTCAACAAGAAAACAACAACATTGGTGCAATCCTGACTCAGATTGCAAATATTGAAAAACAACAACAGGAGACAAACAATCTCCTGAACAAGAGGTTTCAAGAAGTTAAAGATTCTATGCCAAGCTTCAACCTGGGCATAGATTTAACTACTCCAAAGGAGCAAATGCCAATGCCAATGCCAAGGAACCTTGAAAAGGAATGTGATGCTTCTCAGGCACAACCAGAGGACGAAATCAGAAAGTAAGTAATACTATCATTCATTTACTAGTATTATAATATTATTACTGATAGGGTAGACGTAAATATACTTGTCTAAACGTGGTACATTTTAAATGTTTACAGAATCATTATGGATGAAGAAGACAATCCTCTGGAAATAGCAGACACAAAGCCAAATCCAAAGCATCGTCAAATCAAACTTCCATTGGCACTGAGGAGTCCATTCTATTGCTACATGAAGGATCCAAAGAAGGAAATGCCAGATTTAAAGCTTTCTAAAAAGGAGGAAATAATGACAAACTTTGCATTCCTTATAAAGGATCCAAAAAGAGGTATCCCTTACGAAACTGGGTAAGTACATTCAATTTCCATATTTCAATCATTTGACACAACACATAGTCATCAGTCTGTACACACTTACACAGTCGCCACGTCTGTTTACACACTATCCACGTCTGTGTACATAGTGACCACGTCTGTGTACACAGTCGCCACGTCCAACTACGTGTTACTAACCACGTCTTACTAACTCTAATATCAATGCAGGCAAACACTTTACAGCTATGGAACCCTGGGACTGACTAGACAAGATTTCCACAACATGTCAATCAATAAGTGGCTATCTAACAGTATGGTGGATGCATGGTGCAACCACATGAACTACATCAGAAGCTTTCCTGGGAAAAAAAGGGACCATACTGATTATAAAAGGTTCTTCTTCACAACAAGATTTTCGGTAAGAACATTTAAATTGGTACTTCTATTCACTTTTAATGGACGTGGTGTGTATTTACAATCTCAATTCATGCAGACAATTTGGACTGGCCAAGGAATATTCAAAATTTCTTCAAAAGAAAAACAAAAAAAAAATTTTCGTGACTGGATGATTGAAGAACTTGCACGAAACCACAGAACATTGGAAGGTTTCAATGCAGACATTGTAAGTACATTTACAAAACCATTCATTAACAATCAATTCATTAACATAAACTAATTCTTTTTTTATTCACTCCCAGGTTTTCTTCCCTCTCTTGGACCACAAGCACTTCACCTTGCTTGTGATCAATTTTGCATTTGAAGTGGCCATGGTAATCAACAACTTACCTCCGAATCCCAATCACAAATTGCCAAAGGACATGCTACAAATGTTACTTGCAATACTGTCGGAACAATCAAGTGAAAACCCCAAATACAAAGATATGAAAGGTATAGATATACTATTCCCTGCTGCAAAATGGCAAGATGCAACAAACGTGAACGATTGCGGTATATACTGCATCAGGTAATATTACTTATTCTCTACGTATCTTGACAAGGTAGCTAGTATTTATTTACTTAAACTGAAGTTCTTTTCACAATCAGGCACATAGAGATGCATGGAGGGGATATGGAACTGGATTATGATAATCTCCTGATGAAGGCTAAAGAGGACAAAAACATCATGATCACATTAAGAGCCAAGTATGCCTACAACATCCTCATGTCTCCATCAAACATGCTCAAGGATGATTTCAAGAAAAATGCACTGGAGTATTATAAGGAGAACTATCATACCTTATCCACCATGCCACAAGAATCTTTGCCTCCTCCAAGAGAAGATAATGGAGAAAATGAAGAATATAAAACATTTGTGGTGAATCGACAAGCAGCAAGCAGGGGCACAACAAAAGGGAAAGCCGAGGGGTAGGGGAAATTAGATAGCCTGCCACATCTGTAAATATATTAGCCACGTTCCAAAACGTCTTATATAAATACTACCCATTTTTTAAATATATATATATATATATAATTTTTCCTTATAATAATTTCTTGAATAGCTTAATTAATTAACACATTTTGTATACTGCTTTACTAGAACCACGTCTCAAAACACTAGAACCACGTCTAAAAACACTAGGCCCACGTCAAAAAACGTCTACATCCATTCATGTGAATTTAAACTGATTTTTTCAAAAAACATCTCAAATCGTCTCAGAACAACTAGAACCACGTCCAAAACGTCTACATCTATTCATGTGAACTAAACTGAATTTTTTCACAAAGACAGTCGACCACGTCTCAAAACACTAGAACCACGTCTAAAAACACAAGGACCACGTCCAAAAACGTCTACATCCAGACATGTGAATTTAAACTGATTTTTTCACAAAACATCTCAACTCGTCTCAGAACAACTAGAAACACGTCCAAAAACCTCTACATACATTCATGTGAACTTTAACTGATTTTTTTCAAAAAGACAGTGTACCACGTCTTAAAACACAAGAACCACGTCTAAAAACACTAAGACCACGTCCAGAAACGTCTACATCCATTCAAGTGAATTTAAGCTATTTTTTCAACAAAGACAACCCATAACGTCAAAGACAACTAGAACCACGTCCATAAACGTCTACATCCATTCATGTGAGTTTAAACTGATTTTTTTCAGTAAAGATATTCCACCACGTCTCATAACACTATAACCACGTCTATAATAACTAGCACCACGTCCAGAAACGTCTACATCCATTCATGTGAATTTAAGCTTTTTTTTTTCACAAAGACAAACCACCACGTCAAAGACAACTAAAACCACGTCCATAAACGTCTACATCCATTCATGTGAATTTAAGCTGATTTTTTCCCCCAAGACAGTCCACCACGTCAAAAATAACTTGCACCACGTCAAAAAAAACTTGCACCACGTCCAGAAACGTCAAAAATAACTTGTGTAGTATAGTGGTGAAAAAAATATTAAAAAAATAAAACAACCCCACTTCTACAGGATTATGATCTTCTATGGTTTCTTCCCTCACGGACGGAATTAATATTAAATTTAATGAGCGCTTTGTCAAACTCAAAATCGAGCTTGGCTCGCGAGCTTAGCGAGCCGAGCTCGCGAGCCGAGGCTCGCGATCCGAGCTCGAGCTTCACAATACTTAAACGAACTCGATCTCGAGCTCCAAAAAATTAGCTCGAGCGAGCTCAAACTCGAGCTCGAGCCCCTTCATATTTAGACGAGCCGAGCCTGAACATAGGCAAGTTCGAGCTCGGCTCGGCTCGTTTACACCCCTATGTTTATCTAATTCCATAGTTTAGTTATTTATCTAATTACGTAGCTTAGTCATTTATTTAATCAATTTTTTTTCTTTCTTTTCAAAAAGCACACTCACTTTTTTTTTGCAATCAATATTTTTTAATTTAATTTTTTTTAAAATTTAAATCATATATAATTTTTATTTTTTTAATATAATATAATATAATATTTATTTTAAAATTCATGTTATACAAAACATGAATTCATATTCATATCATATAAAATATAACATGATTTTATATCATGTGTAGCAGACTTTCATATCAAATGCAACATAATGTATAACATACTTTCATCACTATAAAAAATAAATATTCTTATATAAAAACAAATAAAGGGTTCGTATCACGCAAAACATAATTTCATATCAAGTAGAATATGTTTTCATATCATGCATAGTAGGGTTTCATATGATATGAATCCTTATATTGTCTGATATTTATATATTCTCTTATATGATATTCTATGTATCCTGATATGATTTCTTACATTAACTTATATGATATACTATGTCCCTGGATATGAATTCAAGATTTACATGATATGACACCTTCAATTGTATGATATGAAATGTTGTGTCTTCTGATATGATATATTATGTATCTTGATATGATATATTATGTCCCTTGATATGAATTCAAGATTTATATAATATGACACCTTCAATTGTATGATATTAAAACCTTGTGTCTTCTTATATGATATATTCCTGATATGATATATTATGTCCCCTGAAATGAATTCAAAATTTACATGATATGATATATTATGTCTTCTGATATGATATACTATGTATCATAATATGATTTTTTATATTAACCGATATGATATATTATGTCTCTCTATATGAATGAATTTTCTGCTTTTTGTTTATATCGTTGTATTGATATGAATTCAAACTTTACATGAGATGAAACCTTCTTTTGCTTGATATGAATTCAACTTTTGCATGATATGAAATCTTATATATCATTTTTTATATAATTTTACATTTTAAATAAAAATTATTTAATTATTAAATAATTAAATAATAATTAAAAATAATTTTTATAATTTTTTAAAAAAATTCAAAAACATTAAAAAAATAGTCGGGAAAAAAGTCTCATGAAAGAAAAAAAATCCCAATTAAAAGTATAAAATAATATAAAAAATTAAAAGAAAGAAGGCGCGGTTTCATGGGTTTAAGAAGAAAAAAAATTAAAAAAACCCCGCCAACCCCAACGTGCGGGCGCGTGTTTATTAACCCCAACCCCAAAAATTTACTATTTTTGGAGTGGGATTAAAATTGCACGGTGGTCCTATATAAATTGCCCTAAACCTTAGATATAATTTGAAGATTAATCCATTTAAGAATTGTTATAATGATCAAATTATTGAATGTTGGTTGTGTTTTCAACATTTTAAAAATTTTATCGGTGAAAGGAAATAGTATTATCATAACATTAGATAAGATTAAAATTTAGATAAAAATATAAAATTATTATTTGTAGAGAAAAGTTAAAAACCAGTAACGGAAAAAAAAAGATGATATTAGAGAGGATTAAATTTTAGATATAGATAAATAATAAAAAATAATTATTTGTAGAGAAAATTTTTTTAAAAAAAGAGTAAAATAAAAGAGTTTATATCTCGCGACTGATGACTGACGCATTAGTGATGCGACTAATACGTCAATTTTTTTTTCAGGTGCCTCTTTTGTCTTTTTTTTCCCCCTTTTTTTCCTTCCTTTTCCCATTTGCATGGATCATTTTTTTTTATTTTTTTTCTTTTTCCCGGTGATTTTTTTTTTAAATAATTCAGTATTTTTTAATGTTTTAAATTTTTTTAAATGATAAATTTTTTTTAATTATTACTTTATTTATTTTATAGTTAAATAATCTTATATATTGTGGTATGAGTTCTTTTATTTTGTGATATGATTTTCTAAAGTCTGTAAATATGAATACATGTTATGACCGTTTTTGTTGTATGATACAATTTATGTTGTCGCTGATATGATTTTTGACTGATATGATTTCTTTGTCTTGTAATATGAATACAAGTTATTAACGTTTTTGTTGTATGATATGATTTCTTTTGTCTTGTGATATGATTTCTTATATATTGTGATATGATTTCTGTTGTCCGCTAATATGATTTCTTTTGTCTACTGATATGATAACTGTTATATGCTGATATGATATCTTCTGTCCTATGATATCTACTTCATTTTTTTAACAGGGCGAGCAAAATAAATATTTTTTAGATATCATATCACAAGAGAGAAGCGATCATATCAGCGGACATATGATATCATATCACAACATATGAGAAATCATATCATACAACTAAAGCGGACATAACAAGGTAGCAATTCATGTATTATTTAGATATCATATCACAAGACAGAAGAGATCATATCACAACATATGAGAAATCATATCATACAACTAAAACGGTTATAATAGGGGAGCGAAATAAGTACTTTTTAGTTATCATATCACAAGACAGAAAATATCATATCAATGGACATAAGAAATCATATCACAACATATATGATGTGGGATTTTTTTAAATGTGAATTAAAAAAAATATTGATAAAAAAAAGGCTTAAATCCATTATTGGTCCCTCATAACATGGGTTATTCCAGTTTTGGTCCTCCATATGTTTTAGTCACCAATTTTAGTCCCACTTAAATTTTTTTACCAATTATGGTCCCTTTTAACGGAAAAGTTTAGAAGATAACGAATTACCTCATTTGATTGCTAGTCAAACCTAATTTTTTTCTTCAAAATGATTTGTACCGTGATGTTTTTATCCAATTTTATAATTCGGATCCTCATGAATATTCAACCCATTTAGGGTTTCGGCCGTCATTTTGGATTGTGAGTTGATCTAAATAGGTTGAGCATCTATGAGGAACCGAGTCATAAAATAGATTGGAAATATCATGGTACAAATCATTTTGAAAAAAAAATAGGTTTGACTAATTAATTAATTAAATAATTCTACTTTGTTAATTACTTAATTAACCCTTATGAATAATTAATTAATTAATTTTACGTATTCAATTAACCCACTACAAAATTAATCGTACCACTAACGGATTAATTTTGGCACTACCATCCTACACCAAAATTGCTTTCGGAACAACTAAATTAATTCATTCTTAATCTCCCTAAATCAAATAATTAGTGCTCGTTAATTTATTAGTTTAATGATAAATTAATTAATTAACTTCTTTAATTCCGAGACTAGTACCACTCGACCTTTTTACTATACCGGACATAAGTCCACGGGTCGGGTTTAGTATAATAAACATAACGAGCTCATCTCGGGAGCACCATCATCCCGGACGCACCGGTACATGGTTTTCTTTTGACAAGCAGTAGCACACCAAGTAACTAAACACGCGCACCCAACCCACCGAGACTATTGGCCACAATGGACCTCACCAATTGGCAGATCAAAGTACGTTATGTCTAATCCTCATGTCCACTCAAGTCTAGGGATTAAGAGATAGAACACTAAGAATGATTTGTCTATTAAATCAGTACAAGACAAATCATTCTAAATTGTCAAGTTCAATATGTCCCGGGCATATCTATATGATTCAATTAGTTTAGACAAACCAATTATCCGAATCACATAATAACCTAAACCGATAGCTTGTCCAGAACTGTCTCGGTTACGAACCTCATTTATATATTATGTATTTTAACCAATGATGAGATCTACTGTGTCACACCAGACACCTTATCATCTAACTACATAATATAAATGGACTAAATATGCACAACATATAAATCAAAACATTAAATCGATATATTATCTGAGAAAAAGTTTAATACAAGCATAGCTTTAGTATTCAAACCTAACAGAACATAGCTAAAAAATTTCTTTTTGATAACAAGCTACATGTAAGTGGAATTCTTTTGACTTTTGTCTCTCACTTTCTATAACCACTAGTCGTAGTACATATGTAGGAGGAAAAAAAGTAGGATAACTGGAGCATATTTTGATATAAAACAAATAGTATTGTACAATCATAAACATAAAAAAAAAAAATCAATATGTCATATTATGAGCATGTCGAATACTAGAATGAAAAGACATTTGAAACACTTTGTACCTTAAATTAGTTAGAATTTCCTGTGATGCACATCCCTTAATATTTTTTCAAACATAAATAGTTTAAATTCATACCCAAAATAACAAATGAACAATAACATGTATCATGAAAAGTTATAATTCAATAATCTAAAGTTTTGTCACTAATAAAACTTTTAAGAGAAATTGAAATGAAAATAAAACTATATTAACATATATAAAATCTGTATAATTGTAGAGAATTAGGATAAACAGTTCACCACATTTTCCTAGCTGAAAATTAACAAGTAGGCTAAATTTATATCTCAATCATACTTACAGTTGACATTAACATGATGTAATGATTTATAGAATTCAACTAAAGCTGCCTCAAAGAAACATTCGCAGATTGAAAAGTTGGGAAAGAAAATAAAAAAACACTTTGTGAGCTTACCCAAATATATAGGAAAGGGAAAAAAAAATAACACCTACATTATTTCTTCCCTATTCATGGTACGTTCATATAATCCATCAATTCCTAAATCCAACACTTGAGGAACATCCTCACAAATTTGTCTAAATATTATCAATTAAACGATCATTAGTAAATGAAACATAACATACAACTTTCTTTATCTTGTAATGTTCATTGGATACATAGCACAAACGAATTCAAATTTGAAGTTTTATATGCATTTATCTCTCTAACAATAATTAGAATAACAAAAAGCCAAATCCTTGATCTACAAAAGAGGAAAGGGGAAAAAATACAACAGTACAATTTATAGAGTTAAGCATTCTAATCATAATATACAACTCTATATCCTCATTTTATTATTTCAAAGAACGAAAATTCTTTTCCAAAAGTAAGATTCGGTATGGTAACTTTTTCATAGATGTATAATTCAATGAAGGTACTTTATTATTGAATTTAGTCATCTTCGACACCTATTGTATTTTAAGATACTCCTTCATCTAACTCATCCAATGCCCTTTAGATTTCCCTATTCTATTAATTTTTTAAAAATAAATTGATGCCTCATGTAATAGTGTCTTACTCAAAATCATCATAGATTATTGAACTTCTAAAATATCACAAAATATAAGAGAAAAGAAAATGATAATTGGGATCAATCCTCAAAAGGCGAACTTAAGAAGTGATGATTGTTATTGTTACGAGTGTCTGACAATCCTTACCCAGAGACAATACAGGGAATTGGAAGTAAGGTACTTAAAGAAGAAGAAGAATAGAAAATTCATTTGGGCAATTTAGCAGTGAAAGCAAAAAAAGATTATCTAAAAATTAGACTGTAAAGCCTGGTTTTAGGATGTAGTAAGTTTCTTGTAATACACTGTTTCAAAATTAGAAGTATTAATGATTTTTTGCATGTTTATATCTTTTACATAATGAAACTTGATTGTAGACTTTCATCTATCTGGAACCAGAAGAAAATAGAAGAAAAATTGGAGTTGATTGTTTTGACAAATAAACTCAATACCCAAGAAAATGAGTGACAAATAACTTTATACTCTTGATTCAATACAACTATGTTTTTTTTTTTCCATTACTTTTTACTCTCTTGGATAAGGTTTCTCCAATATGAAATACAATTCTCTAATTATTATATTATTTTCTAGCTGTGGCTGCAACTGAAGTATTTTCACTTTTTGTTTGATAATCTGTTTTTTCAAGCTACTATGCTAGCAAATTTTTCTAGTTATTAGCTTATGGGTTTGCTAATCCTTAGATATTTTGGTGGTTATTGACTCTAAGCTTATACTAATTTCATGACATGGTCTTCATTTTTTCTTTGCAGTATGTGTCAAAGAAAGAATAGACTCCAAGGAAAAGTGAGATTGTAGTCATTGCTCATACAAGGGAGGAAATAAGTACCTAGAAACAGTTGGATCATTATCTGAAATCACATACTGGAAGCCCATCGATTTCAGAATTTGATTGCAGTACAGGTGAGACTCCAAGGAGATCAGCTAGGATCAGTGAGAAGGTCAAGGCTACACTTCTTTCTACTGCTAGAAATGTCATGCTAATGTAACGAAAAGGTTAAAACTTATAAGGATTTTTTTTTGAACGGTTGTTGATGGAATCATCATGGTCAAATAAATTCTAAGTACAAGTATTCAAACAGAATAACTAAATTATAAACATGAAAACCAACTCAGCAAGTCATATTATGAGGAAAGACACAATAATTACAACAAAGAGGATATTCATAAATGGAAAACTGCACAGTATTCAATAGACGAACAAAGTCAATTTGTGTTGAGCTCAAGTTAAAAGAAAGAAATCAGTGTTTTGAAGCACAACATGCAAAAAAATAACATCTCATATCATGAGTAAATACACAAGAATCAGAAATGATTTCAAACACTTTACATCTTAAGATAATTAGTATTATATTTGATGCAGCTCTCTTAATATTTGTCAAATATAAACATCTTAAATTCCTACCCAAAATAACGAAAGAACACTCTTATAATGTGTTATCAAAAGTTATAAGCCATAAACAAGTGTACCAGATTTACCAAATTCATAGGCCTTGATATCTTCATTGCATTTTCTATTGCTGCAAATTCTTCTATAACCATTCGTACAATTTTTTCCATCCATATCCATCTCAATAAACAACACAAACTCTGAAAACACATGTATATGTATTAAAAAGATGGTGGTCTTTTATTTGTTTATGGCTATGGAGAAACTGAAAAAACATTTATTTGGAAAGCATTATATGTAGCATTATAAAGGAGGGATAGAATGGAGAGGGAATGGCGGCAATGGAAGAAGAAGAAGGAGGAGGAGAAGCGGCGCGGTGGTTGGGCTGTTGAAATGATGAAAAAGAAAAGGGTTTTAGGGTTTGAGAGGAGGAGAGGGAGACCAAGAAATTTTTTTTTTTTAACACAAGAGGCAACCATTTTTTTTTTTTACACAAAAGCCCCTAGACGCAGCCAATTTAGTCAACCCCTTAGTTGTTAGAATTTTTCATTAAAAATGATTGAAAATGCTAATAAAAAAAATGTAGAACCAAAATTGTCATTGTAAAATTAACTGAGACCAAAAGTGCTACTAGGCCTATTATAAAGGATAATAAAATGCAATTTGGCCCTTTCAATTCTACACAAAAATTTGTAAAACTTAAGCCTAGTTCCTTATGTGACACGCTAACGTGTTTTAATTTTCTTGTGTAGATTCTTAGAACTCATAGTTTGACTAGTTCCCAGTTAATATATCGATTGTATGTTTTGGTTTATATTTTGTGCATATGTCATCCATTTATATTATGTAATTAGATAATGAGGTGTCTGGTGTGATACAGTAGATCTCATTATTGGTTAAAAGGCATAATATATAAATGAGGTTCGTAACCGAAACAGTTTTGGACACACTGTTGGTTTAGGTTATTATGTGATTCCAAAAATTTGTTTCTCTAAACAAATTGAATCATATGGATATACCCGGAGCATATTGAACTTGACCATTTATGATGAATTGTCTTGTACTGATTTAATAGACAATTCGTTCATTGTATTTTATCTCTTAATCCCTATACTTGAGCAGGCATGAGGATTAGACATAATGTACTTTGATCTACCAATGGGTGAGGTCATTTTTTGCCAATAGTCTCGGTAGTTTGGGTGCACGTGTTTGGTTGCTTAGTATGCTGTTGCTTGTCAAAAGGAAACTATATACCGGTGCGTTCGGGGTGATGGTGCTCCCGAGATGAGCTCGTTATGTATATTATACTAAACCCAGCCGGTGGACTTATGTCTGGTATAGTAAAAAGGTCGAGTGGTACTAATATCGGATTATAAGAAGTTAATTAATTAATTTATCAGTAAATTAATAAATTAACGAGCTCTAAATCTTTGATGTGGGAGATGAAAGAATAATTAATTTAGTTGTTCCGGAAGCAATTCTAGTGTAGGATTGTAGTGTCATAGTTAATCTGTTAGTGGTACAATTAATTATGTATTGGGTTATTGACAAAGGTAGATTTAAATAATTAAGTAATTAATTAATTAATCATTGTGTCAGTTTGTTGTGAATCAGACCAGGAACTGGATTAAGGATAAGTGAATTCTTGTGTCAGTTGGTTGTGAATCAGTCCAGGAACTGGATTATGGATAAGTGAATCTTTGTGTCAGTTGGATGTGAATCAGTACAGGAAATGGATTGAAGGAAAACAGAAACCCAGTAGCAAGACCAATCATAAACAAAATTGGGGTCTCTCTTGTTACTCTATATATAGACAAGGGATTAGGAATTCAAGACACACAATTCATAAGTTTTTAAGACAAGAAAACTAGAGAGAGAAATCAAATTTTCTTCTCTCAAAAACGTTTTTTCTTTCCTTCATGCGGCTGCCCATTTCCCGAAGTGTAGCACCAGCATTTTAGATTTATTCCCGGTTAACTGGTGGCGCGTGGGATCAAAAGGGGTGATGCGTGGATAGGTGCGGTGGCCCGTGAGCTATACGTGCAGGCGAGGTGGTTGCTTGGTTTTTCTGGCAACTCAATTGTGTTGGATTGTTGATCGTTGGTGTGTTGGATCATTACCCACACAAAGTTCGAACCTGTCTTGATTCATACAAGCGATCACGTGAGTTTATGCTTCAAGAGGTGTTTCTAAACTTCCGCTTTAATTAAAAATTATGTATTGCATGATAAATCGAATAAGTGCAAACCAAGATCCTGCGCACTGTTATTTCAAGTAAGGATTGGAATACCGATTGTGCTAGAGTCTAGGCCTAGTCAAGAGTTCCGATTCTGGAATGCATAGCACGAAAATGAATTTTTGACTGAGTCTGGGCAGATTATCTTTCAATTGGTATCAGAGCCTGGTTTTGGTTTTGTGCTTGTTCGATTTGTTACATGGTTTTATTTGCAGGTGGTTTAGAAATACCGACTATTATGGTTGTATTTGTATATTTTAATTAAACCTGGGGACATGTCCGGGTTTGGTTTTTATGAATGCTTGTAATAGTAAAACCACGTGCTGGAAGCCGTGTAGGATTAGATCAAATCTGTAGTAGTATTTTTTTTCTATGTAATTTTTCGATTTTATTTTCCTAGATGCCTTGTAGTAGGAAAATTTTTATGTAATCGAAGGCGTTATGGTGAGCGACTTGAATTCATGGTTTTTGGTTTATCGTTAATTCGTAGAAAACCAATTAAACCCAGAACGAATTGCAAGAAGACCAAATAACGTAGTGGGAGCAGGATAGAAGACCCGGAAGCAAAAAGGGGCAGGCTTGCCGGCGAGGCGGTGGTGCAGCCCCTTAATTTTGTGTCTTGCGGTGCTGGACGCACCAGTGTGCGCTACTATGCGCAGCAACGGGCATCCACGCTCGTAGGCCCGTCAAGGGTTGTGCACGTGACATGCTCCATGTGTGTGCGCGCAGCCTGGCTTGTTCGGGTTACGCGCGCGGCCCATTTTCCGTTTGTTTCGAGTTTTTTCGAGATCCAAATTTCAAACTCATTCCATCGAGTGGCGTGACGGGACACGAGATCAAGGCAGAAGATGGAAGCAATTAAAACCATAATAGTCGGGAAATTTATTTTACGCATTTATTTCCCATATTTATAGTTTTAATTTTGTGCTTTAATTTTTGTGTTGTATTTTAGATGCATAATTTTAAAGCATGCTGGATTATGTTTGCACATAACTTAAGATTAGTTAATTGCATGTTAAAACCGGAAAAACCCTCGTTTTAGAAATCTAAGTGGGAGTGGGTTGGTTAATATTCTCATAGCCTCCATTACGAGTTCATATGTGATGCGGGTAGACTTGCGCGTTAGCATTAGGGCTTTCCTCCATATCGGATGAGTTCTACCACAAGATCACTAGATTATGAATTTATAAATAAGATGACTAGAGTAAGTTTAACTAGGAGAATTGTGATACCCTCTCCATCTGAGGCGCATTATCCTTAGGTAACAAACTCAGAAGTCACGTAATGGCACACACTTAGTGTACTATTTGTAGTATTCCTTCCATCGAGGTTACGCTGCTTATTTGTACAGCTGAAAGGCATTGACTATTAGCTATATTGATTAATAGATTGTTTGGTCAGATAGTATAGTTAATGAACTTGGTTCTTTTCAAACGAATGTGGGTTAGCGTAAACGTCCACACTATCGTGGCTTGCAAAAATCCCAGCGAATGAGATGTCGGTGGATTTAATTATTGTTTAAGGGAAGTCAATAATTATAGAATTTTGTCTTTCGAAATTCTAGGCTTAAAATACTGAACCATTGCCTATTTTTTTATTTACAGTCTTCGATATGACATTTAAGCTGTTAGCTACAATATTGAAAGACAACAACCTAACCGGATAAGAGCACTAACGGATAAGAGCACTCCTGTGAGAGATTGTGTCATTGACATGATTAGTAACATCAATGAGATTGAGATAGTGGGAGGCAAAATCGATAGTGAAACCGAATTCGATATTGTCCTCCAGAACTTGCCTCAAAGCTATGAGCAGTTTTAGGTTAACTACAACATAAGAAGATGTTGTGTACTTTATCTGAGCTTTTGGCAGAGTTGTTGGTGGTTAAAAGTCTTTTTCAAGAGAAAAAGCGAGTTTTTGTCCCAGTTAAAGCTTCAGAATCTTCTTCTAAGCCTGAAGAAGGAGAGAAAGCTCGAGAAAATAGCTCAAAAGGCACAAATTGCGCCTAAGCCAGAGATTGCAAAGAAGAAGCCGGAAGGTACGGTTTCAAGTGCAATCAGATGGGACATTGGAAATCAGATTGTCCAAAGCTCAAAAGTATGATAGTTTCTACCTTAATTACTGAGACATGTTTAGCGGCAATTCCCACAGATACTTGGTGTGTGGATTTCGGGTGCCACTAACTATGTTTGTAATTCTTTGCAAGGGTTCCAAAGTAACCTGCTTAGAAAAGGCGAGCTAGAAATCAACTTGGGCGACACTACGAGAGTGTCAGTGGAAGCACTGGGAATAGTTAGTTTAATTTTCAAAAATTCTATACTAGATTTACCAAATTGTCTTTATGTACGGAGTTTTAGAAAGAACCTTATTTCGGTTTCCAAACTCTTAATGAATGGTTACAAGTTTTTTTTTTCTAATAATTCTGTTGTTGTTAGAAAAGATGAAAAACTTGTTTGTTCTGGTTAATTAGTAGACAATTTATTTGTGGTTAAATCAAACTCCCCTATTATGCAAAACATAGAAATTAATGACGCATCATCTAACAATAATAAGAGGAAAGAACCTTCTGAAATGAATCAAACATATCTTTGGCATCTCAGGCTAGGCCATATAAACCTTAGTAGGATTCAGAGGTTGGTCAACGATGGACCTTTAAGTTCATTAGAGATTGACAGTTATTCAACCTGTGAATTTTACTTTGAATGTAAGATGACCAAGAAACCTTTTAAGCCAAAAGGTTATAGAGCCAAAGAAGTATTAGAATTGATTCACTTTGACTTGTGTGGACCAATGTCGGTCCAAGCACGAGGTGGGTTTGAGTATTTTTGTGACGTTAACAGATGATTACTCAAGGTATTTAGTAAATTCAAAGAGTATCGGGTAGATGTGGAGAAGCATCATGCTAAGAGTATCAAGACACTGCGATCAGATCGTGGTGGTGAGTACCTGTCCCACGAATTTCGAGAATACCTCAGTGAGGTCAGAATTCAGTCTCAGTTATCTGCACCTGGCACACCACAGTAGAATGGTGTAGCAGAAAGAATGAACCGAACTCTTGTGGAATGGTTAGGTCAATGATGAGCTATAGTGATTTACCGAGTTCGTTATGGGGATATGCCTTAGAAAATGAGATGTACATTCTAAATATTGTACCATCTAAATGAAAGATTATCTGCCCGGGCCCGGTAAAAAATTCACTTTCGTGCTATGCATTCCAGAATCAGAATTCTTAACAAGGCCTAAACTCTAGCACAATTGCTATTTAAATCCTTGCTTGAAATAACATTGCACAGGATCTTGGTTTGCACTTATTCGATTTGTCACACAACAAATAAATTCTTAGTAAAAAGTGGAAGTATAAGAATTGCCCCTTGAAGCACATTACTTAGGTGATTCTCTTGTATGTCTCAAGACTTTGATCGTACGTTGTGTGGGAAACGATCTAACGTTTAATCGATCAGCAATCACAACAATCCACTTGCCAGAAAAACCAGCACTACCGCAGCCTAGCGCGTATAGCTCACTCGCCGTCGTTGCCTTAGAGAGAAGCCCACGAGCCACCTGAATTCTACCTATGCACCGCTGGTTTTAAGGAGAGAAACCAACCACCGATCTTGGAAGGAGAAAACCGGCAGCCTGTTGCTCTTTGAGAAGAAAAAATGTTTTTTAAAGAGGAACCTTTGGTTTCTCTCTTTAGTTTTCTTGTTTTGAAAACTTATGAATTGTGTGTCTTGAATTGCTAATCCTTGTCTATATATGGAGTTACAAGAGAGATCCCAAGTTGGTTTAGGATTGGTCTTCTTACTGGGTTTCTGTTTTCCTTCAATCCAGTTCCTGGACTGATTCACATCCAATTGATACAAGGATTCACTTATCCCCAATCCAGTTCCTGGTCTGATTCACAATCAACTAACACAAGGATTCACTTATCCTTAATCCAGTTCTTGGTCTGATTCACAATCAATTGACACAAGGATTAATTAATTACTTAATTAATTAAATCTACCTTTGTCAATAATCCAATACATAATTAATCGTACCACTAACGGATTAACTATAGCACTACCATCCTACACCAGAATTGCTTCCGGAACAACTAAATTAATTATTCTTTAATCTCCCCACGTTAAAGATTTAGTGCTCGTTAATTTATTAATTTACTGATAAATTAATTATTTAACCTCTTATAATCCGAGATTAGTACCACTCGACCTTTTTACTATACGGGACATAAGTCCACCGGCCGGGTTTAGTATATTAAACATAACGAGCTCATCTCAGGAGCACCATCACCCCACACGCACCGGTACATGGTTTCCTTTTAGCAAGCAACAACACATCAAACAACTAAACACGCGCACCCAACCTACTGAGACTATTAGCCACAAATGACCTCACCCTTTGGCAGATCAAAGTACACTATGTCTAATCCTCATGCCTACTCAAGTATAAGGATTAAGACATAGAATACAATGAACGAATTGTCTATTGAATCAGTATAAGATAATTCATCCTAAATGATCAAGTTCAATACGCCCCGGGCATATCTATACGATTCAATTAGTTTAGACAAACCAATTTTCTGAATCACATAATAACCTAAACCGATAGTGTGTCGAAAATTGTCTCAGTTACGAACCTCATTTATATATTATGTCTTTTAACCAATGATGAGATCTACTGTGTCACACCAGACACCTCATCATCTAACTATATAATATAAATGGATGACATATGCACAACATATAAACTAAAACATTCAATCGATATATTAACTGGGAAATAGTATAATACAAGCATAGCTTCAGTATTCAAACCTAACACTAAAACTGCGCTTTCAACCCCAGTAGAGTTGTGGAATAAGCGCAAGCCCAGTCTAAGACATCTCAGAATTTGGGGTTGTCCAACACATGTGCTTAAGGTAGATGTGGTTAAGCTAAATGGAAGAACGGAAGTAATGCTGTTTGTAGGATATCCTAGGGAATGAAAGGTGGTCTGTTCTATAGTCCTAAAGATCAGAAGGTGATAGTTAGCACTATCGCCAGGTTTTTAGAGAAAGACTATATTTTTTTATCACAAGCCCAAGAGCAAGATAGTATTAGAAGAACTTAGGAAACAATCTGATAATCCTGATGCGCCAGCACAAGTAGATACACCACACACTGCACAAGATATCACAGATGATATGCCTACACAGGTGGTGCCTCGTCGTAATGGAAGGGTTGTAAGATAGCCCAACAGGTTTATTGGCGTGTGAGAGGCCTCAGACCTAGTCACAGGCAAGCCTGAGCCTGACCTGGTAAACTACAATAAGGCTCTCTGAGATAGAGATGCAGAATCTTGGCGAAAAGCAATGATATCCGAGATGGGATCGGTGGACCACAATCAAGTCTGAGAGCTTATGGACCTGCCTGATGGTTTCAAACCCATTGGATGTAAGTGGGTCTACAAACACAAGAGAGGACCTGACGAAAAGGTTGAAACCTTTAAAGCTAGGCTTGTGGCGAAGCGGTATACTCAGAAAGAGGGAATCGATTATGAGGAAACATTCTCCTCGGTGGCCATGCTTAAGTCAATCCGGATTTTCTTGGCCATAGCTGCTCATTTAGATTATGAGATATGGCAGATGGATGTCAAGACATCTTTCCTTAACAGAAGACTTGAGGAAACCATCTTCATGCAGCAACCAGAGGGATTCATTGAAAAAGTCTAAGAGCATAAGGTTTGCAGGCTTAAGAGGTCCATTTACGAACTTAAGCAGCTATCCAGATCTTAGAACATTCTGTTTAATGAGGTAATCCAATCCTACGGATTTACTCAGTGCCCGGATGAACAATGTGTATACCGCAGACGTGATGGAAATGCGGTGGTGTTTCTTGTGCTTTACGTAGAAGACATTTTACTAATTGGCAACAATAAGAAAGTGTTATCATACGTAAAGGCATGGTTGTCCAAACAGTTTGATATGACAGACTTAGGAGAAGCGGGACATATCCTTAGGATCAAGATAATTTGAGATCGTAGGAAAGGTTCGCTAACGCTCACTCATGCATCATACATAGATACGATTCTGGCTCATTTTAACATGCAGAACTCCAAGAAAGGTTTTCTACCTTTCAGACATGGAGTGCATCTATCTAAAGAGTAGTCTCCTAAGACTGTAGAGGAGATAGAAGCCATGAAGACAGTTCCTGATGCTTTTGCAGTAGAAAGTCTCATGTATGCGATGTTATGTACGAGGCCTGATATATATTATGCCGTTGGCATTGTAAGTAGATATCAGAATAACCCCGGTAAAGCTCATTGGGAGGCAGTAAAATTCATTCTCAAGTATTTGCGCAGAACAAGAGACCAAGAATTGGTCTATCATGTGCCTGAGTTGGTACCTCGAGGTTACACAGATTCAGATTTCCAAGGCAACAGGAACAAGAGCAAGTCTACCTCAGGGTATATGTTTACTTTGGGAGGTGGAGCCATAGTTTGGCAGAGTGTTAAACAGAAATGCGCGGCAGACTCTACCATGGAGGCTGAATACATTGCAGCATCAGAGGCAACGAAAGAAGCAGTGTGGCTCAAGAATTTCCTAGTGGACTTAGATGTGATTCTAGGTTTGCAGTAGTCAATCACAATGTACTGTGATAACAACGGTGCAGTAGCAAACTCGAAGAAACCACGAGCCCACAAGGCGAGTAAACATATACAGCGCAAGTACCACCTAATACGAGATATCGTCAAGAGGGAAAACGTGGTCATGGCAAAGATAGCATCGAAAGATAACCTTGCAGATTCTTTATTGAAGACATTGACTACAAAAGTCTTTGAGGCTCATGTGGAGGGAATGGGGATCGGATACTTAGAAAAACCATGATAGTTTTTCTATGTGTATTGTAGTTATAAAGATTAATGTAGTTATATACTTAAAGCACAACTTAAGTATTAGTGGTAGATTGTTAGATTTGAATACATGAGCTATGCTTGTATTATACTATTTCCCAGTTAATATATCGATTGTATGTTTTGGTTTATATGTTGTGCATTTGTCGTCCATTTATATTATGTAATTAGATGATGAGGTGCCTAGTGTGACACAGTAGATCTCATCATTGGTTAAAAGATATAATATATAAATGAGGCTCGTAACCGAGACAGTTTTGGACACACTATCAGTTTAGGTTATTATGTGATTCGGAAAATTGGTTTGTCTAAACTAATTGAATCATATAGATATGCCAGGGGCATATTGAACTTGACCATTTAGGATGAATTGTCTTGTACTGATTTAATAGACAATTCGTTCATTGTATTCTATCTCTTAATCCCTAGACTTGAGCAAGCATTAGGATTAGACATAGTGTACTTTGATATGCCAATGGGTGAGGTCATTTGTGGCCAATAGTCTCGGTAGTTTGGGTGCTCGTGTTTGGTTGTTTGGTGTGTTGTTGCTTGTCGAAAGGAAACCATATACCTGTACGTCTGGGGTGATGGTGCTCCCGAGATGAGCTCGTTATGTATATTATACTAAACCCGGCCGTTGGACTTATGTCCGGTATAGTAAAAAGGTCGAGTGATACTAATATCGAATTATAAGAAGTTAATTAATTAATTTATCAGTAAATTAATAAATTAACAAGCACTAAATCTTTGATGTGGGGAGATTAAAGTATAATTAATTTAGTTGTCTCGGAAGCAATTCTGGTGTAGAATGGTAATGTCTTAGTTAATCCGTTAGTGGTACGATTAATTATGTATTGAGTTATTGACAAAGGTAGATTTAATTAATTAAATAATTAATTAATCCTTATGTCAATTGGTCGTGAATTAGACTATGAACTGGATTAAGGATAAATGAATCCTTCTGCCAGTTGGTTGTGAATCAGACCAAGAATTGGATTGGGGATAAGTGAATCCCTTTATCAGTTGTATAAGAATCAGTCCAGGAACTGGATTGAAGGAAAACAGAAACCCAGTAGGAAGACCAATCATAAACCAACTTGGGGTCTCTCTTGTAACTCTATATATAGACAAGGGATTAGCAATTCAAGACACACAATTCATGAGTTTGCAAGACAAGAAAACTAGAGAGAGAAATCAAATTTTCTTCTCTCAAAAATGTTTTTTCTTCCCTTCGTGCGGCTGCCAGTTCCCGAAGGGTAGCACCGGCGTTTTGGATTAATTCCCGATCAGCTGGTGGGGCGTGGGATCAAAAGGGGCGGCGTGTGAGCTATACGCGCAGGCGAAGCGGTTGCTTGGTTTTTTCGACAACTCAATTGTGTTGGATTGTTGATCGTTGGATCATTGCCCACACAACGTTCGAACCTGTCTTGAGTCATACAAGCGATCACCTGAGTTTACGCTTCAAGAGGTATTTATAAACTTCCGCTTTAATTAGAAATTATTTGTTGCGTGATAAACCGAATAAGTGCAAACCAAGATCCTGCGCAATGTTATTTCAAGCAAGGATTGGAATAGCGATTGTGCTAGAGTCTAGGCTGTAAGGAAATTAATTCCTTAGAAATTAAACCTTCAATCAATTATTGGGATAAACTGAAGCGGAAGCGTACCTTGATCCATAGCAATTGATTGATAGATCAAGCAACTGAACTGACGATTGAATTAATCTCGTGATGAATCCCGGCAATGGTCTTCCAGGTGATTATCAGCCTCCTTTCCAGAGAGATAGTTTCCCTAGTATTTTCTTATCGATGGGGAATAAGAAAAACAGAAAGTTTTTGATTCACCCGGGGACCATAACCTTTATTTATAATATCAGGATTTCCTAAATTACAGTTTCACCCATCGCAAAAAAGTAATTATAGGAATATACCGGTTTCTGCACAATAATATTCCATACTTAAAAGATACTTATGCCTTATTAAACTTAATTGATCACTTTAATTAGGCATAACTATATAAACAATACTTTAATGTACAATAACCATATTTATATATTAATGTTAAGTCCAAAACCTTACAATCTCCCACTTGGACTAACGTAATATATATACCTTATAATTGTACATGAACTGAATAAGTACTCTGAATTTGTTGTCATAACATATCTTTCACAATCCCGTCCATTAACTATATCAACATAGGATCAAAGAGGCTTTCGCTGCGACTAATGCAACTAGACCCATCAATGGTCACATATGTCAACATAGCCAAATGACATGGATCAAGTATGGATGCATAGCATGGAAATTTCACGTGATGTGATCTTTAACGTGCCTAAATCCAACTGGTCCAACTGAACTTTAATGAGATCAATTTAATATGAAAATCAGAATATGAGCACAACTGAAAAACTGAAACTTTAAACTTTAACTTTATGGTTTACGCTGCAGCATTAAAACCAATCCAAAACTTAAACTGAAATGTTCGAAACCACGAACAAACTGAAAAATCAAAAAACTCCCACTAAACTGATACATCATCAGACAATAAAACACCCATTTGAGCAACATGCTCAAGAAAGACCTTGGGTGGCAAACCCTTAGTAAAGGGATCCGCAATATTGGAGTCTGTCCTTATGTGCTCTATAGAAATCTGACCATTCTGAATTCTTTCTCTAACAACAAGATACTTGATCTCTATGTGTTTAGACTTAGAGGAACTTCTGTTATTGTTAGAGAATTCCACGGCAGCTGAATTGTCACAAAATAACCTAAGCGGTCTTTCAATACCATCGACAATTCGTAAGCCCGTGACTAAATTTCGCAGCCATATTGCATGATTGGATGTCTCAAAACATGCTATGTATTCAGCAGCCATTGTTGAAGTTGCTATCAGTGTCTGCTTGACACTTTTCCAAGATATAGCTCCTCCGGCAAGTGTGTAAACATAGCCTGAAGTGGATCTAAAATTATCTGGACATCCACTGTAGTCGGAGTCGGAATACCCAATGATCTCTAACTGATCCGACCTTTGATAGGTGAGCATATGATTTGTAGTTCCACGAAGATACCGCATGACCCTTTTGGCTGCTCCCCAATGTTCCATACCGGGATTACTTAAGTATCTGCCTAAAACTCCAATAATGAACGCAATATCTGGACGCGTACATACCTGAGCATACATTAGACTTCCCACAGCAGAAGCATAGGGAATCTTTTGCATTTCCTTTCTTTCGAAAGAGTTCTTGGGGCATTGATCGAGACTGAACTTGTCTCCCTTAGAAACTGGAGTAGCACATGGCTTGCAATCCTGCATCCCAAATCTTTTAAGGATTTTTTTCGATATAGCTCTTTTGTGACAACTGTAATATACCTCGAGAGCGATCTCGAAATATATGTATACCTAATACAAAAGAGGCGTCGCCAAGATCTTTCATCTCAAAATGATCTCAAAGAAATTTCTTGGTTTCGTGCAATAAGCCTATATCATTGCAGGCAAGCAGTATGTCATCAACATACAAAACCAGAAAAATATGTCTACTCCCACAGAACTTATGATATACACAATCATCCACTAAATTCACCTCAAAACCAAAAGAGATGATCACTTGATGGAATTTGCGATACCATTGACGGGAAGCTTGTTTGAGTCCATAGATGGATTTCTTTAGTTTGCACACCATCTGCTTTGAATGTTTAGAAACAAAGTTTTCAGGTTGCATCATATATATTGTTTCATCAATGTCTCCATTGAGAAACGCTGTCTTAACATCCATCTGATGAAGCTCAAGATCAAAATGAGCCACTAATGCCATTATGGTCCTAAAAGAGTCTTTCGATGATACTGGAGAGAAAGTCTCTGTATAGTCGATGCCTTCCTTTTAAGTAAATCCTTTTGCAACAAGACGTGTCTTATATCTTTCCACATTACCTTTTGAATCCCATTTGGTTTTAAATATCCATTTGCAACCAATGGGTTTCACATCTTCAGGTAATGGGACAAGATCCCAAACGTCATTGTCTTTCATTGACTTGATTTCCTCATTCATGGCATCTATCCACTTTTGAGAGTTGGAACTTTTAATGGCCTGGTGAAAGTTGATTGGATCATCTCCCACCATTTCATTGGCTTCTTCATGTTCCATGAGAAACACTATATAGTCATCCGGAATAGCATTTCTCCTTTCTCTAGTGGATCTATATAGTCATCCGGAATAGCATTTCTCCTTTCTCTAGTGGATCTTCTTAATGGCATTTGTTCTTGAGGCTGTTGAGTTTGTTCTTCATGATTTTGTTCTTGATGAGGGAAATCATCGACATTGTCTTGTAATTCTTGAACAACATCAGGAATTACAACCGTAGGAAGAGAAACTGATTCCTCTTCAAGGACAAAGTCATTAACCTTATCTTCCCCTCCAAACTCAATATCCTCAAAGAATTGGGCATTTCCCGTCTCAAAGAAGGATCTGCTTTTGGGATCATAGAATTTGAATCCCCTAGACCTTTCAGCGTATCCAAAAAAATAGCAACTTATGGTTCTTGAATCCAGTTTTCTTTCATTAGGCTTATAAGGCCTAGCTTCAGCTGGACAACCCCAAACATGAAAGTGCTTAATACTGGGTTTTCTGCCAGTCCATAGTTCATAAGGGGTTTTAACAGTTGCTTTAGTTGGAACTCTGTTAAGTATATATGTTGCAGTCTTTAGTGCTTCACCCCAGAGTGTATTTGGTAAAGAAGTACGACTTATCATACTTCTTACCATATCTTTAATTGTCCTATTTCGCCTTTCAGCAACACCATTCATAGTAGGACTACCAGGCATGGTGTACTGTGGGACAATGCCACACTCATCGAGGAATTTAGCAAATGGGCCCAGACGTTGTTCACCTGATCCATCATATCTACCGTAGTATTCACCACCACGATCAGATCTGACAGCCTTAATGCTTTTTCCAAGTTGATTTTCAACTTCAGCCTTAAAGCTTTTGAACACGTTTAGGGCTTGTGACTTCTCATGAATGAGATAAAGGTAACCATATCGTGAAAAATCATCTATGAACGTGATAAAATATGTTTGACCATTCCAAAAAGCCGTAGGGAATGGCCCACAAATATCTGTATGTATCAGTTCTAAGACATCTTTAGATCTTTCAGCCTCAAATCTCCTTTTGTCTGTCTGTTTTCCCTTAATGCACTCAACACAGATTTGAGAATCTGTAGAGTCCAATGGATTAAGAATTCCATCTAACGCAACTCTTTCGATTCTCTGTCTAGAGATGTGACCTAAGCGCTTATGCCAAAGAGTAATGGAATTCTCATTGATTAATTTGCGTTTAGTACCACGTGTATCCACATGCAAGGTTTCATTGTATAAAACAATAGTATCAAGCAAATAAAGGTTATCATTACTAATTAAAGAGCCAGTTCCAACCTGCTTTGAATTAAATGAAAGACTAACTTTATTGTTTCCAAGAAGACAAAAGTAACTTGATTTGTCCAATAAAGAAACAGAAATTAAATTCCGTCTAAATGACGGAACAACATGAGTGTCTTCCAAATCCAAATAAAAACCAGTCTTTAATAACAACCTAAATGTGCCTATTGCCTCAACTTCAGCCGTCTCGCCATTCCCCACATAGATGATTCTTTCAGCATCAATTGGTTTGCGATAATGGAGGCAACCCTGCAAAGACACACTTATGTGAGCAGTAGCACCGGAATCTACCCACCAAGTATGTCTTGGTACTGAAACCAAATTAACCTCAGAACAAACATTAACAATGACCATACCTTTCTTGGCACGCCAAGCATGATATTTGGTGCATTGTTTCTTTTGATGAGAAGTGTCACGACAGAAGAAACAAGAGGATTCCTTAGTCTGTTTCTTTTGTGGTGCTGCAACTGCAACTTCCTTATCCTTCTTTTTCTTTTTGTTCTTGTTATTCTGTTTAGAGGTTGTTGCCAAATGAGCACTCTCAGTCTTTTCTTGCTTCAATCTTTCCTCTTCTTGCACACAGTGAGAAATGAGTTCGTTAAGATCCCATTTTTCCTTTTGGCAGTTATAACTGACTTTAAACTGCCCAAACTGTGCAGGAAGGGAAATAAGTACCAAATGCACCAACAAGTCATCAGACAAGTCTAACTTCAGTGCCTTTAATTTTGAAGCAACATTAGACATCTGCAAAATGTACTCCCTTATGTTCCCAGAACTCTTATACCTCATGGAAACAAGTTTACTCAAGAGAGTGCTTGTTTCCCCTTTATCACTTTTAACAAAATACTTTTCGAGTTCTTGCAGGAACAAATTTGCATTGTTTTCCTCTTTAATAGTGCCCCTAAAGGTTTCCGGAATTGACCGCTTCATGATCATTAGACTCATGCGATTTGATCGCTCCCACCGCTCCATGTTCCTTTTCTCCTCAGAGGAACTAGTATCCGTAAGAGCAGAGGGGCAATCAGACCGAAGCGCAAGGTCTAGATCCATGCAACCAAGAGCTATCAGAACATTGTCCTTCCAATTCTTGAAATTTGCACCATTAAGTGTTGGAATAGAATTAACATTGGCAGAAATAATTGCAGCAGAATCAACTGGAAAAACAAAATAACCAAACATAAGCTCACACTAAAAAATATGACGAAATTTAAATTGACATCCCCATCACAAGATATCTAGTGCAACATTGGGTTTAGTCTTTAGACAGAAACATCAATTTGCAAGTGATACTCTTGTTGCAGTAATCAAATATTGACAATACACTCCTGTCAAATAATAAGCCTTCCTTTGGGCCGACTTATTATTCACATGGAAAAACCTAATACTGTCACATATTTATTACCGCAAGTATGTTTTAATTTCGGCCAAGTGAGGACCTTCCTTTGGGCCGATCGTCACCCGCATGATATTAAAACACACACAATCACCTTGGTAATTTATAATTGATCATCAAACACAAAAGAGGTTACTTTGGCAACTTTTTATGTCATCTAATCAACCAAAAATATACTAGGTGTTATAAACCTTTATATTTTATGTCAAAATAAATCAATCATATTAATCTGTATTCCCAAAATCTGAACTAATTAAGTTTTGTAAAATTTTGCAATCAAATAAAAATTTTTTTCCAAACTTAAATAGTTCAAAATATGATTTCTTTTAACTTTAGGGTTAAAATTACAATTTCCTAAAAGTTGTAGCTAAATCTGTAAGTTCTTTAATAATTTAGGGCCAGATAAGAAATCATAAAAGTTTCCGGACCTAATTGAATTATAACAAAATATGCAGGAATAATTTAAAGAACTAATTAACTTGAGGACTGAAATTGCAATTCTTAAAACAAAACCCTAAAATGTTTTTCTTCCTTCTTCTTCAAACAAAACCAGCAGCCGCCGCCGCTGCTCAACACCGCCACCGCCGCTGGCTGCCATCCCAAACACAGCCGCTGCAACTCCGGTCGCTTCAACCCTCCTCCACCGACGTCTTCACCGCTCCACGTCGACTCGTTCACCGCAAAAACTGAAGGCGGCGAAGAAGACGAAGAAGAAAATGGTGAAACCGAGGACCAGAAAAGCAAGGTGGAGAACGGAGAAATCGGCCGGCTACTGGACGAAGAACGGAGATCTCCAGTGGTCGCAATCCATCACGACCATTCCGTTTTCCGACGCAAGCGATCTCCGAAGCGACAAAGGGAAACCTCAAACCCGATCCTTATGTCACAACGGTGAGCGGCGAGAAGGGAAACCAAAAATCCAGTAACATAAAACGATGACGGCTAGCGGCGGGCTTTCGAGCCGAACCCAAAACGAACTGGAAGCCAAATCCGAACGGAAAACAGATGTTCGGTGCTTGAAGAAGAACCAAAAGATTTTCCCAGGAACAGAAAACTAAGAAGCCAAAAAAAAATTTATTCTTTCTACCATGGCCAACCGAAACCAAACAGCAAAAGCAATAAAAGTCTGTACTTTATTATGGCAAACAAAAAATCAACCGAAAACCATAATGATTTTAAATCCAACTAAATATTCATCGATTAATTCCAGATAAACCGAATAGGAATTAGGATTAATATAAATTAATTGATTCCCAAATAATTGATATGAAGGTGGCTCTGATACCACTTGTAAGGAAATTAATTCCTTAGAAATTAAACCTTCAATCAATTATTGGGATAAACTGAAGCGGAAGCGTACCATGATCCATAGAAATTGATTGATAGATCAAGCAACTGAACTGACGGTTGAATTAATCTCGTGATGAATCCCGGCAATGGTCTTCCAGGTGATTATCAGCCTCATTTCCAGAGAGATAGTTTCCCTAGTATTTTCTTATTGATGGGGAATAAGAAAAACAGAAAGTTTTTGATTCACCCGGGGACCATAACCTTTATTTATAATATCAGGATTTCCTAAATTACAGTTTCACCCATCGCAAAAAAGTAATTATAGGAATATACCGGTTTCTGCACAATAATATTCCATACTTAAAAGATACTTATGCCTTATTAAACTTAATTGATCACTTTAATTAGGCATAACTATATAAACAATACTTTAATGTACAATAACCATATTTATATATTAATGTTAAGTCCAAAACCTTACATAGGCCTGGTTAAGAGTTCGATTCTGGAATGCATAGCACGAAAGTGAATTTTTGACCGGGTCCGGGCAGATAATCTTTCATAGTCAACACAAGGACTTTTCAAGACTTTCAGCCTAGCAAGGAAATTCTGTCAAAGGACATTTCTTTAAGTCTAGAACATTCCACATTTCACAAGAATAGGCAGTCTACCCTAAATGTGTTCTAGAAGGGTTGAAAAAGTCTTAAGAGAGCTAGAATTTAAGTGAGAGTAAGCTAGGGTTGTTTGTAACTTAAAGGCTCACTCTTACTCCTATAAATCGATGAGGAGTTCAGTCTTTAGAAAGCATGTTTTGATTGGAAATAAAACTGAGTTTTCTCTCAATTGAAGCATCACTTAGAGTTTAGCAAGAGGAGTAGTGTCTCTTCCAACTATTGGCACTCCCTTTTGAAAGCCAAGCCCCAATACCACTAAATTCCATCCCCATTGTGAGAAAGCACTAGATTAGGGACTCTTGAACCTTTAGAACTTCGGCCAACCCTTGTTCATAAAGCCTTGAATCTGAAATCCTTTCATCCATCATAAGTCAAAGCTCTGCCGAAATTCTCTTTGCCTAGAAGGTTCATAGCAAGGGGGTTGTGAATAACTAGAATAAGAGAATGTAAATATAAAAACAAAAAAATACTGATGAACCTGTGGGAAAAAACAAATAATGGCGAGTAAGCAAAAATAGAAATTACAAGAACTTAAAAAGATTTGTGGTCAAGAGAATAAAATTAATCAAATATAAAAATAAAATAAATAACTAAAAGAAAGGAAAGGCATAGTAAAAAACGAAAGATAAATAAATAGAGGATAGGAAAACAAAAAACAAAGGAAGACTTAAAAATTAAATAGCAGATGTAAAAATAAAAAGTAAAAGAAATAATAAGTTAAAAGAAATTCACAACCAGAAAAAACTGAATAGAATTAAAATCAAATAGCAGAATTTAAAACAGAAAAAGAGCTAGAATTACAAACTAAAATTGTTTACTTCCCGTAATAATACCAAAATTTGATGAACTTTGTCATGCGAATCAAATTAATTCGATTTTTCTTCCTACCGAACTACAATACTTTGACTTTAAAAGGTGAAAAGGAAATAACAGTAACAAAGAAAAGGCCCACTTTTGGCTGAACTACAAGTTATCTTCCACAAATTTTCAAATCAGCCCCCAATCTTTCATAAATTTCAATTTAATCCCTATTGACCCATTTTGTCCAAAAAAATGCAAATTTAGTCCCTATACTATGGTCCACTGACAAATTTAGTCTTGAACGTTTAGTAGTCAACAAATTTAGTCCTAAATTTTTTAATAATAATACATTTAGTCACATAATAATTTTTTTTACATATTTAACAGCTATTTTTCAATTCCACCAGTCCATTATCACGTAACGTGTATGTGGATGCCATGTGGACTATAATAATCCACTGGGATGACATGTGGACAATACGTCATCAAAGCTGCACATGAATATAATCCATTGAAATGAATATTTTTTAACTGTTTAATTTGGTAAAATTCATATACAACTTTGATGTGTCGTCCACGTGTCAACTAAGTGGATTATATTACACCACATGACAATGAACTGACGGAATTGAAAAGAAAATGTTAAATCTATAAAATTAAAAAAAAAAACTGTTATATGACTAAAGGTGTTGTTATTAGAGAACTTTAAAACTAAATTTGTTAACTACTAAATGTTCAGAACTAAATTTACCATTAAACTACACTATAGGGACTAAATTTACATTTCTGTTTCCACAAAATTAATTGCCAACCACCAACAATCACAAAATATAATTAAAACCATTAAATCCACTTAAAATCGGCCATAATATTAAAAAAATCATGCCTTATATTATGAGAGATTTCTAGATTGCAATCCAGACTCCTATGCCATTATGGTGGATGAAACACATCCGGATTGATCGTCACATTATTTGTAATGAATACAAAAAAGTGGTATAACTCTTGAACATGTTTTTGCTCGAGATCATCATGATGTTTTTTACCAAGAAGGACCAGCATTCTGTTCATTGTTGTCCAAGTTGGGATTGGCTGATTTTCATCACCCATTTCCAACTTTAAGGGTGTAGAGAACGATACCATTGGTATATAACTCTAATTAGTTGAAAGGGACTATAATTAAATTAATAGAAAAATGTAAATTTAGTCTCTATAGTATAGTTCAGTAGCAAATTTAGTCCTGAACTTTCAGTAGTCAGTAAATATAGTCTTAAAATTTTTTAATAATAACACATTTAGTTCTATAATAATTTTTTTACAAAATTAATAATTTTTTTTAATTTCGTCAATTCATTGTCATGTAGCGTAATATAACCTCTTGGGATGACATGTGAACGACACATCATCAAGACTGTACATAAATTTTACCAATTTAAACAGTTAAAGGACATTCATCCCAATCAATTATATTCATATGCAGTCTTAATGACTTGTCGTCCACATATTATTCCAGTTAATTATATTAGTCCACGTAGCATTTACATATACGCCACGTGACAATAGACTGACTAAATTGAAAAATAACTGTTAAATCTGTAAAAAAAAATTAATATGAGACTAAATATGCTGTTATTAGAAAACTTTAAGAGTAAATTTACTGACTATTAAACATTCATTCATTACTAAATTTGTCAGTAAACCATGCTAGGGAAATAAATTTGCATTTTTTTCCTTTAGTTAAAGAATAGTTACTTTTGTTCCTACGAAATTAAGAAATTAAATATAAATAGTCTAAATATGCGATGAAGAAGAAATAGAGTTGGTCCAGAATTCTCTCTTCGTTTGTACTTTGTCTTCAACATAAACACAAGATCTTTCTAATCTCTTCAACATTTAAAGAACTCAAATTTGAGTTCGTTTAGTTACCAAAAATACAAAAATCAACCTTTTCTGTTATTCAGGCCATGGAAAGGAGTATGAAATGATGTAATTTTGCACTTGGAAGTTTAAATTTTACTACTGGCATATATAGAAACCTCAATCAAACTTGAATTCATGAACATAAAAAGGAACTAGGGATTTGGGAACTAGTTCTTCAGAGTTTCAAATATTTCTAAGCAAGCAGTAACTTCATCAATTCACCAACAGGTCAACTAACACAACACACAACACAATCACGACATGTGAAGAAAAGATTCCACATTATTCCTTGATCTGGTTCTAATGCCCTCTACTCTATCATAGGTTCTGAAACGATCGAAAGGACGGAACTCAACCTCCAGCATCAGCCGCAACCTCCTCATGTCCTGTATCAACTCAATACTTCAGTAAAGGATTCAAATTATTGTGAGGAAATCATGAATAAAGAGGTCAAATCTGAACTAAAATGACAAGGCTGCCTACTGAGACTAATTGAGGATACAACTCTCTTTAAGAAAAATTCTTCCAAAGGATCTATTCTGTCCCGTGCATATGGAACTTCAATTAATACAGCTAGCCAAAAGAAATAAGAAGATCAGAACTACAGGGGCCAGAGGGGACTATATAAAAAATCATCCAGCGTGTTCAGTATTTGATCACTATGCCCAACACAAGACGTTTAAGATATCATACACCTTGAAGCTGAATGGTTTTTCAAACTTCTAGTTTTGAGCAAAATTTTAAACACTAAATGGCAGAAATACGTGATGAAAAAAAAAACCATGCAAACACAATAGTCCCTCCATCCAAAGAAGAATCTAATTTGGGGATGAAGCTACTACATGGGGTAAAAATCAAAATAATTGGAATTTCTTAACCAGGTAAAGTTCAAATGGGAAATATTTCCAGTACAGAAACCACAATGAAACCCCTCGACCTTTCAATTAATTGAAGAAGAAAACAGAAATGGATAGGAACTCATATGGCTTCAATATGAAGTGCATAAATTGTAATTAATTATTTTAGCAATGGTTTCCAAACAGTAATATAGGCATTTTAATATCAATATGCACATGACAATCAAAACAGGTAAACTTATGTTTTGCTAAGGATGATATACAAGCCAACATGAGCTATAATATTAAGGCTGGCTACTGAGGCTAATAACAGCAGAAGCTCCTCCTTTCCAAAAATCAGTCAGTTTACTTGTATATTCAACTCAATAACCATAAAAGCGAAAGGAATGGACAAACAACGCGAGCAGAAATAGACCAGATTTACTGTAAAAGTTTGTCAAGCATTCTCCATTGTTGGATGCTATGACCAAAAGCCACAAAAACAGAAGGGAGATAACATAGAGAAACGACCTAAAAATGGAGAGCTTGAACGATCTCTGCAGCCAAAGTTTTCTCAAACTTTGGCCTTTTTAAATGATCGTTCATCCATTAATTGAATATTCAACTCAATAACCATAAAAGGGAAAGGAATGGACAAACAACGAGAGCACAAATAGACCAGATTTACTGTAAAAGTTTGTCAAGCATTCTGCATTGTTGGATGCTACGACCAAAAGTCACAAAAACAGAAGGGAGATAACATAGAGAAATGACCTAAAAATGGAGAGCTTGAATGATCTCTGCAGCCAAAGTTTTCTCAAACTTTGGCCCTTTTAAATGATCATTCATCCATTAATTGCCAGCAACACACAATTAACAATAATGTATAACTGCAAGCATGAAAAAAAAAAAGAAGTGGGATCGTCAAATGCAAAAGTTCAATTAGTTAATAACAATGTGCTCCAGAAAACCAATCATCAATTGCTTTAAAAAAATTTTATAAAATTTTAACTTAACGTCCCCATATAAAACAACAAAAACCATGTAGCATGGGAATTCCATTTCTTAAAAAAAAAAAAAAATCAACATGGTGGATTACTTGAGGATATTATCTTATTGACATCTCAAAATTTTTTTCAACGGCCAACTAAGAGACCTAAATGAGCAAATAATGATTCCAACCACCATAAACCAAAGACACTACAGGATAACATTATAAAATTGTATAACAATGTCAGCCCCTAATCAGCTAACTGAACAAGCAATTGTATTCAAAACAAGCAGAGACTCTCACTAGATTTTTGCACTATTGGAACTACTAACCATATTCCCCACCCACAAATAGTATTTGCAACAGAAACATCTAATTGTGAATGAAAATGCATAAACAAAGGAAAATCATTTCCTCTACTTACTTTCTCTAGCCATATTACTAGCGTCACCTCTGTTCTTCATCATGGATATCAGGTGAAACCAAACTCTCAACGAACATACTCGCATCTTCAAGGTCATCTATGTGATTATACCATGTGAATATGTTGCTCTTTGGATTGTAGAGTAGCAACACTGAATGGAAGATGAACAGTATTTTTCCATCCCTTGACAAGCAAATAGGTTGAGAGTAATCGAGTCTACAAGCATAATTCATATAGGGAACAGAAACAACTTTAGTCCAAGAATCTTCAACTCCATAATCTTTCATAATCCACACATCTATTCTGTCCTTTTCATAATCATAAAGCACAGAAAGGCAACCTCCTAACACTCCAAGTTTCCAATCATCTCCACCCTCTTCGCAATCAGGGGGCTCCATTGCTCCATATGTCTCATTGGCCAAATCAAGGCTCACAATGTTCCAACTATCGATTTCATGAGTTTCAGCCCAATGGAGATTTCCACTTGCGTACTGGCCAGAATCCATCAATGGAATGCCACCCTTGAAATCCCCAATCCGACTCCAAGAATTATTCTTTCGACTATACACTTGAACTTCAATCTGATATGCAACACCTCCACTAAACGTACAAAATATTCTCACTACTTTATAATCATCATTAAGTTCATCATAACCAAAACCGAACATCATATAACAACCATGCTTCATCTCCATGCCAATGTCAGGCAATTTCTTAGATTTGTTAATACAAGGGTTCCACAAAAACATATCGTTTTCATCAGCAGAAATGCAGACCAATCCTTTGCAAGAACCCACAACCCAAAATGACTTACTTGGACATTTCATTGGATAATCGATGTCAGTTGCCTCCGTAGCGTCGGTGGTGGTTGTGCCGGCCGTGGTTGGATAGAGTACAGAACTTACAGAACATTGCTCAAGGTGGTACTGACTATTTGGGGGAAGTACAGTGAGGATGAGACGGTGGGAACGATAATCATCCCTTCCAGAGGCTATTGTGAGATGGGTTTTAATGAAATCGGGGCTTGAGATTAAAGAAAGCCATGATTTTGAAACACATTTGAATTTCACGAGGGATTGGGAGGGTAGTCTTGAAAGGATTTCAACGATGAGCTCGCAAGGAAAGTTAGTGGCCAGTAAAGGGTCTAATTCTTGGTTTGGCGTCGACGAAGAGGTCGATTCCACCTCATGGCCATTCAATCTGTTCCTCTTTCGCAGGACAGGATAAGGTTGGAGTGGATCTGACTTCGATTCCATAGCTGGTGAAACTGTATGAAGGTTTGCTTTTGCCCTTTTTCTAAGAGAGACGAATTCTTTAGAGAAGAAGATGCAACGGAGGAAGAGGGGGGGATTACATTACATTTAGGGCTGTCAATTCGTGTCAGCGTGTCGGGTTGAAAGAGAAATTTACAGTTTTGCCCTCGACCCGAACCCGACCCGAACCCGAACGGGTTGAAGAATGACCAACCCGAACCCGACCTGTTTTTTATCAGGTCAACCCGAACCCGACCTGTTCAACCCGTTGACTTTGGTCAACGGGTTGACCAGGTCGGGTTCGGGTTGTTGACCCGTTAACTCGAACTCAACCCGAATTTTCACAAAAAAAAAAAAACTCAAAACAATTAGTAAGAAGTTATAATTTATAAAGCTACTACATTCCAACAAGTGTCAGTACTAATCTTTGTTCTCCAAACAAAATAAACTCCAATCCAAATTCAAAAATTACAAACCAAATCCAAACTCCAAAATAAATAACAAACACCAATATAGAAATCAATCTTTCACAATCTTCAAATCTTCACACCTAAACATGTGTCACCTACAAAATAACATTTTTAAAGACAGAAAACTTACCAAATACTATCAATTATATTATTGACTCAATAATATAATTGAAGTAAATCAATTATGTATTCGAACTACCGACCTCAGATTCTCCTTCTCCTCCTCCAATTTTCAAATCTAGGATATCTTTGATTAACTCATCAGCTTTGAAATCCTCAATTACTAAAAAGACAAATCACAATTAATATATGTGACATACATAAAAAAAATGATAAACATGATATCGAGCAAGTTGCTTACCTGCTTCTTCACTTCCAAATAGCCAATTCCTACAACATATCAGTGCTTCAACAATATTGGGAGCTAGCGAGCTACGATAATGATCTAGAATTCTCCCACCAAAACTGAAAGCTGATTCAGAAGCAACGGTTGATACTGGAATAGCAAGTATATCTCTAGCAAGTCTGGCCAAATCTGGATATCTGTATTCTTGAGATTTCCAAAAATGAAGCACTTCCAAATCGGTCTCAATATCGGTCATTGGCTCATCCAAGTACAACTCCAATTGAGACTTTCTTACATTACCATAACTGAGCTTTTTGCCTTGAAAAACTCGAAATTCCTATATAATGAACACGAAAAAGAAAACTTTCAATCATAATGAAATTATTGAAAAAAATAAGAACATACAAAAGAATTTGAAAAATTATAAAGTATACCTGTAAGACATTAGAAGAACCCACACCCAAAGATTCCTCATCATTACTTCTTCTGTTCTTGGAAGCTAAAATAGACCTTTGATCAAATGAAGAAACCTGCTCATACTCACCAAAGAGGCTAAAAAGTGTATCCTTCACTTTTGCCAATTCACTAGAATCCGCTCCATATAACCTTTCATAACTAAACTCAAGCATTTGGAACTTATACCGGGGGTCAAACACAACAGCAATTGCCAACAAAACATTAAATTCAGCCCAATATTTTTGAAACTTATCTAGCATCTTTCCAGCTATCTTGCTCATATACAAATCTGAGCTCATAGATTCCTCAACCAATCTCACTTGAATCATAAACACTTGAGGAAAATACAAATTGGAAGTAGGATAAAGAGTTCCAGAAAAAGCAGTAGTGGCAGAATAGAATACACCAAGAAACACACAAATCTTCTCAATTTTTTCCCATTCTTCTGAAGTTGGGCAGCTTCTGAAATTCGAATCACTTACTTGAAGGATCTCAAATGCAAGACGATAGTAAAGGGCACTTGCAAGCATCTTATAAGTAGAGTTCCATCTAGTAGGCACATCTTGCAACAAACCTTTCTTACCATTCAAAGAAGATTGTTCAATGCATAAATTAAACTTTTCCTTTCTCCCTTGAGACCCTTTAACATATTTCACACATTCTCTTACTTTTTCAACAGAAATATCAATTTCTTTCAAGCCATCTTGAACTATCAGATTGAGAATATGGGCACAACATCTCACGTGAAATAGATTACCATTACTCAACAAACCATTATTCAATAAAAGCTGTCTCCTAAGTAGACCAACACAAGCATCATTTGACGAAGCATTATCCAAAGTGATAGAAAATAATTTACCCTCAATACCCCAGCTACTTATCAATGCATAAAGCTTCTCACTTAATAGTAGACCAGTGTGTGGTGATGGCATGTAAGAAAAGTTCAAAATCCTCTTTTGCAAATTCCAATTCTTGTCAATATAGTGAGCAGTCAAACAGATATACCCATCCGTCACAATAGAAGTCCAAGCATCACTAGTCAAACTTATTCTACCACGACATTCATCCAACTCATTGAAAAGGCGATTGAACTCTTTCATATATATTTTCTTAACATCAGCCTTAGCAGTATTCCTACTAAATCTAAGAGCACCAGGCTCAAGATACTTAAACACATTCCATATCGCATCATATTCAACAAAAGAAAATGGCAGATTATGTCGAATTATAGCATGTACAACCAGCTCTCTAAATTTCTCTTGAGAATAAGTAGACTTTGACATCAAGGCAGAATTTTTATCAGCCACAATCATATATTGACCAATCTCTTTATTAGTTGTTTTAATGCATCTCTCAACATGGCGCAGAAGATTACCTGTGCCATGTTCGCTACTCGCATTATATCGCTGCCCACATTTAATGCATGCACATTTAAGAATCCCCTCGGTTTCTTCTAAAGGAAGCATCTTGAAGTGAACCCAAACGCCTGAGTTAAGTTTTCTTTTTTTCTTATCTCCTTTCTTGGCTTGCGATGATGATCCCTCTACTGCTCCAGTAACTGAAGCATCCTCCCCATGGTTTTGGCTTTCTTTGCTTCCTTCCATCATTGCTTTATGTTAACCTGTTGCATGAACATGAACGAAAGAGATCAGATCAACTTGCATGGAGATCAGATCAACTTACAAAGAGATCAGATCAACTTGAATGGAGATCAGATCAACTTACAAAGAGATCAGATCAACTTACAAAGAGATCAGATCAACTTACAACGCAGATCAGATCAAGTTGCATGGAGATCAGATCAACTTACAGCGCAGATCAGATCAACTTGTATGGAGATCAGATCAACTTACAAAGAGATCATATCAACTTGCATGGAGATCAGATCAACTTACAAAGAGATCAGATCAACTTACAGCGCAGATCAGATCAAGTTGCATGGAGATCAGATCAACTTGCATGGAGATCAGATCAACTTACAAAGAGATCAGATCAACTTCCATGGAGATCAGATCAAGTTGCATGGAGATCAGATCAAGTTGCATGGAGATCAGATCAACTTACAAAGAGATCAGATCAACTTGTATGGAGATCAGATCAACTTACAAAGAGATCAGATCAACTTGCATGGAGATCAAATTTATAAGCACACACATCCGACGAGTAAAAAATTACTTTAGCACTATAAAATGAGAAATGCAGCGCTATGCAGATCAACATGTTTTTATCAGCCATTAGTGAAACTCTATTTTCTTTTCAATGCAATGTTAGTTACTGGATGTATGATAGCTATAAAAAGATCAGTGGCTTCAATGCAAAAATTATGCTAACATGAGGATAACTGTCGGTGCTCTTCAAATGCAAAGATAACATGGCATCAACTAAAATAGTCTACATTGGCTTATTCCAAACACATCAGTTAAGCTGGGAAAGATATTTCAATGAACCATATTAGACTTATCCTTAGACTTCAAAGCAATGAGCAATTCTCTGCAGACTTCACTTAAATATGGCCCTTGTTAGAAAAATACTTGTAGAAGTACATATCAACTTCTCAAAATTCTCAAAAGCTAGAACACTACCAAACAAGAAAGAAGGCTAAGATTGAGCAAAAAATAAGAAAAAAAGAAAGAAGGCTCACCAGAGGTTCAAACTGGGCCTTCTCAACCAAAATCTTTTCAAATGAATCCCCGAATCCCCCCTTGTTCTGCACCAACAGGAAAAGGATAAGAACTACTGAAAAGTGTGCTACCTTTCATTCACTCCATATTCAAGAAAAGGTAAAAATGATCAGTAACAGAGAACCAGAAATATTCCAATTTAAAAGGAAATTAAAGTATGTACAACAAGTAACGAATAGAGCTATGAGCAATGTATATAAACAAGGCATAAAAAAATTAAAAGACACACAAAACAAACATTGACAACAACATAAAGATTTTTTTACCTGGGAAACTTCTCTCTTGATGTGGGTCGCCAGAAAATCTCCCGTCCGTGGAGGAGAAGCAGCAGCAGGATGAAGATGATCAAACAGAGGCTGAGCAGAGAAGTGGTGGCGGTGAAGACCTGATGGCTTGGCGACGGCGATTTGGCGGAGGAAAAGGTGCGGCGCAGATAATGAAATCGGGGAGAGATAATAATGAAATGGAGAAGAAGAGAGAATCCCTACCTAATCTATCGGGTCATCAGGTCAACCCGGCAACCCAGCGGGTTGACCTGATTCTGACCTTGTACTGTTGAACCCGACCCGGACCCGACCTGATTTTTTTTTCGGGTCCAAAATCCTGACCCTAACCCGACCTGTTTCGTGTTGGGTTCGTGTCCGGTTTCCGTGTCGTGTCAGAAATTGCCATCCCTAATTACATTTACGAAAAAACTACAAAATGCCCTTATATTTAACAAAACTATAAAGGTCCCCTTTGACAAATTAGCAAAGATTAGTAATAAATAGAATTTTTTTTAGGCATAGTAATAAGGCAAATTATATCCTACTCCTAGGAGTATATTATAATTTCCCATAATTGAAAGGGTTGTTTGCATATTCCCAGAAATCTCCCATTTGCTTTTCTCTCTCACTCTCTCTTCCCCCCCCCCCTCCCCATTTCTCTCTTCCCCACCTTTCCTTTCTTCTTTTTCTCTCTCCCCGTTACACCACCTCACCGTCGGTTCTTCACGGCCGCCCCCGTTCCGGCCAACCGGTGACCGTTCTCGGCCGTCCTAACCCATGAAAATGTTCCCCACACTCCATAGAACAAAATCATGTCTTCGTTTCTCTATTTCGTGTCCGTTTTCTCTCTCCACAAATCTCATTTTCCCGCCGACCGTTCGCCACCGATTCATCCCTTTCCGGCCAAGATTTGGGTCGGTTCTCACCACTAAAAGATCCCCCATGGTCCCTAGAACAAAACCCCTCCATTATATTTGCATTTTGGAAGAGTTGGAGTGAGGTTGGTTTTTGGAAACCCTAGACCGCCACTTTCCCGCCTCGAACCGCCATTCTCCGGCGTCTTCTTGGGCTACCGACACCTTGCATGGACTCCTCTCCTTCGGAGCTTCAAAAGCCACCCAGAATCTTTGCATTTTGGTAACCGGAAGAAGAAGCGGCGGTGGAGAGAGAAGATTTCGTTGGCGGTGGTGGGACTGCAGAGGCCACGGTGGCAATGAAGGGGCTGGAGTGAATGGTGTGCAAGAAGGAACTTAGCAATAGGTTAGTGGGCTTATGTAAACTTGAAACGATAGCTTATGTAAACTCGAATGTGCACTTATGTAAACTCAAATGTCTACTTATGTAAACTCGTTATGTAAACTAAGGGTTTTGAACTACTTATGTAAACTGGGGGTTCTGAACTACTTATGTAAACTGTGGGTTCTGAGCTACTTATGTAAACTGAGGGTTCTGAGCTACTTATGTAAACTGAGGGTTCTGAACTACTTATGTAAACTGAGGTTCTGAACTACTGATGTAAACTGAGGGTGCTGAACTACTTATGTAAACTGAGGGTGCTGAGCTACTTATGTAAACTGAGGGTGCTGAACTACTTATGTAAACTGAGGGTTCTGAACTACTTATGTAAACTGAGGGTGCTGAACTACTTATGTAAACTGAGGGTGCTGAACTACTTATGTAAATTGAGGGTTCTGAACTACTTATGTAAACTGAGGTTCTGAACTACTTATGTAAACTGAGGGTGCTGAGCTACTTATGTAAACTGAGGGTTCTGAACTATTTATGGAAACTGGGGGTTCTGAGCTATTTATGTAAACTGGGGGTTCTGAGCTACTTATGTAAACTGGGGGTTCTGAGCTACTTATGTAAACTGAGGGTTCTGAACTATTTATGCAAACTGGGGGTTCTGAACTATTTATGCAAACTGGGGGTTCTGAGCTATTTATGTAAACTAAGTGTTCTGAACTACTTATGTAAACTGAGGTTCTGAACTACTTATGTAAACTGAGGTTCTGAACTACTTATGTAAACTGAGGGTGCTGAACTACTTATGTAAACTGAGGGTGCTGAACTACTTATGTAAACTGAGGGTGCTGAAATACTTATGTAAACTGATGGTGCTGAACTACTTATGTAAACTGAGGTTCTGAACTACTTATGAAAACTGAGGGTTCTGAACTACGTATGTAAACTGAGGTTCTGAACTACTTATGTAAACTGAGGGTTCTGAACTACTTATGTAAACTGAGGGTGCTGAACTACTTATGTAAACTGAGGGTGCTGAACTACTTATGTAAACTGAGGGTGCTGAACTATTTATGTAAACTGAGGAATAAAGCTTGGTAGTAATAGTAGTGTAGCAGTAAACCAGCTAGGAGTAAACCGCCTGGTTTACTCCTAGGAGTAGGATATACTAACTGTAGTAATAAATAGATTAAATCATACTTTTGTTCTTTTACATTTGGTTAAATAATTTTGTTGTCCTTATATTTTAAAATAATTTTTTTATTCTCTATATAAAATATGTATTGTTTGGTCCCTTACATTTTAAAAATTTATTATTTAGTCCTCGTAATGTCTATTTTATTTCAATTGTCTCAAATTTATTTATGAGTAGGATACAAAATTTTTTAATGAAAGATATAATAGTTTAAACATCAGTGCATATATTAAAATATTTAAAATTTAAGTTAGATTATGAAAATTTGAAACGGTTCATCTCTATTTAATGAATTTCGGGTTAGTTATTTATAAATTTTAATTGTCAAATTTAAATTTTTAGAATTTTTAAATAGTTTTTTAAACTTTTCAATAGTTAAATTAATATTTAGGTTGTTATATTATTCATTTAGGGAGTTCTTTTAGACTGTACATGAATAGAGTTAATAAAATTTGGATCGAATCAACAATAGGGACTAAATAATACATATTTTAAATATAAGGACCAAACAAAATATTTGGTTAAATGTTAGAGACCAAAAATATGTTTTAATCTAATAAATATCTCATTTTTTTATTTATTGCTTTTTTTAATCTCAATATCCTTTTTATAAAAAACTAGTGGAGTTTGCCGCGCTACGCGAGGCCCATTGTTAACGAATTTTTTGTTTTGTTTGTTTTATATTTTTAGTTTTTAAAATAATTTTTAATAGAGGTATTTAAAATTGAAGATGAAGAAAATTAATCTTGATGAACCCAAAAAAATCAGCAGTGAAGATGAAGAAAATAAGCAGGTATTTAATAGAAGTATTGTTTGCAAACTTGAAGTTATTATCTCCATGTTTTTTTAATTGCAGTGAAGATGAAGAAAATTAAGTTCGATGAACCTCACTACAAACGGGCTGTTGTAACCAAAGAGTTAATGATGTTGGGTCAGTTCATCAAACTCGCTCTATCAGCAAAACATGTTTCCCTATTCATGGTTTTCCATGGATAACATGTCTTCCTATTCATGTTTTTCTATTTTGACGTAGTGTTAGTTGTTCTGAAACGTGGTGAACTGTCTTTGTGAAAAAAATAGTTTAAATTCACACGTCCTACAGGCTAGTTGTTTTTTATGTGGTGCTAGTGTTTGAGACGTGGTGGGCTGTCTTTTTGAAAAAAAATTTGTTTCAATTAACATGCATCAATGTAGACGATTCTGGATGTGGTGCTAATTGTTATTGACGTGGTGCTAGTGTTTTGAGACGTGGTGGGCTGTCTTTGTGAAAAAAATCTGTTTGAATTCACATGCATTAATATAGACATTTTTGGACGTGGTGCTAGTTCTTATTGACGTGGTGCTAGTGTTCTGAGACGTGGTGGGCTGTCTTCGTGAAAAAAATAGCTTGAATTCACATCAATGGATGTAGACGTTTATGGACGTGATGCTAGTTGTTTTTGACGTGGTTCTAGTATTATGAGACGTGGTGGGCTGTGTTTGTGAAAAAAAATAGCATAAATTCACATGCATGGATGTAGACGTTTCAGGACGTTGTTATTGTTTGTTATTGACGTGGTGCTAGTGTTGTGAAACGTGGTGGGCTGTATTTGTGAAAAAAATAGTTTAAATTCACATTCATAGATGTAGACGTTTCTGGACGTGGTTTTAGTTGTTTTTGACGTGGTGCTAGTGTTTAGAGTCGTGGTGGGCTGTCTTTGTGAAAAAAATATGTTTGAAATCACATGCATTGATGTAGACGTTTCTGGACGTGGTGCTAGTTGTTTTTGACGTGGTGGTTGTGTTTAGAGACGTGGTGGGCTGTCTTTGTGAAAAAAATATGTTTAAATTCACATGCATTGATGTAGACGTTTCTAGACGTGGTGCTAGTTTTTTTTGACGTGGTGGTTGTGTTCGGAGATGTGGTGGGCTATCTTTGTGAAAAAAATTAGTTTAAATTCACACACATGGATGTAGACGTTTTTGGACGTGGTTGTAGTTGTTTTTGACATGGTTCTTGTGTTCTGAGACGTGGTGGACTGTCTTTGTGAAAAAAATCAGTTTAAATTCACACACATGGATGTAGACGTTTCTGGACGTGGTGCTAGTTTTTTTGACGTGTTTTTAGTATTCTAAGACGTGATGGGCTGTTTTTGTGAAAAAAATTAGTTTAAATTCAGACCCATGGATGTAGTCATTTCTGGACGTGGTGTTAGTTGTTTTTGACGTTGTTCTAGTGTTGTAAGACGTAGTGGGATGTCTTTGTGAAAAAAATATGTTTGAATTTACATGCATGAATGTAGACGTTTCAGAACATGGTGCTAGTTTTTATTAACGTGGTGCTAGTGTTCTGAGACGTGGTGGGCTGTCTTTGTGAAAAAAATAGCTTCAATTCACATGAATGGATGTAGACGTTTCTGGACGTGGTGCCAATTGTTTTTGACGTGGCTCTAGTGTTATGAGACGTGGTGGGCTGTCTTTGTGATAAAATAGCTTGAATTCACATGCATGGATAACGTTCCTGAACGTGGTGCTAGTTGTTTTTGACGTGCTTCTTGTGTTCAAAGACGTGGTGGGCTGTCTTTGTGTAAAAAATATCTTATATTCACATGCATGGATGTAGACGTTTCTGGACGTTTTTCTTGTTGTTTTTGATGTGGTGTTAGTGTTCTGAGACGTGGTGGGCTATCTTTGTGAAAAAAATAACTTAAATTCACATGCATGGATGTAGAGGTTTCTGGACGTGGTGCTAGTTGGTTTTGACGTTGTTCTAGTGTTCTGAGACTTGGTGGGATGGCTTTGTAATAAAATAGCTTAAATTCACATGCATGGATATAGACGTTTCTGGACGTGGTGCTAGTTGTTTTTGACTCGGTGTTAGTGTTCTGAGACGTGGTGGGCTGTCTTTGTGAAAAAATAGCTTAAATTCACATGCATGGATGTAGACATTTCTGGACGTGGTGCTAGTTGTTTTTTGACGTGGTGCTAGTGTTATGAGACGTGGTGGGCTGTCTTTGTGATAAAATAACTTGAATTCACAAGCATGGATATAGATGTTTCTGGACGTGGTGCTAGTTGTTTTTGACGTGGTTCTAGTGTTGTAAGACGTAAAGGGATGTGTTTGTGAAAAAAATCTGTTTGAATTCACATGCATGAATGTAGACATTTCAGGACATGGTGCTAGTTTTTATTAACGTGGTGCTAGTGTTCTGAGACGTGGTGGGCTGTTTTTGTGAAAAAAATAGCTTCAATTCACATGAATGGATGTAGACGATTCTGGACGTGGTGCTAGTGTTCTGAGACGTGGTGGGCTGTCTTTGTGAAAAAAATAGCTTCAATTCACATGAATGGATGTAGACGTTTCTGGACGTGGTGCCAATTGTTTTTGACGTGGTTCTAGTGTTATGAGACGTGGTGGGCTGTCTTTGTGATAAAATAGCTTGAATTCACATGCATGGATAACGTTCCTGGACGTGGTGCTAGTTGTTTTTGACGTGCTTCTTGTGTTCAAAGACGTGCTGGGCTGTCTTTGTGTAAAAAATATCTTATATTCACATGCATGGATGTAGACGTTTCTGGACGTTGTTCTTGTTGTTTTTGATGTGGTGTTAGTGTTCTGAGACGTGATGGGCTATCTTTGTGAAAAAAATAACTTAAATTCACATGCATGGATGTAGAGGTTTCTGGACGTGGTGCTAGTTGGTTTTGACGTTGTTCTAGTGTTCTGAGACTTGGTGGGATGGCTTTGTAATAAAAATAGCTTAAATTCACATGCATGGATATAGACGTTTCTGGACGGGTGCTAGTTGTTTTTGACGCGGTGTTAGTGTTCTTAGACGTGGTGGGCTGTCTTTGTGAAAAAATAGCTTAAATTCACATGCATGGATGTAGACATTTCTGGACGTGGTGCTAGTTGTTTTTGACGTGGTGCTAGTGTTATGAGACGTGGTGGGCTGTCTTTGTGAAAAAAATCTGTTTGAATTTACATGCATGAATATAGACATTTTTGGACGTGGTGCGAGTTCTTATTGACGTGGTGATTCTGAGACGTGGTGGGCTGTCTTTGTGAAAAAAATAGCTTCAATTCGCATGCTTGGATGTAGACGTTTCTGGACGTGATGCTAATTGTTTTTGACGTGGTTCTAGAGTTATGAGACTTGGTGGGGTGTCTTTGTGAAAAATATAACTTAAATTCACATGCATTGATGTAGACTTTTCAGGACATTATTATTGTTGTTATTGACGTGGTGCTAGTGTTGTGAGACGTGGTGGGCTGTATTTGTGAAAAAATAGTTTAAATTCTCATTCATAGATGTAGACGTTTCTGGACGTTGTTCTAGTTGTTTTTGATGTGGTGCTAGTGTTCTGAGACTTGGTGGGTGGTCTTTTTGAAAAAAATAGCTTAAATTCACCTTCATGGATGTAGACGTTTCTGGACGTGGTTCTAGTTGTTTTTGACGTGGTGCTTGTGTTATCCGACGTGGTGGACTGTCTTTGTGAAAAAATAGCTTAAATTCATATGCAATGATGTAGATGTTTCTAGACGTGGTGCTCGTTGTTTTTGACGTGGTGCAAGTGTTCTGAGACGTGGTGGGTTGTCTTTGTGAAAAAATAGCTTGAATTCACATGCATGGATATAGACGTTTCTAGACGTGGTTCTAATTGTTTTGGAGGTGGTGCAAGTGTTCTGAGACGTGGTGGGCTGTCTTTTTTAAAGAAATAGCTTAAATTCACATGCATGGATGTGGACGTTTCTGGACGTGATTCTAGTTGTTTTTGACGTAGTGCTAGTGTTATCAGACATGGTGGGCTGTCTTTGTGAAAAAATAACTTAAATTCACATGCATTGATGTAGATGTTTCTGGACGCGGTGCTAGTTGTTTTTGACGTGATGCAAGTGTTCTGAGACATGGTGGGCTGTCTTTGTGAAAAATAGTTTGAATTTACATGCATGGATATAGACATTTCTGGACGTAGTTCTAGTTATTTTTGACGTGGTGCTAGTTTTCTTAGACGTGGTGGGCTGTCTTTGTGAAAAAATAGTTTAAATTCACATGCATGGATGTAGACGTTTCTGGAGGTGGTGCAAGTTGTTTTTGAAATGGTGCTTGTGTAATGTGATGTGGTGGGCTGTTTTTGTGAAAAAAATCTGTTTAAATTCACATGCATGGATGTAGACGTTTCTGGATGTGGTGCTCGTTGTTTTTGACTTGGTGCTAGTGTTCTGTGACATGGTGGGCTGTCTTCGTGAAAAAATAGCTTGAATTCAAATTCATGGATGGAGACGTTTCTGAATGTGGTTCCAGTTGTTTTTGACGTGGTGTTAGTGTTATCAAACGTGGTGGGCTGTCTTCGTGAAAAAATAGCTTAAATTCACATTCTTTAATGTAGATGTTTCTGGAAGTGGTGCGAGTTGTTTTTGACGTGGTGCTAGTGTTCTGAGATGTGGTTGGCTGTCTTTTTGAATAAAATAGCTTCAATTCTCATGCATGGATAAAGACATTTCCGGACGTGATGCATGTTGTTTTTTACGTGGTTCTAGTGTTATGAGACGTGGTGGGCCGTCTTTGTGAAATAAATAGCTTAAATTCAGATGCATGGATATAGACGTTTATGGGTGTGGTGCTAGTTGTTTTTGACGTGGTGCTAGTGTTCTGTGACGTGGTGCGCTGTCTTTGTGAAAAAATAGCTTAAATTCACATGCATAGATGTAGACATTTCTGGACGTGGTGCTAGTTATTTTTAACGTGGTGCTAGTGTTATGAGATGTGGTGAGCTATCTTTGTGAAAAAAATCTGTTTGAATTTACATGCAGAATATAGACATTTTTGGACGTGGTGCTAGTTCTTATTGACGTGGTGATTCTGAGACGTGGTGGGCTGTCTTTGTGAAAAAAATAGCTTCAATTCGCATGCTTGGATGCAGACATTTCTGAACGTGATGCTAGTTGTTTTTGACGTGGTTCTAGAGTTATGAGACTTGGTGGGGTGTCTTTGTGAAAAATATAGCTTAAATTCACATGCATTGATGTTGACTTCTCAGGACGTTATTCTAGTTGTTTTTGACGTGGTGCTAGTGTTCTGAGACGTGGTGGGCTGTCTTTTTGAAAAAAATAGCTTAAATTCACCTTCATGGATGTAGACGTTTCTGGACGTGGTTCTAGTTGTTTTTGACGTGGTGCTTGTGTTATCAGACGTGGTGGGCTGTCTTTGTGAAAAAATAGCTTAAATTCACATGCAATGATGTAGATGTTTCTGGACGTGGTGCTAGTTGTTTTTGACGTGGTGCAAGTGTTCTGAGACGTGGTGGGTTGTCTTTGTGAAAAAATAGCTTGAATTCACATGCATGGATATAGACGTTTCTAGACGTGGTTCTAATTGTTTTTGAGGTGGTGCTAGTGTTCTGAGACGTGGTGGGCTGTCTTTTTTAATGAAATAGCTTAAATTCACATGCATGGATGTAGACGTTTCTGGACGTGATTCTAGTTGTTTTTGACGTGGTGCTAGTGTTATCAGACATGGTGGGCTGTCTTTGTGAAAAAATAGCTTAAATTCACATGCATTGATGTAGATGTTTCTGGACTTGGTGCTAGTTGTTTTTGACGTGGTGCAAGTGTTCTGAGACATGGTGGGCTGTCTTTGTGAAAAATAGTTTGAATTCACATGCGTGGATATAGACATTTCTGGACGTAGTTCTAGTTATTTTTGACGTGGTGCTAGTTTTCTTAGACGTGGTGGGCTGTCTTTGTGAAAAAATAGTTTAAATTCACATGCAAGGATGTAGACGTTTTCTGGACGTGGTGCTAGTGTTTTGAGACGTGGTGGGCTGTCTTTGTGAAAAAAATAGCTTAAATTCACATGCTTTGATGTAGATATTTCTGGAAGTGGTGCGAGTTGTTTTTGACGTGGTGCTAGTGTTCTGAGACGTGGTGGGCTGTATTTGTGAAAAAATATCTTGAATTCACATGCATGGATGTAGTCATTTCTGGACGTGGTTCTAATTATTTTTGACGTGGTGCTAGTGTTCTGAGACGTGGTGGGCTGTCTTTGTGAAAAAAATAGCTTAAATTTAAATGCATGGATGTCGACGTTTATGGACGTGGTGCTAGTTGTTTTTGACATGGTGCTAGTGTTATCAGACATGGTGGGCAGTCTTTGTGAAAAAATAGCTTAAATTCACATGCATTGATGTAGATGTTTCTGGACGTGGTGCTAGTTGTTTTTGACGTCGTGCTAGTGTTTTGAGACATGGTGGACTGTCTTTGTGAAAAATAGTTTGAATTCACATGCAATGATGTAGATGTTTCTGGACGTGGTGCTAGTTGTTTTTGACGTGGTGCAAGTGTTCTGAGACGTGGTGGGTTGTCTTTGTGAAAAAATAGCTTGAATTCACATGCATGGATATAGACGTTTCTAGACGTGGTTCTAATTGTTTTTGAGGTGGTGCTAGTGTTATGAGACTTGGTGGGGTGTCTTTGTGAAAAATATAGCTTAAATTCACATGCATTGATGTTGACTTCTCAGGACGTTATTCTAGTTGTTTTTGACGTGGTGCTAGTGTTCTGAGACGTGGTGGGCTGTCTTTTTGAAAAAAATAGCTTAAATTCACCTTCATGGATGTAGACGTTTCTGGACGTGGTTCTAGTTGTTTTTGACGTGGTGCTTGTGTTATCAGACGTGGTGGGCTGTCTTTGTGAAAAAATAGCTTAAATTCACATGCAATGATGTAGATGTTTCTGGACGTGGTGCTAGTTGTTTTTGACGTGGTGCAAGTGTTCTGAGACGTGGTGGGTTGTCTTTGTGAAAAAATAGCTTGAATTCACATGCATGGATATAGACGTTTCTAGACGTGGTTCTAATTGTTTTTGAGGTGGTGCTAGTGTTCTGAGACGTGGTGGGCTGTCTTTTTTAATGAAATAGCTTAAATTCACATGCATGGATGTAGACGTTTCTGGACGTGATTCTAGTTGTTTTTGACGTGGTGCTAGTGTTATCAGACATGGTGGGCTGTCTTTGTGAAAAAATAGCTTAAATTCACATGCATTGATGTAGATGTTTCTGGACTTGGTGCTAGTTGTTTTTGACGTGGTGCAAGTGTTCTGAGACATGGTGGGCTGTCTTTGTGAAAAATAGTTTGAATTCACATGCGTGGATATAGACATTTCTGGACGTAGTTCTAGTTATTTTTGACGTGGTGCTAGTTTTCTTAGACGTGGTGGGCTGTCTTTGTGAAAAAATAGTTTAAATTCACATGCAAGGATGTAGACGTTTCTGGACGTGGTGCTAGTTGTTTTTGACGTGGTGGGCTGTCTTTGTGAAAAAAATAGCTTAAATTCACATGCATGAATGTAGACGTTTCTGGAGGTGGTGCTAGTTGTTTTTGACGTGGTGCTTGTGTAATGAGATGTGGTGGGATGATTTTGTGAAAAAAATCTGTTTAAATTCACATGCATGGATGTAGACGTTTCTGGATGTGGTGCTCGTTGTTTTTGACTTGGTGCTAGTGTTCTGTGACATGGTGGGCTGTCTTCGTGAAAAAATAGCTTGAATTCAAATTCATGGATGTAGATGTTTCTGAACGTGGTTCTAGTTGTTTTTGACGTGGTGTTAGTGTTATCAAACGTGGTGGGCTGTCTTCGTGAAAAAATAGCTTAAATTCACATGCTTTAATGTAGATGTTTCTGGAAGTGGTGCGAGTTGTTTTTGACTTGGTGCTAGTGTTCTGAGATGTGGTGGGCTGTTTTTGTGAATAAAATAGCTTCAATTCACATGCATGGATGTAGACATTTCCGGACGTGATGCATGTTATTTTATACGTGGTTCTAGTGTTATGAGGCGTGGTGGGCTGTATTTGTGAAATAAATAGCTTAAATTCAGATGCATGGATATAGACGTTTCTGGGTGTGGTGCTAGTTGTTTTTGACGTGGTGCTAGTGTTCTGAGACGTGGTGGGCAGTCTTTGTGAAAAAATAGCTTAAATTCACATGCATGGATGTAGACGTTTCTGGACGTGGTGCTAGTTGTTTTTAACGTGGTGCTAGTGTTATGAGATGTGGTGAGCTATCTTTGTGAAAAAAATCTGTTTGAATTTACATGCATGAATATAGACATTTTTGGACGTGGTGCTAGTTCTTATTGACGTGGTGATTCTGAGATGTGGTGGGCTGTCTTTGCGAAAAAAATAGGTTCAATTCGCATGCTTGGATGTAGACATTTCTGGACGTGATGCTAGTTGTTTTTGACGTGGTTCCAGAGTTATGAGACTTGGTGGGGTGTCTTTGTGAAAAATATAGCTTAAATTCACATGCTTTGATGTAGATATTTCTGGAAGTGGTGCGAGTTGTTTTTGACGTGGTGCTAGTGTTCTGAGACGTGGTGGGCTGTATTTGTGAAAAAATATCTTGAATTCACATGCATGGATGTAGTCATTTCTGGACGTGGTTCTAATTATTTTTGACGTGGTGCTAGTGTTCTGAGACGTGGTGGGCTGTCTTTGTGAAAAAAATAGCTTAAATTTAAATGCATGGATGTCGACGTTTATGGACGTGGTGCTAGTTGTTTTTGACATGGTGCTAGTGTTATCAGACATGGTGGGCAGTCTTTGTGAAAAAATAGCTTAAATTCACATGCATTGATGTAGATGTTTCTGGACGTGGTGCTAGTTGTTTTTGACGTCGTGCTAGTGTTTTGAGACATGGTGGACTGTCTTTGTGAAAAATAGTTTGAATTCACATGCAATGATGTAGATGTTTCTAGACGTGGTTCTAATTGTTTATGACGTGGTGCTAGTGTTCTGAGACGTGGTGGGCTGTCTGTTTTAAAAAAATAGCTTAAATTCACATGCATGGATGTAGACGTTTCTGGACGTGATTCTAGTTGTTTTTTACGTGGTGCTAGTGTTATCAGACGTGGTGGGCTGTGAAAAAATAGCTTAAATTCACATGCGTTGATGTAGATGTTTCTGGACGTGGTGCTAGTTGTTTGTGACGTGGTGCAAGCGTTCTGAGACATGGTGGCCTGTCTTTGTGAAAAATAGTTTGAATTCACATGCATGGATATAGACGTTTCTGGAGCTAGTTCTAGTTATTTTTGACGTGGTGCTAGTTTTCTGAGGCGTGGTGGACTGTCTTTGTGAAAAAAATAGTTTAAATTCACGTGCAAGGATGTAGACGTTTCTGGACGTGGTGCTAGTTATTTTTGACGTGGTGCTAGTGTTTTGAGACGTGGTGGGCTGTCTTTGTGAAAAAAATAGCTTAAATTCACATGCTTTGATGTAGATATTTCTGGAAGTGGTGCGAGTTGTTTTTGACGTGGTGCTAGTGTTCTGAGACGTGGTGGGCTGTATTTGTGAAAAAATATCTTGAATTCACATGCATGGATGTAGTCATTTCTGGACGTGGTTCTAATTATTTTTGACGTGGTGCTAGTGTTCTGAGACGTGGTGGGCTGTCTTTGTGAAAAAAATAGCTTAAATTTAAATGCATGGATGTCGACGTTTATGGACGTGGTGCTAGTTGTTTTTTACATGGTTGTAGTGTTATCAGACATGGTGGGCAGTCTTTGTGAAAAAATAGCTTAAATTCACATGCATTGATGTAGATGTTTCTGGACGTGGTGCTAGTTGTTTTTGACGTCGTGCTAGTGTTTTGAGACATGGTGGACTGTCTTTGTGAAAAATAGTTTGAATTCACATGCAATGATGTAGATGTTTCTGGACGTGGTGCTAGTTGTTTTTGACGTGGTGCAAGTGTTCTGAGACGTGGTGGGTTGTCTTTGTGAAAAAATAGCTTGAATTCACATGCATGGATATAGACGTTTCTAGACGTGGTTCTAATTGTTTTTGAGGTGGTGCTAGTGTTATGAGACTTGGTGGGGTGTCTTTGTGAAAAATATAGCTTAAATTCACATGCATTGATGTTGACTTCTCAGGACGTTATTCTAGTTGTTTTTGACGTGGTGCTAGTGTTCTGAGACGTGGTGGGCTGTCTTTTTGAAAAAAATAGCTTAAATTCACCTTCATGGATGTAGACGTTTCTGGACGTGGTTCTAGTTGTTTTTGACGTGGTGCTTGTGTTATCAGACGTGGTGGGCTGTCTTTGTGAAAAAATAGCTTAAATTCACATGCAATGATGTAGATGTTTCTGGACGTGGTGCTAGTTGTTTTTGACGTGGTGCAAGTGTTCTGAGACGTGGTGGGTTGTCTTTGTGAAAAAATAGCTTGAATTCACATGCATGGATATAGACGTTTCTAGACGTGGTTCTAATTGTTTTTGAGGTGGTGCTAGTGTTCTGAGACGTGGTGGGCTGTCTTTTTTAATGAAATAGCTTAAATTCACATGCATGGATGTAGACGTTTCTGGACGTGATTCTAGTTGTTTTTGACGTGGTGCTAGTGTTATCAGACATGGTGGGCTGTCTTTGTGAAAAAATAGCTTAAATTCACATGCATTGATGTAGATGTTTCTGGACTTGGTGCTAGTTGTTTTTGACGTGGTGCAAGTGTTCTGAGACATGGTGGGCTGTCTTTGTGAAAAATAGTTTGAATTCACATGCGTGGATATAGACATTTCTGGACGTAGTTCTAGTTATTTTTGACGTGGTGCTAGTTTTCTTAGACGTGGTGGGCTGTCTTTGTGAAAAAATAGTTTAAATTCACATGCAAGGATGTAGACGTTTCTGGACGTGGTGCTAGTTGTTTTTGACGTGGTGGGCTGTCTTTATGAAAAAAATAGCTTAAATTCACATGCATGAATGTAGACGTTTCTGGAGGTGGTGCTAGTTGTTTTTGACGTGGTGCTTGTGTAATGAGATGTGGTGGGATGATTTTGTGAAAAAAATCTGTTTAAATTCACATGCATGGATGTAGACGTTTCTGGATGTGGTGCTCGTTGTTTTTGACTTGGTGCTAGTGTTCTGTGACATGGTGGGCTGTCTTCGTGAAAAAATAGCTTGAATTCAAATTCATGGATGTAGACGTTTCTGAACGTGGTTCTAGTTGTTTTTGACGTGGTGTTAGTGTTATCAAACGTGGTGGGCTGTCTTCGTGAAAAAATAGCTTAAATTCACATGCTTTAATGTAGATGTTTCTGGAAGTGGTGCGAGTTGTTTTTAACTTGGTGCTAGTGTTCTGAGATGTGGTGGGCTGTTTTTGTGAATAAAATAGCTTCAATTCACATGCATGGATGTAGACATTTCCGGACGTGATGCATGTTATTTTATACGTGGTTCTAGTGTTATGAGGCGTGGTGGGCTGTATTTGTGAAATAAATAGCTTAAATTCAGATGCATGGATATAGACGTTTCTGGGTGTGGTGCTAGTTGTTTTTGACGTGGTGCTAGTGTTCTGAGACGTGGTGGGCAGTCTTTGTGAAAAAATAGCTTAAATTCACATGCATGGATGTAGACGTTTCTGGACGTGGTGCTAGTTGTTTTTAACGTGGTGCTAGTGTTATGAGATGTGGTGAGCTATCTTTGTGAAAAAAATCTGTTTGAATTTACATGCATGAATATAGACATTTTTGGACGTGGTGCTAGTTCTTATTGACGTGGTGATTCTGAGATGTGGTGGGCTGTCTTTGTGAAAAAAATAGGTTCAATTCGCATGCTTGGATGTAGACATTTCTGGACGTGATGCTAGTTGTTTTTGACTTGGTTCCAGAGTTATGAGACTTGGTGGGGTGTCTTTGTGAAAAATATAGCTTAAATTCACATGCATTGATGTAGACTTTTCAGGACGTTATAATTGTTGTTATTGACGTGGTGCTAGTGTTGTGAGGCGTGGTGGGCTGTATTTCTGAAAAAAATAGTTTAAATTCACATTCATAGATGTAGACGTTTCTGGACGTTGTTCTAGTTGTTTTTGACGTGGTGCTAGTGTTTTGAGACGTGGTGGGCTGCCTTTTTGAAAAAAATAGCTTAAATTCACCTTCTGGGATGTAGACGTTTCTGGACGTGGTTCTAGTTGTTTTTGACGTGGTGCTTGTGTTATCAGACGTGGTGGGCTGCCTTTTTGAAAAAAATAGCTTAAATTCACCTTCATGGATGTAGACATTTCTGGACGTGGTTCTAGTTGTTTTTGACGTGGTGCTTGTGTTACCAGACGTGGTTGGCTGTCTTTGTGAAAAAATAGCTTAAATTCACATGCATTGATGTAGATGTTTCTGGACGTGGTGCTAGTTGTTTTTGACGTGGTTCAAGTGTTCTGAGACGTGGTGGGCTGTCTTGGTGAAAAAATAGCTTGAATTGACATGCATGGATATAGACGTTTCTAGACGTGGTTCTAATTATTTATGACGTGGTACTAGTGTTATGAGACGTGGTGGGCTGTCTTTTTTTAAAAAATAGCTTAAATTCACATGCATGGATGTAGACGTTTCTGGACGTGATTCTAGTTTTTTTTACGTGGTGCTAGTGTTATCAGACGTGGTGGGCTGTCTTTGTGAAAAAATAGCTTAAATTCGCATGCATTGATGTAGATGTTTCTGGACGTGGTGCTAGTTGTTTTTGACGTTGTGCTAGTGTTTTGAGACATGGTGGGCTGTCTTTGTGAAAAATAGTTTGAATTCACATGCATGGATATAGACGTTTCTGGACGTAGTTCTGGTTATTTTTGACGTGGTGCTAGTTTTCTGAGGCGTGGTGGACTGCCTTTGTGAAATAAATAGTTTAAATTCACGTGCAAGGATGTGGGCGTTTCTGGACCTGGTGCTAGTTATTTTTGACGTGGTGCTAGTGTTTTGAGACGTGGTGGGTTGTCTTAGTGAAAAAAATAGCTTAAATTCACATACATGAATGTAGACGTTTCTGGACGTGGTTCTAGTTATTTTTGACGTGGTGCTTGTGTTATCAGACGTGGTTGGCTGCCTTTGTGAAAAAATAGCTTAAATTCACATGCATTGATGTAGATGTTTCTGGACGTGGTGCTAGTTGTTTTTGACGTGGTTCGCGTGTTCTGAGACGTGGTGGCTGTCTTGGTGAAAAAATAGCTTGAATTGACATGCATGGATATAGACGTTTCTAGACGTGGTTCTAATTGTTTATGACGTGGTGCTAGTGTTCTGAGACGTGGTGGGCTGTCTGTTTTAAAAAAATAGCTTAAATTCACATGCATGGATGTAGACGTTTCTGGACGTGATTCTAGTTGTTTTTTACGTGGTGCTAGTGTTATCAGACGTGGTGGGCTGTGAAAAAATAGCTTAAATTCACATGCGTTGATGTAGATGTTTCTGGACGTGGTGCTAGTTGTTTGTGACGTGGTGCAAGCGTTCTGAGACATGGTGGCCTGTCTTTGTGAAAAATAGTTTGAATTCACATGCATGGATATAGACGTTTCTGGAGCTAGTTCTAGTTATTTTTGACGTGGTGCTAGTTTTCTGAGGCGTGGTGGACTGTCTTTGTGAAAAAAATAGTTTAAATTCACGTGCAAGGATGTAGACGTTTCTGGACGTGGTGCTAGTTATTTTTGACGTGGTGCTAGTGTTTTGAGACGTGGTGGGCTGTCTTTGTGAAAAAAATAGCTTAAATTCACATGCTTTGATGTAGATATTTCTGGAAGTGGTGCGAGTTGTTTTTGACGTGGTGCTAGTGTTCTGAGACGTGGTGGGCTGTATTTGTGAAAAAATATCTTGAATTCACATGCATGGATGTAGTCATTTCTGGACGTGGTTCTAATTATTTTTGACGTGGTGCTAGTGTTCTGAGACGTGGTGGGCTGTCTTTGTGAAAAAAATAGCTTAAATTTAAATGCATGGATGTCGACGTTTATGGACGTGGTGCTAGTTGTTTTTGACATGGTGCTAGTGTTATCAGACATGGTGGGCAGTCTTTGTGAAAAAATAGCTTAAATTCACATGCATTGATGTAGATGTTTCTGGACGTGGTGCTAGTTGTTTTTGACGTCGTGCTAGTGTTTTGAGACATGGTGGACTGTCTTTGTGAAAAATAGTTTGAATTCACATGCATGGATATAGACGATTCTGGACGTAGTTCTGGTTATTTTTGACGTGGTGCTAGTTTTCTGAGGCGTGGTGGACTGCCTTTGTGAAAAAATAGTTTAAATTCACGTGCAAGGATGTAGGCTTTTCTGGACCTGGTGCTAGTTATTTTTGACGTGGTGCTAGTGTTTTGAGACGTGGTGGGCTGTCTCAGTGAAAAAAATAGCTTAAATTCACATACATGAATGTAGAAGTTTCTGGACGTGGTTCTAGTTGTTTTTGACATGGTGCTTGTGTTATCAGACGTGGTTGGCTGCCTTTGTGAAAAAATAGCTTAAATTCACATGCATTGATGTAGATGTTTCAGGACGTGGTGCTAGTTGTTTTTGACGTGGTTCACGTGTTCTGAGACGTGGTGGGCTGTCTTGGTGAAAAAATAGCTTGAATTGACATGCATGGATATAGACGTTTCTAGACGTGGTTCTAATTGTTTATGACGTGGTGCTAGTGTTCTGAGACGTGGTGGGCTGTCTTTGTGAAAAAAATAGCTTAAATTCAAATGCATGGATGTCCACGTTTCTGTACGTGGTGCTAGTTGTTTTTGACATGGTGCTAGTGTTATCAGACATGGTGGGCTGTCTTTGTGAAAAAATAGCTTAAATTCACATGCATTGATGTAGATGTTTCTGGACGTGGTGCTAGTTGTTTTTGACGTGGTGCAAGTGTTCTGAGACATGGTGGGCTGTCTTTGTGAAAAATAGTTTGAATTCACATGCATGGATATAGACATGTTTGGACGTAGTTCTAGTTATTTTTGACGTGGTGCTAGTTTTCTTAGACGTGGTGGGCTGTCTTTGTGAAAAAATAGTTTAAATTCACATGCAAGGATGTAGACGTTTCTGGACGTGGTGCTAGTTGTTTTTGACGTGGTGGGTCTTTGTGAAAAAAATAGCTTAAATTCACATGCATGAATGTAGACGTTTCTGGAGGTGGTGCTAGTTGTTTTTGACGTGGTGCTTGTGTAATGAGATGTGGTGGGCTGTTTTTGTGAAAAAAATCTGTTTATATTCACATGCATGGATGTAGACGTTTCTGGATGTGGTGCTCGTTGTTTTTGACTTGGTGCTAGTGTTCTGTGACATGGTTTGCTGTCTTCGTGAAAAAATAGCTTGAATTCAAATTCATGGATGTAGACGTTTCTGAATGTGGTTCTAGCTGTTTTTGACGTGGTGTTAGTGTTATCAAACGTGGTGGGCTGTCTTTGTGAAAAAATAGCTTAAATTCACATTCTTTAATGTAGATGTTTCTGGATGTGGTGCGAGTTGTTTTTGACGTGGTGCTAGTGTTCTAAGATGTGTTTGGCTGTCTTTTTGAATAAAATAGCTTTAATTCACATGCAAGGATAAAGACATTTCCGGACGTGATGCATATTGTTTTTTACGTGGTTCTAGTGTTATGAGACGTGGTGGGCTGTCTTTGTGAAATAAATAGCTTAAATTCAGATGCATGGATATAGACGTTTCTGGGCGTGGTGCTAGTTGTTTTTGACGTGGTGCTAGTGTTCTGAGACGTGGTGGGCTGTCTTTGTGAAAAAATAGCTTAAATTCACATACATGGATGTAGAAGTTTCTGGACGTGGTGCTAGTTATTTTTAACGTGGTGCTAGTGTTATGAGATGTGGTGAGCTATCTTTGTGAAAAAAATCTCTTTGAATTTACTTGCATGAATATAGACATTTTTGGACGTGGTGCTAGTTCTTATTGACGTGGTGATTCTGAGACGTGGTGGGCTGTCTTTGTGAAAAAAATAGCTTCCATTCGCATGCTTGGATGTAGACATTTCTGGACGTGATGCTAGTTGTTTTTGACGTGGTTCTAGAGTTATGAGACTTGGTGGGGTGTCTTTGTGAAAAATATAGATTAAATTCACATGCATTGATGTAGACTTTTCAGGACGTTATTATTGTTGTTATTGACGTGGTGCTAGTGTTGTGAGACGTGGTGGGCTGTATTTGTGAAAAAAATAGTTTAAATTCACATTCATAGATGTAGACGTTTCTAGACGTTGTTCTAGCTGTTTTTGACGTGGTGCTAGTGTTCTGAGACATGGTGGGCTGTCTTTTTGAAAAAAAATAGCTTAAATTCACCTTCTGGGATATAGACGTTTCTGGACGTGGTTCTAGTTGTTTTTGACGTGGTGCTTGTGTTATCAGACGTGGTGGGCTATCTTTGTGAAAAAATAGCTTAAATTCACATGCAATGATGTAGATGTTTCTTGACATGGTGCTAGTTGTTTTTGATGTGGTGCAAGTGTTCTGAGACGTGGTGGGTTGTCTTTGTGAAAAAATAGCTTGAATTCACATGCATGGATATAGACGTTTCTAGACGTGGTTCTAATTGTTTTTGAGGTGGTGCCAGTGTTCTGAGACGTGGTGGGCTGTCTTTTTTAACGAAATAGCTTAAATTCACATGCATGGATGTAGACGTTTCTGGACGTGATTCTAGTTGTTTTTGACGTGGTGCTAGTGTTATCAGACATGGTGGGCTGTCTTTGTGAAAAAATAGCTTAAATTCACATGCATTGATGTAGATGTTTCTGGACGTGGTGCTAGTTGTTTTGGACGTGGTGCAAGTGTTCTGAGACATGGTGGGCTGTCTTTGTGAAAAGTAGTTTGAATTCACATGCATGGATATAGACATTTCTGGACGTAGTTCTAGTTATTTTTGACGTGGTGCTAGTTTTCTTAGACGTGGTGGGCTGTCTTTGTGAAAAAATAGCTTAAATTCACATGCAATGATGTAGACGTTTCTGGATGTGGTTCTAGTTTTTTTTGACGTGGTGCAAGTGTTCTGAGACGTGGTGGGTTGTCTTTGTGAAAAAATAGCTTGAATTCACATGCAAGGATATAGACGTTTCTAAACGTGGTTCTAATTGTTTTTGAGGTGGTGCTAGTGTTCTGAGACGTGGTGGGCTGTCTTTTTTAAAGAAATAGCTTAAATTCACATGCATGGATGTAGACGTTTCTGGACGTGATTCTAGTTGTTTTTGACGTGGTGCTAGTGTTATCAGACATGGTGGGCTGTCTTTGTGAAAAAATAGCTTAAATTCACATGCATTGATGTAGATGTTTCTGGACGTGGTGCTAGTTGTTTTTGACGTGGTGCAAGTGTTCTGAGACATGGTGGGCTGTCTTTGTGAAAAGTAGTTTGAATTCACATGCATGGATATAGACATTTCTGGACGTAGTTCTAGTTATTTTTGACGTGGTGCTAGTTTTTTGAGACGTGGTGGGCTGTTTTTGTGAAAAAATACTTTAAATTCACATGCAAGGATGTAGACGTTTCTGGACGTGGTGCTAGTTGTTTTTGACGTGGTGGGCTGTCTTTGTGAAAAAAATAGCTTAAATTCACATGCATGAATGTAGACGTTTCTGGAGGTGGTGCTAGTTGTTTTTGACGTGGTGCTTGTGTAATGAGATGTGGTGGGCTGTTTTTGTGAAAAAAATCTGTTTAAATTCACATGCATGGATGTCGACGTTTCTGGATGTGGTGCTCGTTGTTTTTGACTTGGTGCTAGTGTTCTGTGACATGGTGGGCTGTCTTCGTGAAAAAATTGCTTGAATTCACGTGCAAGGATGTAGACGTTTCTGGACGTGGTGCTAGTTATTTTTGATGTGGTGCTAGTGTTTTGAGACTTGGTGGGCTGTCTTTGTGAAAAAATAGCTTAAATTCACATGCTTTGATGTAGATGTTTCTGGAAGTGGTGCGAGTTGTTTTTGACGTGGTGCTAGTGTTCTAAGATGTGGTGGGCTGTTTTTGTGAATAAAATAGCTTCAATTCACTTGCATGGATGTAGACATTTCCGGACGTGATGCATGTTGTTTTTTACGTGGTTCTAGTGTTATGAGGCGTGGTGGGCTGTCTTTGTGAAATAAATAGCTTAAATTCAGATGCATGGATATAGACGTTTCTGGGTGTGGTGCTAGTTGTTTTTGACGTGGTGCTACTGTTCTGAGACGTGGTGGGCGGTCTTTGTGAAAAAATAGCTTAAATTCACATGCATGGATGTAGACGTTTCTGGACGTGGTGCTAGTTGTTTTTAATGTGGTGCTAGTGTAATGAGATGTGGTGAGCTATCTTTGTGAAAAAAATCTGTTTGAATTTACATGCATGAATATAGACATTTTTGGACATGGTGCTAGTTCTTATTGACGTGGTGATTCTGAGATGTGGTGGGCTGTCTTTGTGAAAAAAATAGCTTCAATTCGCATGCTTGGATATAGACGTTTCTGGACGTGATGCTAGTTGTTTTTGACGTGGTTCCAGAGTTATGAGATTTGGTGGGGTGTTTTTGTGAAAAATATAGCTTAAATTCACATGCATTGATGTAGACTTTTCAGGACGTTATTATTGTTGTTATTGACGTGGTGCTAGTGTTGTGAGACGTGGTGGGCTGTATTTGTGAAAAAAATAGTTTAAATTCACATTCGTAGATGTAGACGTTTCTGGACGTTGTTCTAGTTGTTTTTGACGTGGTGCTAGTGTTCTGAGACGTGGTGGGCTGCCTTTTTGAAAAAAATAGCTTAAATTCACCTTCTGGGATGTAGACGTTTCTGGACGTGGTTCTAGTTGTTTTTGACGTGGTGCTTGTGTTATCAGACGTGGTGGGCTGCCTTTTTGAAAAAAATAGCTTAAATTCACACGCATGGATGTAGACGTTTTTGGACATGGTGCTAGTTGTTTTTGACGTGGTGCTAGTGTTATGAGACGTGGTGGGCTGTCGTTGTGAAAAAAATAGCTTAAATTCACATGCTTGGATGAAGACGTTTCTGGACGTGGTTCTAGTTGTTTTTGACGTGGTGCTAGTGTTATGAGATGTGGTGGGCTGTCTTTGTGAAAAAAATAGATTAAATTCAGATGCATGGATGTAGACATTTTTGGACGTGGTGCTAGTTGTTTTTGACGTGGTGCTAGTGTAAGGAGACGTGGTGGGCTGTTTTTGTGAAAAAAATCTGTTTGAATTCACATTCATGGTTGTAGACGTTTCTGGATGTGGTGTTAGTTGTTTTTGACGTGGTTCTTGTGTTCTGAGACATGGACGCGTTGTTCAAGCTCGTGTAATCTTAACCGACCAAATTTGTTAATATTCTGTTGATCTTTCCAAGTAACCTCAGTATCGGACCCAGATGACCCATCCTTCATTATAATTGACAATATTTTTTTTGTGAATACATATTCGCATGAAACAATGAAAATCCAGAAAAATGCTTCCCATAAAAAGAGCAGACGAATCAGAATAAAGCTGAAACTCATTAAACACTTTCGGAGCTTTTTTTGTTGCTACATGCTGCATGGTGCCATTGATGTGGTGTCATTGGCGGCCGGGATTACCGTTTGAGGTGGTGTCACTGGCGGCCGGGAACCGAGGGAGGCAGAGACCAACGCGGCGGTGATGCTGGATATTTTCTGGCTACTGAACAAGGGAGGGATCGGGAAGAGAGAAACCGGGAGAAGGAAGAAGAGGAAGGGTGAAGGATGAAACCGCGACTGCTACCCCGGACTCGATCGACGACCACCGGCTTCGCGACCCTCTACTTCACGACCATGGGACTCGACGACCCCCGTTTTCGTGACCCCCGACTTCGCGACCATCGGACTCGACATCGACACATGGGCTTCTCGTCGGTGACCCCCGTTTTTGTGACCCCCGACTTCGCAACCACCGGACTCGCGACATGGACATTGGGGAGAACCCTTGTGGCTGCAAGAAATGGAGAATGAACGGAGAAAAAAAAGAGGAAAAAGAAGAAGGAAAAAAAAAATCTCCCACGTGTGAAGGACGAAGAAAGTACACGTGGAAATGAGAGTAAAAAATGCAGTGGCATTCTTTTTATATATATGTAGATAATAAAAGTATTTTGTTAAAAAAAGTAATAATTTAAAGATGATATATTTAAAAAAAAAGACGATACTCATCCATATTAGTAAAAGTAAAACTAAAATGTTCATTTCTCATATGGCCGACAAAGTTAACACAAAATGGTAAAAGACAAAAATTCAGTCCCATTTATATTTCTTGAAGGGAAAAAAGAAAAACCAAAATCGAGAATAATGAAACAAAAGTATTGTTTTTTACTCACCCTCAATTTTAATTTTTTACTTTAAAAGACATAAATTTCTATCAAATTTTTACTTTTTCATACTTTCTTTTTATACAAAAGAGATTCGAATTCAGAACATATTGTCTTAAGCGGGGAGTGCTGACATTGGGCTACATCCCTCTTGTCTTTACTTTTTCATAGTTAACTTTGTCGGTCTGTTAATTTTTCATAGCTATTTAATTTTTCCAAGTGAAGGTCTATTTTGCGCCACCTATTTTGTTATTTCGCGCCATTTTTATACCCAAATTATCCATGAAAAATTAAAAAATATCAACTATAATATTTAAATATAATATTTAAATATAATAATATATTAAATTACTCAACTACCCTTAATTAATTTACTAAAAATTTTATAAGTCTTTTCTTAATCTAGCAAAAATTTATAAAAATTATGAGTAAAGTAGCATAGATGAACGGAACTATAAATGAATTTTTTTGTTATTTTTAGTAAATTGATTAAGGGCAGTGAAGTAATAATAGGAGGGGCAGAAGATCAATATTAAGAGGGCGGGAAATAAGAATTAATGGGGCGATACTTAATAAAATGAAGGGTTTTTTTTTAAAAAAAATGAGGTGTTCAATAACAAAAAGGGAGTGCGATATAACACTAGGTTTTTTCCAATCATAAAGATATATTATATATTTTATAATTTTCTCAAACTTAATAGGGGTATATGTAATCAATTTTTATTTATTTTAAGGTTGATATTAAATACTGCTCATTTTTCTTATTTATTGTCCTTTTTTTTAAATCAAAATATTTTTATTATTTAAAAAATAATAAGGGCATTTTGATAAAATATAAAAAGCAAAATGGTAATCAGAAAATGATAGTCGATTTATTTGAATTATGTATAACTTTTCTTCGACCAATTCTTGAATGCAATTTATATGATACTAGTGGGGTTGGCCGCGCAACGAAATTGTTTTTGTTTGTTTTATATTTTTAGTTTTTAAAATAATTTTTAATAGAGGTATTTAAAAGTGAAGTTGAAAAAAATTAATCTTCATGAACCTAAAAAAATTAGCAGTGAAAATGAAGAAAGTAAGTAGGTATTTAATAGAGATATTGTTTACAAGCTTGAAGTTATTATTTCTATGTTTTTAAAATAGCAGTGAAGATGAAGAAAATTAAGCTTGATGAACCTTACTACAAATGGATTGTTGTAACTAAAGAGTCAATTATGTTGGGTCAGTTCATAAAACTCGTTCTAAAAATGAATTGTTAAAGAATAATGTTAAAACAATAAATATCATATGAGAAAATAAATATTAAAATGAATAATTTAAAATATATCACTCCTTATTTATTTTTTATTCTCCGTAAAATTTATTTTTTTATTATTATATTTGAATGTAATATTCATATTTTTCTGTTAAATTTTAGTCTTTTTTAGTCCTCACTTTTTTTTTTATTTATATATAAATCGTGTTACATCATTGGCACTTTTTTAGAAATTATGTATATATTTTGAGTATATTATTTAGAACTATTGCATAAAATATCATCATCAGATAAACATAAAAAAAATAAAATTTATACAATTCAAGTGGAACACTTTATATCGTTGTGTTTGCATTAAAAAATACAATAGTTGTAAGCAACATCGTAAAACTGTTCGATCAGTAAAACATGTTTCCTTGTTAATGTTTTTCTATTTTGACGTAAGTTCACTCATGGTGGATTGTCTTTGTCAAAAAAATCAATTTAAATTCACACATGAATGTAGACGTATTTGGACGTGGAGCTAGTTTTTTTGGACATAAAAAGACGTTGTAGACTATGTTGTGTGAAAAATTCAAATAAAATTCACATGTTTGGATGTATACGTAATGCTAGTTGTTTTTGAAGTAGTGCTAGTTGTTTTGAGACGTGGTGGATTGTCTTTATGAAAAAAATCGGTTTAAATTCAAACACATGGATGTAGATGTATCTGGACATTGGTCTAGTTGTTTTGAATGTGTAGAGACGTGTTATGCTATGTTCTGCGAAGAATTCAGCTAAAATTCACATGTTTGGATGTATACGTGGTGCTAGTTGTTTTGAGACGTGGTGAACAGTCTTTGTGGAAAAAATCAGTTTAAATTCACATGAATGGATGAAGACGTTTCTGGACGTGGTTCTATTTGTTTTTGACGTGGTGCTAGATGTTCTGAAACGTTGTGGACAGTCTTTGTGAAAAAAATCAGTTTAAATTCACAAGAATGGATGCAGATGTTTGTGGACGTGGTGTTAGTTGTTTTTGGACGTGGTGCTAGTTGTTCTGAGATGTGGTTGACTGTTTTTGTTAAAAAAATCAGTTTAAATTCACATGCATGGATGTTTTTGACGTGGTGGTAGTTGTTCTGAGACGTGATGAATTGTTTTTGTGAAAAAATTAGTTTAAATTCGCATGCATAAATATAGACATTTCTGGACGTGGTGATAGTTGTTTTTCATGTGGTTCTAGTTGTTATGAGACATGATAGATTGTCTTTGTGAAAAAAATCAGTTTAAATTCACATGCAAGGATGTAGACGTTTCTGAGCGTGGTGCAAGTTTTTTTTGACGTGGTGCTAGTTGTTCTGAGACGTCGTGGAATGTTTTTGTAAAAAAATAGTTTAAATTCACATGCATGGATGTAGACGTTTATGGACGTTGTGCTAGTTGTGTTTGAAGTGGTGCTTGCTGTTCTGAGACGTGGTGAACTGTCTTTGTAAAAAAATAGTTTAAATTTACACACATGGATGTAGACAATTTTGGACGAGGTGCTAATTGTTTTTGGACGTGGTGCTAGTTATTCTGAGACGTGGTGGGTTGTCTTTGTGAAAAAAATCATATGCATGGATGTAGACGTTTCTGGACGTGGTGGCAGTCATTTTTGACGTGGTGGGAGTTGTTCTGAAACATGATGGACTGTCTTTGTGAAAAAAATATGTTTAAATTAACATGAATAGATGTAGACGTTTCTGGACGTGGTGCTAGTTGTTTTTTGACGTGGTGCTAGTTGTTCTGAGACGTGATAGACTGCCTTTGTGAAAAAAATCCGTTTAAATTCACACGAATGGATGAAGACGTTTTTGGACGTGGTGCTAGCCATTTTTGACGTGGTTCGAGTTGTTCTGAGACGTGGTGGAGTGTCTTTGTAAAAAAATCTGTTTAAATTCAAATGAATGGATGTAAACATTTTTGGACGTGGTGTCAATTGTTCTGAGACGTGGTGGACTGTCTTTGCGAAGACGTGGTGCTAGTTGTTCTTAGACGTGGTGCTTGTTGTTTTTGACGTGGTGGTAGCTGTTCTGAGACGTGGTGCTTGTTTTTTTTGGACGTGGTGGCAGTTGTTTTGAGACATGGTGGACTGTCTTTGTGAAGACATGGTGCTAGTTGTTCTGAGACGTTGTGCTCATTATTTTTGACATGGTGCTAGTTGTTCTTAGACGTGGTGGGTTGTCTTTGTGAAAAAAATAGCTTAAATTTACATGTATGGATGTATATGTTTTGAACGTGTTGGTAGTTGTTTTTGACGTGGTTCTAGTTGTTTTGAGACGTGGTGGGCTGTCTTTGTAAAAGAATCAGTTTAAATCCACGCAAGGATGTAGACATTTTTGGACGTGGTGCTAGTTGTTCTGAGACGTTGTAGACTGTATTTGCAAAAAAAATATTTTAAATTCACATGCATGGATGTAGACGTTTATGGACGTGGTTCTAGTGGTTGTTGACGTGGTTCTAGTTATTCTGAGATGTGGTGGACTGTCTTTGTGAAAAAAATCAGTTTAAATTCACAAGCATTTATGTAGACGTTTTTGGACGTGGTGCTAGTTGTTTTTGGATGTGGTTCTAGTTATTTTTGACGTGGTGGTAGTTGTTCTGAGACGTGGTGGGTTGTCTTTGTGGAAAAAATAGCTTAAATTCACATGCATGGATGTAGAAGTTTCTGGACATGGTGCTAGTTGTTTTTGACGTGGTGCAAGTTGTTCTGAGACGTGATGGACAGTCTTTGTGAAAAAAATCAGTTTAAATTCACATGAATGGATGTAGACGTTTCTGGATGTGGTGCTAGTTGTTTTTGGACGTGGTGCTCGTTGTTTTGGACTTGGTTGTAATTTTTTTTGACGTGGTTCTAGTTGTTCTGTGACGTGGTGGGTTGTTTTTGTGAAAAAAATAGCTTAAATTCACATGCATGGATGTAGATATTTCTTGACGTGGTGGTAATTTTTTTTGACGTGGTGTTAGTTGTTCTGAGATGTGATAGACTGTCTTACAATTGATGATAGTGGTTTTTGTAAACGTCTACAACTATTTATAGTTGTTTTTGTAACAAGAACTTACAAGTGAGGAAATAGTGTTCTGAGATGTGGTGGGTTATTTTTGTGAAAAAAATTGCTTTTTGACGTGGTGCTAGTTGTTCTGAGACGTGGTAGACTGTCTTTGTGAAAAAAATCAGTTTAAATTCACAAGAATAGATGAAGACGTTTTTGGACGTGGTGCTAGTCATTTTTGACGTGGTTCGAGTCGTTCTAAGACATGGTGGACACTCTTTGTGAAAAAAATCAGTTCAAATTCACATGAATGGATGTAAACGTTTCTGGACGTGGTGCTAGTTGTTTTTGGACGTGGTGTCAGTTGTTCTGAGACGTGGTGGACTGTCTTTGTGAAGACGTGGTGCTAGTTGTTTTTGACGTGGTGCTAGTTTTTTTTTTTGGACGTGGTGGCAGTTGTTCTGAGACATGGTGGACTGTCTTTGTGAAGATGTGGTGCTAGTTGTTCTGAGACGATGTGCTCGTTGTTTTTGACGTGGTGCTAGTTGTTCTTAGATGTGGTGGGTTGTCTTGGTGAAAAAAATAGCTTAAATTTAAATGTATGGATATAGACGTTTCAAACGTGTTGATAGTTGTTTTTGACGTGGTTCTAGTTGTTTTGAGACGCGGTGGACTGTCTTTGTGAAAAAAATCAGTTTAAATTCATGCAAGGATGTAGGCATTTTTGGACGTGGTGCAAGTTGTTTTTGACGTGGTGGTAGTTGTTCTGAGACGTTGGAGACTGTCTTTGTGAAAAAAATAGTTTAAATTCACATGCATAGATGTAGATGTTTATGGACGTGGTTCTAGTTGTTCTGAGAGGTGGTGGATTGTCTTTAAGAAAAAAATCAATTTAAATTCACTCGCATTTATGTAGACTTTTTGGGCGTGGTGCTAGTTGTTTTTGGACGTGGTTCTAGTTGTTTTTGACGTGGTGGTAGTTGTTCTGAGACGTGGTAGCTTGTCTTTGTGAAAAAAATAGCTTAAATTCACATGCATGGATGTAGAAGTTTCTGGACGTGGTGCTAGTTGTTTTTGACGTGGTGCAAGTTGTTCTGAGACGTGGTGGGCAGTCTTTGTGAAACAAATCAGTTTAAATTCACATGAATGGATATGTAGTGATAGTTGTTTTTGACGTAGTGCTAGTTGTTCTGAGAACAATATGCTCTATTCCATAATAGCTTCTATCGACTGCATGCGACTGGCATTGTTGACTCAAAATAGTTTTTAAATACTTTGTTGATAGAGACCTGCAAATGTATCCTGCAGTGTTGCAACTACAGCTAAGCTATAAACAAAAAAGGTTGGTATAGCGATTTGGTTGTTTTTAGTGCATATCATTTCTTGTACCATGATAGCATTGTATTGGATTCATATTGAAAGTTAGACACTACAATTTCATGGAGGAAGTAACTTTATGCTTAAGAGCTAGTTTATAATACATAAATGCCAAACAGATGGCAATTTAATACTACCAAGTTTGTGCAATTATTAGCAAAAGTTAACAGTTATAAAGGTTTTACATGTACTTTAGAAACTCGTAATTATTTATGTGAGTTTCTTATAGTACATGCCAACAAAATACTAAGTCATTTTTAAGTTTCATATGAACTTCAAAAGGCTAAATCCTAATTGGTATTTACTTATACTTCTAACCAACATCGATAGTTGCACAATCAAAAGAGGAAAATGATGAATGTTTGAAGGATTAGTACTCTTTTCCTTATGCTTCTTCATTATTGTGTTTGAAGTAGCTTCTTCATTTTCCTTGGATTTTTCAGCTAAAGACAGCTTAATCTAGCTTAAGCCTTTAAGCAGCAGTAACATTTTCTGTGTGCAAAATAGAAAACATTGAATTAAATTAGATGTAAATAGTTGATTATTAAAAAGATAGAAATTGAACATTAATATAAATCTACAAATATCTAACCTTTTGATGTAAGAGTCTTGGATGATAACTCCATTACAGAATGCTTTGGAGAATCTGCAAATGTCTCTTGTGGTTGCTTGTTGAGGCTGGTTGCTTCACAATAGTGGAGAATTTTGTATTTTTTTGCGAGAGGGAGTGTGCTGTAATTTAGCTACTGACTTTACTTGCACAAAAAACATTGTAGCTTCAAATTTGGAATGGATTTGGGACAGGTGTTGTTCCAATTTCTGCATTACAAAATTCATTACAAACAACAACCGGAATTTTAAAAAGGATCTAATATGACATAAGTCATTTACTGTGTAATTGTCAGTTAGCAGGGAACAATCAAAGGAAATTGAACCCATTATCAGCTAATGAATCACATCTAAGAACTCAGCTGAGTTTTTTGTGTTCTTCTAGGACTAAGTTAGGCATTTAATATCAGTAAAGATCTTAGAGTTTTACAAGAAGGTCATTGGGTCAAAAACAGTTCAAGTCAGCTTGAAAGAGAATATATGTTCATAAATTCATCATTGTGTCACTTTTGGACAGCTCAATTTAACTGAAAACCATTCAATATGAAATAGCATTGTGGTCTCTTTCTCTTCGCAATAATAAAGAAAGTGATGACTTGGTGCTATATTATATTGATATAGGTATCACTGAGGGAAAGGGAAATATAACTTAGAACTATTACACATGACAACAACAATGGAGTTAAATCCTAAGACACATGATGTAGAATAAATGTATCCAAGTAGCAAATATAGTGAGTTGCATGAGGATAATTTTGATTTGCTACACTTAACATGAGGATAATTGAACACTTAACATGAGGATAATTTGCTACACTTAATATAGTGAGTTGAATATTGTATACAGTGAACTTACGCAAATATCCAATAAGACAGTTGTAAGAGATAAATAGATTTCGAATAAAAGTGTGTCAAGTTTTTCGCACTGATATTTGAATTCACTTCAACAAGTGGATAAGATGACACATTAAGTGTCATCTAAAAGAGTATGCTAGTGAAGAAAACTAAAGTTTGTAGCAAACATTAAGTGTTGCATCAAATTATGTTTTTAGTAAACAAAAAGGAAACAGTATTTGTCCATTCCTGCATTTTCGCAGAAGTAGAACTTACCTTTTTTTTTAGATCTATAAGCCACTTTAGCAATAAGTTTTTCAGTCACGTTAGTGATTGGTATTGATGTAGTATTTTCCGTTTACACTCAGAGTTAACAAGCAGGAAAAAACCAAAGAAGGGAACGAAAAACTACTTTCGATGAACCAACAAATGAAGAAACAGAAACCTCTTGGGTTTTTCAGATGACAACTTCCTGCAGAAGTTGATAATTCATGAACTGTTGCAATGTTCTGTTTAACTCAGGTAGAAAGCATAAACTGTCTCCCATTAATGCAGCACAACTATTCTCATTCCAAGGAAATTTGAACAAACGGCTTTAAAAAATCCCCCCAGAAATAATTTAATTCTCAGCTCAAAAGGGAGAAAAAACTAAAAAGTGCTTGTAATAGATGCAATGCATGACTATGAAAAAGACAACAACCAAAAGCTATAAGATGACATTTGTTCTATTCCCCTTTGTTCAGAGTCCACAAGTACTGTTGATCAAACATCCTCATGCAATACAAGTATTTAAACATGAAAATCTAGAAACATGACCAAGGATCCTAAAGTCAAAAAAATATATAAGATCTCTTGAACCCAGTTAAATCATCCAATTTGGTGAATCAGTTGAATACAATTTGAACATAATGCAAAGTCTTTTGAACCCAATTGAATATAATTGTATTACAATTTGAAAAAGGAAAACAGTTGGATTATTTTACCCGCAAATCAATATGCATAACTTCAGAAGCAGTTAATTGCAAGGTTTTTTCTGCCAAGTCTCCAAAAATGGTTGCAGTGATAGTGCCACTTTTGTCAGTTTAATGTCAAAACGACACCTGATTAGTATTAATTACATTCATAGTTAGTGTAATATGATTTTTATACATAGTTAGTAATGTTATAGTTTACATTACCTTGGTTCAGCATTTTGTTCTCCATTATAAGACTTGCAGATGTATACTTCACCATGTGGAGACGAAGTGGCAGAGTAGCACTTTGGACATGCCATGTACCAATATTTTTTAGGCAGATCTTTGAAATTCATGAACACTCTCACCCAGAAGATCTGTATTAGAGAGTAAAGAAATGAAGAAAAAATTATAGCTAATTTAAATAAAAGCAATATTAATATAGATAGGAAACTATGCTCTAAAACTACATTTGACTAACTTACCTTTTGCTCTGAAACTATGCTTGCAATAGATGTAATATGCTCAGGAGCTGCGGCAGTCAAATTTGGAATATGATTATGGTACTCCTTTTTTTGGATCAATTCATTTATTTCTTTGTAGTTCCTTTCAGCCCTAGAAAATATCAATAGAGTTATTAATAATTATGTCATCAGAAATACTTTTCCCTTCATTTGTTCGAATTGGTTCCACAATGATAAACTGACAACATTCATACTGCATAATGAACATAAAATTGTTAAGATTTTTATGAATAATAATGTGCCACTGAAAAATGCAGTTGTATGTAAAAGTTGTTGAGTGTGAGAAATACTTTTGATCAATTAATAGAAATTTCTGCACCATGTTTTCCCCATTATCCTTAATAATAGTGTTGATGGGAAATGCTTCTATAGCAACTCCTAAGACATCTATAAATTTAAGAAGAAATAAAAGAAAGTCAATATAAGAAATGATGTTAGATGTAATCAATAATGTAAGAAAAAAAAGTTCAGGGACTTGAAAATTTAGAAGTATACTTACCAACTAATATATCTTTCTTGTCAATGTAGTGTGCCACCTTGTCAAAGGGAACATAATTGTAGTCAACAATAGTTCTCTTGTTATCTTCTGGAATTTCAGAAATTGGTGTGTTTTGGATGTGATCACCCATTGTTTTGTAATTCCATCCTTCTGATAATTCTTTGAAATTGGCTTTACTTCAGCATTAGTAATCTTATATTTTCCAAAAATCTGTAACTTTTTGCTCATCCGCTCAATGTGTTGGTTGAATATTATGCCTTCAACTTTGGCTCCCTACAATACAACAAGAAATTTAGCATAGAAAAGGAATTACTTTTTAATTGGAAAGTATTAAAACTAAATGTGTTTGATTTACCTTTTCATCAGAAAATATAAATTTCTGATATTTTTTCTCTGGACTATTTATAGACTGAGTAACTTGAAGCTTTTCTTCAACTTTGGCAATGCAAGACCAATTTTCTTTTTTTTCATCAATGTCTTCAATATAGCTCAATATAGCCATCCTGATTCAAAAATATACAAATTAAATTTTCGAAGTAATATAGGTAATCTATGAGTATAGCAAGATTATGTTTCTTGTTTTGATAACTCAAAGATTTCATTATAAACAATATTTGTTGTTTTGCAATCAGTTTTAACTTCTCCCAAAGTTGGTGGAACAATCAAAACCTTTATAGATTCAGCAGTTCTTGCTCTTGATAATGCAACATATAATTGACCATGAGAGAAAACAGGTTCATTCAAATAGATGCCAACATAATCTAATGTTTGTCCTTGAGCTTTATTTATTGTCATAGCAAAACATAGTCTAACGGGAAACCGTTTATGAATGAAAGGTACTCCTTGTTTTTCATTGTCAGGACATTGAAGAGGAATCTTAGGAATAAAGACTTGTTTTCCTCTATGTTGGCCTGTTGTAATTTCAGCAAGAATGGTAAATGAAGTTAATTTTTTACAGATTAATCTTGTACCATTACATAAACTATCTACTGGATTTAGATTTCTCAATAGTATTGTTGGACAATTTTCTTTCAAAAGCAACTTATGAGGTGGAAGACTCTTTGGATTAAGAGAATTCAAGAAATCTTTATAATCTCCTTGATGCTTTTTATCTATTGTTTTATCAGTACTTGTATATATGAACAATTTTCCAGGAAATTTATGAATCATTTCATCGTTTATATCACTAACAGAACTATTTTTTGGACAAAGAATGCATCTATTTATCGTTTAATATGGATCTTGCACATAGACATCCAAGCACAGAAATGTTGAAACAATTAAACTGGAAGCAGCAGAAAAATAAAAAAGTAAGTTTTAAAATTTAATTGAGAAAGAGTGAAATATAGAACATATTATTTAAATATTAATTGTATTATTTTTTCATTACTTACCTGTTCAAAGATGTTTCATTGTCAGTAAAAGGAATTACAATCTCTTTAGGAAGAGTAATGTTTCTATCAGTATCAGTAAGTTCAGTTCCTTCACCTATTATGAGCAAAAACTTAGAAAAAGCTGGATCTAATAAAGCTCTCATATTTTCAGTAAGATGAAGAATTTTCATTGATTTCCATAAAAATGAATTAACAATACTTGCTTTTATTTGCATTTCCCTAGTTCCTTTTCCAATGACAGGTAATGTTTGGCGAAAATCTCAACCAAAACAACTAATTTTCCACCAAATGATTCTTCATTATCCATTATATCTTTAAGCAGTAAATCAAAGGTTTCAATTGCTTCTCTTTTTTCCATTGAGGCTTCATCCCAAATAAAAATCTTAGCTTGAACAATTAGCTTTGCAGTAGTACTTTGTTTGCTGACTTGACAAGTCAAGTTATTTGTTAAATTTATTGGTATTTTAAATCTTGAGTGAGCAGTTCTACCACCGGGTAATATTGCTACAACAATTCCTGAGGTAGCTACAACAATAGTTATATATCTTTTTTTCTAATAGCAGCTAAAAGAGAGCGATATAAGAATGTTTTTCTAGTACCTCCTGGACCATCTATAAAAAAACCTTGTCCTTTACTAGATTGTACACAAGCTATAATACTATAGTAAGCTTTTTTCTGTCCTGAAGTGAATTGATTTGTTGATTGAAGATCATCATCATTTACAATTATGCCTAATTCATTTTCTATTTCTCTTGTTAATTTTTCGCCTGAATGTATATACAGATTATCATCAACTAAATTGTACTCATTGATGTTTTTACCCATTTGTTCCAACATCATATTTATTTATAAAAGAACTGTTTTTTTAATTTCTTCTGAATTAGAATGTATAAAAAGCGGTGATCTTTCAAAATCTGTTGAAAAATAAGGGTGAAACTTTTCCCACAAGTTCCTGGGATTACTTGGAGAACAGTATACAAGAAGTATTGCAAAAAAAGATCTAAGAGCAGCAGGAAATTGATGGGTTAAAACTTCTAAAAGACTTTCTTCAATGTAATTATCTGAATCTAAAAGGCCTAATTTTAAGGCAGCATCTCTGAAAGTTGGACAAACTTCTCCATTAATTGTTAGCAAGTCTTGATATGAAGTTGGACATCTTATATAAGATAGCAATAATCGTAAGTAATATCTTTCACCTTCTTTTGTTGACACTGTTACAAGTCTTCCTATAGTTGAACCACTTTTTCTTACGGACCAAAATTTATACTGATTGTTCCAAGTAAAATGTTGGGAAAATTCTTTATACAATAAATTTGGAGACTGAGTGTTCTTATTAACACGATTCACTTCAAAAAATTCTGTTAGCATTGTCTTGGTAAAATCAACATTTTTCAGCAAATTCAAAAGATTGTGTTTTTTGTGAAACGAAACAATTTGTTCACCATCAAGATGTACTTGAAGAGTATAAACTGAAGGTGTCATTTTGTTTAAATGAAATCCATAAATTCTCCACATTGCTTCTGAGGGACCTATCCAATGACCATCTTGAAACTGTTTGATTTCATCAACATCATCTAAGGCATCTACTTCAACAATTTTAAAATTTATAATATCATGTCCTTTGTGTATGTATTTATATATATATATATATATATATTTGACCAGTTTAACTGTTGAAAAAATTTCTACATTCATGTGACAATCAAACTTAGCAAGGAGATATGGATTATAGGGTACAACCTAACGATTATCAAGTTCATGTTTCCTTAGTCTTACTAATTTACCATCATTTCTTCTTCTATAATGAGGATAACTGTCTTCTCCATGTGTTGTTTATTGTAAAAAGGTTTTGGATAATGATTTTTACATACTCCATTACGCATGCAAGGATTAAATGGATTCATAGAACCACAAGGACCATGCATCATGTGTTTAATAACAAGACTATTTAAGTCAGGAAATGTTTCAGGATCTGGAATTTCAGCTGAAATGATTCTATCATAGGCTTCAGAATTTAAAGGCTTAAATTCAGGTTTTAAGATTAATAATAAATGGGCATGGGGTATTCCTCTTTTCTGAAATTCAATTACATGTAGCTACTTCACCAAATAATTTTTTTTTTTGTATTAAATCATTTCTAAGCAATTCAAATTTACCTCTAAAAACTCTTGCTAACAAATCTGGTCTATCAAATGGAGTTTCATCTGCATGTAATTTTTCTTTGATTTCTTTCCAGTTAGGATTACAAGTCATTGTAAGAAAAATGTCAGGTCTACCATATTTTTGAACTAAAGCCATTGCATCCAAATACCTACGACGCATATCTCTAGAACATCCAATAAAAGAAGCAGGAAGTATAACTCTTCAGCCAATTTTTTATCCATCAGTTTGACCAATAGAAACACTGTCTAGGACGACACCTTGAAGAATTTCAGACCTTATTTCTTCTTGATGTTTCCTATGAAAGTCTAGTCTAAATGTTTCAATTTTTACATAGACATCCACATCAAATTGTTGTAACAATCTCATGGTGCGTAGCAGCATATTATTTGAAATTTATAGCAATAGTACTCTTTAGCTGTGATATAATTTTTTCTCTTTGTTCCTGCATGAGTAACTACAATAGCAAAAAAGTAAATGCATTAATATATTATTATAATTGATGAGTAAAATAATATTATTACTTTACCTTACATAGAAGCTTACCTTGTTCCTCTTTTTTGATTAGTTCATTTGCTGAAAAAACATCAAAAGGATTATAAGGTTGTTCATTTTCACAATGAGAACTTTTTCTACGCTTTGGATTGTTTTGTTTTCTCTCTATTGATGTGTTCCATCCATATTCTCCACGTGGAAAAAGTAAAGGATATTGTAATGTATCATAGCAAGCATAAAAATGTTTAATCCTGTAACTTGTATCAGACTTGCTATATATTCTAATATATGCAGTTCTTTCAATGTATTCATCAATAGTTTCATATTCATGAAATATTGCTCTTACTTGACTTTGTAAAGGTAAATTGCATCTACGTTGATCCAAATCTGGTGAAGAATTGAGAACTATTCTATGATTTTCTATATCTGGCACATCACTAGATCTATAAGAAAAGCACAATATGGGTTATTTTCCAAAGTTTTCATCAAAGTTCTCAAAACTGATTCTCTTAATTTATCAGAAGAAAGTAATCTGTGTTTGACTTTATCCTCTGTGTCAAGAAAATATAGCTGGATTCCTGATGGTTTGTCATTGATGGATTTTAGTGAATCCAAATAATGGTAAACTTGACCTTGTACTCTGAAGGTATACATTCCTCTACTATTCTTTGTTAAATCTCGGTCATATTTTGCACTGAAAGATGTGAATGCTAATTTATTGTTATACATATGAATATTTTTTCTGAAATGTTTTGAGTTCTCATTATTTGATGTCAATAAATGAATTAAAGAGTATGGCATTGGTGGAATAGACAGTGAAACAGTTCCATTTTGACAACAAAAAGTTTTTGATTCTAGATAAAATCTTTTTGCAGAACAATGTTCACAATTTTCAGTACTTGGAAGCTTAATAGGATGGTCAGGAAGTTTTTTATAGGGAAAACCTATATGTAAAAAAAATAAACATAAATATAATAATGTTAAGATAAGAAGATAAAACTTTAAAATCTGATTATTTTAATGTTGGAAGAAAAAGTGAATTATATTCTTATCGTAAAAAAAGAAAAAAATTTGTATAAAATTTAAACTATAAAATTTAAACAAAAAATGTGTACCTGCAGAAGATGCATTTTCTTTTTTAACTTTTCTTTATTGAATACTTTTATACCACGCCCCTAAGATAAGATTTTTTTTCTTCTTTCTCTTGCTAATTTATATGATACTTGAGAACTCATTGATTCTACCACAGTATAACTCATAGTAGTTAAAATTGTTTTGAGTTAATGCTCATGTGTTCTTAATTGAAAAATAACGATTTGCTCAATATATATAACTTTAAAGATTTGGAAAAATAATGAAGATTTAAAACAAATAAATTATAAATTTTTATACCTGCTGATTCTTGATTTGGCAGTATTGTATTAGAAGTGTTAGTTTCATCTGCATGATTCTTGCCAAATAACCTTTGATTTGTAATAAGTTCAAATTTATTAAGTGTATATTATTTTTTGATAAACAATAAAATCCATACTGTGAATAGAAAAAATACTTGGTAGGTGTATATTATTTTTGTGTTTTTGAAATGTTTTAGTTTATCATTGATTGGTATTGTATCTGTTTGAATAACAAGAAAATGGATTTTGGGAAGATACCTAGGCTTTTTCTCCTTGACTGTTGTGTAAGAAGGGGAAGCCATATTTTCGATGTTGCTGGTACTAATGCTTTCAGTAATAGCATTCTCAAACAAATTTTGAGCCAGGATAGTAGTTTCATTCACTTTAGTGCATAGGGCACATTTTATTGCATAAGCTTCACGCATTCATTGCAACAATGCATTTTTTTTCTCTACAGGCATAGTAGCATAATTTTTTCTGCGTTGTGCATTTCTATCCATCTATCAATTACATAAGTATATCACGAAGTAAAAAAAAAAAAGGTACAAATATAAGTTAGTAAATGAAGAAACCATTATAATAATATTATATCATTAATAATAAAATAAAATCACCAACATATTATTTAAACACACTATGGAAGCAGCTTCTTGTCAAATTTATCATTGAAATATCAAAAGAATGCGTGAATCATGTGACAACATTCATATTATTGAATGTTGTTAGTCATATCTTCTTGATTCATAACAGAGGGGAAAAAACATTCATAACTTTTATATCTTTTTGATTCATAACTTCTTGTCAAATTTTTAGTACTCTAATGGTGCTAGTCATGACAACATTCATATTATATTATTATTATGAATCATAGAGGGGAAAAAACAAAAAAAAAGACAAAAAATATGACATAGATTATGTATAAATCAAATACAGTGACACAATATTGTATAAATTATTATTATTTATCCTATTATAGAAAATTTACCTGAAATGGCAAATGAAGACAGCACAATGAAACTCGAAAGGAACAGATTATTGAGCGAATAGATCTCCAAGAGAAGAACAAGAGTGAGTATTGATAAAGAGTAAAACTTAAATTGGAGTACTATCATGTTGGCATATTTCTTGCAGTTGTGAAAACAATTATACAGAGGATCAACAAAAAGAAAAGGGCTAAATATAAACAGAGGCAGTAACAAAAATGAAACCGAACATTTATTGATTGACTGCTAGGTTTGAGTTGTATTGAAGGGGATGATAGAAATAAAGACATTTGAGCTCCCTGTACACAATGAAAACAATACTTCTAGTACAATACTCCTGCTGAATGTTGTGTGCTTATTATGAGGAACAACAATATGAAAAATGAGATCTTTCTATGTGAAAGAATAAAAAATATATTACTGAATTGGCTGATATCATCAAATATTTTTTGAAACTAAGGAAGACTGATCCCTTCTTAAAACTAAATGATAGCTTCTTAAAACCCACAAAACATGGTATTTCTCATCTGAAGAATTTTCCTTTTTTTTTTTAACTCGTTAACCGTAAGTGAAATTGGTTTACTATAACTAATATTTGACAAAAATTCCAGAAATCATGTGGCGTGAAGATATCTTTAAGAACTAACCTTTTTAGCACTCTAATGGCGGTAGTCATGATAACACTCATATTATATTATTATTATGAACCACATAGGGAAAAAATAAGAGAAAAAATATGACATAGATTATGTATAAATCAAATACAGTGACACAATATTGTATAAATTGTCATTATTTATGCAATTATAGAAAATTTACCTGAAATGGCAAATGAAGACAGCACAATGAAACTCGAAAGCAGTGGATTAATGACTAAATTGATCTGTAGGAGAAAAAGAAGAGTGAGGATTGATAGAGTAAAACTTAAACTGGTGTATTATATATAACTGATATACTATGATGTTTGCATTTTTCTTGCAGTAGTGAAGATAGTTATACAGATGGATCAACAAAAAGAAAAGGGTTAAATATGAAGAGAAGCAATAACAAAGATGAAACCCAACATTTATTGATTGATTTCTAGGCAGCAGATTTGAGTAGAATAAACATGTTCAAAAGTTTGTCTGAAGTGCATTTAAATGGAGAAGAAGATGAAATGAAATGTATTTGACACACATTTTAATTACATTTCAGTATATAGTATTATATTATTCATGAAATAGAAAGGAAAGAAGGTAAAGAAATGTCATGATTGATTTTTGACTTGTAAGACTAAGTATAAGAATCTAGCAAAATTTAGAAGTTGCATTATGACATAGCTACAATGCAACAAAGTAAAAAATATATATTATATTATATGTTTGTTCATATTTTATGAAAATTTACTCCCACTCATGTCCACCTTCACGTTTCTCACTCTATGTCAAATAATAAAATAGTTTTAAAAATTTCACCTAAGTATATTAGCAGAAAGCTTACTGTTTTATTTTTGGTAAGATTATAAACAGAGACTACAAATCTAATCCATGTGTTGCAGATTTATTTGTCAACAAATAATCAAAACCATCCAAATCTAAGTTCAAAAACCAAAAAAAGAACATGTCATTTCCATCGACAGTTTAGTCTAATGTAATTGTTAATATAGTCAAGAGAATAAAAGCATACCATTTTTACTGGTCCTGCCATTGCCAAAGATGAATCAGAACCACTACAGAAAACAAGGAACTGAAGATACATGTGTCTCCATTTGCCGTCGAGAAGTGATAGAAATAAGGGGCTGAAGTTTACGCAGAATATTTTGTTAACAATGGATCGAAATACAAATATTAAAACTCCAAAATCAGTTACCAAAACGCAAACCTACTTGAAAACAATAAGAAATAAAAATAACTTCAAATCCCCTTCAATATTGAAATCAAAATAAATAAATAAATAAAAATAACTTACCTTGATAAAATTCCCTGGCTGTGGGGTTCGGTGATGGGAATGGAAATCAGGTGGGATTGAATTCGATGGCGCTTCGCTTTTCCCTTTTTCTACTAAAAAGTTGGCGTGTTTTTTTAAAATCAAGAAATCGTTCAGAAATGGTGGTATCTGTCTCGCGTAAGGCAATCCCAGTAAGCTTTTCGAAGGTGATGATGACCCTATTCCAGAGTTGTTTGACTTCAACCGAAGATCAGAGATCGTTCAATGGATATAAACCAATAATAAAAAAAAAGAAAAGGAAGAAAATAATAAGAATAATAATAAAGTAGAAAAGCGGAGATTGAAGAAGACGGAGGAAACAAATAAAGGATCAGAAGAACAAGAAGACCAAAGACAAAAGAAGAAAATGAAAAAGGCGGAGTAAACAAAGTACAGAATACCGACAAAATAAATGAAAGAAGAAAAAAGAAATACAAAAGAAGGCGGAGAAAACAAAGTAATATACACGTGTGAAGTAGGAAAAAAAAAAACCACACGAATGAAGGAAGAAAAAAGAAGAGCATCTCTGGATTCTTTTTATATGAGACGTGGTGGACTGTCTTTATGAAAAAAATCAGTTTAAATTCACACGCATGGATGTAGACGATTATGGACATTGTGCTAGTTGTTTTTGACGTGGTGTTAGATGTTTTGATACGTGGTTTACAGTCTTTGTCAAAAAAATAAATTTAAATTCACATGAATGGATGTATACGTTTCTGGACGTGGTGCTAGTTGTTTTTGACATAGTGCAAGTTCACTGATTTTTTAATCACATGCATGGATGTAGACGTTTCTGGACATGGTTCTAATTGTTTTTGACGTGGTGAAAGTTGTTCTGAGACGTGGTGCATATTGTAATACGTCTAAATTTCTTCAGATGAAAAATTTTGTTAATTTTCTGGACGTGGTTCTAGTTGTTTTTGACGTGTGCCAGTTTTTCTGAGACGTGGTCAACTATGTTTGTGAAAAAAATCAGTTTAAATTCACATGCATGGATGTAGACCTTTTTGGACGTGGTGCTAGTTGTTTTTGGACGTGGTGTCAGTTGTTTTTGACGTGGTGCTAGTTGTTCTGAAACGTGGTGCGTTGTCTTTTTCAAAAAAATAGCTTAAATTCACATGTATGGATGCAGACGTTTCTGTTCGTGGTGATAGTTGTTTTTTACATGGTGATAGTTGTTTTGAGACGTGGTGGACTTTCTTTATGAAAAAAAATCAGTTTAAATTCACATGAATGGATGTAGACATTTCTGGACATGGTGCTATTTATTTTTAGACGTGGTGCTAACTGTTCTAAGACGTGGTGGATTGTCTTTGTGAAAAAAATCAGTTTAAATTCACACGCATGGATACAGACCTTTTTGGACGTGATGCATGTTGTTTTTTATGTGGTTCTTGTTGTTTTGAGACGTGGTGAACTGTCTTTGTGAAAAAAATCAATTTAAATTCACACGCATGTATGTAGACCTTTTGGGACGTGGTAGTAGTTTTTTTTGACGTGGTTCTAGTTGTTCTGAGGCGTGGTGGGATGTCTTTGTGAAAAAAAAAAGCTTAAATTCACAGGCATGGATGTAGACGTTTGTGGACGTGGTGCTAGTTTTTTTTACGTGGCGCAAGTTGTTCTGAGACGTGGTGGATTTTTTTTTATGAAGAAAATCAATTTAAATTCACACACATGAATTTAGACATTTCTGGAAGTGGTGCTAGTTGTTGTTTGACGTGGTGCTAGTTTTTTTTGACGTGGTGCTTGTTGTTGTGAGACGTGGCGGACTGTCTTTTTGAAAAAAATCAGTTTAAATTCACATGAATGGATGTAGACATTTCTGGACGTGGTGGTAGTTGTTTTTGGACGTGGTTCTAGTTGTTCTGAGACATGGTGGATTGTCTTTTTGAAAAAAAATCAGTTTAAATTCACATGAATGGATGTAAACGTTTCTGGACGTGGTGATAGTTTTTTTTACGTGGTGCTAGTTGTTCTGAGACGTGAGGGACTATCATTGTGAAAAAAATAGCTTAAATTCACATGAATGGACGTAGACGTTTCTGGACGTGGTGCATGTTGTTTTTGACGTGGTGCTAGTTGTTCTGAGATGTGGTGGACTGTCTTTGTTAAAAAAATCAGTTTAAATTCACATGAATGGATGTAGACGTTTCTAGACATGGTGCTAGTTGTTTTTGGACATGATGCTAGTTGTTCTGAGACGTGGTGGATTGTCTTTGTGAAAAAAATCAGTTTACATTCACGCAGGGATGTAGACCTTTTTGGACTTGATGCTAGTTATTTTTTGACGTGGTGCTTGTTGTTTTTGATGTGGTTCTAGTTGTTTAGAGACGTGATGGGTTGTCTTTGTGAAAAAAATAGCTTAAATTCACATGCATGGATGTAGACATTTCTGGACGTGGTTCTAGTTGTTTTTGAAGTGGTGCTAGTTGTTTTGAGACGTGGTGGACTGTCTTTATGAAAAAAATCAGTTTAAATTCACATGCATGTAGACATTTTTGACATTTCTTCATCTTCTCTGACGTAGTGCTTGTTATTATGAGACGTGGTGCTAGTTGTTTTTGACGTGGTGCTAGTTGTTCTGAGACGTGGTTGGTTGTCTTTGTGAAAAAAATAGCTTAAATTCACATGTATGGATCTAGACGTTTCTGGACGTGGTGCTAGTTTTTTTGGACATGGTGGTAGTTGTTCTGAGACATGTCAATTTTTCTCTGTGAAAAAAATCAGTTTAAATTCACACACATGGATATAGACGATTTTGGACGTGGTGTTATTAGTTTTTGACGTGGTTCTAGTTGTTCTGAGACGTGGTGGGTTGTTTTTGTGAAAAAAATAGCTTAAATTCACATGCATGGATGTAGACGTTTCTGGACGTGGTGCTATTTTTTTTTTGACATGGTGCAAGTTGTTCTGAGACGTGGTAGACTGTCTTTATGAAAAAAATCAGTTTAAATTCACACGCATTGATGTAGACGTTTCTGGACGTGGTTCTAGTTGTTTTTGACGTGGTGCTAGTTGTTCTGAGACGTGGTGCTAGTTTAAATTTACATGAATGGATGTAGACGTATCTGGACATGGTGCTAGTTGTTTTGGACGTAGAGAGATGTGGTAGAATATGTTATGTGAAAAATTCTGCTAAAATTCACATGTTTGAATGTATACGTAGTTCTAGTTGTTTTTGACGTAGCGCTAGTTTTTCTGAGACGTGGTGGACTGTCTTTGTGAAAAAAAAAAGTTTAAATTCACACACATGGATGCAGACGTATCTGGACGTGGTGCTAGTTATTTTAGACGTAGATAGGCGTGGTTGACTATGTTCTGTGAAAAATTCAGCAAAAATTCACATGTTTGGATGTATACGTAGTGTTAGTTGTTTTTGACGTAGTGCTAGTTGTTCTGAGACTTGGTGGACTGTCTTTGTGAAAAAAATCAGTTTAAATTCACACACATGGATGTAGACAAATCAGGATGTGGTGTTAGTTGTTTTAGACTTAGCGAGACGTATCTGGACGTGTTTAGTTGATTTTTGGTTTCTGTCTCATGGTACGATAAACAGGATTATTATTCTGGGACAAAGGTAGTATAAGCAACATATGCAATTAGTCTTTGGTTACTTTAACTAAGTATCTTCAAGCAAAAAGACAGTCATGAGTCTTACAAATAGGACTTTTTCAGGGACAGAGGAAGTAATTATTCATTCAACAATTATGTTCTTCGATCTGAGCCAAAAAAAACATCAATTTTCCATTGCAGCTTCTTTCAATTCGACAGGTAAAACTACATCAATCAAACTGAGCACAATCATTTACATCCCAAAAATATAAAAAACTGAAAATCCCATCAATTGAATCAAGATATAGCCAAAGAATTCCTAGGTGTTCGAAAGTGTATGCTACCATGCTTAAACGCTCAATCAACCCCAATAAATTTCGAAAAATTACCCAAGACAACATCATTTTCATCAGCATAATAACATCATTTAGAAAAATTACCCAAGACATCATCATTTTCATCAGTCCACAACATCATTTTCATCAGCATCCCTGTTCGTCCTTCACACTGGCGGCCGGGATTACCGTTTAAGGTGGTGTCATTGGCGGCCGGGATCCGAAGGAGGGAAAGACCAATGTGGCGGTGACGCTGGATATTTTCTGATGACTGAATAGGGAAGGGATCGGGAAGAGAGAAACCAGGAGAAAGAAGAAGAGGAAGGGTGAAGGACGAAACCGCGACTGCTACCCCGGACTCGATCGATGACCATCGGCTTCGCGACCCTCGATTTCACGACCACCGAACTCGACGACCCCCATTTTCGCGACCCCTGACTTCGTGACCACCAGACTCAACATCGACGATTGACACAAGGGCTTCGACACAAGGGCTTCTGTCGACTTTGAGACCACCAGACTCAACATCGATCGACACAACGGCTTCGACACAAAGGCTTGGAAAGATGAAAGAAAGAAAAGAAAAGAAAAAAAATTCTTATATATATGTAGATGGCATTATTTTTATATATATGTAGATGTAGACAACTACTGATACTCCTAGCAAATTCTCTATACAAATTTCTAATTAATGAAGTGTCCCACCCTTTCCCAAAAGCCCTACTCTCGTGCACCTTTCTTTTGTGTGCAAACCCATCAGCTCCTCTTCATCATTCCTTCAGCATTTTCTAGACATTAATCAACCTTTTTTACTTGGAAAATTGTCCCATTAATGATGTTGTCTACTGCTCATCTTAATGTGTGCTTTTAATTTTTTCAAATCTCATGCTCTCACGACCAGCACCAATGAAGAAGAACCCACTCAAAATTTTGAATGTCATGCTAAAGCTAAATCCATTTGCCAAAGCTCAGAAGAGGACAACTCTTTCGATAGAGGCTACGTGCGTTAAGGCTAAGACGGAGAAGCTTGCTAAGAAGAGGGCATCAATCACCAAGGTTATAATTTCCCCCTTTATTATTGATTTTTTTGAAGTAAAGTTGGGATTTTATGAGATGGGTTGTTATGGAAAAGTGTAGAACTGTATTACTTATCCTCTTCCATGGTGAATGATAGTTGTGTTTCTATGTATTTATTGATTGTTTTATGCCATTTTTAGGTACTAATTTGAAGAGTGTCGGCTGGGTTTTCTTTGATTTGTGAGGATTTGATATGTGTGGGTGTTTTCCATACTTTGAATCATCAAACAAAGGTGAAAGCAGTGTTAAAAAAGTGGTAAAGAAGGATTATTTGAAGGAAGGTATTGCATTCGAGTAATTTTGTGGGCATTTGATTATGATCTGCCAAAGACCGTAACTGCGATATCCGGTCCGGATGTGAATGAATCGGGAGTGATCTTATCTTGTGGTGTATATTTGAAATGGGAAGATTAAAGAACAACAATCTTTTTTTTTTTCTAGTGGAATTTCTCATTTTTGTATTACGTAACTGATGAAATATCACATTTGTTTTCTAAATTTAATGGAATATCATATTATGATATGTGATTCTGATAGAATTTTGTCATCTGAAAACGATGTTTCTGAAGTTGATGAAATATCACATATGCCTTTTGATTTTTATGGAACATCACTTTTGTCATATAGTTTTGATGAAATATCACTTCTGCTTTTATGAATCTGATGGAAATTTAGTTATGTCTTCTGAAAATAACTCTCAGTCATGGTTTTAATGGATAATAACTCTCAGTCATGGTTTTCATGAAAATAACTCTTAGTTGATGGAATATCACATCTGTCTTCCGATTTTGATGGAATATCAATGATTTTTTCTGATTTTGATGGAACATCACTTATGTTGTATGATTTTTTTATGGAATATCACTTCCACTTTTATGATCCGATGGAATTTCAGTTATGTCTTCTGAAAATAACTCTCAGTCATGGTTTTGATGAAAATAACTCTTAGTTAATGGAATATCAATGATATATTCACATCAATGATATTTTCAGATTTTGATGGAATATAAATGATATTTTCAGATTTTGTGTTTGATGTGATGATATTAATGGAATATCAATGGAATATTAATGAAATATCAATGATATTAATGAAATATTAATTATATTAATGGAATATCAATTATATTAATGATATTAATGGAATATCAATGATATCAATGGAATGTCAATGAAATATCAATAATATCAACAATATTAATGGAATATCAATGGAACTAATGGAATATCAATGATATTAATGCATTTTGATGGAAAATATACATTATGTTCGATCCACTCTTTTTTATCTATTTTGATACGGATATCATCCCTTTCGTTGAAGATAATGGTTTAAGGGATTGAAACAGCGGCATAAATCGTCCATTTAGTTGTCATGTGTGATGGTGAATTTCTTTTTTCATTTATAGACATAATCTTCATTCTCAATGAGGTAGATTGTCCATCAAATGGATTTGAGAGTTTACATCAAACTTGTGTATTTTGTATATTGTTTTCCCATGGATTTGCTTTCTTATGGATGCAAATAAATTAGAATATCCAATAATATTTTTCATCAGAATCCAGTATTTTCCATCAAATTTTCAGAAAGTATAAAACAATATCGAATCACATTTTCCAGTAGAATTCAGTAGTTTTCATTATTTTTCAGAAATAACGATATCCAATCACATTTTCAATTATAATATAGTATTTTTCATCAATTTTCAAAAGCATAAAATAATATCCAATCACATTTTCCATCAGAATCCAGTATTTTCCCTCAAATTATCACAAAGTATAAAATAATATCCAATTACATTTTTCTTCAGAATCTAGTATTTTCTATCAAATTTTCAATAAGCATAAAACAATATAGAATCACATTTTCTATCAGAATCCAGTATTTTTTATCAAATTTTCAGAAGGCATAAAACAATATAGAATTCCATTTTCCATCAGAATCTAGTATTTCCCATCAAATTTTTAGAAAGTATAAAACAATATCCACTCACATTTTCCATCATTATCTAGTATTTTTCATCAATTTTCAAAAGTATAAAACAATATCAATAACATTTTCAATTAGAATCCAATATTTTTCATCAAATTATCAGAAATTATAAAACAATATCCAATCACATTTTCCATCAAAATTTTGTATTTTTCATCAAATTTTCCGTAAGCATAAAACAATATAGAATCACATGTTACATTAGAATCCAGTATTTTCCATCAAATTTTCATAAAAAATAAACAATATCGAATCACATTTTCTATCAAAAATCAGTATTTTCCATCAAATTTTCAGAAAGCATAAAATAATATCCAATCACATTTTCCATCAGAAATCTGCCCACGAAATTCTACCGGAATCTGCCCATGAAATCCACTTCTTCTTTTCTCCTATTCCATTTCTTTACCTCCGCCAGAGAATCCAGCAATTTTTGGAAAACATAAAACAATATCACAAAAATCAGTTCCATGAATGTTTCATTCTTTTTCAAATAAAAAAACCTCCAAATCGATTCACATTATTGTATGTTTCAATATCACAAAAAAATTTTTAAAAAGGGGTTTAAAAAACTACGAAACGATTGTTGAATGTCATACCTTGTGCTCTTTGGTTTTCTTCTCCTTCCTATGATATATTTTTGTCTCTCATTTTCTTCTCTATCCCATGAGCTTTTTCTGCAACACTTGGCCTTGTTTTTTAATCGCCGATCTATTAGTGTGAATACTGAAAGCTTTTATTGTATGAACATTATTTCTTAGTTATTTAGATTGAGAATGTTTTAGTTAAATTGTTCGTGTTTATTTATTATACATGAAGTCCCTTTATATCATATGACTAGATAATGAGGTGTTTGGTGTGACACAGTAGATCTCATTATTGGTTAAAGTTATGATAATAAATAAGGCTCATGACTGAGATAGTTTTGGACGCACTGTCAGTTTAAGTAAATTTTTGATTCTGAAGTCGGTTTGTCTAAACTGATTAAAATATACAAACACGCATGGTGCGTGTTGAGCAGGACCGATTTGGATTGAATTAACTTGTACTGATTTTTTGTAGTTAATTCGAACTTAGTATTCAATCTCTTAATCCCTATACGAGGATGGGCATGAGGATTAGACATAGTGTACTTTAATGTGTCAAAGAGTGCGGTCACTTGAGGTCTATAGTGAAAGATTATCTGCCCGGGCCTAGCCAGAAACTCACTTTCGTGCTATGCATTCCAGAATCGAAATCTCTGGCCAGGCCTAGACTCTAGCACAATCGCTATTCCAACCCTTGCTTGAAATAACATTGCGCAGGATCTGGGTTTGCACTTATTCGATTTACCACGCAACAATAATTTTCTAATTAAAAGCAGAATCTTAGAAAAGTACCTCTTGAAGCGTGAACTCAGGTGATCGCTTGTATGACTCAAAACTTTGATTGTACGTTGTGTGGGAAACGTTCTAGCAACCAATTGATCAGCAATCAACAAAAAAAATTGCATCAGAAATCTGGCCAAAAAATTCTACCATCCGCCACCTGCACGTGTGCCCCGAAGTCCACTCGCCGCCGCCCTCTTCAACTATGCGCCGTCAAGAAATAATGAAGATCCGGCCACCGGTTTTGAGGATAGAGAGCAGCCGCCTAGAACTTTGGAAAATCTGACTACGAGAGCTGAAGTTAATTATCTCTCTAGGATTTTATCTCTCTAGTTTCTTGAATTATAAAACTATTGAATTGTGTGTCTTGAGTAGCTAATCCCTTTTCTATATATAGAGTTACAAGAGAGACCCCAAGTTGGTTTAGGATTGGTCTTTCTAATGGGTTTAGGTAATTAATTAGTTTCCATATCCAATTAGGTAACCAATCTGATAGGATAAACCAAAGCCTACTAGATTTCCTAATCTCTAGGATTTCCTAATTCTAATTAAAACTTAAGATTTAATTAATTAATTAAATAATTCCACTTTGTTAATTAATCAATTAATTAATTCTACATATTCAATTAACCCATTACAAAATTAATTGTACCACTAACGGATTAATTTTGGAACTACCATCCTACACCAGAATTGCTTCCGGAATAACTTAATTAATTTTTTGATAATCTCCCCATTAAAGATATAGTGCTCATTAATTTATTAATTTCTTAGCTTCTTTAATTCCGAGACTAGTACTACTCGACCTATTTACTATACCGGACATAAGTCCACCAGCTGGGTTTAACGAGCTCATCTCGGGAGCACTATCACCCCGGAAGCACCGGTACATGGTTTCCTTTCGACATGAAGCGACACACCAAGCAACTAAACACGCGCACCCAACCTACCGAGATTATTGGCCACAATAGACCTCACCCATTGGCAGATCAAAGTACACTATGTCTAATCCTCATGCCCGCTCGAGTCTAGGGATTAAGAGATAGAATACCAAGAATGATTTTTCTATTAAATCAGTACAAGACAAATAATTCATAATGGTCAAGTTTAATACACCCCGGGCATATCTATATGATTCAATTAGTTTAGACAAACCAATTATCCGAATCACATAATAACCTAAACTGACAGTTTGTCCAAAGCTGTCTCGGTTACGAACCTCATTTATATATTATGTCTTTCAACCAATGATGAGATCTACTGTGTCACACAAGACACCTCATCATCTACTTACATAATATAAATGGACAAATCATGCACCACAAAATATAATCAAAACATAAATCGATATATTAACTGGGAAAATGTACAATACAAGCATAGCTTATGTATTCAACTCCAACAATCTCCCACTAATACTTAAGCTGTGCTTTAAGTATACATCTACATTTAACTCCTATACACTTTGCTACTATATATATAGAAAAACTATCATGGCTCTCCTAAGTATCTGATTCCCATGCCCTCCACGTGAGCCTCAAAGACTTTTGAAGTCAATGTCTTCATGAATGGATCTGCATGGTTATCTTTTAATGCTATCTTATCCACGACCACGTCTTTCCTCTTTACGATGTCTCATATCAGGTGGTACTTGCGCTGTATATATTTACTTGCCTTGTGGGCTCGTGGTTCCTTCGAGTTTGCTACTGCACCGTTGTTATCACAATACACCGTGATAGACTTCTGCAAACCAGGAATCACATCTAAGTCCACTAGGAAGTTCTTGAGCCACACTACTTCCTTCGCTGCCTCTGATGCGACAACATATTCGGCCTCCATGGTAGAGTCCGCCACGCATTTCTGTTTGACACTCCGCCAAACTATGGATCCACCTCTTACAGTAAACACATACCCTGAGGTAGACTTGTTATTGTCCCTGTCATCTTGGAAATCTGAATCTGTGTAACCTCAGGGTACCAGCTCAGGCGCCTGATAGACCAGCACTTGGTCTCTTGTTCTGTGCAAATACTTGAGAATGCGTTTTACTGCCTCCCAATGAGCTTTCCCGGGTTACTCTGATATCTGCTTACCATGCCAATGGCATAACAGATATCAGGCCTTGTACACAACATGGCATACATGAGACCTCCTACTGCCGAAGCATAAGGAACTGCCTTCATGGCCTCTATCTCCTCAACAGTCTCGGGAGACTGTTCCTTGGATAGATGCACTCCGTGTCTGAAAGTTAGAAAACCTTTCTTGGAGTTCTGCATGTTAAAATGGGCCAGAATCGTATCTATGTATGAAGCTTGAGTGAGCGTTAAAGAATGTTTCTTACGATCTCGAATAATCTTGATCCCAAGGATATGTCCCGTTTCCCCTAAGTCATTCATATCAAACTACTTGGACAGCCATGCCTTTACGTCTCATAACACTTTATTGTTGTTGCCAATCAATAGAATGTCATATACGTAAAGCACAAGAAACACCACTGAGTTTCCATCACTTCTGCGGTACACACATTGCTCATCCGGACACTGAGTAAATCCGTAAGACTGGATTACCTCATCAAACTGAATGTTTCAAGTTCTGGATGCCTGCTTAAGTCAGTAAATAGACCTCTTAAGCCTACAAACCTTATGCTCTTGGCCTTTTTCAATGAATCCCTCTGGTTGCTGTATAAAAATGGTTTCCTCAAGACTTCCGTTCAGGAGAGCTGTCTTGATATCCGTCTACCATATCTCATAATCCAAATGAGCAGCTATGACCAAGAGAATCCAGATCGACTTAAGCATGGCTACCGGGGAGAAGGTTTCCTCATAATCAATTCCCTCTTTCTGAGTATACCCCTTCGCCACCAGCCTAGCTTTAAAGGTTTCCACCTTCCCATCAGGTTCTCTCTTACGTTTGTAGACCCACTTGCATCCAATGGGCTTAAACCCATCAGGCAGGTCCACAAGCTGTTGGAGTTGAATATATAAGCTATGCTTGTATTGTACATTTTCCCAGTTAATATATCGATTTATGTTTTGGTTATATTTTGTTATGCATGATATGTCCATTTATATTATGTAAGTAAATGATGAGGTGTCTTGTGTGACACAGTAGATCTCATCATTGGTTGAAAGATATAATACATAAATGAGGTTTGTAATCGAGATAGCTTCGGACAAACCGTCAGTTTAGATTATTATGTGATTTAGATAATTGGTTTGTCTAAACTAATTGAATCATATAGATATGCCCGGGGCGTATTGAACCTGACCCGTTAGGAATGTTTTGTCTTGTACTGATTTAATAGACAAATCATTCTTGGTATTCTATCTCTTAATCCCTAGACTCGAGCATGCATGAGGATTAGACATAGTGTACTTTGATCTGCCAGTGGGTGAGGTCCATTGTGGCCAATAGTCTCGGTAGGTTGGGTGCGCTTGTTTAGTTGCTTGGTGTGCTACTGCTTGTCGAAAAGAAACCATATACCGGTACGTCCGGGGTGATGATGCTCCTGAGATGAGCTCGTAAGGTTTATTATACTAAACCCGGTCGGTGGACTTATGTCCGGTATAGTAAAAAGGTCGAGTGGTACTAGTCTCAGAATTAAAGAGGTTAATTAATTAATTTATCAGGAAATTAATATATTAACGATCATTATATTTTGATGTGGGGAGATTATGAATAAATTAATTAAGTTGTTCCGGAAGCAATTCTTGTGTAGGATGGTAGTGCCATAATTAATCCGTTAGTGGTACGATTAATTATGTATTGGGTTATTGACAAAGGTAGATTTAATTAATTAAGTAATTAATTAATCTTTGTGTCAGTTGGTTGTGAATCATATCAGGAACTGGTTTGGGATAAATTAATCTTTGTGTCAGTTGGTTGTGAATTATACCAGGAACTGGTTTGGGATAAGTGAATCCCTGTATCAGTTGGTTGTGAATCATATTAGGAACTGGTTTAGGAGAAGTGAATCCCTGTATCAGTTAGTTGTGAATCATATCAGGAACTGGATTGGGATAAGTGAATCCCTGTATCAGTTGGATGTGTATCAGTCCAGGAACAGGATTAAAGGAAACAGAAACCCAGTAGGAAGGCCAATCCAAAACCAACTTGGGGTCTCTCTTGTAACTCTATATATAGACAAGGGATTAGCTATTCAAGACATACAATTCATAAGTTTTCAAGACAATAAAACTTAGATAGAGAAAGTCTAGAGAGAGAAAATATTTTTCTTCCTCTAGCATAATCTCAGGCAGCCGATTATTGTCCCAGGCGGCGGTCGGTGGTTAATTCTGGTAGGCGGTGGTGGCAGGAGAAATTCGGCGGCGGCGGCGGTTGAAATTCAGGCGACGAGCTGCAAAATTTTTTCTAGCAGGTGGATTGTGGTGATTAGCTGATCAAATTGCTAGTTAGATTGCTGCCCACACAACATACAAGCATAGTCTTGAGGCATACAAGAGAATCACCTGGGTATACGCTTCAATAGGTAATTCTTATTCTTCCGCTTTTATTAAGAATTTTTGTTGCGTGGTAAATCGAATAAGTGCAAACCCAGATCCTGCGCAATGTTATTTCAAAAGGGTTGGAATAGCAATTGTGCTAGCGTCTATGCCTAGCTAGAGATTTCAATTCTGGAATGCATAGCACGAAAGTGAGTTTCTGACTAGGCCCGGGCAGATAATCTTTCACAAGCTCCCAGACTTGATTGTGGTCCATTAACCCCATCTCGGATATCATTTCCTTACGCCAAGATTCTGCATCGTTATCTCGGAGAGCCTCATTGTAGTTAACCGGGTTAGGTTCAGGCACGCCTGGGACTAGGTCTGAGGCCTCTCCTACGCCAATGAACCTATCGGGCTGTCCCACAACCCTCCCACTACGACGAGGCACCACCTGTGTAGGTGCATCATCTGTGATGTCATGTGCAGTGTGTGGTGTATCTACTTGTACTGGTGCGTCAGGATTAGTAGTTTGTCTTCTAAGCTCTTCTAGTACTATCTTACTTTTGGGCTTGTGATGTAGGATATAGTCTTCTTCCAAAAATCTAGCGTTGGTACTAACCACCACCTTCTGATCTTTAGAACTATAAAACAGACCACCCTTTGTTCCCCTAGGATATCCTACAAACAGTATTAATTTTGTTCTCGCATCTAACTTAGCCGCATCTGCCTTAAGCACATGTGCTGGGCAACCCCAAATTCTGAGATGTCTTAGACTAGGCTTTCGCCCGTTCCACAACTCTACTGGGGTTGAAGTCATGGTTTTAGATGGTACAAGATTAGAATATACTTCGCTGTTTCTAAGGCATATCTCCAGAACGAACACAGAAAATCACTATAGCTCATCATCAACCTAACCATTTCTATGAGAGTTCGATTCCTTCTTTCTGCTACTCCGTTCCACTGTGGCGTGCCAGGTGCAGACAACTGAGACTGAATTCTGACCTCACTGAGGTATTCTCAAAATCTGATCGCAGTGTCTTGATACTCTTACCATGATGGTTCTCCACATCTGCCCGAAACTCTTTGAACTTGCCAAAGCACTCAGACTTGTGATGCATTAGGTAAATGTACCCGTACCTTGAGTAGTCATCTATGAACGTCACAAAATACTTGAGCCCACCTCGTGCTTGGACCGACATTGGTCCATACAAGTCAGAATGAATTAACTCTAATACTTCTTTAGCTCTATAACCTTTTGCTTTAAAAGGTCTCTTGGTCATCTTACCCTCCAAGCAAGATTCGCAGGTTGAATAACTGTCGATCTCTAAACATCCGTCATTGACCAACCTATGAATCCTACTAAGGTTTATATGACCTAGTCTGAGATGCCAAAGATAGGTTTGATTCATTTTAGAAGGTTTCTTTCTCTTATTAATGTTAGATAAAGAGCTATCTGTTTCTATGTTTTGCACAACAGGGGAGTTAGAGTTAACCACAAACAAATTGTCAACCAATAAACCAGAACAAATAATTTTTCCATTTTTTCTAATAAATACAGACTCATCAAAAAAAATAAACTTATAACCGTTCTTTTAAGAGTTTAGAAACCGAAATAAGGATCTTTCTAAAACTCGGTACATAAAGATAATTAACTAACTAAAAACTAGAACTTTCAAAATTTAAAGTAACAGCTCTCACTGCTTCTACTAACACTCTTGTAGTGTCGCCCCTGTAAATGTCCAACTAGTCCTCTCTAAGCTTTCGGGTTACTTGGAACCCCTGCAAAGAATTACAAACATGGTCATTGGCGCCTGAATCCACACACCAAGTATTTGTGGGAATCACCACTAAACATATCTCAGTAATTATGGCAGAAACTATCCTACCTTTAGGCTTTGGACAATCTGCTTTCCAGTGTCCCGTTTTCCAGCACGTGAAGCACTTGCCTTTGGGCTTGCTCTTCTTTGTGATTTCGGGCTTCGCAGCAAGTTTCTTGGCATTATTCTTCTTCTTATTCTTCTTGCCTTTAGGCGCAGAAGAAGAACCTGAAGCCTTCACTGAGACCAAAGCTTGCTTCTTCTAGTGGAAGATGCCTTCGGTCGCCACCAAATCAGTTAAGAGCTTGGGTAGAGTGTAAACTCTTTGGTTCATATTGTAATTAACCCGAAACAGCTCAAAAACAAGAGGGTAAGCTTTGGAAGATAATATCTATCTGACTTTCTGGGTCGATTTCTCCTCCCAACACCTCTATTTCATTGATGTTAATGATCATGTGAAGTATATGATCTCTCACCGATCCACCCTCAGCCATCTTAGTGTTCATTAACTTTCTCATGGCTACTTGCCTAGTAGTCCTGCCTTGATGAGCGAACATTGTTAGTTTTGAATACAGAAAAGCTATGGCTTGTATCAAAAACTAATATCCACAGTTGACATATCATTTTGTTTCGGTATAAATTTGTTCCTTTATATCATAGAACTAGATAACGGGGTGTGGAAAGACACGGTAGATACCGTTATTGGTTAAAGTATTGATATATTAAAAGTATACTCGTAACCGAGATAGTCTGAACATACTATCGGTATAGCTTATCATGTGGTTTGGAAATTAGGTTATCTAAACTAGTTTAAATCACACGGATATGCCCGGGGCATATTGAGCACGACCAGTTTGGATAGAATTGACTTATACTGATCGGTGTAGTCAATTCGGTCCTAGTATTCCATCTCTCAATCCCGAGATTGGGACGGGCGTGAGGGTTGGATATCGTATGCTTTGATTTGTCAAAGAGTGCGGTCAATTGAGTCCTATACCTCGGTAGGTTGGGTATGCGGTGTTTAGCTTCTTACGTGCCGTTGCTAGTCGGAGGAATCCACGCACCGGTTTGCCGGGTTGATGGTGCTCCCGAGATGAGCTCATAAGGTATATTATACTAAACCCGGCCGGTGAACTTTATGTTCAGTATAATAAAAGGACGAGTGGTACTAATCTCGGATACCAAGAAGTCGATGAATTAATTTGTCAGTAAATTGATAAACCGACGAGTGCTAAATCTTTAATGTGGGGAGATAGAAGAAAATATAATGGCGCGATGTAAAGTAATTTTCGAGCGGTAGTTCCATAACTAGTCCGATAGTGGCACGACTAATTATGTATTTGACTAATCGACAAGGTGAATTAATTAATCCTAAAGGTTTAATTAATATTTAATCGACAAAGTGAATTAAGAAATTAATTCTATTTGAATTAATTAATTCTAAGGGTTCGATTAAATTAAATTAACGAAGTGGGTTAAGAAATTAATTCTAATGGGTCGATTGGAGTTGATTAGTCGGGAAAGACTTAGCGGTCAACGAAAGTCAAATTAAAAGGCCTAACTCGAGAGCTCATTAGGTCTCAATTAGAGCTCCTATAAATAGAATAACTTGAGACCAAAGAAAGCTAAGAAATCTTGCAAGACAAGTCTTGCCCCTTTTAGAGTAAGAAAGTTCTAAAGAGATAACTTCTTCCCTTTGAAGTTCTCTTTCAAAAATGAACTAGATTTCTTGCTTCTCGAATTGAATTCATCCCAAAGATCGAACCTTCTAGTCGGATTTCAAAGACTCTACCGGATTCTTGCTGGTTTTCTATTTTTTTTACTGCTGCCGAGTTCTTCATTTTCGCTGCTACTGCCGCAATTTGTTTAAGCTGCCCGGTGACAGTTTCTTCAGCAACAAGGCTTGCGCAGTTGATTTGAGATTGGCCTGCGTTGATCTCTTTCATTTGATGGGTGATCCGCAGGCTTTTCTTGTCTAGATCCCGGCGAGTTTTGGGACTGGGTACTGGCGGAAACTGGGCAGTACAGCAGCAATTTCTTAAGCAAGAGGTGGAGCAGTTTTTTGAGGGTTTTCTTCGATCAGTTTTTGGGTTTCTTGAATTCAATTTGAAAGATTTCTTCATGGGTTTTCGTGGGCTAAGCAAGTAGACTTGGATAGATTATTGCCCACGCAATATTCGAAGTTCTACGGAGAAATCTAGTGGATTTCTATTGGAATTCGCTCAAAGATTTTGTTTTTCTTTAGGCAAGGGACTTCGGTACAAAAGGTAGAATCTTTAACATTCCGCTTTAATTAAAGATTTAATTTTTTGTGTCCCGATTAATAAATTAAATAAGTATAAGCTAAGATCCGTTCATGGGTGAACTAATTTGAGCCTGAGCTTGGTCGAAAGCTTTCGATTCTGGAATGCATTGCACGAAAGTGAGGTTTTCGATTTAGCCCGGGCTTGTTCAGTTTTCCTTCAAAATTGTATCAGAGCGAGGTTTCGGTCTTATACTTGTTTGATTTATTACACGGCTTTATTTTGGCATTATTATTTTTGTCGAAATGCTTAAACAGGTGGTTATTGATTTCCCGGCTATTATGGTAGAAATTTATTTTTCATTCATAAACCCCGGGACATGTCCGGGCTTGTATTGTTTTTGAATGGAAATGTCTGTAATAGTAATAACCACGAGCTGGAAGCCTTGTAGGATTAGAAAAATCTTGTAGTAGGATTTGATCTAATCATGTCGTCTTTAAATTCCTAGAAAAATGCCTTTGTATATAGGAATTTATGTACTATGACGAAGACGTTATTTTGGGTAACTTATATTCGCGGGTTTTGGTTTCTCGTAATTTTGGGTGATTTCTAATTACGTAGTAAACCAAGAAGACCCGGGCGAATCGAGAGAAATCCAAATAACGAGTGGGAGCGACATGACAAGACGTGTCACCGAGGCGTCAAGGAATCAACGATACAGAAGGCCATAATAGTCGGGAAATTTTATTTGTTTAATTTCCCGTATTTATGTCTTTTCGTTGATTGTGTGATTTTCGTTTTATTTTGCATGAACGAAAACCAAACCAAAATATTTTTAAAAAGGTAATGTGCAATTAACTAAGGTAGATTATTCGCATATTAAAACTCCAACGGTTTTATGGGTGCGAATATCCATAGTTAAGATATTGCATGTTAAAACGTAAAAATCCTCAAGCTTAAAAATCTAAGTGGGAGCGGGTTGGTAAATATCCCCATGGCCTCCATTACGGGTTCATTGGTGATGTGGTTAAACTTGCTTGCTGGCTTAGACCTTCCTCCCTATCGGATGAGTTTTCAACCACGAATATCACCGGAATGAATTTCTAAAGGGATGACTATAGTGAGTTTAATTGGAGAAAGTTGCGACACCCTCGCCATCCGAGGCGCATTAGTATCCTAAGTAACAAACTTAGAAGTCACGTAATGGCATACACTTAGTGTACCATTTTTAGTATCCCTCCCATCGAGGTTACGCTATTTTCGGGTACGGCTAAAATTATCGACTATTAATTTCATTGATCATAAGATAGTTGGTCAGATAATGAAATTAATGAACTTCGGTTCTTCTCTAACGAATGTGGGTTAGCGTAGACGTTCACCTATCGTGGCATGCATTAATCCCGGTGTGAGAGATGTTGGTAGAAGATTATATTGGTTTTTGGAGGATTTTCAATATTTTCAAAAAAGTATACTGAAACTTGAATTGTTTATTTTTCAGTTGATATGTCGTTCAACCCGCTAGCTATCATTTTGAACCAAAACAAACTCACCGGTCCAAACTATATTGACTGGAAATGTAACCTGGACATTGTCCTTACCGCTGAGGGTTACAAGTACGTGCTTACTGAGGAGTATCCCCCTAAGTCCAGAGATGATGCCACCCCTGAGCAGCGAGAGCCATATACAAGGTGGTAGAAGGCTGATGAGATGACCAGGTGCTACATCTTGGCTTCTATGTCAAGTGTACTGCAGCACCAGTATCAGCAGATGACCTCAGCCTACGATATAATGCTCAACCTCAGGGAGATGTTTGGACATCAGGGCAGGGCAGCCAAGCAATCAGCTATGAGGAAACTCATGAATGCTAAGATGGCTGAGGGCACTTCAGTGAGAGACCACATGCTGGAAATGATTAGCTGCATCAATGAGATTGAAGTATTGGGAGGTGACATTGATGGGGAAACCCAGGTCGATATCATCCTTCAGAGCTTGCCTCCCAGTTTTGAGCAGTTTCGGTTGAACTATAATATGGGGAATCTCTCATATTCACTTTCTGAGCTCATGACTGCATTGGTGTTTGCTGAGAGCCTATTCGCAGAGAAGAAGCAAGCCTTGGCTACTGTTGGTCCCTCAGGTTCCTCTGCTGGGCCCAAAACCAGGAAGCAAAAGAAGAAGAGAGGCCAGAAAGTAGGAGCTGATCATGGACCCAAGGCGGGCATTGCCAAGAAGCAGAAGCCGAAAGGCAAATGCTTTAGATGTGGCAAAGTGGGACATTGGAAGAAGGACTGCCCAAAGCCTCGAGGTATGTGTAAATTTTCCCTAGTCACTGAGACATGTTTAGCGACGATTCTCACATATACTTGGTGTGTGGATTCAGGAGCCACTGATCATGTTTGTAATTCTTTGCAGGGGTTCCAAGTAACTCGGCTGCTTAGAGAGGGAGAGTTGCAGGTCTACCTTAGGGATACTACCAGAGTTTCTGTTGCTGCAGTGGGAGTTATTTGTCTTTATTTTTCAGACTCTACTTTATTGTTGAGAGATTGTCTTTATGTACCCAGTTTTCGTAAAAACTTACTTTCTGTTTCTAAACTAGTTTTGGATGGTTATAAGTGTGTTTTTTCTGATAGATCTATATTTATTAGAAAAGGCCAGAAACTTATATGTTCCGGTACATTGGTTGACAATTTGTTTTTAATTAAGACATACTCCCCAGTAATGCAAAACACAGAAACTAGTAGCTCATCACCGAATCATAATAAGAGAAAAGAGTCTTCCCCTTTGAATCAAACTTATCTTTGGCACCTGAGACTAGGTCACATCAACCTTAGTAGGATTCAAAGGTTGGTCAAGAATGGGTCTTTGGACTTACTAGATATTGACAGCTATTCGACCTGTGAGTCCTGCTTGGAGGGTAAAATGACCAAGAGATCTTTCAAGGCAAAGGGATATAGGGCCAAGGAGGTTTTAGAGTTGATTCATTCTGACGTGTGTGGGCCTATGTCAGTTCAGGCTAAAGGTGGTTATGAGTATTTTGTGACTTTCACAGATGATTACTCTAGATATGGATACATATACCTGATGCGCCACAAGTCTGAATGGTTTGGTAAGTTCAGAGAATTCAAGGCAGAGTATCAAGGCCTTGCGATCTGATCACGATGGCGAATACCTCTCTAGTGAATTTAGATCCTATTTGTCAGAGGATGGTATTCAGACCCAGTTGTCTGCACCTGGCACACCCCAGCAGAATGGTGTAGCAGAGAGGAGGAACAGGACTCTTATGGAGATGGTTAGATCGATGATGAGTTACAGTGAGTTGCCTATCTCGTTTTGGGGTTATGCCTTGGAGACAACATGTTTTATCCTCAACCTTGTGTCATCTAAGTCTGTGCCTTCGACCCCATCAGAGTTGTGGAATGGGCGAAAGCCTAGTCTGAGACATCTCAGAATATGGGGTTGTCTAGCACATGTGCTCGAGGCAGATACAGGTAAGTTAGAGGCGATATCCAAGGGTATACTGTTTATAGGCTACCCCAAAGGAACGAGATGTGGTCTATTTTATAGTCATCAGGATCAGAAGGTGGTGATCAGCACCAATGCCAGATTTCTTGAGGAGGACTATATTTTAGATCACAAGTCAAGCAGCAAGGTAGTATTGGAAGAGCTTAGAAGTCAGTCCATTATTCCAGATGCACAAGTACAGGAAGACACACCACAAGAGACTGCACACACTATCACAGATGATGCTCTTGCACAGGCTGCGCTTCGTCATAGTGGGAGGGTTGTGAGACAACCCGAGAGGTACATGGGTTTGGGTGAGTCTTCTGACTTTATCCCTGGTGCTCATGAACCAGACCCAGTTAACTACAATGAGGCTCTCCAGGATAAAGATGCAGATTCTTGGCAGAGAGCGATGATTGCTGAGATGGGTTCTATGGACTCAAATCAAGTCTGGGAGCTGGTAGACCTTCATGATGGGTTTAGGCCTATTGGGTGTAAATGGGTTTACAAGCGAAAGAGAGGATCTGACGGGAGGGTTGAGACCTTCAAGGCTAGGCTTGTGGCGAAGGGGTATACTCAGAAAGAAGGGATCAATTATGAGGAGACCTTTTCCCCAGTGGCTATACTTAAGTCAATCCGGATTCTCTTGGCCATAGCTGCTCATATGGACTATGAGATTTGGCAGATGGATGTCAAGACAGCTTTCCTTAATGGAAGTCTTGAGGAGACCATCTTTATGCAGCAACCAGAGGGCTTCATTGTTAAGGGCCAAGAGCACAAGGTATGCAGGCTTAGGAGGTCCATTTATGGACTTAAGCAAGCATCCAGATCTTGGAACATCAATTTTGATGAGGTTATCCAGTCCTATGGATTCACTCAGTGTCCGGATGAGCAGTGTGTTTACAGCAGGCGTGATGGTGATACGGTGGTGTTCCTCGTACTTTACGTAGATGACATTCTTCTTATTGGTAACAGTAAGAAGGTGTTGTCAGACATAAAGGCATGGTTGTCCAGGCAATTAGATATGAAGGATTTGGGAGAGGCTGGACATATCCTTTGGATTAAGATTATTCGAGATCGTAGGAGACGTTCTCTGACTCTCTCTCAGGCATCCTACATAGACACGATTCTGGCCCGTTTTAATATACAGAACTCCAAAAAGGGTTCACTACCTTTCAAGCATGGAGTACATTTGTCTAAGGAGCAGTATCCTAAGACTGCTGAGGAGATAGATGCCATGAAGGCGGTACCCTATGCTTCTGCAGTGGGTAGCCTCATGTATGCTATGTTGTATACGAGGCCTGATATTTGCTTTGCCATTGGCATGGTTAGCAGATATCAGAGTAACCCTGGGAAGGCTCACTGGGAGGCAGTAAAATGCATTCTCAAGTACTTGCGCAGGATGAGAGATTATGTCCTAGTTTATAGAGCGCAGGAGCTTGATTGGGTTATACAGATTCAGACTTTCAAGGTGATTTGGACAAGAGTAAGTCTACCTCTGGGTTTGTGTTACTCTAGGAGGTGGAGCCATAGTATGGAGGAGTGTCAAGCAGAAATGCGTGGCGGACTCCACCATGGAGGCTGATTATGTTGCCGCTTCAGAGGCAGCGAAAGAGGCTGTATTGCTCCGGAGATTCCTAATGGACTTAGATATGGTTCCTGAGTTGCCTAGTTCTATCACAGTTTATTGTGATAACAATGGTGCAGTTGCTAACTCGAGGGAACCACGAGCCCATAAGGCGAGTAAACACATAGAGCGTAAGTACCACCTCATACGAGAGATCGTAAAGAGGGGAGACGTGATCGTGGCCAAGATAGCACCAGATGACAACCTTGCAGATCTTTTTACCAAGCTATTGACCCCAAAGGTCTTTGAGAGACATGTGGAGGGCATGGGAGTCAAATTCTTGAGGGAGCCATGTGAGTGAGCTTAAAGGTGTTCTGGAGATTTCATTATGACAACAGTGTAATAGCGGGTTGGACAGTTTTTGTACTTCTTAGCATAGCTTTGAGTATTAGTGGGAGATTGTTAGTTTTGAATACAGAAAAGCTATGGCTTGTATCAAAAACTAATATCCACAGTTGACATATCATTTTGTTTCGGTATAAATTTGTTCCTTTATATCATAGAACTAGATAACAGGGTGTGGAAAGACACGGTAGATACCGTTATTGGTTAAAGTATTGATATATTAAAAGTATGCTCGTAACCGAGATAATCTGAACATACTATCGGTATAGGTTATCGTGTGGTTTGGAAATTAGTTTATCTAAACTAGTTTAAATCACACGGATATACTCGGGGCATATTGAGCACGACCAGTTTGGATAGAATTGACTTATACTGATCGGCATAGTCAATTCGGTCCTAGTATTCCGTCTCTCAATCCCGAGATTGGGACGGGTGTGAGGGTTAGATATCGTATGCTTTGATTTGCCAAAGAGTGCGGTCAATTGAGGCCTATACCTCGGTAGGTTGGGTATGCGGTGTTTAGCTTCTTACGTGCCGTTGCTAGTCGAAGGAATCCACGTAACGGTTCGCCCGGTTGATGGTGCTTCCGAGATGAGCTCGTAAGGTATATTATACTAAACCGGGCCGGTGAACTTTATGTTCGGTATAATAAAAGGACGAGTGGTACTAATCTCGGATACCAAGAAGTCGATGAATTAATTTGTCAGTAAATTGATAAACCCGACGAGTGCTAGATCTTTAATGTGGGGAGATAGAAGAAAACATAATGGCATGATGTAAAGTCGTTTTCGAGCGGTAGTTCCATAATTAGTCCGATAGTGGCACGACTAATTATTTATTTAACTAATCGACAAGGTCAATTAATTAATCCTAAAGGTTTAATTAATATTTAATCGACAAAGTGAATTAAGAAATTAATTCTATTTGAATTAATTAATTCTAATGGTTTGATTAAATTAAATTAACGAAGTGGGTTAACAAATTAATTCTAATGGGTCGATTGGAGTTGATTAGTCAGGAAAGACTTAGCGGTCAACGAAAGTCAAATTAAAAGGCCTAACTCGAGAGCCCATTAGGTCTCCATTAGAGCTCCTATAAATAGAATAACTTCAGACCAAAGAAAGCTAAGAAATCTTGCAAGACAAGTCTTGCCCTTTTTAGAGTAAGAGAGATCTAGAGAGAGAACTTCTTCCCCTTTGAAGTTCACTTTCAAAAACGAACTAGATTTCTTGCTTCTCGAATTGAATTCATCCCAAAGATCGAACCTTCTAGTTGGATTTCAAAGACTCCACCGGATTCTTGCTGGGTTTTCTTTTTTTTTTGCTGCTGCCGAGTTCTTCATTTTTGCTGCTACTGCCGCGATATCTTTAAGCTGCCCAGCGACAGTTTCTTCAGCAACAAGGCTTGCGCGGTTGATTCGAGATTGGCCTACGTTGATCTCTTTCATTTGATGGGTGATCCGCAGGCTTTTCTTGTCTAGATCCCGGCGAGTTTTGGGACTGGGTACTGGCGGAAACTGGGCAGTACAGCAGCAATTTATTAAGCAAGAGGTGGAGCAGTTTTTTGAGGGTTTTTTTCGATCAGTTTTTGGGTTTCTTAAATTAAATTTGAAAGATTTCTTCGTGGGTTTTCGTGGGCTAAGCAAGTAGACTTGGATAGATTATTGCCCACGCAATATTCGAAGTTCTACGGAGTAATCTAGTGGATTTCTATTGGAATTCGCTCAAAGATTTTGTTTTTCTTTAGGCAAGGGACTTCGCTACAAAAGGTAGAATCTTTAACATTCCGCTTTAATTAAATATTTAAGTTTTTGTGTCCCGATTAATAAATTAAATAAGTATAAGCTAAGATCCGTTCATGGGTAAACTAATTTGAGCCTGAGCTTGGTCGAAAGCTTCCGATTCAGGAATGCATTGCACGAAAGTGAGGTTTTTGATTTAGCCCGGGCTTGTTCAGTTTTTCTTCAAACATCTCCCTCAGGTGAGCCATCATGTTGAAGGCAGAGACCATGGGATGAAGCTGATGTTGTAGGACATTTGACACAGAGGCTAAAATATAGCACCGCGCCATCTCATCCGCTTTTCTTCACCTGGCATAGGCATCCCTATCCTCTTGAGGAGAGTTCTCATCAGGCACATCTGGACATACTTCGGTGAGCACAAACTTGTACTGCTCTGCCGTAAGGTCAATATCCAAGTTACGACTCTAGTCGACATAATTGGTTCCAGTTAGCTTATTGTCTTTCAAAATAGCAGCTAAGGGGTTGCATGCCATATCGATAAAAACTGTAAAATAAATAAACAGACAATGTTTCAGTTATTAAGTCTAGAATTTCGAAAACAAGGAAATTCTATCAATTGTTGACTTTCCTCAAAACAATAATCTTAATCCTCCAACATCTCATTCACCGGGATTCTCGCAAGCCACACAGTGTGGACGTTTATGCTAACCCACATTCGTTTGTGAAGAACCAAGTTCATTAACTACACTATCTGACCAAACGATCTATTGATCAATGTAGCCAATAGTCAATGCTTTCAGCCGTACAAATAAGCAGCATAACCTCGAGGGAGGAATACTGCAGATCGTACACTAAGTGTGTGCTATTATGTGACTTCTGAGTTTGTTACCTCAGGATAGTGCGCCTCAGATGGAGAGGGTGTCGCATTTCTCCTAGTTAAACTTACTCTAGTCATCTTACTCAGAAATTGATAATCTAGCAATCTCGGGGTTGGACTCATCCGAATGGAGGAAGGCCCTAATGCCAACGTGCAAGCCCACCCACATTTCATATGAACTCGTAATGGTGGCCATGGGGATACTAAACTAACCCACTCCCACTTAGATTTCCAAATTGAGGGTTTTTCCTGTTTTAACATGCAATTAACTAACGCTAAGTTATGTGCAACCATAAAATTAGTCATGCTTTAAATCATGCATCTAAAATACAACATAAAATAAAGCATAAAAATTAAAACAATAAATACGTGAAATAAATGCGAAATTTAAATTTCTCGACTATCATGGTTTTAATCACTTCCATCTTTTGCCTTGATCTCATGTCCCGCCACGCAACTCGATGGATTGAGTCTTGATCTTGAAAAATAAAAACTGGAGAAAAAAGGGCCAAAAATGAGACCCAAACTGGCCGCGCACGTGTACCATGCACAAAGTGCGCTGTAACCTACTGTGCCGCGCGGCAGCACCGTTGCTGTTGTTGGCGGTTGCCGGCGGCGGCTCCCGTCGGTGAGTCATCGCCTGCGCCTCCCCTTGCTGCCAATCCCTCATTCACTTCTTCCCACACTATTTGGTCTCCTTGCAATTCATTCTGGGTTTTCCTGGGTTTCTACGAATTAACGATAACCCAAAACCCACGAATTGAAGTTGCCCACCATAAGGCCTTCGATTACAAAATTTAATTCTCCTACTACAAGGCTTTCTAGGAAAATTAAAGAATAGAAATTACATAGAAAAAACCCTACTAGAGATTTGATCTAATCCTACACGGCTTCCAGCACGTGGTTATACTTTTACAAACATTCATAATAAAATCAAATCCGGACATGTCCTGGAGCTTAATTAAAACCCATACAAACGTAACTATAATAGTCGGGATTTCTTAACCACCTGCAAATAAAACCATGTAATAAATGAACAAGTACAAAACCCAAAACTAGGCTCTGATACCAATTGAAAGATTATCTGCCCGGGCCTAGCCAGATACTCACTTTCGTGCTATGCATTCTGGAATCAGAATCTCTGGCCAGGCCTAGAGTCTAGCAGAATCGCTATTCCAATCCTTGCTTGAAATAACATTGCGCAGGATCTAGGTTTGCACTTATTCGATTCACCACGCAACAATAATTTTCTAATTAAAAGCAAGATCTTAGAAAAGCACCTCTTGAAGCGTGAACTCAGGTGATCGCTTGTATGACTCAAGACATTGATTGCAGGTTGTGTGGGTAACGATCAAGCAACTAATTGATCAAAAATCAACACAAAAAATTGCATCGAAAATCTGGCTGAAAAATTCTGCAGTCCACCGCCTACGTGTGTGCCACACACGCCGCCCCGAAGTCCACTTGCCGCCGGGAAATAATGAAGATCAGGCCGCCGGTTTTGAGGATAGAGAGCAGCCGCCTAGAACTTTGTAAAATCTGACTACGAGAGCTGAAGTTTAATTCTCTCTCTAGGATTTTATCTCTCTAGTTTCTTGAATTATGAAACTATTGAATTGTGTGTCTTGAATAGCTAATCCCTTGTCTATATATAGAGTTACAAGAGAGACGCAAGTTGGTTTATGATTGGTCTTCCTAATGGGTTTAGGTAATTAATTAGTTTCCAAATCCAATTAGGTAACCAATCTGATAGGATAAACCAAATCCTACTAGATTTCCTAATCTGTAGGATTTCCTAATTCTAATTGAAACTTAAGATTTAATTAATTAATTAATTAATTCCACTTTGTTAATTACTTAATTAACCCTTAGGAATAATTAATCAATTAATTAATTCTACATATTCAATTAACCCATTACAAAATTAATCGTACCACTAATGGATTAATTTTGGCACTACCATCCTACACCAGAATTGCTTCCGGAACAACTTAATTAATTTATTCATAATCTCCCCACATCAAGATATTGCTCGTTAATTTATTAATTTACTGATAAATTAATTTATTAACTTCTTTAATTCTGAGACTAGTACCACTCGACCTTTTACTATACCGGACATAAGTCCACCAGCTGGGTTTAGTATAATAAACATAATGAGCTCATCTCAGGAGCACCATCACCCCAGATGCACCGGTACATGGTTTCCTTTTAACAAGCAGCAACACACCAAGCAACTAAACACGCGCACCCAACCTACCGAGATTATTGGCCACAATAGACCTCACCCATTGGCAGATCAAAGTAACTACGCCTAATCCTCATGCTCGCTCGAGTCTAGGGATTAAGAGATAGAATACCAAAAACGATTTGTCTATTAAATCAGTACAAGACAAATCATTCCTAATGGTCAAGTTCAATACGCCCCGGGCATATCTATATGATTCAATTAGTTTAGACAAACCAATTATCCCTAAACCAATAGTTTTTCCAAAGCTGTCTCGGTTACGAACCTCATTTATATATTATGACTTTCATCCAATGATGAGATCTACTGTGTCACACAAGACACCTCATCATCTACTTACATAATATAAATGGACAAATCATGGACGACAAAATATAACCAAAACATAAATAGACATATTAACTGGGAAAATGTACAATACAATTATACAAGCATAACTTATGTATTCAACTCCAACATATAGCCTCGGAAGGTTGGGTGGACGTGTTTAGTTGCTTGGTGTGCTATCGCGAGTCAAAAGGAAACCGTGTACCGGTGCGTCCAGTGTGATGGTGCTCTCGAGATGAGCTCGAAAAGTTTATTATACTAAACCGGCCAGTGGACTTATGTTCGGTATAGTAAGAAGGTCGAATGGTAATAATCTCGGATGAGAAAAAGTTGATTAATTAATTTATCAATAAATTAATAAATCGATAAGCATTAAATCTTTGACATAGGGAGATAACTGAATATTTAATTTAGTGGATCCAAAAGTGTAATTTCGGACTTGAATGGTAGTTCCATAATTAATCCATTAGTGGTACGATTAATTATGTGTTGGGTTAATTGACAAAGTGGATTTAATTAATCCTTGGGTCAATTGGTTATTAATCAGTTCAGGAAGTGGATTGAAATTAATAAAACACAAACCTAACAGGAAGGCCAAACCCAAGCCCACTTGAGGTCTCTCTTGTAGCTCTATATAAGACACAATATAACGGGTTAATCTTCTTCGGAATTCAAGTCAACGTGAAAGCGAAGCTGACAAGTTGGTTGCTACACGAACAAGCCCCTTGTGTTGACGGACCTTTCTCGTCTATTCCTTGCTATTATCTTCACAAGCATGAATTGAAGCGGCATAATCGCTCAATTCAAGAAAACACACTGTGACTTTAACCTCTTTGTGCAAAAATTTATCTCAGAGGATAGGTGATGGTTTGTGATGATTTTAGTCAACTAGTGACAAGGTTTAATAGTCTAACCATTCGACTATAACCAACGAAAAGGGGAGTAAGTTTCCTCGCAAGAATAACTCACGATCTCGCAAGATCACTCAAAGAGATTTTTTGGGTTGAGTTAACAACTCAGAATTTCACAAGAAATTTTTAGGCAAAAACAATCTATGTATTTCGAAAATAAGGGGGCATATTTATGGGCAATTACATGTCTTCTCTTCCTATTCTAAAAAGATAATCTCAAATCCTAGTGATTTCGAGACTAGGAAACTAAATCCTATTCTTACTATAATAGTTTAGGAAATTCGGCCACTATAGAGTAGAGTTACAAGATAATTAAAACTCCTAATTAGAAGGAAAAACTCCATCTATCATAGTTGAATTAAAGTACTTACAAAACCTTCCAAAACTATGAAAGTAAACAAACATAAAATCCTAGGAGGAAGAGACTTGATTTTCCCATCTTCGGTTGGGCTTAGGGAAGGCTTGATTTTCGAACGGGGCTGCTTGCTTCCTTAATCCAAATTTTAGCTTTTATTCTTGGGCTTCATTCCTCATCTACATTATATCTGCAAGTCCATTATATAATAATCATGTGATGTTAATGCGCTTGGGCTTCCAAATATGTAGATGGGCTTGGGCTTGTTGGGCCTTGAACTTAACCTCAAACTTTAAAGCTAGATTCGATCCAATCATCTTTTGTCTCTCGATCTAGTAACTGTTCCAATATATGAGGCTTGTGAATATCTGAGACAGAGTTTTTGACCCACAAATGGGCTCACTAAGCTAGAACTTGCGTTGGAGTGACTCTCTTGAGCTTTATTTTGCGCCAGCTGCTTCAGTGTAAAGGAAGAACTGACATTGATTACTGATTCTTCTTCTGAAGGAGAGTCTACAGCCATGATGTTCACTGAAGGAATTGTCTACCCGGGTCTAGTAAAAAATTCCACTTTTGTGCTACGCATTCCAGAATTTAGAATTCTTAACCAAACCTAGGGGTGTAAACGAGCCGAGCCGAGCTCGAACTTGCCTATGTTCAGGCTCGGCTCGTCTAAATATGAAGGGGCTCGAGCTCGAGCTCGAGCTCGCTCGAGCTAATTTTTTGGAGCTCGAGATCGAGTTCGTTTAAGAATTGTGAAGCTCGAGCTCGGATCGCGAGCCTCGGCTCGTAAGCTCGGCTCGCTAAGCTCGCGAGCCAAGCTCGATTTTGAGTTTGACAAAGCGCTCATTAAATTTAATATTAATTCCGTCCGTGAGGGAAGAAACCATAAAAGATCATAATCCTGTAGAAGTGGGGTTGTTTTATTTTTTTAATATTTTTTTCACCACTATACTACACAAGTTATTTTTGACGTTTCTGGACGTGGTGCAAGTTATTTTTGACGTGGTGCAAGTTATTTTTGACGTGGTGGACTGTCTTGGGGGAAAAAATCAGCTTAAATTCACATGAATGGATGTAGATGTTTATGGACGTGGTTTTAGTTGTCTTTGACGTGGTGGTTTGTCTTTGTGAAAAAAAAAAGCTTAAATTCACATGAATGGATGTAGACGTTTCTGGACATGGTGCTAGTTATTATAGACGTGGTTATAGTGTTATGGGACGTGGTGGAATATCTTTACTGAAAAAAATCAGTTTAAACTCACATGAATGGATGTAGACGTTTATGGACGTGGTTCTAGTTGTCTTTGACGTTATGGGTTGTCTTTGTTGAAAAAATAGCTTAAATTCACTTGAATAGATGTAGACGTTTCTGGACGTGGTCTTAGTGTTTTTAGACGTGGTTCTTGTGTTTTGAGACGTGGTACACTGTCTTTTTGAAAAAAATCAGTTAAAGTTCACATGAATGTATGTAGAGGTTTTTGGACGTGTTTCTAGTTGTTCTGAGACGAGTTGAGATGTTTTGTGAAAAAATCAGTTTAAATTCACATGTCTGGATGTAGACGTTTTTGGACGTGGTCCTTGTGTTTTTAGACGTGGTTCTAGTGTTTTGAGACGTGGTCGACTGTCTTTGTGAAAAAATTCAGTTTAGTTCACATGAATAGATGTAGACGTTTTTGGACGTGGTTCTAGTTGTTCTGAGACGATTTGAGATGTTTTTTGAAAAAAACAGTTTAAATTCACATGAATGGATGTAGACGTTTTTTGACGTGGGCCTAGTGTTTTTAGACGTGGTTCTAGTGTTTTGAGACGTGGTTCTAGTAAAGCAGTGTACAAAATGTGTTAATTAATTAAGCTATTCAAGAAATTATTATAAGGAAAAATTATATATATATATTTAAAAAATGGGTAGTATTTATATAAGACGTTTTGGAACGTGGCTAATATATTTACAGATGTGGCAGGCTATCTAATTTCCCCTACCCCTCGGCTTTCCCTTTTGTTGTGCCCCTGCTTGCTGCTTGTCGATTCACCACAAATGTTTTATATTCTTCATTTTCTCCATTATCTTCTCTTGGAGGAGGCAAAGATTCTTGTGGCATGGTGGATAAGGTATGATAGTTCTCCTTATAATACTCCAGTGCATTTTTCTTGAAATCATCCTTGAGCATGTTTGATGGAGACATGAGGATGTTGTAGGCATACTTGGCTCTTAATGTGATCATGATGTTTTTGTCCTCTTTAGCCTTCATCAGGAGATTATCATAATCCAGTTCCATATCCCCTCCATGCATCTCCATGTGCCTGATTGTGAAAAGAACTTCAGTTTAAGTAAATAAATACTAGCTACCTTGTCAAGATACGTAGAGAATAAGTAATATTACCTGATGCAGTATATACCACAATCGTTCACGTTTGTTGCATCTTGCCATTTTGCAGCAGGGAATAGTATATCTATACCTTTCATATCTTTGTATTTGGGGTTTTCACTTGATTGTTCCGACAGTATTGCAAGTAACATTTGTAGCATGTCCTTTGGCAATTTGTGATTGGGATTCGGAGGTAAGTTGTTGATTACCATGGCCACTTCAAATGCAAAATTGATCACAAGCAAGGTGAAGTGCTTGTGGTCCAAGAGAGGGAAGAAAACCTGGGAGTGAATAAAAAAAGAATTAGTTTATGTTAATGAATTGATTGTTAATGAATGGTTTTGTAAATGTACTTACAATGTCTGCATTGAAACCTTCCAATGTTCTGTGGTTTCGTGCAAGTTCTTCAATCATCCAGTCACGAAAAAAAATTTTTTGTTTTTCTTTTGAAGAAATTTTGAATATTCCTTGGCCAGTCCAAATTGTCTGCATGAATTGAGATTGTAAATACACACCACGTCCATTAAAAGTGAATAGAAGTACCAATTTAAATGTTCTTACCAAAAATCTTGTTGTGAAGAAGAACCTTTTATAATCAGTATGGTCCCTTTTTTTCCCAGGAAAGCTTCTGATGTAGTTCATGTGGTTGCACCATGCATCCACCATACTGTTAGATAGCCACTTATTGATTGACATGTTGTGGAAATCTTGTCTAGTCAGTCCCAGGGTTCCATAGCTGTAAAGTGTTTGCCTGCATTGATATTAGAGTTAGTAAGACGTGGTTAGTAACACGTAGTTGGACGTGGCGACTGTGTACACAGACGTGGTCACTATGTACACAGACGTGGATAGTGTGTAAACAGACGTGGCGACTGTGTAAGTGTGTACAGACTGATGACTATGTGTTGTGTCAAATGATTGAAATATGGAAATTGAATGTACTTACCCAGTTTCGTAAGGGATACCTCTTTTTGGATCCTTTATAAGGAATGCAAAGTTTGTCATGATTTCCTCCTTTTTAGAAAGCTTTAAATCTGGCATTTCCTTCTTTGGATCCTTCATGTAGCAATAGAATGGACTCCTCAGTGCCAATGGAAGTTTGATTTGACGATGCTTTGGATTTGGCTTTGTGTCTGCTATTTCCAGAGGATTGTCTTCTTCATCCATGATGATTCTGTAAACATTTAAAATGTACCACGTTTAGACAAGTATATTTACGTCTACCCTATCAGTAATAATATTATAATACTAGTAAATGAATGATAGTATTACTTACTTTCTGATTTCGTCCTCTGGTTGTGCCTGAGAAGCATCACATTCCTTTTCAAGGTTCCTTGGCATTGGCATTGGCATTTGCTCCTTTGGAGTAGTTAAATCTATGCCCAGGTTGAAGCTTGGCATAGAATCTTTAACTTCTTGAAACCTCTTGTTCAGGAGATTGTTTGTCTCCTGTTGTTGTTTTTCAATATTTGCAATCTGAGTCAGGATTGCAGCAATGTTGTTGTTTTCTTGTTGAACTTGACTCTGTGGCTTCTCATATGCTGCAAACTTCTTCTCCATCTCTTGTTTAAGGATCTTATCCACTTGATTCAGTATTGCAGGAGTAAGTTCTTGACTCAGATTGGCTGTTGCTGCGTTTGTATCAGCAAACTTCTTGTTGAGTTCTTCTTGTTGCTTCTGGAACATCTTTTCAACTTGACTCAACAATGGTGCAACAAATTCAGTGGCAGTTTGACTTTGTACAATTTGATCTTGTACTATTTCTTTATTCTCATTTTTGAACAGATTTGCCATTTGTTTGCACATCATATGAAGCATCATCAATGCTGGATTATCTTGGATTTCCTTGGTATCGTCCACAAGTTGGATAATGTTGGTAAATCCTTTAGATAATCCATTCAATTCTTGATTCAGGCTTTTGATCTTTGCTTCAACAGGCTATACAAAACCAAATATAAACAACACAGGTGTAAGTGTGATTGAATTAATACTCGCCACGTCTGTGTACACATTCGCCACGTCCGTGTACACATTCGCCACGTCTGTGTATCTGTGTACACAGTCGCCACGTCGGTGTACACAGTCGCCACGTCGATGTACATAGTCGACACGTCCAAATACGTCTAGTAAATGTGTAAGAGAAATTGTTTGGATTTTGAAATTTACCTGATCTTCCATCTCTGGCATTTCTTTATCTCTGATCTCGGCATCATAATCATCATTATCAGGCTGTAAAATATCAAATTTGTTAGCGAATAATATATACCACGTCTGTATATATAGCCACCACGTCTTTATATATGGCCACCAAGTCCAAATACGTTTAAAACAAGTAATAAGAGTAAGTATTATTTTTTGATTTTGAATATTACCTGATGTCGGTATTCAGGTTCATTCTGTTTTTGTTGGTCTCCATGTTGCTCATTGTGGTGGTGTTGTTCTTCTTGCTGCTCTCCAGGTTGTTGTTCTTTTTGGAGATCTTCTCTTGAAATTATTCTTGCCCTTCCAAAACCTCCCAACCTTTTAATCTCCTTTGTCTCTCTTTTGTTATATTTTTCTATGTCCCAATAGGAGAGTAGAGTGGTGTTTGTTGGACGTGGGGCATCACCAGCAAGTCTGACTCTGTCCAGATAGAGTAGCTTTGGAAAAATGAAAAAGTTATAGTTAGCTACGTTTGAAAAAATGATGATTTAAAGTGGACAACGTTTGAAATACTTACCACAAGGAAGGGGAGTGATCCTCTAAACATGGATCTCTTTTCCTTCCAAAGCTCTACTGATTCTTTCAAACCTCTGATTGTGAACTTGCACCAGTTCATATTTCTGATGTCATTGACATTTTTGATGCTCTTCAGTATTGCTTGTCGACATCCAAGGTCCTGGAAAGCCCAAAGCAGAGTTGTTGCCATGTAGATTGTGAAGTCAATCTTGAAGTTATCATTGGCATATTCTCTGTTTGCTTTGATATATGCTGCAAGTTGTGTGGTGGTTGGTTTTCTTGGTTTCCCGGTTGTCTTGTCAATTGTTCCTGTATGCCTTGAATGGAAGTTGTTCATGTCATTCTTGTATTCTTCATTGTGTTCTTCATAATGTGTGTATTCTTCAACCCTAATACCACCAAGTGGTATTCCGAACACATGATGGACATCTTCTTCTTCTATTTTCAAACTTCCACTTTGCAATCTGATTGACATGCTTGCGAGATCAAAACGCTGCAAGAGATGCTCTCCTAAAGAACATGGGACTTGTTTTAGATTTACATCCAGCAATGATCCCAGTCCAATCTCTCTTACTGCCTCTCTTTGAACCTCGGACAACACTCTAGTCAGCTTGTACAATCCAGCAGTTGTTGTCCTTGTTTGGAATTTAATCTGTTCTGCTTCTTCTTCTTCATGTTCTGAAAATGAATAAATAAATCTTAGCCCACATACAAAGTCCTCATATGTCATGAAAAAGGCTACAACGTTCGAACACATCCTCATACCTGATTCAACTCTCTGTCTTTTTGTTGATTTTTTTTCTGGTGTAGTATTCTTTTTTGCTGCTATTTTTTTGGCTTTCTATTTCTTTCTCTGTTGTAGTTCATCTTCTTCTGATTCAATTTCATCTCTTGGTCTCTTTGTTGGCTTTTTTGTTGGTGGTTTTTTGGCTACGGGTTGTTTTTGTGTTGGTTGTTTTTTGGTTTTGGATTGCTGTTTTTGAGGTTTCTGTTTGTGTTTTTCAGGTTCAAGGATGTGTTGTGTTGCTGCTTGTACAAGGGTTGCTAGATCTTGTTCAGAAATTTTAGGGCTTGGGCTGGCTGTTCTTTTTTTTAGCAAATATTGGTTTAGTGGTATTTGTGATTCATCTTCACTTTCTGTGGGAGACACATGCTGGCTTGGTGAGGCAGAATCATCTTCTGATGCTGATGATGGTGTGACAAAATCATCATCACAATCATATAACACAAGTTTTCTATTTTGTTCTGTTTTGTTAACCATCCTGCATTGAACATTGGAAATAACCACAAGAAGAAAAAAAAAAAAAACAAAACAAAACAGGAAAAGAAGCGCAACGTCCACTACAATAGGTACCACGTCCCAATATGTCAGAAAAATCAATGGCGCCACGTCCGAAAACATACACAAAAAATTTATTATTCTTTCACAAATACAGACAGTAAAGACATTGTTTATCTACTAAATTCCATAAAAAATACTGAAACGTCCAGTATCACAAGAACAAAGTTAATTTTTTCAGAAAAATAATTGACAAACAGCCGCGCAACGTCCACTATAGTAGGTACCACGTCTTTATACGTCCGAAAACAGTAGCGCCACGTCAAAAACAGTAGTGCCACGTCCGAAAACACACAATTATAATTTTAGTACATACAAACACAGATAAAAAACACAATGAAACGTCCAGTAAACACCAATATATCATATTTGATAGTAATAGAGCATTATTTTAAGGGTAATACACGATTATAGCATCATAATATACAACCAAAATCAAACGCAGCAACTACGGGAAAATAGGGTTTCGTAAATCCATTAATTGCAGTAAAATATAGTTCATAGTTTACGGTGTAGTAATTTTTGCGACGTATTACCTGTTTTTTGCTTGAATGTTGTTTTTTTGGAGTTGAAGAACGAATTTCCGATGAACGTAGCAGGACGGAGTCGGTATGGAATTGAACGTGTTGTCGTGTTTTTTTGGTCTTCTTCGTCGGAAAGTTCGTCGGAGACGAAGTTTGTATGGATTTTTTGAAAATAAGAAAATGAAATCGCTGTTTTCAGACTTTGATCGATTGCGGTTATGGAAGTTTTTTAGGGGAAGGAAGGTTTTTTTTTTTAAAAAAAGGTAACTACAGCAGCAAGGGGGTTTTGAGGAGGTATTAGTGACGGAGCGCGTGCGTGAAAGCTACTAGCTAGTAGGGATTTTAAAACGATTTTATTCACAAAAAAACCGCCCACCACGTCTCAGAACAACTTGGCCCATTTCCAAAAACAACTAGCACCACGTCCAGAAACGTCTTTATGGACGTGGTTCTAGTTGTCTTTGACGTGGTGGGTTGTATTTGTGAAAAAAATAGCTTAAATTCACATGAATGGATGTAGACATTTCTGGACGTGGTGCTACTTGTTCTGAGACGTGGTGGACTATCTTTGTGGAAAAAAAATCAGTTTAAGCTCACATAAATGGATGTAGACGTTTATGGACGTGGTTCTAGATGTTCTGAGACGATTTGAGATGTATTGTGCAAAAATCAGTTTAAATACACATGCATGGATGTAGACGTTTTAAGACATGGTTCTAGTGTTTTGAGACGTGGTTCTAGTGTTATGAGACGTGGTCGACTGTCTTTGTGGCAAAAATCAGTTTAAATCCACATTAATGGATGTAGACATTTTTTTTTTGACGTGGTATGGCCATTGTAGTTGTTTTATCTATTTATAACACATACTTACAAGTTACAAGTTACAAGATCAAATCAAAACATTTCTAAGAGTAATATGTTCATTTAAATTGTTTTATATTCACAAAACACTTACATCCGATATCATAAATATTTCTAAGAGTTGAATGGTCATTTTATTTGTTTTATCTCATTACAACTCTTAGATATGAGATCATGATCATTTCTGAGAATTGTATAGCCTTTTTATTTGTTTTATCTTTTTAAAACCCTTAGATAATAGATTATGCACATTTCGGTCCACATCAGAATTTTTTTTTTTTCGTGTTTCTAGTTGTTCTGAGAAGAGTTGAGATGTTTTGTGCAAAAATCAGTTTAAATACACATTCATGGATGTAGACGTTCATGGACGTGGTTATAGTGTTTCCAGACGTGGTGGTAGTGTTATGAGACGTGGTATACTGTCTTTGTGGCAAAAATCAGTTTAAATTCACATGAATGGATGTAGACGTTTTTTTTTTCGTGTTTCTAGTTGTTCTGAGACGATTTGAGATGTTTTGTGCAAAAAATCAGTTTAAATTCACATGCATGGATGTAGACGTTTTTGGACGTGGTTATAGTGTTTTTAGACGTGGTTCTAGTGTTATGAGACGTGGTCGACTGTCTTTGTGGCAAAAATCAGGTTAAATTCACATGAATGGATGTAGAAGAAGTGTCAGCACAACTAGAACCACGTCCCGAAACGTCTACATCCATGCGTGTGACTTTTAGTTGAATTTTTCACAGGACATAGTCTACCACGTCTCTCAACGTCCAAAAAACCTATCTCCACGTCTATATGCGTCCAGCTACGTCCCGCTACGTCCAGCCACGTCCGAAAACGTGGTGTTTAGACGTTGAGTATACAAACAGACGCGTCTTTAAAACTTCATTAAAGACGCGTCTTTAAAACTTCTCTGCCCAATTGTAGAGACGTTGAGTATACAAACAGACGCTTCTTTAAAACTTCATTAACTGCATCGAACAAAAAACCGTACGACTTTCCAAGCATACCTTCGTTTCAAACAAGAAAACTATCCACTCCTATAAAACTAATGCTAAAACAATGTTTCACATTCACTTTCGTAGAACTTAAAAATTACTTCGCTTTCCTTCTTCCCTATCAAACACACCAATCCCAAAAACTTCTTCACTTTCCAATGGCCAGTCGTTATATTCTTGAAAGCATGAACATATTCGAAGAAAACCAAGACCCGCAACCACCAATGCCTCCATCACTCCCGCTTGAACAAATGCCAATGAAACATATGTTCAGCGTAGAACCTCATTCTGAACTCTGAATGTTTCTCTTCAGAAATCATTGGAGTGGATTGATGCCGATGAACGACCAACACGTAAACAGATCGCTGGTCCTAGAGTTCTATGATGGTCTGCATCATAAAAATAGACTAAATACAGTTTACATCAGAGAACATTCAATCAGAATAACTACTCAAGCCATCAATGCCCACTTGGGCATCAGGAACTTGGGTCCTCAGTCTTTAAAACATGATGATATTGCCCGTTTCCAACCAACCATGGAGGAAGTCCGAGCAGTATTAAAGCAAAACATTAACGTCCCAACCAATTATTGGACGATCAGATTGGAAGATCTGAACAGTTTTGCAAAAATATTGTACACGTTCCTTCGTTACAATGTCGCTGCAGGAGAAGTCTCCAAGCCATTCGGTTTGGCACTTTTAATTGCAACAAATGCAAGAAAAAGTATCAATTGGGGCAACATCATCAAATACTACATGGAAGATGTTGGCTTATCAAATAGGTGGACTCGGAGTATCCTTTACCCCAGCCTCGTCATGGACATGTGCGAAATGTCTGGAATCCTACAATCCCGTCATGATGAAGTGGTTCCACTCCCTGAATATCTTGGAGACATCTCTGCCATTCTGCTTGACGAGGATGACGCCTCAAGTGTAGATAGAAATGAGTTGTAATAATAATTTTAATAAAATTTCATTTTTTTTTCTTCAAATATCAGTATCTTAAACTTTCTCTTTGCATACTAGACGTTGCGTTAGTATTTTACTGGACATTGTGGGACGTGGATGGACGTGGTGAGCCATTCACTTTCAAAAACCATTTAAAAAACAACAAAACTTCTTCAAAAAAATTGACAGGTATCATAAATATTTCTAAGAGTTGAATGGTCATTTTATTTGTTTTATCTCATTACAACTCTTAGATATGAGATCATGATCATTTCTGAGAATTGTATAGCCTTTTTATTTGTTTTATCTTTTCAAAACCCTTAGATAATAGATTATGCACATTTCGGTCCACATCAGAATTTTTTTTTTCGTGTTTCTAGTTGTTCTGAGAAGAGTTGAGATGTTTTGTGCAAAAATCAGTTTAAATACACATGCATGGATGTAGACGTTCATGGACGTGGTTATAGTTTTTCCAGACGTGGTGGTAGTGTTATGAGACGTGGTAGACTGTCTTTGTGGCAAAAATCAGTTTAAATTCACATGAATGGATGCAGACATTTTTTTAACGTGTTTTTAGTTGTTCTGAGACGATTTCAGATGTTTTGTGCAAAAATCAGTTTAAATTCACATGCATGGATGTAGACGTTTTTGGACGTGGTTATAGTGTTTTGAGACGTGGCGCTAGTTGTTCTGAGACGTGGTAGACTGTCTTTGTGAAAAAAATCAGTTTAAATTCACATGAATAGATGTAGACGTGTCGGCACGACTAGAACCACGTCAAAAATCACTAGCACCATGTCCCGAAACGTCTACATCCATGCGTGTGACTTTTAGCTGAATTTTTCACAGGACATATTCTACCACGTCTCTCTACGTCCAAAACAACTATAGCCATGTCTAGATACGTCCATCTATGTCCAGCTACGTCCAGCCACGTCCGGAAACGTCCAGTTACATCCCATAACGTGTTAATGTATGTTATAATATTAAATATTTTTAAAATTTTTCGTTTTGTAGGCAAGTAACTATCCTTTAACCCTAATCCTAATTAATTTCTCCCGTCATTTCCTCGCCGATATCCCTCTCCTAAGTCATTTCTCCCGCCATTTCCTCGCCGATATCCCTCTCCTAAGTCATTTCTCCCGCCATTTCCTCGCCGATATCCCACTCCTAATTCATTTCTCCCGCCATTTACTCGCCGATATCCCTCTCTTCTCTGCCCAATTTTCTATCTCCCCGTCGCTTCGCGCCACCATTTCTGACCACTCCCTCCCTGCCGTGTTTCGGTTCGCACGTCACCATTGGAATACTCCTCATATAATTGCGAGCAAAACCCACCGATTGGTGTTGATTTTGTTAGTCGGATTTCGATTTGGTATAAACCCTTGCCGCCACTGTGTTCCACCGCGAACCACCGCCTTCCGGTGTCTTGTGATCTTGAATTTTATTCTTGCATTCTATTTTTTTTATTTGGCTAAACCTTTGAGATCTTGAATTTTTTGTCTTGCAGTTGAGTTCGTCATTATGAGTACAGGAAATCCTCCTCCCCTAACTACAAGTGCTAGTGGTGTTGCAGAAAGTAACAAGATGGATGATGAACTTCAAAATCAAACCAACACTATGAGAGATATGGAGTTGAATTCAGCAAGATCACATGGTTTTGGGGAGCAGAAAGATACCGCAGTAGAAAATGAAGAGGTTTTTCAAACCAATAAAAGGAAGAAAACTTCAAAAGTTTGGGATGATTTTGAAGAATGCATAGAGGATGGGAAGAAGAAAGCAAAATGTCTCCATTGTCATACTATACTTGTTCGTACTTTAGGGGCCACAAGTAGTTTGTTGAGACACAGAGATGGATGTGTGAAGAGAAAACTGAATTTAAAGGTATCTTCTGAACAACAAAAGTTGAATTTTATGCCAACTGATTTGCCATCAACTTCTATGTCTCTTCTGCATTCTGGTAAGTTTGACATGGAACAAATGAGAGAGGCAGTTTCCCATTGGATTATGATGCATGAGCATCCATTTACCATTTTGGAAGAGGATGGATTTAACTTGATGATGAAGCGAGGATATCCAGAGTGGAAAAAAATTTCTAGAAACACGTGTAGAGCTGACTGTTACAAAATATTTGAGATTGAAAAGAAGAAGTTAAAGAAAAGTCTTGCGGGAGTTAGCAAGATAAGTTTGACTACGGATTGCTGGAAATCAAAAAATCAAAAGATTGAATACATGGTTGTTACTGGCCACTGGATTGACTTCTCTTGGAAATTGCAGAAGAGAGTTTTAAGCTTCATCAACATTCCACCACCAAGAGGAGGTATCCAAATTTGTGATGCATTATTCAAATGCATGAAGGATTGGGATATTGAGAAAAAGGTATTCAGTATTACTGTTGATAATGCTTCCAGTAATAATGTTGCTCTTGAAAATATGAAGAATACCATTCAAAAGTCAAGAGTTTTGCCATGTGGAGGAAAGTTATTTCATGTGCGTTGTTGTGCACATATATTGAACCTATGTGTTCAGGATGGATTGAAGCAGATTGGAGATCTTATTGAAGATGTGAGAGAAAGCGTGGAATATGTTAATCGTTCAGAGGTCAGACATCTTCAATTTACAGAGATTGCACAACAATTATCATTGAAAGATAGAAAATTGATTCGTGATTGCAAGACAAGATGAAACTCTACCTTTGAGATGTTGAGTTGCGCCCTCAAGTTTAGGGAGGTTTTTGAAATGCTGAGCCAACGTGATCTAAATTATTCTTGCTGCCCTTTAAAAGAAGATTGGGATAAAGCTGAAAAGATTTGCTCTATTTTGGAAAATTTTTGGACAGCAACGCATATCATTTCAGGTACTGACTATCCTACCTCCAATTTGTTTCTGAAAGAAGTTCAAAAAATTAAATCAACATTGGACAAGCATGCTTATCATGAAGATGATTTCATTAGAGAATTAGTTGGCAAGATGAAAGATAAGTTTGACAAATATTGGGGGGAGTGTAATTTGTTAATGGCTATAGCTGCAGTGCTTGATCCAACAATGAAAATGCTTGCTGTTGAATTTTGTTTTCCTAAACTATATTCTGAGGGTGAGGAACAAGACAACATTTATAAGGTGAAAGATGCACTTCATCGGCTTTATGAAGGGTATGTGGTTGAAAATACATCTAGCAGAAGTTTACTTCCGGCGAATTCTGATAGTTTTGGTCCTGCTAGTAGTTTTGAAGATCAGCAGCACCTTTCCTCGCGGGGTAAGTGGGATGATTTTGATGAATATTGTGCACAAATTGAGACCGTGGAGCCTAAAAAATCTGAATTGGTAGACTATTTAGAAAAGCCACGCCTCAAGAACAATGAGATTCCTGAAAATTTTTCTTGTTTAGAGTGGTGGAAGATGAATAGGATACAGTATCCTATATTATCTAAGATGGCAGCTGATATTTTAGCTATCCCTGTAAGTTCAGTGGCTTCTGAAGCAACATTCAGTGCGGGGACAAGGGTGATTGATTCTTATCGTGCCTCACTTTCCCCTGAGACAGTGCAGGTCTTACTTTGTGGAGGGGATTGGCTTAGATACTCCAATGGAATTAAACACAAGATGAAAGTAAGTTTTACTAATAAAGTTGATTAGTTTCATTTCATTTATTTACTAAGTTGGTGGTAACACTGTTTCTTTATATTTGTTATTTTGTTACAGAAGGATAAGACCTATCAAGAAATTTATCTTCCAACGTCCACAATTTCATCAAAGTAAGCTCAATCCTATATTTTTTTAGCTTCTCTTATTTGTGAATTCTAAGAGTTTACATGGATTTTAACAGAGCATCCCAAGGTTCCAGTTCCTGAAGAATAATATTGAGCAGAACAAGTGTACGAGAGGGTTCATGAAGTTGCTAAATTTTTTGTTTATTTATTTTTTTTGCTAACAGTGACTTCATATGTAATACTCCAATTTACAGTAATAATAATATTTTATTCACAAGTATTTGTATTTTTATTATTATATCACTATAATTTTTTTAGGGGTGTACCACGTCTCATAACACTTGCTCCACGTCAAAAATAACTTCCACCACGTCCAGAAACGTCTACATCAATTCGTGTGAATTTAAGCTATTTTTTTTCAAAAAGACAACCCACAACGTCAGGGACAACTAGAACCACGTCCATAAACTTCTACATCCATTCATGTGAGTTTACTCTAATTTTTTTCACCAAAGATAGTCCACCACGTCTCATTAAACTATCACCACGTCTAAAATAACTAGCACCACGTCCAGAAACGTCTACATCCATTCATGTGAAATTAAGCAATTTTTTTCACAAAGACAACCCACAACTTCAAGGAAAACTAGAACCACGTCCATAAACTTCTACATCCATTCATGTGAGTTAAACTGATTTTTTTCCGCAAAGATAGTCCACCACGTCTCATAACACTAGAACCACGTCTCAAATAACTAGCACCACGTCCAGAAACGTCTACATCCATTCATGTGAATTTAATCTATTTTTTTCACAAAGACAACCCACCACGTCAAGGACAACTAGAACCGCGTCCATAAACGTCTACATCCATTCATGTGAATTTAACCTGATTTTTTTCCCCAAAGATAGTCCACCATGTCTCATAACACTAGAACAACGTCAAAAATAACTAGCACCACGTCCAGAAATGTCTACATCCATTCATGTGAATTTAAACTGATTTTTTTCCGCAAAGATAGTCCACCACGTCTCATAACACTAGAACCACGTCTCAAATAACTAGCACCACGTCCAAAAACGTCTACATCCATTCATGTGAATTTAAGCTATTTTTTTCACAAAGACAACCCACCACGTCAAAGACAACTAGAACCGCGTACATAAACGTCTACATCCATTCATGTGAATTTAACCTGATTTTTTTCCCCAAAGATAGTCCACCACGTCTCATAACACTAGAACAACGTCAAAAATAACTAGCACCACGTCCAAAAACGTCTACATCCATGCATGTGTATTTAAACTGATTTTTTGCACAAAACATCTCAACTCGTCTCAGACTCAGAACAACTATAACCACGTCAAAAAATGTCTACTACATCCATTCATGTGAATTTAAACTGATTTTTTTCACAAAGACAGTATACCACGTCTCAGAACAAGTAGCACAACGTCTCAAAACACTAGGACCACGTCAAAAAATGTCTAAAAAAACTGATATTGTAGTACGGGACAAAAAACGCACCAAAAATTTTCGACATTTACTTAGCGATTTTCTACCTTTTTCCTTCATAAGGCCATTTTCGTCATTTCATAAATATTTTGATTTTTTTTTTGATACAAATAGCAAGTCCCAATAAATAAATAAATATATAATATATAAGCTCGTTAGGCTCGTCGAGCCTAACGAGCCTATATATTACATGCTCGAACTCGGCTTGTTACCTTAACGAGCCGAGCTCGAGCTCGGTCAACACCAAACTCAGGCCAAGCTTTGACCGAGCCGGCTCGCGAATAGCTCACGAGCGGCTCAGTTCATTTACACCCCTACTTGTATTGTACATTTTCCCAGTTAATATGTCTATTTATGTTTTGGTTATATTTTGTCGTCCATGATTTGTCCATTTATATTATGTAAGTAGATGATGAGGTGTCTTGTGTGACACAGTAGATCTCATCATTGGATGAAAGTCATAATATATAAATGAGGTTCGTAACCGAGACAGCTTTGGAAAAACTATTGGTTTAGGGATAATTGGTTTGTCTAAACTAATTGAATCATATAGATATGCCCGGGGCGTATTGAACTTGACCATTAGGAATGATTTGTCTTGTACTGATTTAATAGACAAATCGTTTTTGGTATTCTATCTCTTAATCTCTAGACTCGAGCGAGCATGAGGATTAGGCATAGTTACTTTGATCTGCCAATGGGTGAGGTCTATTGTGGCCAATAATCTCGGTAGGTTGGGTGCGCGTGTTTAGTTGCTTGGTGTGTTGCTGCTTGTTAAAAGGAATCCATGTACCGGTGCATCTGGGGTGATGGTGCTCCTGAGATGAGCTCATTATGTTTATTATACTAAACCCAGCTGGTGAACTTATGTCCGGTATAGTAAAAGGTCGAGTGGTACTAGTCTCAGAATTAAAGAAGTTAATAAATTAATTTATCAGTAAATTAATAAATTAATGAGCAATATCTTGATGTGGGGAGATTATGAATAAATTAATTAAGTTGTTCCGGAAGCAATTCTGGTGTAGGATGGTAGTGCCAAAATTAATCCATTAGTGGTACGATTAATTTTGTAATGGGTTAATTGAATATGTAGAATTAATTAATTGATTAATTATTCCTAAGGGTTAATTAAGTAATTAACAAAGTGGAATTAATTAATTAATTAATTAAATCTTAAGTTTCAATTAGAATTAGGAAATCCTACAGATTAGGAAATCTAGTAGGATTTGGTTTATCCTATCAGATTGGTTACCTAATTGGATTTGGAAACTAATTAATTACTTAAACCCATTAGGAAGACCAATCATAAACCAACTTGCGTCTCTCTTGTAACTCTATATATAGACAAGGGATTAGCTATTGAAGACATACAATTCAATAGTTTCATAATTCAAGAAACTAGAGAGATAAAATCCTAGAGAGAGAATTAAACTTCAGCTCTCGTAGTCAGATTTTACAAAGTTCTAGGCGGCTGCTCTCTATCCTCAAAACCGGCGGCCTGATCTTCATTATTTCCCGGCGGCAAGTGGACTTTGGGGCTGCGTGTGTGGCACACACGTAGGCGGTGGACTGCAGAATTTTTCAGCCAGATTTTCGATGCAATTTTTTGTGTTGATTTTTGATCAATTAGTTGCTAGATCGTTTCCCACACAACCTGCAATCAATGTCTTGAGTCATACAAGCGATCACCTGAGTTCACGCTTCAAGAGGTGCTTTTCTAAGATCTTGCTTTTAATTAGAAAATTATTGTTGCGTGGTGAATCGAATAAGTGCAAACCTAGATCCTGCGTAATGTTATTTCAAGCAAGGATTGGAATAGCGATTCTGCTAGACTCTAGGCCTGGCCAGAGATTCTGATTCCAGAATGCATAGCACGAAAGTGAGTATCTGGCTAGGCCCGGGCAGATAATCTTTTAATTGGTATCAGAGCCTAGTTTTGGGTTTTGTACTTGTTCATTTATTACATGGTTTTATTTGCAGGTGGTTAAGAAATCCCGACTATTATAGTTATGTTTGTATGGGTTTTAATTAAACTCCAGGACATGTCCGGATTTGATTTTATTATGAATGTTTGTAAAAGTATAACCACGTGCTGGAAGCCGTGTAGGATTAGATCAAATCTCTAGTAGGGTTTTTTCTATGTAATTTCTATTCTTTAATTTTCCTAGAAAGCCTTGTAGTAGGAGAATTAAATTTTGTAATCGAAGGCCTTATGGTGGGCAACTTCAATTCGTGGGTTTTGGGTTATCGTTAATTCGTAGAAACCCAGGAAAACCCAGAATGAATTGCAAGGAGACCAAATAGTGTGGGAAGAACTGAATGAGGGATTGGCAGCAAGGGGAGGCGCAGGCGATGACTCACCGACGGGAGCCGCCGCCGGCAACCGCCAACAGCAGCAACGGTGCTGCCGCGCGGCACAGCAGGTTACAGCGCACTTTGTGCATGGTACGCGTGCGCGGCCAGTTTGGGTCTCATTTTTGGCCCTTTTTTCTCCAGTTTTTATTGTTCAAGATCAAGACTCAATCCATCGAGTTGCGTGGCGGGACATGAGATCAAGGCAAAAGATGGAAGTGATTAAAACCATGATAGTCGAGAAATTTAAATTTCGCATTTATTTCACGTATTTATTGTTTTAATTTTTATGTTTTATTTTATGTTGTATTTTAGATGCATGATTTAAAGCATGACTAATTTTATGGTTGCACATAACTTAGCGTTAGTTAATTGCATGTTAAAACAGGAAAAACCCTCAATTTGGAAATCTAAGTGGGAGTGGGTTAGTTTAGTATCCCCATGGCCACCATTACGAGTTCATATGAAATGTGGGTGGGCTTGAACGTTGGCATTAGGGCCTTCCTCCATTCGGATGAGTCCAACCCCGAGATTGCTAGATTATCAATTTCTGAGTAAGATGACTAGAGTAAGTTTAACTAGGAGAAATGCGACACCCTCTCCATCTGAGGCGCACTATCCTGAGGTAACAAACTCAGAAGTCACATAATGGCACACACTTAGTGTACGATCTGCAGTATTCCTCCCTCGAGGTTATGCTGCTTATTTGTACGGCTGAAAACATTGACTATTGGCTACATTGATCAATAGATCATTTGGTCAGATAGTGTAGTTAATGAACTTGGTTCTTCACAAACGAATATGGGTTAGCATAAACGTCCACACTGTGTGGCTTGCGAGAATCCCGGTGAATGAGATGTTGGAGGATTGAGATTATTGTTTTGAGGAAAGTCAACAATTGATAGAATTTCCTTGTTTTCGAAAGTCTAGACTTAATAACTGAAACATTGTCTGTTTATTTATTTTGCAGTTTTTATCGATATGGCATGCAACCCCTTAGCTGCTATTTTGAAAGACAATAAGCTAACTGGAACCAATTATGTCGACTAGAGTCGTAACTTGGATATTGACCTTACGGCAGAGCAGTACAAGTTTGTGCTCACCGAAGTATGTCCAGATGTGCCTGATGAGAACTCTCCTCAAGAGGATAGGGATGCCTATGCCAGCTGAAGAAAAGCGGATGAGATGGCGCGGTGCTATATTTTAGCCTCTGTGTCAAATGTCCTGCAACATCAGCTTCATCCCATGGTCTCTGCCTTCAACATGATGGCTCACCTGAGGGAGATGTTTGAAGAAAAACTGAACAAGCCTGGGCTAAATCGAAAACCTCACTTTCGTGCAATGCATTCCTGAATCGGAAGCTTTCGACCAAGCTCAGGCTCAAATTAGTTTACCCATGAACGGATCTTAGCTTATACTTATTTAATTTATTAATCGGGACACAAAAACTTAAATATTTAATTAAAGCGGAATGTTAAAGATTCTACCTTTTGTAGCGAAGTCCCTTGCCTAAAGAAAAACAAAATCTTTGAGCGAATTCCAATAGAAATCCACTAGATTACTCCGTAGAACTTCGAATATTGCGTGGGCAATAATCTATCCAAGTCTACTTGCTTAGCCCACGAAAACCCACGAAGAAATCTTTCAAATTTAATTTAAGAAACCCAAAAACTGATCGAAAAAAACCCTCAAAAAACTCCACCTCTTGCTTAATAAATTGCTGCTGTACTGCCCAGTTTCCGCCAGTACCCAGTCCCAAAACTCGCCGGGATCTAGACAAGAAAAGCCTGCGGATCACCCATCAAATGAAAGAGATCAACGTAGGCCAATCTCGAATCAACCGCGAAAGCCTTGTTGCTGAAGAAACTGTCGCTGGGCAGCTTAAAGATATCGCGGCAGTAGCAGCAAAAATGAAGAACTCGCCAGCAGAAAAAAAAAAAAGAAAACCCAGCAAGAATCCGGTGGAGTCTTTGAAATCCAACTAAAAGGTTCGATCTTTGGGATGAATTCAATTCGAGAAGCAAGAAATCTAGTTCGTTTTTGAAAGTGAACTTCAAAGGGAAGAAGTTCTCTCTCTAGTTCTCTCTTACTCTAAAAAGGGCAAGACTTGTCTTGCAAGATTTCTTAGCTTTCTTTGGTCTGAAGTTATTCTATTTATAGGAGCTCTAATGGAGACCTAATGGGCTCTCGAGTTAGGCCTTTTAATTTGACTTTCGTTGACCGCTAAGTCTTTCCTGACTAATCAACTCCAATCGACCCATTATAATTAATTTGTTAACCCACTTCGTTAATTTAATTTAATCAAACCATTAGAATTAATTAATTCAAATAGAATTAATTTCTTAATTCACTTTGTCGATTAAATATTAATAAAACCTTTAGGATTAATTAATTGACCTTGTCGATTAGTTAAATAAATAATTAGTCGTGCCACTATCGGACTAATTATGGAACTACCGCTCGAAAACGACTTTACATCATGCCATTATGTTTTCTTCTATCTCCCCACATTAAAGATCTAGCACTCGTCGGGTTTATCAATTTACTGACAAATTAATTCATCGACTTCTTGGTATCCGAGATTAGTACCACTCGTCCTTTTATTATACCGAACATAAAGTTCACCGGCCCGGTTTAGTATAATATACCTTACGAGCTCATCTCGGAAGCACCATCAACCGGGCGAACCGTTACGTGGATTCCTTCGACTAGCAACGGCACGTAAGAAGCTAAACACCGCATACCCAACCTACCGAGGTATAGGCCTCAATTGACCGCACTCTTTGGCAAATCAAAGCATACGATATCTAACCCTCACACCCGTCCCAATCTCGGGATTGAGAGACGGAATACTAGGACCGAATTGACTATGCCGATCAGTATAAGTCAATTCTATCCAAACTGGTCGTGCTCAATATGCCCCGGGCATATCCGTGTGATTTAAACTAGTTTAGATAAACTAATTTCCAAACCACACGATAACCTATTCCGATAGTATGTTCAGATTATCTCGGTTACGAGCATACCTTTAATATATCAATACTTTAACCAATAACGGTATCTACCGTGTCTTTCCACACCCTGTTATCTAGTTCTATGATATAAAGGAACAAATTTATACCGAAACAAAATGATATGTCAACTGTGGATATTAGTTTTTGATACAAGCCATAGCATTTCTGTATTCAAAACTAACAATCTCCCACTAATACTCAAAGCTATGCTAAGAAGTACAAAAACTGTCCAACCCGCTATTACACTGTTGTCATAATGAAATCTCCAGAACACCTTTAAGCTCACTCACATGGCTCCCTCAAGAATTTGACTCCCATGCCCTCCACATGTCTCTCAAAGACCTTTGGGGTCAATAGCTTGGTAAAAGGATCTGCAAGGTTGTCATCTGGTGCTATCTTGGCCACGATCACGTCTCCCCTCTTTACGATCTCTCGTATGAGGTGGTACTTACGCTCTATGTGTTTACTCGCCTTATGGGCTCGTGGTTCCCTCGAGTTAGCAACTGCACCATTGTTATCACAATAAACTGTGATAGAACTAGGCAACTCAGGAACCATATCTAAGTCCATTAGGAATCTCCGGAGCAATACAGCCTCTTTCGCTGCCTCTGAAGCGGCAACGTAATCAGCCTCCATGGTGGAGTCCGCCACGCATTTCTGCTTGACACTCTTCCATACTATGGCTCCACCTCCTAGAGTAACACAAACCCAGAGGTAGACTTACTCTTGTCCAAATCACCTTGAAAGTCTGAATCTGTATAACCCAATCAAGCTCCTGCGCTCTATAAACTAGGACATAATCTCTCATCCTGCGCAAGTACTTGAGAATGCATTTTACTGCCTCCCAGTGAGCCTTCCCAGGGTTACTCTGATATCTGCTAACCATGCCAATGGCAAAGCAAGTATCAGGCCTCGTACACAACATAGCATACATGAGGCTACCCACTGCAGAAGCATAGGGTACCGCCTTCATGGCATCTATCTCCTCAGCAGTCTTAGGATACTGCTCCTTAGACAAATGTACTCCATGCCTGAAAGGTAGTGAACCCTTTTTGGAGTTCTGTATATTAAAACGGGCCAGAATCGTGTCTATGTTGGATGCCTGAGAGAGAGTCAGAGAACGTCTCCTACGATCTCGAATAATCTTAATCCAAAGGATATGTCCAGCCTCTCCCAAATCCTTCATATCCAATTGCCTGGACAACCATGCCTTTATGTCTGACAACACCTTCTTACTGTTACCAATAAGAAGAATGTCATCTACGTAAAGTACGAGGAACACCACCGTATCACCATCACGCCTGCTGTAAACACACTGCTCATCCGGACACTGAGTGAATCCATAGGACTGGATAACCTCATCAAAATTGATGTTCCAAGATCTGGATGCTTGCTTAAGTCCATAAATGGACCTCCTAAGCCTGCATACCTTGTGCTCTTGGCCCTTAACAATGAAGCCCTCTGGTTGCTGCATAAAGATGGTCTCCTCAAGACTTCCATTAAGGAAAGCTGTCTTGACATCCATCTGCCAAATCTCATAGTCCATATGAGCAGCTATGGCCAAGAGAATCCGGATTGACTTAAGTATAGCCACTGGGGAAAAGGTCTCCTCATAATTGATCCCTTCTTTCTGAGTATACCCCTTCGCCACAAGCCTAGCCTTGAAGGTCTCAACCCTCCCGTCAGATCCTCTCTTTCGCTTGTAAACCCATTTACACCCAATAGGCCTAAACCCATCATGAAGGTCTACCAGCTCCCAGACTTGATTTGAGTCCATAGAACCCATCTCAGCAATCATCGCTCTCTGCCAAGAATCTGCATCTTTATCCTGGAGAGCCTCATTGTAGTTAACTGGGTCTGGTTCATGAGCACCAGGGATAAAGTCAGAAGACTCACCCAAACCCATATACCTCTCGGGTTGTCTCACAACCCTCCCACTATGACGAAGCGCAGCCTGTGCAAGAGCATCATCTGTGATAGTGTGTGCAGTCTCTTGTGGTGTGTCTTCCTGTACTTGTGCATCTGGATTAATGGACTGACTTCTAAGCTCTTCCAATAATACCTTGCTGCTTGACTTGTGATCTAAAATATAGTCCTCCTCAAGAAATCTGGCATTGGTGCTGATCACCACCTTCTGATCCTGATGACTATAAAATAGACCACATCTCGTTCCTTTGGGGTAGCCTATAAACAGTATACCCTTGGATATCGCCTCTAACTTACCTGTATCTGCCTCGAGCACATGTGCTAGACAACCCCATATTCTGAGATGTCTCAGACTAGGCTTTCGCCCATTCCACAACTCTGATGGGGTCGAAGGCACAGACTTAGATGACACAAGGTTGAGGATAAAACATGTTGTCTCCAAGGCATAACCCCAAAACGAGATAGGAAACTCACTGTAACTCATCATCGATCTAACCATCTCCATAAGAGTCCTGTTCCTCCTCTCTGCTACACCATTCTGCTGGGGTGTGCCAGGTGCAGACAACTGGGTCTGAATACCATCCTCTGACAAATAGGATCTAAATTCACTAGAGAGGTATTCGCCATCGCGATCAGATCGCAAGGCCTTGGTACTCTGCCTTGAATTCTCTGAACTTGCCAAACCATTCAGACTTGTGGCGCATCAGGTATATGTATCCATATCTAGAGTAATCATCTGTGAAAGTCACAAAATACTCATAACCACCTCTAGCCTGAACTGACATAGGCCCACACACGTCAGAATGAATCAACTCTAAAACCTCCTTGGCCCTATACCCCTTTGCCTTGAAAGACCTCTTGGTCATTTTACCCTCCAAGCAGGACTCACAGGTCGAATAGCTGTCAATATCTAGTAAGTCCAAAGACCCATTCTTGACCAACCATTGAATCCTACTAAGGTTGATGTGACCTAGTCTCAGGTGCCAAAGATAAGTCTGATTCAAAGGGGAAGACTCTTTTCTCTTATTATGATTCGGTGATGAGCTACTAGTTTCTGTGTTTTGTATTACTGGGGAGTATGTCTTAATTAAAAACAAATTGTCAACCAATGTACCGGAACATATAAGTTTCTGGCCTTTTCTAATAAATATAGATCTATCAGAAAAAACACACTTATAACCATCCAAAACTAGTTTAGAAACAGAAAGTAAGTTTTTACGAAAACTGGGTACATAAAGACAATCTCTCAACAATAAAGTAGAGTCTGAAAAATAAAGACAAATAACTCCCACTGCAGCAACAGAAACTCTGGTAGTATCCCTAAGGTAGACCTGCAACTCTCCCTCTCTAAGCAGCCGAGTTACTTGGAACCCCTGCAAAGAATTACAAACATGATCAGTGGCTCCTGAATCCACACACCAAGTATATGTGAGAATCGTCGCTAAACATGTCTCAGTGACTAGGGAAAATTTACACATACCTCGAGGCTTTGGGCAGTCCTTCTTCCAATGTCCCGCTTTGTCACATCTAAAGCATTTGCCTTTCGACTTCTGCTTCTTGGCAATGCCCGCCTTGGGTCCATGATCAGCTCCTGCTTTCTGGCCTCTCTTCTTCTTTTGCTTCCTGGTTTTGGGCCCAGCAGAGGAACCTGAGGGACCAACATTAGCCAAGGCTTGCTTCTTCTCTGCGAATAGGCTCTCAGCAAACACCAATGCAGTCATGAGCTCAGAAAGTGAATATGAGAGATTCCCCATATTATAGTTCAACCGAAACTGCTCAAAACTGGGAGGCAAGCTCTGAAGGATGATATCGACCTGGGTTTCCCCATCAATGTCACCTCCCAATACTTCAATCTCATTGATGCAGCTAATCATTTCCAGCACGTGGTCTCTCACTGAAGTGCCCTCATCCATCTTAGCATTCATGAGTTTCCTCAAAGCTGATTGATTGGCTGCCCTGCCCTGATGTCCAAACATCTCCCTGAGGTTGAGCATTATATCGTAGGCTGAGGTCATCTGCTGATACTGGTGCTGCAGTACACTTGACATAGAAGCCAAGATGTAGCACCTGGTCATCTCATCAGCCTTCTACCACCTTGTATATGGCTCTCGCTGCTCAGGGGTGGCATCATCTCTGGGCTTAGGGGGATACTCCTCAGTAAGCACGTACTTGTAACCCTCAGCGGTAAGGACAATGTCCAGGTTACATTTCCAGTCAATATAGTTTGGACCGGTGAGTTTGTTTTGGTTCAAAATGATAGCTAGCGGGTTGAACGACATATCAACTGAAAAATAAACAATTCAAGTTTCAGTATACTGTTTTGAAAATATTGAAAATCCTCCAAAAACCAATATAATCTTCTACCAACATCTCTCACACCGGGATTAATGTATGCCACGATAGGTGAACGTCTACGCTAACCCACATTCGTTCGAGAAGAACCAAAGTTCATTAATTTCATTATCTGACCAACGATCTTATGATCAATGAAATTAATAGTCGATAATTTTAGCCGTACCCGAAAATAGCGTAACCTCGATGGGAGGGATACTAAAAATGGTACACTAAGTGTATGCCATTACGTGACTTCTAAGTTTGTTACTTAGGATACTAATGCGCCTCGGATGGCGAGGGTGTCGCAACTTTCTCCAATTAAACTCACTATAGTCATCCCTTTAGAAATTCATTCCGGTGATATTCGTGGTTGAAAACTCATCCGATAGGGAGGAAGGTCTAAGCCAGCACGCAAGTTTAACCACATCACCAATGAACCCGTAATGGAGGCCATGGGGATATTTACCAACCCGCTCCCACTTAGATTTTTAAGCTTGAGGATTTTTACGTTTTAACATGCAATATCTTAACTATGGATATTCGCACCCATAAAACCGTTGGAGTTTTAATATGCGAATAATCTACCTTAGTTAATTGCACATTACATTTTTAAAAATATTTTGGTTTGGTTTTCGTTCATGCAAAATAAAACGAAAATCACACAATCAACGAAAAGACATAAATACGGGAAATTAAACAAATAAAATTTCCCGACTATTATGGCCTTCTGTATCGTTGATTCCTTGACGCCTCGGTGACACGTCTTGTCATGTCGCTCCCACTCGTTATTTGGATTTCTCTCGATTCGCCCGGGTCTTCTTGGTTTACTACGTAATTAGAAATCACCCAAAATTACGAGAAACCAAAACCCGCGAATATAAGTTACCCAAAATAACGTCTTCGTCATAGTACATAAATTCCTATATACAAAGGCATTTTTCTAGGAATTTAAAGACGACATGATTAGATCAAATCCTACTACAAGATTTTTCTAATCCTACATGGCTTCCAGCTCGTGGTTATTACTATTACAGACATTTCCATTCAAAAACAATACAAGCCCGGACATGTCCCGGGGTTTATGAATTAAAAATAAATTTCTACCATAATAGCCGGGAAATCAATAACCACCTGTTTAAGCATTTCGACAAAAATAATAATGCCAAAATAAAGCCGTGTAATAAATCAAACAAGTATAAGACCGAAACCTCGCTCTGATACAATTTTGAAGGAAAACTGAACAAGCCCGGGCTAAATCGAAAACCTCACTTTCGTGCAATGCATTCCAGAATCGGAAGCTTTCGACCAAGCTCAGGCTCAAATTAGTTCACCCATGAACGGATCTTAGCTTATACTTATTTAATTTATTAATCGGGACACAAAAAATTAAATCTTTAATTAAAGCGGAATGTTAAAGATTCTACCTTTTGTACCGAAGTCCCTTGCCTAAAGAAAAACAAAATCTTTGAGCGAATTCCAATAGAAATCCACTAGATTTCTCCGTAGAACTTCGAATATTGCGTGGGCAATAATCTATCCAAGTCTACTTTCTTAGCCCACGAAAACCCACGAAGAAATCTTTCAAATTGAATTCAAGAAACCCAAAAACTGATCGAAGAAAACCCTCAAAAAACTGCTCCACCTCTTGCTTAAGAAATTGCTGCTGTACTGCCCAGTTTCCGCCAGTACCCAGTCCCAAAACTCGCCGGGATCTAGACAAGAAAAGCTTGCGGATCACCCATCAAATGAAAGAGATCAACGCAGGCCAATCTCAAATCAACTGCGCAAGCCTTGTTGCTGAAGAAACTGTCACCGGGCAGCTTAAACAAATTGCGGCAGTAGCAGCGAAAATGAAGAACTCGGCAGCAGTAAAAAAAATAGAAAACCCAGCAAGAATCCGGTAGAGTCTTTGAAATCCGACTAGAAGGTTCGATCTTTGGGATGAATTCAATTCTAGAAGCAAGAAATCTAGTTCATTTTTGAAAGAGAACTTCAAAGGGAAGAAGTTCTCTCTTTAGAACTTTCTTACTCTAAAAGGGGCAAGACTTGTCTTGCAAGATTTCTTAGCTTTCTTTGGTCTCAAGTTATTCTATTTATAGGAGCTCTAATTGAGACCTAATGAGCTCTCGAGTTAGGCCTTTTAATTTGACTTTCGTTGACCGCTAAGTCTTTCCCGACTAATCAACTCCAATCGACCCATTAGAATTAATTTCTTAACCCACTTTGTTAATTTAATTTAATCGAACCCTTAGAATTAATTAATTCAAATAGAATTAATTTCTTAATTCACTTTGTCGATTAAATATTAATTAAACCTTTAGGATTAATTAATTCACCTTGTCGATTAGTCAAATACATAATTAGTCGTGCCATTATCGAACTAGTTATGGAACTACCGCTCGAAAATTACTTTACATCGCGCCATTATATTTTCTTCTATCTCTCCACATTAAAGATTTAGCACTCGTCGGTTTATCAATTTACTGACAAATTAATTCATCGACTTCTTGGTATCCGAGATTAGTACCACTCGTCCTTTTATTATACTGAACATAAAGTTCACCGGCCGGGTTTAGTATAATATACCTTATGAGCTCATCTCGGGAGCACCATCAACCCGGCAAACCGGTGCGTGGATTCCTCCGACTAGCAACGGCACGTAAGAAGCTAAACACCGCATACCCAACCTACCGAGGTATAGGACTCAATTGACCGCACTCTTTGACAAATCTAAGCATACGATATCTAACCCTCACGCCCGTCCCAATCTCGGGATTGAGAGATGGAATACTAGGACCGAATTGACTACACCGATCAGTATAAGTCAATTCTATCCAAACTGGTCGTGCTCAATATGCCCCGGGCATATCCGTGTGATTTAAACTAGTTTAGATAACCTAATTTCCAAACCACACGATAACCTATACAGATAGTATGTTCAGACTATCTCGGTTACGAGTATACTTTTAATATATCAATACTTTAACCAATAACGGTATCTACCGTGTCTTTCCACACCCCGTTATCTAGTTCTATGATATAAAAGAACAAATTTATACCGAAACAAAATGATATGTCAACTGTGGATATTAGTTTTTGATACAAGCCATAGCTTTTCTGTATTCAAAACTAACAATGTTCGCTCATCAAGGCAGGACTACTAGGCAAGCAGCCATGAGAAAGTTAATGAACACTAAGATGGCTGAGGGCGGATCGGTGAGAGATCATGTACTTCACATGATCATTAACATCAATGAAATAGAGGTGTTGGGAGGAGAAATCGACCCAGAAAGTCAGATAGATATTATCTTCCAAAGCTTACCCTCTTGTTTTTGAGCTGTTTCGGGTTAATTACAATATGAACCAAAGAGTTTACACTCTACCCAAGCTCTTAACTGATTTGGTGGCGACCGAAGGCATCTTCCACGAGAAGAAGCAAGCTTTGGTCTCAGTGAAGGCTTCAGGTTCTTCTTCTGCGCCTAAAGGCAAGAAGAATAAGAAGAAGAATAATGCCAAGAAACTTGCTGCGAAGCCCGAAATCACAAAGAAGAGCAAGCCCAAAGGCAAGTGCTTCACGTGCTGGAAAACGGGACACTGGAAAGCAGATTGTCCAAAGCCTAAAGGTAGGATAGTTTCTGCCATAATTACTGAGATATGTTTAGTGGTGATTCCCACAAATACTTGGTGTGTGGATTCAGGCGCCAATGACCATGTTTGTAATTCTTTGCAGGGGTTCCAAGTAACCCGAAAGCTTAGAGAGGACTAGTTGGACATTTACAGGGGCGACACTACAAGAGTGTTAGTAGAAGCAGTGAGAGCTGTTACTTTAAATTTTGAAAGTTCTAGTTTTTAGTTAGTTAATTATCTTTATGTACCGAGTTTTAGAAAGATCCTTATTTCGGTTTCTAAACTCTTAAAAGAACGGTTATAAGTTTATTTTTTTTTGATGAGTCTGTATTTATTAGAAAAAATGGAAAAATTATTTGTTCTGGTTTATTGGTTGACAATTTGTTTGTGGTTAACTCTAACTCCCCTGTTGTGCAAAACATAGAAACAGATAGCTCTTTATCTAACATTAATAAGAGAAAGAAACCTTCTAAAATGAATCAAACCTATCTTTGGCATCTCAGACTAGGTCATATAAACCTTAGTAGGATTCATAGGTTGGTCAATGACGGATGTTTAGAGATCGACAGTTATTCAACCTGCGAATCTTGCTTGGAGGGTAAGATGACCAAGAGACCTTTTAAAGCAAAAGGTTATAGAGCTAAAGAAGTATTAGAGTTAATTCATTCTGACTTGTATGGACCAATGTCGGTCCAAGCACGAGGTGGGCTTAAGTATTTTGTGACGTTCATAGATGACTACTCAAGGTACGGGTACATTTACCTAATGCATCACAAGTCTGAGTGCTTTGGCAAGTTCAAAGAGTTTCGGGCAGATGTGGAGAACCATCATGGTAAGAGTATCAAGACACTGCGATCAGATTGTGGTGGGGAGTACCTGTCCCATGAATTTTGAGAATACCTCAGTGAGGTCAGAATTCAGTCTCAGTTGTCTACACCTGGCACGCTACAGTGGAACGGAGTAGCAGAAAGAAGGAATCGAACTCTCATAGAAATGGTTAGGTTGATGATGAGCTATAGTGATTTTCTGTGTTCGTTCTGGAGATATGCCTTAGAAACAGCGAAGTATATTCTAATCTTGTACCATCTAAAACCATGACTTCAACCCCAGTAGAGTTGTGGAACGGGCGAAAGCCTAGTCTAAGACATCTCAGAATTTGGGGTTGCCCAGCACATGTGCTTAAGGCAGATGCGGCTAAGTTAGATGCGAGAACAAAATTAATACTGTTTGTAGGATATCCTAGGGGAACGAAGGGTGGTCTGTTTTATAGTTCTAGAGATCAGAAGGTGGTGGTTAGTACCAACGCTAGATTTTTGGAAGAAGACTATATCCTACATCACAAGCCCAAAAGTAAGATAGTACTAGAAGAGCTTAGAAGACAAACTACTAATCCTGACGCACCAGTACAAGTAGATACACCACACACTGCACATGACATCACAGATGATGCACCTACACAGGTGGTGCCTCGTCGTAGTGGGAGGGTTGTGAGATAGCCCGATAGGTTCATTGGCGTGGGAGAGGCCTCAGACCTAGTCCCAGGCGTGCCTGAACCTAACCCGGTTAACTACAATGAGGCTCTCCGAGATAACGATGCAGAATCTTGGCGTAAGGAAATGATATCCGAGATGGGGTCAATGGACCACAATCAAGTCTGGGAGCTTGTGAAAGATTATCTGCCCGGGCCTAGCCAGAAACTCACTTTCGTGCTATGCATTCCAGAATTGAAATCTCTGGCCAGGCATAGACGCTAGCACAATTACTATTCCAACCCTTTTGAAATAACATTGCGCAGGATCTGGGTTTGCACTTATTCGATTTACCACGCAACAAAAATTCTTAATAAAAGCAGAAGAATAAGAATTACCTATTGAAGCGTATACCCAGGTGATTCTCTTGTATGCCTCAAGACTATGCTTGTATGTTGTGTGGGCAGCAATCTAACTAGCAATTTGATCAGCTAATCACCACAATCCACCTGCTAGAAAAAATTTTGCAGCTCGTCGCCGCCTGAATTTCAACCGCCGCCGCCGCCGAATTTCTCCTGCCACCACCGCTTACCAGAATTAACCACCGACCGCCGCCTGGGACAATAATCGGCTGCCTGAGATTATGCTAGAGGAAGAAAAATATTTTCTCTCTCTAGACTTTCTCTACCTAAGTTTTATTGTCTTGAAAACTTATGAATTGTATGTCTTGAATAGCTAATCCCTTGTCTATATATAGAGTTACAAGAGAGACCCCAAGTTGGTTTTGGATTGGCCTTCCTACTGGGTTTCTGTTTCCTTTAATCCTGTTCCTGGACTGATACACATCCAACTGATACAGGGATTCACTTATCCCAATCCAGTTCCTGATATGATTCACAACTAACTGATACAGGGATTCACTTATCCTAAACCAGTTCCTAGTATGATTCACAACCAACTGATACAGGGATTCACTTATCCCAAGCCAGTTCCTGGTATAATTCACAACCAACTGACACAAAGATTAATTTATCCCAAACCAGTTCCTGATATGATTCACAACCAACTGACACAAAGATTAATTAATTACTTAATTAATTAAATCTACCTTTGTCAATAACCCAATACATAATTAATCGTACCACTAACGGATTAATTATGGCACTACCATCCTACACAAGAATTGCTTCCGGAACAACTTAATTAATTTATTCATAATCTCCCCACATCAAAATATAATGCTCGTTAATATATTAATTTCCTGATAAATTAATTAATTAACCTCTTTAATTCTGAGACTAGTACCACTCGACCTTTTTACTATACCGGACATAAGTCCACCGACCAGGTTTAGTATAATAAACTTTACGAGCTCATCTCAGGAGCATCATCACCCCGGACGTACCGGTATATGGTTTCCTTTCGACAAGCAGTAGCACACCAAGCAACTAAACAAGCGCACCCAACCTACCGAGACTATTGGCCACAATGGACCTCACCCACTGGCAGATCAAAGTACACTATGTCTAATCCTCATGCATGCTCGAGTCTAGGGATTAAGAGATAGAATACCAAGAATGATTTGTCTATTAAATCAGTACAAGACAAAACATTCCTAACGGGTCAGGTTCAATATGCCCCGGGCATATCTATATGATTCAATTAGTTTAGACAAACCAATTATCTAAATCACATAATAATCTAAACCGACGGTTTGTCCGAAGCTATCTCGATTACAAACCTCATTTATATATTATATCTTTCAACCAATGATGAGATCTACTGTGTCACACAAGACACCTCATCATTTACTTACATAATATAAATGGACATATCATGCATAATAAAATATAACCAAAACATAAATCGATATATTAACTGGGAAAATGTACAATACAAGCATAGCTTATATATTTAACTCCAACAGCTTGTGGACCTGCCTGATGGGTTTAAGCCCATTGGATGCAAGTGGGTCTACAAACGTAAGAGAGAACCTGATGGGAATGTGGAAACCTTTAAAGCTAGGCTGGTGGCGAAGGGGTATACTCAGAAAGAGGGAATTGATTATGAGGAAACCTTCTCCCCGGTAGCCATGCTTAAGTCGATCTGGATTCTCTTGGCCATAGCTGCTCATTTGGATTATGAGATATGGTAGACGGATGTCAAGACAGCTCTCCTGAACGGAAGTCTTGAGGAAACCATTTTTATACAGCAACCAGAGGGATTCATTGAAAAAGGCCAAGAGCATAAGGTTTGTAGGCTTAAGAGGTCTATTTACTGACTTAAGCAGGCATCCAGAACTTGAAACATTCAGTTTGATGAGGTAATCCAGTCTTACGGATTTACTCAGTGTCCGGATGAGCAATGTGTGTACCGCAGAAGTGATGGAAACTCAGTGGTGTTTCTTGTGCTTTACGTATATGACATTCTATTGATTGGCAACAACAATAAAGTGTTATGAGACGTAAAGGCATGGCTGTCCAAGTAGTTTGATATGAATGACTTAGGGGAAACGAGACATATCCTTGGGATCAAGATTATTCGAGATCGTAAGAAACATTCTTTAACACTCACTCAAGCTTCATACATAGATACGATTCTGGCCCATTTTAACATGCAGAACTCCAAGAAAGGTTTTCTAACTTTCAGACACGGAGTGCATCTATCCAAGGAACAATCTCCCGAGACTGTTGAGGAGATAGAGGCCATGAAGGCAGTTCCTTATGCTTCGGCAGTAGGAGGTCTCATGTATGCCATGTTGTGTACAAGGCCTGATATCTGTTATGCCATTGGCATGGTAAGCAGATATCAGAGTAACCTGGGAAAGCTCATTGGGAGGCAGTAAAACGCATTCTCAAGTATTTGCGCAGAACAAGAGACCAAGTGCTGGTCTATCAGGCGCCTGAGCTGGTACCCTGAGGTTACACAGATTCAGATTTCCAAGATGACAGGGACAAGAACAAGTCTACCTCAGGGTATGTGTTTACTGTAGGAGGTGGAGCCATAGTTTGGCGGAGTGTCAAACAGAAATGCGTGGCGGACTCTACCATGGAGGCCGAATATGTTGTCGCATCAGAGGCAGCGAAGGAAGTAGTGTGGCTCAAGAACTTCCTAGTGGACTTAGATGTGATTCCTGGTTTGCAGAAGTCTATCACGGTGTATTGTGATAACAACGGTGCAGTAGCAAACTCGAAGGAACCACGAGCCCACAAGGCAAGTAAATATATACAGCGCAAGTACCACCTGATATGAGACATCGTAAAGAGGAAAGACGTGGTCATGGATAAGATAGCATTAAAAGATAACCATGCGGATCCGTTCACGAAGACATTGACTTCAAAAGTCTTTGAGGCTCACGTGGAGGGCATGGGAATCAGATACTTAGGAGAGCTATGATAGTTTTTCTATATATATAGTAGCAAAGTGTATAGGAGTTAAATGTAGATGTATACTTAAAGCACAGCTTAAGTATTAGTGGGAGATTGTTGGAGTTGAATACATAAGCTATGCTTGTATTGTACATTTTCCCAGTTAATATATCGATTTATGTTTTGATTATATTTTGTGGTGCATGATTTGTCCATTTATATTATGTAAGTAGATGATGAGGTGTCTTGTGTGACACAGTAGATCTCATCATTGGTTGAAATACATAATATATAAATGAGGTTCGTAACCGAGACAGCTTTGGACAAACTGTCAGTTTAGGTTATTATGTGATTCGGATAATTGGTTTGTCTAAACTAATTGAATCATATAGATATGCCCGGGGTGTATTAAACTTGACCATTATGAATTATTTATCTTGTACTGATTTAATAGAAAAATCATTCTTGGTATTCTATCTCTTAATCCCTAGACTCAAGCGGGCATGAGGATTAGACATAGTGTACTTTGATCTGCCAATGGGTGAGGTCTATTGTGGCCAATAATCTCGGTAGGTTGGGTGCGCGTGTTTAGTTGCTTGGTGTGTCACTTCATATCGAAAGGAAACCATGTACCGGTGCTTCCGGGGTGATACTGCTCCCGAGATGAGCTCGTTAAACCCAGCTGGTGGACTTATGTCCGGTATAGTAAACAGGTCGAGTAGTACTAGTCTCGGAATTAAAGAAGTTAAGAAATTAATAAATTAATGAGCACTATATCTTTGATGGGGAGATTATCAAAAAATTAATTAAGTTATTCCGGAAGCAATTCTGGTGTAGGATGGTAGTTCCAAAATTAATCCGTTAGTGGTACAATTAATTTTGTAATGGGTTAATTGAATATGTAGAATTAATTAATTGATTAATTAACAAAGTGGAATTATTTAATTAATTAATTAAATCTTAAGTTTTAATTAGAATTAGGAAATCCTAGAGATTAGGAAATCTAGTAGGCTTTGGTTTATCCTATCAGATTGGTTACCTAATTGGATATGGAAACTAATTAATTACCTAAACCCATTAGAAAGACCAATCCTAAACCAACTTGGGGTCTCTCTTGTAACTCTATATATAGAAAAGGGATTAGCTACTCAAGACACACAATTCAATAGTTTTATAATTCAAGAAACTACAGAGATAAAATCCTAGAGAGATAATTAACTTCAGCTCTCGTAGTCAGATTTTCCAAAGTTCTAGGTGGCTGCTCTCTATCCTCAAAACCGGTGGCCGGATCTTCATTATTTCTTGACGGCGCATAGTTGAAGAGGGCGGCGGCGAGTGGACTTCGGGGCACACGTGCAGGTGGCGGATGGTAGAATTTTTTGGCCAGATTTCTGATGCAATTCTTTGTGTTGATTGCTGATCAATTGGTTGCTAGAATGTTTCCCACACAACGTACAATTAAAGTTTTGAGTCATACAAGCGATCACCTGAGTTCACGCTTCAAGAGGTACTTTTCTAAGATTCTGCTTTTAATTAGAAAATTATTGTTGCGTGGTAAATCGAATAAGTGCAAACTCAGATCCTGCGCAATGTTATTTCAAGCAAGGGTTGGAATAGCGATTGTGCTAGAGTCTAGGCCTGGCCAGAGATTTCGATTCTGGAATGCATAGCACAAAAGTGAGTTTCTGGCTAGGCCCGGGCAGATAATCTTTCACTATAGACCTCAAGTGACCGCACTCTTTGACACATTAAAGTACACTATGTCTAATCCTCATGCCCATCCTCGTATAGGGATTAAGAGATTGAATACTAAGTTCGAATTAACTACAAAAAATCAGTACAAGTTAATTCAATCCAAATCGGTCATGCTCAACACGCACCATGCGTGTTTGTATATTTTAATCAGTTTAGACAAACCGACTTCAGAATCAAAAATTTACTTAAACTGACAGTGCGTCCAAAACTATCTCAGTCATGAGCCTTATTTATTATCATAACTTTAACCAATAATGAGATCTACTGTGTCACACCAAACACCTCATTATCTAGTCATATGATATAAAGGGACTTCATGTATAATAAATAAACACGAACAATTTAACTAAAACATTCTCAATCTAAATAACTAAGAAATAATGTTCATACAATAAAAGCTTTTAGTATTCACACTAATAGATCGGCGATTAAAAAACAAGGCCAAGTGTTGCGGAAAAAGCTCATGGGATAGAGAAGAAAATGAGAGACAAAAATATATCATAGGAAGGAGAAGAAAACCAAAGAGCACAAGGTATGACATTCAACAATCTTTTCGTAGTTTTTTAAACCCCTTTTTAAAAATTTTTTTGTGATATTGAAACATACAATAATGTGAATCGATTTGGAGGTTTTTTTATTTGAAAAAGAATGAAACATTCATGGAACTGATTTTTGTGATATTGTTTTATGTTTTCCAAAAATTGCTGGATTCTCTGGCAAAGGTAAAGAAATGGAATAGGAGAAAAGAAGAAGTGGATTTCGTGGGCAGATTTCTGATGGAAAATGTGATTGGATATTATTTTATGCTTTCTGAAAATTTGATGGAAAATACTGATTTTTGATAGAAAATGTGATTCGATATTGTTTATTTTTTATGAAAATTTGATGGAAAATACTGGATTCTAATGTAACATGTGATTCTATATTGTTTTATGCTTACTGAAAATTTGATGAAAAATACAAAATTTTGATGGAAAATGTGATTGGATATTGTTTTATAATTTCTGATAATTTGATGAAAAATATTGGATTCTAATTGAAAATGTTATTGATATTGTTTTATACTTTTGAAAATTGATGAAAAATACTAGATAATGATGGAAAATGTGAGTGGATATTGTTTTATACTTTCTAAAAATTTGATGGGAAATACTAGATTCTGATGGAAAATAGAATTCTATATTGTTTTATGCCTTCTGAAAATTTGATAAAAAATACTGGATTCTGATGGAAAATGTGATTCTATATTGTTTTATGCTTATTGAAAATTTGATAGAAAATACTAGATTCTGAAGAAAAATGTAATTGGATATTATTTTATACTTTGTGATAATTTGAGGGAAATACTGGATTCTGATGGAAAATGTGATTGGATATTATTTTATGCTTTTGACAATTGATGAAAAATACTATATTATAATTGAAAATGTGATTGGATATCGTTATTTCTGAAAAATAATGAAAACTACTGAATTCTACTGGAAAATGTGATTCGATATTGTTTTATACTTTCTGAAAATTTGATGGAAAATACTGGATTCTGATGGAAAATATTATTGGATATTCTAATTTATTTGCATCCATAAGAAAGCAAATCCATGGGAAAACAATATACAAAATACACAAGTTTGATGTAAACTCTCAAATCCATTTGATGGACAATCTACCTCATTGAGAATGAAGATTATGTCTATAAATGAAAAAAGAAATTCACCATCACACATGACAACTAAATGGACGATTTATGCCGCTGTTTCAATCCCTTAAACCATTATCTTCAACGAAAGGGATGATATCCATATCAAAATAGATAAAAAAGAGTGGATCGAACATAATGTATATTTTCCATCAAAATGCATTAATATCATTGATATTCCATTAGTTCCATTGATATTCCATTAATATTGTTGATATTATTGATATTTCATTGACATTCCATTGATATCATTGATATTCCATTAATATCATTAATATAATTGATATTCCATTAATATAATTAATATTTCATTAATATCATTGATATTTCATTAATATTCCATTGATATTCCATTAATATCATCACATCAAACACAAAATCTGAAAATATCATTTATATTCCATCAAAATCTGAAAATATCATTGATGTGAATATATCATTGATATTCCATTAACTAAGAGTTATTTTCATCAAAACCATGACTGAGAGTTATTTTCAGAAGACATAACTGAAATTCCATCGGATCATAAAAGTGGAAGTGATATTCCATAAAAAAATCATACAACATAAGTGATGTTCCATCAAAATCAGAAAAAATCATTGATATTCCATCAAAATCGGAAGACAGATGTGATATTCCATCAACTAAGAGTTATTTTCATGAAAACCATGACTGAGAGTTATTATCCATTAAAACCATGACTGAGAGTTATTTTCAGAAGACATAACTAAATTTCCATCAGATTCATAAAAGCAGAAGTGATATTTCATCAAAACTATATGACAAAAGTGATGTTCCATAAAAATCAAAAGGCATATGTGATATTTCATCAACTTCAGAAACATCGTTTTCAGATGACAAAATTCTATCAGAATCACATATCATAATATGATATTCCATTAAATTTAGAAAACAAATGTGATATTTCATCAGTTACGTAATACAAAAATGAGAAATTCCACTAGAAAAAAAAAAGATTGTTGTTCTTTAATCTTCCCATTTCAAATATACACCACAAGATAAGATCACTCCCGATTCATTCACATCCGGACCGGATATCGCAGTTACGGTCTTTGGCAGATCATAATCAAATGCCCACAAAATTACTCGAATGCAATACCTTCCTTCAAATAATCCTTCTTTACCACTTTTTTAACACTGCTTTCACCTTTGTTTGATGATTCAAAGTATGGAAAACACCCACACATATCAAATCCTCACAAATCAAAGAAAACCCAGCCGACACTCTTCAAATTAGTACCTAAAAATTGCATAAAACAATCAATAAATACATAGAAACACAACTATCATTCACCATGGAAGAGGATGAGTAATACAGTTCTACACTTTTCCATAACAACCCATCTCATAAAATCCCAACTTTACTTCAAAAAAATCAATAATAAAGGGGGAAATTATAACCTTGGTGATTGATGCCCTCTTCTTAGCAAGCTTCTCCGTCTTAGCCTTAACGCACGTAGCCTCTATCGAAAGAGTTGCCCTCTTCTGACCTTTGGCAAATGGATTTAGCTTTAGCATGACATTCAAAATTTTGAGTGGGTTCTTCTTCGTTGGTGCTGGTCGTGAGAGCATGAGATTTGAAAAAATTAAAAGCACACATTAAGATGAGCAGTAGACAACATCATTAATGGGACAATTTTCCAAGTAAAAAAGGTTGATTAATGTCTAGAAAATGCTGAAGGAATGATGAAGAGGAGCTGATGGGTTTGCACACAAAAGAAAGGTGCACAAGAGTAGGGCTTTTGGGAAAGGGTGGGACACTTCATTAATTAGAAATTTGTATAGAGAATTTGCTAGGAGTATCAGTAGTTGTCTACATCTACATATATATAAAAATAATGCCATCTACATATATATAAGAATTTTTTTTCTTTTCTTTTCTTTCTTTCATCTTTCCAAGCCTTTGTGTCGAAGCCGTTGTGTCGATCGATGTTGAGTCTGGTGGTCTCAAAGTCGACAGAAGCCCTTGTGTCGAAGCCCTTGTGTCAATCGTCGATGTTGAGTCTGGTGGTCACGAAGTCAGGGGTCGCGAAAATGGGGGTCGTCGAGTTCGGTGGTCGTGAAATCGAGGGTCGCGAAGCCGATGGTCATCGATCGAGTCCGGGGTAGCAGTCGCGGTTTCGTCCTTCACCCTTCCTCTTCTTCCTTCTCCTGGTTTCTCTCTTCCCGATCCCTTCCCTATTCAGTCATCAGAAAATATCCAGCGTCACCGCCGCATTGGTCTTTCCCTCCTTCGGATCCCGACCGCCAATGACACCACCTTAAACGGTAATCCCGGCCGCCAGTGTGAAGGACGAACAGGGATGCTGATAAAAATGATGTTGTGGACTGATGAAAATGATGATGTCTTGGGTAATTTTTCTAAATGATGTTATTATGCTGATGAAAATGATGTTGTCTTGGGTAATTTTTCGAGATTTATTGGGGTTGATTAAGCGTTTAAGCATGGTAGCATACACTTTCGAACACCTTGGAATTCTTTGGCTATATCTTGATTCAATTGATGGGATTTTCAGTTTTTTATATTTTTGGGATGTAAATGATTGTGCTCAGTTTGATTGATGTAGTTTTACCTGTCGAATTGAAAGAAGCTGCAATGGAAAATTGATGTTTTTTTGGCTCAGATCGAAGAACATAATTGTTGAATGAATAATTACTTCCTCTGTCCCTGAAAAAATCCTATTTGTAATACTCATGACTGTCTTTTTGCTTGAAGATACTTAGTTAAAGTAACCAAAGACTAATTGCATATGTTGCTTATACTACCTTTGTCCCAGAATAATAATCCTGTTTATCGTACCATGAGACAGAAACCAAAAATCAACTAAACACGTCCAGATACGTCTCGCTAAGTCTAAAACAACTAACACCACATCCTGATTTGTCTACATCCATGTGTGTGAATTTAAACTGATTTTTTTCACAAAGACAGTCCACCAAGTCTCAGAACAACTAGTACTACGTCAAAAACAACTAACACTACGTATACATCCAAACATGTGAATTTTAACTGAATTTTTCACAGAACATAGTCAACCACGCCTATCTACGTCTAAAATAACTAGCACCACGTCCAGATACGTCTGCATCCATGTGTGTGAATTTAAACTTTTTTTTTTCACAAAGACAGTCCACCACGTCTCAGAAAAACTAGCGCTACGTCAAAAACAACTACCACTACGTATACATTCAAACATGTGAATTTTAGCAGAATTTTTCACATAACATATTCTACCACATCTCTCTACGTCCAAAACAACTAGCACCATGTCCAGATACGTCTACATCCATTCATGTAAATTTAAACTAGCACCACGTCTCAGAACAACTAGCACCACGTCAAAAACAACTAGAACCACGTCCAGAAACGTCTACATCAATGCGTGTGAATTTAAACTGATTTTTTTCATAAAGACAGTCTACCACGTCTCAGAACAACTTGCACCATGTCAAAAAAAAAATAGCACCACGTCCAGAAACGTCTACATCCATGCATGTGAATTTAAGCTTTTTTTTCACAAAGACAACCCACCACGTCTCAGAACAACTAGAACCACGTCAAAAACTAATAACACCACGTCCAAAATTGTCTATATCCATGTGTGTGAATTTAAACTGATTTTTTTCACAGAGAAAAATTGACATGTCTCAGAACAACTACCACCATGTCCAAAAAAACTAGCACCACGTCCAGAAACGTCTAGATCCATACATGTGAATTTAAGCTATTTTTTTCACAAAGACAACCAACCACGTCTCAGAACAACTAGCACCACGTCAAAAACAACTAGCACCACGTCTCATAATAACAAGCACTACGTCAGAGAAGATGAAGAAATGTCAAAAACGTCTACATGCATGTGAATTTAAACTGATTTTTTTCATAAAGACAGTCCACCACGTCTCAAAAACAACTAGCACCACTTCAAAAACAACTAGAACCACGTCCAGAAATGTCTACATCCATGCATGTGAATTTAAGCTATTTTTTTCACAAAGACAACCCATCACGTCTCTAAACAACTAGAACCACATCAAAAACAACAAGCACCACGTCAAAAAATAACTAGCATCAAGTCCAAAAAGGTCTACATCCCTGCGTGAATGTAAACTGATTTTTTTCACAAAGACAATCCACCACGTCTCAGAACAACTAGCATCATGTCCAAAAACAACTAGCACCATGTCTAGAAACGTCTACATCCATTCATGTGAATTTAAACTGATTTTTTTAACAAAGACAGTCCACCACGTCTCAGAACAACTAGCACCACGTCAAAAACAACATGCACCACGTCCAGAAACGTCTACGTCCATGCATGTGAATTTAAGCTATTTTTTTCACAATGATAGTCCATCACGTCTCAGAACAACTAGCACCACGTAAAAAAAACTATCACCACGTCCAGAAAAGTCTACATCCATTCATGTGAATTTAAACTCATTTTTTTTCAAAAAGACAATCCACCATGTCTCAGAACAACTAGAACCACGTCCAAAAACAACTACCACCACGTCCAGAAATGTCTACATCCATTCATGTGAATTTAAACTGATTTTTTTCAAAAAGACAGTCCGCCACGTCTCACAACAACAAGCACCACGTCAAAAAAAACTAGCACCACGTCCAACAACAACTAGCACCACTTCCAGAAATGTCTAAATTCATGTGTGTGAATTTAAATTGATTTTTTTCATAAAAAAAAATCCACCACGTCTCAGAACAACTTGCGCCACGTAAAAAAAACTAGCACCACGTCCACAAACGTCTACATCCATGCCTGTGAATTTAAGCTTCTTTTTTCACAAAGACATCCCACCACGCCTCAGAACAACTAGAACCACGTCAAAAAAAACTACTACCACGTCCCAAAAGGTCTACATACATGCGTGTGAATTTAAATTGATTTTTTTCACAAAGACAGTTCACCACGTCTCAAAACAACAAGAACCACATAAAAAACAACATGCATCACGTCCAAAAAGGTCTGTATCCATGCGTGTGAATTTAAACTGATTTTTTTCACAAAGACAATCCACCACGTCTCAGAACAGTTAGCACCAGGTCTAAAAATAAATAGCACCAAGTCCAGAAACATCTACATCCATACATGTGAATTTAAGCTATTTTTTTGAAAAAGACAACGCACCACGTTTCAAAACAACTAGCACCACGTCAAAAACAACTGACACCACGTCCAAAAACAACTAGCACCACGTCCAAAAAGGTCTACATCCATGCATGTGAATTTAAACTGATTTTTTTCACAAACATAGTAGACCACGTCTCAGAAAAACTGGCACACGTCAAAAACAACTAGAACCACGTCCAGAAAATTAACAAAATTTTTCATCTGAAGAAATTTAGACGTATTACAATATGCACCACGTCTCAGAACAACTTTCACCACGTCAAAAACAACTAGAACCATGTCCAGAAACGTCTACATCCATGCATGTGATTAAAAAATCAGTGAACTTGCACCATGTCAAAAACAACTAGCACCACGTCCAGAAACGTATACATCCATTCATGTGAATTTAAATTTATTTTTTTGACAAAGACTGTAAACCACGTATCAAAACATCTAACACCACGTCAAAAACAACTAGCACAATGTCCATAATCGTCTACATCCATGCGTGTGAATTTAAACTGATTTTTTTCATAAAGACAGTCCACCACGTCTTATATAAAAAGAATCCAGAGAAGCTCTTCTTTTTTCTTCCTTCATTCGTGTGGTTTTTTTTTTTTCCTACTTCACACGTGTATATTACTTTGTTTTCTCCGCCTTCTTTTGTATTTCTTTTTTCTTCTTTCATTTATTTTGTCGGTATTCTGTACTTTGTTTACTCCGCCTTTTTCATTTTCTTCTTTTGTCTTTGGTCTTCTTGTTCTTCTGATCCTTTATTTGTTTCCTCCGTCTTCTTCAATCTCCGCTTTTCTACTTTATTATTATTCTTATTATTTTCTTCCTTTTCTTTTTTTTTATTATTGGTTTATATCCATTGAACGATCTCTGATCTTCGGTTGAAGTCAAACAACTCTGGAATAGGGTCATCATCACCTTCGAAAAGCTTACTGGGATTGCCTTACGCGAGACAGATACCACCATTTCTGAACGATTTCTTGATTTTAAAAAAACACGCCAACTTTTTAGTAGAAAAAGGGAAAAGCGAAGCGCCATCGAATTCAATCCCACCTGATTTCCATTCCCATCACCGAACCCCACAGCCAGGGAATTTTATCAAGGTAAGTTATTTTTATTTATTTATTTATTTTGATTTCAATATTGAAGGGGATTTGAAGTTATTTTTATTTCTTATTGTTTTCAAGTAGGTTTGCGTTTTGGTAACTGATTTTGGAGTTTTAATATTTGTATTTCGATCCATTGTTAACAAAATATTCTGCGTAAACTTCAGCCCCTTATTTCTATCACTTCTCGACGGCAAATGGAGACACATGTATCTTCAGTTCCTTGTTTTCTGTAGTGGTTCTGATTCATCTTTGGCAATGGCAGGACCAGTAAAAATGGTATGTTTTTATTCTCTTGACTATATTAACAATTACATTAGACTAAACTGTCGATGGAAATGACATGTTCTTTTTTTGGTTTTTGAACTTAGATTTGGATGGTTTTGATTATTTGTTGACAAATAAATCTGCAACACATGGATTAGATTTGTAGTCTCTGTTTATAATCTTACCAAAAATAAAACAGTAAGCTTTCTGCTAATATACTTAGGTGAAATTTTTAAAACTATTTTATTATTTGACATAGAGTGAGAAACGTGAAGGTGGACATGAGTGGGAGTAAATTTTCATAAAATATGAACAAACATATAATATAATATATATTTTTTACTTTGTTGCATTGTAGCTATGTCATAATGCAACTTCTAAATTTTGCTAGATTCTTATACTTAGTCTTACAAGTCAAAAATCAATCATGACATTTCTTTACCTTCTTTCCTTTCTATTTCATGAATAATATAATACTATATACTGAAATGTAATTAAAATGTGTGTCAAATACATTTCATTTCATCTTCTTCTCCATTTAAATGCACTTCAGACAAACTTTTGAACATGTTTATTCTACTCAAATCTGCTGCCTAGAAATCAATCAATAAATGTTGGGTTTCATCTTTGTTATTGCTTCTCTTCATATTTAACCCTTTTCTTTTTGTTGATCCATCTGTATAACTATCTTCACTACTGCAAGAAAAATGCAAACATCATAGTATATCAGTTATATATAATACACCAGTTTAAGTTTTACTCTATCAATCCTCACTCTTTTTTTTCTCCTACAGATCAATTTAGTCATTAATCCACTGCTTTCGAGTTTCATTGTGCTGTCTTCATTTGCCATTTCAGGTAAATTTTCTATAATTGCATAAATAATGACAATTTATACAATATTGTGTCACTGTATTTGATTTATACATAATCTATGTCATATTTTTTCTCTTATTTTTTCCCTATGTGGTTCATAATAATAATATAATATGAGTGTTATCATGACTACCGCCATTAGAGTGCTAAAAAGGTTAGTTCTTAAAGATATCTTCACGCCACATGATTTCTGGAATTTTTGTCAAATATTAGTTATAGTAAACCAATTTCACTTACGGTTAACGAGTTAAAAAAAAAAAGGAAAATTCTTCAGATGAGAAATACCATGTTTTGTGGGTTTTAAGAAGCTGTCATTTAGTTTTAAGAAGGGATCAGTCTTCCTTAGTTTCAAAAAATATTTGATGATATCAGCCAATTCAGTAATATATTTTTTATTCTTTCACATAGAAAGATCTCATTTTTCATATTGTTGTTCCTCATAATAAGCACACAACATTCAGCAGGAGTATTGTACTAGAAGTATTGTTTTCATTGTGTACAGGGAGCTCAAATGTCTTTATTTCTATCATCCCCTTCAATACAACTCAAACCTAGCAGTCAATCAATAAATGTTCGGTTTCATTTTTGTTACTGCCTCTGTTTATATTTAGCCCTTTTCTTTTTGTTGATCCTCTGTATAATTGTTTTCACAACTGCAAGAAATATGCCAACATGATAGTACTCCAATTTAAGTTTTACTCTTTATCAATAATCACTCTTGTTCTTCTCTTGGAGATCTATTCGCTCAATAATCTGTTCCTTTCGAGTTTCATTGTGCTGTCTTCATTTGCCATTTCAGGTAAATTTTCTATAATTGGATAAATAATAATAATTTATACAATATTGTGTCACTGTATTTGATTTATACATAATCTATGTCATATTTTTTGTCTTTTTTTTTGTTTTTTCCCCTCTATGATTCATAATAATAATATAATATGAATGTTGTCATGACTAGCACCATTAGAGTACTAAAAATTTGACAAGAAGTTATGAATCAAAAAGATATAAAAGTTATGAATGTTTTTTCCCCTCTGTTATGAATCAAGAAGATATGACTAACAACATTCAATAATATGAATGTTGTCACATGATTCACGAATTCTTTTGATATTTCAATGATAAATTTGACAAGAAGCTGCTTCCATAGTGTGTTTAAATAATATGTTGGTGATTTTATTTTATTATTAATGATATAATATTATTATAATGGTTTCTTCATTTACTAACTTATATTTGTACCTTTTTTTTTTTTACTTCGTGATATACTTATGTAATTGATAGATGGATAGAAATGCACAACGCAGAAAAACTTATGCTACTATGCCTGTAGAGAAAAAAAATGCATTGTTGCAATGAATGCGTGAAGCTTATGCAATAAAACGTGCCCTATGCACTAAAGTGAATGAAACTACTATCCTGGCTCAAAATTTGTTTGAGAATGCTATTACTGAAAGCATTAGTACCAGCAACATCGAAAATATGGCTTCCCCTTCTTACACAACAGTCAAGGAGAAAAAGCCTAGGTATATTCCCAAAATCCATTTTCTTGTTATTCAAACAGATACAATACCAATCAATGATAAACTAAAACATTTCAAAAACACAAAAATAATATACACCTACCAAGTATTTTTTCTATTCACAGTATGGATTTTATTGTTTATCAAAAAATAATATACACTTAATAAATTTGAACTTATTACAAATCAAAGGTTATTTGGCAAGAATCATGCAGATGAAACTAACACTTCTAATACAATACTGCCAAATCAAGAATCAGCAGGTATAAAAATTTATAATTTATTTGTTTTAAATCTTCATTATTTTTCCAAATCTTTAAAGTTATATATATTGAGCAAATCGTTATTTTTCAATTAAGAACACATGAGCATTAACTCAAAACAATTTTAACTACTATGAGTTATACTGTGGTAGAATCAATGAGTTCTCAAGTATCATATAAATTAGCAAGAGAAAGAAGAAAAAAAATCTTATCTTAGGGGCGTGGTATAAAAGTATTCAATAAAGAAAAGTTAAAAAAGAAAATGCATCTTCTGCACGTACACATTTTTTGTTTAAATTTTATAGTTTAAATTTTATACAAATTTTTTTCTTTTTTTACGATAAGAATATAATTCACTTTTTCTTCCAACATTAAAATAATCAGATTTTAAAGTTTTATCTTCTTATCTTAACATTATTATATTTATGTTTATTTTTTTTACATATAGGTTTTCCCTATAAAAAACTTCCTGACCATCCTATTAAGCTTCCAAGTACTGAAAATTGTGAACATTGTTCTGCAAAAAGATTTTATCTAGAATCAAAAACTTTTTGTTGTCAAAATGGAACTGTTTCACTGTCTATTCCACCAATGCCATACTCTTTAATTCATTTATTGACATCAAATAATGAGAACTCAAAACATTTCAGAAAAAATATTCATACGTATAACAATAAATTAGCATTCACATCTTTCAGTGCAAAATATGACCGAGATTTAACAAAGAATAGTAGAGGAATGTATACCTTCAGAGTACAAGGTCAAGTTTACCATTATTTGGATTCACTAAAATCCATCAATGACAAACCATCAGGAATCCAGCTATATTTTCTTGACACAGGGGATAAAGTCAAACACAGATTACTTTCTTCTGATAAATTAAGAGAATCAGTTTTGAGAACTTTGATGAAAACTTTGGAAAATAACCCATATTGTGCTTTTCTTATAGATCTAGTGATGTGCCAGATATAGAAAATCATAGAATAGTTCTCAATTCTTCACCAGATTTGGATCAACGTAGATGTAATTTACCTTTACAAAGTCAAGTAAGAGCAATATTTCATGAATATGAAACTATTGATTAATACATTGAAAGAACTGCATATATTAGAATATATAGCAAGTCTGATACAAGTTACAGGATTAAACATTTTTATGCTTGCTATGATACATTACAATATCCTTTACTTTTTCCACGTGGAGAATCTGGATGGAACACATCAATAGAGAGAAAACAAAACAATCCAAAGCGTAGAAAAAGTTCTCATTGTGAAAATGAACAACCTTATAATCCTTTTGATGTTTTTTCAGCAAATGAACTAATAAAAAAAGAGGAACAAGGTAAGCTTCTATGTAAGGTACAGTAATAATATTATTTTACTCATCAATTATAATAATATATTAATGTATTTACTTTCTTGCTATTGTAGTTACTCATGCAGGAACAAAGAGAAAAAATTATATCACAGCTAAAGAGTACTATTGCTATAAATTTCAAATAATATGATGCTACGCACCATGAGATTGTTACAACAATTTGATGTGGATGTCTATGTAAAAATTGAAACATTTAGACTAGACTTTCATAGGAAACATCAAGAAGAAATAAGGTATGAAATTCTTCAAGGTGTCGTCCTAGACAGTGTTTCTATTGGTCAAACTGATGGATAAAAAATTGGCTGAAGAGTTATACTTCCTGCTTCTTTTATTGGATGTCCTAGAGATATGCGTCGTAGGTATTTGGATGCAATGGCTTTAGTTCAAAAATATGGTAGACCTGACATTTTTCTTACAATGACTTGTAATCCTAACTGGAAAGAAATCAAAGAAAAATTACATGCAGATGAAACTCCATTTGATAGACCAGATTTGTTAGCAAGAGTTTTTAGAGGTAAATTTGAATTGCTTAGAAATGATTTAATACAAAAAAAAAAAAATATTTGGTGAAGTAGCTACATGTAATTGAATTTTAGAAAAGAGGAATACCCCATGCCCATTTATTATTAATCTTAAAACCTGAATTTAAGCCTTTAAATTCTGAAGCCTATGATAGAATCATTTCAGCTGAAATTCTAGATCCTGAAACATTTCCTGACTTAAATAGTCTTGTTATTAAACACATGATGCATGGTCCTTGTGGTTCTATGAATCCATTTAATCCTTGCATGCGTAATGGAGTATGTAAAAATCATTATCCAAAACCTTTTTACAATAAACAACACATGGAGAAGACAGTTATCCTCATTATAGAAGAAGAAATGATGGTAAATTAGTAAGACTAAGGAAATATGAACTTGATAATCGTTAGGTTGTACCCTATAATCCATATCTCCTTGCTAAGTTTGATTGTCACATGAATGTAGAAATTTTTTCAACAGTTAAACTGGTCAAATATATATATATATAAATACATACACAAAGGACATGATATTATAAATTTTAAAATTGTTGAAGTAGATGCCTTAGATGATGTTGATGAAATCAAACAGTTTCAAGATGGTCATTGGATAGGTCCCTCAGAAGCAATGTGGAGAATTTATGGATTTCATTTAAACAAAATGACACCTTTAGTTTATACTCTTCAAGTACATCTTGATGGTGAACAAATTGTTTCGTTTCACAAAAAACACAATCTTTTGAATTTGCTGAAAAATGTTGATTTTACCAAGACAATGCTAACAGAATTTTTTGAAGTGAATCGTGTTAATAAGAACACTCAGTCTCCAAATTTATTGTATAAAGAATTTTCCCAACATTTTACTTGGAACAATCAGTATAAATTTTGGTCCGTAAGAAAAAGTGGTTCAACTATAGGAAGACTTGTAACAGTGTCAACAAAACAAGGTGAAAGATATTACTTACGATTATTGCTATCTCATATAAGATGTCCAACTTCATATCAAGACTTGCTAACAATTAATGGAGAAGTTTGTCCAACTTTCAGAGATGCTGCCTTAAAATTAGGCCTTTTAGATTCAGATAATTACATTGAAGAAAGTCTTTTAGAAGTCTTAACCCATCAATTTCCTGCTGCTCTTAGATCTTTTTTTGCAATACTTCTTGTATACTGTTCTCCAAGTAATCCCAGGAACTTGTGGGAAAAGTTTCACCCTTATTTTTCAACAGATTTTGAAAGATCACCGCTTTTTATACATTCTAATTCAGAAGAAATTAAAAAAACAGTTCTTTTATAAATAAATATGATGTTGGAACAAATGGGTAAAAACATCAATGAGTACAATTTAGTTGATGATAATCTGTATATACATTCAGGCGAAAAATTAACAAGAGAAATAGAAAATGAATTAGGCATAATTGTAAATGATGATGATCTTCAATCAACAAATCAATTCACTTCAGGACAGAAAAAAGCTTACTATAGTATTATAGCTTGTGTACAATCTAGTAAAGGACAAGTTTTTTTTATAGATGGTCCAGGAGGTACTAGAAAAACATTCTTATATCGCTCTCTTTTAGCTGCTATTAGAAAAAAAGATATATAACTATTGTTGTAGCTACCTCAGGAATTGTTGTAGCAATATTACCCGGTGGTAGAACTGCTCACTCAAGATTTAAAATACCAATAAATTTAACAAATAACTTGACTTGTCAAGTCAGCAAACAAAGTACTACTGCAAAGCTAATTGTTCAAGCTAAGATTTTTATTTGGGATGAAGCCTCAATGGAAAAAAGAGAAGCAATTGAAACCTTTGATTTACTGCTTAAAGATATAATGGATAATGAAGAATCATTTGGTGGAAAATTAGTTGTTTTGGTTGAGATTTTCGCCAAACATTACCTGTCATTGGAAAAGGAACTAGGGAAATGCAAATAAAAGCAAGTATTGTTAATTCATTTTTATGGAAATCAATGAAAATTCTTCATCTTACTGAAAATATGAGAGCTTTATTAGATCCAGCTTTTTCTAAGTTTTTGCTCATAATAGGTGAAGGAACTGAACTTACTGATACTGATAGAAACATTACTCTTCCTAAAGAGATTGTAATTCCTTTTACTGACAATGAAACATCTTTGAACAGGTAAGTAATGAAAAAATAATACAATTAATATTTAAATAATATGTTCTATATTTCACTCTTTCTCAATTAAATTTTAAAACTTACTTTTTTATTTTTCTGCTGCTTCCAGTTTAATTGTTTCAACATTTCTGTGCTTGGATGTCTATGTGCAAGATCCATATTAAACGATAAATAGATGCATTCTTTGTCCAAAAAATAGTTCTGTTAGTGATATAAACGATGAAATGATTCATAAATTTCCTGGAAAATTGTTCATATATACAAGTACTGATAAAACAATAGATAAAAAGCATCAAGGAGATTATAAAGATTTCTTGAATTCTCTTAATCCAAAGAGTCTTCCACCTCATAAGTTGCTTTTGAAAGAAAATTGTCCAACAATACTATTGAGAAATCTAAATCCAGTAGATAGTTTATGTAATGGTACAAGATTAATCTGTAAAAAATTAACTTCATTTACCATTCTTGCTGAAATTACAACAGGCCAACATAGAGGAAAACAAGTCTTTATTCCTAAGATTCCTCTTCAATGTCCTGACAATGAAAAACAAGGAGTACCTTTCATTCATAAACGGTTTCCCGTTAGACTATGTTTTGCTATGACAATAAATAAAGCTCAAGGACAAACATTAGATTATGTTGGCATCTATTTGAATGAACCTGTTTTCTCTCATGGTCAATTATATGTTGCATTATCAAGAGCAAGAACTGCTGAATCTATAAAGGTTTTGATTGTTCCACCAACTTTGGGAGAAGTTAAAACTGATTGCAAAACAACAAATATTGTTTATAATGAAATCTTTGAGTTATCAAAACAAGAAACATAATCTTGCTATACTCATAGATTACCTATATTACTTCGAAAATTTAATTTGTATATTTTTGAATCAGGATGGCTATATTGAGCTATATTGAAGACATTGATGAAAAAACAGAAAATTGGTCTTGCATTGTCAAAGTTGAAGAAAAGCTTCAAGTTACTCAGTCTATAAATAGTCCAGAGAAAAAATATCAGAAATTTATATTTTCTGATGAAAAGGTAAATCAAACACATTTAGTTTTAATACTTTCCAATTAAAAAGTAATTCCTTTTCTATGCTAAATTTCTTGTTGTATTGTAGGGAGCCAAAGTTGAAGGCATAATATTCAACCAACACATTGAGCGGATGAGCAAAAAGTTACAGATTTTTGGAAAATATAAGATTACTAATGCTGAAGTAAAGCCAATTTCAAAGAATTATCAGAAGGATGGAATTACAAAACAATGGGTGATCACATCCAAAACACACCAATTTCTGAAATTCCAGAAGATAACAAGAGAACTATTGTTGACTACAATTATGTTCCCTTTGACAAGGTGGCACACTACATTGACAAGAAAGATATATTAGTTGGTAAGTATACTTCTAAATTTTCAAGTCCCTGAACTTTTTTTTCTTACATTATTGATTACATCTAACATCATTTCTTATATTGACTTTCTTTTATTTCTTCTTAAATTTATAGATGTCTTAGGAGTTGCTATAGAAGCATTTCCCATCAACACTATTATTAAGGATAATGGGGAAAACATGGTGCAGAAATTTCTATTAATTGATCAAAAGTATTTCTCACACTCAACAACTTTTACATACAACTGCATTTTTCAGTGGCACATTATTATTCATAAAAATCTTAACAATTTTATGTTCATTATGTAGTATGAATGTTGTCAGTTTATCATTGTGGAACCAATTCGAACAAATGAAGGGAAAAGTATTTCTGATGACATAATTATTAATAACTCTATTGATATTTTCTAGGGCTGAAAGGAACTACAAAGAAATAAATGAATTGATCCAAAAAAAGGAGTACCATAGTCATATTCCAAATTTGACTGCCGCAGCTCCTGAGCATATTACATCTATTGCAAGCATAGTTTCAGAGCAAAAGGTAAGTTAGTCAAATGTAGTTTTAGAGCATAGTTTGCTATCTATATTAATATTGCTTTTATTTAAATTAGCTATAATTTTTTCTTCATTTCTTTACTCTCTAATACAGATCTTCTGGGTGAGAGTGTTCATGAATTTCAAAGATCTGCCTAAAAAATATTGGTACATGGCATGTCCAAAGTGCTACTCTGCCACTTCGTCTCCACATGGTGAAGTATACATCTGGAAGTCTTATAATGGAGAACAAAATGCTGAACCAAGGTAATGTAAACTATAACATTACTAACTATGTATAAAAATCATATTCCACTAACTATGAATGTAATTAATACTAATCAGCTGTCGTTTTGACATTAAACTGACAAAAGTGGCACTATCACTGCAACCATTTTTGGAGACTTGGCAGAAAAAACCTTGCAATTAACTGCTTCTGAAGTTATGCATATTGATTTGCAGGTAAAATAATCCAACTGTTTTCCTTTTTCAAATTGTAATACAATTATATTCAATTGGGTTCAAAAGACTTTGCATTATGTTCAAATTGTATTCAACTGATTCACCAAATTGGATGATTTAACTGGGTTCAAGAGATCTTATATATTTTTTTGACTTTAGGATCCTTGGTCATGTTTCTAGATTTTCATGTTTAAATACTTGTATTGCATGAGGATGTTTGATCAACAGTACTTGTGGACTCTGAACAAAGGGGAATAGAACAAATGTCATCTTATAGCTTTTGGTTGTTGTCTTTTTCATAGTCATGCATTGCATCTATTACAAGCACTTTTTAGTTTTTTCTCCCTTTTGAGCTGAGAATTAAATTATTTCTGGGGGGATTTTTTAAAGCCGTTTGTTCAAATTTCCTTGGAATGAGAATAGTTGTGCTGCATTAATGGGAGACAGTTTATGCTTTCTACCTGAGTTAAACAGAACATTGCAACAGTTCATGAATTATCAACTTCTGCAGGAAGTTGTCATCTGAAAAACCCAAGAGGTTTCTGTTTCTTCATTTGTTGGTTCATCGAAAGTAGTTTTTCGTTCCCTTCTTTGGTTTTTTCCTGCTTGTTAACTCTGAGTGTAAACGGAAAATACTACATCAATACCAATCACTAACGTGACTGAAAAACTTATTGCCAAAGTGGCTTATAGATCTAAAAAAAAAGGTAAGTTCTACTTCTGCGAAAATGCAGGAATGGACAAATACTGTTTCCTTTTTGTTTACTAAAAACATAATTTGATGCAACACTTAATGTTTGCTACAAACTTTAGTTTTCTTCACTAGCATACTCTTTTAGATGACACTTAATGTGTCATCTTATCCACTTGTTGAAGTGAATTCAAATATCAGTGCGAAAAACTTGACACACTTTTATTCGAAATCTATTTATCTCTTACAACTGTCTTATTGGATATTTGCGTAAGTTCACTGTATACAATATTCAACTCACTATATTAAGTGTAGCAAATTATCCTCATGTTAAGTGTTCAATTATCCTCATGTTAAGTGTAGCAAATCAAAATTATCCTCATGCAACTCACTATATTTGCTACTTGGATACATTTATTCTACATCATGTGTCTTAGGATTTAACTCCATTGTTGTTGTCATGTGTAATAGTTCTAAGTTATATTTCCCTTTCCCTCAGTGATACCTATATCAATATAATATAGCACCAAGTCATCACTTTCTTTATTATTGCGAAGAGAAAGAGACCACAATGCTATTTCATATTGAATGGTTTTCAGTTAAATTGAGCTGTCCAAAAGTGACACAATGATGAATTTATGAACATATATTCTCTTTCAAGCTGACTTGAACTGTTTTTGACCCAATGACCTTCTTGTAAAACTCTAAGATCTTTACTGATATTAAATGCCTAACTTAGTCCTAGAAGAACACAAGAAACTCAGCTGAGTTCTTAGATGTGATTCATTAGCTGATAATGGGTTCAATTTCCTTTGATTGTTCCCTGCTAACTGACAATTACACAGTAAATGACTTATGTCATATTAGATCCTTTTTAAAATTCCGGTTGTTGTTTGTAATGAATTTTGTAATGCAGAAATTGGAACAACACCTGTCCCAAATCCATTCCAAATTTGAAGCTACAATGTTTTTTGTGTAAGTAAAGTCAGTACCTAAATTACAGCACACTCCCTCTCGCAAAAAAAATACAACATTCTCCACTATTGTGAAGCAACCAGCCTCAACAAGCAACCACAAGAGACATTTGCAGATTCTCCAAAGCATTCTGTAATGGAGTTATCATCCAAGACTCTTACATCAAAAGGTTAGATATTTGTAGATTTATATTAATGTTCAATTTCTATCTTTTTAATAATCAACTATTTACATCTAATTTAATTCAATGTTTTCTATTTTGCACACAGAAAATGTTACTGCTGCTTAAAGGCTTAAGCTAGATTAAGCTGTCTTTAGCTGAAAAATCCAAGGAAAATGAAGAAGCTACTTCAAACACAATAATGAAGAAGCATAAGGAAAAGAGTACTAATCCTTCAAACATTCATCATTTTCCTCTTTTGATTGTGCAACTATCGATGTTGGTTACAAGTATAAGTAAATACCAATTAGGATTTAGCCTTTTGAAGTTCATATGAAACTTAAAAATGACTTAGTATTTTGTTGGCATGTACTATAAGAAACTCACATAAATAATTACGAGTTTCTAAAGTACATGTAAAACCTTTATAACTGTTAACTTTTGCTAATAATTGCACAAACTTGGTAGTATTAAATTGCCATCTGTTTGGCATTTATGTATTATAAACTAGCTCTTAAGCATAAAGTTACTTCCTCCATGAAATTGTAGTGTCTAACTTTCAATATGAATCCAATACAATGCTATCATGGTACAAGAAATGATATGCACTAAAAACAACCAAATCGCTATACCAACCTTTTTTGTTTATAGCTTAGCTGTAGTTGCAACACTGCAGGATACATTTGCAGGTCTCTATCAACAAAGTATTTAAAAACTATTTCGAGTCAACAATGCCAGTCGCATGCAGTCGATAGAAGCTATTATGGAATAGAGCATATTGTTCTCAAAACAACTAGCACTACGTCAAAAACAACTATCACTACATATCCATTCATGTGAATTTAAACTGATTTGTTTCACAAAGACTGTCCACCACGTCTCAGAACAACTTGCACCACGTCAAAAACAACTAGCACCACGTCCAGAAACTTCTACATCCATGCATGTGAATTTAAGCTATTTTTTTCACAAAGACAAGCTACCACGTCTCAGAACAACTACCACCACGTCAAAAACATCTAGAACCACGTCCAAAAACAACTAGCACCACGCCCAAAAAGTCTACATAAATGCGAGTGAATTTAAATTGATTTTTTTCTTAAAGACAGTCCACCACCTCTCAGAACAACTAGAACCACGTCAAAAACAACTAGAACCACGTCCATAAACATCTACATCTATGCATGTGAATTTAAACTATTTTTTTCACAAAGACAGTCTCCAACGTCTCAGAACAACTACCACCACGTCAAAAACAACTTGCACCACGTCCAAAAATGCCTACATCCTTGCATGAATTTAAACTGATTTTTTTCACAAAGACAGTCCACCGCGTCTCAAAACAACTAGAACCACGTCAAAAACAACTATCAACACGTTTGAAACGTCTATATCCATACATTTAAATTTAAGCTATTTTTTTCACCAAGACAACCCACCACATCTAAGAACAACTAGCACCACGTCAAAAACAACGAGCACATCGTCTCAGAACAACTAGCACCACATCTTCACAAAGACAGTCCACCATGTCTCAGAACAACTGCCACCACGTCCAAAAAAAAAAACTAGCACCACGTCAAAAACAACTAGCACCACGTCTTCACAAAGACAGTCCACCACGTCTCAGAACAACTGACACCACGTCCAAAAACAACTAGCACCACGTCCAGAAACTTTTACATCCATTCATGTGAATTTGAACTGATTTTTTTCACAAAGAGTGTCCACCATGTCTTAGAACGACTCGAACCACGTCAAAAATGACTAGCACCACGTCCAAAAACGTCTTCATCTATTCTTGTGAATTTAAACTGATTTTTTTCACAAAGACAGTCTACCACGTCTCAGAACAACTAGCACCACGTCAAAAAGCAATTTTTTTCACAAAAATAACCCACCACATCTCAGAACACTATTTCCTCACTTGTAAGTTCTTGTTACAAAAACAACTATAAATAGTTGTAGACGTTTACAAAAACCACTATCATCAATTGTAAGACAGTCTATCACATCTCAGAACAACTAACACCACGTCAAAAAAATTACCACCACGTCAAGAAATATCTACATCCATGCATGTGAATTTAAGCTATTTTTTTCACAAAGACAACCCACCACGTCACAGAACAACTAGAACCACGTCAAAAAAAATTACAACCAAGTCCAAAACAACGAGCACCACGTCCAAAAACAACTAGCACCACATCCAGAAACGTCTACATCCATTCATGTGAATTTAAACTGATTTTTTTCACAAAGACTGTCCATCACGTCTCAGAACAACTTGCACCACGTCAAAAACAACTAGCACCATGTCCAGAAACTTCTACATCCATGCATGTGAATTTAAGCTATTTTTTCCACAAAGACAACCCACCACGTCTCAGAACAACTACCACCACGTCAAAAATAACTAGAACCACATCCAAAAACAACTAGCACCACGTCCAAAAACGTCTACATAAATGCTTGTGAATTTAAACTGATTTTTTTCACAAAGACAGTCCACCACATCTCAGAATAACTAGAACCACGTCAACAACCACTAGAACCACGTCCATAAACGTCTACATCCATGCATGTGAATTTAAAATATTTTTTTTGCAAATACAGTCTACAACGTCTCAGAACAACTAGCACCACGTCCAAAAATGTCTACATCCTTGCGTGGATTTAAACTGATTCTTTTACAAAGACAGCCCACCACGTCTCAAAACAACTAGAACCACGTCAAAAACAACTACCAACACGTTCAAAACATATACACCCATACATGTAAATTTAAGCTATTTTTTTCACAAAGACAACTCACCACGTCTAAGAACAACTAGCACCATGTCAAAAATAATGAGCACAACGTCTCAGAACAACTAGCACCATGTCTTCACAAAGACAGTCCACCATGTCTCAAAACAACTGCCACCACGTCCAAAAAAAACTAGCACCACGTCTCAGAATAGCTACCACCACGTCAAAAACAACAAGCACCACGTCTAAGAACAACTAGCACCACGTCTTCGCAAAGACAGTCCACCACGTCTCAGAACAACTGACACCACGTCCAAAAACAACTAGCACCACGTCCAAAAATGTTTACATCCATTCATTTGAATTTAAACAGATTTTTTTACAAAGACACTCCACCACGTCTCAGAACAACTCGAACCACGTCAAAAATGGCTAGCACCACGTCCAAAAACGTCTTCATCCATTCGTGTGAATTTAAACGGATTTTTTTCACAAAGGCAGTCTATCACGTCTCAGAACAACTAGCACCACGTCAAAAAACAACTAGCACCACGTCCAGAAACGTCTACATCTATTCATGTTAATTTAAACAGGTTTTTTTCACAAAGACAGTCCATCATGTTTCAGAACAACTCCCACCACGTCAAAAACGACTGCCACCACGTCCAGAAACGTCTACATCCATGCATATGATTTTTTTCACAAAGACAACCCACCACGTCTCAGAATAACTAGCACCACGTCCAAAAACAATTAGCACCTCGTCCAAAATTGTCTACATCCATGTGTGTAAATTTAAACTATTTTTTTACAAAGACAGTTCACCACGTCTCAGAACAACAAGCACCACTTCAAACACGACTAGCACAACGTCCATAAACGTCTACATCCATGCATGTGAATTTAAACTATTTTTTTACAAAAACATTCCACGACGTCTCAGAACAACTAGCACCACGTCAAAAAAAACTTGCACCACGCTCAGAAACGTCTACATCCTTGCATGTGAATTTAAACTGATTTTTTTCACAAAGACAATCTATCATGTCTCATAACAACTAGAACCACATGAAAAACAACTATCACCACGTCCAGAAATGTCTATATTTATGCATGCGAATTTAAACTAATTTTTTCACAAAAACAATTCATCACGTCTCAGAACAACTACCACCACGTCAAAAACATCCATGCATGTGAATTTAAACTGATTTTTTTAACAAAAACAGTCAACCACGTCTCAGAACAACTAGCACCACGTCCAAAAACAACTAACACCACGTCCACAAACATCTGGATCCATTCTTGTGAATTTAAACTGATTTTTTTCACAAAGACTGTCCACAACGTTTCAGAACATCTAGCACCACGTCAAAAACAAATAGAACCACGTCCAGAAACGTCTTCATCCATTCATGTGAATTTAAACTGATTTTTTCCACAAAGACTGTTCACCACGTCTCAAAACAACTAGCACCACGTATACATCCAAACATGTGAATTTTAGCTGAATTCTTCACAGAACATAGCATAACACGTCTCTACACATTCAAAACAACTAGACCAATGTCCAGATACATCTACATCCATGTGTTTGAATTTAAACCGATTTTTTTCATAAAGACAATCCACCACGTCTCAAAACAACTAGCACTACTTCAAAAACAACTAGCACTACGTATACATCCAAACATGTGAATTTTATTTGAATTTTTCACACAACATAGTCTACAACGTCTTTTTATGTCCAAAAAAACTAGCTCCACGTCCAAATACGTCTACATTCATGTGTGAATTTAAATTGATTTTTTTGACAAACACAATCCACCATGAGTGAACTTACGTCAAAATAGAAAAACATTAACAAGGAAACATGTTTTACTGATCGAACAGTTTTACGATGTTGCTTACAACTATTGTATTTTTTAATGCAAACACAACGATATAAAGTGTTCCACTTGAATTGTATAAATTTTATTTTTTTTATGTTTATCTGATGATGATATTTTATGCAATAGTTCTAAATAATATACTCAAAATATATACATAATTTCTAAAAAAGTGCCAATGATGTAACACGATTTATATATAAATAAAAAAAAGTGAGGACTAAAAAAGACTAAAATTTAACAGAAAAATATGAATATTACATTCAAATATAATAATAAAAAAATAAATTTTACGGAGAATAAAAAATAAATAAGGAGTGATATATTTTAAATTATTCATTTTAATATTTATTTTCTCATATGATATTTATTGTTTTAACATTATTCTTTAACAATTCATTTTTAGAACGAGTTTTATGAACTGACCCAACATAATTGACTCTTTAGTTACAACAATCCATTTGTAGTAAGGTTCATCAAGCTTAATTTTCTTCATCTTCACTGCTATTTTAAAAACATAGAAATAATAACTTCAAGCTTGTAAACAATATCTCTATTAAATACCTACTTACTTTCTTCATTTTCACTGCTAATTTTTTCAGGTTCATGAAGATTAATTTTTTTCAACTTCACTTTTAAATACCTCTATTAAAAATTATTTTAAAAACTAAAAATATAAAACAAACAAAAACAATTTCGTTGCGCGGCCAACCCCACTAGTATCATATAAATTGCATTCAAGAATTGGTCGAAGAAAAGTTATACATAATTCAAATAAATCGACTATCATTTTCTGATTACCATTTTGCTTTTTATATTTTATCAAAATGCCCTTATTATTTTTTAAATAATAAAAATATTTTGATTTAAAAAAAAGGACAATAAATAAGAAAAATGAGCAGTATTTAATATCAACCTTAAAATAAATAAAAATTGATTACATATACCCCTATTAAGTTTGAGAAAATTATAAAATATATAATATATCTTTATGATTGGAAAAAACCTAGTGTTATATCGCACTCCCTTTTTGTTATTGAACACCTCATTTTTTTTTAAAAAAAAACCCTTCATTTTATTAAGTATCGCCCCATTAATTCTTATTTCCCGCCCTCTTAATATTGATCTTCCGCCCCTCCTATTATTACTTCACTGCCCTTAATCAATTTACTAAAAATAGCAAAAAAATTCATTTATAGTTCCGTTCATCTATGCTACTTTAATCATAATTTTTATAAATTTTTTCTAGATTAAGAAAAGACTTATAAAATTTTTAGTAAATTAATTAAGGGTAGTTAAGTAATTTAATATATTATTATATTTAAATATTATATTTAAATATTATATTTAAATATTATAGTTGATATTTTTTAATTTTTCACGGATAATTTGGGTATAAAAATGGCGCGAAATAACAAAATAGGTGGCGCAAAATAGACCTTCACTTGGAAAAATTAAATAGCTATGAAAAATTAACAGACCGACAAAGTTAACTATGAAAAAGTAAAGACAAGAGGGATGTAGCCCAGTGTCAGCACTCCCCGCTTAAGACAATATGTTTTGAATTCGAATCACTTTTGTATAAAAAGAAAGTATGAAAAAGTAAAAATTTGATAGAAATTTATGTCTTTTAAAGTAAAAAATTAAAATTGAGGGTGAGTAAAAAAAAATACTTTTGTTTCATTATTCTCGATTTTGGTTTTTCTTTTTTTCCTTCAAGAAATATAAATGGGACTGAATTTTTGTCTTTTACCATTTTGTGTTAACTTTGTCGGCCATATGAGAAATGAACATTTTAGTTTTACTTTTACTAATATGGATGAGTATCGTCTTTTTTTTTTAAATATATCATCTTTAAATTATTACTTTTTTTTTAACAAAATACTTTTATTATCTACATATATATAAAAAGAATGCCACTGCATTTTTTACTCTCATTTCCACGTGTACTTTCTTCGTCCTTCACACGTGGGAGATTTTTTTTTTTCCTTCTTCTTTTTCCTCTTTTTTTTCTCCGTTCATTCTCCATTTCTTGCAGCTACAAGGGTTCTCCCCAATGTCCATGTCGCGAGTCCGGTGGTTGCGAAGTCGGGGGTCACAAAAACGGGGGTCACCGACGAGAAGCCCATGTGTCGATGTCGAGTCCGATGGTCGCGAAGTCGGGGGTCACGAAAACGGGGGTCGTCGAGTCCCGTGGTCGTGAAGTAGAGGGTCGCGAAGCCGGTGGTCGTCGATCGAGTCCGGGGTAGCAGTCGCGGTTTCATCCTTCACCCTTCCTCTTCTTCCTTCTCCCGGTTTCTCTCTTCCCGATCCCTCCCTTGTTCAGTAGCCAGAAAATATCCAGCATCACCGCCGCGTTGGTCTCTGCCTCCCTCGGTTCCCGGCCGCCAGTGACACCACCTCAAACGGTAATCCCGGCCGCCAATGACACCACCTCAATGGCACCATGCAGCATGTAGCAACAAAAAAAGCTCCGAAAGTGTTTAATGAGTTTCAGCTTTATTCTGATTCGTCTGCTCTTTTTATGGGAAGCATTTTTCTGGATTTTCATTGTTTCATGCGAATATGTATTCACAAAAAAAATATTGTCAATTATAATGAAGGATGGGTCATCTGGGTCCGATACTGAGGTTACTTGGAAAGATCAATAGAATATTAACAAATTTGGTCGGTTAAGATTACACGAGCTTGAACAACGCGTCCATGTCTCAGAACACAAGAACCACGTCAAAAACAACTAACACCACATCCAGAAACGTCTACAACCATGAATGTGAATTCAAACAGATTTTTTTCACAAAAACAGCCCACCACGTCTCCTTACACTAGCACCACGTCAAAAACAACTAGCACCACGTCCAAAAACGTCTACATCCATGCATCTGAATTTAAGCTATTTTTTTCACAAAGACAGTCCACCACATCTCATAACACTAGCACCACGTCAAAAACAACTAGAACCACGCCCAGAAACGTCTACATCCAAGCATGTGGATTTAAGCTATTTTTTTCACAACGACAGCCCACCACGTCTCATAACACTAGCACCACGTCAAAAACAACTAGCACCATGTCCAAAAACGTCTACATCCATGCGTGCGAATTTAAGCTATTTTTTTCACAAAGACAGTCCACCATGTCTTATTACACTAGCACCACGTCAAAAACAACTAGCACCACGTCCAGAAACGTCTACATCCATGCATGTGAATTTAAGCTATTTTTTCACAAAAACAGCCCACCACGTCTCATAACACTAGCAGTCAAAAACAACTAGCACCACGTCCAGAAACGTCGACATCCATGCATTTGAATTTCAGCTATTTTTTTCACAAAGACAGCCCACCACGTCTCAGAACACTAGCACCACGTCAAACACAATTAGAACCACGTCCAGAAATGACTACATCCATGCATGTGAATTCAAGCTATTTTTTCACAAAGACAGCCCACCACGTCTCAGAACACTAGCACCACGTCAAAAACAACTCGCACCACTTCCAGAAACATCTACATCAAAGCATGTGAATTTAATCTATTTTTTCACAAAGACAGCCCCCACGTTTGATAACACTAACACCACGTCAAAAACAACTAGAACCACGTCCAGAAACGTCTACATCCATGAATTTGAATTCAAGCTATTTTTTCATGAAGACAGCCCACCATGTCACAAAACACTAGCACCAAGTCAAAAACAACTAGCACCACATCCAGAAACGTCTACATCCAAGCATGTGAATTTAAACAGATTTTTTTCACAAAAACAGCCCACCACATCTCATTACACAAGCACCACGTCAAAAACAACTAGCACCACCTCCACAAACGTCTACATTCATGTATGTGAATTTAAGCTATTTTTTTCACAAAGACAGCTCACCACGTCTCAAAACACTAGCACCACGTCAAAAATAACTAGCACCACGACCAAAAACGTCTACATCCTTGCACGTGAATTTAAACTATTTTTTTCACAAAGACAGTCAACCACGCTTCAGAAAACTAGCACCACGTCAAAAATAACTTGAACTACGTCCAGAAACGTCTATATCCATGCATGTGACTTCACACTATTTTTCACAAAGACAAGCCACCATGTCTCAGAACACTTGCACCACGTCAAAAACAACTAGCACCACGTCCAGAAACATCTACATCAATGCATGTGAATTTAAGCTATTTTTTCACAAAGACAGCCTACCACGTCTGATAACACTAGCACCACGTCAAAAACAACTAGAATCACGTCCAGAAACGTCTACATCCATGCATATGAATTTAAGCTATTTTCTTAAAAAAGACAGCCCACCACGTCTCAGAACACTAGCACCACGTCATAAACAATTAGAACCACGTCTAGAAACGTCTATATCCATGCATGTCAATTCAAGCTATTTTTTCACCAAGACAGCCCACCACGTCTCAGAACACTTGAACCACGTCAAAAACAACTAGCACCACATCCAGAAACATTTACATCAATGCATGTGAATTTAAGCTATTTTTTCACAAAGACAGCCAACCACGTCTGATAACACAAGCACCACGTCAAAAACAACTACAACCACGTCCAGAAACGTCTACATTCATGTATGTGAATTTGAGCTATTTTTTTCACAAAGACAGCCCACCACGTCTCAAAACACTAGCACCACGTCAAAAATAACTAGCACCACGTCCAGAAATGTCTACATCCTTGCACGTGAATTTAAACTATTTTTTTCACAAAGACAGTCTACCACGCCTCAGAAAACTATCACCACGTCAAAAATAACTAGAACTACGTCCAGAAACGTCTATATCCATGCATGTGAATTCAAACTATTTTTCACAAAGACAGGCCACCATGTCTCAGAACACTTGCACCACGTCAAAAACAACTAGCACCACGTCCAGAAACATCTACATCAATGCATGTGAATTTAAGCTATTTTTTCACAAAGACGGCCTACCACGTCTGATAACACTAGCACCACGTCAAAAACAACTAGAATCACGTCCAGAAACGTCTACATCCATGCATGTGAATTTAAGCTATTTTTTTAAAAAAGACAGCCCACCACGTCTCAGAACACTAGCACCACGTCATAAACAATTAGAACCACGTCTAGAAACGTCTATATCCATGCATGTCAATTCAAGCTATTTTTTCACCAAGACAGCCCACCACGTCTCAGAACACTTGAACCACGTCAAAAACAACTAGCACCACGTCCAGAAACATTTACATCAATGTATGTGAATTTAAGCTATTTTTTCACAAAGACAGCCAACCACGTCTGATAACACAAGCACCACGTCAAAAACAACTAGAACCACGTCCAGAAACGTCTACATTCATGTATGTGAATTTGAGCTATTTTTTTCACAAAGACAGCCCACCACGTCTCAAAACACTAGCATCACGTCAAAAATAACTAGCACCACGTCCAGAAACGTCTACATCCTTGCACGTGAATTTAAACTATTTTTTTCCCAAAGACAGTCTACCACGCCTCAGAAAACTATCACCACGTCAAAAATAACTAGAACTACGTCCAGAAACGTCTATATCCATGCATGTGAATTTAAACTATTTTTCACAAAGACAGCCCACCATGTCTCAGAACACTTGCACCACGTCATAAACAATTAGAACCACGTCCAGAAACATCTACATCAATGCATGTGAATTTAAGCTATTTTTTCACCAAGACAGCCCACCACGTCTCAGAACACTTAAACCACGTCAAAAACAACTAGCACCACGTCCAGAAACATCTACATCAATGCATGTGAATTCAAGCTATTTTTTCACAAAGACAACCCACCACGTCTCAGAACACTTGCACCACGTCAAAAACAACTAGCACCACGTCCAGAAACATCTACATCATTGCATGTGAATTTAAGCTATTTTTTCACAAAGATAGCCCACCACGTCTGATAACACAAGCACCACGTCAAAAACAACTAGAACCACGTCCAGAAACGTCTACATCCATGAAGGTGAATTTAAGCTATTTTTTTCAAAAAGGCAGCCCACCACGTCTGATAACACAAGCACCACGTCAAAAACAACTAGAACCACGTCCAGAAACGTCTACATCCCAGAAGGTGAATTTAAGCTATTTTTTTCAAAAAGGCAGCCCACCACGTCTCAGAACACTAGCACCACGTCAAAAACAACTAGAACAACGTCCAGAAACGTCTACATCTACGAATGTGAATTTAAACTTTTTTTTTCCCAAATACAGCCCACCACGTCTCACAACACTAGCACCACGTCAATAACAACAATAATAACGTCCTGAAAAGTCTACATCAATGCATGTGAATTTAAGCTATATTTTTCACAAAAACACCCCACTAAGTCTCATAACTCTGGAACCACGTCAAAAACAACTAGCATCACGTCCAGAAACGTCTATATCCAAGCATGCGAATTGAAGCTATTTTTTTCACAAAGACAGCCCACCACATCTCAGAATCACCACGTCAATAAGAACTAGCACCACGTCCAAAAATGTCTATATTCATGCATGTAAATTCAAACAGATTTTTTTCACAATGATAGCTCACCACATCTCATAACACTAGCACCACATTAAAAACAACTAGCACCACGTCCAGAAACGTCTACATCCATGCATGTGAATTTAAGCTATTTTTTCACAAAGACCGCCCACCACGTCTCAGAACAGTAGCACCACGTCAAAAACAACTAGCACCACACCCAGAAACGTCTATATCCATGCATCTGAATTTAAGCTATTTATTTCACAAAGACAGCCCACCACGCCTCATAACACTAGAACCACGTAAAAAACAACATGCATCACGTCCGGAAATGTCTACATCCATGCATTTGAATTGAAGCTATTTTATTCACAAAAACAGCCCACCACATCTTAGAACACTAGCACCACGTCAAAAACAACTCGCACCACTTCCAGAAACATCTACATTAAAGCATGTGAATTTAAGCTATTTTTTCACAAAGACAGCCCACCACGTTTGATAACACTAACACCACGTCAAAAACAACTAGAACCACGTTCAGAAACGTCTACATCCATGAATTTGAATTCAAGCAATTTTTTCACGAAGACAGCCCACCATGTCACAGAACACTAGCACCAACTCAAAAACAACTAGCACCACATCCAGAAACGTCGACATCCATGCATGTGAATTTAAACAGATTTTTTTCACAAAAACAGCCCACCACATCTCATTACACAAGCACCACGTCAAAAACAACTAGCACCACCTCCAGAAACGTCTACATTCATGCATGTGAATTTAAGCTATTTTTTTCACAAAGACAGCCCACCACGTCAAAAACAACTAGCACTACGTCCAGAAACGTCTACATCCTTGCATGTGAATTTAAAGTATTTTTTCACAAAGACAGCCCACCACGTCTCAGAAAACTAGCACCACGTCAAAAATAACTAGAACTACGTCCAGAAATGTCTATATCCATGCATGTGAATTCAAACTATTTTTCACAAAGACAGCCCACCATGTCTCAGAACACTTGCACCACGTCAAAAACAACTAGCACCACGTCCAGAAACATCTACATCAATGCATGTGAATTTAAGCTATTTTTTCACAAAGACAGCCCACCATGTCTGATAACACTAGCACCACGTCAAAAACAACTAGAATCGCGTCCAGAAACGTCTACATCCATGCATGTGAATTTAAGCTATTTCTTTAAAAAAGACAGCCCACCATGTCTCAGAACACTAGCACCACCTCAAAAACAATTAGAACCACGTTTAGAATCGTCTATATCCTTGCATGTGAATTCAAACTATTTTTTCACAAAGACAACCCACCACGTCTCATAACACTTGCACCACGTCAAAAACAACTAGAACCACATCCAGAAACGTCTACATCATTGCATGTGAATTTAAGCTATTTTTTCACAAAGACAGCCCACCACGTCTAAGAAAACTAGCACCACGTCAAAAATAACTAGAACTACGTCCAGAAATGTCTATATCCATGCATGTGAATTCAATCTACTTTTCACAAAGACAGCCCACCATGTCTCAGAACACTTGCACCACGTCAAAAACAACTAGCACCACGTCCAGAAACATCTACATCAATGCATGTGAATTTAAGCTATTTTTTCACAAAGACAGCCCACCATGTCTGATAACACTAGCACCACGTCAAAAACAACTAGAATCACGTCCAGAAACGTCTACATCCATGCATGTGAATTTAAGCTATTTCGTTAAAAAAGACAGCCCACCACGTCTCAGAACACTGGCACCACCTCAAAAACAATTAGAACCACGTCTAGAAACGTCTATATCCATGCATGTGAATTCAAGCTATTTTTTCACAAAGACAACCCACCACGTCTCAGAACACTTGCACCACATCAAAAACAACTAGCACCATGTCCAGAAACATCTACATCATTGCATGTGAATTTAAGCTATTTTTTCACAAAGATAGCCCACCACGTCTGATAACACAAGCACCACGTCAAAAACAACTAGAACCACGTCCAGAAACGTCTACATCCCAGAAGGTGAATTTAAGCTATTTTTTTCAAAAAGACAGCCCACCACGTCTCAGAACACTAGCACCACGTCAAAAACAACTAGAACAACGTCTAGAAACGTCTACATCTATGAATGTGAATTTAAACTATTTTTTTCACAAATACAGCCCACCACGTCTCACAACACTAGCACCACGCCAATAACAACAATAATAACGTCCTGAAAAGTCTACATCAATGCATGTGAATTTAAGCTATATTTTTCACAAAGACAGCCCACCACGTCTCAGAAAACTAGCACCACGTCAAAAATAACTAGAACTACGTCCAGAAATGTCTATATCCATGCATGTGAATTCAAACTATTTTTCACAAAGACAGCCCACCATGTCTCAGAACACTTGCACCACGTCAAAAACAACTAGCACCACGTCCAGAAACATCTACATCAATGCATGTGAATTTAAGCTATTTTTTCACAAAGACAGCCCACCATGTCTGATAACACTAGCACCACGTCAAAAACAACTAGAATCGCGTCCAGAAACGTCTACATCCATGCATGTGAATTTAAGCTATTTCTTTAAAAAAGACAGCCCACCATGTCTCAGAACACTAGCACCACCTCAAAAACAATTAGAACCACGTTTAGAATCGTCTATATCCTTGCATGTGAATTCAAACTATTTTTTCACAAAGACAACCCACCACGTCTCATAACACTTGCACCACGTCAAAAACAACTAGAACCACATCCAGAAACGTCTACATCATTGCATGTGAATTTAAGCTATTTTTTCACAAAGACAGCCCACCACGTCTAAGAAAACTAGCACCACGTCAAAAATAACTAGAACTACGTCCAGAAATGTCTATATCCATGCATGTGAATTCAATCTACTTTTCACAAAGACAGCCCACCATGTCTCAGAACACTTGCACCACGTCAAAAACAACTAGCACCACGTCCAGAAACATCTACATCAATGCATGTGAATTTAAGCTATTTTTTCACAAAGACAGCCCACCAGGTCTGATAACACTAGCACCACGTCAAAAACAACTAGAATCACGTCCAGAAACGTCTACATCCATGCATGTGAATTTAAGCTATTTCGTTAAAAAAGACAGCCCACCACGTCTCAGAACACTGGCACCACCTCAAAAACAATTAGAACCACGTCTAGAAACGTCTATATCCATGCATGTGAATTCAAGCTATTTTTTCACAAAGACAACCCACCACGTCTCAGAACACTTGCACCACATCAAAAACAACTAGCACCATGTCCAGAAACATCTACATCATTGCATGTGAATTTAAGCTATTTTTTCACAAAGATAGCCCACCACGTCTGATAACACAAGCACCACGTCAAAAACAACTAGAACCACGTCCAGAAACGTCTACATCCCAGAAGGTGAATTTAAGCTATTTTTTTCAAAAAGACAGCCCACCACGTCTCAGAACACTAGCACCACGTCAAAAACAACTAGAACAACGTCTAGAAACGTCTACATCTATGAATGTGAATTTAAACTATTTTTTTCACAAATACAGCCCACCACGTCTCACAACACTAGCACCACGCCAATAACAACAATAATAACGTCCTGAAAAGTCTACATCAATGCATGTGAATTTAAGCTATATTTTTCACAAAGACACCCCACCAAGTCTCATAACTCTAGAACCACGTCAAAAACAACTAGCATCACGTCCAGAAATGTCTACATCCAAGCATGCGAATTGAAGCTATTTTTTTCACAAAGACAGCCCGCCACGTCTCAGAATCACCACGTCAATAAGAACTAGCACCACGTCCAAAAATGTCTATATTCATGCAAGTATATTCAAAGAGATTTTTTTCACAAAGATAGCTCACCACATCTCATAACACTAGCACCACGTTAAAAATAACTAGCACCACGTCCAGAAACGTCTACATCAATGCATGTGAATTTAAGCTATTTTTTCACAAAGACAGCCCACCACGTCTCAGAACACTAGCACCACGTCAAAAACAACTAGCACCACGCCCAGAAACGTCTATATCCATGCATCTGAATTTAAGCTATTTATTTCACAAAGACAGCCCACCACGTCTCATAACACTAGAACCACGTAAAAAACAATATGCATCACGTCCGGAAATGTCTTTATCCGTGCATGTGAATTGAAGCTATTTTATTCAAAAAGACAGCCAACCACATCTCAGAACACTAGCACCACGTCAAAAACAACTCGCACCACTTCCAGAAACATCTACATTAAATAATGTGAATTTAAGCTATTTTTTCACAAAGACAGCCCACCACGTTTGATAACACTAACACCACGTCAAAAACAACTAGAACCACATTCAGAAACGTCTACATCCATGAATTTGAATTCAAGCTATTTTTTCACGAAGACAGCCCACCATGTCACAGAACACTAGCACCAAGTCAAAAACAACGAGCACCACATCCAGAAACGTCTACATCCATGCATGTGAATTTAAACAGATTTTTTTCACAAAAACAGCCCACCACATCTCATTACACAAGCACCACGTCAAAAACAACTAGCACCACCTCCAGAAACGTCTACATTCATGCATGTGAATTTAAGCTATTTTTTTCACAAAGACCCACCACGTCAAAAACAACTAGCACCACGTCCAGAAACGTCTACATCCTTGCATGTGAATTTAAACTATTTTTTCACAAAGACAGCCCACCACGTCTAAGAAAACTAGCACCACGTCAAAAAAAAACTACAACTACGTCCAGAAATATCTATATCCATGCATGTGAATTCAAACTATTTTTCACAAAGACAGCCCACCATGTCTCAGAACACTTGCACGACGTCAAAAACAACTAGCACCACGTCCAGAAACATCTACATCAATGCATGTGAATTTAAGCTATTTTTTCACAAAGACAGCCCACCATGTCTGATAACACTAGCACCATGTCAAAAACAACTAGCACCACATACAGAAACGTCGATATCCATGCATTTGAATTTAAGCTATTTTTTTCACAAAGACAGCCCACCACGTCTCAGAACACTAGCACCACGTCAAAAATAATTAGAACCACGTCCAGAAATGACTACATCCATGCATGTGAATTCAAGCTATTTTTTCACAAATACAGCCCACCACGTCTCAGAACACTAGCACCACGTCAAAAACAACTCGCACCACTTCCAGAAACATCTACATCAAAGCATGTGAATTTAAGCTATTTTCTTCACAAAGACAGCCCACCAAGTCTCAAAACACTAGCACCACGTCAAAAATAACTAGCACCACGTCCAGAAACGTCTACATCCTTGCACGTGAATTTAAAGTATTTTTTTCACAAAGACAGTCCACCACGCCTTAGAAAACTAGCACCACGTCAAAAATAACTTGAACTACGTCCAGAAACGTCTATATCCATGCATGTGAATTCAAACTATTTTTCACAAAGACAGGCCACCATGTCTCAGAACACTTGCACCACGTCACAAACAACTAGCACCACGTCCAGAAACATCTACATCAATGCATGTGAATTTAAGCTATTTTTTCACAAAAACAGCCCACCACGTCTGATAACACTAGCACCACGTCAAAAACAACTAGAATCACGTCCAGAAATGTCTACATCCATGCATGTGAATTTAAGCTATTTTTTTAAAAAAGACAGCCCACCACGTCTCAGAACACCAGCACCACGTCATAAACAATTAGAACCACGTCTAGAAACGTCTATATCCATGCATGTCAATTCAAGCTATTTTTTCACCAAGACAGCCCACCACGTCTCAGAACACGTGAACCACGTCAAAAACAACTAGCACCACGTCCAGAAACATCTACATCAATGCATGTGAATTTAAGCTATTTTTTCACAAAGGCAGCCAACCACGTCTGATAACACAAGCACCACGTCAAAAAAAACTAGAACCACGTCCAGAAACTTCTACATTCATGTATGTGAATTTAAGCTATTTTTTTCACTAAGACAGCCCACCACGTCTCAAAACACTAGCACCACGTCAAAAATAACTAGCACCAGGTCCAGAAAAGCCTACATCCTTGCACGTGAATTTAAACTATTTTTTTCACAAAGGCAGTCCACCACGCCTCAGAAAACTAGCACCACATCAAAAATAACCAGAACTACGTCCAGAATCGTCTATATCCATGCATGTGAATTCAAACTATTTTTCACAAAGACAATCCACCATGTCTCAAAACACTAGCACGACGTCAAAAACAACTAGCACCACGTCCAGAAACATCTACATCAATGCATGTCAATTTAAGCTATTTTTTCACAAAGACTGCCCACCATGTCTGATAACACTAGCACCATGTCAAAAACAACTAGCACCACGTCCAGAAACGTCGACATCCATGCATTTAAATTTAAGCTATTTTTTTCACAAAGACAGCCCACCACGTCTCAGAACACTAGCACCACGTCAAAAATAATTAGAACCACGTCCAGAAATGACTATATCCATGCATGTGAATTCAAGCTATTTTTTCACAAATACAGCCCACCACGTCTCAGAACACTAGCACCACGTCAAAAACAACTCGCACCACTTCCAGAAATATCTACATCAAAGCATGTGAATTCAAGCTATTTTTTTCACAAAGACAGCCCACCACGTCTCAAAACACTAGCACCACGTCAAAAATAACTAGCACCACGTCCAGAAACGTCTACATCCTTGCACGTGAATTTAAACTATTTTTTTCACAAAGACAGTCCACCACGCCTCAGAAAACTAGCACCACGTCAAAAATAACTAGAACTACGTCCAGAAACGTCTATATCCATGCATGTGAATTCAATTTATTTTTCACAAAGACAGGCCACCATGTCTCAGAACACTTGCACCACGTCACAAACAACTAGCACCACGTCCAGAAACATCTACATCAATGCATGTGAATTTAAGCTATTTCTTCACAAAAACAGCCCACCACGTCTGATAACACTACCACCACGTCAAAAACAACTAGAATCACGTCCAGAAACGTCTACATCCATGCATGTGAATTTAAGCTATTTTTTTAAAACAGACAGCCCACCACGTCTCAGAACACTAGCACCACGTCATAAACAATTAGAACCACGTCTAGAAACGTCTATATCCATGCATGTCAATTCAAGCTATTTTTTCACCAAGACAGCCCACCACGTCTCAGAACACGTGAACCACGTCAAAAACAACTAGCACCACGTCCAGAAACATCTACATCAATGCATGTGAATTTAAGCTATTTTTTCACAAAGGCAGCCAACCACGTCTGATAACACAAGCACCACGTCAAAAACAACTAGAACCACGTCCAGAAACGTCTACATTCATGTATGTGAATTTAAGCTATTTTTTTCACTAAGACAGCCCACCACGTCTCAAAACACTAGCACCACGTCAAAAATAATTAGCACCAGGTCCAGAAACGCCAACATCCTTGCACGTGAATTTAAACTATTTATTTCACAAAGGCAGTCCACCACGCCTCAGAAAACTAGCACCACGTCAAAAATAACCAGAACTACGTCCAGAAACGTCTATATCCATGCATGTGAATTCAAACTATTTTTCACAAAGACAGACCACCATGTCTCAAAACACTAGCACCACGTCAAAAACAACTAGCACCACGTCCAGAAACATCTACATCAATGCATGTGAATTTAAGCTATTTTTTCACAAAGACAGCCCACCACGTCTGATAACACTAGCACCACGTAAAAAAAACTAGAATCACGTCCAGAAACGTCTACATCCATGCATGTGAATTTAAGCTATTTTTTAAAAAAAGACAGCCCACCACGTCTCATAACACTAGTACCACGTCATAAATAATTAGAACCACGTCTAGAAACGTCTATATCCATGCATGTCAATTCAAGCTATTTTTTCACCAATACAGCCCACCACGTCTCAGAACACTTGAACCACGTAAAAAACAACTAGCACCACGTCCAGAAACATCTACATCAATGCATGTGAATTTAAGCTATTTTTTCACAAAGACAGCCAACCACGTCTGATAACACAAGCACCACGTCAAAAACAACTAGAACCACGTCCAGAAATGTCTACATCCATGAAGGTGAATTTAAGCTATTTTTTTTCAAAAAGGCAGCCCACCACGTCTGATAACACAAGCACCACGTCAAAAACAACTAGAACCACGTCCAGAAACGTCTACATCCCAGAAGGTAAATTTAAGCTATTTTTTTCAAAAAGGCAGCCCACCACGTCTCAGAACACTAGCACCACGTCAAAAACAACTAGAACAACGTCCAGAAACGTCTACATCTATGAATGTGAATTTAAACTATTTTTTTCAGAAATACAGCCCCCCACGTCTCACAACACTTGCACCACGTCAATAACAACAATTATAACGTCCTGAAAAGTCTACATCAATGCATGTGAATTTAAGCTATATTTTTCACAAAGACACCCCACCAAGTCTCATAACTCTAGAACCACGTCAAAAACAACTAGCATCACGTCCAGAAATGTCTACATCGAAGCATGCGAATTGAAGCTATTTTTTTCACAAAGACAGCCCACCACATCTCAGAATCACCACGTCAATAAGAACTAGCACCACGTCCAAAAATGTCTATATTCATGCATGTAAATTCAAACAGATTTTTTTCACAAAGATAGCTCACCACATCTCATAACCCTAGCACCACGTTAAAAACAACTAGCACCACGTCCAGAAACGTCTACATCCATGCATGTGAATTTAAGCTTTTTTTTCACAAAGACCGCCCACCACGTCTCAGAACACTAGCACCACGTCAAAAACAACTAGCACCACACCCAGAAACGTCTATATCCATGCATCTGAATTTAAGCTATTTATTTCACAAATACAGCTCACCACGCCTCATAACACTAGAACCACGTATAAAACAACATGCATCACGTCCGGAAATGTCTACATCCATGCATGTGAATTGAAGCTATTTTATTCACAAAAACAGCCCACCACATCTCAGAACACTAGCACCAAGTCAAAAACAACTCGCACCACTTCCAGAAACATCTACATTAAAGCATGTGAATTTAAGCTATTTTTTCACGAAGACAGCCCACCACGTTTGATAACACTAACACCACGTCAAAAACAACTAGAACCACGTTCAGAAACGTCTACATCCATGAATTTGAATTCAAGCTATTTTTTCACGAAGACAGCCCACCATGTCACAGAACACTAGCACCAAGTCAAAAACAACGAGCACCACATCCAGAAACGTCTACATCAATGCATGTGAATTTAAACAGATTTTTTTCACAAAATCATCCCACCACATCTCATTACACAAGCACCACGTCAAAAACAACTAGCACCACCTCCAGAAACGTCTACATTCATGCATGTGAATTTAAGCTATTTTTTTCACAAAGACAGCCCACCACGTCAAAAACAACTAGCACCACGTCCAGAAACGTCTACATCCTTGCATGTGAATTTAAACAATTTTTTCACAAAGACAGCCCACCACGTCTAAGAAAACTAGCACCACGTCAAAAATAACTAGAACTACGTCCAGAAATGTCTATATCCATGCATGTGAATTCAAACTATTTTTCACAAAGACAGCCCACCATGTCTCAGAACACTTGCACCACGTCAAAAACAACTAGCACCACGTCCAGAAACATCTACATCAATGCATGTGAATTTAAGCTATTTTTTCACAAAGACAGCCCACCATGTCTGATAACACTAGCACCACGTCAAAAACAACTAGAATCACGTCCAGAAACGTCTACATCCATGCATGTGAATTTAAGCTATTTCATTAAAAAAGACAGCCCACCACGTCTCAGAACACTAGCACCACCTCAAAAACAATTAGAACCACGTCTAGAAACGTCTATATCCATGCATGTGAATTCAAGCTATTTTTTCACAAAGACAACCCACAACGTCTCAGAACACTTGCACCACGTCAAAAACAACTAGCACCACGTCCAGAAACATCTACATCATTGCATGTGAATTTAAGCTATTTTTTCCCAAAGACAGCCCACCACGTCTGATAACACAAGCACCACGTCAAAAACAACTAGAACCACGTCCAGAAACGTCTACATCCATGAAGGTGAATTTAAGCTATTTTTTTCAAAAAGACAGCCCACCACGTCTCAGAACACTAGCACCACGTCAAAAACAACTAGAATAACGTCTAGAAACGTCTACATATATGAATGTGAATTTAAACTATTTTTTTCACAAATACAGCCCACCACGTCTCACAACACTAGCACCACGTCAATAACAACAATAATAACGTCCTGAAAAGTCAACATCAATGCATGTGAATTTAAGCTATATTTTTCACAAAGACACCCCACCAAGTCTCATAACTCTAGAACCACGTCAAAAACAACTAGCATCACGTTCAGAAATGTCTGCATCCAAGCATGCGAATTGAAGCTATTTTTTTCACAAAGACAGCCCACCACGTCTCAGAATCACCACGTCAATAAGAACTAGCACCACGTCCAAAAATGTCTATATTCTGCATGTAAATTCAAACAGATTTTTTTCACAAAGATAGCTCACCACATCTCATAACACTAGCACCACGTTAAAAATAACTAGCACCATGTCCAGAAATGTCTGCATCTATGCATGTGAATTTAAGCTATTTTTTCACAAAGACAGCCCACCACGTCACAGAACACTAGCACCACGTCAAAAACAACTAGCACCACACCCATAAACGTCTATATCCATGCATCTGAATTTAAGCTATTTATTTCACAAAGACGGCCCATCACGTCTCTTAACACTAGAACCACGTAAAAAACAACATGCATCACGTCCGGAAATGTCTTTATCCATGCATGAGAATTGAAGCTATTTTATTCAAAAAGACAGCCAACCACATCTCAGAACACTAGCACCACGTCAAAAACAACTCGCACCACTTCCAGAAACATCTACATTAAAGAATGTGAATTTAAGCTATTTTTTCACGAAGACAGCCCACCACGTTTGATAACACTAACACCACGTCAAAAACAACTAGAACCACGTTCAGAAACGTCTCCATCCATGAATTTGAATTCAAGCTATTTTTTCACGAAGACAGCCCACCATGTCACAGAACACTAGCACCAAGTCAAAAACAACGAGCACCACATTCAGAAACGTCTACATCCATGCATGTGAATTTAAACAGATTTTTTTCACAAAAACAGCCCACCACATCACATTACACAAGCACCATTTCAAAAATAACTAGCACCACCTCCAGAAACGTCTACATCCATGCATGTGAATTTAAACTATTTTTTCACAAAGACAGCCCACCACGTCTAAGAAAACTAGCACCACGTCAAAAATAACTAGAACTACGTCCAGAAATGTCTATATCCATGCATGTGAATTCAAACTATTTTTCACAAAGACAGCCCACCATGTCTCAGAACACTTGCATCACGTCAAAAACAACTAGCACCGCGTCCAGAAACATCTACATCAATGCATGCGAATTTAAGTTATTTTTTCACAAAGACAGCCCACCATGTCTGATAACACTAGCACTACGTCAAAAACAACTAGAATCATGTCCAGAAACGTCCACATCCATGCATGTGAATTTAAGCTATTTCTTTAAAAAAGACAGTCCACCACGTCTCAGAACACTAGCACCACCTAAAAAACAATTAGAACCACGTCTAGAAACGTCTATATCCATGCATGTGAATTCAAGCTATTTTTTCACAAAGACAACCCACCACGTCTCAGAACACTTGCACCACGTCAAAAACAACGAGCACCACGTCTAGAAACATCTACATCATTGCATGTGAATTTAAGCTATTTTTTCACAAAGACAGTCCACCACGTCTGATAACACAAGCACCACGTCAAAAACAACTAGAACCACGTCCAGAAACGTCTACATCCATGAAGGTGAATTTAAGATATTTTTTTCAAAAAGACCGCCCACCAAGTCTCAGAACACTAGCACCACATCAAAAACAACTAGAACAACGTCCAGAAACGTCTACATCTATGAATGAGAATTTAAACTATTTTTTCACAAATACAGCCCACCACGTCTCACAACACTAGCACCACGTCAATAACAACAATAATAATGTCCTGAAAAGTCTACATCAATGCATGTGAATTTAAGTTATATTTTTTCACAAAGACACCCCACCAAGTCTCATAACTCTAGAACCACGTCAAAAACAACTAGCATCACGTCCAGAAACGTCTACATCCAAGCATGTGAATTGAAGCTATTTTTTTCACAAAGACAGCCCACCACGTCTCAGAATCACCACGTCAATAAGAACTAGCACCACGTCCAAAAATGTCTATATTCATGCATGTAAATTCAAACAGATTTTTTTCACAAAGACAGCCCACCACGTCTCATAACACTAGCACCACGTCAAAAACAACTAGCACCACGTCCAGAAATGTCTACATCCATGCATGTGAATTTAAGCTATTTTTTCACAAAGACAGCCCACCACGTCTCAGAACACTAACACCGCGTCAAAAACAACTAGCACCACGTCCAGAAACGTCTATATCCATGCATGTGAATTTAAGCTATTTTTATTACAAAGCCATCCCACCAAGTCTCAGAACACTAGAACAACGTCAAAACCAACTAGCACCACGTCCAGAAACCTCTACATCCATGCATGTGAATTTAAGTTATTTTTTTCACAAAGATAGCCCACCACGTCTCAGAACACTAACACCACATCAAAAACAACAAGAAAAACGTCCAGAAACGTCTACATCCATGCATGTGAATATAAGATATTTTTTACACAAAGACAGCCCACCACGTCTTTGAACACAAGAAGCACGTCAAAAACAACTAGCACCACGTCCAGGAACGTTATCCATGCATGTGAATTCAAGCTATTTTATCACAAAGACAGCCCACCACGTCTCATAACACTAGAACCACGTCAAAAACAATTGGCACCACGTCCAGAAACGTCTACATCCATTCATGTGAATTGAAGCTATTTTTTTCACAAAGACAGCCCACCACGTCTCAGAACACTAGCACCACGTTAATAAAAACTAGCACCATGTTCTGAAACGTCTACATTCATGCATGTAAATTCAAACAGATTTTTTTCACAAAGACATCCCACTACGTCTTACAACACTAGAACAACGTCAAAAACAACTAACACCACGTCCAGAAATGACTACCTCCATGGGCCTGAATTTAAACTAATTTTTTTCACAAAAACAGCCCATCACGTCTTAGAATACTAGAAACACGTCAAAAAAACTAGCACCACGTCCAGAAACGTCTACATCCATGTGTGTGAATTTAAACTGATTTTTTTCACAAAGACAGCCCACCACGTCTCAGAACACAAGAACCATGTCAAAAACAACTACAACCACGTCCAGAAACGTCTACATCCATGTGTGTGAATTTAAACTAATTTTTTTCACAAAGATAGCCCACCACATCTCCGAACACAACCACCACGTCAAAAAAAACTAGCACCACGTCTAGAAACGTCTACATCAATGCATGTGAATTTAAACATATTTTTTCACAAAGACAGCCCACCACGTCTCTAAACACAACCACCACGTCAAAAACAACTAGCACCACGTCCAGAAACGTCTACATCAATGCATGTGATTTCAAACATATTTTTTTCACAAAGACAGCCCACCACGACTCTAAACACTAGCACCACGTCAAAAACAACTAAAACCACGTCCAGAAACGTCTACATCTATGAATGTGAATTTAAACTATTTTTTTCACAAATACAGCCCACCACGTTTCACAACACTAGCACCACGTCATTAACAAACAATAACAACGTCCTGAAACGTCTACATCCATGCATGTGAATTTATGCTATTTTTTTTCACAAAGACAGCCCACCACGTCTCATAATACTAGAACCACGTCAAAAACAACTAGCATCACGTCCATAAACGTCTACATCCATTGATGTGAATTCAAGCTATTTTTTTCACGAAGACAGCCCACCACGTCTCAGAACACTAGCACCACGTCAATAAGAACTAGCACCACGTCCAAAAATGTCTATATTAATGCATGTGAATTCAAACAGATTTTTTTCACAAAGACAGCCCACCACGTCTCAAAACACTAGCACCACGTCAATAACAATTAGCACCACATCCAGAATCGTCTACATTGATGCATGTTAATTGAAACAAATTTTTTTTCAAAAAGACAGCCCACCACGTCTCAAACACTAGCACCACATAAAAAACAACTAGCCTGTAGGACGTGTGAATTTAAACTATTTTTTTCACAAAGACAGTTCACCACGTTTCAGAACAACTAACACTACGTCAAAATAGAAAAACATGAATAGGAAGACATGTTATCCATGGAAAACCATGAATAGGGAAACATGTTTTGCTGATAGAGCGAGTTTGATGAACTGACCCAACATCATTAACTCTTTGGTTACAACAGCCCGTTTGTAGTGAGGTTCATCGAACTTAATTTTCTTCATCTTCACTGCAATTTAAAAAACATGGAGATAATAACTTCAAGTTTGCAAACAATACTTCTATTAAATACCTGCTTATTTTCTTCATCTTCACTGCTGATTTTTTTGGGTTCATCAAGATTAATTTTCTTCATCTTCAATTTTAAATACCTCTATTAAAAATTATTTTAAAAACTAAAAATATAAAACAAACAAAACAAAAAATTCGTTAACAATGGGCCTCGCGTAGCGCGGCAAACTCCACTAGTTTTTTATAAAAAGGATATTGTGATTAAAAAAAGCAATAAATAAAAAAATGAGATATTTATTAGATTAAAACATATTTTTGGTCTCTAACATTTAACCAAATATTTTGTTTGGTCCTTATATTTAAAATATGTATTATTTAGTCCCTATTGTTGATTCGATCCAAATTTTATTAACTCTATTCATGTACAGTCTACAAGAACTCCCTAAATGAATAATATAACAACCTAAATATTAATTTAACTATTGAAAAGTTTAAAAAACTATTTAAAAATTCTAAAAATTTAAATCTGACAATTAAAATTTATAAATAACTAACCCGAAATTCACTAAATAGAGATGAACCGTTTCAAATTTTCATAATCTAACTTAAATTTTAAATATTTTAATATATGCACTGATGTTTAAACTATTATATCTTTCATTAATAAATTTTGTATCCTACTCATAAATAAATTTGAGACAATTGAAATAAAATAGACATTACGAGGACTAAATAATAAATTTTTAAAATGTAAGGGACCAAACAATACATATTTTATATAGAGAATAAAAAAATTATTTTAAAATATAAGGACAACAAAATTATTTAACCAAATGTAAAAGAACAAAAGTATGATTTAATCTATTTATTACTACAGTTAGTATATCCTACTCCTAGGAGTAAACCAGGCGGTTTACTCCTAGCTGGTTTACTGCTACACTACTATTACTACCAAGCTTTATTCCTCAGTTTACATAAATAGTTCAGCACCCTCAGTTTACATAAGTAGTTCAGCACCCTCAGTTTACATAAGTAGTTCAGCACCCTCAGTTTACATAAGTAGTTCAGAACCCTCAGTTTACATAAGTAGTTCAGAACCTCAGTTTACATACCTAGTTCAGAACCCTCAGTTTTCATAAGTAGTTCAGCACCATCAGTTTACATAAGTATTTCAGCACCCTCAGTTTACATAAGTAGTTCAGCACCCTCAGTTTACACAAGTAGTTCAGCACCCTCAGTTTACATAAGTAGTTCAGAACCTCAGTTTACATAAGTAGTTCAGAACCCTCAGTTTACATAAGTAGTTCAGAACCCTCAGTTTACATAAATAGCTCAGAACCCCCAGTTTGCATAAATAGTTCAGAACCCCCAGTTTGCATAAATAGTTCAGAACCCTCAGTTTACATAAGTAGCTCAGAACCCCCAGTTTACATAAGTAGCTCAGAACCCCCAGTTTACATAAATAGCTCAGAACCCCCAGTTTGCATAAATAGTTCAGAACCCTCAGTTTACATAAGTAGCTCAGCACCCTCAGTTTACATAAGTAGTTCAGAACCTCAGTTTACATAAGTAGTTCAGAACCCTCAATTTACATAAGTAGTTCAGCACCCTCAGTTTACATAAGTAGTTCAGCACCCTCAGTTTACATAAGTAGTTCAGAACCCTCAGTTTACATAAGTAGTTCAGCACCCTCAGTTTACATAAGTAGCTCAGCACCCTCAGTTTACATAAGTAGTTCAGCACCCTCAGTTTACATCAGTAGTTCAGAACCTCAGTTTACATAAGTAGTTCAGAACCCTCAGTTTACATAAGTAGCTCAGAACCCTCAGTTTACATAAGTAGCTCAGAACCCACAGTTTACATAAGTAGTTCAGAACCCCCAGTTTACATAAGTAGTTCAAAACCCTTAGTTTACATAACGAGTTTACATAAGTAGACATTTGAGTTTACATAAGTGCACATTCGAGTTTACATAAGCTATCGTTTCAAGTTTACATAAGCCCACTAACCTATTGCTAAGTTCCTTCTTGCACACCATTCACTCCAGCCCCTTCATTGCCACCGTGGCCTCTGCAGTCCCACCACCGCCAACGAAATCTTCTCTCTCCACCGCCGCTTCTTCTTCCGGTTACCAAAATGCAAAGATTCTGGGTGGCTTTTGAAGCTCCGAAGGAGAGGAGTCCATGCAAGGTGTCGGTAGCCCAAGAAGACGCCGGAGAATGGCGGTTCGAGGCCGGAAAGTGGCGGTCTAGGGTTTCCAAAAACCAACCTCACTCCAACTCTTCCAAAATGCAAATATAATGGAGGGGTTTTGTTCTAGGGACCATGGGGGATCTTTTAGTGGTGAGAACCGACCCAAATCTTGGCCGGAAAGGGATGAATCGGTGGCGAACGGTCGGCGGGAAAATGAGATTTGTGGAGAGAGAAAACGGACACGAAATAGAGAAACGAAGACATGATTTTGTTCTATGGAGTGTGGGGAACATTTTCATGGGTTAGGACGGCCGAGAACGGTCACCGGTTGGCCGGAACGGGGGCGGCCGTGAAGAACCGACGGTGAGGTGGTGTAACGGGGAGAGAGAAAAAGAAGAAAGGAAAGGTGGGGAAGAGAGAAATGGGGAGGGGGGAAGAGAGAGTGAGAGAGAGAAGCAAATGGGAGATTTCTGGGAATATGCAAACAACCCCTTCAATTATGGGAAATTATAATATACTCCTAGGAGTAGGATATAATTTGCCTTATTACTATGCCTAAAAAAAATTCTATTTATTACTAATCTTTACTAATTTGTCAAAGGGGACCTTTATAGTTTTGTTAAATATAAGGGCATTTTGTAGTTTTTTCGTAAATGTAATGTAATCCCCCCCTCTTCCTCCGTTGCATCTTCTTCTCTAAAGAATTCGTCTCTCTTAGAAAAAGGGCAAAAGCAAACCTTCATACAGTTTCACCAGCTATGGAATCGAAGTCAGATCCACTCCAACCTTATCCTGTCCTGCGAAAGAGGTACAGATTGAATGGCCATGAGGTGGAATCGACCTCTTCGTCGACGCCAAACCAAGAATTAGACCCTTTACTGGCCACTAACTTTCCTTGCGAGCTCATCGTTGAAATCCTTTCAAGACTACCCTCCCAATCCCTCGTGAAATTCAAATGTGTTTCAAAATCATGGCTTTCTTTAATCTCAAGCCCCGATTTCATTAAAACCCATCTCACAATAGCCTCTGGAAGGGATGATTATCGTTCCCACCGTCTCATCCTCACTGTACTTCCCCCAAATAGTCAGTACCACCTTGAGCAATGTTCTGTAAGTTCTGTACTCTATCCAACCACGGCCGGCATAACCACCACCGACGCTACGGAGGCAACTGACATCGATTATCCAATGAAATGTCCAAGTAAGTCATTTTGGGTTGTGGGTTCTTGCAAAGGATTGGTCTGCATTTCTGCTGATGAAAAAGAT